>OY660868.1:23400000-24810000 GCA_962446985.1 Xyrichtys novacula | reverse complement strand
TCGCGGACGCTGAGCTTCTGCATCCATGATTGGATGAGCTGTCTGAGGCGAAATCCTTTTTTGATTGACAGCTAAACAAGCGAATCAGCGATCTTGAAGAATAAAACATCTACCAGAGCATTTTCCAAGTTATTCATTCCGTTGTTCTTAACTGCTCCGGAGGCTTTACCGATCCTCAGCGATTTTTGTCTTTGTTAAAAACGACTGCTGTTGTGTTTGGCGACTCTGTTCTGTTACATACAAATAAACAAACACAATTATGATGTAGGCCAGAAAAATGCGTCCCCTCCTTGAAAGACCAGCAGCCGCCATTGAATTTCCCTTCATGGGATAAATAAAGTTCTTATTCTTATTCCTAGCAAACATGTCTCTCAACTTGTGTCATTTTGCTTCATCTACAGCGATGGCCTTCCTCTTTCTAACTCTCTCTCTGCTTTGCCTTTATTTTTCTATTTTATCTTTTCAGTTGTGATAATGCTGTTGTACATAAGTTGAGAGGCAGCTGATAAACTGTTCTGTGTGCTGCAGAAAGTCCTATGACATTATGTTTTGTTGATGGCGGCTGGAACATAACAGTACAAGAAAAGGTCGATCCACTTATTCTCTCTCTGCTTTATAACCCAGACAGGAGAAAAATTCTCATCCATTTTGTGTCATCAGTCTTTTATAGTAGCCAGAGGGTCAGCTGCATAAAGCCAAGAATTTCACTTCATTTGAAAGATTTCGTGTAAAGTAAAAACATCACAAAAACATGACAGCGTTGTAAGAAATAAAGATAGGTTTCATAAAACTCAAAAATATGTTTTGAAAAAAAATCAAACAAATCACTGAGGAAATATAATATCAATGAAACAAACATTTCACAAAATGCAAAAACACTGCACAGTGAAAACACGGTTTAGGAAAAGGGGACAGCTGTGGCTCAGCTGCAGAGTCGGTTGTCTCCCAGTCGATCAACCTGTTAGAGAGTCTTTGACACTGACTGAGCAGGTGTCAAAGGCTACGCGGATTACTGTTGCTGAAAGCAGACAGGACCACTTCTCTGCATGCATCAATGTTTAAAGCCCAAAACACACAGGATCTGTATTGAGCGCATTTTGTCAGCGTTGCGTGTCTGCTTTGCGCTGTTTATCACACACAGGATGCGCATTTGGAGCTATCTGCGGTTGTTACTAAAGTTGGTATAACTAGAGAAGCAAGCGGTCGACAACATTCACCTCTTGAGGGTGTCTAACTCGGTATTACGAGTTTGATCCGAACTTAATTTTACACCAGAATATCCCTTCAAGTCTCATCCAGCCACTGGAACTACTAAGTATACCTGCGTAGGTGAGCAAAACCTCAGAAGTCCTTATGTCAATGGCTTAACTTTAAGTAAATGAGGCTGTCAATCAGTGTGTAAATGTGTGCAGAAACCATATCAAACATCACAGGCATTGTCTGAAACGTAGTGGCAGAAAAGTGATGGTGATGGTGGAGTTAACTGGTGTTGTTCACAAGACAAATCCTGGGTCTTCTACCATGAAGAGTTTGATCACCAAGTGGTGTTTCGTCAGTGATTTCTTTTGTCAATTGCTTCTGCTTTCACACTTTCTCCGGCAATACTCACCTTCCTATTGCTAACTTTAGGTGTGGCTCCTGCTGCTTTATATTGCTCTACAACATTCCTGCAGCAATGTCACGTTACCAGGTAACTTGTAAGACTACTGTTAAAACTTCCACACTGCTGACACCATATTGACTCTCTTCTCAGCTTGCTCTGCTCTCATTGTTCTACTACTTCACACCTAACAACAGACAACATGCTGCCATCTACAGAGTCGTTTCAATTTAATAAGCCATAAAAGCATTTCATCGTCTGTTTCAAAAGTATCTTTTAGCCACATAAAGATTCAAAAGAGGAGTAAAGAGCACTTGCATGTTGAATCTCCTGCAGCGGTGGTCTAAATGAGCTGAAATTTTTCAAATCTTCTTTTAGGAAGATCAGAAAAATCCTTTGATAATGGTCTGCTCTGCAGGAGATGGAGGCACACAGAAATTTCTCTTATTTTTGGTTAAAATGCTCTGCTGAACACAAAGATTTATTAACAAGACTTTCTTTTTATAATCCCAGATTCAAGCTGAGCACTTTGAGCCTGTGAAAAATCAGTCTTCACTCACCATGAAACTTCTGTCTGACTCAATTTTTAGTTTTTGAGTATAAATTCGATCAAGCCTGGTATGGTATGGAACATTACCATAGAGTCATAAAGTTTGAGAGGTATGAATGCCTGTAATGTTAGAAATACCAAAAACATGCTAACACCCTCTGAATCATTAAAAAGCAGTTTAAAACAAGTGTAAGAACGGGGTAGTGAATGAGAACATTTTCAGCCTGATGGTAGTTTTATATTTCATTTGCATAGATCACAAACTCCACTCTTTCCTTGCACAATGACTCACTGCGTTAGAGAAGCTGGAGAAGCAGATTTTATACACTTGAGCTGCAGTGGTGGACAGAGACAAAGATTTACTTGAGTGCTCTAGCTAGATATAATTTTTAAGTATCTGCACTTAAGTTTTACTGTTCAGGACACTTCTTTTTATTCCCCTGCATTTAAAAAGACATAAATTAGACTTCTACTCGACTATGTTTCTGTGGATGTTTTTGTTACTTAAAAAGCAGATGTAAAGGGACAACAAACTTATTAGTATTTCAGCTGCCATTTTTATTCTGCTGCTTGGTTGTCCCTGTTATTATTCCTCATAATTTGGAGATGCAAATCCCCGAATCTGTAGCATATGGTGTATTTTGGTTGTTGGTGTGAAAACATGGAATTCCCAACTTCAGGATTTGAATGGCTGTACAGATACTCGTCAATTTTAAAAAATGTACAAATGCAAATACAACTGTCAGTATGCACTTGAAACTTAAACTGAATGGTAATCATCAATTGATTTGAGCTTAAAATACTTGTATGGTATATTTACTAATTTAATTTATTCACTTGTATTTGTTTTGATCACTTGTTTTGTTGTTATAATGAAAGTGTTATTGATGTTGGCTATTGAAAATCAACTGTATGTGATGTCAGACCATCTAGTCTTTTATCTTTAATTGTTCAAGTAACTGGCAGGCACGCATAAGAAACTTTTTTCTTCTTGCTGCGCCTTTCCAATCATGGAGGTGCTGATTTGAAAATGTTGTGTGCTTGTGCAAATTCTGTTATCCACTAGATAAGAATTTTCTAAAGCATGTCCTCCTGTCTTTCAAGTTATTTGACTTGAACTTGTATTGGCGAAATATTTGACCAGGAGTATGGAAGTCATAAAGTTCTGAGCAGAAATGATGTATGCATTGGTTAAAGTTTTATGCATGGGGGGCACGTACGCACTTTTTAATGCAGCATCAGTCTCAACAGCACATATTAGTGGCATGCAGAACTCACTGGAAATGGTGTGCACATTACACACATGAAGTCATCTTCCTGTCAGATGCCAACCACTCATTAGGAGAGCCTGTAATTATGTAAATGGTTATGCTTTGAGTGGCATGGAGGAACATCAGTAGTGGAAAAAGATACAGAGAGGATGACAAAAAGACAGGAAAAAGAAAGAGAAATATCTTTTTTTTTGCACCGTCATTCATGCCCCATAGGGATTAAAGCTCATTGCTAATAAATGGCCTGCAGATTTTCATCCCTCCAGCATCCCCCTCATACTGACAGCCATGAAACCATCTCTGTTTTAGGAGGCACACCATTACCATCAGTTTGCAGGGAACACAGTAGGCATGTCTCTTGCATGATTTGCCTTGTCCTTTTCTTGTAAAGGCATTGTTAAAGCATGCGTGCATATCCCAAAAAAAGCAAGGGAAGGCTCTAAAATGATCCTTATGGATGTTATCCATGCTGCTACACACTAAAGGTCAGTTGCTGTGATTAGTTCCTGCTTCTTTGTAAACTCCGCTCGCAGAAAATGGATCATGACAAGGGATGGTTTTTACAGGAGAGCAGGAAGCCATGACGACGTAATTGATTGTTTCTCACTGTTATGGTAATTACATATCAGCAAAGCAGGCAACGATATAGTGAATATCCTGGGAGGCTTGAATAGGCTACCCTGTACTCTCTGTGTGTGATGTAGTGGCTGTGCTTTTTATTCCCACCTCCGCTTGTGCTTTGAGCTGCCGAAATAGGAATTATTACCTACAGTTATGTGGATGCAGATAACACAAAACCAGAGGGTCGGTTTCCATCCATTACAAACTATTTTCACTGATGTTCACAGTAAAAAAAAAAACATATTTAATGATCTGTAAACATAGGGACAGTGACTATGTACCATCTTTTCTTCTGCCATCTGCATGTTTCACCTTTTCACACGTGTACAAATGCACCACATGTCCTCTCTCTTGTTATCAAAAATGTTCCTATCACATTGTGAAATAATGTACACAGCTGTATCCTCCTGATGTTTACTTATAAGATGAATATTCAGAGGCTGGCAAGCTCTGCTGGGAATAGATGGTCTTCAGGGGACAGGGACAGAAAGAAGAGGCTTTAGAAGTCTTTTTTAAACAACACACTGAACTCGGTAAGTGATCAGCTTCATGGTTAGAGAGTGGATCTTGAACTTGATAAGCAGCTTATCTTGGCCCTTGCTCATTAAGTTCACAACAGCTAGTCAAGATCAAGTCCTTCTCTCACTTCTGTGCACTTGCAAGTTTCCTTAAATAGATCCATTTCCTATCTACCTTAACTGCTGTGATTGCCATGCAGCCTCAAGGTTCTGCACATGAAACACAATTAATATAGGTTAAAAATGAATATTTAATTATGAATAATCAAAATTAATCCATAGCAACCCTGCGATTAATCAGATTGAAAGATTTAGTTGTTTGACAGCACTAATAATTACAATAAAATGAGTTCCAGCTTAATCAGCTGCAGCGAAGGGATGATAGACAGTCGTGTCAAAGTAGAATCAAATAATAAAACATAATTTCTGCTCAGGAACAAACTTTTTCTTTGTCAAAAGTCTAGTTTAATCCTTTTTTACTTGTTCTTCAGGGCAGACCACACTCACACTAATACAAAGACCCAACCATGTGATGAGACAGATTTGGCCCATCCATCCAACATGAGTAAAGCAAACATTCCTTATGATGTGAGGAATCATTCTAGCAGGCACATATGTTTTGCCATAAAACTTTAAAAAAGAAATTGTCAGTTTGACTTTTATCATTGAAAATTTTGAGGTATGTTACAGTGATCTGATTTCTAACTGCAAGTGCAGATTTAGTTTTGCAGTTAATCCCTGTCTACATGGACTTTGTATAAGAAGGTAAACCGATAACGTCGCCTCACACAGTTTAGCATTATCAATGACATTTTCAGCCTTTGCAGGGCATCAAAACAACCTTCAACACAGCATCAACATTATCAAATGAATGTTGCCAACTTCTTTGCAACCATTGACCATTATGGTGCAGCTTGTTGCCATTTAGCAGAATCATGTGATGTGTTTTCAGTTCTGGTTAGGACTTTTCCAGCTCCTGAGTTAGATTATTACCATTTCCCCCTCACTGGGAAGCACCTTGAGTTTGTTTCATAAGGAATGTTTGCTTCATACATGTTGGATGGGATGGGTCAAATCTGTGCCATCACATGGTTAGGTCTTAGGGTCAAACAATGAGCGTGGTCTACACCCACTCTTTTGGAAAGCGTCTTGAGATAATAACTGTTGTAATTTGGCACTATATAAATAAGAACTGAAATGATTGATTGATGTTTGTTGACAATAGGTGCCTCCTGCACATATATCTGCAAACTTACATTTCTTATTATTCTTACAGTGATGTGACCCCTGATATGTCAAAGGACTTTGTCTTTTAGGGTTTATTTTAGATGATTCAAATAAACATGTGTGACATTTCTATAGACTGTAGTGGTACAAGACATGGGGAAATCTTTGACCACAACTACTCTTATGTAACAACTAAAATGAAAAATAATCTAGCGCGTTGGTCACTTCTTCTATTGAATATGTACAATCGAATAGATGTCATAAAGGTGAAAATATTACTTAGACTACTTTTCCTCTTTCAGTCTCTGCCTGTGAGAATACCAGCCAAATAGTTCACAGAATGGAACAGCTTGATCTCAATTTTTATTTTGGAAAAGAGAAAATACAAGAATTTGACTTCAGATACTAAAACTACCAAAAGATCAAGGTGGAATGACCCTGGCATGCCTAGAAAATTATTAGAAAGCAGCACAAATACACTGGTTTGCTGGTGTGATCCTAGAGTTGATTTAAAAATGGAAAAACAAACTCAAAAAGATTCACCACTTCAATCTATTCTGGGAGACATAAATCTCCAAAAGACATTTCTCTTTAGATGCAATAAAGGTTTGGTCCATTCATTTCCTTATGCTTTGAACAAGTCCGCTGATCTTATCATTTCCAAAAGATGTTCCCCACTGGTCTCATGTAAGTAATCTTTTTCTATCCTGCCCCTTTTAATCCGGTGACTAACCCCCTGAACCTCTCCTTGAGTTTGATTTATGATATAAGCCCTCTGCTCAGTCATGGGCTGTGGTCCTGCATTATGTTGTCATATCTTGTCACAAAGAGAGGCCACACTGGAGGCACAGCGCAGGACCGGTGTTCAACATCATTCTTCTTTTGACATATTTTAGTCTGAGGAGCAGAGCTGTGGCTGGAAACAGTCGGTGCATGAGTGATTCTCCACCGCCTGTTGACTCACTTAATACACCTTGTATAACAATGTCAGGACAGGCTGGGCACAGCACTGCCATCCATTTTTCACAGAGATCCCTTTCTGAAGTTTGCCTGTCAATATGCTTGACAGAGAGAGGGATGGAAGTCACTGTGACTCCCTCAAGGCTGCGTTTGTCTCCTTTGTGTGTGTGTGTATGTGTGTATGTGTCAGACAGTGAGTGGATATACACATCCATCAATATAGAGTCAGGAAGCTCCGTAACTGATGCAAATTGGTAGGAGCTTTTATTTTATCATATGAAGGCTAAGAGTTGTCTGCCAGGCAACTACTGGCTGCCTCCACTCCACCTCCTCTCTGGTATTGGTCAGGTTCAATCTGTACTTCCTACATGACAACTGCCATCTTAAGACTCCACAAGAACTCTTCAGGGCTAATAGCAGATATCATTAAGACTGCGTTTCTATTTTAAACAGGCTTTAGTGACCAGTAACATCATCTGCAGTGCCCGAGTCATACTCCCATACTAGGAGCATATAAGTAACCACCCTTTAAAGGGAAAAGCAACCATTTATGTCAGAACTTCATACCATTATTATCATCATCATATGTTTATGTCGAGGCTACTTCCTGCAGATTGTTATGCACAACCTGTGCTTTGATGAGTAAGACTACAAATCAGATCACACAGCTGACAGCTCTCTTTCTCTGCTCCTCTCAGAAGTTGTTTTGTGACCCCAATTGTCCCCAAATTTCAGACACTTTGTGAGATGTAAACAGTAATTTGGTGGTTTTGCTCACTGTACTCAGCACCAGTCACTTACATTTATAAGTATTTGGTGCTTATGACAGTGCCAGTGTTGGCATTGCACTATAATACTCCACCTATACACTAGTTGGTGATAGGATGTTTTTGCTAGTTCTATCAATGATTGCCAGTCTTGTTCATTTCCCCTGCTGGAAACCATAGAGACTGAATCCAAGTGTAATCGATTTGAACTGAAGCTGATCAGAATCAGAATCAGAGGGGGTTTTATTGCCATTGGCAATGAACAGGATTCACAGACTAGGAATTTTTTATGGTGTGATGGTGCAACATTAAATGGAGAATAATACTAAAATAAAAAAATAAAAAGAACATGCAGGACATATATAAAGTATAAGGCTATGTATAATGCTATGTACAGTAAGTATAACAGGCTATGTACAACTACGCATACATGATATATGTTCTGTAGCAGTTGCTTATGCTGCAATTATTGAAACACAAAGAGAAGAGGGGATACATTGGCGGAGGCAGATTGAACAGCCACTGAGAAAGAGGATGAGGGACAGTAGTGATACCAAGCATGTCCTCTGTCAAGTGAACCAATCGTAGGGCTTGCAGTATGCATCACTGTGAAGGGTATCTACATTTTTTAGGATATGCGTGTCAGCTTAGGTACAAGGGTACATGGACCTTCAGAGTATGCTGAAGCATGTGTCTTACACAAAGGCGTAAACCAGACTTAAACCAGGTGACAGGACAGAGTTTTTTTTACCTCAGCCCATCTTAAGAAGTTGCTGGAGTTTCTGAATCTTGTTTATATGTGGTTTCCTGTCTGTACTGTGTAGTTTTAACCTGTATTTGTGAATGCACATGTGAACTTTGCTCCCAGACAAGCCCATACAGGGATTTTCACTACAGAGCTATGTCTGTTTTTAATGCAGTACAACCTGAAGGCCCATAGATCAAGGCCACCCTGGACCGGTTTTTGGCCTTGTAACCTTTGCAGAGAAATTTCTGCAGATCTTTTGCAGATTTTTCTGACACCATGCACAGTAAGCAAAAATCATTATTCTGGATTTTTTAAACTATATGCTCACCAAGTCCATCACAGGGTGGTAAACCCCTTTCAATTGTATCTCTTTTAAGAGGCTCAGCCCTTCTGAAATGCCTTTCATATATTTTTACACTTTTGCAAACTAACCAAGTAGCTTTTCATCCACTTCTTGCCTGTTAGCAGCAATTCTGAAAGGCTGAAGGTGTACAAGAGAAGAACAGATGAATGGTGCTAAATCTGTTTTAAAGCTAGAGTGTGTAACTTCTGTCCCCCCCCTTCGAGGATTTCTGCATTATCACAACGATATGGCCAGCACCTCAATATGACGTATGCACATCACACACAGTAACACTCACCAAACACAGCAAACTGTTAGTCACAGTACACAAAGCAACACTGGCTATAGTTGAGCACTATAGCTTTAAGCTGAACCAAAAAGGGTTTCATTAATGGTGTATCTAAATACAAACACAATGTAGGATGGCCCTTTGAGTCAAAATCAACATTAATTCGCCTCGGACTTGGATGAGTCTAAACTCTTTAGGTTCTGATGTGCCATTCTGTTGCAGATTTCTACGTATTTCTTTTCAGAAAGTGAACATATGAACAAAAACCACCATGTGAAGGTGGAGCTGAGATTAGGTGGCCAGAAACCAAATTATATCAAAAAGACTTATTTTCCTTTGTACTTACT
Organism: Xyrichtys novacula; assembly: GCA_962446985.1. Classification (NCBI taxonomy): domain Eukaryota; kingdom Metazoa; phylum Chordata; class Actinopteri; order Labriformes; family Labridae; genus Xyrichtys; species Xyrichtys novacula. The sequence continues at coordinate 24,800,759 of OY660868.1, read as the reverse complement.
GAGTATTGAGCCAATTCTCCATGATTTCAATATTTCTTATCAAAAACACACTGGACTGACTTAATTAGCCTTGTGGTGCAAATTTAGACTTTAAAATCCCACTGTTGGACTTCACTAGAAAATAGAAAACTGTTTGTATGTAAGAATACGTTTTTTAGTTGACTGCTCAAGGACAAAAGTCTTCAGGTTTCAGATAAAGCAATAAAGAGCTCGACTAGATGACAGAGCTCCTACAGGATCTCCATCACAGCCAGTGCCCATTTCCAGGTATGATTCACATTTATCTTCTTGGGCAGGGGTTGCCCTGGACAGAGGTTGGACTTAAACGCAACCGAGTCTCATTGACCAGCTATCTCTGACGTGAACAGGCCAACCATTGTTCACGTGACCTTACCACAATGTGCTATAAAATATGTGCGTGTTGACCTTCAGCCGTGTATCTACTGTAGCAGACCTGTATGGCAGATTAGAGAAAGCCTTGTGGCTCATCAGGCTAAATGTCACACTGCTCTGATTAAATAAAAAAAAACTGTGAGTTAAATGAAAACATTCAGTAAGTTACATTAGCTCCGTGAAAAAGTACTAATTTGAAGTGAACAGAGAACAGGCGAGTGAGCTGTATGATTTCAGCGGAAAAGTACACATCTAACGTTAGCAAAGTGGAAGACAATTATAACAGTATAATCTGTCATTATTTTCACTTTCTTTCTCATGTTGTAATCGACCTCCTTTTCAATCTTCTCTGTAAATTCTCTGTCCAGTGTCATTGCTCTTGGTGGTCCGTTTTAATGTTTGTTGAAATTTTCAGTGATTGCTAATAGGGATAGAAACCTTAAAAAAAGTTTTAAGTGGTTTTTGTGTTTGTTTGTTTTTTACTGATATGAATATGCTTGAAATAACAAATCAGTAATTGCACATTTTTCCTGTGCAGAGCTATTTAAAATGTTGCTTATTTGAGATTTTTTTATGCACTAAGGCTTCAACTTCAAAGGTTATACAGACTGTTTTTACAGCAGTTTGGTATTGCTTTTCTCTGGCCATTAAAAGGCTCAACAGTGCCCGGCCTTCAGCCAAATATTTGAAGCTACTGCTCCAAATTGCTCCCCATAAAAGTTTTATTCCTTGGCTCGATTCACTGATGTTGTTTGAGTATTTTCTATTCCAAGTTTTGAGATGTTTCTTTTTCAAAAGACACTGAATCTCACTGGAATAGCCGTATCAAACTGTGTCTGGTTGGAGATGGACACATTTTTTTTTTCTTGTGTTATATTTCTTGACTTTCTGAAGAAAAGACACGGCATTGAGAGACAAAAAACATCCACTCACAATAGGAGGAGTACAGCAAGCTCAGCAGGAGACAAACGATGGTAAAAGTCCATTAGTGAGTTCTGCATTTTGGTAATTGCCTCTCATTATCTTTGTCTCTGCTCCAAGGTGCTAGAACTCGTCATGAAATTCATCTATGAACTCATATTTCAACAAGATGTACAGCAGAAAAGGCAGGGAGGGGGAGAAGTGGAGGATAAGTGAACAAGATGGAGAGAAGAGGAAATGGACATGGAGATGCAGGCTGAAAGGAAATTGAGGAGAACAGAAAGTGATTTGAGAGTTGGGCTGAACTGTCAGAAGAGAGAGCAGCTACAAGAACAGTATGCTCGAAAACAATTATGAATCTACTGAGAAAACATTTTAAGATCAGAAAGTGCTTTTCCAGCTCAAAGGAGGTGAACAGAAATTCATCCAAGCCCCTACTTTTCATGCCCTTTTTTGTCACCATGTTCGTCACCTAATGCACCTCAATGATACTCATATTTTTGATCCCTATAGAGTCTGTCATACTGCAGTCAAATTGGTGTGGTGTACGGTGTGTTTCATGTCCCTGGAGCTCAAAGACTGTTGGACGGATTATTTTATTTGCCCTGAGTGCCAATGATGGATTTTGATGGATTTTGATGGATTTTTCTTTTTTTTTTTTTTTTTTTTTTTCCACCAGAGGGCGCTCCTCCGCAACATGCAATTAAATTTGGGGTCGTTCTGAATGCAGAAAAGCCAACAACTACGTCATAACCATATTACAATAACAAAAACAAGTACTCGCCTGTGAGAAGTGCGCCATCAAGTGTGCCAATTAGCCTAGTTGTGCAGTGTTTTTTCTCTATGACAGTAGAAAAATGCCAAAGTCATTAGCCATGAGCTAATGGTCTCGGCACATCGGCTCTCGTGGGCGTGGTGCTATCGACTCTGAATCCAGTAGCGATCCCGGTACTGGACCTTCACACCGTCAGCAGACAATCAAAGAATCAATTTTCCGGTGTGTCGTTGTGCTGCCGTTTGCCAGTACTGGCGAGTGAGACTGAGCCGAAATTCAGTGACGATCCTGGCGAGGACGACACGAGCAGTCCGTGAGGTTCACGTCGTGGTGTCACATTCTCGAGAGCCAATACGACTCCCAGCTGTCACAAAGTGACGTATCACAATCGGATCTCAAGGGTGATGAGGAGTGGTGTCCGAGGAGTGAGGACCTTGATGCCACCGGTAATGTAGTTTAAAGTGAAATGAAATAGACGATCGGAGTTCTGCTTGAAAGTCTCTCCTTCGCAAGAATGTTTTTCCTTGGTTTCTTTTTCTAGATCGGCAAAGATGATGTGTCCACACAACATTGAGCAGACAATAACTAAACACAGGAGTGGGTTACAGACTAACTTTTTTTTCTAGTGAAAGAAAAAAATCACCCCTTTCTTTAGAGATATTGTACTTAATTCTAGTCCACATGCAAGACATTCTGTGGGTCCTGAAAAATATGAAAAATGTCTGTTGCAGCCAACGGTGGCACTGGGTGAAAAATTCATAAATGAACCTGGCACTGAATGAGTTAATTAGGTGCCAAGAATCAGTGCGTTTCCATGCACAGCTTAATCAGACTGAGCTCATAGTTCTTCTTTATTTTGCTCAATCGGACTTCTCTCCTTGTCCACGTATACTTGCAGCTGAGAAAATTGAAATCTTGAAATAAACGCGTCGTCCTCCTCAAAACTAGGGGGCGATATGGGTCCTTTCAGCGGCGCTGTTACCGACCCCATACAACTATCAAAAACAACAACAGGTCTGTGCCAGATATCAGAGGTGGCTACAACTGCCGCTGGGCATTTTCGAGCGAGAACATGGAGCATCGTACAGCGTTGTTTTTGTCGTACATGATGTATGTGCTACTTTTTCTGCAGATGAGGTGCACGCTGCTCCTCTTCTTTGGTGTTTTTGTTCTGGGGTTACAGGGGCGTGGTGCACACGCACATGTATTGTGCGGGGAAAGAGGGAGATGGACAGAGGTGAGATTGATGGATGTAGTTAAAGCAGGGACTCCCAGACCAAGTAAAAGTGTTTCTAATGGCACAGGATGATTCCAAGCTTATGATATAGACAGAAAGAGGATGAAGAGAGAAATGAAAGTGCTCTATGTGCCAGCAACTGTGGCAATAGGAGCATTTCATTTTCATGGGTCATCTGGTTTGAAGTCCTACAGCCATTATGCATACTTTGTAAAAATTTGGAAATCCACAACATTAAATACAGTTCTCAGCTCTTCCTGGAAAACATCTGTTATCACAAAATCAACTAAAGACCTTGTCACAAATATGAATCAGTGGTGATCTTGAAGGTTTGTACGGTACAGATAAGAATCCCCTTGTGTCTTATGATTTTCTACACACAACAACCTAAACATGGATGACTTATAATACAGTTTAACATCCTTTATAAATATTGATAGCACCAAAACAGGAATAAATGGTATTTGATTGCAGATTACTTAAATTTGATGTAATTCTTTGTTATGAAAAAATGCGTGAAGACGAACATCTAGAGTGGTAGTACAAGTTGAAGTTAAATAGAAAGACTGGAAACATCAGCTTCCACGAATGTCTTCAAACTTCATTCAAGGATCTGGTTGCACTGCCACGTTCACATTTGGAATTTGGTGGATTAGTTAGTGTTTACCTGTCATTTTGTTCAGCAACAGGTCCTGCCAATAGTTTTAGGGAAACCTAAGCCATTGTTAATATGTGAGAACCAATTAAAGTGTAAGAACTGATGACTCTCCAACCAAGTATCCATGAGAGAACAGGGCAGGACAGGGTCAGCCTGATTATGTGAATGCATTGAAACATTATCCCTTATTATCCAGCCTTTGATCGACATCAGAGGGTTGTTAGGAGGTAGGGGGAAGGAAGGAGAAAGGATGTGAGGACAGGCTGTAAGATGGAGAAAATGGGGAGTCTGGTGGTAAAATAAGAGAGGAAAATAGAAGTGTGGGGACAAAGGGACAGGGTGGGAGGAAATGAAAGGGACAGACTTTGCAGAAAGACAAAGAGGGAAAAGAAAGGAAGTGAGAAAAGAAAATCATATGCAAATGAGAGTGTGAGGCAGGTTGGATGAGGACAGTAATGGCCTCATTTGTATTCTGACAGATGCAGTGCTGGTTTGAACAGACCAAACTCACCTGCAGTTTATTCCTTGGCATTGACAGTTACAGAAAAAATGTGAGTAGGAATGATGCTGTTGTTGTGTGTGCACATGCTGTCTTTATTGTGCAGGTTTAAGAGTAAATTGTACTCCATTTACTTTTTTGGCCTAAATTTTCTTGTTTCTTTTTGCTTATTTAGGTGAATTTGCTAAAAATTTGCTTTATTTACTCTGCAAGACACACTGGTTTATCACTCACAGAAGAAAACTTAAACAACATGTCTATTTTTTAATTTATTATTTTTTTCCAGCAGTAGTAATTCTAGACCTCAAACTCTGGTGACAGTGTGCTATTACTGACTTAGTGACCAAAACAGTATTAGTACTTTGACAATATCCTTTTATATGACTTTATTTTGACTGTATGTGTAGCTTGTAGGTTACAGCTAATACTTGCAGCTGGAGCTTAGACTTTATGAGATTTCAACATGTAAACTGAGAGGTCTGAGCTTTTTAAGTGATCTTTTTAAAAAAAAATATATATATGACAATACGTTGTTTTGCTGCTGCTTCGTCCGGCTTCAGCTTTAGTAAAGTGAGCAAAAAAATTGCTATTTAAATAATTTAAAGAAAAAAAAAGAGCCATAATAATGGATTAATTTCAGACCTTGATCACAGACTAAGTGGTGTACCTAAAATGATGATACCATGATGGTACCTAGGATGTTGTTTGGAAAAAGCTGTTCTTTTTTTGGAAAACATGTTGCACTGTCATTGTAAACTTTAAATTTCAGGGGTATTTAAAGTAATGGGGGTCCCTGAAGGCCTAACCTGGACCTCTGTGAGGATGTGTTGGCACATTCAATGAAATGGTTCCTAAAAAATAAAAATAACACAATAAAAAAAAAAAGAAAAAAAAAAAAAGAAAAACAAAACCAAGCTAACATTTATTTAATTTGATTTGTGTATATATAGATTATTTGACAGGGACAATGCAAACTTCAGAGAACAACCCCAGTTTGTCACAAACCAGATGAGGTAAATGATGTTTTGCATATAGCGATTATACTGTAGCTGCTGCCTTTTTCCAACTCCTGTCCCTAGTTAGGCTTTTGGCTGACGGAAAGAGAAAAGGAAGGGCAACGATTACGTAAAATTGTATGTATACACTAACAAATGTTTTAAAAACAGGAAAGACAACAAAGAAACAAGTATTTAAACCAATGTTATTCAAAATTATTCAAAACAAAGTTACAGAACAACATACAGCAGTTTAAATGCTCACATCTCTGATTTTGCCTCAGCCTCCCTTTGATGTGTTTTTGTTAAAAATTTTTTTAGTAATGTGAATTTTATATCAGTTGGCAGTAGGTTTCATAATGGAGAGCCTTTTATGTTAAAACTGACTGTTTTAAGAAGGTCTTTCCATGAGCCATTTCAACATGTGTTTCTGACACTGTTTTGCATAACAGAATTAGCATAAAACTTATCGTAATAAATTTGGCAAACATTGAAAAACCCTTTTCAGGAACGTGACTTTTAACAGATTATTTGGACTGAGCAAATAATACTGCATGTGACAGTGATGGCTTCTCCTTTACTACCCAATACTATACCTAACCCTAACCCTTAACTTGACTATAGAAAGACACAACAGACTTAATTATGATTATAGATGCTAGGCTCCAAATTGCAACACAATAAGAGTTGTGACAAAATCACTGCATGCACGCAAAGCTGTGCCACTTTGGCTGGAGTATGATGGCTGATAATCTAATAAAATTCAGATTGCTTTTAATTATCTTTGTAAACTTTTGAATTTTTTTTCTAATTGTCTCTTTTATGTACAAATGGATACTGTCTCCATGTTCAAAGCTTATTTTCATGAAGCCATTTACATACTCCAGTCAAATTTGATGATAATCTCAAATCTGCTTCACTGGGTGTCTTTGTTGAAGCAAACAGGACTGTATCATCAACAAAGAGCTCATGACCAGCCTCTGGACAACATTTAGAGAGGGCATTAATAAAAAGGCTAAAAATCAGAGGGCCAGAGCGCTCCTGGACTCTTTTGACTTGAGCACCCTGGAGCAGATACAACCCAGAACAGGTGGGTGATCACACAAATTTACTCTTACCATAGCACTCTAGCACTTTTCTACTGTCACACACACACCTTACACACCTTACCGGCACACATTTTCTACAACATGTTATGTTTCTTTAATAATTGTAAAAAACAGTATCACAGAGCTCTCCCACTCTCCTCCCTTACAGGTAGAGCAATGCTCCTGAGCCAGCCCCTGCCAAACAACCACACATTAATCACAGGTTACTTTCATAGATACTGCTAATAAATGAATCAATCGATAACAGTGTTAGATATGCAATGTGCAAATGTCATAATAACTTTTTTTTATTTATTTTATTTTGTAATGTGCAAAATTTGCTAATAAATTGCAAAGTGGTATTCCTAATTTCTAGTTTACATTTAGAGTGCGTTCTGTGCTATGTTTACATGGCATAGGACGTCAGTCACCAATAATATAGGCTCTTTGTTACTGTCAAAAATACAGTTCCTATAATACACAGTATTTTACCCTGTTAAGCATATACATGCATACATACATACACAAAGCTGTAATACATGACTTCAGTCTGTCTTGCAATGAGAAGTACTTACTTTGTCCACAAGGGGTGCCAACATCATTTCATAATGAATTCTTAAAAGGAGCTTTGTGATCATTTGGGTTGTTTTTGGCCATATTTGAGTCTTTGTTGTTCTAATGTAGATTGAGTAGGAACTTAATAATTTTACTGTTATTTTAGTTGATGTTTTTGTAACAACATTTTTTCAGTTTCATAACTTTCCCTCCCCTCTTGTTTCTACAAGGCAGTCCATCCTTATGTCAGTCATATGCTTGTCTTGTGTTCAGAAGGCTATGTTATCAAAAAAGTGAGTCAATTTTTTGAATGGTCACCTATTCTTTTTCTCATCGTACATGCAGGTGGTTTTGACCATTCAGTATTTGAAATGCTAGCTGTCAGCAGGAGCTGTCATTGTGCCCACATAGAACCCTGCAGTTACTCATATGATTAACTTCTCATTGTTATCTGGTTATAAGCGAGCTCAGGTCAACCATGCTGCTAATAAATCCACTCTCAACCCAGCTGCTTGGAAAATGACATTGTTTTATTTTTCACATGTGCTTATGTAAACATAATTCATTTGAGGACAGCTTTTATGCACTTGCGTGAATATTCTATGCATAACACTATTCTTGTACATCTCCACTCTAGTAAATCAAGAAAATAAAATGGCTCCTACCACAACCAGGACAGAAATATTTTAGATATGACTCATATGGACCAGTGATGTCCTGAATCTTGCCGGTGCAGTAGAAGTGATATAGGAGCTATTCAGCTCTCCAATACTGATCTGGTCTGGCCTGCAGAGTGAGGTGCTGGGGGTGGAGCTTGGATTTGTGACATAGAAAATCCAACTGTGTCTGAACCTGTTGTTTGGGTCTGTGAGAGGTTCACGGCAATATGAATGCAGAAATATTCAGAAATACAGTTTTATACTTAGTTTTCATCAAAGTAAAAGCCTCATCTCTGTTTTTCTGAGACTCTTGCTTCTCATACAATGCTTTTTTTTCTGAAAGTGTATGCTGAATAGTTACCAGATGAACTAGGTAACTTGTAAAGCTTTTCATTTTGTACTCTGTTAAACTTTCTTTGAATTGCAGCCTCAAATGTTACTTTATTTTATTCAATCTTATTAAACCAAGAAAGTCTGATTGAGATGATAAAGCTGTTTTCCAGCAGTGTCTAAGCCAAGACAGCAGCAGCAGGTTCCATCAGAGTTACAGATAATACAAACACAGTTGAAAAAATATCCCAGGTCATATAATAGAAACAGAAAACATCCTTTTAAGCATCTGCAGCCTGGTACATCTTCCTCCAAAGCCTTCAGTCTGCTCTTAAAAACATTCAGGGAGATCAGCACCCTAAGGTGTACATTTTCCTGCTGTAAATTACAAGTTTCAGGGGCAGTTTACTTAAAACTCATCCCCCATTTGAAGACGCACGCTGGGGACAGACAGAAAAGGTTTGTCCTGTGTCTTGTTTATTTTTTAAGTCTCACATGATTTGAAAAACGTAGTTTTCCTCCAAATCACAGATTTACAATAACGGTAAATGTGGTGATAAAGTGCGGCCATGGAGATCTTTATGTACGCATGTTAGATAATGATAAGATTTACACTGGAGTTTGAAATCTTAATTGATAGCTAATTAATTCTAAATAGGATTCATCAATGAGACAGTCCTCGGGACACTGGAGAGGGTAAATATAAAAAGGCTGTACACTAGGAATAAATACCCAACTTCCTCTGTTCTCGCAATCATAAAGAAGACTCATGCGGTAATATTAATAAGCGATGCTAATGACTGTAATGTTAACTTGATAAAGAGCCATGGCACAAAAACAATTACACACTTGGAATATTGCATGCTACAGTCGTTTGTCTAGGACTTGATATTTCAAACATTCAGCAGTTAAGAATCATTACAAGCTCAGACATCTGATTAGACAGCTATACAGCAGCTCTGCAGTTGTCTGTGTTTTAGATTTTGAAAACAGCATGTGGGCTGTGCTGAATGAAGATTTTTATTCACTGTCAAGATTAAGATGGAAACAAGAGGGGGGAAAAAAAGTAAAGAAACTGTCAAACTGTAAAACAAATCAAGCCGTCCTAATTACGTTTATCTGTCATCCGCACCAGAGAAACTGTCTCTGGCTCTCTGTCAGCTGCTGATGGGCACCAAGTGAACTAACTAGATTACAAAACATCTCTGAAAATATAAAGGGAGAATGAAAATCCTCATGGAAGAAGTCCTTAGAAGTCTAGATTACCTGAAAGTATCAGTAAAATGTGTCAAAAAGAAACAGGGACCATGTGAATTTTGATGTTGCTAAAGAGCCACAAAACAAAATTATTTGAAGAGTCAGTGGGGCTTGAAACCTAAAGCCATCAGAAAGCCCTGTCATTATTTTCTTTTAACAGTTTTTCACTCAATTGAAACCAATCTGTCAAGTTACATTCCAAAATAATAATTCATAAATCAGCTTCAAAGAGCTTGATATTTGACAGCCCTGATAAAGCCTTTCTCATTCAACTGAGATAAAAGTTCCCTATTTATCCCCTCTAGAGCAACAGATGAGTGTTTCCTGATCTGATGCTCCTGCAGAAGGATGACACCAGTCTTGAGCCGTCCACAATGTTTTATACATGACTTTCAGAAAGTGAATCTGATGGATGCAGTTGACTCAGCTATTTTTTTAAGCTGCAGCCTGTTTAAACCCACAATAGGTGGGCTAACATGACCATGTCTACTCAGATGAAGTTGGAAAAAGGCCTCAATTAGAATAAAAAATTACTCATTTTAACACTTGATCTGAATAACACTGCTGATCTCAGTGGCATATCTGAATAAACAGCCATGTATAGCACTCTAATTTCAATTGTATCCTGTTGGCAGACATTTTGCTCATATTCTTGTTTTACATGCCCTGATCACATGAAGATACTTTGACATAACATAAGGGTCCATTTTGATATTTGTTTTCAGCAGTAACCAAAGGATAACACAAGCTACTATCAGAGGGGTGAGCAAAGGAACGTTTCAATCAAAAATCTGACAGCTAGATATTGCAAAAAAAAAAAAAAAAAAAAAAATCATTTGTACAACCTGTACCTTAAACAAAATGTTTGTCATGGTTGGAACCATACATGTTTGTTTGGGGTAAGAGGCTGTGCTCCTGGTTAGAAGAGAGACATTTTCTTTAATTTCAAGCTCTCTTTAAAATCTACTCACTCAGACGTCCTCTGGCAGCAGCAACAAGTGCAGCTCACTCAACAAACAATGACTTTGCACAATTGGATGAACTCATTATTTCTGAAAGTAAATTAAAAAGGAAGGCATTATTCACAAAAGTTTCAAACTCAGTCAAAGATATCTTTCAATCAGACTTTATTTCTATAGCAATTTTCATACAGTGAGATGTATCTCAAAGTGATTTACAGAAAACCATTAAAATCATTGAAAAACTGAATCATTTAGGTGTACAGAAGAGCAGATATGTTAATGCATAGTACAAATAACTAAAATTTCAACAGCACAGACTGACTTGAGGAAGTATGGAAATGCTATCATAAGATCATAATGAGGAAACACCAAAAGAAAGATTAAATTGTTCAAATTCAAAATGGTAGATTAATAAAGTTATTACATAAAATGGCATAAAATAAAATGGTAAAACACTAAAACCTAATTGAATGTCTTTGTTCTGACTTTTGGCACTGTTGAAAGATCACTACCTGAAGACCTGAGGGCTCTCACAGGTGCATTTGGTAAGAGCAGATCTAATGAATAAGATGGTATGACACCATGAAGAGCTTTAAAAACCAATAACAGAAGCTTAAAATCTATTCTAAAAGATACTGGAAGCCAATGCAGAGACTTTACAATGGGTGTAATGTTAGCTCTATTTTTGGTCTTCGTCAAAATCCTAGCAGCTGAGTTTTGGAGAAGCTGAAGCTGAGAGATGTTCATTTTGGGAGGACCAGAAAAAAGAGCATCACAGTAGTCAGTTCTGCCAGTAATAAAAGCAGGAACTCTGCATTGGAAGTCAAACAAAGACTTACCAATTCAGCTTACTCCACAGCAGGACATTTCAGTTAAGTAAAAAGCAAAAAAAAATAAAATAATAATAATAAATAAATAAGAAAATACAATTAAAATGTAACAAAAAATGTGGAAAAAAAAAACAATAGGCCCAAAACTTCACTCCGAGTCACTGCTTTGTTGTCACCCAGTCCTGGTCAAAGCAGACAACATGCAGGATCTTAGAAGTCATATAACAACTTTATATACTTTAAATTGCAAACTTTAAAACAGGACATACAGTATGTTGGTATCATCAGGTCACCAGGTGTTCACAAGTTCACAATCACAAGAACATTACTGGGCCTTTGTTTGGAGTACCATTTCTCTGACACATACACAGTTAGCAGTCTGCAGTCTGAAAGGCTTCCTTCAGTGCAAACCACTCACACCTTCAGGGAGTGTGTAAAACGACGTGTGTTTAGGGGTCATTGTAATTCCGGCCCCAGCCTCCAGGGGATAGCCTCGCATGGACTTAAACACTCACACACCTTCAGGTCCCCACTTGGCTAAAATTAAAAAACTTCACCAGAGTGTGTTACACATGATTTTAGCATGATTTAAAGCATGACCAAGAGGGGACCTAAATAATGCCCCCTGCTGGCTATGCAGTCCCCTCTTGGTTGAAGCGTTACAACGCCAAGTTCCCCTCTTGGATAGGTAGGAAAGTACACACACACACACACACACACACACACACACTTACTCTAACCACCGCACAGGCCCTCAGACACCCCTTAAACCTAAGCCTCAGTCTACCCTCAGATCTCCCATTCGGTAAAGTAGAAAAATTACAATAAGAGCTGAACGCCAGCTCCAGTCACCGCCTGACAGACGTTTTTGCAACAGCTCCAATGTACTTCTATTCCTCTGACTGGAATCATGGCTACTTTTAGTGTGTGTGTGTGTGTGTGTGTGTGTATGCGCTGGGGTGTTCACCTGATTTATCTCTACTTTCAGAATTACACCTATGAGAAAACATTTTCTCTGACACAGAACAATAACCTTCTCTCCCCATCTTCCCTGCCCCCTCTGGCTGATTCTGTTCATCTGAAACCACTAACTATTCTTCTCTTGATCCAGTAATGTGTAAACTTTTTGTTATAAATATATAACATATAAAAGTGTCAGATGTTTTTTTTTTTTAAATTATTATTATTATTATTATTATTGTTACTTGACCAGTCATGACTTCAAGCTAACGATATTAAACATGCTGAAATATGTCTCAAATAATGTCATGTTTCATCTTGAGTTTGTGTGAAGTTTCAGTTCAAACATGAAGAATCAGTGTGACCGCCACACAGCTGTAATCGGAGGGAAGAGTTGTTGTTGAGACAATCATGCACACACTCCACATGGAGGGTCAGCCACAGAAGGTCATCACTGAAAAGGTTGGCTGTTCACAAAGTGCTGCATAGAAGCATATAATTGGAAAGTTGACCGGTAGAGAAGAGTGTGGTCAGAAATGGTGCTGAAGGAACTGGGGGTCTGCAGAGCTTCACAAGGAGTGGACTGAAACTGAGGTGCTGTGCTATCTGACTTCATGCCTCCATTTTCCAAGAAGTGTCACAGTCAGTACATTTACATGACACTCGAGAAAACCAAATTACTTTCCTTACTCTGCTGAAGTCTGGATCACTGAAATGCATGTAAACACCTTGGTCCGACTATAATCGGAGTTTGAGAACTCTGATTAAGACCCAGATAATGCGATTGGAATTTGATTTTCTACACCATGTAACCAGCGTAGTCAGAGTATGATTGGACAATGCATGCGTGTGCACGATGCCCTCGAAACCCCAGAACAAAAAGACCTGAGAAAAAGTGGCACTATCATTTAAAGAACTTTTGACTCAGAAGCAACTGCAACATGGCTGAAACACAAAAGAATGTCCACTTTTGGAACAACAAGGAGAGTGCCGTTATGCTTTCCCTCCTAAAAGAAATGAACATTTTAAAGTATATGGACAGTTGCAAAACGACGAACGGAGACATCTGAAAAGACCCATATCACTCCCTAGTTTTGGGGAGGAGGTCACTTTCACGTCGATAATTCGATTTTCTCAGCTGCATGTATATGCGGATGAGGAGAGAAGTACAATTTGGCAAAAAAAAAAAAAAAATTATGAGCTTAGTCCGATTACGCTGTGCATGTAAATGCACTGAGTGATGCCAATTTCTCTTTTCGAGTAGGACTTAGCACCTGCCCACAGTGCCAAAACTTCCACCAATTGATTCCTGAATTGGAACTCCTTGCCTGAGTCTCAAGGAAAACCAATGTATTTGTCAGGACGTGGGTGAGAAACAAGCGACCCGACAAAAATACAGAGAAGCTGAAAGCCACCTAAGCCGGGCTTAATTTTGTTGAGTTATAAGGCCATAAACATTAAACCAAAAAGGCTTGAAGCATTTTATTTGACATGTAACAAATGGTAGAATAAATGAAAGTTCTCAGATTTGAATTTAATTGTGAAACTGTTTTCATTTTGTTTTAATTCATAGAGACACCCTGCTGTGTAGATCTACCTCTTCCACTGCGTCAAAGCATTTCAACATGTTTCGAAACCACATGCTTGTTGGTTGTTTGGGTACAGAACGTCATTATCGACAAGATTGCTTTAATGCTTGTATGCACTAAATTACTGGGAAAAGAAATTAAATTTGGAAAATATACAAATTACTTAGCTGATTAACACAGTGAACACACAGCCACACAGATGTAGAGGGAGACAACAAGAAAAGACGAAATAAATGTGAGAGTGGATAGGAGAGAGGAAACAGCTTATGAATAATCAACAACTAAAAAGGTCAGTTACAATTAAAATATGGAACTACAAATGGGGTAATGCAGAGTAAATGAATTTACACTGCAATGTGTCTCACATTTATGATGTACTGTATGTGAGTAATTTAGATTTATCAATCACCAACCCTGTAATGAAGTTTTGAAATTTGCCTGACATTACTACAGATGACATACGCTGGTCCCTTTAATGGGTTTAACACTAAATAGGGATGAGATCAGTCTGCTATTTAAATTCAGAAGAGCTGCTGCTTCATAAACTGTTAATTTATTGCTCTTAGCATTGACTTTTTTCTGATTTGTACTCATAGCTAATGCAACATGAATAACTTGGAGCTGTACATTATATAACTACACACACACAGCTTTTTCATTTCAGATGTTGTTTAAATTACAGCTTATCATAGAACTAGACGGGCCATAGAGCCTGGAGTGACTGCCAAAGCAAAGCACAGCTGGGACAATTAAACTGTTAGACTAATGTGTTATTAATCTGTAACCCTCTTTGTGGTTAATCAAGGATTATACATGTCTTTATTACAGAGCTCCACTGATATTAGGAGATTTAAAAAATGAGCTAATCCTTAGCTTAACGCAGAGCACTTTCAAACAGGTCAATTTAATATTCGCCTATGTCGAGGAGGATGTGTAGTGAGTGGCTTTGTTGCAACATGGACTCCCAGCAGGGTAAGACTAGACCCATAGGCCTCTTTTCCAGCTCCCGTCTCATCTTTTTTGGATTCTATTTTGGGAAACAACCTGTTCACCGAGCAATATCCATTATCTAGAATACTAACACCCAATCTTACAGTCCACCTTTGTCCACTTACTGACTTTCAGGCACCTAACCATTAAAACTTAGGACTGTCCCACCGTCAAATCATTAATTGGAGGGTGATGTCTGGCAGACTTTCTGAGCCCTTGCTGTACATTTTCTATAAGTGGGAGTTTCTGCAGACTTTGCAGGAGGGAATTACCCAGAGTTCATTGCATTGCAATGGGAAACAAGGGATCCCCAGGGGAAGCCTGCATGTGCTGAGGGTAGAGGAACGCCAGAACATGTTCATGATTAAAAAGACAAGAAAAAAGGAGCGTTTGTGTGTAAGCAACACTGACACACAAAAAATATGTTTGTTATCCTTACATCCGTATATCCATACTTGTCTCCTTATCAAAGTGGATTCATTTACACTGTAGCACAAAAATAAACAATGATTCTTCCTTGTCATAGATATGTCTATTGAGACTTCACTAAAAAATATCAGTACTAGACTGCCTCTTTTAATTAAGCAGGAGGGACAATTATTTAGTTGTCATGTGCTGCTTTTTGGTTTTAGAATGATGGAGAAAGATAGTGAAGGTAAAATGTAAAAAAACACAAACAGATAAATAAATAAATTACATCACAATGGAGAGCTAGAGGATGTTAACCTGTCAGTGTTCAGTGGGAAGTCAGTAAGTGCTGTCCCACTGTACTAATAGTGTTTGGCGGTATGACGGTATATACCGTGTGACGGTATAAAAGTGTTTATAAAACCCAACATGAGGAAGAGGAGGAGGACCTCATTCTGAAAAAGAGCGCGAGTTGCGACATCGGTTAAAAATTAAACTAAACAGCTCCAGTGTTTTAGCTATTCTATGGTAGGAAGACTGTTTCACAGATCCGTGGAATTGGATATATTATCGTATTACATATGTTTTACATCCACACGGGTATGATCTCTTCACAAACTGCTGTTCATTCCAGGCATGCAGGAGCAACAACTCAATACACCTGTAGCCACCATCTTTTTCTCTTTAAGTGATGCTGAATGGTTCTGTCATCCTCTGACCACCATCGAGTGTATGAGCTTGAAGCTTTTTGAGATGGATTCACCTGTAATCTGCTGCTTTGAGGGTCAGAGTAAAAATAAAAAAGGCACTAGCTGCATAAAAAGGACATCAAATCGTGATTCAGGACAGTTCGCCTCTGGCAGCATTTTGAATGCTTTGTTTTCCTTCTTTCTGTGACAGTCTGTGATCACAGGGTGTTTGCTCCAGTCTGGTTTCAGCCACTTGACAATTTGAGCATCTATCTCTGAGTTTGTTCCATTTTAGTAAATATTTATGCAGCAATTTATGATGGTGAGTTTTTAAATTCAAAATGAGAACACAAAATTATTGATGCATTATTTACAGAAAGGAGTGATACTTAGTCTGATGACATTTTAACAGCTGAATTAACTGATTTTACACCTAAATATAAGACAATCTGGAGCATTATAAATAATCTGGATAATCTTGCGCAATAACAAAATATATCTAATTCAAATAAGTTGTCAAGAACTAAGGCACTTCACCGCATTTTATCCCCTTGAAGGACATCCAAAGGGGAAGAAGAAAAAAAAAAAGTGTTTTATCCGATGTAAGATGAGCTATTAGAGTCCATTATGACGGATGTACATGTTAGGTCTGCTGCAAAAGCATAAAAATGGCTTTAGGTTTTCTGCAACTAATTTAACTAGTTTTATAGATTTTTGGTTTTAATCTACACAGTTCTTTATTAAAGGAAAGGAAAAATGAAAATGATATAAAAATTAAGGAGAGCTGTTGCCTTTGAGATAAAATTCTTTCATTTCATCATTTAAACTTCAATCCCCACCATCTCACCTCTGGCCTGAATTTGCTTTACACATAATCACCCCTGCACACCTCTTTCTATCCATCCATACTTTTTTCTTCCAGCAGTTTTTCTCGTCCTTCATTCTCCTTTTAAACCGCTAACGCTTTTCCATCAAGCCCATTAGGCAGGAGGAGGGAAATTACAATGTTCTACTTTTCTAACCACTTTTGAAATTTGAAAGCAGGCACAAGGTTTCTCTGGAAAAGGAAAGCTCGGGTTCAAAGCAATTGGCAGGCATTTGTTAATGAAAATGCCCTTGTGAATTTTCCCAATAATGGTTAATAAATAAATTATTACAGTTATCTGGAAATAACAGTCAGACTGGATAAGTGAGCACAATACTTACTGGGTCAAAGTTTGAAGAAAATTTTCATTTTATAGGAACAGATCTGCTTAACATTGCAAATCATTCAGACGATCTGGCAAAATATTTGAACAGCTCAAGAGTAAGAGAGATACAACAATCTACTAATGGTTCTCCAATTACATTAAATATTTAATCGTGTCATTTGTGGTGACATCCATCCCTGGCAGGAAGTCATAATCGTATTGAAGTTCTTGTCTTGATCCCAATGCAAAATCAGTCCTGAAATACTGCTGAATTCACAGAGAAGAAAGGACCGTGCATAAAAGGATGAATTGATTTTATTACTGTTGGGTTAGTTTAAATTTATGTCATATAAAAAGAAGCAGTGAACTCCACTGTAAGACTGAGTAGTCAAATGTTTGTTTTCCCTAAACTATGCCTGAATGAGTGATGTCTACTTTTTCATGAACAACAGAGCAACATAAATGAAGAAGTGTAGTTTCAGATTATGACCCTTTAAGTGGTACTCGTTGCACTCGTTGTGGTCTATGAATAAAGTGACCAGCCGGAAAATACACAAGAATACATCTGTCTTCAGGTTCTGTGGCAACGCATCCAATGTTCACCAGGCTGTCATATAATAACAGAATATGGCTTCAGAAGGAAATCTGGCTCAGCTTATGAGTCCTGCTTATTTGCGTATTTTCCCATCACAAGCGATAAAGTACCAGGGCATCTAAAGCCTGCAAAGTGGCAAGATGAATTTGTTTCAAGTCTCTACACCAGAAAAGTTTTCATTCAAGGTAGTCGACTGGGTAAAACAGGGTAAAATGCTTTGAAAGATACTGATTATGGTCGGTGTTTTTGCATCTATATTAAGCATGTTTGAAAGGCAGGTGCAAACTGGCATGGTGTTCCACACAAATGGCTGCAGTCATTGTGGTGAAAAGGCCGCATTGGTGCAATGACAGATGATGGAGAGAGAAAATCGTCTGTGTGTGTGTCAACATATTTGGACTGTGAGAAATAAAATAGTAGAGTAATATAAATATTAATGCCATTTTTTGAGCTACTAGATGATCTAAGGGCTGACATGGAGCCAGACACAAAAAGGATCCATGCCATATCTCCTGTGAAAAAAACCTTTGCAACACTGCATTTTCCTGAGTCTGGATAATTCCAGCGCACCTTCACAGTTCGTGCCAGTGTCTCCCAGTGTAGTTTTTCTCTTGTGCTGTCCCAAGAGTTTAATGCTATGTCGCGCAGGATAGGCAAGTATGTCCAGTTCCCACACACTTGAGGGATGCAGTAAATGACACAAAACATAGCTTTTACGCAGTTGCTGGCTACCCCAAAACAGTAGGTGCAACTCCATAGTTCCAAGCTTCTTTTTTTTTTTTTTTTTGGCCACTCTGCCACCCGAAATCTTTCATTTATTATAGTAGATCACTCGCAACATGCCCACTATCAGCACAAGCAATTTTTTAGTTTGTACTCGCAATAAGGCGCTTGTTATCTGGGATCTTAGTAGATCAGGCCCTTAGAGTGCTTTTCATTGGTTTCAAATAACGGGTAGTTTGTGTCTCACCATAAAGAGATTATTTAAAACAGGCAGTTTTTATTTATTTATCTATTTTCTCGAAGTGGTCTGTTCTGGCTTTAAATACTATAAATTGTAACTGAAGGCTTAGACTAAGCTAGTGTAAGCAGTCATTTTCTGCAGATGCCAGGCTGATGATCATTTGTTCGGTTTTATGACACTTAATCGAGGGCTGCATTGTCAGGTCAATAGTTTTGGCTTTATCCTGGTGTGATAAGAAGTGAATTCATTAGACAGCTGCTTTTTTTACATTTGTATCAAATTCACTTATCTGGTTTCTGCTAACACACTGACTCTGGTCGGTTCACTCCGATTGTCTGTCAGGCGGAGGCAAAAAGAGACTTGGTTGGACTCACTGAGGCACTTCCTTGCGCTGCTCTGTATTTGTCTTTCATTGATGGTCGATTAGCTCCTGAAAAGAGCTGAACAGGTTTCACTAGGACCTTTATTATTTGCAGCGGGTCAGATCCCGAACCAGACCGAGAAATTTAGTCATGATCACGGTTACAAAGCAGCTTGTTTTTACCACCCCAGAAAGGATGCATTCATCATCCTCTATCATATCAGAGCAGCATGGAGCAATATAACTTGTCTGTGACAGATATATCCATGACTTCGGACCTGCACAGAGCTGCTCCTGCTCATTGACTGTTCCTAAGAAGGGGGTTTGGGTTACTGAGTTTACTTCAGTTTGCACAAGTTAGATAATTTATCACAGGGGTAGCTGTTAAGGATGCATGGGAGAACATTTTTTGTGCTCTGCTCCATGTATTATGTATCTCTTTTGAGGCCAAAGGAGGCCTGAAGTTCTCGTTAAGCCGGAGCGGCTTTCCCAACAATGTTGCTGTGTCAACAGATTGAACAAAGTGTTTTGACTAAGTGTTAAAATGACGCATTTTCACATAAGGCATTGTAATTAACACAAGTGAACATAGATGAAGATAGTCAGGTCACACTTTTTTTTTTTTTTAATTTCTTTTTAGATAATCTGTAGTCTGTCATTAAAAAAAAAAAAAAAAAAAAAAATGCACCATGGAGGCATCCCGTTTAGGTGCCTTAATCCAGGGCTGGACTGGGAGACTTTTTCAGACCAGGAGTCAGTCATGTAACCAGGCCACCCTGGCCTTGTCCACACATGCACGTTCACACCCAAACCTACATGCATGGTAAGGTTGTCAACGAATATTGTAAATTCCAATATATATTCGAATATTATATATATATATATATATACATATATATATTTATATATACACTCACCGGCCACTTTATTAGGTACACCATGCTAGTAACGGGTTGGACCCCCTTTTGCCTTCAGAACTGCCTCAATTCTTCGTGGCATAGATTCAACAAGGTGCTGGAAGCATTCCTCAGAGAGCTTGGTCCATATTGACATGATGGCATCACATAGTTGCCGCAGATTTGTCGGCTGCACATCCATGATGCGAATCTCCCGTTCCACCACATCCCAAAGATGCTCTATTGGATTGAGATCTGGTGACTGTGGAGGCCATTTGAGTACAGTGAACTCATTGTCATGTTCAAGAAACCAGTCTGAGATGATTCCAGCTTTATGACAGGGCGCATTATCCTGCTGAAAGTAGCCATCAGAAGTTGGGTACATTGTGGTCATAAAGGGATGGACATGGTCAGCAACAATACTCAGGTAGGCTGTGGCGTTGCAACGATGCTCAATTGGTACCAAGGGGCCCAAAGAGTGCCAAGAAAATATTCCCCACACCATGACACCACCACCACCAGCCTGAACCGTTGATACAAGGCAGGATGGATCCATGCTTTCATGTTGTTGACGCCAAATTCTGACCCTACCATCCGAATGTCGCAGCAGAAATCGAGACTCATCAGACCAGGCAACGTTTTTCCAATCTTCTATTGTCCAATTTCGATGAGCTTGTGCAAATTGTAGCCTCAGTTTCCTGTTCTTAGCTGAAAGGAGTGGCACCCGGCGTGGTCTTCTGCTGCTGTAGCTCATCTGCCTCAAAGTTCGACGTACTGTGCGTTCAGAGATGCTCTTCTGCCTACCTTGGTTGTAACGGGTGGTTATTTGAGTCACTGTTGCCTTTCTATCAGCTCGAACCAGTCTGGCCATTCTCCTCTGACCTCTGGCATCAACAAGGCATTTCCGCCCACAGAACTGCCGCTCACTGGATATTTTTTCTTTTTCGGACCATTCTCTGTAAACCCTAGAGATGGTTGTGCGTGAAAATCCCAGTAGATCAGCAGTTTCTGAAATACTCAGACCAGCCCTTCTGGCACCAACAACCATGCCACGTTCAAAGTCACTCAAATCACCTTTCTTCCCCATACTGATGCTCGGTTTGAACTGCAGGAGATTGTCTTGACCATGTCTACATGCCTAAATGGACTAAGTTGCCGCCATGTGATTGGCTGATTAGAAATTAAGTGTTAACGAGCAGTTGGACAGGTATACCTAATAAAGTGGCCGGTTATATATTGCGATTCAATTGTGAAAAAATATCAATAAACAGGGGAATAACTGAGTAGGAATTTTTTTTTTTTTTTTAATTAAAAAAAAAGAAAAACGGCTGCTTTGTGAGTGAGCGCACTGTAACAACGGGTCAGGGAGAGATCACAGTGAGACTCGACAAAAACCATCCATGGCACATGGAGAGAGAGATGGCAGGACATTCTGAGCCAAACTCAGAGAGAGTGGTCTGGACTCCAGCGAACTTTAGGAGCTCTGTTTTGAAATTCTTTGGATTTTGGGCAAACACGGTAGACGGAGAAAATGCTGAGCAGGGTAAAGTTATATGCAAGCTGTGTAAGCTAGAATTAGCTTATCATTCCACCATGTTCCCTATACTATGAACTTAATTAAATCTTAGTGTAATATTTGCTTCAATCACTGAATGAAGCTTGTCTATACGAACAAGAGTCAGGATCTTGAATTGCTCGCACAAGTTGGGGGGGGGGGTCATTTTTCATTTTGTGATGTTGTAGGAATACTCAAAGATGTTAAACTTTAAAAAAATACCTATACAAGTAGTTATGTCTTGAATAAGTTTGTCCTGCGGTTGGCATAAAGCGCAAATATAGATACTCAAATATGTTCAAACCTAGGTGTCATTCTTAGAACAAATTTTCAAATGTCATTTTAGAGCAAATTTGACAGCCCATGGTGCATGGGCACACATGCACGCACACACACAGACACTGTAGGAATGTGTATTTTGTTCACACACTCGGCACCGAGGTTCAATGTAACCTTAATTTGGTCTCGATTGACTCGCGTCTCTGACATTGAGAGCAGGCACAAAAATGTATGATTCCCACCATTGTGTTCAGTGTGTTCAGTACAATGGCTAATCAATGAACACAGGCAAAAGGAGAAAAACACTAATTAGAGAATGTTTTACATCCACGGGGCCGGCCTGTTGTTCAGAGGAGGTAGGCTCTACAGAGACAGACTGCTGTGAATAAAAATGCATTGTGGGGCCATTGTCTCTGCTTCACCGTGCCCCCACACCCAAGAGGGCTGATAAGATTGCTAATTGAAAAATGTTTTGGCTTTGTACCCTTCTGGTGAATTGCTAATGGTGCTTATTGTGTCGTTCTGATTACTTCAGCAGGTTAGTTTGAAAGAGAAGTGTTCAGAAAATACTTGGAGCACTTAAAGTCTGTCGTGTATTCGTTTCTCATACACTTGTTTTCATGCGTGTGGAGCCCCATTGTGCTGAAAAGGTGAAGACTGCTCTGTGTAGCCTACACATATAGGGGTCTTTTCAAGAAAAACAGCAGGATAGAGAAAAGAGCAGCAAACATGAACAAGCTGGAGATCACACTTAGCAATTTAAATGCGATAGGCGGTCCTCTTACATGCACATCTCTGTATTGTGTACATCAGGACATTCATTAATTCCATACACCCTAATCCTTCCCATATCCTTTGTTTTAAATTGTACCATAAATCCTAATCCTGCGCAATCGTGGAAGGACAAAATTTAATAGGGTTGCTGAAAATTCATGCTTTAACACAAAAAGATTACTCGAAAAATTGATATGTAAATGAAAACAAATAAGAGAAGGGGGAACTTAGCTGGAGCCGGGCCTGGTTCTTTATTATGGTATAATGAATGACCTTGCATAATAGGAATTCAAATTGCCTGGGTTTACACAGAAACACTTGTTTTGAGCAGGGATATTAATCTATTCAGGGAGGAAACAGCACAAAGATTAAACTTTTTTTTAGGAGAGTTATGGAGAAACTGGAGTGTTTATGCTAATCAGTGTTGTCAAATAGTTTGTCTCTTTATTGCATTTGTTCTGTCATGTAAATGTGTAGCAACTCCATAAAGATGCAAGGGCACCGAGCGTGCAGCACATTTCCTTCCAGTTTTGTTTGTTTTATGGTCACTTGGGACCGAGGAGCGGCCATAGCTGACCTAATGATTATTCAAAAGAAAACCATAAAGTGTTGCTGTGATAATAACAACAAATTCTGGCCTGAAAATTAGTCCCATGAGTGCGAGCGGCTTTTGGAGGGATTATCAAAATGACCTCACTGCGGATGATTCCCCTCCACTTTTACATTGTTAGAGGCAAGGGTTGCTCAGGGTATAGAGCTACACGAGCACAGAGGCTCCCATAGCTTATAGATACACTTCATTTGGCTGCGGGAGAGTGCTGCACTCGTGGAATTTGTTGCGAGACTGTTTGCTGTTGCCTGTCTTTGCCATTAAAACATGCCAGATTAACGCACTGCTACACAAATCCATGGACACCTCCTGCTGGGCTGCATGAAGTCACAGTCCATATGGACCCCTAAGTCTTCTTCCGCTCACATAGTCACACTTTCACCACATATACACACACTTTTCAGTACTTTTCTCTTTCCCCTGTAATTCTCAAACATTTTGTTTGTCTGCTGCCAGACCCCTTCCTCTGCTCACACTGACGGGGAAAAACTGTAGCTTTTAATTGGATCCCGTGAATTTATTATGGTGATTACAGAACACAGAGGGTTCTGGGATTTAATTCCCAGCTGCATTGTGCAGGGGTTTAATTGGTGCTCATTTGGACAATGTGTAAGGTGGTGCAATGGCTGGGTGAGAAGCAGGGAGAAAAGAGGCCATTGAGGAAAATGGGTGCTGGATTTGGTCCCAGGAATTCTTGTGCAGTAATGTCACAGTGTGACGGTGCCACGCAACATATGGCTGCATTTAACATTTCATTTCTGCCAGTTTAACACATGTACCCTCTGTCACATGAGCTACCAGCCTCTGTGCACACACACACACACACACACATCCCACCCCTTCCTTTCTGACTCCACTGCATCCATTAGGGAGCCAGTGAGTGTGCATGGATACCAGTGAGTGAGAGCAGAGTGCTGAGAGCGAAGGTAGACAAGGCCATTCAGGGACTGTGATGTGCACTGCATACTTATCCAATCATCCTGCCTCCTGGATTTGAAAGCCAGCCGAGTGCTGAGCTGCTTTCAATATTCCCCCTGCCTCCTGAAGGAAGAAACCACAGAGAAGCAGGGGCTTTTTTTCTTAATGGGCCCTGATAGAGATGAAAACAAACACAGTCTGAGAGTTGCAAACACAGCTGAAGGATCAATCAATATTTTTGTGGATGCAGCGTGTGCAGAATTCAGAGAGCTGGTCTGATCATATGCTTTTATGAATGCTTTTCTTTTGCATTATACATAAAATACAGACACTACTTGCTTCCGTGTAAATGTGTCAGTATCTTTGGGCGGGACTCAATGTGTGTTTATCAATGAACCCTTACTGTCAAGTAGACTGTGTTTCCCAGCAGTCTGAAAAACTGGCCCTGACAACAGACGCTCTCTGGGGAGGGTGTGATGGGCAGAGAGAGGGGGGTAATGGGAGGAATGACATCTTTACCTCAGGGGAAACAATTGTTTTTCCACAAGGCAGCTGTTGTTGTTGTTGTTTTTTTCATGTCTGTGTAACAGTTATACAGCTTCACTTCTGTGTTTACAGATCAACTTATTATTGAACTGTTAGCAGGTTTAAAGCTATGAGTTGGCTGAGGTTCTTTTCTCTTGGTTCTGCTAGGCTCTTATGAATGATTGTATTTTCTAAAACGAATAGAAAATGTTCCTTAAAAATACAATATCTGTGTTTATTTTACCACTGGAGCACATTTTACATTGTATACCTAATGAGGGAAACCTTTGTTTTACCTTTTATATACAGGATTAGCATTAACCAAGCACTTTTCAGGCTTTCCCTCCTGCATTGTAAATATCAAAAGGACATTTAGAGGGCAGGCTTTTATGTTTTACATAAGACTGACATTACACTGTCATAATCATGACATGACACCTGTCATTAACATGAATAAGGCTTTATGAAGGTTGTCATTAAGTGTCACTCAGTAAATTATTACGCCAAAGGTGATGTCAGTCTAATATATATACTCCATCAAATAAAGTGTTATCTACTTCTTAATTAATAGAAAGGACACTTCAAGCTTTTAATCAACAACTTGACTGCTAGCTGACTGACTGATGTTGATGACTGTCTATAGATAAACCGACAGAGGAGGAGTGGGACATGAATGCTGAAATCACAGCCAGGGAAACTTTTGTAAAGTTGGACATCCATCCACATGTTTGTTCCTTAGGTTAATAAATCAGCAGTGAGACATTGCTTTTAAAAAAGGGACACCTCTGATCATCCATAGTCAGATGAGCTGTGAGCTACATGATCCACTCTTACACGAATGGTGTCCTTTTGATTATACTTTAACAATAAGTTCAAGAAAATATGTTTTCACGTAATTCTGTAGTTGTATTCACTGAATATATATATATATATATAAGTTGAGGCCAAATTGCTCACAGTATTTCCGGGATTTTCTCCACTTCCTGAAACCAACATTGCGCAGGAGCATTGTACACATTGGGCCAGAGAGTTGCCGAGAGCCACTATGATGATGCTCAGTCAATCATTGCATTGTATTTTTTGTAATTCATTCCTAAAGTTTGTCCACAGCTCCATAGGGATTGCTGGAGGAGATGGGATTTATGCGTCATACTGCAGCCCGTCACCAGAGGGTGCTGTCCTTGCAGTGGCTTCACCCAGCGAGGAGGCAGACGGCGTCCATTCTATATACAGTCTATGGTTGTATCTCATACTTGTCAACCCAGAACTCCCTTAATCACGGTGAACGTCAGTCTTTCCAGCTAATGGATAGTTTAGATCTTTTACTGCCCACTCTTCTTGGTGGAAACACCTGTCTCCTCAGTTGCATAAGAGCTTATTATAACTACCACTAAAGTTTTCTGTGGGCCGGGCAGGTATTTTTCAAGCGTGATTACTTGTGTTTTTGATGAAAAGAGCTGCCCAGGAAAGAAAAGGAATTGGATTTATTCTTGAAGTGATCAAAACAGCGGTAATGTGTCCCTACAAAGATGTTGTGTCATTATAGTTCTCTCTTTTCTTGATTAAGCCTGTCGCCTCACACTCTTCACGCCCAACCACATGATTTATTTTTCCTCTTTTCTCTTTTAGTTACACTTTTTTTTGACAAATGAAACTTCCAGTATCACTAAAACCCAGGGGATTCTCAGGAAACTAATGAGGGGGTCCAGATCTGGTTGCAGTAGATTAAGCAGTCTGGTATTTAAGTCTGCGCCTCTGCTTTGCTCACTTGGATCCTTAACTCTGTATTCCCTGCATAAGAAAAGCAAGCGGTGCTGGAGAAAGCTTCCTGGTGGTGAAGAAAGTTTTGAAATCCAAGTTGAGGTTTGCTATGTTTGGTGTGGAGCTGAGAGCTCTCATGTGATAAGTGATACAATATGTAAAGAGGCCTTTTTCTGAGCATATATTTTCCACTATCACCATCAATAACGTCTGTGTTCATTTCATATGCTTTCAAGAGGGATTTATTTAACTGCTAATTTCAGTTGCTAATGTGGTTTTGAGAGCTCTGATTGTTTCTAAAAGGATGAAAGCAGGACTCATTGTTGACTGTCTATTTTGAGGACATTTCCATTAAAATGAGAGAAAGGGGATATTACGCAAAAAGGTCTGAAGAAGCTTACATAGCTTTGGTTTTGTCTTTAAAGAGAGCAGAATGATGGCTGACAGGACGGTTCAATCAGATTTAAAGAGCATTTTATAATTAAACCCTGCTCTTAAAAAGTACTGGCAGCAGTAGACCATGATTTTCGGTTTTCTGTCTAAAATATCCTGACAGGAAGCTGAGCACCACAGTGCACACATTGAGACACACACATACACACACAGATAAACATGTGCAAGCATGCCAAAACTGACAGTTTTGAACTCCTATGAACTTGATCTCATAACTGGGTGTGAAATGTAAACCACCTCCTGCTGCGGATGCGGATTAGCTCGGCTGCATTACAAGTCTTAGCACATGCTTCCTCTGGTGTCGATACTGCATCCTGAAACTAAACACATTTAAAACTAAAATAATGATGTGAGGATCAGACGAGAAGGGAATGAGATGATGACTTTGAATAAGTGTCTTGGTCATGTTACACAGCTGCTTGATTAGAAGATCTTGGAAAAGTTCATTTCTTGTGTAATTTAATCCAAAAAGGAACTTCCATGTATACCTATTTGTGATATACGTAGAAAAATTATTACAAATTCTATTTCAATTTATATTATTTAGGCTCATAACTCAAGGAACCAGAAGTCCAGTATCTTAAAGTACGGAAATGTCCAAGTTCAGTGTGGTCAGTTCTTGTCTGGGCTCCTCTACCATGAACTCCTGCATCATTCTGGGGTGGCTTGAAGGTGATCAGCATGAGGCTCTGCTGAGGTGTCACTAAAGCCCAGGATGCTCTGATACCAGCCTACAGCCTGTTTGTATTTCGGGTTGTGTGCTTCTCATCTTCCTCTTGACAGACACTTACCTCAACTGATCCATCAGAGCAAGTCTGTGTGTGTTGCGCCAACAAATACTGCAAAAACTTTCAGGGGGCAAAGTGTTGGAGAATTTCTCAGCGGAGTGTACACTTAGAAAGAGGTGAGCGTTTGAGTTGGAGTCTTTCAAAATTATATATGTGGCCGAGTTGGCCCGGTCTGTTGAAAATAGTAGCATACATATTGACCTGTTTCTGCAGGCAGTTTCTCAGTAAAGGGGCCGCGCTGACCAGCACCCATGTTGGCTAGTACAATTACTGTGACGTGAAACTGATACTACGGTGACAGAGAACCGCCATTGCTGCAAATATCAAGAATGCAAAAAAAGAAGCCACAACAGAAGTTACCGATGCAAACAAAACAAAACAAAACAAAACAAAAAAAAACAAAGCCCGCTGCAAATAAAAAAAGAAACGGTGCAGATAAAAAAAAAGCCACAACAGAAGTCAACAACCCAAAAAAAAAAAAAAAAAAAAATAAAAATACTTACTGTGAAAATAAAAGGATGCAAGTAAAAAAAGCCACAACACAAGTGAGCTGTAGGGGACCAATAATGATGATGCACCGGTGTTTTACGATCTAGCCACAGAAGACGACGCGAGAAGTCGAGCAAAGAAGTAAGTGGAAAGGTTATTGTTTAATTTCGCTTTGTGTGCTTTTCAATGTGTCATTTGGTTAGACCATGTTGCGTCTAAGTCGATATAAAGTTAAAGTGGAGGATGCCGGTGAAGTGTTAGCTTTGGGTAACACGGGAAACCCAGTACACCCCGAAAGACTACCCACGAGAGGAAAATCAAGTGCGATAGTTGTAAGGTTTGGTTGCTTTACTCATAGAAAGAAGTACGCAGACCCCTTGCTGTTTTTGATTATTGGTCCCCGGCAGCACACTTTTGTTGTGGATTTTTTTATTTACATCCTTTTATTTTCACAGTAAGTAGTAAATAACTTCTCTTTTTTTTCTTTTTTGCATCGCCACATTTATTTTTTTTTTGCGTTCGTTGTTAACTACCGTTGTGGCCTTTTTTAAAAATCTGCACCATTCCTTTTTTTGTTCGTTTGCAGTGGGCTTCAGTTTCTTTTTTTTCTTGCTAACTTCCGCTGTGGCTCCTTTTTCTTTTTTTTTTGCACCCTTTTTCATTTGAAGCAGTGGCGGTTCTCAGCCACCGTATAATTCAACTTCACTAAAAAAAAAAAAAAAAGAAATACCCTTTTAAATAAAGCTTTAAAACATGCTCTCCTACATATATCGGTACAAACATGCATAAATTCAGCTCTGAATGTATGTCTAAAAGCTCTGCTGTGGATCATGTGGGGTTTTTCATGTTTACTCTGTATCACAAAGTGCTTTTTTGTGGGCATTAAAGTCTTCCAAGTCCAGATGTACTGGTCTCTCCTGCCTTTGAAAATATTCATGTCTCCATCTCCACTGACCTCTAACTACACTCTAGCTGACGATTTTTCACATAAACCCTCATTAACCCCATGGTGAAGCAAATGATGCGGTCTGAATCTCTCTCTTTAATATCCCATTACACACACGGATATGTATGAATGAATAAAACTGAACCCCACTCTGAGGTGTTTCAATGTTGAGCCAGAGAAAAACCTGAACTGTAGAGTGCATGAATTCAGCATACTGCCTGGGCTGTCAGTGTCTGACTTCTTCCTTTACATTAACATGACCACAACAGACAAAGAGAGTAAATAAAGTTCACATGCAAGGTCCTCTCGAGGCGGTCACATTTGTTTGAAAAAGAGGCACTGATTTTAAAGAGATAAGCGGAGCGTGGCCCCGCTCTTCTCCAGAGTTTTCACACACACGGCTTTGAGGAGCGCTGTGAGCACAGAATAACCTTGGTTTGTGTCACAGCTGGAGCAAGACATGCAAAACGTGCGACTTTCATTCGATTTTCAAAGAGGTTTGTATTCAGTAGATGCACTTGAAATACATTTACAATTACAATTTTAGCCCTGTGTGAGCTTTGCAGCAGTTTAGGGTTAAACACACAACAGGGGGATCGCACATTGTTAGCCAAAAGGGAAATGCCTAAAAGATGAGGTTAGAGAAGGCGACTGTGCATTTTAGATTATACCCGGTGCACTGACAGGTGAAGTGGAGCTCTAAATGGAGTTCAGCCAGAGCCATTTCTTGGTGTCTGTTCACTGTTGTTGCAGCGTGGAGCGCAGTGTCTCTCGCACTGCCGGTGCATATTTCTGGCTGCTAAGGCCTGAGGGCAGCTGTTCAGATGGAAATAGTTCAGCACCATGGAGAGATCCCGCTCGGCTTATTCTTTCCATCTTTAGAGATCAAAAGGCAACAGAATGCCTGTAAGTGAAGGATGCCAAGGAATAACATGCATCTGTAGCACACAGAGCCTATTATATAAAGCCTGCAATGAAGTACTGAGTGTGTTTCTTCAAAAAGAAAAAAAAAAAAAGGGTTTAGTTGGAGGAGAAAAAAGACATGAAGAAGATCAGTGAAGTTTGGATCTTGAGCTGGAGTGATGTTTCCTTTGGACATCTTCTTAGGAGACCGATTATTGTCTGCCTGAAGGTGTAAACAGAGAGGCAGTTTAAAGTTTTTTTCCGGCAGTTTTTCCCGCTAAATGATTAATGAATCCTGTGTATATATAAATATCTGTGAATGGATGTGTATTCCCTTTAAAAACAGATCACATGCCTCCAAAGAGGTTCAAAGAGAGCAGGTGAAGAAGCTGAAGGGGAAAGAAAGTGAGGAAAGAGAGTGGACGTCGGCTTAGTTGGTTTTAGAGAGTCTGATACAAGAGTTTGTGAGGATAACTGAGTTTGATTTCTTTGGATGAATACACTGATGTCATCTTGTAGAACCTGCCTTTTGATAAAAGACTGTAGCTCAATCTGTATATCTGACACTGAGTAGAAACTGTTTATTGACAGTGATTCCAAACACACATGCCAGTGAAAATGAATAAAATGTGTGGTTTTCAATAGACTGAGTGCATAAAAAAATGACTTAATTGGCACTTGCCTCATTTCTCAATAAATCCTCTTTTTAAGTCTCTCTTTTTGTGTGGTTAGGCCAAAATTCATGGGGAGACTTTCAGCCAGGACCACTTTCACCAAAAAAGACATCATTATTTGCATGTAATGAGTTGTATTCAGTGGTATCACTTTTTTTTAAGACCTATACCTGTCCACATGTTTACCTGGAATGCTAAAGTCTGAAGCAGGGAGTGCAAAAGCAGTAGCAAAGACCCCCAGGCTACAGACCAGACATCACTGACAATTAACAAGACACTGATAAATCCAAACACAACATAAAAAAGAAGGAGCTGAGGTGGCGGTTTGCAAAGCGGTGGTAGAGAAAGCAGCAAGAGTACGTGGCCGAGCTTGACTTTTCCTGTCCAACCTGACCTTTACACAGAAGGACAGGGCCTTTAACCTCCTCAGAAACACACTTAAGAAAAATCTTCATTAAATGTTGTTGAATGAGGCGCACTGTTTCCTACATTTGAAGCTGCCCTTCAATCAGCACAACATGAGCTCTGGGGTTCAGGTTGATCCTTTATTTCACAACCTAGAAGGCAGCTTTTGTGTGTTGGCTCTTTCTGCATCTGATTACCCACCGGCTTAATTGATCTAATTATTGAACTCTGCTTGTGGGTGCTTTGTGTTTATCCAGTCAGCCAGAGTCTTTAAGATAAGGATATGCTTCTTATCGGTCCTTTTGCTCAGGCTGTTATGCCCTCGACTATTCAGAAGCAGCATGCCGTTATCAAGTTAATTGTGCAATTAACAGGAGGTTACATAATGAATGCACTGGATTGCCAGTTTTAACCAAGTTAATTGTACTATAAGAGTATCTAAACTCAACCCAAATACCATTAGTGCAATTTAAACAGCAAGGTATTTACTGATGATTCAACAATGTAGGAAATGTGTGAATGTGTGGGAAGTGTGAAAAATGGAGGTACAGGGTTGCAACAAAGAAGAGCTTTAAAGTGTGATACCCACAGTCCCCGTGGATTTTTTTTCTTTGCACATGCGAGGCAGTACTCAGTGTCTGTTTGACACACTGACTTCATGCTGTTAGATGCAGGCCAATCCAGCTAATAATCGTTCCCTGCTCTGCAGTGTTTCCATCTTAACTGTGCTGTCAGGGAGCAGATACTCAGCAGGCAAGTCTACTGCTCATCTAACTTATATCCTGAATCCGGATCAAAGACTGAACAGCAAAATAAGAAACAAAGTCAAATCTAGTGCCATGGACTCTTCCCTTGATTCTACCACCATGCACTGGAATAATAACGATACATAAAGTGAGATTTGTACTCTGTTTTTCATTTTCTAAATTTGGCATTGCTGCATTTTTTATTTATCTATTTTTTTATAATTTTCTCCTCTCCCTCTCTCTTGCTTGCAGACTGCCTCTCTCTGAACTCAGCAGCTGTAAAATCTGTAAGTAGCCATTGATTGTTCCAGCTTTTATCTCACACTGTCAATCATTTCTACATCCCTCATAGAATTTTTTTTTCCATTATCACAGCCACCCATTCATTATCATTTCTGTCATCTAATGTATAAGTTTTTTTCTTGGAAATTATCTCAAGGACTCGTGGCACAGCGCTACAGCTGTTTTTTTAGAGATGTGCCCAAGGAACAGAGATGCTGACCCACTTTAAGGCTTCCTGATACCAATGCACTTTGATAACACTATAAATAAGCAGTAACAGCTCCAGGGGAGAACTTGCTGAAAGGTTGAAAAAAAAGGCAATATACATGATCACAGGCACCGCATGCTGCCGTGTTGACTGCTGTAAATTCACAAGGATATAATATCTTACCCACCAGCCTCTACTTATGCAGATATGTATGTGTGATCCTCTGTTGTCAGCATCGTCATAGCAGTATGCACACTCAACTTTAAACCTCGTTTTTCCAATAAGTTAAAGACTCCCTGTTTTATCTGAGTTAAAAAAAAAACACTATTTTATTAATGTTGTCATTATATCATTATAAATGGCAGCAGTACCATTTCAGAGCCTAATGAATTAACTTTGAGATGAAGCTTAAAGCCAATACTGCCTCTAAACTGAATGCAACGGGAGACCTTAATGGGCTATTATGCTACACTGCAAATCATTTTTCCTTGTTGGGTTTTTCTCCACTGTTTTTCTTCCACAGTAAAAAAAA
Organism: Xyrichtys novacula; assembly: GCA_962446985.1. NCBI lineage: Eukaryota > Metazoa > Chordata > Actinopteri > Labriformes > Labridae > Xyrichtys > Xyrichtys novacula. The sequence goes on along the minus strand of OY660868.1, from coordinate 24,768,110 downwards.
AAAAAAAGCGTGGGAGCAAGGCTGGCACTACAGGCTTCACTTCCCATGCACAGAGCCGAGAGAAGGAAGCACAAAGACATTCAGAGGACAGAGATAAATGGAAAATGTGGAGTACCGTTGAGTTTGAAGCTATAATCCCAAGCTTGTACGAATCTTGTTCAACACAGACTTTTAAACTCTTTCTACAAGGGTCTGTGTGTCGTCTTTTCCCTTGCTGATGGCAGTCTGAGTTCCTTCTTCTGAGTTTTAAGGTCACCTTTAAGCATCCTTTGGTCATTGTGTTCTGCAGTTTGATAGAAATGAAAAAAAGGAAGAATAATACACAAAGGAGAAACGTTACAGGGTTGGTGTAAAGAAGAAAGAAGAGTGGTTCTGGTCTTATATGACCTCCAGTACTCTCTGCGATGTATTTTGAACCATTAGTCCTGTTGTAAGTCTCCACCTCTGCTCTACTCTCTCTCTCTCTCTCTGCTCATGGGTATCTATTTGGTCACCTGTACGCTGCTGGATCAGAAATGTCCAAGAACAGAGTGTACCACAAGGACAACAGCAAGGGAAACATGCACACAGGGGCAGTCGCAACATGAAAACTTTACTTCAGTCATCATGGCCAAAAAACATCTTATTAAAGACCCACTCCAATGAAAATCATGTTTTTCTTGGTTTTTACATGTTCATACGGCATTTTTCTGATGCTAAAGGACATATCATTAGAAAAATTAGTGTGAAATTGCATTTCTGAGTTTTTCTGGCAGACCCATATGGCAGGTTCAGAAAAAGTGAGATTTTCTATGTCACAAATCCAAGCTCCGCCCCCGAGCCCCGATATGCAGGCCAGACGAAAGGCCAAAGAAGAGAGGACGATCATGGAGCAAATGTGTGAGTTAGCAGATTGCAATGCTCGTAAGAAAGATAATTACAATATTAACTTTCATCACGTCCCCAAAGACATTAGTGTCCGATATTACCTGCCACTTCTACTACACCGGCAATGTTATGCTGCAAGCTAGCGTGAAGAGGAGTGTTCAGAGCAGTGCTGTCTCTGCCCACGACTCAAAGGCACATTGCCAATGATCTACTGGAGCTCTGCAGAAGAAAAGCCCTAGAAAATGACACAGGTAACGTGATTTTGGCTAAAAACTTCATAATCACAATTTAAAGACCACTGATAATACTTTTAGTAGTAAAAAAAAAAAAAAGATCATAGGGGGACTTTAAAGGAAAGGCAGGGCACAAGTTGAACAACATGCCACTTCGTTATGATACCAACATTTAAAAGCAGCTGTTGACATTAAAGTTTAAGACTCTGTGGTCTCATTCTTTTAGCAGTCAAAACATGTGACCCCAACATTTGGATACACCAATGAGTGGAATAATATTGTCTTAAAATTCATAAAAATGGCTGTTTAAGGTTTATCCTAGATTTAAAAATGTTTGAAAAGACATAGGGCTATAAATTAGAGGCAAAAGCTGCCATCTTAACCTGTTAAAACTGCTTTCTTGCAAACCTTTGGCAGCATTTTAGGTCGCAGAAGGGACTCACGGTCTCCGGCACAACATACTTGGTTTAAACCATGGGCTGATATTTCCCATGTGTGCAACTGCCTGAGGAAGTATCACAAAACTTTTATCTCTCTCTCTCTCCCTCTCCATCTCTTTCTCTCTCCCTCTCTCTCTCTCCCTCTCTCTCTGTCCCTCCATTGAGGTGCTATAAAATGTACTATTGATTTACCATTAAAGAAGGCAATACAAAATACAACTGATACAAGCTAATACTCACCCACTGGTAATGGGTGATGGTTAATCAATGCTCCCACTCATCATGGCTCATGATTAGTTCGACCCTTCGATCCTTGATAACAAACTTTACAATGTTATGATGTGAGCGCAGCATTATAGATTAGATTAGATACAACAACTTTATTTATCCTTTAGGGAAGGTTCCCTCAAGGAAATTTAAATATAATATAATATAAAATTATATAATAAAATTATAATACATTAAGAAAAATGTAATATAATAAAATTTCATATATTTCTCCTCCTCTTTGACAAAACTGCCATTTAGTGCCTCATTTATTCCTGTTGGACCTGCCCTTGATTGATCGCACTTGTGTATGTTTTGTTGCCTGTTATCTTTATTTTATGTAAACATATATATTTATATAAACTTCACTTAAAAATCACTGTTTCGCCAATCTTTTATTTACTCTGTAAATCAAGTAAGATCAAAATAGACACCGAACATCAAAACTATACCCTTATTTCTCACAACTCTATTCCTGAATATTACTTTCAATACATCATGTATTTAACTCATGTCTGTTGAGTGAAGCACTCTGCATGCTGTGTTTGGATGGAGTCATGCATGTCTGATAAAGTCATTTATTGAATCCCTAAGTAGTTGTGTCATGGATTTCTCTCTAAAAAAAAAACTCATGTTCCAGCAAACTCTGTATTTTAGGTTGTTTTGGACACCTGCAAAATTATTTCTATTTATTCGTGGATGGGAACAGCAGCACTCCACAGCTCAGTATTGATGACATTTATAAGTTTCTTTTTTTCTTTAGCGAAAATTGAATTTCTTGGGTGTTACCATCCAGGTTAAGCAGTTTTGTTGGGGATGGGAAGCAGAAAGTGAGTCTGTCACTGTGTCACAATGCTGCAAGAGGAACTTATGGAGGCCTTTCCCTAACAGATGTGATATTTGGAAAAAGTCAAATCTCAGGAAGAACTGAAAGTCAAAATATTTGATTACTTTTATACAATACTTCAGATAAGGTAAGACAAGTTTCTTGAAATACTATATCTTATCCTACTACTGTCATTAAAACCTTATTGCTGCATTGGCAGATACCTTCACTCATTATAGAAGACACAGGCCTTACTTTTTAATTATCATTACAAAATAAGGATTTTGGACATTTAAGGTAAATAATATTTTTATGCAGATGATATGATTTTGTACTGCTTTTCTGATAACAGCACAGTTGCCCACTAAAATATTGTAAAAGAGGCTTTCTAAAGATAATGCTTTCTAAAGATAAACATTTAATAGAATGGGTCTTATATAGGTTCAACAATCAATCTATAAATTATGATTAGTTCACTTTTTTCAAAGTTAAGACAAGAAAATAGGATATAATAATACATAATAGACCTTATTTTTCCATTTGCTGTAGGAGGAAGATAGTGGAACTATTTGCTGTTTTGGATTTGGATTTGAAGGATGTTATCTTTAAAAATACCTCTGCCTCCACTGTAAAATTTTTGGACTCCATTTATCAGTCCATCCTGGGATTGTTCGCAGGTTAAGGTTATTCATATTCATTATTGCACAGTATGGGATTAGCTGGTTGGCCATTTGCACAAATCCTTTGTGTCGCTTCTGTTTCCCCAACAAGCTGTGTCAGAGCATTCCTAAAATAAACACATAAAACTGGAGGGTAACAGATTCAAACCATCCTCCACAATACCTCAGAGTTTTGTTTCCAGGCAATACTTTCATTAAAAAGCTTTTGCCCCATGATTTGTTTCCTCTCATAATGTTTAGTTCAAACAATCAGCTGCTATATACTTTCACTAATGTGGAAAAACAACTACAAAGTGCACCTTATAATTTCAAGCACATCAGTCAGACATAGAGTTGGCCCCTCTGCAATTATCTATGTCTTTTGACCTCTGTCAGATACATTGTGGTGTGTATTTAGCTGCTGTGATTGCAGAGACTAACAGATGTTGAAAACAGGTGAAAAGGTAAACATTAATTTTCTCAGCATGAGGATTTTCTGTACAAACAGAGGAAGGTTGACACAAACATCAAACTAAAGGGCAGATGAAAAACTGGTTTCTTTCCAACGTATATCTTCAATTCTACATAAAGGAAATAAATGCTCACGATGTTTGGAGAGCTGTGATGAGAAGAGCTGTGATGAGGATTTTCAACTGGACAGATCTCTCTCCCCAACAGTGAAGTCACAGTTTGGAGGCTTTGACTTTACAGCTGGGCTTGATAAGTCCTCATCAGACCAGCAGATAAAAGTCTTTGAACTAGATTTTTAATATAGATCAAGTTGTTCTGAGAGATGTGACACAATGACTCCCACAGAACCTAAATATTACCTCAACTTTAAAAGGGATATTCTGGCATAAAATTAATTTAGGGTCAAACACACTGCAACACTGAGTTAGACACCCCATCAAGAGATGAATGTTGCTGACCGCTTGCCCCTCTAGTTATACCAACTTTAGTAACGACCGCATGATAGCGATACACAGCGGTCTGAGGAGCCATAAAAAAAACCTCAAACAAAACACCACTCTATCGCCACAAATAATGCTCAGAACAGCACCTAACTTCATCAACAGTACATATAGGGTCCCAGCCATAGCACTAGCCACCAAACGTCTTTTAAACTTTGCCTGATTTCTTTAGCAAAGAGACTAAAAACAACTCACCTACTCCAGTGTTGCCAACTTCTCAGTAAGGAAAGTCGCTAGTAGCAGTTGTAAAAGTCACTAGAAGTCGCTAGATGACATCATAGCCTAATTTGCATAATTTCTAACCCACTGTGGCCCCCCACCACCGTAAGGAGGAGGAGGAGTCTTCCGCGGGGTGTCTGTCTGTGTCTGTGTTTTGGATGCGCACCGGCTAACGATTAAGAAGTCTCTAAGTGCTTTTTTTTAAAGATAAGTCGGGGGGGGGGTCTGAAAATTTGCATAATCTAGCGACAAAATTGCTAGGTTAGCAACACTGACCTACTCTCTTTCAGCAGCCGCTTGTCTGTAGGGAGACCTCAGGCCAGTCCATTACGGACTGCTATGGGGTGACGCAGCTCAAGGAAGAACATTTAAGATCATTTCCTCATGGAAATGCAATCAGACCAAGACGATAAGGCAGAGAACTACCGCGTGTACAGTGCAAAATGATTAATATGGTGATTATTACGTCAAGGAAATGATAAAGAAATTATCATAAATGTTCTTCTTTGAGCTGTGTCACCCCGCTGCAGTCCGTAATGGACTGGTCTGAGGTCTCGCTACAAACAAGCAGCTGCTGGAGGAGTATGGGCAAGTTGTGAAGCAAGCGGTCGGCAACATTCATCTCTCGAGGGGGTGTCTAACTCAGTGTTATGGTGTGCTTGACCCTTAATGAATTTTACGCTGGAATATCCCTTTAATTTTTTTAATGAACTTTTTCTGTATTTTGGTGTTTCACAAATTTATATTAAAAAAAATGACCAGCCTTACACTAGTTTCCATCATTGTTGCTTACTATAACAGAAAAATTAAAAAAATCAGTTTCTATTGCTCAAAAAAAAAAACTGTCTGCTTCTTCATCAAATAAGGATTACATAAATCAAATGGCTTATAACTACGGTGGAAGCAGGGGCACATCTGGACATGTGGCCCCTGGACCCCCTTGAGGTTTGACTGGCCATTTTGATTGTCTCTCTACGTTGACAAAAACAGGACTTACTGTATATAAAGTGGATTTTTCACACACTTTGTCAACAACTACAGTGTCAGCTGTGTACAAATCAGCTTAGACATGTAATGTTGTGACACCAAATCGACCACACGTATGAGAAACTGTTCACTCTTGGCCCTGGACATTTTTTTGTTTGTTTTTTTTGTTGGTGTGGGCCTAATTTAAAATACACTGCATGTCCCGAGTTGAACTGGAGAGGCTGAGGAGGTAATCCTTCACGAAAAATAAATAAAAACACAAGGTCAGGTTAACTTCTGCAACAACACACGTTATCTCCAGCTACAATGCTGCTGAGGAAGGATTTATTCATTTTAATTACAGTTCTGCTGGGTTTAATTTAAAAGTCAGGCACATGAGTCTGCACACACACACAGACTCGATGTTACAGTTGCACCTCTCATATTTCCATCACTCCACCATTACCACCTGATTTCAGTGTTTAACAGGGTAAATGTTTCCTCGTCAAATGCTCTAAATGGATTTGAGCATTCAAGCGTTGCAGGATATCCGCATGTCTGCAAATGTAATCAAGAGCGCATAGAGAATCCGATCACGCTGTGACCTCATCTTTGTCCAATAATTGGCTGGCATCACAAACCACTCTGTCGACATTTGTCAATAAATTATATCAGGTGGGTGGAGAATGTGAATGGGGATTTTCATCTTTGGAAATTAAGGAAAATCTCTGGAACATTATCATTGTTCATGTGCTGATCATGTGCAGAGATTTGAAGGTAATTTACACCAAATTAAAGTTTCTGAACATGCTTGAGAATGAGTTATTTGCTGGGATTCAGACAGACCTTATGTAATCTATCACCAGCAGAGTGTAAATACAGACAAGATTGATGATGTTTACGTGGCAGGCTGAAATCTACCATTCCTCTTGAATATTAATAATTTTTTTTTTCCCTTCATAGTGTCTTGTTTACTTCAGGGTCTAAGCTTTTTTAAGTGTTTATGTGAATACAGCATCGAATATAACCTCTTTTTATACATTGTGTAGAGTTTGTATTCAGGGGGATCTTCATGGGATGAGCGCCTGTGACATGAGCAGTCTTTTATTTATTGTTATTTCATGTAGTGCTTGTGAAGTGCTTACCTACAGGGCTGCTTCTGGACAAAGTGGGGCCCTATAGGCAGGATTTATAGGAGCAGTCCCACAGGCTCACCAGACTGACTAAAATGTTAGTGCCTCTATAGATGCATTTTCATTTACATAATTCTAACAACTGTTGTTTGTAAAAAGAAAAAAATATATATTTGGAACTTATACTTTTGTCTTAATTATATTAAGTACTCTATGAAGTAAACTACCACCACCTTCAAATCACCTAAAAATACACACCATACTGATCTGTTTTTTGTGACTGAGCTGTTGTGGGGACTCTACTAAGCTGCAGCACAAACCTTAAACATATCAAGTGCTCTCGGTGCGTATGTGTAATTCTGTCAGGATGTGCGTGTCTGTCAAAAGGCACCTACATACTGCCGTTTGAAGGTGGATCTTTGCATCTCTGTTATATAGTACCTCAACACATAAAGCTGTGATGGAGGTGTAAAGTTACTCGTCCTGATGCTCCCTGGCAGGTAGTAACAGAGGCACAATGGAGACAAGAAGTACAGCATCTGGGCTGACAGGATGGACCGGTACTGTGCGAGTATATGTAGCGCTCCCGTTGTGTTAACAACATCTCACACTTACGTGCAATGCAATGTGTTATCGCACACTGGGACTCCATCATTACTTCTTTACAGGGTGCAATGTGCAAGGCATAACAATGGCAGAATTCTGTTCCTGCACTGCTGCACAGTTCGAGTCAGTAGGGTTAGGGTGATGGGCAGCAGTGCAGTTAACTGAAGCCATACCTGGACTGAGCCATGCATGTACAGGTACTGAGTATGTAAGAAGCTGAGCAACAGACGATGTACATTAATCAAATAACTGTAGACTGTATTATATCCCCAAGTAAATTGCTACTTCATGCTTAAATGTAAAAAAATATTCTGTCTGTGATATTTTTCATGCAGCAGACTTCAGCCCAATGAGTTTACAGCCTCTTGGAACAACTTGTACAATCATGAGATCCCCAGAAAAGAGAGCACTCTATACTGTTGTTCTGTGTAGGGGAGCCCAGCACCGCTGACCAATCATGTTTCAGCTGGTTTTGGTGTTTTGGGGAGGAAAAAAAAAAAAATGTCTGAGGAGAGCAAAAGCAGACAGAAAGCACACCTCCAAACTGACATACTGGCTCCAATCAATTTCTTCTTCAACAAGTTTCTTGTAAGTACACCTGATGCTGGACTTTCACCAAATCATTTTCACAGTTCCGGACTAAAAACTGAAAGTCTCAAGTAAATCTTAGAGTTTTACCGGAGTCACAGCGCGCTCTTGTCATCTTGATTGTTGAATTTAAGGTAGTAATCTGCGCTGTTTTATATCAGTCTTTTCCTAGTCTTGGGTTTGCAATAATAGTAGTGACGTAATATAACCAACAACCAATAGATGAGCTTCGACAAAACTGGAAAAGGAAACCTGACAGTCAAAACAAGAAGAACAAGAATGTATGAAGAATAACTGGCAATAGTCAAACTGTGGGCAGATCAGCCTTGTCTATTTGACATCATCTGCAGGGTTTCCCCTACATGTAATGGCGCACTGCCACGGCTAAACAAAAGCCGCCACACCTCAGCAATAAAGGTTTTTTTTATGCGCTACTTTGGACTCAGTATGTATCAGTATATGCGGCGCACACAGGCTGCACCACAAGGCGTGCATGCCAAGTATTAGCATTAGCAAGTTTTGAGTTGCATATGCAAACACATAGCTGAATAATGAGCTGCTCCCCAAAATCACACACCACCACAGATAGATTCCCTACCAGTGGAAAACACTGAACTGTCAAAAAACGCCAAAAGAATCTAGTAGTAGTCTTGTAAACAGTGACCCTGCAAGCTTCACAGTCTTTGTAAATTCTCCGTCTAAGACTAGGCTGTGACTAAAAATTCCAAACACTTGTCTTTAGATGTGAGCAGGTGTGAGCTGGTAGTTTTCCAGGAGTCTTTTCCAAATCTTCTCACAGTCCTCTGGTGGATAGCATATCAGTGGTTGCATTTCCTGACTACCTGTAATGCATCAGAAGATCTGAGCTGGATTCAACAAGCAAATATTTTGAAAGTTGTACTCTTCTCTTCTGGAAAGATGGGTAGTAAATCACAAAAATAGGTGTCTCTTTTGGGTCCATACCACTGAATTAAGCCAGAGTGGAGTGACTGTGTCTACTGATGAAGCGAGCAGGCACTCTCCAGGGGAATGTAATGGACCGAGAAATGACAGCATTTACATTGCAGACACAGACGCACAAGGGAGAAGGCAGTCTTTGCTTGAAATTATGTTTATGGTTGCTGGTGGGTTCTGAGAATGGATATCGAGTAAAAGATGTCAACCTGGTTTTAGCTCTAACTCTTATTGTTTGGTGGGATAAAGATGTGAGCAGTGAGGGCTTCACGCTCTGTTTTCTCCTTTGACAGCCCCCTTGAATAACTGGGCTGTGGGAGTCTTATTAGTGCTCTGATTAAGACGATTGATCCTCCTCCACCGCCGCTCTGAATGACAATCAAGGCTGTAAATGAGCAGCTTTCTCTCCACAGACTCCATTCAGTTTTATCCACAGGTATGCGGTTGTGTTTAAACTGAAGTGACAGTCACATCTGAGGTCAGTGCAAACTTTGAGAATGTTTGATGCTTCTTGTTGACTGCATAGGATGGTGAAACCTATTGATTGGTGCATGGGGGAGGAGCACTGCCTGTCACCAGCACTTACTCTGCTTTGAACTGTCTGGATATAAAATGTCTGCAGTGCAATGGCTGCTCTCTTTATGATGAAAAACACAACATGAAGCCATAAAATGCACAATCACGTTCTGACTCATCAAGTGCCTCTTAACCTCACTTTAGCTTTGACAAACGTGCAGACACAGACAAGCTTGGAAATAGGTTTCCTGAATAACTAACTCAAGAATGGTATTATTATACCAACTGATAATGCTTCATACAGATACGCAGAAAAGGAGAAGCCATGAACACAACCTTCAGATAGCATTTATATGGATATGAATCTTTCCCTTTACATCTTTAGTATGTTTCACGGTTTACAGGAAGAGTAGACAAGAGAAAGGTAGAAAACAAACAAGTCAAACCCCTATCTAGAATAAAAAAAGGGACTATGAGTAATATGGATAAAATCTCAACTACATGGCCACTAGAAGAGTTTCAGAAAGCTTATTCAAATGTCCATGACAACCCAAAATAGACCTATTGTCAGGTTGGCGATTTAGTCGAGAGGTGCTTTTGGATTTTATTCTAATTAGATTGGTCCAGGAAGTTTAGAGAAAGGGAAATGTCAGTCCAGCACAGTCTGTACTGTACATGCACTGGTACAGTTAAAATAATCTGTCGGACTGTACCGTGGGTGTGCAAGGTCTCTAAAGTCCAAAATGACAGTCTAAAATTACAGCCCTGTATACTCTTATAGCCCAGGTATTATCTAACAGGTCTGACTACAGTTTCATTAAACTGTGCTTTAAGCATGAAAACATAGAGCAGTTCATAACCTTGTTCACTTGTGAGTGAGGTTTCGCTAAATCATAAGTAATATCAGTGATGGGTAAGCATTTTGTCAAATTAGTAAGCTGTTAAATTTAGCTTCACTACACCAAAGCTGCCCCCTAAAGAAAGTAGCAAGCTAAGTTACAGCAACTCTGTTCAGTTACATTTAAACTATTTTCATATATTTCACTTATTTAGTGTTTGTTCACTGATGATAATGATTGTGATTGTTAGTATTTTAAGTACATGTTGCCCAATTTTATTGAAAGTTTTTTTTTTTGAACAGCTCAGATCTACACTTAAGTTTTTTTTTTGTTTTTTTTTTCCACTGAAAGCTTTTCACACTTTAAGCTAACTAAAGGAAATCAGCTTACCTTCCCTCTGATAGTTGAGGAAGTGGTTATTGACTCATATTGCTTAGATAAGATTTAACATATCAGTCATTTGAAATTGTTTCTTAAAGCCAAAATAATGATAGGTGAAAAAAAAATACGTAGACCTTCTCCCACGTGTCTTTCATTATCACAGACAGAAAATGTGCTTTCGTACAGTTCTGTCAACTGAAAAAATGTCTACCACTATGATGAGATACCAGAAGACGATGATTTTCACAACATACATCTATTGGATTACTACTTTAATGTGCCACGCAAACAAAAAGCCTTTGCACCTCTGCATCACCGTGCTCCTGTAAAATTTTCCATCAGCCTGTATAAACTGCATACAGGAGCTTTGGTGTGTGGTGCAAACAAGTAATCAGGTCTCCATTGGAGGACTCAGCTGAAGAACAATGAGATAGGCTGACTTCACACAGTCAAGACAGACACTGATAGGGGAGGATAGTGACTGTGAGAGAGGAAAATAAAAGGCAGAAAAGGAGCTGGCTATGAAGGAGGTAATACATTCAGAAAGGAAACCACATAACAAGACGATGGTAGAATAAAATTTTACTATTTCACATCAAATCTTTCAGATTTTTAGATTTTCAGTTCTTGTGGCCTGTTGCTCCAGCTATGTGGGAGTTGTACATACAACCACACAATGAAACTAGAAAATTTCCTCTGGTAAACTTGGGAAGGGCCACATGGGCTACTTCCAGGGAGTGTACATTATGATGAGATTCCTCAGAGATTTCAAATAATTAATACATTTTATTAATACTTTAATAATATAAGTATGTGCAGTATAGTAATAGTAGTGCCTCAGGGCCTGCTGTAAAGTTTATAGCAACTCTATTTTATAGGAGCCAATGCCTTTGTGCGTTTGTGTGACCCTAATTAGGATTCTGATTAGAGTCAGCTTTTTATCGTTAAAGGGACCTGCCACCAAAAATGTAATTTTTGCATTTTTGTGTGTCAGATTAAGTCCATATTATGTTCGTCTTATGTTGTAAATGTGAAAATAAACCTTTACGTCGTTTGCAATCTGTAAAGATTTAAAATAAAGGAACGGGTAAACCAGGCTGATTGAAAAAGCAGGTCGTTCTGACGTCACGCTGACCTTGCTCATTATTATTCACAAGCGCACCCTCAGTGAGCCGCGCCCACTCTCTCGTTCTCGTACTCAGTCACAGTCATCATCACTCTCCAGCCAGAGCGAGACCCAGCCACCACTGTATCCGCTATGGGTCTCTTCCAAACGGCCGGTGTTTCCTTTCCTTTTCCTAAACTTAAAGCTGGGCAAAGCTCATTAACGTAAATGTTAATTTAGGTGTAATTTGTGGTCAGGAGGAGAGTGGAAAGAAAAGTTTCAGGCAGTTTTATTAAACTTCACTCGCTCAAGCCGATGAGGTCACCCACTCTGGCATGAACATTTCACGCAATACACACCCATTAAAATCTCAAATTTTCTCCCAAAATGATCATGGCCATTGAACAGTGAGTGATCAAAAATACAATACCTATCGAAACAGGTCTTGCCTATTGGTGTAGTAATCCATGTGTCTACATCTTAAAGTATAAAAGCGTTTCTCTCTATGTAGTCTTCAAAGGGGTGGTATTATATTTTTACTCATGTACAACAAAAACTGCAAAGTTGCAATACTTGGTGTCCATAAAAAAGATATATGCAAAGCTTCAGATCACAAAGTAAAGTTATGTAGTCATATGGTCAATTGTCTATAAATGGTCACTTTGATAAGACTGTCTCAAAATTAGCTAGATTATAGGGCAGAGTTGACCCTGCTTGCTGAAAACGGTGGCATAGCTAGTGTCCACTTTGCAGCTCTGTTTCAGTCCGTGTCTTCTTTGCACCTGGTCAACCTGTTTTTTACTAACTTGGATCATGTTGTTTGTGTGATGCTTGTTTACAAAATTGCACTGATTCGACTTTTCTCACCAAAGGTAACAGACAGATGAGCATCATGCAAAACTCTACATGATGCACATGAGAGCATCATGTAGTGCAACCTGGAGAGTGTATCTCTGTTGCTTTAAGAACACCAGGAAAAACTAAAATATGGAGAGGACAGGAAAGTTTACCGACAGCTGGAAAGAAATCCTTGTTCCCAGGAAAAGTCCCAGTAGGACAGGGGATTAAATGTAGAAGTGGCGGCACAGCATATCAGAGTGTTCTGGCCCACTTGCGGAGGCATCACCTCCACTGAAGGTCACAGATGAGCCTCAGTCAGTCCTTGCTCACAGGATAATGTCACATTTCTATCTAACATCAGAATCAGAATAGTAAGTTCAGTGTGAATCCATTACCCTCCAATAGTGGAATTAAGTAAATTCATTTTTTTACAGAAATATTTTAACTTACCAAGTTATTAAAGTTCTTTTTCTTGGACCTTGGCTTTTAAGGGCATGAAGGAGGTACTGCAGTCAGGTTGGTGGATGATATTGTAAGAGCTGAATCAAAATTGAAGTTTCTGTCAGATGGGATCATAATAATGCCTTTCATGATATGAAACTACGAGATAGACGGGGAAAACTGGGTTGCACTTTAAAGCACAGTCCCAGAGTGGTTCAAGTTATGTCTTCAAGACAGAAGTAGTTTCTGCATCATATTTCATTCATGAACTTGGAAAACAAAGTTTCATGAAACAACAACTGATTGAAAGTCCACATGCAGACTTTCCTTCCTCTGCAGACAGGGTTACTTAGGTTACTGATGTCCTGCAATCAGCCTCTTATTATTTCAGCTATTTCACCAAAAATCCTCTACATTTAAAGCTGAAATGATCTTGATGCAAATTTAAGGTTCGTGTAATGCATTTGCATTTAACTAAAAGCTACAGATCTGAACTTAAATTTGCTTGTACCTGTCAATTCTATTTGATGTTATGCGAATCTCATTGAGATACTCTATTTGGCCCCTTCTAAAAAGAGAGGGCAGGTTCTGTAATCAGACTGATTTTAATGACTGCACATATAAACAAAGCCCATTACAATCCGACCTTTCTGTCATTGGATTTTGGATGTGCAAAACTTACTGTAAAATATTTAAAGAGAATTTTGAATTTAAAGATTGTATTATGATTTCCAGACAGTCCTTTCCAGACATATTCCATCAAGTGAGGAGAGTCGAGTCAATTCCACTGCTGGCAAAAATGGAATGGTATAGTTTGCAAAAGTTTGCTGCATGGCATAAGCAATGTGCTTTTCTCACAATATATGCATTTTAAGAAGTTAAGCGTGAACCATTTTAGGTTTGAAGTGTTTTTAAGTTGAAAGGACACTTATAAATTCAATAATTGGTGATTTTTAAAGCCACCATACTAGATCCTCTGAGGGTTTATGAGTTTCAGTTCTTTTAAGACATCTACAGATGAAATCACATAAAGTACGGTACTTTTATGGAAGATATGGAACATTTCTGCAATTAAATAATGCTTTACATGAGCATTAGTTTCTTTGTACACCAAACAAAGTGACCAAGGGAGCTCAGTGTACCCTCAAACAAAGAAAACAAAAAGGCAATAAACAAATCCTCTTTCAGAACTCATTTATCATACTCCACAGATAAAAGAAAGAGATTAATTCTGTATAAAAAGAGGGTTTATGTGTTTTCAGTGTGTGTAGGAGTCTGAATGTGTACAATAAATCCAGCTTTACTTTTGTTTATATTTCTATTCTCACTTTCTGAAGGAGATGGAACACTCATATCTGTTTGAGGAATCATTCTTCCAGTCTACACCCCACCATCAAATACTCCACACACTGGGTGTAATGACCAAAGCAGCAATGGTTGAAAAGTGGAAATTACTCTTGAAGAGGTTTCTAAATGATAGGAGATCAATATCTGTTCCACTTGTATCATTCTCCTGCACATTCATTACCTTACATAATTTGATAGTGCCTTCGTCTTAACTGGCAAGCATTGAGAAGTATGAGCACAGTGAGCTTCCACTTTAGGAATTATTGTTGATAAATTTGTACAAAAAAACCTTGCCCCGAACAATTAGGAGGTCCTTGAAGCTTCACCAGAGCTATGCCTGCAATTTTAAAGGAGGTTTAATCAAATACATTTAGATTTATGCGCTCAAGACTCTCCAGTTTCTTACTGATATGGCATAAAAAAGGCAGGTGAAGGTCAGCCACAGTTTGCCAGAACAGGAAAAAAGTTGTGAGGGTTATAATGTAGCTGACAAAAATCCGAGGAGACAAAGGACGAGATAAGAATAAATCACAACAAGGACAGCTAGAAAATAGGCAAAAAGGCTTGGACACATGTAAGCTTTGTTGGGAATCTTGGAGGTGTAGGTGGAAATGTGATGGTCCATATATAGGAAACTCTTTATGAAATGAATGTGGAGGTATGGTGATAACTAGGGTCTAGAAATGAATGAGGCTCAGACAGTTCCTCTAAATGCATCTTCTCTAAGGGGTCATATACAGTTCTTGGCCAAATGATGCTTTTAAATTCAACCAAAGCCACGGCTTTTGATGATACATGATGACATATGATGATGATGGCAAGTGCTGTTCAGACCACAAAAAATAGTAAAATACTGCCATATTAAGTAATCAACAATCCCTAAATAAACAATAATGATTTACAAAACTGAGGTTAAAACCATCTCAACGGGCAGTCCATGGGTGTGTAGTCGGGTTTACTTTGAAAACAGGCTTGAAAAAAATACTAGAAGAATTGTTGTTTAATTTGAAGTATAAAAACAAGAGCCATATGGAAAATTCATTATTTTGGATAATAATAATGCATCAGATTTTTATAGCACTTTATCAGAGACCCTCAAAGCATTGGATACATCATTCATTCGCTCACACAGTCACACCCTGGTGGTGGTAAACTACCTTAGTAGTCACAGCTGCCCTGGGGCAGACTAACGGAAACGTGCCAGCCAGTTTGCGCCTACGGCCTCTCCGACCACCACCACACAACACTCACATTCATACACCAGTGGAGGACACATACTGGGAGCAAGGTGGATTAAGTGTCTTGCCCAAGGACACAACGGACAGACTAGGGATAGGACGGGGCTCGAACCACCAACCTTTCAGTTATTGGCCGACCACTCTACCTCCTGAGCTACTGCCGCCCCTAAGTAGTCAGAAAAGAATCTGTAAATTTCTGGGGGGACAAATATAGGGTAAAATTATAATACCTCTCTCTCGGTTGATCAGAAATTAGATTGTGGTCACCTCTGTTGAGACTAGATCAGAGTTACTTTTGTTCATGCCTGAAGTTGATGCATATCAAGGAGTAGATAAACCATATTAGTCATCATTCCCACGAGTCATTCGTCCACCTGAACCTCAAGTCCTAACCAATCAAAGGCTTTGTGGGCCACAACTTTGTTGCTTCTATGAGACTTTTATAATTTATAAATTTAAACATCAGTGCATCCTGCCATAACCTTGCTGCATTGGCACATAAATGGAATCAATTTGCCACAGAAAGTTTTCAGAAATTCATGAGTGTATAGAGCCTTGAATAGAGGGAGCATGGGTGTAAAGTTATTCACAGGAAACAACCTAAGCAGATAACTGAATGATGAACCTTAATTTGCAGATCTGACATAAAAATGTAGAACCTGTACGTGCAAATCAAAGGAAAAAAACGACCTTTCACAAACTGACCTTTCTCTTTAAGTCTTAAATGAATGCTCACTGTCTTGTGCTTTTAACACCCCCGGCTTACACGCATCAGGTTGCTCATGATGAACAAAAATGAAGTGCACACTCTTTCAGCAGCAGGTTGACTCATCGGTGAGCAAATGGGGGCACTAACTTTATCATGAACAATCAAGCATAAAATGAACCTTCCACAAAGAGCTTTCATTACTGTGTACAGTTAAAAAAAAATGTAAACCAATGTCCTCAGTCTATGGCTGAATATCTTACAATGGGGATGAGACGACAGTGTCAATAAATGTCCTTTGATGAGAGGAGTTTTTGGGCAGTGAGGCATGGGACAACTTCCAATACTTTGTCCTGCACTCTTTTAATTTAGCAAATTGCATCCAATTGTCAAGATGCTCTTCCCAAAGTTTTCTTTTGAAAGTCTCGACCATGATAGTTTTGCACAGCTCCTATTCCATTCCAATAGTACACATCCCCAGTGCACATATACAGAGTTAAATCTGCAGCGCACTTGTAACGTAATGTGTGCCTACCATGGGTTGAATATTATTTAAATGAAATACAAATACCAGATTCTTGCGCCAGTCAAAAGTTACATAATTCACAGCAGCTCTCCTGGTGCACTAAAATCCACCATACCCGTTGGCACTAAACCCCTTCGGACTAGCGTCAGGAAGCTATTAGAGTCCACCAGAGCAGTCACAGGTTCACCATTAATGATGACATCTTTGAAACCCTGCCGCCTCCCCTGAACATTTGTACCCTCAGCCTAGGGGGACTAACATGCCCTGGTAAGTTTAGTTTTCCTGATGGGGCAAAGAGAAGCTATGTCATCTGCCTGCTGGCAATAAAAAAAGACAAGCTCCTTACCTGGATTACGCTGGTTGGGTGCAGGGCTGGGTTCTCCAGGTGGATGTGGGTTGGCTCTGGCTGCTGATCTGGGCTGTGAAGAAGGCTGGCAACCGGAACCACCTTGGTACGCAGCTTGGCCTCCCCTTTGTGCATTGAGGTATTACAGCGCAAGCTTGGCTGCAGCTAGCCCCTCCGTCGGCTCATACTCCTTCATCCAGGTGCGGATGTCTGTAGGGAAGACACAGCTGCTCCAAAATGATCTGCTCACCGATCTTCGCCTTCGTATGCTGTTCAGGCTGAGTCCATCGTCGGTAGAGACCCTTTAAGCAGTGGTAGGTCTCCGCTGGGTTCTCTCCAGGAGGAACTATAATGGACTGGAACTGCTGATGATACGTCTCTGGTGAGACATCAAAGTTTATCAGGAGTGCCGCCTCCAAGTCTTGGTATGAGTGAGCCCGCTCCTTGTCCATGGCCGTGTAGGCCTCTGGTGCCTTCCCAGTAAGAAGAGGCACCAGGGGACACTCCCACTCCCACTCTGGCCAACCCTGAGTTCTGGCAATCTGCTCAAAGCTGATGAGGTTATTTTCAATGTCCTCTCCAGCCAGAAACTGAAGAATATCAGGGTCGCCATAGGGTCTGCCCTCTGGCCTAGCAGGTTCTGCTCTGCTGTTCACACTGTCCAAGGGTGAACTGCGATGCTGCCGAGAGACTGGTGTGGGCAACACCAGCCTAAGGCTCATCATCGACCCCTCAGATGGCGATGTGGCTCTGGCTGGGGTTGGGCAAGGTGCAGCAGGCCTTCACTCAACCACCTGCTGACCCAGTTGTGGGGCTGGCAATGAAGCCTGGAGTCCTTTGAGCTTGGCCAGAAACCCCTCCTCTCCCCTCATAGGTCCTCATAAACATCAGCAGCTCCTCTCCACAAGCAGGAGAACCCCCTTCGTCCTCATCCTCTGTGGCCCAGGCCCCATTATCCACAGCTTCATCCTAAACTGCTTCCTGCTTTTTGAGCGCTGGCCTGTACGCCTTCTTGAGAACTGGGTGCGCCCTTGTCGACTGACCATCCCACCTCTGACACCAAATATCATGGGTTTGTTCAGGACAAAACATGATGGTGCATTCAAAACTCCAGTGTGGTGGGTTTTTATTGACACCAACTCCCCCCAAAAAGCAAAAAGTGGCAAAAATATTCACAGTGCAGGGAAACAAAACAAAAAAAGGCAAATAAATGACATATTTACAGCAGGTTTTTAAGAAAGACTTGCACTTGTTCACTAGGCCAAGAGCTACCCTCAGAGTGAGCAAAGCGCTCTTTAAATACCCCTCAGCCCCTCCCCTGGACACATCCATAAACAAATTTTAGGGGTTTGAAATACAATATGCGAAATACAACACAAAATTCATCAATGAATCAGACATTTCAACATGGACAAGAAGGCACTAATAGCCCTCCATACAGCTGTGACCTTAATCACTAAAAACACAATGAATCAAAAATACCACAAATGAACTTTATTGGTGTGGTCCGGTAGTCACATGACCCCCTAATGAGCGCCACCTTGCGCTATTTATTTGGGGACCAGGAAGTGCTCCGGTTTGGCTTGGAAGATGGCAGCAGGTAAGTGGGTGTGTGTGGCGTGTAGTTGTTGAGTGTGCACCTTCAAGTGTTTACGGCGGTGAAAAACGAGTCCATGTTAAAAGGGAAACGGTTGGTTGGAGTACAGGATCGTGGGACACAGGTGTAGGCTTGCAGGGAACCAGTTAGACAGTGTAACGGAGCTTGGCCCCGCGGGGAACACGTGCGCTCCGTGCGTAATTCCGGCACCGGCACTCTCAGGCCACGTGAGAGAGACCCGCGACAGTTGGGGAATGACGGGACTTTTAACGGCGCTCCGTCACATCATGTAACGTAATAAGTATTTATTTATGTCTGTACACTGAAAATTCAGCTAAAGCGGAGAAGCTACATCAAGACTGTCAGCTGCTTGATGCTGTTGTAAGATTTTATGTATCTGGTCCTCCTAGTAAGCACCCAACAAAGAAGAATTTTTAAGTCATAATTTTCATCTCTTGTTGATGAACCTGACATTTTTAACTCTTTAAAATCTGCTTCGTCGTAAGTTTGTTTAAAGAAACCAAAAACTTTTTGGTTGTCTGTAATTTCTGAGAATACCGACTCCTTATTTAGACCCTTGAACAGGCAGTAACACCTCTGTCTACTCCATATTGACAGTGAAACCAAGACTCACTTAGAACAGATAAACTGGCACTTCCATGAAGGATGCTGTGAACTAGAAACAGTTGCATCTGTTTTTCAGAAATACACCTTCAAGGATCAGCCAGCAGTGCACTTAGCTCATTCGGTGAAGGTGTTCAGAGACAACTGTGTGAGACCGGGTTGTTTTTGCAGCCCTCAGGTGTATTTGAGAGTATGAATGGTTGTTAGTGGAAAACTTCAATTTAGAAATGAAACTAGAAATAAACATCAGTGCTGCTCTTTAGTGTGCAGTGAGTTCAAACAGCACATCTTGATTTTTTCACATCTTCCTCTTCTCTCTCTCTGACTGCAGCACTGTGAGATCATTTAGACACTTGAAGGTGGATAAAAAAAATCATGATTTGATTATTGTGATTGTGGAGTTTGTGGCTCAGAAGTGTTAAGACAGCAAACGTGAGAGTGGAGCTGTGTTCATGCATGCATAACTTATACATAACTGATTTATTTCCTCTGTTTGAAACACTTTATAGTTATGAACCTAATTTAATCTGGACCATAACAAAAGTTTATCGCTAGGAGGTCATGCTCAGATGTTCTTTGTCTACAAACCATCTGCTCCAGCTCCTCAGGTCAGCCATTGGTGGCTGTAGATATTTTTATTTAAGTGCAAAAAGTGTTTTCACTGTGGCATGTAGTGAGATAAACATAAAGGCTGACTGTGGTTAAATGCACGGGGTGTATTCAGAGATGAATAGAAGAGCATACAAGCCACAGAGGTCCTTCTTTTGTATATGTTTCAAAAGTTCAATTCAGACCAACACGTGGGGTCTGGTCGGCTTGCTATAACCTTTATCCCACTGTGAAAATCTTCCATCATTGTGCATCAAGCACACACCGCCAACCATCCACACTTCCCTATTCCTCCTCTGATAAAAGAAAATAGTTTTCCCAGTATGGATGACACTAATTTGAGCAGCAGGGGGTCTCTGCTCACAGCAGAACCATGAAGACAGACTTACTGTTTTTTTTGCAGTGATGGAAATTGAACATTTTCGATCAGAATAATTGGCTTGAATAAAACACCCATGTTGGATCTAGACTAATACAGGGTGAATTAATAAAATCTTTGTTTAAATGACTGTCCTGGGAGGATTCTGTCCCCAGAAACTAAAACAATTTGTGACAAATATTCTATGAAGGACCTGTAATTATTACCTGAAATAGTTTATGTGTTTCTCCTTTTTTTGTGCAGGCAAAGAAAGGGGTTGTCTCCTGACAGCGGGAGTAATTTTAATGTGTCTGCTGCTTTGGTGGGAATCATTCTAGTCTTTTGGTTTGAAGTCCCATGGGGTCTTTTATAAAAATATAATATGAAAATAAAGAAATATGATACTAGGTGCTCTTCAGGGCCATGTGCTATGTGGCCCTGCTTGTGGGTGAGTGATTTGTCCATGATGAGTAATTGTTCGGTCACTTTGAGATATGTAACAAAGAGTGCAAAGAGTCTAGACCTTTTGTCTGCAGCATCAAAATGAAAACTAAAAGAGACCCCCAGTTTCTTCAGTGGCATCTTGTGAATTTCACTATATGGCCTCTTCCTTTGTGATTAAATAGTCTTTTGATATAGTTTGTGCCATTTAATCATACACAATTTGCATTAGTTGATAGAAAGTTGTGGCGATCAATGAAATGCATTGTTTTGTGGTAAATGTTTGCCATTTCTTGCTTGCTAAGGCTTAGAGATATGTAGAGGTATTTGCTACTAACCCCCCCACCCCTGCACTTGTGTCAGTTGCACATGATCAGCTGCGTCTTGTAGCATCCTTTCTTTATCTTCATCGCATTGGTGTAAGGGTATAACGCCTTTTAACATTGCCAATTTATTTTTGTCATGCAGAAGTTAAGTCCCCCTGCCAGACAAACTGCTTTATTCTAATGATCAAAAATGTGTGCAGAGTGGAAGTATTTCATGGTCTCAGTGGCATTACTGAAAAATCTGTGGCATGCAGTGAGCAGGATGTGTTTGATACATTAAAAGGGATCTTTAAGGGGGAAATAATATTCACTTCAATATATAAAGCCCCAAAGCTCATTAAAAAGAAACAGACCAACAAAAAAAATTCAAAACAAATAAAAAAAACGTCTAGCTTTTGCAAAATTGATGTTTTAAAGACTGGTTTGGGCTCAGCTTTTAGAATCAGTACTTTATAACTGAAAGTGCAATTTGTAGCTGATAGATATATTTAAAACATGCAAAACAAACGAACAAAAACAGTTTTATCAGTTTTTATTTTTACTTCTGGCCTCTAAGACTGTTCCTGTTTACAACATTACAACATTGGTAGAAACCGGTCTAAAGCATACCACAGCACACTGTAGGCTGCAGCAACAACATACTAACAAAAGGTTGTCTGTTAATGTTGATATTATTGGTTGCTATACATTTCCAAAGCGTTTCTTTTTAATTGTTTCCGGGTGTTCAACGTCCATAACCAAGCTCAACTTCATTGTGCCGTTATCTGTAGATGTAATCCACACGGTCAAATGGTTTTTGGCAGTTTTATAGTTGTTGTCTATTCATTATCAATGATTCTGTCTTTTGATAGGATCTTGCGAGGTATGATCATTAGTCTGTAAACATAAACAACCAACAAGATTCTCTGGATTTTCCTAGTTTGACATCCTGCCAGAATCAATCCACTCTGTTCAGCTCGATGCATATTAGACCCAGGCTACGTTAGAATAGAACATGTCTTTAGGGAGCAGGAACACACTTCTGGGACTGATCTGAGGCACACTGTGGTACTCTCTGTGGAAACACAAACACTGCACAGAGTGGGCACAGATAATCTGAGTATGTGGAGCACAGGCTTGATGTGAAATCAACAGGTTAGAGATAAACAGTGAATCAGATGGGCATAAAAAGAGTTTTCATGTTTTTATCTTAGGTTGAAAAGGTCTTAAATGAAGGACTTAATGTGAAGAAGAGGGTTACAACTTAAGGTCACAGAGGTCACATAGGCCTTCCTCTCATTTCATTAAACATGAGTCTGTTGTTTCTGTTGTGTTACTTTCTTCTTCGGTGGTTCAGACTTCATCGGACTCTGAGGTTTGTTTCGCTGCTTCTGGTTTGAAGCTTGTACTTTGAGCTCTTGTTCTCCCCAGGCATGAAGAATTGTTTTGTGACATTCAGATGTCAGGTCCAATGATCCAGCCGCCTTCCTCTCCCAGGAAAACATGGCGACTGCCTCACTTCCCTGCTGTTGGTCACATCTTTAGCGTGTGAAATAAGAGAGAGAGAGAGAGAGAGTGGGAGAAAAGGAGAACATTTTAGAGGGTGTTACGCAAGCAGAATCCTCACATTGGAGTTTGATGTACAGGGAAGACAGTGGGTTCCCAGTGTGGGCCTCTGGAGACAGCAGAGCGCTCTGGCCTCAGGCTCTTTGCTGTGGCGTTCACTTATAGAGGCTGATTCAGACAGAAGAAGACTCCCTCCCCTCATGAATGGAGCGAGGAGGTTTTCCACCTCCCTGTCTGCCTCTTTGTCTCTGAGTTAAAGCTTGTTGTTCAGATGTTCCACATGAAGAATTACCCACTCTGCTATGAACACTTTTACTCCATCTAGTGGCAATACATCTCAAATATGTGGAGCTCATTTTCACTCACACAGTGTATCCTGTAATCACATATGCTGGTACACAAATGAGATATCCGGATTTCTTTTGAATACACGTATTCTTCGTGTATTAATTATAATGTGGCCGTCTTGTGAAAGGATGAGGAGACCGTTTGTTTGCAGAGAGACGGAGAGGAAGAGAGAGGGAGAGGGGAAGAGAGGGAGTCGGTTTTGTGGCTGAAATCAGATAAATGGAGCTAATTGCTTCCTGGTGTCCCCTGTGTGTTCATGTTGTTGTTACGCATGATTAGCCTAATGAATCTGAATAATTGGAACATGTATACACGCTTACATTGTGCTGCAGTTCAAGGTTTCAGGACCACAGAGGATTCGTTTCAGTGAAGCAGCTGTAGCTTATAAACACAGTACATATGCATGTTTATAATATTTTAAACAAATGGTTTATCTTTATTATGTTTTAGATGACTTTAAAATAAATATTGTAGTTTTTCGAAACAACCTGATAAGGCTTTTATATAAGGCACATGCTGTATGTATGCCTTTTTTTCTCCTTTTCACTAACACATTCATTAACAGCAAATTCAGTTCATCAAAACCTTTGAAAATGGATTGATCTGCTCAATATAAAGTTGAGAAAGCATGATTTTTCTGCTTCTGCACTCTATTCATGCTCATCATGGGACTCCGCTCAGCATGAAAAATACAGTACAGTCAGTGGTGTCTTTATCTACAGTCATGGAGGGTGTTTTTCCAATCCTAATGACTAAGGCCTTCTTCAGACACAAAAGCCTCATTGAAAAAGGAAAAAAAAAATCTGCATTCATATGACAACTTAGAGAAGTATCAGCAAGCAAACAGATCTCTAAAATGCTACAGTATGCATGTCGAGTCAGTAGTCGGCCATATAGCGCTGTCATGAAATACTAGATAATGACAAATGTTAATCAGCTAAGTCAGCAGCACAAACACAACTGGATTTTTCGTCATTGTCGCCATTGTCCTCTCACTCATGCATTGCTATTTGAGTAGGAAACCAAATATGTATGTGCTAGATAATGCCACTTTAACAGGACCCGTGTTTCCTTGTTCACACAGGTGCTAGAGGAGTGGCGTTTTCTCAAGATTTCTCTTTGGAGCCCACTTTTAGGGGTTTGAGTGAACAGCTGCCCAACACACTGTTTCCATGTAAAGGAACAATCAAAACACAACAATATTGCAGTTCATGATGTTTTCCAGTTCAGGGGCTGCAGCCTTCAAAGGCCACATTTGACAACTGGTTGGGTCAAAGATGTGCGCTGAAGGCTATCCCATTTCAAGGACTCCGATAAATGTGGCAGACAAAAATGTCCTACTTTCCTGAGCAATGAAGGCTGCATCAGGTGCAGAGTATTTGGCTTCACTTATCCTTTGATGTTTTGAGATAGCTAACTCTCAAACTGTACACCGTTAAATATTGTATTTGTTGTAAGTCCGTAGCGAGATGTACTGTCGTCTGAAATTTGAAATAATCCTTAAAATGTCGGTGACAGTGTTTAAGCTACAGGATGTTAGCTAGCCTGGTTGTCACCTGTTGCTAAGCGACAAGAGCAGCGTTATGTGACCTCAATGTCAGGGTTGTGATGGAACCATGCAATCCTGTGAAGGATTGACCATCTCACTTCAGTTCAGCCTGATTGGTCTTTGGAGGCCACAATGGCTGAGTCCTTCAAATGCTGCAGCCCCTAAAATGGGACACAGCCATAATGTAGAAAGCCTCTTACAACGACCCTAGTGCTGTCACTCTGTCATTGGTTTAACTTTGCTGGGGAACATTTTTATTGATTTGTTTGTACTGGGGACTCATGTTTCTCCCTGTCATGTAACTTTGAATTTTTGTTAGATACGTTGACGGCATATAGAGGGAGCAGATCCACTGCCTGCCTACTAAAGAATAAAAACAAGGGGCCATTCCATAGTTGCCAAGTCCGCTTATCATAAGCGACTTTGGGCTTGTTTTTCTGAGAAGTCACCTGGAAAACTCTTGAGTCGCAGGTTGCAATTTTGGGCTTGGTTATAACTATTAGTTGCTTATTTGGGCTTGCTTTTCTGTCAGCGTGAATCCACCCTGGTTATCTTACAGCTTCCCACAGAAGCAAAGCGAAGCGCAAGTGTGGTACGTAGTTTGTCCTTTCCAGACCACCGTTTCCTGAATCGCATCCACTCGAGTACTTGTCACTCCCCAAAACACACTCATACATGGCACATCATGCTCATGTATGCCAGAGCCTAGAGTGACAGAGAGTGATTTCCTCATGGAAATGCAATCAGACTGAGATGCCAAGGCAGAAGAACTACCGCGTCTGCAGTGCAAATGAAAATAATTAATATAATGATCCCCAGTCATTTAAAGCCCGTATCTATCTATCTATCTATCTATCTATCTATCTATCTATCTATCTATCTATCTATCTATCTATCTATCTATCTATCTATCTATCTATCTATCTATCTATCTATCTATCTATCTATCTATCTATCTATCTCATGGCACTAGTTTCATTGACATTGAAATTCACCATACTGAGCAGGCGAAAAGTCGCCATTTTTGGCACACATGAGGATCAACTTCCAGAGGTTATTGTGAGTAAAAATTGTATGGGTATGTTTTTAGTCTTTTAGGCTGCAAACCGTCTTTACTAACACAAATTATGAATCCTCTTCTTCAATGATATCACACACCCAAGTTTAGAGAAATATCTTTATTTTGTTAGTGTAACAGAGCATTCATCATTGCAATGAAATCAGTTGATGGGTCTCAGTTCATGTAGACAGGACTTTTTAACTTGAGACAAAACTGAACATTTGAAGAATTTGAAGAATTTCAATCGAAAATATAATTTTCAACATTTTTTCAATAACCTGTTCAAAGATCCTCCTGCCCTTTGATCATTAATTTTATATATGACATTTGGAGCTATGCAGCCACAGCAGAAAAAAAAACAAAAAACCTGTAGTCAAGACTGGACATACTGCAGTTGGCCCTGCTGTCTGAATAAATGAATTAAACAGGAAAGTCTGAGTGGTACATTTGTCAAATAGAATTAAAAACCGAAGCATTTTGTCCTTGAGTATCAAAGAGGCACAGTGAAACAAAGTTATTTTAGTTAAAACTGATATAGCATGGCAGTTCACTCAGCCATCCATCCTTCTGCACAACCAGAGGTAGGACAAAGCACAGACATTCTTTGATAACTTTTTAAATGACTAGTTTATCAAATGGATGATTTTATAGAAATATTTTACCCAAAAAAGCCTTTTTTTTAGGGGGTTATTAAAAATGGAAATGGCAGTGACCTCTCTGAAGTGGGCCAACATCTGCTTTATCTTGAAAAATAAGTCCAGAATGACATTGGATTTGGACAGAGCATTCACAGACAATGTTCTTTTACGATGTAGCATTTTTTTTTGTTATCAGTACCACATTGGGTTGTTGAAAAGAGGCCTTATTATTTTCTTGCTATTTTCAGTTGGTAAGATCCAGAAGACCACCAAAAAGGAGGTAGCTGCTGTGAAATACTTTTATAAAACCAATCATTTCAAAATCTTGGCATGTCAAAGTTCTGAAACAATGTGGGTGTGCTTTGTTCGACTCGGATGGGGAATTTCATAAAAACCAAAAGTGTTTGTAAAGGGTTTGTTCCTCTATACTGCATCTGTTTTTCCATTCTGCCTTCTTTTCTTCCCTCCATTTTTAATATCTGTATTTCTTTATTTCTTTTATTCTTCCATTCATTCTTCCCCCATTCTTGCTTTCTTCTTCTGCTCCATATTTTCTTCCTCACATTCTCTCATTTTTCCTTCTTTTTTCTCTCCAGCCCCTCCTTCCTTCCTTCTTTTCTCTCATTCTTCCTTGCTTTATCTGATACAGTATTCCTTTATCCAATCATTCTTACTCCCCTCCATTCTCCTGTCATTCATTCCTCTCATTCCTCCTTCATTTTTTGTTTTCTTCTACCCCCCTCCCTTTCTTCCTTCCATTCTACCTTCCTCCCTGTCTTCATTCCTTTCTGCCTATATCCTGTCCTTCCTTTCTTTCACTCTTTCTTTCTTCCCATCTTCCTTCCAGCATTTTCCCTTCTTTCCTTTGTATCTTTTGTTCTTCCTTCCAGCTTTTCCTTCTTCCTCCCTTCCTTTTTCTCTTTACCCTTCTTTCTTTTCTTCCATTCTCCTGCCCTTCCTTCTTTTCTCCCTTCCCTCTTCTTAATTTACAGCATCCCTTCCATTATTCCTTCCTTCCCTCTTTTCTTCCAGCCTCCCTTCTATTCTTCCTTCCCTCTTTATTTTCCGTCTTCAGAGTTTCAGTACTGGCATGTGCCTTGGTGCACTAAGGAAAGTTAGTGAATTGTTAAAGTTAGCCTTCCTTGACTTCTGATTGGATTACTGTGGGAAAGCTAACAGGGACATTAGCATCTGCAGTGACTGAAGTGATTGTTTGGTCAGTTAATTTTCTGGTAAACAGCAGGAGAGCTGCAGTGACTTTTGAGTTTAATAAACACCTGAGATTCCTCTGCATTGAAAAGCTTTGGTGTGTTTCTCTCATTGAGGAAGGCACAGTGCATGTTAACATACAACCCACAGTTATGAGAATTTATTAATAACATGAATCTTCAGACACACCAACGTGAGTCTTAATCTAGTGTTCATGGATGATTTTTCTTTTTTGTTTACAATGTTATTTTTATGACATTTTGCAAACATAATGATAACATCAATCAGCCACTTTGTCAATGTGATATGCCATGCCTGCTTTAAGTCCCATCAAATACCAGGAGTGTCTACATGTAGACCAGGACAACAAGTAGAAGGGGAAAAAATGGACAGAAATAGAATGTCTTTAAAACATAAAACATAGTCTTTATGAAAATAAAGGTATATTAGGGATTCTTTTTTCAATCCATTTCTTCTCAAAATGAAATCTTTCATGATAGTTCATAGTTGAGGTATGTTTTCATCCTCTATTCTGTAAATATTCACATCAACTTACCATAAATGTGCTAAACATGCTTCCTACACATAAGCCAGAGGGTTTTTACGGTGAAGAATTTGGAGTAAAACCTTACAAAATTTATTATGGAGATTTAAGCTGGACTCTGTCTTGAATTCTCAGGATGGGACTCAGCCTGCGATTTTGTTCCTCGACTACAGCACTGTCAGTCACTGTCAGATTTTTGGAACCACACAGGAGGTTGTTAACGAACACACGAATCTCAATGAAAGATGAGGAAACACAACTTGCAAAGAAAAAAAAAAAACACTGTGATCAGTCCCCAGGACTTTCAAAAATACTGTGATAGAAATTTCCATTGAAATTACCTCAGCTTTTGAGTTTTCAAATCTAGAACATTTTGGACCAAAGCCGGTGAGCTGCTAGAGTCGACCTCTCCACGTGAGCCATGTGGACATCTCTATCATGATTGTATGATTCCACTCAGCCATGGCTGCACATGGCTTTCTTCCTCTACAGCCTGAAATCTAAAGAATCTCTTGTGGACTTAAATCTGTCGAGTGTTTGACATGTTATTCTTCATCCACTCCTGTCATTTTAATCGATTGTTCCAGCTGTCTCTCATTATAATTCAGGTGGATTTGTTCCTCCACAGCTGAACTTGTGTGCTTTGAACCAGGAAGTCACTTGTGTTACGTTCCCGATGTCTTTACTTTACTGATAAATGAATATGGCAGAAAAATTGTCTAGGAAAAGCAATTCCTCAGGCGTCACAACAATTGTTTCCCTCATTTTTCACATCCATTGAGGAAGGAAATGGGAAACTTTGACTGCTTTTCCTGCACTGAGAGATACACTGAGAGCCTCACCTGACTTTTGTGTGGCGCTAACCTTTTACTCAAGATGGATATAGGCAGAAATCTTTCATTGCATTATATACACCTTTATGAATGTGTTTGTGTGTGAGAGGAAGACAGAGAGATGGAGCAGGGAGGGAGCAGACATCAGGAAGCTCTAAATGTTTCCATTATCTTTGAGTTCCTTTGCTCTGCCTCTGCAGAGGAGACCCATCTATCTGCTTCACTCTCGATAAATTTGTCTGTGTGTTGGAGGTTAAGGGTACTTTGCATGAAGATTAAGTGTGCTCTTTGACAGCTCTGCCCCTTAGGTAAGAGCGATGGGCTACTTTAATAGACATCTGACCTTTGGGCCCAGAATGAGAAAAAGTTTGTGAGCTCATTGAATAAAACTCGGCAGCGTCTAAATCTTTACCATCATCACAGTCTGCTCTGATGAACAAAGTGTTGCTTTGTCATCAGAGGAGGACTTCTTAGGGCTGGTATGTAGTGATCCCACAAATCTAATTACCACCATAAGACCCCACCATTAGTACTAAACAGTGACACCATCACTGGCTGGATTTAAGTTCAAACAAAGCTAAAGGGCATTGTTGCAGAGGGGTACTGCTAGATTTTGTTGCTTCTCCATGATAGACATTTTTGTTTTACGGGATCATTCCATAACAATTTGTGGTGTATTGATCTTCTGAGTCTGAATAGTTCTATTTTTTTGCAGCAATTATATATTCAGTCAACAAAGATGCTGTTGTGGGCAGGTGATTGACCTGGAAGGGCAAAAGATTTTTGACCGCTGTGGCACTAAATGTCAATGTTTTCTTTGTCCAGTGTTGCTTAATGTCAACTGCAAAATGGATTTTTGGTAATGTTCATCACAATAAATTTGTTCGCTGCATCTGAGGAACAGCATCCGGACTTTAACTGATCATCAAAGACTCATGGTAGTGTAAGAAAACAGTAGCGCAGCGCATCAACCAGGTTACTCTGGGTCAAGCATCTCAGTAGCTTAAAGTATAGACTTAGCTCCTACAGATGCCTTTTGGTTTTGGTCACATTTCAGCCATTTTTTTTTTGCCATTTATAGTCAAACATTATTTGTTATTATACAGTACTTGTGTTTTTATTTTTTTCCCTCCCTGTTCCTCCTCTGCTCCGACAATAGGCACAGCGCTGCAGTGACCTGATTGGTGACCAGAACTGTCAATCATTCATCCCCTCCATGGCACAGTCTATGGTTTCCTTTGTATCAAGTGATCGTAATAATTGACAAAGACAACTCTAAAAAGAGATTTTACAACATTTGAAACTCCTGTCTTTCAGTTTAAGCAGATATGATCACTGCAGACAGAAATGTATGCACACATGACTTCAAACCTCCTCCAGCTGTGTCATTTCTCATCAAGAAAAGCCTGAACATGCTCCTGCCTTGAGCTAACTGATGTGAACGCTTCTGTTTCTTCATTAAAGGCATGGTTGACGATCTGAGAAGCAGTTGAAAAAAACTGAGCCGTTGAGGCAGATTTGAAAAAAGCATCCCACCCCCCACACACAAACCTCTTCCCTCTGTGCTCCACGAGAACTCCTCCCTGAACCTGTATCACCCTCCCCACGACACACCCCCTCTGGCAGAGCAAGAAGCCGGCTGGCAAAAGATCCGACGCTAGCTTCAAATAGGATTCACCATGTTGGATTGCTAGTGACGAGCAGCAGTAAACGCCAGCTCTGCTAGTGAGCACCGTCTGCAGCTGCCTGGACAGCTACCGTGTTGACATTGTAGAGACTAATAAGAATAATTGATGTAATGTGCCACGATAAAAGGCAAAAATTACCTGTTCAATAAAAACTCTGCTGTCTTGGCGTCTGTTTTCAGGCCCAAAACCTGGCTGAGCTTTCTCCACTGCTCAAAGGATGACCCAAAGTTTATTCGAGTTAGATTCCTCGCTTAATCACATTTCCTCTCCGACTTTGCCCTTTCTTCTGTCAGCTTGCGTTTTCTTAGCACTTTTTGCGGTGGGGTAGGCAGAAGTGTTTCTTTTTTTTTTTTTTTTTTTTTTTTGCATCCTTCTCCATCGCAGCTCCAGTAGCTAAGGTGCTATGCTACTTTTAGCAGCTTAGAGCTCCAAGGAGGGCTGGGAAAGTGGGTGGGGACAAGCTGGAACTGGGGGGGGGGGGGGGTCGAATACAATGAGGTGATTGGATGGAGAGGCGGAGCAGGAGTTTGACCAATTGGAGCTCTCTGGGAGAGATGGCTCCCATTGGTCAATGTTTTTGCAGCCCTGCAGCTGCTAGGGTGAACGGATTTCTTCCATTCTTTTTTCTGTTCGCTTTGTGGAGATCGCACTATAGGACCATGATCGTCATATAAACAAGGTTTTAATAATTACCAATCTCTACAATCATCAACCATGCATTTAAGTATTAAGAAGAAAATATGGCAGTGATATGAGTCAAAAGTTACATAAGAGACATAAGACAAACACTAGACCCATGACGCAAGAATGGTTAACAAGCATAAAATACCATCCATGATTGAAGATAACAAACATGGATAACTGTATTAATCCAACCTCCCCATTACAGTGTGAGAACAGCACAGTGAAGGATAAACTCACAAAGAACAGATTGTGGCCACTAATAGTTCCATGAACTGCACATCACCAGGACCACCACGATCCACTCAGTCTCATGGTCACAATCATGTGGCACATTGCGCAACATTCGAGCCCAAATACGGCCATGGGATCTCAAAGTTCAGTGCTGTTCTCTTGTGTTTCTTTCAAAAATGATTTTGTCTTTCAGTCACACAAAGATGTAATTATTGGCGTGATTACTGGAAGGTCTCAGTGTGACGTCTCTTTTTAAAAACTCTCAGTCCCTCTGGGGTTTCACAGGCTCACTCTGATTGTTGTGTCAGGAAAGTCTGAAGCAGAAATGTTTTATCCCCTTATGTATTGATCATACTCTTCAGCTCAGGAGTTTTTTTAACTGCTTTGTTACCTTCTTTGAGTAATATACATGCTTTCCTCTAAATTCATGATGTTACAATCTCATCCACCAAGCACTCTGGTAACCATCTCCATCTGACTTAACAAAACAAAAAAAAAAAACTAACTAAAGTCAATCTAGTGTATGCATACAGCAGTTAATGCCTGTCATCAGGACTTTCATCAGCCACAGGGTGGAATTCAAATGAGCCATCCTCCACTTTAATAATTAGGTGTTGGTTAATTGATTATTTCCAACAGGAAACTCAGAGGTCACAGTCAGCTTCAGAGCGGCGTGACTTGAGCTGTTGAGTGTTTTGCTGAAGGACACCTGAGCAATTAGGTTCCTGTCTTCTTATGTGCTTAGAAGAAAAGGTTGGTGATATAACTTGACAACAAAGGACATAAAAAGCAAAACTAATTTCTTTCTTTTTTTTTCATCAGCCATCAAGTTCAAGAGTTACTGCTGCTACCTGCTGCAACCGTATTTGTTTCAACATGTCAGGATTTGATTACTTCTTTTTGTAATTAGACAGAAAACCTTTCCAAAACACTTAAGAACCATCAATTTCAAGAAATACTTTCTAAACAGTTTCTCAGAGCCCCTGGTAGTGCGTGTTTGTAGATTTAAACATAAATTCAAGATGCACTGTCACTTCATTATTCATCAAAATTCATCCATGAATCAAATCATTTTATTACAATCAACCATTTTAGTACTTTTATGCAGAAACAATTAAACACAAGTGGCTCAAGTACATGAATATTTACATGTTATCATGTGTGGTCTTTCTATTTACTTTTACTACTGTTTGATTAAAAACAACAATAATAATAATAATAATTATTATTATTATTACTATTATTATTATTATGTAACCGTTTTTTATGTTTGCACTGATGCTTTAATAACATATTTAGTCCTTCGCTTGTCCAAGAGAGAGGTCACAATTGGCCATCTCCCTCCTTGCAACATTATTTACCACCCCTTTTAGACTCAATGGCAAAGTAAGTCGTCCCCTAATGGAAAGGTTGGGGTCATGGTTCACATGCCAAGGTTTTCCTTGGCAAGACACCAGACCCCACCTGCCCACTCTGGCTGCACCCACTAGTGTGTGAACGGTAGCCGTCGAAGAGGTCAGAAGAGCTCCAGCAACACTTGTTGTTCAGGAAAACAGCTTTATTCGACCAACGCGTTTCGGCTTGTGGCCTTTATCAGGGTCATTGAACTAGTCAAAAACTGATAGGCTCTTTACATAGCAGTTTTTGCTATCAGTGTGTAAATGTGATGTGAGAGGGTGAATGTGACATGTGATGTAAAAGTGCCTCGAGAAAGTGTTAAACATGAAATTAGCCCATTTACCATTTACCATCAATCATTAGCCCTCTGGGTTGGCCCAAGATGTAAGACCTCTTGTGTGACGGTGTGTGTTGTAATACTTTCAGTATCTATCTATCTATCTATCTATCTATCTATCTATCTACTTTATTTTATAAACATGTCTATACACATACAGTATATACTGTATGTACATGTATACACACGCACACACATATATGTGTATAAGTATATGAGTGTATTTAAATTATATAAAAATTGCTTTTATTAGCTTAAATAAACATTTTTTATTACATAAGACGAGGTCCCTTCCTACAGAGACTACTTGCTGAACCCCCATGTAACTACATAGTTACAGAATGGACAAACTAGTAACTTGCATGTTTTTGGATTTAGGTGAGTGGCAGTGATTTGCACTGGCTTGAATACAAAGGACAAGAGATTGGTTATTGTGATGCACAAAAGACATGTATTTATAGATGTCTGATGGTTCAAACTTGATGATGTAAGATCATGGATCACAATAGCAACAGTTGGGCTGAGCCAGGGAGCGCCTCAATCCAGAATCTGGCCTCTGAATTTGTACACTGTTCGCCCTTATATGTTGTTGACATTAAAGTTTGCAAACCTACTATCTCAAGGTTTGAAAACTATTTCTTTCATGTGAATTAAGTAGAATTATTCACATAGATCAAATGCAAGATTAATAAAATTCATCATCTATTTCAGCAGCAACTATTCCAATTACTTATTCCACTAAGAGTTTTGTAGATCATCCATATTATTAATATCTATTTTTGTTTTCTGCCCTTTGACATTGTTAATATATCTTACATAAATGCCTCACCCAACACAAAAAAGTTAGTCACGCCCCTGCCTCGGCTCACTGATAAAGTTAATTAGTTGATTGTACTCTGGGGGATTTTTTACTGTGTACTCTAACATTTTGTAAACCTTTATAGATGGTAAGGGAATAAGGGTGGCATAGATTTTTCAATGCATTTCGGAGAAAGAACGGGTGCCCCGGGCTGTGCACACACCGACTGAAGTAGAAAACGCTCCTCCTGTCAGACAACCAAACAAAATCCCCCCATAAATAAACAATTCATTAAAGAGGGGGAAGGAAGAAACAGAGCTCATAATGAAAAATGAACAACAACCACAGCGGATTTAGAGTATTAAAGTCAGAAAATATTTAGAAGAGATGAACTTAGTCAACACGAGGAGTCTACACAGCAGACTCTTTTATGCAGTCTCATACAGTGGTTTTATTGTAACATTACACAGTTCTGAAATGTTTCATTATTGAAGTTTCTTCTCTCCGGCTGCCCCACAGGCGCCGCCGCCGCTCCGTGCGTTCAGAGGGTGCGAGGATGAGAGATTCCCGTGCGCCCTCACGGTGAGAAAACCCGTATCAGCTTTATAAAGGGGGGTGGATTATGGATGCTGGTTTAAGGGCTGTAAATCTATCTGATGAGAAGCATATGATAAGAGTAACGCTGCTGATTGAACATGAAAAACACTGCTGCTGCATCTGAAAACTCCGAAAATAATCTGCTATCCAATGATTGACGCTGACCCGTGGAAAGACACGAACCCCCCCTTCCTCTTCCCCCCCACGACCACACGCTCCCATCTCCTCCTGCCTCACCACCTCCCCCGCCTCCCCCCCTCCATCCTCCTCATAAATCTATTGGTTGTGGTCTCGGCTCCACCATCCAATGCTTTGCTGATCAGACTGCAGTTGTATTTCGGGGAAGTTGGCTGCCAGCGGCTCACGGCGAAAGGCTTTCCTCTCTGCCCTCTCTCCGGCGCTTGGACAGTGGAATTATGAGCAGAGCTGATCCAGTCTCTATCACCCAGTCTTGAATCTGTTTCTGTTTCGCACCGAGAGAAATTGAACCGACCATGGAGATTGGAGTTTGCATCTTCTTGGCTTTCCTCGTCCCCCAGGTAAGACAAGAGGGATGTACGTGAGAGGGAGAGTGTGCGAGCTGGATGTGGGGGGACAATTTTTTACGGAGACCGAGGGCGATTGGACCCTCTTTGGTCAGGCTGTAACCTTGTTTTCAGGGTGCAAAAAGGTGGCTTCTCAAGTTTGCCCCAGCTTTCCACACAGTCACAGAGTCACCTGCACACTCCCCGGGTTGAACGTGCCCTGCCAGACCAAGTTTATCCCCGTCTGGTCCCTCTGTGCGCAGGGGTGCCGTTTGTGGAGCTTGGGGCAAAGGGAATCGGGGTCTGAAAACTGCAGTGGTCGCTTACTTTGGGAATACATTATTCATGTTGTAAAAAAAAAAGAGAGAGAGAAAATCAGAATAGGAGGGAGAAGGGAAAAAAACGCGAGGAAAAAGCGCACAGAAGTGTATCCTATGTCTATGTGCAAATCACGGCTCAGGCTGTTGTCAGCAGTCGCATCTACATTCCGCTCAGCCACCAACTTGAGCGGCTCTTTGGGCTTGTGAGTGTGTGTGAATGTGTGTGTCTGTTTGTGTGTGGGAAGCACAGGCGAGAGGAGAAGAGAGGAGAGGAGGAAAGTAAGAGAGAGAGAGAGAGAGAGAGAGAGAGTATCTTGGTCGCTCTGCTGTGTTATTTGCGGCGTCTCTCCGGGTGTTTGAGTCAGTCTCCTGCTCTCCGTAGACGTGGATTCTCTCGGGATATTTAATAAAGTCTTAATTCCCCACTGTGATAGAGCCACTCGTCCGTTTGATCTGACTTTAATGTGTGGAGAGAGAGAGAGGGACTCGGAACAGCTGTTTCTGCCAGTCAAGTCTTAGGATGACTGTATAAAAGGAGAAGAGCGGCAGCGAGGCTCAATTTGATATTACTCTGACATCCCTCGCAGCTTACTCGATTAATTCAGAACATTTCTCCAAGCATTTAAAAGTTCTCAGCACCCACAATGCTAAACAGCTCATTCTTGAAGAAAGGCATATGGTTAGAGAAGACGAGAGCTCACTGCAGACCATTAAAGTCATGGTGGTGAAACAGCACACTCCTTTGATATTGTGGGGAACAAATAAGACAAAGTAGTTTCATTTTCTGCAAGAGTGGCATTGCATGTTGAAGAATCTTTCTCCATCTTTTTTTATCCTCAAACAGTTTGATCCTTAATGTTTTCAGTGGCCTATGAAGAATCATAACTAATAGCTTTTTTTATATCAAATCAAAAGCTCCTCAGATGCAGATTTTTTTCTTTTCTTTTTGAGACCACGGCACGATTTGCAAAGCAGAGCAAAATGGCTCAAAGGCTTTCATGTGATGTTGAAAACAGTTTGTGAGTATTGCGTTAGACTTTGTGGCTGAAATGGTCAAAAAGCACTCAAACTCAGCTGCATGAACAAAACATTGAATACGTGCAGAACACCGAGAAGGTCATTGCACTTCTTGCTGATTTACTCTTTTGTATGATACCTGCTTTGGTTTTAAAACTGGTAACCTGGAATCGCAGGTAGACTGTTTCACATTTCCATGGCAGAGGTAAAATTTCACATCCATAAGGTCAACATCCCATAGATGGTGTTGAGGTTGGGCAAATGGGTTTGGGTGTGACCTAGTAGGTGTATTCTGGCAGCCATTGTTGTATCAATACATAATTCTGTCTTAATGGAGACACTTGGAGCATTGAAAGCATTCAGCCACAAGTAAACCACACCCATAACCTCAGCTTCCTTTTTTTTCCCCTCAAATGGTGCTGATTGGTCAGCGCTCATTCTCTGACTGAAGCCTTGCATGATAAAACGCCTGATGACGGACATGGAGTCAAGCGAATCCATCAGCTTTGCCGGGTCATAAAAGTTGAGTTTTCATTTTTATTATTTTATTTCATATTTTATTATCATCCTTACTCTCTCTGAAGCAGACATACTCGTCAGCATTTTCCACGACCACGTTTTGAGACTATCAAACCGATCAATGACGTCATCATGCGATACAGATTTGCTTATGCAAATGCTCCAGATGATCATTGACCATCCTCTTGCCGATCCTGTTGGCTTTTACCATCTTTCCTGAACAGAGGCTAAGAAAAAAAATGCTGGAAAAGTGTTTCCCGCTGCTTTTGTTGCCAAACTTGACTGCCTGACAGCACTCAAGTCCTGCTGTTTTCTCTGTGCCACTTTGGGGATCAATGAAAAAAAAAACACAGCAAAAGGAAAAACCCACTTATACTTCACTGGCTCACAAAACACAATAAAGGGTCACAGGTGTCCAATTGAGATTTTGTTTCTAGAAATGTGCAGCTACGCCTTGATGCAAAAGACCCTGCCTTTTATTGGGATGGTCCTCGATAAGAAGTTTTAGAGTATTTAAAAGAATTCAATGGAAAAGTAATGTATTCACAAGGCATGAACAAGTCATCAGACTGAATATAGTGACTCATTTGAGGAGATCATCAACACAAAAACTGTGATCCATCTTTGACCTTTGATCTGGCCATGTAAAAAAAAACAAAAACTCTTTCTCTACATGAAGATCCACACAAGGACCTCAAATATTGATGCACTCATTATTTGCAGTCCTTGTGGCACACTGCAAAGGTCTTAGTGGCAGTAAATTTTAAAATAACCTCGCAGAGACTGTGTCTAAACACGGCATACATGGGGGAGCCCCGGAGCATGGCAGAAAAACAGCTCATTTGGGAAGCTCTGTGCTGTTGTGGTGGTTCTCTCTTCTTCTGTCCTCTGGATGGAAACCGAATTCACAGACAGACAGACAGACAGCAGCATCTCATTTAGTTATTCTCCTTTGACCTGTGTAGGCTCGGAGCACATTTAATGCTGTGTGTTATTCATTTTTAATTGGATAAGCCGAACATTCATTTCCACGACAGTTCCATCTTCTGATCTGAGGCGATCATGGTTCAGGCTAATAATGCTTACAAAGAAAGGATTTAAACTCAGATTTTTATTGATTGGATTGTGCCCCCTCACATACACACACACACACACACACACACACACACACACGCACACGCACACACACACACACACACACACACACACACCACCCACCCTTCACACAGAGATGTGTCACTGCATTTCTGAGGCTCTCCATTGACAGGATTCATTCACAAACCCTGTTGAGCGAGGCTATTCAAGAACATTCTGAACAGGGACATATTTGAGGACCAGTACAACTAAATGAGCTTGATATTTTTCTGCAGAATTCAAAATCATGTTTTATGCCTCTGCTTATAATAAGAGTAGTAATCATTATTTCACATTTAAACACTTTTAGACACATTTGACAAATGCAAATTAAAGTGCGCAAACATTTTGAACCAGAAATCAGTGTTATTGCATGGACACAATTCATCCACAATGGCTGCCGTGCATCGTCTTACTACTTTGGACTCTGTGAATTGCTGTTTCTCCATTGTCAAAAGTCATAGCATACTGGGAATTACTTACAGTGGCTCTGTCAGACTGTGCAGGACCACCCCAAGGACAAACTCTGCACTTTCATCTCCTTTCAGAAACATCTGGTGTTCAAAAGTGATACCTCTAAATGTTATATTCTTTGTTAGCACCATGCACCTCCTGCAGATGAGACAGATTGCACTTGGAGTTGCATAATATTACAATGTTGTTTCCACTTTGTCCAAAGTGAGGTACATCATGTGCTGAACGTGTCACTAAGAGCTGGGACTGTTTCGATCATGTGTGGTCATGGTTGGGTAACTCATTCTATCACAGACACAAGAAACTGTAAGTGTGCTGTGGATCCCGCAAGAGCTGGGGCTTAAATTTTTCTCTGAGGTAGAGAGGGATTCTGTAGATCAAGGAGAGTTTTGTAATTTATTTCACCACTAGAAACCAGAGAACAGTCAGGAAGGTGACTTGGGCTCCTGTTGTGATGGGAGCAATAGGTGGCTTTCTTTGGCAGAACTTAGCTGGCAGATGGGAGTGTAGACCTGGATGAGGGACTCCAGGCAGGACTCCAGGTTGTTTCTGTTGCTGTTTTACAGAATAATTAAGGTTTTGGTGCAAGCTGCGACTTGAGAAATGAACAGCAGAGTGAAATGTGATATTTTAGGTTGGTTGAAGGCCAGATGTGCTGCTGCCATGTGGATCATCTGCAGAGGTGTGACTGTGCATGCAGGGAATCTTGCCAGTAAGGAGTTGCAATGCGGATGTCAAGACCTGAACCAGCTCTATGTTCTCTCAGGTAGGGTCTGATCCTCGAGATGTTTTAGAGAGTGAACCTGCACCACCGAGCAAAACAAATAAATCCTTTGCAGTTCAGGGGGAGTTGGATTGTCACCATTTGTTTTCCGTCTTTCTTTTTTGTTTTTGTTTGTAGCATGGGTTACAAAATTTTAAAAAAGATCACAAGCATGGTCTGAAAGTTTTGAACATGACCACTTCCATTCTGGTTGGTACTGTTCATGTGCAGTTTTTACAAGTGTCCATGCACACTGTGCTGGCCCATTAAGATTTTATGCATTGGATTTATGTTTACTGGTCAGGTATAGGGCCACTGAGGGGTTGCCTGTGGGACGTATTTGGCCCAGGAGCCACCAATTGAATAGCTCGGCTGTAGAGTCTGGCTTCCAAACTGATAGATGGTTTGTCCACACGTGCCCACTGCTGTGGAGCTTCACTCAGAGTCCCACATTCACTCAGAGTCCCACATTCACTCAGAGTGCCACATCTGCGGCAGGTTAGATGTATGGCGTTGCCGCTCTGTCCTTTGGCCTCTACTTCTGGCTGCCTGATTTACAGGCTGACCAAGCTCCATGGGGGGATCTCTATCCTCTGGCTGTCTCGCCAGAAGCAGGGGTCGTAAATATTCTTGATTCTCCAAATATAAATTCATCCTCAGAGTGAACAAGGCACAGATTAATGCAAACTTTTAGCATATGTCAATGTTTTCTCCTCCAGTGATCTAGCACTCAGCGCCCTCGCTTGCTCGAAAACACACACACATTAGTATGCAACATGTCAACACATACTTAACTCACCTGACACATCGGGAGGGAAAGTGCAAAATGGCTTTTTTTTCCTCTCAGAATCAAAGCGGGATCTAATCTTACTGTATTATATGGTGGTGGGGATCAAATAAGACTCTTATATTTATAGATTCTTCAGCAAGAAGCCAAGTTCCTCTCCACTTAAGGCTGCCATACACACCTACATTTCTCACACACTCCCACATACGGGCACACACGCCAGTAGCAGCCCCCTTCTGTGGCAATAAATCCCTGTTTTCCAAATGAAACGCTAAGTAGTCTCTCCGGGTGGAGCAATGATTCAGAATAAGCACAGCACAGCTGGGACGTGCAGGTGCAAGGATT
The DNA here is from genome assembly GCA_962446985.1 of Xyrichtys novacula. NCBI lineage: Eukaryota > Metazoa > Chordata > Actinopteri > Labriformes > Labridae > Xyrichtys > Xyrichtys novacula. Next base: position 24,727,798 of record OY660868.1, on the reverse strand, counting down.
ATTTCTTGTCCTTTTCCAACTTTCCTCTCCCCTTTGCTTGGCTGTTATATTAGTTTTATCCTTCCTTTGTATTTTTTCCCACACATTTCCCTCCCACTAAACTTTGTCTTTTACTTTAATTAATGTGATTTGCCATTAATCTCCCATTATTTCCTCTCAAAGCTCAGCACCAGTTTCTCCTTTCACTCTCTCTGTAGGTTACTTTTTCTCTGTCTCTTTCTCTTACCAGTCAACTGTGGAGGACAGTTACACTCACAGTTTAAATTCTGGGCCGGCACCTGGGTGTGTCTGTAGGAAGATTTGCTGTCATGGACGTTTATGGGCGTAGCGACCAACAGACTGTTAAAGATCCTATTCGAGCCTCTGCAAGCACAGGAGGACAGAGAGAAGGAGGTCACGGTCTCCAGGAACAAACTACGTAAAAGCTCCTTTGAGAACAGACCGACACTGATGCCACTTAATGACCTACAGAAGCAAACAAAACCAGTAAATGCTTCTTTAACAAGAACAGGACAAGATCAGCTTTTATAGGATATTCAGCTCTGCCTATAGGGGGCACCAGAACCAACAAAAACACAAAATTCCTCACAGGAGCTTGAAGTTTGCTGCTGAGGAAAGCCAGTTGCCATCCAGTCCTACTTAAAGGCAGAGCTGATGCATATTTATGCAAACACAGAGATGTCCATGGCCTCTAAATTTTCTGTTCAGACTCTCCTCTGACTCAGTAAAAGATCACTAACTAATGATCATCAAACACAGGAAAGGAGGGGCTGTCCTTGGTTTGTTACAGCCATTATTTAGTCAAGGTTAAAGCAACAGGTAAACAAAATATAATTAGTATAGATCAACCGTTTTCAGCTTTCATCAGGTTGGATACTTCTTTATTTCATATTGGATCTCACTTTCTACAAAGTGGATGGTTTGCAGATAATTAAAACCATTTGTTTGATTAAAAGTAGTGCAAAGACAATAAATCCAACAAATCATTTCCAGTGGTCATCAGCCACATCTCAAGGTCACTTCATTGAAATTCAGAGTGTGAAACCCTTTGGAAATGCTACAGATGGTAACAACTTTCTAAAGAAACACATATGAGTGAGAGGATATGAGTTGGGATTTTAGTACATGAGGCAATTTTTAGTATGAAGCTTACTTGTCAGCAAAATGAGTGAGTTAAATACTGTGTGTTTATAAGCAGCAGGGCACCATATGCTCAAAACGGAGTAAGATGAACAGTCCGCAGAGTTCGCTTTGAGAATTAGACAAATGTTTCATAATAAGAAAAAGCACTTTGAATCAGCTGAATAAAGCAAGCCTTTTTTGATGAATCTAGATGAAACCCCTTGAAAGAAAAGCCAAGGTCCAGTGAGACACTTGCAAACACAAATAGTTCTGACTATACATCCCCACAAAAAGAAGAGTTCAAGCAAGTGAGCAGGTATAAAGTAGACCTGAGGACAAGAATACAGCAGCCTGCACAGAAGTGTTAAAAATGTATGATATCAAAAATCACTCACTGATTTTACGTGCTGCAGTAGGAATTCTGAAACTTCACAAAAGTCAGATAACACAGAAAAGACAGACCTTAAAATAAAGAGACTCATGAGCTCCTTGAACAGATTATAAACACATGGTGGTTTGTAAATAAGTAGCCCAGTATTTTAAGAATATGACCAGGACTTACTTTGCATAATCAGTCATTTTCTCTCTTAGATTTTCTTCAATTATGGGTAGAATTAAAGTCTGTGAGGGTAAATGATACACTTTTTACATTTCTCATCATGTGAGTGAAGTTTCATATCAGACTCATCATTAATAACCAGAGGGTTTGAAAAGCGTTTCCTGATTTTTAATTTCTCATAAATTGAAACCTGTTAATGACTCCCAGTATAGGGTGACCATGCGTCCTCTTTTACCCAGACATGTCCTCTTTTTGGGGGGCTGTCTGGCCGTGTTCAGTTTTATCTGGGGGAGTTTATAAAATCTTTCAAATGTCCGGGGTTTGTATGGAAGTCTTCAGTTTGTGTCGTGTGGACTTACTGAGTTAGGAGTGTGTAGAAAAACACTCAATACAACCTGAAAAACTCTCAAAATGAATTTCGTGCGACTTTGTGACTCCGCCCCCGCGTAGTAGTGTCCTCTTTTTGGTGGGATTCAGAATATGGTCACTGTATTCCAGTATTCCCGAGACATCATGAAAGTATGCTACCCATGTAGACATGACAGAGACTATTAAAGCAAATACACACACTTAGTGTAAATGCAAACACGAAGCGCAATGCTTGTAAATAAAGTTTTGAGCAGGGTCCATAAACAGACTGTAGGTTGTTCCTTATGTGCAGGTCTTTGCCAACAGATAACAGGATACCAGTGGGAGGAACTGAGACACAAGGAAAAGAGCTAAGTGTGGTATGCATGTATGCAACCATAGGGACAGGTGTAACTGTTCAGACACAGGTGAAAAAGAAAAAGGAAAATAGGTAGACATAAGCAAAAGAAACAGGACGAGGTAAAACAAAATGATGAGTGAATATTTGTCCTCTGCCGTGTCAGCCCTGCCGTCCCGTGTGCACTGTAAGGGTGGTCTTCTCATAATGGAAGCGGGTTAAGGAGCACCAGGGTGACACACCACAAAGGCTAATGATGACACTAACGATCCCTGCCAGTCATTAAGGCGGGATGATTTCTTTCTCCGTTCCCCTGTCCGTCCTCCTCACCCTTCCTCACACTTTCTCGTCCCCTCTTCATTCTCCCTCCTTCCTCACCCTGCTGCGGCTGTTTTGGGCTCCCATTGCTGAGCTGCCAGAATAAAGGGTTAGAGTTTCGAAAAAAAATGCAGAGAAGTTTGCAATTTAACAGCCCACAGAGACACACAAGCACTCTGAATAAAAGGAGCATGAAAAGGCTCAAGTGAAAGCAGCCCAATAGCAATCTAGACTTTGCTGTCGAAATGTACCCTGGTGTTACTGTGGTTCTAACAATCGGCTGGCAAATGGGCTTTATAGTATGAGGCTTTGAGGTTTCAGACTCTTTCCCATAATACTTGTCTGAGCTTTTTCCTGTGTGAAAGTACATAGCTAACCACAGTGTGCAATGCTACAGAGCAGTTTGGAGGTTTCCTGGAGTCTGCTATTATTAACAGACAACATCTTACTCTAAAAGCTTCTTGTAAATAAACACACACATACACACACACACACACTGGAGCAAGGCTGCACAGAGAAGACTCACAAATTTTTGGCTCAAATGACACTGAAGGTCATGCTCATAAAACACACACACACACACACACACCTGTTTATGCCCACACCTTTGCACTTGCACAAATTTTCTCACATCGTGAAACACAGATTTACAACAGTTTTATAACTTCTCTGGGAGTTCCCCTGCGACTTCGGCTGAGCAGCACTTCAGTGTAATGGGCAATAAGGTCAAACGCTATCTTAACTCCGCAGCGGGAGGGTGCGACCTTTGAGGGAAACACCGTCCGCTTCAATCTTCTCTCCCTTGACGCCGCCGTGCTCTTCTGAGGAGGGGGAGTGAATAAGAGGAGGATGAAGCAAGGGGGGGGATGAGTGATGGAGATAGTGAGAGTAGCAATTTAAGTAAATATGTACTTTTAGCGCTCCATTAGAATCCACTCGTTTGATATAAGTGGTCTAATTATGCAAGACGCCAGTGGACATGGTGTGGTGTAATCGTGAAATGTGCCAAGTGTGAAAAACACAGAAAGCACTGCGTCCTAGGAGAGTGGATTAATGGCTTATTTGTGAGTATTTGATGAGTTTTAGTGGGCAGAGAAAGCAAAGAGGAGACGGACAAACCAAACACACACACACAGACACAGACACTCACATACAGAAGGAGTTACACACAAATAGGCACATAAAGGTCCTCAGTAAGCACGTGTGAAGGACGCAGCATTACAATGTGATCCTGTTCCTCCAGTTGATCGCGCCTTCATCACAGTTTGTTCTCCACTTGGCGAGCAGACGAACATGCACACAGGCAGACAAAGCACTGAATATATTACCAGGTACAGAGATAACAGGTTAAAAAAACAATTCAGCTGGTAACTTGCAACCACAATAAACAATCAAAAGTATTTGGATAAAAGTGAAAGAGGAAAAAGAGACACAGTTCACACCTCCTGTCCTCTCCTTTCCGAGTCCACCTCCCCCATCATTGGCTCGGACAAACACTCTCTGTAACACATTACAGATATTCATGAGCTGTTCACCCGCTCTGTTTGTACGCCACACTCACAAACATCCCGACGCGTCCTCCCTTCTTCTGCTGTCACACGCACACGCTCTGGCCTGTGTTTGGCAGGAGGCACAAGTTTTTTCTTTTTTTTTCAGCGTGATTGCAATGACTCCCCTCTATTGCCTCTAAGAGTGCTGAAGCTGCCAGCAGCACAGTGGGAGTATTCATGTAAAAGGGCTGGTACTGCGGGGCTCCATTTCTTTTCAGGAGAGTAGTTTGGCTGATGACAGTCGCAGGCAATGATATTATAAGATGCATTAGCCTTCTTAAGGAGCAGCGCTTCATTGTCGGTGGGATGCACTTTTGTTTAGTTAAGGTAATAGATGTGTTGTAGAGCATTCTTCAGTCATGAATAAGAGCCACTTAGTGTAGGTCGCTGAATGTGGAGCTTTCATCACTGACTGCATTGTTAATTGTAGCCATAGGGTCAAAAAAAGGTTGATGGAGATCTCTGCCAGATGCACTTTATCTATTTTGCATGAATGTATTCCTGAGCTACACCTGAGCAGTGTTTCTGCTTATAGATTGATTCTTCTAAAGCAGTTTGCCCCTGACACAAGGAAGTGAAGTGGCAGAGGCAATAAAATTAATGTAAATCAATGACTTTCTGTTCCGATAGAAAAGCGCTCCTTTTTTTCTTGCCCTCATATTTACCTGCACTTACCAGACTAAATTAAGCATTGGAAAGGAAAATTCTAAATACAGAGTTATCCACTGTGCTGTAATAAGTACCTCAGGGTGGAAACACACCACTAGGTTTCAACCTGACCCAGACCCAATTAGTTTTTACACACAAATTTACATGAGCACATAAAAGCAGACTTTCTCTGTGGTCCTACATGCACACACAACTTTTTAAGGTGGCAACTTTAGAGTTTAATGGGGTCTACGATTTTCTAAGTGCACATCTGAACACCCTGCTGAGAGTATGTGATGCATGATCTGCAGTATGCTTACCTTGCATTATTCCCCATGGACTAGTCTACCTTTGGCATACTAATACAGGGTTCTACCTTCCTTCAAATGAGGTAAAAGTGGTGACTCGACTCTCACGTTTGATATCTCTATAAGTGGACGAGGGAAATAATTTAAAATACGAGCAACATCTGCTTGGGTCGTCAAATTGTAAACTTTATGGTTCACAAGTTTTAAAGCCAGCCTCATCTGATACAGAAATGCCCCACAAGCAATTTTTCATACCAGTAAAAATGCACATCGAGGAGCGTAAATTATAAACAGCCACAGTCTCATGCAGTTATGGTTGTATTTAACGACTTTTAAGACTTGCACTGAAAGGTTTTGATCCATGCATTTTATTGCATTGCGCTGTTGGTGCATCGTATATTTGCCGCTGTAAATCTAATGTCGTTTTAGTCAAATTTTTCAGGCAATGACAGGTGGAAGATAACTGACTGATTAGCTGTTGGTGAATGGTCCGTGTTTTTGTTTGTTTTTTTTGCAAAAACTCACTAGTGCAAAAAAACAGGATTTCTGCAGACTTTTTCCTGTCTGTCACTCTACCCTATTGTTCTAAATATAACATCACCTCTGTTTTAAAACTAATGTCCCAATGTTGAAAGGTCTTCCTTGAACATTTTTTGAAAAAGCTCATAGTGGTAGAAGAGTCTTATGGGGCGCTCACACGAAGCGCAAGTAAAATCATCTACTTGCTTAATTCGTGCGAATCTAGACGTGTGAATGAATAGTATTTACTTGCTTCATTTACTTCAACGGTAATTTCAACGTAATCCCTGCCAATTCAACTGGTGGGATCAAGTGATAGACAAAATTTTTTTACAATTTACCAGGTAATCCAACCTCTTCACTCACTTGCCTCCAGGTGAGCTCCTTTTAATTCTGGTTTTGGTAATTGAAAGAAAAGGTATCATATAATTCAGGCACCCACACACCGACACGATCAGTTTGTCCTCCATTTTAGATACCAGTGAACAACCGTCCATTTTCATACTTCACCCGCCAACCTTCGTGCTGATTAGTTATTGCAACGTGAATATCTGCTCAAGTTGAGACATATTCAGCTGTCTAATTATGTCTTTACGTTGACTTAACATGTAATTGATTCGTGCAAATCATTTTACGAGCGCTTGGTGTGTGGAGACAGTAAGGGACCAAAGCTGTTGAGAGCAGAATCAGGGCAATAGGAACAGTGCAAATCACCCCACTTTGTCCGTAATCACTTTGAAAAGGTTAAAATCCCACCAGAGCAAATATGACCAGGTTATCACGTTATGGTTATTTGAGGCGCACATTCACCAGGTATATGGAAACGTAGCACTTGAGTTCCACATGCAATGCAACAGTGGCCAGTGTTCTGAAACACGCCTCTTGCTCCCCTATTGGTGGTCTTTTTGAAACACCATGACTTCAGGGATTCAATGTAACAACATTAAGAGAAGTGAGATTTGATGCCTGCTTGTATCAGAGTTGCATTGAGGGCCTGTTTTACATACATACCACATAATAGATGGTGTACACACCAACAAATGGCATGTATTGATCTCCATTTTGCAGGTGATCAGCCAAGATGCACTGTGTGTGGGGGCTGTGGTATTAAAATTGGAGACTTGAATGTTTAACCACATTTATACGGTTTACATCATGGAGGGTTTAGATGGAAAGAAGACCAACGGCTTCCTTTTTAAGTTCATCTAAAAGAAAAAAAAGTTATTGGGTCAATACCGTATGCAGTCTCCATTCGTGTTTGCATCATATAAGGTTGATTTTTGTCAGCTTTCATGATTAAACAAGTTTTATCATTACCTTGACTGTAACACTGGTCTTGAGGTTCTGGTGGAAACGGACCCTCTAACGTGCTGCTTCAGTCTTACAGCATGTGAAAAGATTGTTTGAGGTTTCATCCCTTCTTCTTTTACTCCTCATCGAAATGACTGGAGTTTTTCACTTGGCTCCATGTTCAGAAGGTGTCTTTGAAGAAATCAAATCCCCCTCAGATGTGTCCGAGAAGGTCCTCTTGACTTCTACGAGAAATCACGACAGCTCACTCCCTTAACTTTTACTGTTTCTCATTTCTTTACCAATTGTTCTTTTCATCAGCTCGCGTCCTTTTTCTTGCTTTTTTGTTCTGCTCTGAATGTGTCTGTACTAATCGCTGATTCACACAGGACAGACTAAGAGCTTTAACAGCTTATTCTTGCCCTTTCTCTCCTTGTCTCGCCTATTGTCCCTGCTCTAGTGTTGCAGGAGACATCAGGTAAGAGAAATGTTTGACCCAGGAGAAGAAATCAATGCTCTGTCCTCTCTGATACCAACAGTACCATCTCACCTGCCTAGATGGCGACAAAATGCTAGATATTCTTCGAGACGCTGACGGGGATAATTGCCACTTAGGGTCCACTTAGTGTCTCAACTGTGTGTGTGTGTGTACAAATGTTTGTGTGAAGCATGTTTACTTGGGCATTTATGCCAGCGTGGTCTCTGCTAAGTGTTTTGTGCAAAGGTGCTTCGCAGAGGTAGAGTGGCCATTCAGACCCCGAAACCTGACTGTCAAGAAATAGACAGGGATTGGAGGACTCATTTGAGATGAGCACACAAAGCACTTTATTGGTGCCTACGCAGGCAGGTCCCTTCAAGGCAATTAGAATAGCTCTTCCCACTTATTGCTTTTGATGTCGGCGTGTGGGGGAATGAGAGAGCCAACTTTTTGCCTGCCACTGACAGAGAGGGCTGCCACTTCAGTTGAATTCCTTTGGACGCAATTACTGTCGCCCTCCATTCACAGGTTTATCTCATATTATTGCAGGCAGGTCCAAGGCTTTGAGCTCACAAATGAATTAAATGATCGAGCAAAAAGAAAATTAACTCCAAGGAAGCCATGCAGGGCAGGATTCTCTCGGATTGGTAATGACCTTGTCTATGGCAGTTTAATAAAGTGGTTTACTATATTAAAGCTGCTTTTCAGTCGAGCTCAGCACCGTCCTGATGATCCTCACTTTGATGTGACTTCTTTACAGAAATGTTGTCGAGTTTCTTTATTTGACTCTCCCAAGGCATTCCCAAACGTACACAGAGAAAAGAGCTTTCTTCATTTGGAATAAAAGGATTCTCAACTGTGGTGCTACTTCTTCACTTTATGGAGTTAGGTGGCCCGTTGTGAAGGAAATTAAATGCTGGTGGGCTAAAAAAGCAGATGACACAGGTTCTGAGATAATGCAGCAGCAGCTTCGATCACTCTGTTTAGTATTTTCTTCTATTTAAGACCCCTACGCTACATTAAATATCGTCACTAATGCTGCGTTCCAGTTGTACTCTGAAGTCAAATTTCTGACTGGGAAAGTCAGACGATCCTCACCAACCCTGACTTGATGTCCACGTCATAACCCAATATGGCAGCACAGTGCATCAACAGTAAAGAGTAACAGTGAAAGCTCTTGTAATGTATTATTTATCAGCACTTCTGTTTTGTTTTTGAGAAACTAAATAAGTGGTATATATTGTAATTCCTAATGTCTAATTGTTAACACGGTGCTATGGTGTTCGTAAGAGTAAAATACTGAGTTATGCGTTGTTTACAACTGGTAGAGCTAACAACAACTAACAACAGCTGAAAACCGCTAACAACAACTGACAATGGCTAACAACAGCTAACAGAGACAAACAGTAGGCGTCCATCTTGGTTTTCCAACTTGTTTACCGGAACACTTTCAACTCGGGTGTAGCGTCATTCCCAGCTCTGACATCCGACTTCTGAGGTGACTGGAACGCAGCATAAGCTCAAACTGAGCATACTCTAATACTGTAGCATCTCTCCAAGCTTCTGAAAGATGATCAGACCATTTCAAAACCGGCATTCAATTTATTTTGAATAAAAACAACAAAAGGTGCCAATACATTTAAAATTAACACAATTACAGTTTTCTTTTTGTTCCATTATTTATTATTCCGTTATCCATTATTATTATTATTATAGGCTACTGCAAATAGAATATACATCATTTCAAAATAAAAGCTTAAAGTAAGATTAAAATAATTAAAGCAGCTACATTATTTCACAGTAAAAGCCTCCTTATGCTAAGAAGACTAGCAAAAATGTGTCGAAATAAAAGCGTCATAAACAAGTCTTGAAAAAAGGTAACCTTGATTTTTAACACAAGCTGAATCACATACACGTGCCTTCGATGTGGTGGGTGGTTCAACCGCATGCATTAACTCTGTCAGACATACAGCACTTCTTAATCAACATCTTGCTTATCTGTGTGCACACTCATCTGCTAACGCTTTTTCACCCTTGAGTCTTTCCGTTTTCTCTAAAAGGACTACCTCAGTGAGTTCCTGAGTTGTGTGGTCTGTGCATAAAGTTGTCCTGCAGACCCCAAGAAATTAAAACATACAGTCCAGGTCACGCAGCTTACAACCCACTCGGATAAGTGCTTGGATTGCTATTTGCAAGCGCACTTAAGGGATTTTGGTGAAGTTGGCTGTGCTGTGAAGCTCTTGGGAAAGGCTGAGGCAGCAGTAATGAGAGTAGAGATGAGACTGTGGTTAAAGCCGGGTCCAAGTCAGGAGAGTGATTTCCACAGGGAAGCTGCACACCTGGATATATACTGTGATTAATGCAAATAAAACAATCGGCAAAGCTCGGTTCCTACAAACAAAAGGATTAGGCTTACTCTCACAGTCATGTGGTTTTCATATTACAGGACTGGCCTTTGCCCTTCTCGTTGTAAGAACTTCACCTCTCTTATCAGCCATAGGCGAGCTGCAGCTGTGCTATAGGCTTCCTGCCACACAGATTCTCTGAGGAGTGAGCTGACTGGATTTGATTTTCATTAGGATTGCATGTCTTCACTGTCACATCCGCTCCCAACCTTGCACGCTTTACTGGACACAATTTTCCGCTGCGGTGGCCCCCATACTGACGGCCCGGGTTTTCACGCCGCAGTAGAGTCACACCGGGTGGCCAGTTATCAGTGCGTTCACTTTTACAGAGCCCTATGTGGTTGACCTGCTCAAAGAGGGCTTTTCTGCCTTTCCCTAAGTCCCGCTAGGAGACACGCTCTGCTGCTGTGCTGGGACAAGCAACCTACAGAATTACTGGAACGGTAGCAGGCTGTCACAAGTCAAACAGTGTACTGCACAGACCTGGATGTGCAGGTCACACACACACACACACACACACACACACACACACACACACACACACACACACACACACACACACACACACACACACACACACACACACACACACACAGATGACAGACAGCTGAAGGCCGAGACAGTACAGGCTGATGTTACTGCTCCACTGAGGGTTTGGAAGATCGATGGGAGATAATTATTTCTAATGGAGCCAGAGGAGAAACAAGAGTGTCCTTTTCAGCCAAAGCTGAAAGCCGAAGAGTGTGTGTGTGTGTGTGCGCATGGCATCCGGAGTATTTGACTAAGATCCTTTTTTCTTTGGGATTCAATTAACTGCAAATGAGTTGACCGGCCACTGCTGTTATTACATGTCTGCGACTGTATCACAGACAAACTGGCAGCCCTCAGTTATAAAAGCCAAAACTCTGATAGCGTTTACACAATGTATCAATAGACAATGAGGTCCAGGTATTTTTTTTTATGTTCAGGTTTCCCTTGAGGTATACCTTTCAGATGGTCTTATAATCTGATTTTTAGCTGCATACAGCATTACTGATTAGATTAGACATCCGATTTTTGTGTTCTTCAACAGAAGGGATCATAATACATCCATGTTTATTCAATTTTCATTTTAAATTGAGCCTAAGAAGTTTCAGTAGTTGCATGTATTGTAGATTAATTGCCAAGCCTTGTCCTCTGTGCAGGAGTCTTTATCTCTCGAGGCTCTCACCATCTTCTGTTTTGGTATTCAGGTCAAAAACATGAACATTACCGCTTCAGTGTGTGTGTGCCTGCACCAACGATGGGAATGGGCTTAAATTATCATGGCTCTAACCCATGATTTATGATATTCTGCTCTGGCCTCGTCTGGCTCAATGACAGTGGCAGCAGACACCCTTCCTCCAATATAGACTCAAACATCTTTAGTATATCAGCATGTTCACACAGCTGACCCAAATCGTTTGAAATAGTCTCTTGATTGTGGGCTTTAAATTTCTGAGGATTCCTTTGTGGCTCATTTGTCCTTCTCAAACAACAGAACAAAAGAGGGTTGAAGAAAACGTGACACTTCTTAGTGAAAGTATGATTGCCTGCAGTTTTTAGGTTATAGGTTTTAGGTTATTTTAGGTTATCCTCTGATGATAACACATTAGGTTTACAGGGCATTAAAAGAAATGGGTTTATTCACTTTGTCTGACTTTAATAACATATTTTAAACATATACAAACATGTTAAGCCTAGTTAATGCTTCTGCATGGCCTATGCTGTAGGTTGGATTTACACCGTAAGTACACAAACTGTGGAAAAACCTAAGATGACGTGCACCTCCTTAAAAATGTAACAGTGCATCAAAACAATGCCGACACAAGCCCTGTAATTGGTCCGCTTGGGAGCAGGCATGTCCAGTATCACTGCTTTCCCCCTGTCTTCTGCCTTCATAGCTGTGTCACGCTTCTTCCCTTTAATGTCTCTCCTCCTTTTATCTTTGCAATAGTCGTGGCATGATTGACTAACCGTACAACATATCAGCTCCAACTCAGGCATAATCGCCTCAGGATATTCCTTGTGGTTACCTGTACACACAGGGAAGTGCAGTGGTGCCAGAAGCTAGCAGTACGACAACTGTGAGGAGCTTTTAAACCAAATGCACCCAGAACATTTGGTCCTGGGGACTGCTCCTCAAAGAACTAAATGGTTCCTGTGCTCCATTGTAGGGTAAATAATGCAAATCAGGCCAATGACATCAACGGATGATATTCAGGAATTATATTTCTTACACAGCTTTTCATGAGAGTCTTTGAAATAGTCAGATATCACATTTGCTCCCAGAATGTGTCCTCCACTGGTGTATGATTGTGAGTGTTGTGTGGTGGTGGTCGGAGAGGCCGTAGGCGCAAAATGGCAGCCATGTTTCCATCAGTCTGCCCCAGGGCAGCTGTGACTACTGAGGTAGTTTACCACCACCAGGGTGTGACTGTGTGAGCGAATGGATGATGTATCCAATGTAAAGCGCTTTGAGGGTCTCTGATAAAGCGCTATATGAAATCTGATGCATTATTATCATTATTATTATTATGAACTGTGTGAATCATTAAATAACATCAGGTTATTGGAGATATTCGCTTTGTTACTGCTGCTCTGAGGTGCCTGTACATGTTTAACTTTATACTTTGCAGGTGTGTAAATTTTACACTACCTTATGTTGTAAAAACGTTTGTTTATGAGTAAGACTAACCCCTGAAACTGGTAAAACACCCCAAAACTTCCCTGAGATGGGAAACGTACAAAAACAGATCAAATTCATATAGTTTTACTGTTTAAGTATCGTAAGGTTTCGTGAAATAAATCAGAATCTCTCTTCCCTCCTCTGTGAGTCTCTGTGCTGCCAGTATTTCATATGTTAACTAATCTGTTTTTACTACCCCACTGAGCAGTGGCTTTTAAAGAGGTAAATCTTCAAGCCTCGATCTAGATTTCAACCTAGTTCCTGCGGTTGAAATGCACCGATAGACATGTGTGATGGAAAGTTACTGAACTGACTCTTTTGTCCTTCGTCCTTGGAAAGTGCATAACAGACTTTTCAGTCCTTGGATGATTTTTATATACAGTAAGATGAAGACGCATATTAAGCTGATGTCTGCATCCTGTTCATTCCTTTTGCAGACATTTATTAGTTCCAGCCTCATATTTGATAGTGATACCATCCCCTCTGTCTTCTGTAAAAATTTCTCAAAGCATATCTTAGTCTTTCCCTCTGCAGACTACTCATTACTCTGTGCTCTTGCTTAACGTTCCTGCAAGAAACAAAATACAGAAACACAACTTTGTTTGACATAGGTCTGCATTTCAACATCACAGAGAAATTTCCACAACACATCACACTGCTGAGTCGCATCCAGGCAAAGTATTGCAGAGAGCTTCAGACACTGTGACGCAAGTATGTGGTGCTCATACTTCTAAGTCAAATTTATTGAACCATATTTAGATAATGCTGGTGGGGAGTGATTTGCTTTTGCTTGTATTCCCCTTAATCGGGGCCCAGACTGACACGCTCCACTGTTTGTATCCTAGGTTTTGACTCAGGGGTTAGAAAGCATAAATACATATTAGAAAGCGAGGTCTTCAAGTCCTGTCTGTATAGGTTCTCAGTCATACAGGTCATGGTTATCCAATTCTATGTTGAAAAGGCCACTGGACTTGCTTGAGGTTCTTAAAGGTTAAAGAATCTTCAAGTCATGTCAGAAGTAAAGAGTAGAGTAGCTTATGAAAGGTGCAGAGCTGATAGAGTTTTTCTAAAGGTGGAAGTGAGTGGTGTCAAACACTTTGTTACTTTTGCTTTTTATCTGTCCTGCACTCCTGCTTTTCTTCACATAGCAGAAACTGAAACTCTTTAAAATCAAATTATTAAGGCCACTTTTAGACGGAAATGGTCTCCATACAAAACAGAAAAATTTAGTTTCGTTTAGGGGGGTCCGTTTAGACTGCAACTGCGTTTTCAGGAGATGAAAAGTGAAAACCCCCTCCAAAGTGGAAATGTTGTAAACGCTCTGCTAGTCCCGCTTTCGTCTAAAGTACAAAAACGCTGAAAACGCTCAAACCTGTGACGTCCTGGCTCACGTTTATGACATCATAGCCATGTGCAGCTTCCTTGAAAATAACAACAACAGCCATGCTAGACATTCGAGTCGCGCTGTCGTTAATTTTGAACAGGTAAGAGCTCAATTTCGACCTGTACAGAACCCTCACGGATCATACTGCTCAGCAGAGGAGGCGACTGAATTATTTGCATCAAATAATTAATGTAGAACGGAAGTTGTTCTACGTATGCGTTATTGGTCTATATGGGAGCGCGGTCACACCGACACGCGCCACCTAGCGACCTGGAATGCACATTTCAGCGTTTTCAACCACATTGCGTTATTGTGTAAACACAGTATAAAAACTGAAAACGAAACAGCACTTTTCCGTTTTCTATGAAGATCGTTTCCGTCTAAAAGTGGCCTAAGGCAAATGGAAACAGGGGCTTCCCTGACACCCAAAATCTTGTCAAACGACTGCATGTTTTATTTTCAGAGTCTATTCGTAGGGATCAAGGTATCCTTGAAGGCAGACTTCGTTTGACATGTTTATTTGCTAGTTTAGATGGGAAAATTTAAACCCTGCATGTTTGAGCAGTAAAAACAATCCTTCATGAAAGCAAAGGGTCGGCTAAGCATGACGTAAAATGAGGACTTCAGGAAAGGTCAGCTAAACTCTGCTGAAGGAAAATATCAGTGCCTCTGAAGCTAAATCATTTCTATCGCTTATCCAGGATGTCAACAGTAACAGGTGTTAAAAGGGCGAGGACATGTCTGCCTCCAGCCATTAGTCAAGAAGTGCATGACCCCTTTATATATCGATAGTTGCCTTTCACTGTTTTTTAAAAGTAGAGAAACAAGACGCTTGATCTTCAGGAAATCTTTAAACACATATGCACTGCTCAGCAGTCATGCTGTGAATCAAGTCTTCCTGTAACACCTACAAACGCCTGATTTATGTTGACTCGGAAGCTGGTTGACTTTCTCCATATCCTCATGAAACGTTTTGAGCTCACCCTTTGCATGCATGCGTGTCACCTTTGCTGCCCTTAGCTGTGCTCAAAGCCACCTGTAGCCTTACTAGGAGAGTTAGCATTATGGTTGTTGTTGTATTACAAGGTTGATTTTGGTGTCTAGTCTTGTGGATTTCTTGTCACAAGCTTTTCAGAGCTTGTACTTTTCCATACCACTGAGCAAACTTTCCAGAGTCAAACAGATGAATGTGGGGAAAAGACTGGACAGCCATGACAGCGTAAGGTGTAAATTTGATGTTCTTCTAACCCACAAACTGTAAGTCCTTAAACAAGATGTGTATAAATGAGTGAAATTGTTAAGAGATTTTGTTTGCATGACAGAGTTACATCAGCTGTTTTACTCATCTCTCTCTCTCTCTCTTTATGTTAAGCTAGGCTAACCATTCTCTGGGTGCAGCTTTATATGAACTAGGAAGTCCCACCGGTCACGTCAATCTGGCCATGCTGTGAAGCTTCATTCAGTTGGCGTGTCTAATTGTGATGTGGATCTCGGGACCGAGCTGCTAAAAAGACAAATTTTAGAAAACCCAAAGTCGGCTTTATTTGAACACATTCACCGGGCATGACTAGAAAATTGACTAGTTTAAGATCCTCCGTGCCAAAAATAGGAGGTGAATTGCTTCTAACAAGGCCAAAAAAAAATCTAATTTTTCAACTTTCTTGAATACAGCAAATGTCTAATTTCAATATCTTGGCAAGTAGAAATTGTCTGATTCCATTGGCAGATGGTTTTTACTCATTAGAGCAAATTGGGTCTTATTTTTGGCATGTAATATCTTGAAATAATCAATTTTAGGACTTGTCAGGTGAATGTGGCTTCAATCCAGCCTAATAAGACATTTATTACCAGAAATTACACAAAAATGCCAAGTAAGCTTAGTTTTTTTTTTCTGCAGTCACTGACTGGTAGAATATTATTGTCTGTGAATGGAGGGACAGAAGTGAGCAACTACAACATTATGAAAGTATTTGACAGGGTTGACATGAACAAGTTTGTGTTTAATGTGTGTGTGTCTGTACCTATACTTGTATAAGTAAAACATCTCTGTTCCCCTCTCATCTGCGTCTGAGATGAACAGAAGAAAGTACTGTACTGTTGCTCCCGGACTTTAATGGTATTGCTTTGTGAGACACAGGAGTCAGCCACTCAACTGCTCCTGTGATTTAGTCTTAATAATAGGGACCAAAGCATCCAGCAATGCAGCCTTTTATTCTAAACATTCAGGAACCAAAACACTTTAAAAAAGGTAATGCATATGTCAAGTGTCTGACTTCACTGCAGGTACTTCTTGATAACTCTCAACATCAAATGCGCAGACAATTTATTCTCTCTCCGAGCCTGAATGTGAAGAGGCTCCGGCACTTAACTTTGTTTCTACTGCGGGTGGGTGGAATCTGCTTCAGCTGGGCTGTGCTCAAGTTGGAGAAAAACATGACTTAGCCAAGTAGTGATAATGAATGTGTGTGGGTAAGCATACACTACAAAGATTCTCCCAAGATGAAAAGTGTACAATATAGGTTTTTCAATTTTTTAATGGACAGAAACACAAAAATGTCATTTTCAGTCAAGTTTACTTCAGTGGAAAAAAAAGAAAAAAGTTATTTCATGTGAGTTATTTTAAGGTCTGTATGTAACCAGATGAAATAGATGGAAACTTGACATATAAAGGATTAAGTGCAAATGCAGTTAGATTAGATTAGATTAGATTAGTTTATTTAAAAGGGGACAGCGCAATTTCATAAAACACATGATTACACATGGTTAAAAAAAGCCAGAATTAGCCATAAGGCTAGTTTTCATCTGTAGTCCCCTGGCCATGATGTGAAAAAGGCAGTAAAATTACAATTTAAAAAAGAAGAAAAGAAAAGAGAGAAAAAAACCCAACAAACAAACAAAGGATTAAGTGCAAATGCAGTTTGATGTTGTTTTTCCATCAGAAATGGTTATTTAAGCTTATTGGTGCTCCTGTCGCGAATGCACCAGCTCAAAACCAGGACTGCAGTTGGAGGAGAGAGTAGTCAGGTGGTTCACTGCATCACATACAATACAATACAATACAATGTCGTCCGACAAGAGGCGATACAACACAATATGAAATAATAAGACATTGATTTGATATCATTAGATATGATAGGATACCAACCAATAGGAAAAGGTACAGTTTAATGGTACAATACATTATAATCTGAAGCAACATGAGGCATTGTGACACAATGCAAAGCGATAATTACTTATACTACAAAGAGTACTTGTATGAAAACGATTGGAATGAGGATAAAGTGCTGTATCAATATTTAATCACTTCCCTGATTAGAAGAATACACTAGTTTATCATTAGCTCTGTGTTGCACTTTCAGACTGAACATCAACATTGAATAAAATCATCCTATTGACCCACTTTTGAGACGGTACCTATGAGGGTACTTTACACACACATGCACACACAAAAATGTGCCACCACACCCGCAAAGATATTCTCTACCATTGAGACCTTAAAAATTATGCAGACATCTTTATGCCAAGAAGCAGGATATGATTCACCATTGATGTATTTTTTAAATGGTGTATTTGCCCATGCATGAAAGACAAAGCTACTACTAGCTGTGCTCTGTGTTGTATTGAACCGTACAGGGAATATCAGGTCTGTATTAAATGAGAGATTTTGAATGTGTTTTAAGTTTAAAATCTGTGTATGATCATCTTTTAGTTTGGCTTTGGACAACCTTTTTTAATTTGACCTATGATCCCAAAGAAAGATGATCTAAAAATGACATTATTTTCATAAACTTGGGCTCATTTATTTAAACATAAATGTAAAATACACCCAGGCGTCTCTACTCTTCCTGATAAGTCAGCTTAGGATTTTTTTTTTTTTTTTTTAGCTAAAACTGTCTGACAGATGGTGGTTCCTGGCATTACTGGTCATAAAATATGCCTCTGCCAATGTTTATTGGCCAAATTACAGCATAAAAACAGTCATGAGTGTGATCCCGGCGAGTCCATCTGTTGTTACATTGTTGTGTTTTGATAAATACAAGGTCAAATGTGTTAGACCCTCTTTCCTACTGTCATACCCTTTACATACTCTTTGACCTTATCAAATAATTTTATTTTTAGAGCTCTTCAACATCATTGGAGACATATTTATGTTTTAAAATATTTATTTCTCTCTAAATTTGACTTTGAATAACCAGAATTCACCCATTATCGATGTGTTGACTCTTGATTTTAAATGTTTTAGACCTGATTTTCATTTTGCATCATGTCAAATTGAACATGTTTACATACGAAATCTGGGCTTCCTGCGCCATGTTTCTATCTGTGAGCGAGTTCACTCTGAGTTGTCTCTTTAATTGCACCCAGAGAGCCCTCACAGGAGTTGCAGTATTATACTCCACATACATTGATGTTTTACATGACGTGCATATTTTTACCCATCGACCAACTAAGGAAGAATAACAGACATGCACCTCATTTGTTTTAAACCCACACACCCCTGTCTCTTAAACACATACACACTTTCACACATATTATCACACATCCAGGCTCTGTTGAATGCACACACACACATCTGTAGGAAGTGCTAATGAGAGTCTCTGGTCTCTGGATGTCTCTGCTGTTCTCCCTCTACGCTCGAGGATCTGACAGATGGAGCGAACTCTGTGTCAGCCGCACACTCCCAGACAGCCGAGCTACCGGTTTTGTACGCTTCATCTGCATTTTATCTAAAGCTCTTATTATATGTTTCATATCCTTAAAGGGGGGTTTAGAT
This sequence comes from Xyrichtys novacula, assembly GCA_962446985.1. Lineage (NCBI taxonomy): Eukaryota > Metazoa > Chordata > Actinopteri > Labriformes > Labridae > Xyrichtys > Xyrichtys novacula. The sequence continues at coordinate 24,709,030 of OY660868.1, read as the reverse complement.
TTTTCTGAAGTGGGGTTGTGTCAGGATTTTATAAAGAGAGTGTGTATTATTACCCTTCCAAACATTATCCTGTTTTTCCGTCGCATACCCACTACAGTCATGAAGAAGCTAAGGCAAAATATCAGTTTGAAGATAATACTTCTGATCCTATGCAGCTTTTAAAATGTACCTCTGATTACTCACACACCCATGACTGCAAACGTTCAAATTCTCGTTAATTACTCTGTATACTCTTCAGCCAGATAAGCATTTAGGTCAACATGTTCATATCCAAACAACTCCAACCCATCTTTGTTTTTTTTGTTTTTTTTAGACCACTCTTAACAACTCAAGGTGCTTTTACATTACATGTCACATTCACCCGTTCACACCACATTCTCACACTGATAGCTGCTATTCAAAGCCCCCAGCAGTTTTTGACTCGCCCCATTCACACACCATTTGGCACAGCCAGCAGGGCAGGTAAGGTGAAATGTCTTGCCCAAGGACACCTTCATATGTGAATGGTGGGGCATGGGACCGACTCCCAGACTGACTCCACCACAGTCACCTTCTAGAAGATCATAATGCCAATTTAGGTTTCATTCCCCCTCTTTTCAACAAACGATTATCCGGTAGATTTCCCTTTGACCCAGTGAATGTTCAGAGTGATTTACACTTGTTTGTGATTTACACTGGGCCACACAGATTGGAATTAGTAAATATTTGACATGAACCCCAAGGACAGGAGAGGACGCACTCTGTGGGTTCTCATGTGGAAAGAAACGATAGCCAATTGGAAAGGAGGCTGACTGAAATGAGGAGCATAACAAACAGACATGAGGACAAGAGCGAACAGGAAGCACAAACTCAGATGGAGGTCAGAAATGAAGCACCAACTTGTCAGTTCGCTGCAACAACATGCGTCCTGTAAACATACCACAACAAAAACTGAACAGAGTTGGGGTTGGGCTGAACAACCCTCCAGTCATCTGTAGCGATTGTTTTGTCCAAACCGCTCTCTGGAATCGCTCACATTTTCAAAGTCGTGACAAAGACACGATTTCTTCACACAGTCCTGAAAACACAAAATTCCACCAACTTTGAAATCTTGGAAAAAGTGAATTTTGGATTCAGTTGACGCTCAATTCTTCATTGTCTGAAATCAGAGGGGTTGCTCTGCATGAAAAGGAATGGATTTTTTTTTTCTTTTGGTGAGACACACATTGAGCCAAAAAAGAGAGCTCTTACCCTTGAAACGCTATTGATTTTTTAGGCACACCTTGAAAAAGTGGGCTTAGTGTGTTTTTTTTTTTTTTTTTTGTTTGTTTTTTTAGAATTCTGCTCACAGTTGAGCTCATTTTCATAGACGCATGGCAGTACAAAAATTGAGAACTTGAGCAAAAATAAAGCTGATATTTTTTTTTAATGAATGTCTTTAAAAGTGGCTTTGACTTTGTTTTTGTGCAAACTATTGTGAGAGTGGTACACAGCTTATCTCTTGTATTTACTCTGAAAGCTCTGGCACTGATAGATGCAATTGAAGGTTAGGCTTGGGGTTCGAGTAAGGGGTTAATCTTCTTGTGGCCAAGCGTTATTATCTAATGACGATGAGTTATTGTCGTTTTTATTTATTTATTTATTTATTTTTTTCCAATGTCACCAGGGGGCTCTTTAGATGACTGCATTTTTTAAAATAGGGAATAAAAAAAAAAAAAAAAAAAACACCAAGTTAAGTAGTTTTTGTTGCAAACCACCTCGTGATATTTGACAATAGAAATCTCTCTGACGCTCTCCCAAGAAACTTCCAACTTGATGCAAAAACACCCCTGGTGACATTAATCCTTTGATTGCATCATAAAAGTTTTTGTTTTCTCATTAAAAGACTTATAAAATGTCTGCAATCACAATGCTATAAAAAAAAAAAAAACTTTCATCCCAACTTAAACAAACCGATTTCTGAGACATTTATCACTAAACTGCAGCATCAGTTTATGTGCAATTTGAAAGTTAGAGAATATTTAAACGGTGTAAGAAATACTTTTTGTAAAAGGATCATTTTAGATTCTATCAAACACTTGTTATCACACTTGTTATCATGCTGTCTGAGTGATCAATCTGTCTGTGAATTTGTACAAAGCAGTCAGAGTTTTTTGTTTCACTCTAGCAAAACCTGGTGCCTGCTGGTGGCATTCACCAAGTTTACTTTAAAAACATAAGAAAAAAGACATTTGCAGGTTACTGGCATGACTAAGGTGTAATGTTTTTAAGTGACATCTCAATTAGTCAGCTGCTTGTGCCTTTAGACCGCTCTCTTCTCACCCCCCACTGCAATCACGGTAAACTTTAGGGGCAAGAAAAGCCTCAGGTTCTCAGTTGATCACCTGTGTAGTTTGTCCCTAGAGAGTCTGCAATAGTTTAGTGAACTATCGGTACCACCCACCCACTCTCAGCCTACTGTTGGTCTCTGCGCGCCCCAGGGGAGGTGCGCTGACTTAACTGGAGAGGAGAGATCAAAGCTACTCTGTGCATCTCTTTCATCACATTATTTCTGTCGTGTTTTTGCCCCTCTCATGACTCTCTGTTCTTGTTTGTCCCTCTTTATGCATCCACTCTGCTAAGCTCAAATGCAAATATGGAAATGTGTTTTTCTTTTTCCTGCTCTCCTGCGCAAAAGATCAAGAACCTTATAAGAAGTAATATAGCATGCACTACACTGCTCTGCATTCACCAACCAAAATTACCAGTCTGGCCAGCTTCCTCTAAACTCCAGCCTCAATGTGTGGAAGATGCACAGTGGAGGAGACAGATCAAGAGTGAGGAAAAGAGCAAGAGGTTGAGAGAGACTGGCGAGTGGAGGTAATAATGGTAGAATTGTTGAAAAGGTGAGGCAGGTAGATGGAGGAGGGAAGTGAAAAGAGGACAGGAGAAAGGAAAGAGATAGAGGAATTACAGAAGATGGAGGCTCTGTGGCGTGGTTGATGCGTGGACGGTGGGTGGACAGGGCTGCTGAGTTGTGGCTCTGAAATGGTTCCTGACAGAGTCATTTCTCACGTGGAGATTTACCCAGGCTCTCTCCAAAGGTGGGAGGACAAGAGTGAATAACCCCTTCCACTTGTCATGAATATTTATTTGGCGAGAGCGTTCACAGGCTGCTGTGTAGAATGACAAATCGTGGTCAACCACCTTTATTATCTCCTCATCTATTATTTTACCACGTCCACCGAGGATTGTCGTCTTATCTATAGGTCTGTACTTTCTTGACTAACCCATTAAGGACATCTGGTGAAGGTAAAGGATGTTAGAGTGAGCAACTGAGAGTGACTCCACTTAATGTCTATGTTTATGTTTAGAGGATGCAAAATAAACCCTGGACCTGATCCTACTTTACATGTAAGTATAAGGGCACGGCAAAAAAGAGCTAGGTGTTCAATAAACACAGCCATTTTCTTCCAAATGAAATGCTATTAGTCATCTTTTGTTATGTGCTAATTGCCACTTGTATAAAGTAGGTATTTGAGAGGAGTTACATCTTTTTAACAGAAAGCAGCTTGCTGGATTTGCTCTTTGTGTTTTTTAAAAGGACAATGAAAGTGAAAGTGTTTCAAAAAGCCAGACATTGAAATAAGTGTTAAGAAGTTATTGAGAGTCCTCTTACAGTCTGAATGTGAATAATAATGTTTCTGTGACCAATAGATGAAAACTCTACATTCCTACAGAGCTATTCTTAATCCCTGTCACCATTGTCCTCTGCCCAGTTTGGGATTTTATAACAAGAATTCAGAACCTTTTTCACTTATTTTGCAGATAAAAAGGAAGAAATGTAGAATTATAGTATTTTTTTTCCTATTTTTAAGAATGTGTTGCACAGGCACAGGTATGTCTGAGGAAGGTAATAATATGTCAAATTTTTTCTCAAGTGCCTAAAAACAAACTGTAGCCTATCAAAATTGGTCTGTATGCACTTTTTTTGCATATTTTATTAGCATTTTCGACCCATGCCTAACTGTTACACAAAAGAGGCCTTATTGGCTTTTACTGCAGGAAGTCAAACCACATACTGTACTCATCTTCTACCACTAAATACTCAAACAGTACGGGCGTCATACTGCCTAACTTGGTGGTTGTAATGCCAATAACAACTTACTAATGCAGACCCTCTCTGGGTCATGACTTTCACCATGTTAACTGGTCTGAAATGTACCAGCTAAGCTAGCACATCTTTAGGGCCATACTGAAAGTATATTTTAGCATTATTAAGCATTTGAGACATTTGTTATTTACACAGAATATTTCTATGTCAATACAAATGTGGGTAATTTGAAAACTCTTGCTGAGAAAATCCATTGGGGAACAGGTGCCTGCAACAAAAGGTTGTACAACCACTCCCAGTCTCCCCTGTTTTAAAGGTGGGGTAGGCAGGATCTGAGGAAGGTCCAGTTTATGGGAGAAATCTTGAATGTAGACACTACCCCTCTCAACCAGTTTGACCCTCAGCTCCTCCTCTCCCCTACCTCTCTGCTTCAGCAAGCCCCGCCCACAAACAGACGCTCCTGCTCGCTCGTATCTTTCTAATTAAATTCAGATATAACACAGATAAATACTACAACAAGAACAAAGTGACATACTCCAGGACCTGAGGTAAACAGTTTAGCGGCACTACAACATACTGCAGGTCCCGTTTGACAGGAAACACTTCTGTTACAGACACTTGGCTTACTTTGTTAAAGCGGTTTACCTGTCCAGCAAAGAGGTTACAGGGTCCATAAGATCCTGAAGCGTCCCAATTGTTGATGATTCTTTGATTATGACCCGGCTTTTTAGCTCTTGTCCAGGTGGTCTACCTCCTTTTTAAGCACCTGTTATTCTGCCAGAGTCTCTGGTATTTACTTGTTTTCTTGCTTGTGTTGGCAGTCATGGCCGAAAGCGGATTCAGACAATTTTCAGTACTTTCTGGTTGGTTTCTACTGTCCGATATTGTAGCTCACTAACTTTTGTTTGGGCTCATGAATATTATTAGTGGAGCTTGCCTCACAACATGGGGGAGCAGCGTCTGCCTCGCAAGCAATCAGGTTGGGGGAGGTGGAGAATGGCTTTGTTTACAGTCAGAAAGAGCAGGCCACTCAAAAAATTTAAAATGTCTACACAGACATAACAAAACACAGTGATATCGTTATATTACCAAATGTCATCAATAACTAATTAATGACTGATATTAACAGCTTTTTTGTATATACACCACAAAAAAAATGCTTCTTCAATGGATTCCTTTCTACCCCACCTTTAATACAGCAGGGTATATACTGTGGGGTAATCATTGACATCAAACTGCATTGACTTTAAGGTAAAAGTGCAAGTAGAAAGTTATGCTTTTATACATACAGTCAACAGAGGAACATCTGCTGAAGGGAACATCTGGTTCCTGCAGCAGAACACCTCAGTTTGTATTTTGGCCCCCTGGTGTGAAACATTTTGCATCGAGTCAATAAGAGCATGCATGCGTCAAACAGCTGCCAGCTACAGTTTTATAATGAAGCTTCTGAGACTGCGTAACTCAGTGGGTGAGCAGTGTGAGAGAGTGTACGTTTCCAGAGAAGAGTATTAAATCTTAATGGGTTAGTGGATTGTCTCGCAAGACCTAGTCTGTTGGCTAAATGTTTGAATAAATACATGGATAAGTACACCTTTGAAAACATCAGAGTACTGTTTTCATGATGATCAATCCATGTGTAAAAGGTTTCTCAGTCTTGAACTGGTCCCAGTCTTCTCTGGTAGATTGGTAACTCCCCATAAATGTCCCAGTTTTATCTCTTCCCATCATATCTCCTCATTTACAACCAGCTGCATGATATCCTGAATATTCTGGTGTGCCAGCCCTTTATTACCCAATTTGGAAGAAATGCTGTACCCCAAAATGAAACGGCCTCATTTACCAAATCGGACTCACCCTCTACATCTCTGTATAGCCAAACAGAAACCTCCAAATGTTGCTGTCAAAACCACTTCTACATGAGTTTGATGTCCAAATGTGGCTCTGGTCCTGCAGCTCAAACATTGCCTTTGTCATTATCCTGGTCTCAGTTGCACTCTCGTAGCAGCCATTGTTCTCTAAACACCCCTTTCATTATCATTTTATCAGCCATGGCTGCAGAGATTTGGAGAGAGATTTGGATCTAGGTTGGATCATCTGCCGGTGCGCAGGCATCAGCCAGGGTGCTGCAGGCTGGCTGAAGTGTTGAAGGCATCAAGAGGCTTTCGCACACAGCTTCCAGCAAGAAATACAAGAGAAAAAAGCCATTCAACTCATTATTTTGATGCTTTCACTGGCTCTGGTTTTTATTGAGACATTTTTATATGTTCATCTGTGGCACCGCATGTCCCCATCCCTCCTTCCTCAGCCAAGCATGCACTTGAAGAATTATATGTCTGTCAAATTCAATACTATTAGCCCCAATATTTCACTCATTACATTAAGTAAGACATCTGAAGTGTTGCCATATAAAAGGCTGTTTTAGCACAGATAAAGGTGGTGCATCTCACTAATTCAGCTGTCTGGCTTCCTCTTGGATTTCCAAGCATTTCCAGCAAAGAAAGGGAGGGAGGGAGGGAGGGAGGGAGAGAAAGAGAGGGAGGGAGGGAGAGAGAGAGAATAAAAAACGAAAACAAAGATGTGGATGAAAGAAGAAGGGATGCAATTTTCCCTAAATCTATGTGGTAAACATTAGGGACAAGAACAAGTTTTCAATAACTTTAGAGCAGAGAGGAGAGAAATAACAAATAAAGTGCAGCCTTGTTTTCCATTATTTAATTTTCACTCTGTTGTCGTACAGGAGGGGCAAATATAGACGGATATGAAAAGTGACAAACAATAAACCAGGTTGTGTATGCGATTGCAGGTGTGGGCGGGTTTCTATTTCTCATTTTTTGGTCGGCTGGCTGGCTGGCGAGCAGCGGTCCTCCACGTGGCTGTGTGTGCTATTATGGTGAGTGGTGAGTGTGGAGGGAGAATGGTTTGAGGCAATCTTTTTTTATCCGGCTGGATCTCTCTCTGGGTGGAGAGATTGGGCTTTGTAGTTGTGATTGGAGGGAATTAAGGCCTGCCTTTGGTAGCTGGCAATAGCAGACAACTGGGAAACAGGTTGAGCCTCTGACTGTTTGTGTGTGTTTGTGTGTGTGTGTGCAGTAGGGGAAAGAAAGTGAGAGAGCGATTAACTCAAACTATCGCGCGCCAGCCGCTCTAGGCCACCTTTTCTCTCACCTTGGTCCTATCTGCACACTGTAGGACTCCTGCAGTTCACCTGCTCCAATGACATCTGACAATCTGTACTTTTGCATTTTGCACCCTCAACTTTGACCTTTCCTCTGTAGCTAACTTTCTTATGATGAGGTTTATAAGTAATACAACTTTTCAAGCCAAGTGATCTGATTACGGGCTCTGGAGGATTACCTATGAACAAAGCAATCTAAAGAAAAATGGGCGGACTCTTTATGACTGTTTTACTCCCTTGAAAGGGAAAAAAACAGCTAAAAAGACAATATCTGAGTCAGGAAAACACTCTGAGAAGTCTCAAGAGAAAGTCAAAGTCTGATGCAGCTGAGGTTAATTATTTCAGCAGACGCAGAGCAAACAGATCCGAATAAACTATGAGTCATCCCTGGTGGAAATGGGAAAGAAACAGCTTCTACAATATACTTAATAATGTAACTTTAAACTCCTCTAGATTTTCTGATTGGTAGGAACAATCCCAACATCAGAAACCAATCACACTTTCATTACACTCTGTCTTAAGGCCATGCTTTCTGAGAATTCCTTGTAGGTTTGAAAAGACTCTGAGGCCCTGTTTATACGTACCCGGTTATTTTTAAAAAAACAGAGACATTAACCACCATTTGGACCCTTCATTTAAACGCAAACAGAGAATTCACCCCTGAAAAGGATGCTTTTTAACAACTCTGGCCAGAGTGGAGATTTTGGAAAAGTTTGTTTGCATGTTTGCATGTAAATGAAGGTAAACAGAGATTTGGGTGCTCGATAAAATGCAAAATTGTTTACAATCTACAGACTATGTTTATAATCTATGGTGATCATGGATGCATGCAGAATAGCTGTCACATTTATGCTGGTGCAATCCCTTTGTATTTGCTTGCATTTGCATTTGCATCTTTTCCAAAAGAAGGAAGTGACGTTGTTGTTGTTGCTGCTATGCGGGATTCTGATTGGCTAACGTGGGTTTGAGATTCTAGCTACACTGCCACCAACAGGTTTGGCATGCTCTTGACGGCACATATACACAGGTTAGTGTAAACGAAAACTTTTCTGAAAACATAGTGGTGTGCAAGCAATTTTTTTTTTCTTGTAAAAGGAGAGGGTGAAATGTCAGTTTATGAAAATAGATGCATTTTATGAAAATGTAGTCGGAAAATGCTTCCACCATTTTTTTTTTCTTTTTTTCTTTTTTAAATCGGAGGGAGTCAATCTGTAAACTAAGACAGTTGCTTAAATAACTGCTAATATGATAGCTCATCAAGGTTGATATTAAACCCTGTTGAAGTCCGACAGTCTTGCCTCCTCCCTCTTCTTGTATCTTTTCACCTCGAGGAATGTAGTTGTTTTAAGTTATGTGCCCAATCACTGTCCACTATGCTTTGAGTAGTTTCAACTTTCCTTCTAAAAGCAGTAAAAGAAGCCCCAAGTGTCACTGCTAGTCTGTGGTTACCTCATGGCTGGTAGTTTTTCGATCATGTCAGTCTTGTCCAAGTCTCTTTATCCTCTTTTGTGTTCTAGTGTAGTTTTCAACAAAATTATCTGCAGGTGCACATGAAATTACAATGTTTGGGGTCTACTGAACCTCACTTTGGCATTGCATCCTGCAAATAAAGAACCACACCTGTTTGAGAGCTGGGATGCACAGAAAGCTGTGTGGAGGACTGCCCAGAAAAACAGACTGATACTTGTGCTTCTGTAGACCTTCAAAAGCAAACAAGAACACCAGCAACAAGGCTAATATTTTCTCTGTAGCTATTTTTACTGCTCTGAAGGGTACGTTTCAAACCAGGTGATTGACAGCAGGCTGAAAATTGAGCCTTTTAAAAAACTTTTTCCCACAACAAATAGTGATGCTTTTTACTGTGACATGACTTTGTTTTTACCTGGAAACGCTACTTCACTGCTACAGGTATCAACAGTGTGGCGTCAAAATCGACTAAAACCAAGGGTTTTTACAGCAGCTTTAAATTATACAGGCTAAATGTAGGCTGAGGGACACCTCGAAGACGAAAGGGGCGCTCACACCAAGCGGGAGTAAAATCATCTACTCGCTTACCTCTTGCGAATCTAGACATGCAAATAAATTGTATTTACTTGCTTCATTTGTGCATCAATGTTGATTTCAACAGTAATCCCTGCCATTTCAATTGGTGGGATCAAGTGATAGAATTTACCAGGTAATCTGACCTCCTCACTCACCAAAGCTCCTTTTTTTTCCGGTTTAGGTGATTTAAAGAATAGGTATCGTGTAATTTGGGGCACCCACACACCGACACAATCAGTTTGTCCTCCATTTCAGATACCAGTAAACAACCGTCCATTTTCATAGGTCACCCGCAATCTTCATGGCGATTGGTTATCGTGATGCGAATATCTGCTCAAGTTGAGACATTTTCAGCTCCCGCCCAAATTGCGTCATTCGTGCCACCAGAGTAGTACAAGCGTCTAATCGTATCTTTACACCACCTTAACATGTAATTCAGTCACGCAAATGATTTTACTTGTGCTTGGTGTGTGAAGACAGTTACAGGCACAAAGCAAACTGCTGCATTTAAACATTTACCACTGTCAGATTAGTTTGTTAAAGTTGGTTTTCTTCTCCTGTTTGTCTGCACCCTACCACCACTCTGGGACAAGCGGTCTAGACACTCAAAGTACCCCCTTAAAAATGTTTTCTCTTTTTTCTTAATGCTCATCTTTGCTTTTGTAGGTTATATAGCAGCATCAATTCTCACTCTGCTCTGTTTTACGACTAGCCAAAAACTCCTAATGGGAGCTCTGATGGTGAAATGAGGGAGGAAGTTGGACTTGAATGTTTTCAAGGACTAAAGATAAACAGAAAAGTGAGTGTTTTTTCTAGTAATTTATAAAGTGAGAACTCAAACCACCTTTCAGCTGGTCTAAGCCTTTGAAAACACATACAAACCAATTGCAAGGTGGTCATTTAAGATACTTAGCACTTGTTAAGATTCAGACATTGTCAGTAGTTTTAGATTCAACCTTTTTCATTCCTCAATATTGACATACTGGGTAATACTGTGTAATCACATAGTGCCGCTGTTGTCTGACAGTCATAGAAAGGAGTTAAACTCACTCTGACTGCAAACACCAAACAATAACACACAGCAGAGCTGAAATAGGAGACACAATGGTAGCCCGCGGGGATGCTCTTGGTGTATTTTCACCTCAGAGGGTTTCCAGCTCTCACCTCCTCCTCTCCACTCCGTGATATCCTTGAAATGATACAACTATCTGACGTACAACCTGCCAATTCCAATGAAAGTCTGGACGAGTCGTGAATTTTAAACATGGCGTGAAAGAGAAAAGGCGAAGAACAGGCGGTATATTTTTTCTTTTGGTTATTGGTGTCTATGAAAGCTGAGAGATTAATCTCTGATGAGGGAGTGTCTGTTGATACCCCCTCCGCACCATCTCCTCTCCCTCCTCTGAGTTTTATCAGAACAACACGGCCGCTCTGATAGCAGGCCGTGGCAGTGGGAATAACAAATCCCACTTGTTTTACAGCAGCATCAACAAGAGCAAGGCAGACAGAAGGGGGAAAGAGGAGGAGGAGATAAGGAGGGAGGGAAGGAGGTTGACAGAGCATTCAGACGTTGGGAAATAATGGGTCGCAGTTGGGAATGAGGCAGAGGACCAGAACAAAGCTTTAGTCTAGTGTGCGCATGTGTCTTCATTCTGTCCTTTCTACTTCTGTCTGTTGCAGCAGAGCGCTTTAAATGACTGAGGAATCACAGTTTTGTCTTAGCATCCACAATTTGTCCGCCTTTTGTGAGAAAAAACATGTTTTGATTTGTGTGGTGCTGGTATATATTTGCTTCCATCGAGCAGCTAGACTCTGTCTCATAGCTCCTCTCAGACTGCACGCTGTCAGAATGAAGCGCAGGCTGCTGGAGAGAGAAATCTAGCTCATGAGGACTGAGACCGACTTACAGGAAGGGAGAGAGGGAGAGAGACAAGCCTGAGGCACAGACAGTCCCAGGAGCGCTGGTGTATTGGCATGTGTGTGTGTTTGACCAAGTATGCGTGTGTGTGAGGTGTGCGTGTGTGCTTGTGTGTCCCCTTGGGGCTGGAAACGGAGGCAGAATGGAAAGGCTACTGATCATCAGCCTCCAGGACAGCCACTCCAGTCTGACTCTCAGCGCGTGGAAATTGCACAAACACACACAGACGCGCACGGAGTTGCACTCGGAGTTGCACTCGGAGAGGGGTGATGCGATCTAAGGTGCATGAGCAGAATGTTAAGGAGTATCAGGGTTGAATAGAAGGACCTTACAATGGCTGCTTTTGATGCATCTCTGTCTCGATCTCTCTGGAGTTTCTCTTTCTGTCTTTGTCTCTTTCTCTGCAAAGGTCTACTAAGGTGACTGAAGCAGCCACGTGTGGTTGACAGGGAAATAAAGTCGAGGTGCGGGAGGGGAGTCGAGGAGAGCAGAGAGCAGAGGAAGGAAGTGGAGATGAGATGATTAAAAACCTCATAAAATGAGTTGGCATGAAAAGAGAGAGACAGGCTAATAGGACGTTAAATAATGTGTGAATCACAAGACAGCTGTGGAGCTGGACTGCTGGCATCTGACTGTGAAGACAGGAAGAAAAATAAAAGCAGATTGATGCTGTCAGAAACGAGGAGAGCAACAGTGAGATGAAAAGACGTAGAGCAGGGAAGCTAATGGTAAATATATAAAGCGGAATACTTTAGTCTCTCAGCACACAACTCCTCAGATCAGGCACCTTTCTAGAGATTTTTAAAAAATCACACTTACAAGAAAAGAATCAACTCCCACTCAAGGAAGATAATAAGAATGCTGAAATAATGGAGAGCTTATAATGAAGAAAAGAAAGAGCAGCTGCTGATCAGATTAAAGCAAAATTAAAACAAAATGACTACACTGCATCAGAGATGATGACATCTGAGAGAGACATAATGACAAACAACTCCTGTCTAAGATACTGTAAAATAAAAAGTCTCACTCCCACTCTCTGCTCATTATCTCTTATCTTCCTTTTCATTTTTCTCTTCCCAATTTCATCACCTCCCTTTTATTATAATTATTATTTCCCCCGTGCGGGTCCCTGGCCACACAGAAAGGCAAGCTTTTCCTTCCTCCACAGGGGCCTTCTGGGACGACCAAATCGTTAGCGGCTGCTCTAGTTTTCCGGCGCACACGGAGAGGCGAGAGTAACAGCGGGGTTGAAATAGACCTCACCATCCACTCCTCTACTCCTCACACTCATTCCTCGTATTTTTGGCCACCTATCAGACCCCAACTGGTTTTGAAATGTGCTGTCTCTCCTGGTTATTTTACAGCATGTTCATGTCAGTATCTGCGCACATCGATATGCAGACAGCATACGTACTTAATAAGACAAGGTGTAAGAGTGCTTTGTATTAGACTGTGAGCTGTAATTTTAGGAGAGTTTGCATGAATATGTGCCCAGAATGAAGGATGGAGCAAGCATGCTGCTGAATGATGAAGAGCTGCTGATCGTAGAATGAGTACACAGAGATGCAAAAGACGGCAGTCAACCATTAATATGCCTCATACCATGATTTATTGGCAGAGCCTAGTTTGTCCTCAGCACAGCCTTTAATGTGGGGGACACTGGCTCCATACCAACAACTTCTACTGCTGAGGGAATTCAGAGTTTCTTTGAATGTTGACCCTGAAAAATAGATTTTTTAGGGTAAGGGTAGGTTAAATGACTCATGAATGACTGACATAACCTACAGCAAGCAGACTTATGACAACTTTTGAGAGGATGTGTCATAATAATGTAAGACGTTTTAATCATAGACTGTTGTATCCTCATGCAGCCACAAGTGGGGGGAGGAGCAGGAGGAGGAGGAAGCTGTGTGCATACGTGTGTGCACCTGTAAAGCATGACAGTGGCGAGGCTTCATGGATAGTGAGCACAAACAAGCGTTAGCAGGCTAACATTTGCATGCTTGACAATGACATTACTCAGATCATAGTACAATAGAGTCCTAAACCTTGAGGTTATCTGCAGTTGAGTTTTTAACTACTTAAAGTGTTCTCAGTGGTCTTTAAATTGCGATTCTGAAGTTGTTTTTTTTTTACCAAAAATCGCGTTAGCTGTGTCATTTTCAAGGGCCTTTCTTCTGCAGAGCGGCAGTAGCTTATTAGCAATTCGCCTCTGAGTTGTGGGCAGAGACAGCGCTGCTCTGCACACTCGTCTCCATGTTAGCTTGCAGCCTAACATTGCCTGTGCAGCAGAAGTGGCAAGTAACATAAGAGCTATTCAGCTCATAATTAGCTTTCTTATGAGCACTGCAATCCGCTAACACACACGCTTGTTCTGCGATCGTCCACTGTATTCCTCCGCTATATGCAGAGTGTGGCCTGCATAGTAGGACTCCGGAGGCGGAGCTTGGATTGGTAACTCTCCCTGTTTGTGAACCTGCTGTTCGGGTCTGCCAGAGATTCACAGCAATTTGAATGAAGACATAATCAGAAAAGCAATTTTGCATTTAGTTTTCTCATAATATGTCCTCCAGTATCAGAAAAATGCCACATGAACATGTAGACAACAAGAAAAACGTTATTTTTCAGAGTGGGTCTTTGAGTGGTGGGAGAGGTTAGATCTAATTATTGACTTATTAGTGTCTAGATAGTAGAACAGGCATGCTTTGGTAAACATAAAATCTAATATTTTTTACCCAATACGTCATGGACTGTTTTCCACGTAGCTCAACACTTCTAAGAAACTTCAGGACACAGCTTTTTTACAAGTTTACTTGAGACATTTGTGAAACTGCAACACAATACAATAAAATACTTGTGTAATATCAGTGTAGGTAACACACTTGGCTAATATAACAGCATAGCGATGAACACAATAGAGCTGACCAAGCTAACTGGACCTCGCCCACGCTAATCAACATCTTAGCTATCTCAATTAACAACAAAATTCAGATGAATAATGACTCGATATTACATACGGAAGAATACTTACAAATGTTGCTTTAGCCAAGAAAGGGGAGAAAGAGAGGTGAAGAAGGCGAAGCTGACAACTGCAAAGACACGCCTGTTGCTGCTGCATAAGGCAGCCTCTACTTCTGATTCCCAGAATGCACTAGCTCTAGGTTGTTATGGTTACTGGAGACTAACAAATGAGACTAGGCTACCGAAACAAACCATCAAAGATACTTTAAAGCAACATGACACAATATTTAACATTAATTGTATCTTTCTATCTGATAAAAAAAAATCAATTTATGAGTATTCATGTTTAGTAATCACAATCTGAGTGTCAACAATAATAATAAATGTTATAAGGATTTTTGTCATAGTCGAGCAGCGCAGATCCAAGAAAAATCATGGGTTGTCAATGTGGCCCAGGGATTAAGTCACACTCTCCATGGTTCTCGATTCAGACATTGTTCAAGTCCAGTCTGTTGCTCTTGGCTGTTTGTTATCCTCTCCTGAAGGACAAAAGAAAAAACCTAGAAAACTAAAGGACACTTCAGAGTATATCAGGCTATTTATCTGACTTTCCCTCCGGTCAGGGGTGCCCCTGGCCAATGTGAAGACCATAAAGCAGCATTTGTTTTAAGGCCCTGGCTCACCGAACACAGTTAACCTCACTCCAACAAAGTCGGTTAACATGGCAATGACATTTGAGCTGTTTTATCGGTCTTGCTTTGCGTAATCAAAAAGTGAATTCCAGTGCATGCAGAATGATGTGCCATGTCGTCACAGTGAGAAACTTTTAGGGATGGCATGGTTTGAGGTAGTAAAGTGATAAAATGCAATGTGGTATTTCTGTAAGGGGCTCAGAATCCCTGATGGTGCCACTATTTAGAAACCATCTGACACAGGCTTCTCTCATATTTGTCAGAGGGAGGACTGAAGCTCAAAATGTTCAATTATGTTGTAGTGTGAGCCCACCTTAAGGATTTGAGGTGATAGGAGAGTAGATCAAACTCATTAACACTTAACCAGGAGACGTGGCAATAAAACGTGTGAAAGCTTTAGTATGTGTTACCCAGCTCGAACCGTTTTGTTTTGCTGTTTTTCCTCAACACATTTGCGCAGATTGTTGGATGTTAACCACATGTTAGACGGGCAGAGAGCACATGCACTCATAAAATATTCCACAGTCACAACCCTGGCTGCCAGCTGAGCTGCAGAGCTCTGACAAAGTGTCAGCTGACAATCTGGGATGCGAGTGTGCAGGTCAACTGTCCAGAGGAAAATTTCAAGCGGCACCACTTCGTGAGAACATCACAAGAGCATACTTTGACTGTTTTCCTCAAGCAGCATAGTCCTGGATTTAATCAGGGTCTTGGCTCAAACTCTCCTCACTTTGCCTCAGGCCTTCAGCTGCTCATAAACAAAACGCCGCCAGAAGCATCCCAGCCCTCCCTGCTGCCGGTCCCAGTCTCAATGCCAGTTCAAGATTGACTCTGAGGTTCAGTTCCAACTGATACTCCTCTCAGCCTGACAATAAAATACTAATTACTGTCCTTGCTTTGTGGCATGGCATTTATATCTGTTCTGACAAAGCCTGCTTCTTTCCTCTCCTCCCCTTTCTCTGTGGCCTCACCTCCCAGTCACACCGGCAGAGTGGGAAGCTGCTCTCTCTCTCTCTCTTAAATGGATTAACGCTCTGATGGAAGTGGCTAGGCATGGTGAGGGTGTGGGAGAGGCGTGTGACTGATGGAATTAACCATCACAACGACGGGGTGAGAGGGGGTGAAAGCGGGTGTTGAGCAGTGACTGATGGAACAGTGCTTTGCTGGAGGGAAAGAATGGATGAGAAAATGTGATGGATAAGGCAAACACTTGGCACCAAGGCTGGAAATAATGGTGAAGTGAGAGATGGAGGGAGCAAACGTTGGCTGCAGGGGTCAAAGGCAAAAACGAGATGGTTTGATGTTGGAGAAACTGACAGACAGAGAGAGAGGGGAAACAAAGGAGGAAAGTTTGAAAACAAGATGAGAGAAATGTTGCAACAGAAGGACCAGAGGGGGGAAGAGAAGGAAACAATAAGAAGAGACGAACGTTCCTGCAGGTTTTCGAGGACGCCTGTATGCAGCGTTATGATTTGTAGAGGAAGGCCACAGCGGCACAGTGATGGATAGCAGCATTGTATGAGGCCAGGGCACATTCATACCGATGATTGAGACCACACACTCGATGTACAAAAGTCTTTTTTCTCCTTCATTTAAAGGAATGGTAATCACTGATTTATGCATATGAATACATAGATGGAGTAGGATGCAAAATGCCATGGTTCTCTCCAGCCACCAACTCTGAAAAGAAGAAACAATGCAGTATCATTTCATTGACTCTGGCGTTGTATGTGGTTTTCTTCTGGATTTGCTGCAGCTTTTTTCATCTGTACACCTTAAGGGTCCCAGATTTGTGCATGGATCGAGTTTGTTTTGAGTGAAACAGACAAGCTGAATTGAACAAACTGGGTGCATTAGCCGTGACTGACAGATGAATACCCAGCCTGTTTGTGATGAAAAACGTAGGCCAACTGAGTATGTTATCGTTTCCCTGCATGTTTGTGTTTTTTGTAACAGCTGAGGCTCCGATTTAGTGTTTTTAGGCACAGTAAGCTTCAACAGGAATGAGATTAAGGCCTCTGCTGGGAAATTCTCTCCAGATAGCTTGCATATCACTTCGCTGACTTTATTGTCCCCGTGGTGATATAATCCCAGTGCACATCGGCAAACATGCACACACTTGAACGCACACTTGCACACATGCACGCGAACCCACCCACATGCTGGCATTACCCTCCTCAGTGCCCTAACGGAGTGAACTCCAGCAGTCCCTTATCTCTCCTCTTGTTGCTCGTTTTGAATTCAGCTCACAGACAAAGTTCGATCCCGCTCTGTTCTGTTTGGGTGTTTAAATCCTGCATCTCACACACCTAACCTCAGGGTACACTTCAACTCAATTTCACAGTTGCCAGCTGCTAGTATGTTGTAATTTAATTTACGCTCCTTAAAGACGCAGAGGCTGGCTCTGTGGTATATGTTAAGAGCGAATAGGAAGGAATGGTCTCGTCAGCTTTGGTCGGTGGCCCACAGCAGGAGAGTTCAGTGAGCACAAAGCCTCTCCTTTTAGACATGAGGTAGTGTGCTTGACTGGCCAATGTGAGATTTCATGATTGCATTCACAGCAGTCCCACAATCGATACATGGGATAATAACAGAATCAGATCAAATCGTATAGCACAACAAATAGTGTGAGGAAAAACAGTCGTGGTAGTCTGCACATACATCTGTTCAACTTTTCCGGTACCTTCTGCATGGAGTGGAGCTAGACTCAGTTATTTGAGAGAAATGAAGGGAGCAGTTGAGATTATACTAGATTATGTCTTCCAGTCTGAAAACTTCCTGCAACAAAGAAGCAACACTGCAACTTATGGTTCCAAATTTCGGCCATGCTTTATTGGCACTGCAGAACTGTTTGCATTGTTGTATTAAGGCTTGACCCAAATCCCTGTCATGGTTCCAGCTTCCCCATAGATCCCTGCTGAAAACTTCTACATTTTTATTTTCTCAGAGTGGCTTTGCAAAATTGAATATGAAGACAGTTGTTTTGCACAGAAGACCTTGTTTGAATAGACTTGGTAAAAACTTATTTATCACAGTAGCTTGATGACCTTGACAGATAACCATCGTGACCAACATGAGAGGTGAGCAGGGGGGTTATTTCAATCTAATATCTGACTTCTAGATATCACTAATATTCCTATTTCCACACACTACCCATTCCCTACCCATGAATCATGATCTAATAAGAACATGTTCTGGGAACTCATCAGTTGAATTGAACAGTTTCAACATGGAAACCTCTTGCTCTTTGTTTCCGTTTTTCCTCATTGTAGTGCAGGCTGTGAAAGTGGTGGTGACCCGAACAGAACGTGAGGCCTCGGTAGATGTGAGTGCATACTTAAAGGTTCATTGTGAGTCTACTGAATTGATATTCCATCAGTGCAACCCTAAGGAGTATGAAGCAAGGAATTGTGAATTGGTGCCGTGAATTATTTAATGAGGCAGCAAACTGTTGTTTCTAGGAATGTGTGACTACTGTTTACGGCAGGGCTCATTTACTGTGGGTGAGATATTTATAAGATATTTATTTATACATATTTTATAATAACATTCTTGTGAGGGGTGTAACTAGGAGAAAAGGAAAGGCTGTTTTTGAATGGTCAGGAAATTATGATTTAAAATACTGACAGAGTAAAAGCTAGGCAGCCAAACTTTCACCAGTAAAAATCTTTGAAACAAACAAAAGAGGCTTTTGTTTAATGATTAAGAGAGAAATTATTCGTTTTATAACTCATTAATTATAATGGTTGTTACATTGGGACATCTGTGGCTTCTTCATTTTGTAGTAGAAATCTGTGCGTTAATGCAATTAGGCATGAGTAATATTTATGTCTATCTGATGAAAAGAGCCACTCACTTTGAGATAACTACATTTCCTCAGTGTTAGTAAGCTAACTAAGTTGCCTTGCTGTGTTCGTGAGGTATAAAGGATGCTTACGCTTGTTGACTAAGTCGGTGAGTTTCCTGTGTTTTGCCAAACATGATCATGTTGAAAGTTACTCAGCTCCTCCTTGCTGACACAGCACCAATCCACCTACCAATCCCACAATCCACTTTTACTCCACTCATGAACAAGACCTAAACATGCCTGATGCTGAAATCCCACCATGTGTTTTGACCTGTATCCACTTTGTGAGGTTTGACTCAGTACTCCTACATTTGTCAACACCGACTAGCTGCGTTTTTAAGACAGATGGAGTCATGAGACGAATTATCCCTGCGTTAAAAACTGAATCAATGATTGTCTATTGGCATGATGAGCTCTGAAAACCTTTGACCAGCTGTCTCCAGGCCTGGCTCCGCTCACTTTAAGTGTTTTATTTTGAAATCCAACAGATTTTTCACAATTTTTGTGTCTGGCTATCTACTCCACTGCTGTGTAGGTAGGAGACAGTGTGAACATAAATCTGGAAGAATTTTTTTAGTCACTTCTTGCCCAAAGAGACTCAGAGATTGAAATACTCGTCATATTAAAAGACATTTCAACCTGAAACAATGTCATACTTTGACATCCATTTTTAAGCCTCTGGTGATTCCCATCCTTATCATAAAGATTGTAGAAAACCCTGCATGCATTGCCACTACACCAACTTGCAGGAAAGTAATGCACAGTCAGGATTTAGCCCACTTTTTATCAAATACACCCAAACTCGACTGTAACATGTCAGAATATCTGCTTTGAAAAGGCATCTGAGGTACCAGTCCCATTGTGTAAGGACAATCAATGCTGCTTTGAAATTGTCATGTCTGGACAGAGAATGAACCCACAGTTGACTTTGCTTGATAATCACCTTTTGTGAGCGCTTCAAGGCAGGTTTTTTTAAATGATTGATGTTCCAGGAGGGAGGCCTCCAGATTTGTGTGTTACTTGTCAGCCTGCTTGATGCTGGAGCCTTTGTTATTGACTTTGAAGCAAATGGCTCAAGCTGTCTGACGTTCAGAACAACAATTGAAGCTTGTCAGTGTCAAAACACTTTCAGTGAACCTGGACCACATCTGCCCTAAAGGATTGCTTTGTCGTTCTTTACCTGATGGACTACGTGAGCCTAAATGTATAAAAATAAAACAAGCCCTGATAATTTTATAATTCTCTCCTACATTTGAATGTTATTGTTAGACTCCAAAGCATGACTTCAAGACTGAACCTGTAAAAAGTGCCTCGGGTGTACACAATAAATAAAACAAATGCTTCCTTTTGGTGCAAAAACATGCTGACTGAGAACAAGCAGTCAAATTTGAATCTGTGAACAGACTCTGTTGGATCAGACCTAACCTTTGCCTCTAAGCAGTAAACAACAGATACTACATCCCAGAGCATGACTTACAGATTCAGGGTCAAGCGACCATTCAGACTGAGAATCCCCCTGCCTCGAGGATGACTGCTGAACTGGGAAGCAGCAATTTGCTCTGCTGACATTTTCCTAGTGACAGAGAGCCAGACTGACATGTCATTGGCTCTTGATGTCTCCCACCGGTCCATTGTTCCCGTGTCTCCATCCTCACTCAGAGAAACAGGTGCTGCAGGACATGGACAGGTCCTCCAATACTGCTGCTCTTTTGAAGACAGCTGATTTTCTCTCCTCATTCTAGGGTTGTCACGATACTAAAATTTCAAACTTGGTATCCATACTCAGGAAAATACTCGATACTCTATACCATTTTCGATACCGCAGGGATAAGAAATGACAAATACTTTAAAGGCATAAAAAATATTTTTATTAACATGAAAAACAGAAGAGCAGATAAATAAATTAAATACAATTATTACATAATCAGAAAATGAAAAATATAAAAAAATAAAAAACAAGACAATAACTTTTTCACTTGGAACCAAGGTTTCTCCACTGTGTAAATGGGTAGTTGGTCCTCACAGATATACTCTGCTACAGCGCTGTTTATTTTGAAAGCTTCAAGAGACTTTGGGTCTGACTTTCTCTGTTTTTCCAATAGCAGTGGAAGAGTAGGCTGTGGTTTCTTCAGTTTAGTTGCAGGTCGACTTCTCTCTGCTTCAGTCTGCATCTTTAAGAGAAGAAAACATGTTTGAGTCACATTAGCAAGCTAACGGCTGCTAGCAGCGGGGCAGTGGCTAACGGCTAATAACAAAACAAACAACATTCACTGAGCATAAAGCTAGCTGCATCTACCGCAGACTACAGTGGAGCGCTAGCCACAGCTAATCACAAAACAACCAACATTCGCTGAGCATAAAACTAACCACGGCTACCAGGGATTAATGATGGCCACCGGCATCATTAATCAGTTTAACAGAGTAAGGTAAAGGATGAGCGGGAGCTTTACTAACCTGCCGGAATTCGTCATGAAGGCCAGGATGCAGGTCCTTGAAGTGTTTTGCCAAGTTCATAGTGCTATTCGACTTTGTTGCCACCACTTTGAAACACTGGCCATACTTGGCAGCAGTAAAATGTGGGACAGCAAGCGGGAGTTCTCCCGACTGCCGGATGCTGTCTGCGCGGCATGCACCGTAGTATCAATACCATGGCAAATCAGTATTGTATCTGGATACGGCGTGTAAGTATCGATACTTTTCAAAGAATCAATACTTTTGACAACCCTACCTCATCCCCACACTCACACACATGAAAAATACTACACCTGAAGTATATACAACTAGCCTGACCAGTGTTGCCAGACCAATCAGCGAGCTCATGTTCATTTCACCTAGCGGATGCTGTCACTCTACTGGATTCCCCCTCAATGTCAGTTATAATAAACCAATCACTGCTCTTCATTTCTTTAAGATAAGGACTGCAGCTTCAGTCTTTTTTTTTATTAACCAACAAACTGGTAACTTTTGCAGAACAGAGGTCTATTGGATGAGTTGTTCGGCTGATTTTACATTTTCTGTTATTATAGAATACATCACATGCTTCATTAAACTGATTGTTGTTGTGTTCAATCACTCCTGTAGTCAATTTATATGGTGCTGTTACTTAGGGTTACAAATCTGTTCAAGCTGAATTGGTCTTGTGACACCAGACTAGTATTTCACTGCATTTACCAAACCAGACATGTTTGAGCAGGCCCTGTTTGACAGAGACTACCATCTTTACAAACATCCTTCTACAATAGCACAAAACAGACAACAAATGTGTTTGTGTGTTTTCGAGAGTGGCCATGCACATGCACTAGTCAGAGGACAAAGGCAGAGAGGGTGGTGTTGTTGTGTGCCAAATAATTAAAAAAAAAAAAATATCTGGAAAAAAAAATCACAAAAGTGGAGAAGAGTCACCTTGTTGTCAAGAGCTACTTGACCTGGAGGGCTCCAGCATCAATGGGATATGACAAAGGAGGCTTTTCAGTCTAAACTCTGACTGCTGGAGGAGTTCATTCATCTTTAACATCCTTGGGACACATTATTTGACGTGTATGACACATCAGAGCTTAACATCTCTATATGCCTTAGTTATATAGTCTGTGCATATTTTGATTCACTCAAGTATGTCTATAGCTGAAAACCTTGAATTTCAATTTACATTCTAATGCATATCTGTAAGGTGTTGGTAACCGTAGACTGATTAAAAAGGAGCTGATGGATGCTGTGAAAGTAAAGTAAGGCTGACGATATGATTTAAGACACACATGCTTTAAGAAGTCCGACAGAGAGGAAAAAAGGATTTTAATTAAATTCAAGGTTAGAATACCTTTACACTGAGAGCAGCCTGACACTCGCTCACTCTCATAATTCTTTGACTGTGGTTCAATTACTCTAGTAAATCTATTTCTTTCTTCTTTTTTTTTCGTGGATTAGCTTTCTACATTAGGCAGCAGCTCATCACACATCCGTTATTATTATAACGCTTGAAATGTGAGATATGACCCTACGTGAGTGTGTGACCATGTGTGTGACTGTTTGATGGAGAGACTTTGTTAAAGGGCCTGGTGCACGTGTGTATGTGTGTGTGTAGATGTGGGTGCGCCTGATGGATTTTCAATTTCATTTCCTATGTACATGCTCTGTCCACCAGGGCAGTAGATGAGATTTAGCCTTTACCGCTGGTTCTGAAATTGGGCTGGTCCTGCTGGACTCACAGCTCTATTTAAATGCATTAAAGAAGAGAGAAAGTGGCACGTACA
The DNA here is from genome assembly GCA_962446985.1 of Xyrichtys novacula. Taxonomy (NCBI): domain Eukaryota; kingdom Metazoa; phylum Chordata; class Actinopteri; order Labriformes; family Labridae; genus Xyrichtys; species Xyrichtys novacula. The sequence goes on along the minus strand of OY660868.1, from coordinate 24,686,075 downwards.
TCAAGGATTTTGACATGTGGCAGTGTGACATCCCACAGCTCCGGGGACGATTGGCGCCTGACATGCAAGGATCTTCGGAACATCCATTAACAGGCGCTACATACAGTACATGAGCTAACTGATGACTAGGACAGGCCTCAGATCAACAGCATGGAAAGGACACATCTCTGTGGCTAACAGCTTGTTAGATCGTCAACAAGAGACCTTCATTTTCATCCATTATTTCAGTGAAACTCTTTGACAGATGGCTATTGATCTTTGCAGCTTGAAAGCACCTTAGGCCTTGAATTAGCTTTTACTCCCAACTGTCAAAGGCACTGCCAAAAAAGGGGCCGTAAATTGAAGGGTGATGGGAAATTGGATTGATGGGTTGACAAACTCTGGTGTGAGGTGAAAGAAGGCCTAACAGCAGGTTTAGCTTTGTATTGTGTAATGAGCTAGGAAGGTAAGCGATTATTATTGTGCAGAGGTGTTAAGGCATGATGTTTAGTTTCAGTGTGAGGAGAGGAAATGTCAATGTAAGGGTAATCATATGTCATTGAGACTACATCATGTGGTTTGTATTGAAAGCCACCCATTATGTATTTTTACAGAAGGTTCCAGTGTTGTATGCCCATTCTTAGCCTTGGCAAAGGCCAAGTAAAGTATTTATATGCTGATGGGGCCTTTGCATACTGTATAACTGATGCCAGTAAATACAATTAAGGAGTTTTCTGACCTCAAAATCATGCATAGCTACTCCTCAGTTGTCAGAGTGACGTGACAAAAGTGAAAATAAGTTCCTTTTATGTTGTAACTTGTGCAATTAGGAAAATGCACATAACATTTTCATTACATTCCCTCCATAAACTGCTTTAAGATCACTTGATACATCAACGTTCAATAAACTTAAACACGGTAGCAAGGCCAGTCTGCAAAGCCACAAGAGTTAGTTGCACTAGCAAACCAGTTTAAGAAGAGGAGATATTCTGAGAAAGAAACAACAGATGACAGTGTCTGCAGAAAGTACTTCGCTGGAAGTGGTGCGTCCTACTGGATGTGAGAAAGCGTGACAGCAGTCTGCCAAAAGAGGACGTGTCAACATATTGGAGAGACAACAGCATGGAGAGGCAGTGTGTCTCACTGAGTGTGAGCCAGAAAGAGAGGAAGGGTCCAGAAAAGATAAATGGGTTGAGTCAGGGATTTTCCTCCAGGCACAAATGTGAGGTTGTTCATTACAAGTAAAGAAACACCAGAAGCTCTGTTTGGCTGAAATCTTTGGCAGACCCGTTCAGATTTTGACCACTTCTTGAAAACAGGGAGTTTAGCCATTTTCTTGTATGGCTGGTTACTGTTTACTTCACATGTGAATGTCCATTATTGTGCAGCTGCCTCCGGCCTGGCATGATTTTAAGGCATTCTTGGAAATTCAGAAATATTTTCAGCTTTGATTTCACAGGAAGGAGTATTTTTTTTTTTTTTTTTTGTCATTTTAATGTGACATAACTGCAGACAGGTATACTGCAGCTTAAGTCCCAAATCATGAATTAATTTGTTGTGTTACCCCACTTTTTTTTCTAATCCTTAGACTTTGTTTATGCTTCATTCTGATTGGTCATAATGCCATTCAGAAACTGTCAGTAATTATGAATGGCAAGTGACACCAGGGACAACCTGATCGCTCTTCATTTGGTCAGTTCACTGGAAGGAAACCTGAGCATTTCACTTCTGCTCATTGACACTGTGAAATAAAAAAATAACACTCTGTCAGTGTGCTCAAGTGTTACAGCGAGGAACATGCACGTTTAAAATCCCAGCACACCATCGAGTGCAAGGACCCTTGTAGAACAACAAGACAGGAGTACTTTCTTTCTTTCTTTCTTTCTTTCTTTCTTTCTTTCTTTCTTTTTTCAACCTGTCGTTAATTTTATCCTTCCTTCCTCTCCCCTTCCTTTCTTCCCTCACATTCTTCCTCCATCTTGTGTTAACTTCTTCCTCCCTTTTATCTTTTGTTCTATCCCTTTCTTCTTTGCTTTTCTCTTCAGTTTTCAACCACCTTATTGTCTTTCTCCATTCACCTCCTTTCCCCCATCCTTATTCCTCTCTTGCTCCCTTTCCTCCTGTCTTTCTCTCCTTTTTCCTCTTTGTACCCTGATTCCTTCTTTCTCCCTCGTCTTTCCTTCTTTAATCCTATCATCCTCCCTCCCTTCCTTCCTTTCTTCCTTAGTCCTGTCTCCGTCCCTTCCATTCCTACTTCCCTCATCTTGTCTCCCTCCTTTCCTTCTTCCACTCTTCCTCCCTTCCGTCTCTCTTTTTTCCTCCACTATTCTTTGCTCAACCTGTCAGGATTGTAAGTCACCTGCTCACTGTATCCTTGTTTTACTTACTTAAAGCAGTATAAAGAGGAGGAAGACAGTATATTGAGTATAAGTGACCAAGCGCTTGTGGCGGCAGAAAAGGAAGGATGAGAGGAGGTAACCTGCTGCATCAAAACGGGGAGTGAAATCTTTGCATCCACTACCACATGCACAGAAAAAAATAATCTGATCTGACAATGCAGTGGAAGTGTGGCTATTATCTCTGTAAAGACTATACTCTCTCCTCCTCTTCAACTTGTGTGATTTTCTGGCTTTCTTCTTTGCTATGTTTACTGGAGAACTAACAGATTCACTCTTCACAACTAGAACTATAGGAGAGCTCCTGTTTGCCAGCCTTCAGAGCTTCGTCCCAATTAACACCCTCACTTTTGAAACACCAGGTACAGAGTTCTGTGCAGCCAGTATAAGGGCACTGTGACCGGAGAAAATTGTGTTGTTTTGTCTACACTTCCTGCACTTCCTGCACATAATGAAGAGCCAAGGCCCTCAACCTGTACAGCTATAAAAGTAGTTAGTGTGCAGCTCATTTAAAGCTTCTTGTTTATGCTGGTTTTTGCCCCCTCTCCCAAAAGCAGCAGCTCTGGTGTTTTTCAGATTACAAAAAATGCCATTGTATCAGGAATGATTACAGAGGCGTCCCTCGACTAAAAGGCCTGAAAAGAACAACATGAGAGGCCTCTGTGAACAGGTGCTGTGTTTTGTTTCTGGCTATCTGGACTGAGTGTCAGTGGAGACCCAGTGGCAGCAAACTGAAGGGGCTGAGGGAGGGGACACTGGCGGGAACATGGACAGAGATCACAGCCAAGACAGAGTCTCTGGACGAAATGCAGGCACACACAGACAAAGCAGGCAAATATTGAACTATTTCACAGCTGAATAATGTCCCTCTTTTTCATTCTCTCTGTGAGCCCCAGTTCATTCCAGCAGATGGTGTGTCGACCACTTCATGACAGGATCTTTTGTGTATTTGTGTAATTATGTGTAGCTGACAGGAAGAGTAGAGGTCAGAAGAGAGAGCATAGCTAGACCGGAGGCCCTCACAGTCAGTACTGTGATCCCTGCAGTGACTTTTTTGGGAATATAAAACTGTTTTCTTTTCGTTTTTCTTCATCTATCTGGAGCCCTTATTGCCTTTCACCACTGGTATCCCCCTCACCGATGATTCTTCCCTTTTTAGAGCCAGTAATGAATCACTTTTTTGAATCGCTATTTGAGAAGTCCAAGCTGGTTTTAATTTCTGTGTTGAAGGTTTTTGTGAAACCTGTTCATTATAACTCATCCGCGTTACTCTAATCTGTGTCCTTTTGACCAAATATGAAGGACAAACATCCATGGAAATTTATTCTTCAAAGGAATGCACTTGGTCTGAAAACTCTCAAAGACCGCAAGTAGAAATGAAAAGCCTTGTAAGCCTAATTATACAAATTACACTCACCGGCCACTTTATTAGGTGCACCTGTCCAACTGCTCGTTAACACTTAATTTCTAATCAGCCAATCACATGGCGGCAACTTAGTGCATTTAGGCATGTAGACATGGTCAAGACAATCTCCTGCAGTTCAAACCGAGCATCAGTATGGGGAAGAAAGGTTATTTGAGTGACTTTGAACGTGGCATGGTTGTTGGTGCCAGAAGGGCTGGTCTGAGTATTTCAGAAACTGCTGATCTACTGGGATTTTCACGCACAACCATCTCTAGGGTTTACAGAGAATGGTCCGAAAAAGAAAAAATATCCAGTGAGCGGCAGTTCTGTGGGTGGAAATGCCTTGTTGATGCCAGAGGTCAGAGGAGAATGGCCAGACTGGTTCGAGCTGATAGAAAGGCAACAGTGACTCAAATAACCATCCGTTACAACCAAGGTAGGCAGAAGAGCATCTCTGAACGCACAGTACGTCGAACTTTGAGGCAGATGGGCTACAGCAGCAGAAGACCACACCGGGTGCCACTCCTTTCAGCTAAGAACAGGAAACTGAGGCTACAATTTGCACAAGCTCATCGAAATTGGACAATAGAAGATTGGAAAAACGTTGCCTGGTCTGATGAGTCTCGATTTCTGCTGCGACATTCGGATGGTCGGTTCAGAATTTGGCGTCAACAACATGAAAGCATGGATCCATCCTGCCTTGTATCAACGGTTCAGGCTGGTGGTGGTGGTGTCATGGTGTGGGGAATATTTTCTTGGCACTCTTTGGGCCCCTTGGTACCAATTGAGCATCGTTGCAACGCCACAGCCTACCTGAGTATTGTTGCTGACCATGTCCATCCCTTTATGACCACAATGTACCCAACTTCTGATGGCTACTTTCAGCAGGATAATGCGCCATGTCATAAAGCTGGAATCATCTCAGACTGGTTTCTTGAACATGACAATGAGTTCACTGTACTCAAATGGCCTCCACAGTCACCAGATCTCAATCCAGTAGAGCATCTTTGGGATGTGGTGGAACGGGAGATTCGCATCATGGATGTGCAGCCGACAAATCTGCGGCAACTGTGTGATGCCATCATGTCAATATGGACCAAGCTCTCTGAGGAATGCTTCCAGCACCTTGTTGAATCTATGCCACAAAGAATTGAGGCAGTTCTGAAGGCAAAAGGGGGTCCAACCCGTTACTAGCATGGTGTACCTAATAAAGTGGCCGGTGAGTGTATGTTTCATGGTTATTCTCCATACATGATACTCACCGTCAATGAACAGAGAAGTTAAAGTCTAACAGTTTGCTTTTATCAGTCTCAACGTTGAAAACTCCAGTTATGATTGTTCTTGGATGGCACACTGAGAATACTATTTACAGCCTGTTTTACATGTTAACAGTAATTACATGTAAATATCTACAGTGAAAGCAATGACAATCTGACGTTAAGTGACTTCTTAAGCTTCAAATAATAATGCTGTAGTTGAGTCTGCTCTCCAGTTATTCCCGTTATGTGCTTCTGTTGACATCTATTGCCTGTCTGTGTCATTCATATCAAATTTATGAGGGTTGTAAATATTAACTGGTCTAAATTTGTCATATTGGCACCTGTTCAGGCGGCCATTTTATGAGATTGAAACCGTACAATTATTGCAGCTATAAAATTTGATTGAATATCCCTTTGGGGATCAATAAAATTTAACACAGTTAAATTGGGGAAAGGCAAGACAACACATAACTTCACAAACTTATCCATGTTTACTGATACATGAACTAGATATCATCAATTGCTTCAAAATATGATTGTTATGCTTTTATTTTTGTTATTTTCTAAATGTAATTGATTTAATAATTGATTTTGTTTTAAGGTTGCTCATTCCTGCATTGTAAAACTGTGCTTTTATTTTGAAGTGAACCACCTTTAGTGGATTGTAAGTTATGAGTAATTAGTAACCCGTAGAGGCACAAAGTCTGAAATTGTTTTTTGGTTCACAGTTGGTTTCAAAGAAGTGATTGAGTTCTGTAGACTGTGCTCATCATCTTAAATCTTGCAAGACTCATGTGCAAACCTTTTACCTTTAACAGAAGCAATGTGAGCCTATGAGGCTGTAATGGTAGCACTGATTAGCTCCCAGCAAGGAAACAATGTGGAAGAGGAGATTTAAGCTGTCCACCATTGACCTGAACTCTAACTGTCTAAAGGGGGTTCATAAGAGTCACTCGCATGGGAATTACAAGGAGAAAAAAACATCAACAGTACAACTTTTCTTGTTAATTACTCCTCTACCTTAACTCAATTTGGAACGTTGATTTTTTTAACCTCGTGGTGAATAATATTGATGGTATCAGGGTTTTGAGAAGCCAGTGAAAGAATGTGTACACAGAAGTCAAGATTTTTGTGTTAGGTTGAACAAGTTTGCATATTTCGTTCACTCAAATACCTGCCAAAGTGAGACAACTGGGCATAAATTTGAGACTTTATTCATTACTATTTCCCTCCCCAAAGTAGCTCTAGTGTTTTTTTATTTTATTTTTTTATTATTATTATTATTTATTTTTTATCTCTTGGACTTTTTTCTTTTATTCAGATAAATATCTATTACTCAGGAGCCAATTATCAGTTTGCTTCCACCTAAGCATTTTACTCAATTCTCTGCTCTATTTTATCCCTTTTACAAAACTGTCTGTAATTGTATGGGGTAAACGGAGGATCAATGGAGAATAGATACCTTTACAGCAATTTACTTATCAATTTATTTTCCCTGACAAAAGATCTTATTTTCTGACACTTAGTGTGTTTCTGAATTAATCAGCTTTCCAAGTGCCTCTACCAGCATGACACTGAAGATGTCTATTCTTATTTCTAACCTACAACCTCTGGATTACTGTGAGATAATTACATCTGAAAATTGCAAAAAACTCAGTCAGTTCACCATTTTCTGTTGTCTTTGCTCTTTTCTAGATATGATTGAGTCCTACAGTGACATGAAGTTCAAAACCTAGGCATAAAGTTTAATTTTACACTGCCGTGTAAAAACTGCCGTATAGCATGGCAAACAAATCTTCTTTCCCCTTCTTCTTCGCTATTGTGTGTCCTCCTCAGACAGATTTAAGTCTGGGTCAGGCCAAGTTTGGATTTGATGGATTTCATATTCTCCTAACTCATTCAGATTTCCAGCCTCCCCCCTGACAAGGCCAGCAGAGCTCTGATAATGCCTCACATACAGTATAATGTCCATAAGTAAAGCGACAAGGCCAGCCGATTGCTGATATTACTTCATTTGTTAAGTGGATTGGCTGCTTCCTTTCCAGCCAGAGGCAGGCAAGGTTAAAACATCACTTCATCACAGCATCCATAATGGGAGTGTTCTGCATTTGCAGATGCAGGATCAGGCAGGGTTCGTAGGAAGAGAAATGGACTTAAGGGAAATATCCATCACCCAGGTGAAGCGGCCTGGTCCCTGCAGAGCCCGGGTGCCACCCAGACCACGCTCAGCATCCCACACGTGTCCGTAGACCTCTGCCATCTCAGTCTACTGCAGGCTGTGTGGGCGTCTTTCTGTCAGTCAGCATGAGGGGCAGACCTGAGGCTGGTGGGATCAATCATTCTTCAGGACACACTGGCAGTGTAAACCTTTGATAAAGAGTGTCGTTCTCAGAGAAACCCCTGTCAAGGCCTTATTAAAGGTCTGACACTGTGTGATTAACGAGAGGGCCGCCGCAGCCAAGCTGGGCTGACGTGGGGCTTAGAGGTAGGGGGTAAGGAGATGTAAGAGGAGGACTATTCAGGAGACCCACAAGACTTTCATCACAAGAATCTCTTAACCATACACGCACACACACTAAAAACTAAAGGGCATATAAAAATGTAACAATCCTACAGAAAAAGGAGTGTAATCCAAACAAAATGATGCACAATTTCTCTGTATTTCCTGTATAATAATGGGACAATGCATTATTCATGGTATGACTGTAACACATAGGAGCCACAATGCAGTCTGCATGTTCATTGCTTTGGTACCAGTCTGTATTCACAGCATCGAGACTCTATTATCTATCCGCTGAACTCCAACCTTTCATAAAAGACCCGCAGCTCTAAACTTCAACTGTGGTTTTCTTCAAGTGAAAAGGACTCTTCTTTGCTGAAATCCATTTGCAGCATCAATTATTAAAGAAAGTTCAGTCTAAGTTTTCTCAAGTAACAACAATAGGGTTGGACGGATCAGTATGGTTGTGCAACAACTTCGGTGCACACAAGAAAAAATGTTAAGCCAATTGAGTTTTCCAACCCAGCTAGTGCACAGGGACGCAGCCATTACAACTGTGAGCAGATGAGACACTAAGGACCCTCAGGCTGAGACCAATCAGTGATTCAGAAACACGCTGCTCACTAAGTCATGAGCCAGTGTTCAACAGCAACAGAGACTGCTGATAGGAGGAGATGGGGAGTCAAAAATGGGGCGTAAAGTAAGTTCAGGCAGGCCAGAAAGTCAAGCTCAGCCTACATTGCATCATCTGATCCAAACACTGGCTCATACTACCTGACAGAACAGCAGGTTTTTAACCTTTACCAGCTTTATGGTGTGTCTGATTTAGCCAGTTTTGTCTGTCTTGTCACTGGTGCCTGCTCTCTTCTGTATCGCAGGGTTCCTCCTACTCTGCCTCATGGTAGGTTTGCTCTCCCCGCTTCAGTATATAACTTAATGCATGCAAATAATGCTCCAGGACAAAAGTGGTCCTGACCAAATGATAGTCAGCATGAACATGGGGGGTGGATGGAGAAAAAACAGACAAAAAAAAACAAAAAACAAGGAAGCAGAATTCAAAGGGCTTCACTTGCATTGTTCATACACAGCCTCCTATTTTCATTAGTGAAGTGCACTGCAGTGTGATATTACCTTCAATTTCTCTTTAGCCTCAATGATTGAGACATAAAAATGGTGTGCAGGAATCTCTGAGACTAGATGATCGAGAGAGATGAGAGCCAAATCAAAAGAAAAATGAGAAATGTGGTGAGGGGGTGTTAGCTAAAGGAAAGAGTGTAGGGGTGTGAAAGACAGAGATACTCTAGAGATTGAAACAGATGGACAAATTGATGGTTCAGTGGTCTGCAACACTGAGTGACACTATATGTCAGAACAGTCCAGCCGCCCTGTAATTTACACCCTCTGATATCTACTATTTTTGCATCCATTTTTTGGCAAGTCTATATTCATCATAAAATTAAGACTAATAAAGTGAAATTACTGATGTAAAAAGCAATGATGCACACAACTACCCATGAGAAGTTTCTCCAAAGAAAAGAGTAGATATTACCCTCATCAAGGTGAGCTCCAATGCAAACAAGATTATAAATACAAGATATATATGTGTGTGTGTGTCTTCAAGCTCAGGTCCTCTACCAGAGGCCTGGGAGCTTGAGGGTCCTGTGCAGTGTCCTTGTTGTTCCTAGGACTGCACTCTTCTGGAGTGAGATGTCTGATGTTTCCCCAGGGATCTGATGGAGCCACTTCTCCAGTGTGGGGGTTACTGCCCCGATGCCTGGATGACCACAGGCACCACTGTTGCCTTCACCTTCCAGGCTTTCTCTAGCTCCTTTTTAAGCCCTTTGGTGCTTCTTTAGTTTCTCGTGTTCCTTCTTCCTGATGTTGGTATCACTTGGGATGGCGAGATCCACCACGATGGCTTTCCTCTGCGGTTTGTGTGCGATAACAATGTCCAGTTGGTTGGCCATTACCATTTTGTTGGTCTGTATCTGGGAGTCCCACAGGATCTTGGCTCGGTTACTGCAGTGGTGTATGCAAAAATCATAGTGTAGTTAGGCACAGAGAAACTCAGGTGGGCCTAGCAAACCCTAAAAACAGGACTTCTCAAGAGGTTCTTCAGCACTTATGTTACTAAGTGGGACATACAGTAAGAACCATTTGCCTTATTGCAGACCAGTTAATTGATATGCCAGTCGACCACATCACAGACAATGATAGAGATCATTAATTTTTTATTGATACTGATTCCAGTAAGTCTCTGAAATGATTCAGGTCATTATCAATACCACTAACAGGTCTTGTCTGTCTTTGTTTCCTGCACCAGTTGATGAATATTGATGGAAGATAGCTAATGTAATAGCATCAACATTAACACTGTGACACAATCTCTTATTCACAAGCACAGACTTCACAGTCCACAAATCAAGTGCATGAATAAGATCCACTAGAGATGCCTAGTGATTGGGTGAGCATGAGTGCTTCATCAATGCAATGCCACTCATTTAGTCGATCTAATTTTAGTGTCAATCAATAACCTTTATGTGTGTAACTGTAAACTTGACTCTGAGCATAACCGAACTGTAACAGTAAAATGCGGGTCTTTTAAATGCAGTCTCAGAATTGTTGTCCTTATAGACTGCAGCCTCTGTCTCTGCGGACACATACTTTTAAAAGAATCCTGCCAAAAGAAACAACAGTAGGCATGAAATCTAAGTCATGGCATACTTAAAATGTTCACTTATCATATGGTGTGATGAGCTTTAAATCGCCTTTGATATGTTAAGAGCATGTACCAACGTGGTTCAGTGATAGTTGCAGCATGTTATCCCTGTAGGGTTCCCATCTTTTTCCTGTTTTTTTTTTTTTTTTCTCCCTGCTTTATCAGGATGCATGAAACATGACAGGACCTGCATTGTTATCCAGCCCTTTTTCTGTTATGACGTTCTGTATGTGACATGAACTATATTTGTGGAGCGAACCTGCAGGGAGGCAGAGCTGTTGTTGCACCACTTCAAAAAACACAAAGACAGAATATCCGCATACACGTTAAATGTTAGATGCACACACACCTTCCTGAACATGCATACATGCCTTCATAAAAACTGGCACCAATGACAAATGCATCTGCTTATGCATTCTCAGTGAGTGCATCGTCTCTTGAGATGATATATTTTTTAACAAGTCCTCAGTGGCGCCGAATTGTTTCACGCTTTGCAGGAAGTGCCTGCAGGGCGTGGAGGTGGTTTGCAGAAGAGGTGGAATGAGCTGCTCGATGAGTTATTGATGAAGCTGCTTTAGCATGAAATTCCCATTCTGTAGATCTGCAGCTGTGGGGCTGACCATGCCCTGCACATGCAGCATTGAGAGCAGTTAGGATAATGATCTTCCTCTCAGGAGTAGGTGTCAGACTTGATAATGGTGGATCTCTAAAAGGAAGGTCACATGGGAGCTGTTGCCGATGCGTGTCTTCAGGAGTTTTATCTGAGAGTTCACTTTTATTCATGCCTTGATTTTTGTTTTGTGTCCTCCAGTTTATGTGAAAGACCACAAGTTCCCTCAGCTCAACAAGATTTAGTTTTGTCATCCTTCAGGGAGGATCCTAATACATACACCACTGCTTATTAATTTGCAACCAGATGTGGAGATTCCTCTCGGCTCTGTTATTCCTGCGCGAACCAAATAAAAATGAAGCTCTGATATTCCAAGTATGCATGACCTTGGAATAAAGAAAGCAATTCAGAGTTCTTAGATCTGAAAATGGCCCATTATTATTGTGATAAAGTAATGTTTTAGTTAATTTTATGGTTGATTTGCTAGAGTAGGACTTTGACAGCTATGATCTACTTCCATCTGGGTCTAACAAAAGTGCCTTTATATTTTTAGGCATTCAGCTTTAAATTACAATGGCTCTTCGCTGCAGCCTTTTCATCAGCTAATCATAAAGCACATTTTTTATGATTACATTAGCAGACTCTCAGACTACACAATTACACAGTAGAATGGTTCTGAGTTAATGAAATAAAAACAAGAAGATAAGCAGAGGTCAAATAAACAGATTATGATTTTGAAGATTTTTGGAGCTTGACACTTGTCATTGGAAAATAATCTGTTGACCCTCAGCAAACTTTCACAAGACACAGCCTCTGAGTAAACACCTCTGCTTAGGCTGTTGCATGCTCCATGTAATGGTTATTTATATAGTAATAGGGGAGACTGGGCATGGAAGTTACATGGAAGGAGACGTAAGACTGCCAATTCCACAAATCAGGGACGAAACAGCAGTCACATGATTAGTTCACTGTTGACTCACTTGGGGATTTTGATAGCTATGAACTTGTGCATCCTTTCCATGATTTTTTTTTTTTTTTTTTTGCTAATTCAAATCACTAAGGGTGGGAGAAAAAAAACTGATCACATAAGTATTGCGATTTTTTGTTTTATCATTTTTAAATTAATTTTTTTGTCAAAAAAATTTTTTTTTTTTCAAATTTAAGAATAAATCTTATAAACTGACTTACATATGATGTGTATTAATCATTCAATTGTTTCACTGGTGTTAAAAATGCAGACTAAAAATCGACAATATTGTAGAATCACAATTTAAATCGCATCGGCATCCAAAAAATCATAGAAAAATCCAATCAGGAAAAAGCATATCATCCAAGCCCTACAAACCACTGTGCTAATGCGACTCCTTCAACATGGGCGAACAGGAGTGGGACAGCCACCTTTATACATATTATCCATTAAAGTTTGATTTTAATTGTTTTGGGGATTTTTAAAAAAAGTTAAATTAGGAACTGATATAAAAACATCCATTACTCATACAACAATGTAGTTTTTTATTTTGAATTAACATTACTTTCAGATATTACATTTGAAATTTCCCCTTGTGGGACCAATAAAGAGATATTGTATGCTATCTTATCTTAACAGATCTATTTAGAAAGTTTGTCCATGCAGATCAAGACGTGCAGTTTTACACAAAAACATACATGTACACAAGTAAGACAAAGTGAATCAGAGTTGGATTTACCCCACACATGTACATCCACAGTTAGGTTGATCAGCGATTTTAGCCCAAAGAGGCACTTCAGTATAATGCTGTCCTTGTCCTAGTACGCACTGAGCCATGTTTCTGCCTTGGCTGTGACAAGTTGGGATATGTCTGTTACAGCTGCATGTTCCCAGTTGGTCCTTTTCTGCAGTCTCTCACATTTGATAAAATACTGATGGAGTAGTTACAAAACTGATGTTTTCATCTGATATGAATATCAAAACAAATGATGTGATGATCAACTATCTCTTTTATACTTGAACTGGGAAAAGACTGGTTATAAAATCTCTGCCTGCGCATTTGTAACTGTTCTGGATTTTGTTGTTTTTGGTTTAGACCCAGTAGATTTCAGGAAAAGTCAGATTGCCCCCCGCTCCCTCTCCTTCTCTCTTCTCAGGGGCAAATAAGAAGTATTTGTGTGTCTACAGCAGTGCTTTGATTGACCTGATCAATAGCTCATATGTTCCAAGGTAGTTTTAAGCTCTGTGCCTGCAGCTCCGTTGAGAGGAGGCCACACTAACAAGTTTTTTAGTCCGACTGAGCGGCTGCTGTTCTGAGAATCTGAACAAGCTTAGCCGAATGACTGACAGCTGCTGTGTGTTTGTGTGTTCACCTTAGTCTGTGCGTATGTGGCTCTCCGAGTGTGTGTGAGTGTGTGTTTGGCAGCAGCCTGGTTGAGCGGTTCAACGCAGTGATCCAGGAAGGTAGAAAATTCGTAACGGCACACTGAGCCTTCAGATTCTGGGATTTTCTTCTGCTAGTTTGTATGCTGTTCTGCAGCTCTGGTTTGCTGTTATTGGGTTCAGTGTTGTGGCTGAGATTGGGATGGAAAGTCCTGAGAGCTACTGTAGCAGGATTGTGGGCATGTGTGTGTTTCTCTGCGTTAGAAGGTGATGACAACAAAATCGATCTGTGGTAGGTTTTCTGCTCTCCTCCAATGAGGCAGACTGCCGGACTCTGCATGACGGGAACAGTTGGATATGGTGGTCAGCCAAGGGTGAGCTCAGACTGCAAAGATGCCTTCTCATAACTGAGACCAAAAAATCAGATTAGGAAGCCTCATGCTCATCTGTGTGTGTATTTTGTCTAAAATTAGAGCATGATGAACTGCACAGTGTTAATTTTCACCAAAAATATAAGTTTTCCGTTATTTCAGAAACATTTGGTTGATTTTTGTCATGTTTTAGTTTCTGTACCCTGTATTGTTTAGTCTTCATGTAGACCATATGGTAAGTGGACAGGTGTTCAAAGTAAAAATAAAAAGCAACAGCTTGATTCCTCAAAGATCTCCTAAATTTAAAAAGTTAGCATATGTGCATGTCATTGAATCATCAAACATCATTGGCATTTAATGTACCACTATGTGGTGCTTCATCCTCAGCCTAGACTGTATCAGACATGTACCATCAGTGATGTCACTCAGTTGTTTCTCAGCAGATGTCCATGTAGATTCTCATTTATCCAGGTCACTGTTATCTCGAAGACTCTACAATCAGGCAACTGGACTGTGTAGAGTTGAGAAGACGTTTCGCATTTTCCCATCTGTCCTCTCTATCCAACACCTGTACATTGCTGTCCTCAAAAGATTTCCTCTCTTTTGAGGACAGCAATATACAGATGTTGGCTCGAGAGGACGGATGGTTTGAAAGAGGAGTTAAAGAAGCCATCTTCACCAGACTGGAGAAACCCTCTCTGAACAGAGGAGGTGGACTCAGGCATAACCTCTCTGGCACTTACACCGCAGTTCTTAGCTCTCTCCCCAGGAAGCTCCACAAACATTCACACCTGGGACCATGTGACCACAACACCTCACATGAAAGGGGTAGTTCTACGACCCATTCATTCCAACTTCTCCCAGTCATTGTTTTCCCCTTCTCCAGTAAGATAAATATCTGCTCCCCTCACTAGCTATTTTAGAACTGAAGAAGCTTCTTGGATAAGAGGCGAAACGTCTTTTCAACTTTACACAGTCTAGTTGCCTAATTTTGAAGTCTTTGAGTTTCTCAGCAGTTTTGAAGCCTGTTGGCAGCAGATGCCACAAGCCTGAAGTGCTGACTCAGTCTAACTTTTGTGAGACAATGAAGCAAAGCCGAGACAGGCCTTCAGTCTCCCTGTTAACAGCTACAGTACGCCTGCAAGTCAGTCAAAGTGAATTTGCTAAACTTGTAACCTTAAACTGATGAAGGGAGAGAAATGAGCTTTTTAGACCAAAATAGTTTTTGTTCCAGGGTGTGAACATATTTGTAGTTACCTCAAAGATGAGGGCTTCTTTCTTAAATAAATACATAAAAAATAAAACTTGTATGTGGTTTCTAGTATTTCCTGAACCAGCTCCAGTTTCTAGCATCAGCCTTATATCTCAAGCTTCTTGGTATTAAGTGGATTTTCACAATTGTACAGTTTTTCCTTATATCTGCAAGGCACTCCAACCATGAACTATGAATCACTCATGTCACTCCCCACGCTAACTCCACATTTGCTGCTCTATACACAATTTTGCTCTCTAAATGTGACAATGAAGCAAAGCCGAGACAGGCCTTCAGTCTCCTGACAAAAAAAAAATTTCCCCCATGGGGGATCAATAAAGGAATATTCTATTCTATATTCTATTCTATTCTAAATAATGGCACAAAAATCCCATAATTTGTACTGTGCATTCAGTCTCTATTTAGTCATAGAAAATGGGCATTTTAACGAATAGCAATCATCCACAATTTAATTGACAAAATGAACCCTGACATTGAACCATATATATTTATGGCAAATATAAAATAGAGATCAAGTGGCCTTCATTGGAGGGCATGGTCTTTTCTATGTTTCCTATATGCCAGTCAGGAAATAATTTATATACATAGTTTATGTGCGCTCACAGCCTCCAATATCTGTGCTTATTCCATTATCATCCTCCAAATCTAAAAGCAAAAAGGTTTTCTCTCTTCTCTATCTGTTCAGTCCTAATATGACTCATTTTCTTTTCAGATGGATAGCCGGTTGTCGGAGCTTTGTCTCAGGCTGTGAACAGAATACAGACATTGACTGTCATCTCTTTCCTCACACATTTGTCCCCTTTCTACTCAAGCTCAATAAAACTACACTGTTATTGATAATCACTTACACTGGCAGGGAATAATTGCTTGCCATTTCCTGAACTATTTGTGTTACATAATATAATCCTTGTTTTTAAATGCCTATAGCAATTTTGTTAATCAAGCCATGCATTATTGCATTAATAGGCTCTCATTAAGTGGTTAATTAATGTATGCCACCCTAATGAAGCACAGCCCCATGAGGAGGTGGAGTTGATGTAAGGGCTCATAGATGCAAATAGAGACATCAGAGAATTAAAATGAATGAGTTTGTTTGCAGCACTTAAAAAAAAACACCCACAAGGGTAGCCAGGCATTTAATTCAATTGAGTTGAGCCTGTCAATAACAGGGCAGGGGGGCATTTATTACAGAACCTTCATTCAGGATCCTTGTCTTCACAAAATATGATGAATGAGAAGCAAAGAGATAAGGACGGACAAAATAAAAGTACACAAATAGAGAAAGCTTTTTCGGAAGATAGGAAAAGGTTTTGAGACTTTTTCAAGCAGCATTTGTGAGAAGACAAGCACAGTTACCAATTTAAAAGGATGTTTTTGTAGAGGACACTTGAGTTTGCATGGGAACAAACCATGTTTTGAAGTTGCTGAAACAGTCAAGAAAAGTACAGAGGTGTGCATCGGTCCTTTTATCACACTAAAGTATAGTTCGCAGCTGTCTGCCAGCCATGTATTTTTCTTTGTTGTTGTACTTGTTGATGTCCTCGAAAGAGCAGATGGAAGTCTCTCTAAGGGAAGATGGTTTAAACTGTCCTCCTGCAAAAAGCCGTCTACTGCTTTCAACCTACAATGTACTGTTTCTGTGCAGCCCTTTCTATGACCATCTGTTTTATCAATGCTGCTTGCTACTGTTACAGCATAGGTGCAACATGTTGTATGTAGCCGCATTTAACAGAATAGACTGTAGAAATGTAATGTTATACTCATAATTATATTTAAATGAGAATATAAGTGTCTGCATATTGCACATTGTTTTGTTTTTTTTCAACTTAGAGCGAGTCTTCATATTTACATAGCGGCAGACAGAGGCTATCTCGCATCCCAATGTGCATATTGTGTTTGGTGAGTGGGTTGAAAGATACAAACGATGAAAAGAGTGGGTGAGTGTCAGTACTGCCCCAGCAGCTTATTATATGAAACAAATTTACAAAATTTAGTTTGACTTTTTGGTTTCAACTTCAGTTTTATTTTGATGTTTTACTTTTTGAAAATATGTGGTTTTAGTTAAGTTTTTATAAGTTCTCCTGTAAGTTTACATTTATGGTAATATGGGATTCTAGTCAGAGGCAAGACTCAGTTACATCTGTATATCGTTTGGAGGTATCCAAGCAGGACCTGTTGTTGAAAGACATGTTAAATGAACTTAACAAACAGTGCATCATAAATCAAAGGATAAATGCTGTGTATTGTTGTGTGGGCTCTTATACTTTAGGTCACCCCTGGCCTGCATAAGTCAATGCTGAGGTCAGGTCTTCTCAGACAAAAGAGTCTGAACATGACCCTGCTTTTTATTGACGGCATCGTCTTAACTTTGCTCAGCAACAAATGATGGAGAGAAGAGGCTACAGTGGCGGTGCAGGTGTGTTGTTAAGGTAACTGGTTAATGTAATCTTCTGTATAGATTGTTATATTTAACATCTTATACACTAATTGGTGTTTGTCATATCCAACTTTCATTTCATTCTTTGTTTGTCTTCCGTATCAAGAATAACCTCAGTCACCTGGACTCTATTCCCAAATTCACAAGACTTTTTTTTGGCATACTTTTTGTACATTTGGAGTAGGTGGAGAAGCATCATCCATGTCTGTATACAGTTAATGTTCGTATTCATTAGTGAAGTTACCCCGAATTTCCACCGCATCCAGAACAGCTCTAATGTGAGGCAACTTTCATGGCGGTTTACAGACAGCGGAAATCGCGAGAACTCACAAGAACCCGCGGATTCACATGCAATCGGGCAATAGCGAGTTGTCTCTATAGCCACATAAACATATAAGCAGTAGATTGTGTCCTTCCAGAGGAGCAAATCCACTTCTAGACTTTTAGAATCAGTATCTCTATAGTGTCATCGGGGTAAAATGCTGTCTTTTAACCTTTCACTTGTTCGTCCCCGCCCATTTGCATAGTGTGGAATACGATCCGCCTGAAACACAGTGTTTTATTTTAAAAAGAAGCTGGATGATTTATTTTGTGTCTGTGCCTAACTTCCTTTCCAGCACGGGTTCATTTGTGCTGAATTTATCCAGCATGCTCTTGTGTCTGGGGAAAAAATAGAACTCTTGCGATCAACTGCGGAGTTCAGTGATCCGCAGCGAAACGGGAAGAAGCCGATGGAAATTGACGCATTAACTTGAATGGTTACGATCAGCTGCGATCGGCAAATATGGCCTTTTCATAGCCAGATGCAGTGGAAAATGGGGGATAGAACCAGCCTGTATAAGTGATGACAAAGTGCTTTGTTTCTCAATCATCCCTTGTTTGTACCATTAGCGTAATGTGTCGTACAAACTGCTCACATGTCAGTAATAAACCCCTCTCAAGGACTGTATGTGTGAACTCGCACCACACACACTTCGCTGGTGTGCATATCATAAGCTTTCATTTCCATAGTGATGTGACAGCATTCGGATGGTTTACTACACCAGCTATAATCCGTCCTAATCTTCTGCTACTTAGCTCATTTATTCCCAGTTGTCTGAATGACTGCAGTGCAGGGCTGGTACAGACACAGCTCAGGCCGCTATCGAGGAGCCGCATGGAGCTCTGCTCTGTTGTATGACACTCCTGTATCAGGATTATATTCTAACCCAGCCCATTAAAATGTCAAATAACACGATCAGTGATTTCAATAAAAAAAAATAAGCTTTGATAAGCTTCATCCAACTGAGCCTTTGATTTTTGCAAATGTGTGTGTGAATGTAGACGTGTCAGGCTGTGTATTGTCAGAGCACAGTAAGACATCAGAGTGAGGATGGCAGCTGCAGAAAGTCATCCATTGGCTACACCAAACACAACTCAGCAGCCATTTTTATTTGTCCTTCACACTTCACGCAGCTTTCACTCTAGAGCTGGCAAACCTGTCACCATGACCTGATGTGCCTTTTCATGCTTTAAGTGTTTTTTTTGTTTTTTTTCTACTCACCCATGTGAATGTGCCTCTTTAAGTCCATTGAGTGAGACTTTTAATCATTTTGATCAAATAATGAATCCAGGCTGTGAATGCTAGCCCCTCCTTTTGTCAGGGCCATTTATGAGAAAACTCTTGTTTTTAAATTGTAGGTACTCAATGCTTAACCTGTTGGTCCTCAGTCCATTTTTTTGCCACTAAAAGCACACATTGCATATTACAAAGTAGTGTACCAAGTCTTATGTGGCTCAGACTGTTCCTGAACAGAACAGGACTGAAAGGTGCTGGAGCAAAATCACTGCTGTGCTGACCTTTCTCGGAGAGCCAAAGGAGTAGACTGTCACAGGTCCTCTAGTCTGGCTATAATACACAGATAACTGAAGATGGAGAGAGTCTGAGGCAGAGACGGAGAGCTGTCCTCAGATTCTTGGACATAAACTGAGCAGTAAAGAGGAGTGTTTCATAACAGCAGCACTCTTCAGACTCAGAGTGCCAGTCAGAGCAGACAGAAAGAAGAAAATATGAAAAGACTAAGCAGCAGAGACTGGACCAATGACGACAGCAGAAAGTTGTTTTCTGACAGGAATCACCTCTTTTATAAACCTTTTATGTAATGTGTCATCTTGTCTTGTTTTTCCCTGTTACATTTAGTCCCTCACATACCTTTCTGTTTTTCTCTGCATCATCCTTGATTGCAATTTGCCAACCCTCAGCTGAAAGAGGGCCTTCATTCCTTGAACGCTTTTAGGTCTAGTGCTTTGCTGAGTGCTGCTGACTATAGAGGATCCAGATCAGGAGAGGTTCTGGTTTTAAGTGTAACCAGTCTCATCCTGCGCAGGTATGATGAATAATATGAACATGAAATCACTGTGTCCCTCAGCCAGTTATAGTGGAGTTACAAGTTGCCATATTAAGATTCAGACAGATGAAACTACCTTGAGTTAGAGGTTTTAATGGTTTTCATTTATTTGGCTCCACCAGAAATAGTACATTTATGTATTTAATGGTCACTTTAATGGCAAGGTGAAAATCTGATTTTGTGAAAGCCATGATTGATATTTTTTTGACTCCATGAGAAACAAAGGGTCAGTTCCTGGGCACCTCAAATCGTGTGACAATCTTATTTTCCTTATTTCACATCTGTGCATGGTTGATAGACACCCTGCAATCGATTTGTCTCAGTTTCCATCTAACCCAGGTTTGGTGCTGGGAGTTTACCCGGGAGGATGAAATAAATAGGATTTCCTAAAATAATGTATACAGTTAAAACAGGACACAACCTTTTTGATTATCTAACTATGTGTCGTTGCTGCTGTGGACTGTCCTCTCTGCCTGTATTTGTTCTTCTTCCTGCTTCATGTAGCATTCTTGTGTCATTTTTTTTGGCATATTTTTGTGGCCTGTGGTGGTGTGAAGCACTCTGTCAACTTAAGTATTAATAAGTGTCTGTAAAAACTTTATAAGAGACTTAACAAAATATTGCTGAATGACAACAGTCTGCTGTTAGGGACTCTTTAAAACCCTTAAATATGTTGGAGGGCAGAGCAGAGTGTGTCTCCAGATGTATGATAGCCAAAGTCAGCCCCTTCTTGTGATTATGTTAAGACGTATGGATGTGTGTATGCGGTCTTTCAAGTGTTTAAACAGTCAAGGAATAATGTCTTCTGCTTTATTTCACTCCTTTCACCTCCTCCCTCAGCCTCTCGACCATGGCTACTCTCTCTCTCTCTCGTCTTGCTGCATTTTTGGGATGATCACAGGACTATAGTTCTTTTTTTTTTTCCGTCGTAATATTTTTCTTTTTTTAATCATTGAAATATAGAAATAACTTAAGCTCTGTGTTAGAAGGAAACAGCAGGGCTTGTCGCTACCCGATCCGTCCTGGAAACCCGATTTGTACTGCCCATGTGCAAAACGTACGTCACTTCCTCTACTAGCCATCTTTGCCACAGCTCAGTAATTCTTTGTCCCTCGTGGTTTGCGACAGCTTCGACACTTGTTCGACAGCTTCTGCATCAGTGAGCTTGATTCAGTCAGAATGGATGCTTCAGTTTATCACCAGCCATATGCTTTTCTCCTGAACGGAGTGCTTCCCCCAACTGAAGCAGAGCGCCAGGAAGTTAAGAGAATGGTGCACAATTTCACGATTAAAGATTCCTACTACAGCTTAATTGTAAAATTGCAGTGAAGTTATAAAAGGCTTATAAAAGGCTATAAAATGAATTTGAATATTTAATTGTTAAAATTGAAACGCTGTATAAAAACGCTGAAATCCATTGTCCATAATGTGTAGGCTTCTAGTTAAGTAATTTAATTTATAAAATAAATGAAATAAATTCCCCTTGATACTTTGAGAAATCAGACCAGTCACCCACTATTTTGACCAGGTTGTGGTGCACTCTGTGGTTGGGGAAGGGTGCACAATAGGTGGCCACACACCTCCAAAGCATCCCCCCCTTGATACTCCGAAAAGTTAGAGAACCATAATTTTGACTGGGTGGTGGCGCTCTCTGTGGCCCAAAAGTCTCACCATGCTGGGCAGGAGCTTTGGCAAATGCCTCAGCTTTAGCTCTGGAGCCTCCTGCTAGCTAGCCTGTCACATCACCAGCTGGTTTCTGAACTCGATCTGTGGTTTAAATAAAGTTTTTAAGGCAACAGGGCTTGGTAGAGCCTGATATGTAACAATGACTCTAAGTGTAACAATGAAAGATGCTGAGCCCAAAACTTCCGTATTTTTCAGGCGATAAGGCGCACTAAGCATTGATTGGTTTATTGTTGCTAGTGCGTACTCCATGCCCTGGCTGCCTGACATGAATGGACTTCTAGTTTTTACATTACAGTCGGACAGTCTTGCAGACTGCTCAGGAATCCTGTCACAGGGCCAATACGGTAGTGAAAGAGTGTACCGTTATGCTCCGAATATCCATTGAGTGGAGCGGCTTCGTTGCTTACCAAAGTTGTACGTATACATTTCGACAGATTTTTCAGTGCATTGTACCACATAAAATCGGCCAGTAAGCACAACAAGTAATAATACATAAGGCGCGCTGGATTATAAGATGCACTGTCAATTTTTGAGAAAATTTGAGAAAAGGATTTTAAGTGTGCCTTATCGCCAAAAAAATAAGTAACTTTTATAGTATAGTAATAACTTTTTGCCTAAAATGTAGCAACTTGTTACATTTTGGGTAGATATTACATTTTTAAAACATTTTGGACTCAATACTCTTGTTAAATTATTGACCAATCATTACATTTTGGGCTTTTTACCTTTTTTTCTTTACATTTCATGTCACTGTTACAAATTGGGCTGAGGTAGTTGTCAGTAGTGAGCATTTCGGAATTAGAGAATCCCAATTAGGTTGACCTTAACCCTAGAGCATCATCATTGTTTAGCTTTACCATCCAAAATCTAGTCTAGTTATATTGCTAAGCCATTACAGTGAATGTCTATTGCAAGCTCATTTAAAAAAAAACAAAAAAAGTCAAACTGCCTTAATTGATTGTTTATTTATTTTTAATTTAGGGAATAAATTTGATGAGAAATGAGGTAAACTTGACAAGAACAGCTTAAAATGAACCCTGCTCTCTACTGAAGTAAACAGTTATGTCACCAAGTGTGCCTGATCTTCCACCTCTGTGCCCCAAAAATGTACTTTCCTCTAGTTCTTCCTTTTTTCCTCTTCACATTGCTGCTTTACTCATCTAAAAACATGCATGTACCTTTCTATGCACCCACACAAACATCCACATCTTGTTATTCACTTTTAAGTTTCCAGCAGCACAGTCTCCCGTTCCCAAAAGGCCTTCAACAGGGTACATTATAAGGCATTATTAATGGCTAGTTTGTTCATCTACGCAATGCCATTAAACTGTCGTCTTTTTTGTAACACAATGTATTAACGGCCTAATGTCCCACCATAAATTACCTGACAAAGACTCAGACACAAATAACCATGCGGCAGGGTTCTGGAGGAAAAGACATTTTCAAGTACAGATGGATCCATCAGTAGTGCAGTAATAGGCTGAAAAGTCATTAACATAACATTAATTCCTTTATTAGGAATAGTGGAAACAAATAGCTTTTGAGATAGATTCTGACTCTGAGCTAGTCCACTGCAGTACACGAGAGGGGAAAGTCAGCTGAAACTTGAGTTAGATATACGTTGAAGGTTCAGGAATAACAAAGCATCCTCTCTCTTTGTCTGTACCCTTACGTTCTCACATTGTCCTCCTCTTTCTCTTTTTCTTTCTGTTTGTTTCAGACTTTCTCTCCAACCCTTACCCCCCTGCCTCTCTTTCCTCCTTTGTCACTTCTTGATTGTGCTGCAAAGGCTGTGATTGTGTGTATGTGTGTAATTAGCTGTTTGAATGAAGGGAAAGTTAATGAGATCAACTTCAGCTGTCCCTTCACGGGAATAGCTTTGACATGAGGCAGGATCACTGGTCTGTGTATGATTGTGTGTGTGTGTGTGTGTGTGTTATATTCCCTTCCCTCTCACTTTAGCTCCCACAGGCTTATATGGTGACACATCTACACCAGCAACATCTAACACAGGTTTTATTTATAACACTTCTTCAAAATCTTTGAATATATTCTCACCTCAGATTTACCTCCACTGTTTATCTGTGTGCTGCAAACGTTACCGTTTAGCCTTACAGCACCGCCTGTATAGACCATTTCTGCAAGCACAAGCTGGGCGGATCATAAGCAACAGCCTGATGGTCTGTACTGCAAATCCAATAACAAAACAAATTTTAGGACACATGCAAAAGTCACAAAGGATTGCAAAAGTACAAAATTTGGTGCAAAGCTGAAAAAAAATTGCATGAACAGCAAACACATGGATGATATAACGCAAACTTGCATAGAAACAGAATGCAGATGCAAATAAGGAAGAATCTCCAACAGAAGTGCAGAGATGCTGTGTGACGGCTTTATTATTGACCAGACAAAGAAGACCAGACACTGTCTTTATGGACTATTAACTTTGACTGTCCCCAATAAACGCCATTGGAGTATAGCGTGTCGGCTGACCGTGACTCCATGTTTACTGTGACAAAATTATGACTGTATGAATATGTAAGTAAGATCAGCTCAATCTTATTGACAAATCATTTATGGTGGACAGAGAGCCTTGGTGAATAAACTGCCGCTTAGTGAAACGGATCTCAGTTTGACATGCAGCTAGTACTGCTATATACTACCTGGTGCCAGAGGACTGGTGTTAACTTCTACAATTACTGGAAGACTGAAGTTATCAGTTAACAAGTGGTGTGGGTTAACAACAGGGAGTCAATGCCAATGTCAGCTTTATTTACATAACATATTGAAAACAGCCAGTGGCCTACCAAAGTGCTTTACAGTAAATTGGCCAGAAACAAGAAAAAACAATAAGAGCTATAAAAATAATGAAAGAATACATATAAAAACATCAAACAACAATATAGATAAACACAACAAATAAAAGACCCAATAAAAGTAACTATATTACCCCAAAGACTAAAGTGAAAAGGTGCATCTGTATAAGTATAGTGGAAAGGCAATTTGCAGTGTGCACTGTCAGGGGGAAAGCATTTCACTAAGAGGGAGCTACAACAGAAAATTCTCGATCTCCTCAAGATTTTAAAAAGGATCGAGGAACATCCAAAACCACCTGATTAGCTGACCTCAGGGCTCTGGAGGGTTGACGCAATTTAATAAGGTCAGACAAGTATTCTGGGCCAGCCCATTCAGAGACTTAAAAACATATATAAGAAAAAAAGAGTAATGTTCAGGTTCCCAAAGTGTCTTAAGGTGAGTTGGTTGGAATAGTAAATCTAGCTCAGTTAGAAAAAAACACTGTAGATTAAGAGAAGAAAAAAAAAAATCCATCACTCAGATTGCAGTTTTGCTAAAGTTGCACTGATTCTGTGAGTGAAGCTTCTTCCAGCCACAGACCCCAATTAGCTGCTCAGCTCGCAGTTAAATGATCTGACTCTGCACAGTACGAGGCTCAGAAAACACAGGCACGTGAGCTGGCCGGTAGCGTCTGGCATTAACACAAGGCAGCCTGGCGAACTCACACGGACTCCCGCTGAGGTCTCCTAGGGTGAGGAAATATTACTTTTGGCATCCTCATGTTGTCTTCATCATCACCAGAATCAGAATTCAGATTCACTGGGCAGCAGTAATTAATAGTTAGATTAAGGTAAAGTTCAATGTGCAGTCCTCGTCTCTGTCCGGTCAAAGCTATGTCACTTAGTGCCCCTAAGGGCTTGCAGCCTTTTTTTTTTTTAAATGTCTAATTTATTTGCTGCTTTTATTTCTGTTTGCAGCTGCTTTTGTGTATTTTTGCTTTGTATCATTTGTGTATTTGCAGCATTTTTGCTGTTTACTCTTCAACAGTTTATTTCTATGCAGTGTGTCTCCACCAAACTTGCAGCATGTTTTCCCTGATGTGGATCATTTGCCCTCATTAGCCATCGTAATACAGGGCCTTAGATGATTTCTGTTAGAGTTTAGGTAAATAACAATAATAATAATAATAATAATAAAGCCCTGGTGAACATCAGAGAACTACATAGCAAAAGTTCCAGTTTTCCCAGCAGCCTCTTCACATGTCTGCCACTCTCCAGAGTTCACTGCCTGTGCTAAGTTTTCAAGGACCATCTCTTCCTCTAATGGTTGCAAAATCCTTTTTAATTTGAAAAGCTATTGCATTTTCCCATTTTGGATTGATGCCCATTCATAATTCATAATTCATTTATCCATATCTATTTTCAATTCAGTCAGCCTGATGTGCTTTGAAGCTTCCCAGGTGAGAGACCTTGATCAGAGGGTAACCCTCCCCCAGAGGGATGTTTGAAGGAATGTGCTGTGCATGGTTACCTGCAGGCAGATAATTTAATTCATTGCATCAAATCTACTGATTCCATATTGGATTCATACCAAATAGTTCTGCACCAGCAGTGCATGTGCAATTTCATTTTAGGATGTGCGTGCAGAGCTGATGGAAACTGCAAAAGTCAACTTAAAATCATTCTGAGAATTTTTCTTCTCCATCAGTGGCACTTACCACTGACTGTGCTCTCTGTTAAGCTTGACCTGCTCTAAAGTTTGACTCTATTAACCCCACCATATTATTTTGAACAAATTTGCTGCAGAGAAAAGTATGCCATCTCAGGCAATATGCCGATCTGCTACCTTGCCAGAAGCGGAATACAAGGACTGATAGAATTACATAGTTGTAAGCTGAATAATAAACCCCTGCCTGCAGCGAGGTAGTTTAATACAGCAGTAAGAATAAACAAATAAAATCAAATCCATCTTGTAAAGCCCATTTAAAACAGCTGGTGTTGACCGAAGTGCTGTATGGTTGGATAATATAAACACAAAGCATTTACAAAACAAGGTATAAGCGAAAAGAAAAGGATGGTAGCAATGGCATGAAATGTGCTTCTGCCAAAGAATTTACTGGGCTAACAACACAGGCCCGAATATGGAGCCCTGAGGTACTCCACATGTGATGAGGGAAGAGGCAGAGAAATGAGGATCAGACTGAACATTGGATGGGAAATGATCTCGCATGATCTTTAAGTAAGTTTGGGAGAATGGAGTGGCTGACTGTGTCAAAGGCAGAGATAAGATCCAACAGGAGTTACCATTGCCAGAGACAGCTGGAGCAAGGGCGTAGGTTTGCATAGGAACGGTAGGGACATAACACTACCAACTTTTCAGGGTGTTCAAATTGTCCCCACCAACTTTTAAGCAACCTTATTTGCATTATATAATGAGTGCAGTTATATAGGTAATTTAGATTGTCTTCCCATATTTCGTAAGGATAGAATCGACCCTACTATTGTTAAGTGAATTATTTTCATCCGGTTCATTTTTTTACCTCCAACGAGTTGACTGTGTGCCAGGACTCGGGAATGGGATTCAGAATCTTTATTCCCTGAACCACTTGAGTCCTTATTGAGATGACTGTTGAGTCTGTTAACTAGCTTCTGTCCTGCTGATATGGACACACATTTCAACATCAGTAACCAGGTGCTATTGCCGCAGCTGCTTTGAGTAGAGGTGGTGACGGACTCCCTACTGCAGCAACAACCGGACATTGATGGATTTTTTTCAACCCAAAGATGGTTAAGAATAAGCTAGCATGTAGCCAAACTTTATAACTCATCACACATTTAACCTACTCGCAAGTAACTGACTGACATTATTCATCCTTGTGTTGTTTGATAGCCAACCTGTTGGGCAAGAATTACACTTAATTAGAAAACTTTGTGAGACATTCAATATGTGCCTGTTCACTGACTATCTGATGTATAGTGGGTACTTTGTCTTAGGATATAATGTTGTAACATGGGACACAAAAGCAGTATAAACAAGCATAATTCATAACGTAAAGAATACAGTACAATGACAGCAACTACATCATATTTTTTATGCAGTGTTATAAAATCATGGTGACTAAATTTAGCTTTTTTCTCCATGTGAGGCTGACTGTCCTTTTGTTGTGGACTATTAGAGTCGGTATAATGCTGTCAACATGAGGCACCGTGGGTAAAACTGCAGAAATAAGTCTCAGGTTGTATAAAAGTAGAAATCCCTCATACAGACGGTTGCTCAGTGTGCAGGTCACATCCTCTCAGACAGATACTGGCCTTTGCTGTGTATTGTCTTCTATTTTTTTGGGGGGCGGGGGTCTGTAAACTGTCGCATCGATGCTTGTCTCTTTGTTAAAGAGGTCGGCAATCATTGCTGTCACGGCAGCGCAGAGCTGCGGAGAGCCCTGCTGTGAGGCTGATGTTGTGGGAATGACTTGGAGGTGTGACTGAATGAGAGATCGACAGGGGAGTGCCACTGTCCTAGTTTTTCCTTTTTGCATCCTCTGCTTCCTGTATGCTGTCTTGGTGTTTCCAGCTGTCTGTTCGATTGAACAACAGATCCAGTTTTTGTCCCCTTCATATTGAAACTGTTGGGGTTTGTTTGGAGGTGTGGAGTGTGTTTTCATGTGAAAAGCATTGCTCTAATAAATGTGTGTGTGTGTGTGTGTGTGCGTGTGTGTGTGTGTTTACTCCAGCATGTCTAATTGAACCGTCAGATTGCTCATGCTGCTCAGATGGTGTCGCTCGTCCAGACTGAATCCACAGGGTGCTACCATTCTCCAGTTGGCTTTGGGTTGTACCAAGGCAGAAGTTGGACGCTAGTGCACCCTCTGTTGATTTTTTTGACACACTCTCTCTTTTTTTTTACTATCATCGAGGGCGTTTAAACACCATCTGTCCTTAGTGTCATCTCCTCCTCGCTCTGCACCCCTTGATGTCCCCTCTCCACAAATCCACTTTATTGATTTCAAGCACCCTCTGGTTTCCCCGCACACCATCTCTCTCAGCTCATCTTTTTTACAACAAACGATCCAGACAGGTTGATATCCTTCTCACCTGACAGAGACCACTACAAAGTGCTTTCCTAGACCTTCAGTAAATGTCACACACTACACATGATTGCTTCTCCGTCATCATCGCTAACCACTTCAAGCCTTTACCTCTCACTGTCAGTTCACGACATGCACACCTATACTTCCTTTTAGCCAAACATCTGGCCCACCGCTGTGCTCTCCATAGTCATTCTCCCCTCTACTCTGTGCTTGTGAGCATCCCCAGGTTTCTCTCTCTGTGTGTTGTACACTTAAATTCCTCTCTTTCTTTACTTCCCTCCTCCATTTATCCCCGGATTTCGCCCCCTCTCCACAATCGTAAAGCTGTTTCTAAATCGAACATAGGCAGAAACTCACAGAAGCATCTATTAAACGAATGGAGCCATTAGTGGACACCAGGATTCACCTGCCAGATGAGTCTGCTCCACAGCTTCAAGCTCCAGCACAACAAACTTTGAAGTGTGTGTGTGTGTGTGTGTGTGTGTGTGAGTGATTTGTTGGGCTGTAACTGGTAGTCTCTGGGGTTGTGGTTGCTCTGTGCCAAAACAGATTAGCACTGTATGGACTGTGAGGACTTTGATGTTCGACACTGAAGTTTGGCGATAAGTTTCTCTACACGCTTACCTCCGACGGACGCGATGCAAGCTTTAATGAGTTCTCGGCTGTAGATTTCCCAGAGTGTATCAACACAAGTGAGTGCATATCTGAATACATTGTTGTCTCACTGATGCTTGTGATACGCTGTTTTGCAGCAGGTGGAATTGCTGATCCATGGTTGCTCCCACTCAGTAAACAAAGCACTCAGCTGATTCAATTAATATTAATCAGCAATGTCAAGCCCCTTGCTATACCCACCGGGTAAGTGTGGAAAGTTTCTTCTCTCCTCTCTTTTCAGATTCTTTCTTTGCTCGACCTGATTTTAAATTTCCCAGGTTGGTCTGGTTTTTAATCTACAGATCTCCTCTTTCTCTGTGTTTTTGCTCTTGTCACCCCATTAATACTTGCAGTGTCAGTTTAACTCTCCCCAGTAACAGAGAAGCGATAATGGAAGTCACGCTTCAGATTCCTTGCACAAAAAAACACCTGAAAGTTACCTGAAAAAGCTCACTTACTCATTTTCATCCCTTTTTTAATTTTTTTTTTTTTCATGGTCACTGTCGGTAGACTCTGCCAGCAGACCCTGAGCCGAAGACAGAAAAAGCACACAATAAGGTCCAGCACATACTTAGACTTGTTCAAATGAAAGGAAAATGATGTGGGCTTTAGGTGATCACACAGATGTAGAGCTGGATCTAAAAATACTGGGGTTATGTGGACAAAATGCTAATTCTGGCAAACCAACAGAATAAGAGAAACAGATAACATCTCAAAGAATCGTCCGCCTATCTTTTCAGTAAGAAGATGAGCATCAGATTTAAAATGCAACAGATTTGAATCAAAGCATCTCTTTAGGTGTTTCTATAAGGTGTAGCAGCGCCGACATCAGCACGGGGGAGCGTGGTGCATGACATGCCAGCATACCAACACTACGCACATTGGAATGAATGGAATTAGGGTGACGTTAGGTTTTAAAAAGCAGCTATTTATTAGCTGACCACACAGTAAACAGAGAACGGAATAGAGAGAGCAAAACTTGGACTCAACATACCGTACAGGGACAAGCTGAACAATGAAGAAAGAGAGCGTTACCTTAGCAAAATTGCGGACATTGCTGGACTCGACCCATATGAACACACTGTATGGTCAGAAGATGATTTTGAGATGTTACCACCACTTAAACGAGTGCATGTGATGCTCTCATCGAAGGAGCAAGCTATTATACATTTAATTCCTCCCATAATGAAAAGTCTCTCTTGGCCCACGTTTTTTTTTACACCTGGGTGGTTACACAAACTGCAGATGCACAGTGTCAACAACAAAACGGGAGGTGATCACACACAAACACGTCTGCCTTTCTCTCTCTTCTTTAACTCTTCCATTTGTGCTCTGTGTTTTCTCTTTCAGGTTGGAAAGCAGAAAAAACATACTTTTTCCAAAACTTTCCAACGTGCTCTCCTGTTATAGCACTTGTGAACGCAGCAATTATCCACCATTGTAAGTTGATAACTTAGTGCAAAAACGAACTCGAAAGAATCACTGTTTACATGTCTCTTTATTGACGCTGATAGTTCCTTCCTGCCAAAATGGCGGCGGCAAATGTTGACTCCCCTTTTTCAGATTTTGGTACACCCTAAGTGCCAGCTGTCGGCCTCATGGTCCTCAAGCCACTTAATTACCTCAATACAGATGCTGAGGTGGTAGTCCTGTCCTCTGTAGATGCCAAAAAGTCTCCTCTGGTAGGTGGTGCAGGTGTCTGTAGTTTTTGCACTTTCCCAGCCATAAGAGCATGGCACTTAACTAGAAGAGACATCTTTGTGTGGGCTTTTTGCTTGCAAGGGCCACACAATCATTACAGGCTGATACTGATCGATTCTATTAAAACAGTGACTCTAAATTTGATGTTCAGCCGTCTGCTGCTGTTGGTGTGGGAAGGTTTGTTATAGGGGATCTGCTGTAGCTCTAATCCCCCTGAGGGACCCATGGATAGAAGTGAAGAAATAGAAGAAAAGGGTTGGAGGAAGGGATGCTAGAGTTGAGGATGAAAGCAGAGGAGAGGGGTCGGTTTGAATTCATAAGAGTTTTGGTTGAGGTGTAAGTTGTTCCTGAAATTTTGCTCCAGACCTTCTTCTCCTCTCTAAGCTGAATTTTGAATGAATCCTGTTAGTTGTGCGACATTACAAACCTTTTTTGAGAGACATTTGTCCTCTGTTTTGTCAGGGCTACCTGGATACGTGGGCTCACGATAGCTCACTTAAAATTGTATTTATTTATCTATGTATTTATTTATTTATTTTTGTATTTTACCAGCTGGCCCTTATTTTGACAGATTATAACTCCTGCTTAGAGGCATCAAAAATTTACACACTAACTTTACATGTCAACAGGATCCACATAAATTCATTAAGTAGGTTAAAACACAAGATACACCTTAGTGCAGGAACAAACAAACAAAATATATATATAGATCTCTCTCTGAGTTTTTGTGTAATGTAAAACTGGACAAGCTCACTAACATATGTAATAAATGGTAATTATTGATAAACGCTCCAGAAGCTTTTTATGGCCAAATTTTTTCAAGGGAAGTGAGGCGTGCTCCCGTACCCCCTAACAGGCTGCTTTGTTCCACAGGCTGACACTCCGTATGTTCATGGAAAGCTCTGTCTTTTTAAAGCTCCTGTGAGGAGTTTTTTAATCTTTAAAAAAATCAGTTGACTGAAAGTCATATAGATGCCTTTTCATGATATGAAAAAGCAAACAAGACTGTTAAATTGTATTTCCTAACTTCCCAAAGCCTGAAACTGTTGTGAGAGAGTGGTTGTCAGCCAAGCAGCTAAAGAAACAGCCCTGTTTTAATCCACATAAAATAGTCACACAAAATGGCTTTCTCCACAGGGGGCGCTGAAGTGGACAAAAATCTAAAATTATTCACAGGAGTATTAAAGATCTTGCTTTATTACAACCTTAAACTATGACAGCAGTGGCACTTGTCATTAAAGAGGTTTGAAGTTGTGCACCAGAATAACAATAACAGTACTTTACTGTGGTAACAGTGATAATATGAAAGACCTGCAGCTCAGGAAAGTCACACAGAGCTTTGTGCTTTCATTAAGGGGAAGTGCATCGACTTCTATATTAATGAGTTCAGGAAGGGTATTTGGGACTCCACAGAGTCAGTTGTATTTCTCTCAGGTGGAAATTGTAGTGGATGGATCGGCTGTTGTTATTGAATTAAAAGCCACCTTGTTAATGCCAGCTTTTATGGCTGAATGTGAGCAGCAGACAAGGGCGTACCTGTCCTCCGTCAACCTTAGTTAAATTTGAACAAATGGCCCTGCGCGGACTGGAACCAAAGAAGAAGTAACAGTGCTCTGAGTCATAGCTGGTGGGCTGTGTCACACCCCCACAGCACGGCAAACAGTGCAGAGCTGTGCTTTCCAAGGAAGTGCATATGGAGGGAGATTCACTTTGTCTGCCAGCAGCTGTGGCTCTATTAAGGCCTTGGCTGATGGATCTGTGGCCATCTGCTCTGGACCGAGATACAGGGAGCAAAACTGTACAATGCCAATATCTGTAATATCTGCCCGGGTCTGACTTCACACTCTACACACTGACAACAAACACCGAGTCAGAGCAGGAACACAGAGACAGCCGTGTCAGAGCTTCAGTGTTTTAAACCGCTTGTTGTGTTGTGTATAAGTGCTGCTGTCAGTGTCATCTTTATATCAAGTTTAGACGTGATCATTAGTAAAGGTAGTGAGTTTATTTTTTCCAGTATTTATATACCACGTCTTTTATCTCCATGGTGACACAGCAGCTTCAAAGTAAGGCAAAAATAAATGAAACAGAGTGAACTATTATTTATGCTGTGAAAAAAAAAAGTGCTTTAGTGTGGTTAAAGGTCAGATAAAAGAAGAACCCACTGCCAGTCATCACCTGTATGACACATTTTTGTACTTGTATGTCTTCTGAAGACTCTTACTATTGGCTGCTTTTGCAATAAATCTCATGAACTCCTGCTGGATCAGGAACCAAGGTTTTTAGATTTCTCACTATCTCTTTTTGGTACAAAGTCCTTTGGCAGGAAAAAAAGAGAACCAGAACAGGCAAAGACAGAAGGAAAACAGACAAGTCAGT
This sequence comes from Xyrichtys novacula, assembly GCA_962446985.1. NCBI lineage: Eukaryota > Metazoa > Chordata > Actinopteri > Labriformes > Labridae > Xyrichtys > Xyrichtys novacula. Next base: position 24,653,086 of record OY660868.1, on the reverse strand, counting down.
TTTTCCCTGAGGTGAAGACAGGTTTTTAAATGTTCTTGCACATTTTGTGCAGATTAAACATATGAACTATAAGTGCAAAGTTTATGCCAACTTGGATTAACATACTATTACACACACTGCAGGCCTGAGGCAAGACATTGAATCATTTTCTCTGTGTCTTAGTAAATCTCCTGCAGCTCAGGGTCAACCACTTGTCAGACAATTACCACCTTCTTTTTTAAAGAAAGAAACCACAAAGATATATTCATCATATGCTAAACCCAAGCACAGAATAAAATCATGTAGCTGTTTCACATTTAGGAGCAGTAGTGAATCTTTACTGGCCTGCAGCTGCCAAGGGAAAGGATTCAGTCGCCAGTTGACTTGACTGCTGTATGTGACCTCTTCTACTGTAAAGATATGACAAAGTTGAAAGTCAAATGTTACTCTGCACCTGTATCTAGATCTAAGTCAACTTGGACCCCAGAGTCCAGTTCACTGATCAGTGTTAATGCAGATTGCACCTGTGCCTGAGTGTGGTTTGAAGAGGTGGTTCATGAGCTTCATCTGCATGAGAGATGAGAAGTTTTCTTTTCAAGTATCTGTGTTTTGTTGTGGCTGATTTCTTGGAGTGGACCATGTTTATTTTTTGACACACAACATGAATAGGATCCAAATGAAATTAATAAATAAATCCTGATTTAAAAATCCCCCAAATTATTTCATCGTTACTCGCAAAGACTAACATGTATCATGATGCCCTACCCTTTTATTGCCTTTCCTGAATTTGAGTGATAGCTTTTTTAAGTTCCTGAAGCTTTCCATAAATATTGCATCAGCATAATCAATGTGAACGTATTGCTTAAGATTATTATGAGGTGAGACAACCCAGAGTGGTGTAGTGTGGTTGTGCACGGAAAAAACACAGCAAGTACGCGATGCAAGAGAACATGAGAGAATTAGAAAAAATTCCATCAAGAACCCAAAGCTCTGAGTGAGCCGGCATGATGAAGACAGGTTTCCTCCTCTGTGTCTCTTATACATGTGTATAATATTTCAGCTGTAAAGACTCAAAGAGTCGATTTATGTGAGCTGACATTCTAAGTATTGCCCAATTAAAAACCCAATTAAAGTCGAAATGGAGATGAATATTAGAGGTATTATGTGTGTGTGCACACTGTGATGTTTCTACATGTTCAGGTCCATGTCAGAGTGTCAGAGTAGGACTCTCTGTGCACAAACCTAATTTCTGCATGTGACTGAGGATGATTTCTTCCATCAGCATTTCAAGCTTCAAACTCAGGGTAATTTCCCTCAGCTCGCCTTGACATGCTCAGCATGTTTTTAGCGGATAAAAAGAATATTTGACCTCGAATCAAATCAGAGAATTGACCCATCTTTTCCCAGTGCCTGGATTTAGCTCCATATTCTGCTGGTTTGATGTGGCTACTGGTTGCAGAAGCAACAACATCACAGCCTGTGTGAGTCTGCTGTCTCTATGCATGCTTAGATGCCTGTGTGTGTAATTACCAGGATTTTGAGTGATTTCTGTATTATATCTCCAATCCTGCTCTATTGGGGAGATGACAGATCCAATTCACTGCCACAGAGAGCAGTTTGTGTTCATGCCAATTTCTCCTTCTCTGTCTATGAAATTTCTTGTGAGTACAGTAAAAGGCAGCGCACCGTACTCAAGACCTACTTTCCAGGGAATTTCTCCACCAAGTACAGCACTTCGACATTATCATGTCTTTTTCTTTTCCCTTTTTTTTTTTTTAACTTAATAGTGCAACAAATTTTGAGTTTAAGAGCACTTTAGTTTCAGCGTTGAAAGTATTTTGCTCTTTCGGGCTACACTCTGAATGGTAATGAGATGCTCATCATCATTCACCATGAAAAATTGATGGAATTAAGTCCAAAGGGTGAAACGGATCAAAATGAGCCGTACTGAAAGGACAGGAAGGAGCCAAGAAAACGTGTCAAATTTTCACCTGTAATTTCACCGCTGAATGACGGCACCACGTCTCAGTTCAGAAATGTTGCTTTGAGCATGAATAAAAAACCAGGAAATGACCTTGTTCCCCTCAATTACTGCCTTTCTTTTTCTTTCTTTTCTCCTCGTGCTGAAACCCAATGTAGACAAGCCAAGTGAAATCAGGATGCCTTCCACAGCCTCCCTTCACTATCAATGCTATTGAATATGATGAATAAAGTAATAAACACAAAATGGATGGGAACTTTATCCTCCGTTTTGGTTTTTTATTTCACTATTTTTGGCAGCAGCAGTTCAGTCGGTCTTCATCAGAGCCTTCATTACCTGCAGCAGAAGCAGCAGGCCCAGTTTTCTGATGCTTATTCAGCCTTTTTCCCTTTGTACATGTAACCTCTTCATTTGTGCACCTGGCATCATTTCACATTTACACTCTAATGCGTAGCTTTTACCTGTGCAGCACGCTCTCTTTGCTGCCTAGTTTTGTATCGACTAATTTGTGTTCTTTTTGTTTTAAAATGAGCAAAATGAATCCTTTGTCAAACCTTTGTTCCTTCAGATCATACTCCGTGGCAGCAGAATGAAGAGGTCAGAGAAGGTATCATGGTGACAAATGACGTTTCTATGGTAACCACTTGTCTCCAGCTGGCTGCTGCCCACTGTATACCCTTATTATTAAATATGGAAATGATAATATCAGGTTTTTTGTAGTTATTAGTGCCATTTTAAAGTAGGACATCTTGTTCACAGGGCTGTCATAGCTGACAGCTGCCTCTTTAAACAAGCAAAATCAAGGCATCAAATGTCACTTTTATCGTAATAAATCTGAGGCATTATGTGTTCACTAATAGACATCACAACTCAACTATGTACACAGTGGCATTGTGTACATTTGACTGTTCTTTGACTGTTGGAGGATGCACTATCGTTTCTCCTAATCAGTGCTGTAATCAGGGGTCCATCCGTCCCTCATGTTTATTTTTCTAAGCTGTTGCTTTTACCCACCTAAATGTCCAGTGGCTGTTTGAGGGTTCTCGTCATGTCCATCTTTTGTCCTAAGTCCCTTCTTGACTGCAGGAGGATGCACTATTGTTTCTCCTGATTGGTGTGTGTGTGTGTGTGTGTGTGTGTGTGTGTGTGTGTGTGTCCATTTATTTTTCTAAGCTGTTGCTTGCAACTGCCTGAAATGTGTGCATATTTGGGCATAAGCGACTTTTGAAAAAAATAAAAATACATTTATTTGTACTTCGACTTTTTACTTTTAATTGGAGTACATTTACTTGAGTACTTCTGATACTTAAGTAGAGAGAATGTGATAAACTTTAAGACTTTGACTTGAGTAGAATTCTCATTTTGACTTGAATCATTTTCCGGTAAGGTAACTATACTTCAACTCACGTATATTTGCTTATTACTTAATACAAAACTGCACACCGCCATCTTTTTAAAAATCAAATAAAAGCTGTAGAATCTTGTTCCATAAAAATGACCAATAGTCTTCTTCATCATGAGTACCAAGGAAAGTAGTTCAGCACTAATTCTGCAAAGTCAGAGGAGGAGAAGATCATGCAATCTTTTCAATGCACAGCACTGGTTTGACACAATACCAACTCTCCCTGTTTTGCTTTTTCGGAGGCTCCTCACCCTCACTGGGTTATTACTGCCTGTCACTGCACGTTTTTGTTACTCTCCTGAATACATTGTACAACTACCACGTCTATTTTAAGTTGCAAATGCGAGTGAAACACCCGCACCGTCAGCCCCTGCTCTCGCATGCAGTTTGGACACAGTCTGATAGCACCGTTGTGCATCTTGTGTGTGTTTCAAGTGTAGCCCATTTGTGTGTGTATCCGGCTCAGTGATGCTTTCAGACCTTCTGGGTCTGTTACTCCCCTGCCAGCACACCAACCTGTCAACTCCCCTGTCCTCCTCCTTCTTCTCCTCCCCCTCCTTCTTCTCCTCCTTGCTCTCTCTCTCTCTTTCATTCACTCCCTCACGATGAGCTGATGAAAGGTCCCCAGGTGAGGGGGTGACAGGAGTTGTAACCGCTCGGTCTCTCTTTCTTTCTCCAGGAATTTGAAAGGTTTTCTATTTTTCCAAAGTTACAGTGAGGTCCTCACTGTGCAGGGTGACCTTTTCATACTCTGGCTTTGATCACATTTCTATAGATGTCCTGTGACATCTTCTTCTTCTTCTTCTGGAGTTTCAAAAGACTTGTGGCTGTTAATGTGTTAACATAGTGAAGGTTACAGTCTGTGTGCTGCCCACCAGCCTTTACTTCAGACTTTGTACAAGACTTAAGATAAAGAAGAGCGTTATTCTATGACGGCAGCTGAAGTCAACATGAGCATTATGTACACACAAGATGATGTTTTGTGTAAGAAGCACTTTTTACACCAGAGGAGAGTTATTATTAATTCCTGCTCTGGAAATACTGACACCAGAAACACTTTACAGCTCTTCACTGCTGAGATGAGCCAATTCATCATCCCATCAACAAATTAATCAACAATCATTTGTAGAGATAATCGTTTTATCAGTGTCTTTAAGAAATGATGCCAAACTTCACTTTGTTGAGGATTTACTGTTTTTTTTTTTAGTTTGCATAATCCTCGAATTATTTTGACAGCAGATGTGCTGTAAGTGTCAGTGAGAAACAATTCGGTGTGTGATACTCTTGTAATAAATCCACTTATGGTGGACTTGCTGTTAGTGTACAAAGCCATATCCTGAAATAGTTGGGATAATGGTAAAATGATGATAAAACTGAAGATTGAAAAAGTGCAAAAAGAAAAAAAAACATCTAAAATGTGGAAAACTTATGGGTTGATAAATACATACTTGTTTTAAAAAGTTGGGATGGGGCCTGCTTACTATTATTTTGCATCACTTCATCTTTTAATCACACCCTGTTAATATTTGGAAACAAAGCAGGCCAGTTTCTAGAGTTTTAAAATTGAAAAGTGAAACCATGCAGGGTCTTCTTTGCCGTGTTTCCATTTCATGATACACCAAATATTTTCATGATGCCAAAGGTCAGGACTGCAAGGCCAGCTCAGCACCGGGACTCTTCTACTACAGCGCCATGCTGTTGTGGTATGTGTGTAGAATGTGGTTATTGTCCTGCTGAAATTTACGGTCTTTCCTGAATGGCAGCCAATGTTGCTACAAAACCTGTTTATACTGTTCGGCATTGATGGAGCCTTCGCGGATTTGTAAACTAGCTTTGCCATGGACACTTTTGTATCTTCACCATTGTGGGGCTTTTGAATTGTGTGAAAATAGCAGGGGCTGAAGGCCTCTCTCCTCTTTGGTGAGTGCATGATTTCCAAAAGAAAGGTCAGGTTTTGATTGGTCTGACCTTACGACAGTTTTTTTTTCTCTCTCTCTCTCTCCTCAATCTTTCTTAAACTCAGACTCATAAAAGTCCTCATTGTTTCTGAATCAGGATTATGTATCTCCATATTTCATTGCCATTAATCAAGTGTACAGATATTTCTCTAGATCCTCTGAATCTATTTAAGGATATTTTATAGCATAGTTATCAGCCATAGATATATAAAACTTTAATCAAACAGTTCACTAACTTATCTGCTGAATATAAAGTGTTTTGTGTGGTGGCTCTGTTCCTGCTCTCACAGTCACACAGCATCCTTCCCTGCAGCAAAACTAATCACTCAGTGGAGGGTTTGTTTAACTAGCCTGTTTTAGTGTTGTCCTGCTGAGCTTGTTAAGGTCAGCTAACGTTGGTCGTGAGCCCGATAGTTAAATTAACGAGAAGGATCCGACCGCTGAAACTCTGATATATAGAAAGCGAGTTTGTGAAGATTTCCATTATATTATCTGTTCAGGGACTCTCACTGTGCCCAGAGGTTCACATGCACAGTCACACACTGTGTCTATCCTCACATATCCTTTAAATGAGCCACTCGGTTTAATGTCAGCTATAACCTATGATTACACAGTACTCCATCTGAACAACCCTGGTTTAATTTTTCCAATTGCAATTGCTCTTATATCAGGAATTGCAGTTTGGGTCTGAGGTATAATTATGATTTATGTCAACAATGAGGCTGTGTTTTTCACCATTTGATTGCTTGTTCACTGAAGTGCTGGTACCTAAACGCTCCCTCACCAGAATAAATACCTTTCAGCCTTGTCACTGTCTCTCTCTCTTTCTCTCTGTGTTTCAGTCTTTGTTTTCCATGGCTGCTTCTGTCTCTCATTTATAGCAGCAGCTTTCACCTGATGAATGCTAAACACATATCACAGCTCTCATCTCTCACATCCAATTTCTCCCACTGAGCGCTGAAAGATTTACTTCGATTTGATTTAGCACGACGTCAAAGACATTTCCACTCTCCCTCCTGAATCATTTTTCCTCTTTCTGTGAGAGGTCGGTACTTATATCTGAGTGAAAAGACAGCAATGCAATGTCACATTACACATTTCAATACTGAACTAAACGTATATTGCCTCTGTTTTGATGACTATCCGGAGAGTCAGAAAATCTAGGAGTCAGCCGTTGCCATGCAATCATATCCAGTCAAACTGTCAGCTCACTTCATGTCATGAAACGCAGTGATTTGAATTCAACTGCTGGTGCCCGTGCGTGCTTATGTTGTGTGCTGGCATATATACTGTATAACATGACAAGAGAGCCCATTACTTCTCAGCCTCAGCGCCTTGAAAATACTCGTTAATTAACCAATCTTCTAACAGTATTACTGAAAAGCGTCCAACAGGACTGCTGGCATCGACTCAGACACGACTCTCCAATATGTTGCCCAGTTGAGTGTTTGATAGAGCCTGCCTGCAGAACCAGATTAATGAGGTCAAAACATTTGTGCCAGGCACAGAATCACAGAAAAATAATTGAAGACTTTTCAAATAATAATTTGACCTGGGTCTTTCCGGCTTATTTGAGTGCATATTTATGTCCATTTGGTACCTTTGATGATTGCACTTCACACAGGCTCGGTTAGGGGCACACACTCCAGATAACACCAAGTCTTCCCAGGTGGTTGATTTGTCAGCATAAGCCCCAGCAGACGTCCCTTTTTTGGTGTGATAGCACAGCTTTTGATAGTGAAGCCTTCATGTGGGAAACGTTCTGCATTTCAGAGCCAGATGGAAGTACAAAGTTGGTGAAAATATTCGAGTACAGGATGCTGCAACTGAGCCCAGGACTGATGATTCAAAGCGGACGTAGGTGTGTGTTGTCCCTGAATTGTCAGTCAGCTTTGTTTTAGTGGCTGTGTGTATTTATCACCACCTTTAAGTGCTCTCTCAGAGTGCCTTAGGGGCCATAACTCTGACTAATGGAAAACAAAGACCTGGGCCAAAACAGGCAGGACATTTTCTACTTTTGGCACATTTACCTGCGTCACCTTTTCTTACATGTACCCACAGAGCCAGGCTTACCAAATTCAATAAGCGGCAATGAGAACACTAACTAAACACAAATGCCATGTTTCCTGGTTTTCAGCAGGAAGTGCATGACATTAATTGTGTTTCATTTGGGCCCAATTTCATGGAGTTACAGCACCACAAATTGAAAGTTGCCACCTTGGTTAGTTACGGGAGATACAGGACACAAGGTTGTACTAATCCAGGTGTGTATTGATTGCCATGTCTGCAAAATGGCTTGCTCTTGCTGTGACAGTTAATAGATTGTTGTAAGGGAAGGAGGCAGCAGGGAGGAATTGGGAGGCTGCGAGATGGAGTGATGGAGTAATAGTGAAAACATGCGAGGTGGAGAGGAAACATTGATGCATAAATAACAAAGTGCAGCAGCACTTACTTAGCCGTCAGTGTTGAACAGATAAACCTGTTTGACCTCAGAGCATGCTTGAGGGAAGTGAGATCGGATACAGAGAAAGAGAAAAAAAGAGCGTCAGAGGAAACAGTTTATCAACGGCAAGGACGCAGCTGTCCAGAAATGACTCTTAAATTCCCATCTCTCATCCCAAATGCAGCCTGCTCCTTGAAAAGCCAGAACAACACCCAGTGGTGTATGTGTCAACCACTGACACTATCTGATTGCATTTAGTCAGCTTTCATATAGGAGCTGTCAAAAAAACACTTTTGGTGTTTAACCGTTTTTTGTTTCAAAGTACAAAGACAGATAGCACCTCTCACCTTGTCCTTGCTTCCTTACCTTTTATATTGTCCGTCCTCTCTTCTCTCACACTCATGTACTTCCTCATATTTTAACTCTAACTGGGAGGAGAAGACAAAAATTTGATGCATTTTTAAAAACACTGATGGTTGACTGTTTGTGTTTATTTAAAGTACGACCTTTTCAGTCACATCCCCTAATGAAGAGGTTGACATTTAACTGAATTTTTCGAAATGAATAGTGTCTCTTAATATTTGTGTAAGTCTGTCTGTTTCTCAAACTGTTTGCACGTCATTACAAGCTGTAATGTAGTCCCCTTCTTTCTGCTACAGAGATTCTCGACCAGACGTACTGACGCCGACATAAATTATGTTGACATCAACAAACACCCCCCCCCCCCCCCTTTTTTTTTTTTTTCAAATACTAGTATAATGCCCAACATTTCACTTTTCCAAAAGCCGTGTGGTTTGTGTGGACAAAGTGTTTTCTCTCAGTTATTGTCCTTTACATATGGAACTTGCGTTTTTAGAGAAAAAACGACCGTAGTTGTGCATGTGAGTGTCTGCATTGCTCTGCGGTTCTCTGCAGAAATGGCACTGCAATGTCTATGCTAATCATATTGACAGTTTCTGGTCCTGCTACAGCCGCTCCTTGTTTGAGAGCAGAAAATGGTACTGACTGAAAATGACAGGAATATGTTTGAGTTGGAGTTTTTATATGTTGTGCAGTAGCTGGTTTTGCTGCAAAACAGAAAGAAGGGAGACACTGGAGGAGGCAGACTACAACCACTGGAGCTCAGGACGAAGACTATAGCGATATCAGGAGCGTCTGCCATCAAGGGGACCAATCACAGGGCTGACAGCTCGTTGGATTCTTTTTACCCATAGTGAAATTTTTGAGGAGCCCAAAGGTCTCTGCGAAGTATAACCCAGGTTTCATAGATATGACTCTAGAGAATAAGGGCATGTCCAACCAGAATTTGGTACTTAAACAATACTGAGCCTAGCTGCTAAGTGAGAAACAGGGAATACAGAGGCTAGATTAAGTATGTGGATTATTTTAAGAAGTGTCTCCCTTAGAAATTTTTTCAACAGCGGGGAGTGAGGGTGGGGTGGTGGTTTGATTTTCGCTGTTACCCCCACTCTCTTGCCGCTCAAGGAGCTACGCTGTTATGTTCGCATCGGGTTACGTTACCCACAATACTCGCTATATAGGCCGTGTATAAACTTGAACGTTACCCTTCACATTGATGGAAGAGGGTCCGACAGGATTTGATGAGCTCGTTGATGACTAAAAAAAAGTCGAAAATAACGTCTTGTGTTGTTGTGCTCACGCAGTGGGAGTAGAAATCATTCGTGGTGCATTGATATTAATGTTACTAATGCTATTAATGCCAGTCGCTATAGAGACCGTGTATCAGCTTGAATGTTAGCTTTCACGTTGATGGAAGAGGGTCCGGCAGGATTTAATGTGCTCGTTGTTGACTCAAAACAAGTTGAATACAACATTGTGTGCAAGTAGAAATCATTTTTGACGTATTGACATCAATGATCATGTGAAATTTCAGTTGCGGTGCACACAATTCAGTAGTGGTGCGCCGCTGCTGAATGAATGTAGAGGAAACACTGTAAAGGCATGTTTGGGCACGATTTGACTCAAATCAATCAATGTGTCTTCTTTCATTTTGTTTAAGAGAAAAGGGTGCCTGTAGGCTGGTGTTTTATGGATGGTCTGTGGTGTCCCTGATTTGCCTGCTCGCACTGCCTCCCAAAAAATAAAGAAAGAGGGAAATACCCAGAGGAACCGCAGTATGTCAGAGAAGATGTTTTGCTAGTGATTCTTATGTCTTTTACACGGTGGACTGTGGTAGAGCCTTTCAGATACGTTGTATAGAAGTGCTGCAGGTAGAGGTAAATTCTTCCGTGAAAGTTTTGGTCTGAAAGATTTATCTTTAAGGTAATTGGAGCGGTTGGTAAGTATTCCTGAAAATGTCAGCAGCTGTGTGTTTGTTTATTCACACAGCCAGTCGGGGAATTGAACATTTTTGGGGGTATTTATGCTCCAAGTTTAGCTGCAAGATCAGGTAGTCTTTATTCTCGGGCCATGTCTGCTGCTGCCAACCAGTCCAAACAGTAAATAAAAAGAGTTTAGAGTGAAACACAGACTCTGAGTTAAGAGATGCATGGGAATTCGGTTCTTGGAATATCTTTAGTCGCGCGTTTATATTTATGGAAGCTCTTCATTTTTCAGGAGTGTGTTGTATAATTTATCTAAAGTTATGACAGCTATTCTTAATGGAGTTATACGAGACAGAGAAGTACAGTGACAGGTTATTAAAATCATTGTTGCCTTTATGTTTTGCCTCCAGTGTTTTTGAGCAAGTTTTCATTCTGGAAAGTTTTCAGACTGGTTTACTAAATATTGCATGAGAGAGGTCTGCAAGGCCGTAACAATTGTGTTCATCTCATCAGAATGATTTTAAAAAGCTTCATCAAATAAATATTTTCCAAAGTTCTTCTTGCACAAGTCCAAGGTGGTGACATCCCTCAGATTTCTGAATGTCCTCCAGGGAAACAAATCCATACAGACTTGGAGGGTTGTAGTGCTGACCCCGGATATCTGCTGAGTGACTCATCGTGTTGTTCTTGGTCTTTGGAGCTTTGGGTCAAGCTTTCAGTGCAGACAGAGATCCTTGTTTCACTGGCAGGAAAAAAAAAAGAAATATGTACAGTTTTTATACTTTTTCTTGACCTCTAAAGGTTTAAGCATGTCTGGATAATAGAGTGGTTTGTTATGGCTGGAAGCCCGTAAATGACTGTGCTTGCAGTTAAAATGGTCACAAGGAAGGAGCTATCGAAAGGCTTTGCGTGCATGGAGCAGCTACAAAGGAATCTACTTGAGAGAGATTCACAGTTCAGCCTTGTATGCTGCGCCTGGCCTCGGGGCTTTGAATAAAACTTTATTTCCTGCCTATTTTATTGGACATTTCCTCCTTTGACCTTTCATCCTTATTGACCAAACTGAACATTAGATCGGTTGTTCCACGGCTGATCCTCCCTGTCTCTCTACACAATATCTAACATTGTGATCTCAAGTGTCTCATTGACCTTGGATCTTTCTCATCAAGTCAAAGTACAAGAACGTAGAAGAGCGCATACAGTTCTTACACACAACGTCTGCAGCAAATGGGTGTGAAGGTCATAACAGCCACTAGTGGTAGATGAGGGAAAATCACTTTGTCGCTTTACTCCTCCAATCACAGCACTCTCTCCGTGCTGTGGGAACCCTTTAATTACAGTCCCCACTCCAACAATGTGAGCTTGTTAATGATGTTCCACATTCTGTACTCACTGGTGCGCCCTTTAATTATGTCCCCACCCTTCAATAACACGGTTGTCAGGGAGGCAAGTGCCAGAGGTTCTCCCCTCCAACTCTCCACACACCCCCAGTGCAGGGACTGTGTAATGGGCAGCCCCCCTCTTGGCCACGGCCTTGGCGCTGAATGAAGGACATCGGTCAGTGGTAACACTCATACGACTGATTACCCCCACTGACCCAAACTTTACCATCTCCTCCTTTGGCTGCCAGCCTCTTCCCTCCAGTGAGAATGATTAGTGCTGACTCTAACCCCCATTGGCTGAATGGGTTCAGGCTGGAAGAGGTGATCCTAAGCAGCTTTTATCAGAGGGACTTGATGAAAGCTGAGACTACGGGGCCGGAAATCTGCCTCCTTTACCCCCCTGCATCACCAAACCTCATTAATACAGTTGTGTCTCACCCTTCGTGCTACAGTGCACTATTTGTTAGATGAATATTATCAGGGAATGTCTTGTAAAACAGGTATTATTACCCCCTGATGTCAGTGTTTGGTGTGGGATAAGTAAATTCTGTATTTAACTCCAAACTGCAAAAAATGTATGTTCAAAAGAATGTTTGTTTCCGGAGCGCTGATATTATAGTATGTAGAGACAGTTACAGCTGAATTTGCAGCCAAAAATGTGGTTTAAATCTTCATATTTTGCAGGGACAGAAAAAAAGGTGCATCCCAAATATTAAGATGTCAGTTCACACTGGATTGATGTTATTAGAGAATAGGGCTGGGCGATAAAATGGTAACGATATATATATTCGATTTGATTTCTTGAGGTCGGACATGGAGCAAAGTAACGTGCACTGCAAATTATGTCGAGTACATGTTCTTGCAGTATAGGTATACCTCAAATCTTTTTCACACCTGAAGCAGTGCCATGCATCAGTGCATGCACAATGCAAAAGGTTAAAAACCCAGAGCCGAGCAAGGAGCCCATGGCGCCTGTGCAGCCGAAACAGCCGACCATTCAGTCCACTTTCTCTCGTGCAACGCCTTACAACAAAACGTCGAAGAGACACAAAGACCTCTCAGATGCAGTAGCTTATTGTACTGCAAAAGACATGCTACCAATAAGTGCTGTTAAATTTCATTTTTTATATCATGATATTTATCAATATCGACTGATATGAAAAAAATATAGAGTGATAAACTTTAACTCATATCGCCCAGCCCTATTAGAGGACCACTCTAGGACCTTTGCTTTTTCCAGTAGTTATCAAGTTTTTAAGTCTCTTGTTTTTTTTTTATCTGTGTTTGTAAACGTCATGTCTCATATATAATTCAAACCAGGATAAAGCACATAATCCTGATACTCAAGTCCATGTGAATGCACCTTCTGTCTACCTCCGCTCTTCTTCTCAGCTGGATTTTCTTCTCTCACTGGCTTACTTTCCTTCTCTCCCTCTTCCTCTCTCTGTCCTTTTCTTGGGGTATCTGTGTTGTGACAGGTAGTGTGGTCTCCTGGGCTGTCTGGCAGAATGGTGCTTGACCCCAGTTCAACCTCTGTTGCTGTCCCGCATGCTATTCATTTATCTCCAGCCAGGCAGCGCGAAGCCGTTTCTTGTTCGATTAGGGAGCGCTGATTTTGGAATCAAACAACATCACTGAACCTTAGTGAGCGAAGAAGATGAGCAACAGACTGTTTCTGGGTCTCTTTTACACACACTCACTCTCACACACATATCCAAAAAAGGGAGAGCGGTGCATTGTTGGGTCAGCTTGCACTCCAGCACTTACACTGCTACGGTGATGTAAAGTGAGCTACATGACTGACCAAAATCAATCTGCCATATTGACTCCCGCAAATGAAGACTGGGATTCAGCCCCAAGTGTTGTAACCTCAGCTCACTTTTTGAACTAGGCAGCACAAAGAAAGAGTGATGGCTTTTTGGGGGATGCTTTGAAGGTAAACAGATGAAAAATAGAGACTGGAGAGATAATGTGAATGTTCAAAGCAGTTTACTTGATGCTAAATTGGCTTTTTGAGTTTTCTCTTCACATCTGCAGCAATATGCAAATAATTAGACATGCCAGTAACTAAAAAACAACTTTTTATTTCCCTGCAGCCTTTAGAGTCAAAGATAGACAGAAAAAGAAGTTTCTCTTCATTTATTAGTAATAACTTCCCCTGAAATACTGAAAAGAAAATAAATAAAAAAGCATGCTCATTAGTTCCCTTGAAAGTATTTCTTAGTTGTACATCTCAATCCATAGGTGTCTGTTGGAAACTGCCTGTGGGATATTCTTGAAACGATGCAAAAGGCAAATTATTTAAGTCAGTTTTTCTGTTGTTAAAATATTCAAAGTTGCTTTAAAGACCTTGTCTCCCCTTTTTCATAATTACCTTGACATTTCAATGATACTTTTAAGGGGATTTTAGCTTTGTACAGTCAATTCAAACCTCTCTGAAAAAGTTTAGTTTAGCTGTCTAATAGCTGTTCGCTCATGTTTATTTTACAACCTTAGTTATAAAAAAGTTTGAATGCTTTGCAAAATAAAAATGTTTTAAAAAGAACATTTTCCGAGGCTTGAAAAGTTACATGTTGTCCTGTTCTTGTTTCGTAAAGGATTCCAGCTGCTCTTCATTTTTCTGTTTCATTATGTGGAAAATGTTTCTAGTGTGTGACAATTCAGGACTGCGGGAAGGTCGATTTAAGCACCAGGACTTTTCTACTACTGAGCCATGCTGTTGTAATACATGTTGAGTGTGGTTTGGCATTATCTTGAAGAAACCTGTAATTAGTCAACCAATTACTCAAATTTTATTTATATAGCGACAAATCAAAACAGTCGTTATCCTAAGACCCTTTCCAAAAAAGAGCAGGTCTAGACCATGCTCATGGTTTGATGAATTACCAAGACCCAACCTTAATATGGGACAGATTTGACCCATCTCATCTAACATGTATGAGTATTGGTTTTCACTCTTGTCCCTTCTGTGCTAAGATTTCTACATATTCTCTAAACTGTATAATTGTATTATGCACCATAGATGATAAAATCCCTGAATTCTCAGTATTTTTGTGCTGAGAAACATTATTTTAAATGTGTCGAACCATTTGCTCACCCAGTCTCTCACAGAGTAGTAAAGCTTTTGTTACTTCTTCTGAGACTCTTAGGTTCTGATCTACTAAGACCCCAAATAATGGGCACTAAATTGTGTGTGCAAACAAACAAAAAAAAAATGCACGTGCTATGAGTGGTCGTGTTGCGGGTGATCTACTATCACTGCAAGTGTAATTGATAACAGGTTCAAAAGTGATGCAGACAACCCTATTTAAACAAGGATTTTGCATGTGCCACTGTCTGTCACCATGGAGGTTTGGAAGAGCAGAGTGGCCATAAACAAAAAAATGAAGTTTGGAACCATGGAGTTCATCTATCTGTAACCAACATTTAAAGCGTTTGGATTGCAGATGCTGTTTTGCTTATTTGACAGATGCAATCCTGCCTGTCTGCCGTGTCCTTACCAAATCACCAAATCCTCCCAAAGTTGGGATAAGTTCCTTAATATTACACAACTTTTCAATGTCTTGTTGTTTATATCACAAATATGGTGTCAGCTTAATTTTTATTTATTTATTTATTTTTCAGTTTCAGCATCTTATATGTTGTCTTTGCGCTGTTGTCGATGAAAACATAGATTTAAATGATTAAAAAAATATATAAATATATATTTTTTAGCACTATTTCACACATCTTAACTTTTTGGATTCGGGGCTGGAAAATTATGAGAATTTTGAGCATCTATGGGAGAGTTTATCATCAATTTAAACTTTGATCCCAGTTATGAGTCCACATATGTTGTTAATAAAGCACACAACGTGACTCAACGATGACAACATGTAGCGTGCCAAAATGAAATAAACCTTTTGCCCTTTGTGTCCTCAAATACATTAACAGGGGACAGATCCCTCAGTGCACTGCCATCACGTCTTCAATGTGTCATTCCATCAGAAACAGGGCTGACGAGCTGGACAGCAGCCAGCTGATGGTGCTCTGTCTGAGTGGCCGTAATGAGGAGGGGACATGTGGTCAAGAGCTGATACTCTGCTGTCTCGGGGGAGTGGTGGGAGAGGTTCGTGAGCAAGCGACATTTTTATCTATAATGACAAGGGGCTGGCAAATGTACAGTGGCCATTTGGTGATGCCATAATGAGAAAAAGAAAAGAAGAGCGATCAGGCTCTGATGGTGAACGGCAATGAAAGACAAAAGTGAAGGCTTGGGGCTAAAACTCTTTCAACTATTGATCGGGACTTTTTGATGTACAACAACTGTCTGAGTGGCTTTAACAGGTGTAGTCAGGCAGTTAAACTGTGCAGTGTCCATGAATTGTAAAAGAAACGGATCGATTTGGGATATCATGAGATCATACACTCGGAAAACCAGCAAGTGAATTAGTCTTGCTTCATGTCAAAGTATCCAGTTGGACTTACCTGTTGAATATTTTGAGTTGTTTGAATATTTATCAAGCTTGTTTTACTGGTACCTTCTGCCTTTTCATGAGTATAACTGCATCTGTTTGTTTTGATTTTTAATCTAATTCAATTGTTAATTGTTTTTAACTTTGCTTTTGAAAAATTCCATATAAATGAAATTAATGATATTGTACCTATAATTGTAAGCCACATTCACATGCAAAGCCCAGATCTTTTCCAGATATTATGTAGTTTACAAAATTCTCTTTCTCAAAAACATTTAAAAAACATTTTACACTTAAAAATTTAAGTAGATTTTGCTCGATTGATTGCAGATAAATGTACTCATTTTGAGCAATTTAGGCCCATTTTGTTGTTTTTAATTTCTAGAAACAAGACATTTATTATGACTTTTCTCAATATTGATTACCATGTCAAGTCTGACTATGTATTTGAAGAGACTTGCAAACAGACTTGCTAAGATTTCAGGTTTTTTTGTTCAATGATCCAGCACCTGAAAGTGTTGGCCCCCTCAGCCATACAGAAGTCACTTACAGCTCTGCTCACCTGTCCATTTTTTTTTTACAGTGATAGTACTTCACATATATAAACTCATACTAATAGGAAAGGCTTGACTTTTTGATGTACAACAACTGTCTGAGTGGCTTTAACAGGTGTAGTCAGGCAGTTAAACTGTGCAGTGTCCATGAATTGTAGTATTTGCCCTTCATCATGAGATCATACACTCGGAAAACCAGCAAGTGAATTAGTCTTGCTTCATGTCAAAGTATCCAGTTGGACTTACCTGTTGAATATTTTGAGTTGTTTGAATATTTATCAAGCTAATGTACTTTAACTCTGAACTTAGTTTAAAGAGTGGCCAGGAAGTAACTGCATCTGCATCAACTTGTAGCATAAGTAACTGGACCTAACTTAAAACATGAAAGTTGAGCTGGATGTGCAGGCTTCAGTACCAATGTACCAAAACTATAGCAAACATCCCCATAGCATGTTAATCCCCAGGCCCCACTTTGGAATTTTATTTCACTCAGAATTTTATTTGCAAAATGAATGAATATGAATAAATTAGGGGGAAAAAAAAACAAACAAAAAAAAACAAGAAAGGTTTTAGTTTTTATAGCTCATTTAACGAGTTACTGAAAGCCCATTCAAGGGGGTGTTAATTGGTTATAAAACACTCTGAAATTAATACTAATGGCTCTTTATATGATCGACAAAAGCAAACAAGAGTAGAAGTGAGAAGACTGGCTGTTGCTCTGTATTTATTCTTTAATATATAAAATTTTGCAGAACGGTGGGTGTGAGGTGGAGTGACCTGCAAGCTGCCAAAGCATGAACATACATGGCATGAGGAACATACATGATAAACTCCTGTGTGTTTTTTTATGACCTGTCATTGTGAAGGCTTTTTTGTTGACCATGTATGCGTTATTCTGTTTTATATCCATATATAATCACCATCTAAGATCAGCATACATATTTCTGATCTGCACTCACTCAGCACCTCTGCTGAGAGACGACCACCTGCTGTTCTTTCTCTTCTTTAATGCATTTATTATCACACTCTGACTCCTCACATTAGAAGTGAACCTTCTAATAATTTTAATCATTTTTTGCAGCATGCCTCTGCTGCTGCTACTGCTGTCATTTTTCATTCTCTGTGCTGAGTCATTAAGGACAAGCCTCTCTACATGAGGCTCACCTGTTGTGAGCACAGAATCAGGACTGAAACTTCAATTTTCGGGTTGCTGAATATTTTAATGTCGTGATCATTTTCCATTCTAGTGGTTATAGGAGTGTGTTGACGGCTCGGTGATGTGAGCGCATTTCTAAAAAGATCTACCATAAATATGATTGCTGCATGATCCAGTCTGTGTTGTTTCACTAACTCATTCAGAACATTTCAGACCTTCTTCCCTACATTTTATTCTCTGTCTGAGAAATTCCTCCTCACAGTTTTTAACTACTAGAGCTCTCTTCAGACCGAAATTTGGTCTGATTTTTAAAGGTAATACCTGATATTAAGAAGCTTCAAAGTTTTGTGGATGCTTTGTTAATGGCCCATTGTGTCTTGAACGGCTATCCATTATTCACACATTCAGGAAACCAGGCCTAATTTATGAAAGTGGAGGTAAATCTGCAAATGTGGACATAACTTAAGGAAATAATGACATGTGCTTCCTTTAGCCAATAAATTAGGCAGAAAGCAACGATCCATTGTACTTGACTCCTGCACAAATGTTGGAGGTAAAGCCTGCAAAAGTCCTGTATGTCTTCTTTGTAATGTGCAACAGGGTGCTTTATGTTCAGCAATCATGGTTGGGGAGCTGTAATGATAATAAACCACTGTTATGTTAAGCTATATTTGTGTTCATGATGGCAGCCAGTTGTTTATATGTCTGGCCTTCCCTCTCTAAAACGCAATGAGGCTATTACACCATATCCCCAGCTACTAAATCATCTGAACACAAAATGTGTTATGGAGCCCGGGTATGTAGTTTAAAGCAGTCGTATAAAACTCTCAAAGCATTTTCGATGGAAGCCATTAGCATAGTCAGCGGCCACGCTGCACGCCACTCCTCGACCAGGCTGCCATTGGGAGTTTGACACCATTACAGCGGGTTACAAACACACTTTAAACCAGTGGTGGTGCTCGTTATTTCACAGCTTCACTTTCAGCCTGTGCACCCGCAGAAGCAGAGCGCCTTTTACGGTGTATGCCACATTGCTCTCTGAGTGGGAGTTGCATTGCTATGTGTTGATTAAAAGTGGCTGCTGCAGCTGTGTCCTTGTGTCAGCATCACTGCGGATGGCCGATACCATTTGGTGGGAAAATGTGGCTCTGTGGCTCCCAGACGTCTCTATTAGACAGTGTTTGTGCATGCACAGCTTTATTATTCTGATTTAATACAACAATGCCCTCAATATCCCATTCTGCTTCCTCTCCCTTCACTTTTTATTTATACCACTATCCCTCGTCTTCCTCTTTTTTTCTCCTCTATTTCGCTCTCCGCACCAGGCACACAATGGATATTAAATCAGATTTATTGTCAAGCAATGGAATCGTGTTTGACCCACAGAAATGTTGCCAAACTAACACCCTGGAGCAATACCTTCCCCCATCTCCTCCGCTTGCCCTCACTCAATCTCCACCCCGACATGCCCGAAGTGACAAAATGCCCCTCCACTCCAATTGATAGCCCCTCAATTTGCTACCTGGAATTGGTTACATCCAGTTTTCAGAATGACACCAGAGCAGTATGGAATGAGGGTCAGAGAAAGGGCTGCTTAAAGGCAGAGCATTACAATAACTACAGGATGAGCTGAAGGCTTATGGAGGCTAAGGCTCAGTATGGCTATTTGACCGCTGAACACATTTCACCCCGTCATTTGGAGATGAATTTTGAAAGGATGTTTAAGGGAACTGCTGCGCTGAAATGGAGGATGCAAATGATGACGGCGGAGATGGAAAAGAAATAATTTGAAAAATTATAGAGCGCTGGAGGAAAAGTGGTTTAGTTATTGAGATTTCATTTGACAGATTTCAATTTACAATTTCAACACCGAGACTTGATTGAGAAGGATCTTACTTCAATTTAATGTTAGACTCTGACTCAATAAGACTTATTTTCTACTTCTCAGGTCATTGGTAGAGAGTCTGCATGGATGAAAACTCGTCGTCTGAAAACCATTCAGTCATACTGATTGTTATTAAAACTTTTCAGGCTGTTTATGGTGGACAGGCGCCGTGGGCTCCTTGCTCCGCTCGTGTTTGTAACCTTTTGCATTGCATGTGCTCTGCCGCGTGGCACTGCTTCAGGTGGTCAAAAAGATTTGAGGTATTCCCCGACTTTGCAAGAACATGTACTCAACGTAATTTGCAGTGCACATTACTCGACGATGCTGTCATCTGTTGAGTCTTCATCTGTCGGCTTCACGTGTTAAAGTGCTATGGTTGCGTGTAGCTGCAGCCTGCTACTATGCAGTTGTTTGCTACTTGGTTCTAATTTATCACGATTGGTTCAGTGCGATGCAGACCCAGAGCAACTCCCCTTTTCATTGGCCAGTCATACAGTCTAACAAAACCAAAAGTCTACCAAAAAATGCAGACTACTGAAAAGCATATTGACCCTGTTTTATATTGATATTGAGGGAAATTAACTTTCGATATATATTATCATTTTATCGCCCAGCCCTAATTGCGCTGCTTTAGGATATTTTGTGTCGTTACCACAGATTAAGAAGTTGGTCCCCTCGTACCAACATTCATGTAACTTTATGCTTTCTTCAGTCAGATTACCTCCCAGTTGCACACAAAAATCCACAGAGTGCATGCCTTGCTATCATCAGGGTTCCCCCACACAACAGGATATCAGATTATAAATATTGATCAGGTCTAATCTTTATGTTTGAATAACGGCCCAGACCAAATAATCTTCCTAGCAGATTGGGGAGATTAAATCACTCCTAACAACCCTCCCTCCACTGGAAGCTCTGCCAAGATTATCTGTAGGACAAACAGAAAATAAAGCTTTTGCTGACTTTTGTCTGGAGGAGGAAATCAGGTCCAAAATTGGCCCAATTACCCTGTAGACTTTTCTTTCCGTCCCTGTCTTCAGCTTGTTTTTGTCACTGTTTAACATCTATCATGAAGGCTGGCTCTAAGGGAAATCGTTTTTCGGAGTCTGTAATAGCCCCAGATGATAGACACTCATTGGAGAAAATATACAGCAAATGACTTCAGACGCAAGCTGTCTTATCGGCAGATGTCGTCCAATTTTTTTTTCCTGCTCTACGTTGCACATGTTTTAGTCATTAGATAAGGGTGCAGTATCAGACAGTTATCCTCGATACTCGTGTAGGTTTAATAGCAATAAGAACTAGAAAAGCACTCGGAGAGCGCAGACCTCCGCCAAGCAGCTCATGTCCCCCCTTATATTGTGATTCACACCTAAACTTTTACTGTTACGTGTCTTTTATTAACTTTTATTTGTGTTTAAACTGGTATGTTCACTGTTCATAATGTTCCTAAAACAAGAAATGCCCTGACCGGGATTCCAACCCAGGACTTTCTGGTTGTGAGGCAACAGTGCTGACCACTACACCACTCTGCCGCCCATCTACACCACTGTGCCGCCCATTGGTTATCTTTCAGCATTTAAAATTCCAACGACACCCTTATTTTTGTGTGTTCTGGATCACAGTATCCAGAATTTAATGGGATCCTCTTGGGGCTGAGACGCACCTCTGGTGAAAATTTCAGGTCAATCCGTCTGTTACTTTCTCCGTAAAGTTGCTAACAGACAAACAAACTCACAAACAAACAAACCAACGCAACCGAAAACATAACCTTCTTAGCGGAAGTAACAACAGACAAGTGCACAAATAGAAGTTGTCACACCTGAGACTCAAACAGTGTCTGGGAAATGACTCAGACTGTAATTACCTCTCATTACATATGATAAATTTAATTGCTTCACTAATCTGTCAGCAGCAAAGACGAGACACACTTATGGCACTCAGTAAAATCTACCTTGCAGCTTGTCTTGGAGGACACATCTAAAAAAAGAACTTCTTTTTCTCCGGTGTGTAATCTTCAGTCTTAGACAACATCCCTAACCCAGTATTCGCCTCCTGATCCACCTTAGGTCCATCACCTGAAATGGCTGTGGCCTCCTAATGCAGGCAGGAAGAGGGTAACAACTGCAATCTTTCTGTCCAACAGCAAATGGCCTAAGATTAGGGGCATTAGGGTGGAGGAACTTTCCTTTGAGTTTAACAAGCTTCACTCCAGGTTTATATCATGATTGATTCTGTGCTCAGAGCTTTTTTATCAATCCATTAGAGCACAGGCTGCAGCATGGCAGCCATCCAGACACAGGCATTAACATCCCATCTCAGGGCCAGAGACACCAGGAAGGTCAACAGGGTGGGAGGGGGCTGAGGAAACATTTACTACTCTGTTACTGTTATTTCCATACAGCAGCACTGCAGTATATCCCACATATTCAATATTTACTGCTCTGTAAGTGGAGGAGCAGACTGCAGTAACATTTATTGCTTTGGCTCCATAGAGGAGAGATGTAGAAACAAAGCTATTTACAGTATGTTTGAATTTACAGTATGCTGAGGTAATACAGGTATACAGGGAGGAAGATAAACTCCAGAGTGGTGATTAGAGCTGATATTATGAGGTTACACAGAAGCTGGGAATCTGTGGTGTACTCAGGCTGTTTGAAAAAGATTAAGAGGGAACCTGCTGTATGCACCGGTGCACTGAAAGTTGTTATAAACCTGCTTTTGAAAAGTGTTTTGTAAGCTCTTCGCTTTACTGTCTGTCCTTGGCAGTCTGTGATCACAAGGTACAAGCACAGACCCTGTCGTACCCCGTCTAAAATAATAGTGGGTGGTAAAAAAATAATGGGGGCCCTGACACCCACAGCACAGGGTTCATTAAAACAGAAGAACAATTTAATATTTTCAACGTACACATAGGAAGGCATAAGTATTAAGAGGGAGGTCTGAAGGTTCTCCACCAGGAAAATTTGAGCACTAAGACATAACTCACCAGCCAGCATTCAGGTGCTTATAATTACCCAAGGGAGATTTGTGGCAGAAATGTAATATTGCAAAAGAAAAACACAGCATTATTAATAGGCCTATACCATTAATGAAAAAAATAGTGCTACTCCCTGCATGAAAGTCATATTTTAGTAAGCTCTAATCTGAGGTTTGTGCCATGCTCTGTTTAAAAATAAGTAGTTCATCATGAATCAGTTGACAGAGTAAACTGGTTTCACACTAGAGTTTAATAATGTACTTCAGCGTTTGACTTTGATTAGAAACCTTGCAGGTCATCTGAGCATATACAGGATAAGAAAGTTAACCTATCAAAAAAAAAAAAAAAAAAACTTTTCCCATATTTTTTACACTGGCAGGACCCTCTGAAGGCACTTTTTTGTGACATATTTTGCATTTAGAGGAACCTTTTTTTTATTCTATTTTATATATTTTTACATTTTTATCTCAAGAAGAAAATTCAAAGAGAGTTCTTTAAAAAGAATAAAAGAGGGAGGGCGTATCAACAGGCACAACAGACTCATGGGGCATTTAGAGTGCACTTTTTCACAATTTATGCACTGCAGGGATTTTTTATTTATTTATCTAGTTATTTATTTATTTATTTTTTATTGAGCAAAGGTACTTTTTTTTTTTTACATTGGAAGGGCATCCAGAGCCCTTTATAAAAAAAAAAATAATAATAATAAAAAAAAAATAAAAATAAGAGGTATTTACTAATGGGCATCCAGACGACTGTTCTTTAAACTAAACCCTTATGTTTATATATCGGGGGGGAATCCCTTCCATAGCTTTTTTTTTTTTTTTTTTTTTTAACATATGTTCATTGAGAGTGTACAGCACTTTAAAAAATCAACTCAAAAGTAAATTTTTATTTTAAAAAAAAATAATAAAATAAATAATAATAATAATAATAATAAACACATATTAAGTAAATAAGCTTCCTTTTACTCCCTGATTTATTTCTGCATCTGACTGAAAAATCATTTTTATAGGAAATATGATGTAAGATGAATCCGCATCCCTGCCTGTGTTTTCTAATGAGTCCTGTTAACCAGTCCTGACTCTGTACAGGAGAGCTGAGCTACACCAGCTCGCAGGGAGAGATTAATAGAGCGTATTATGTTGGACATGAATGTTTAAACAGTTGTGCGTTCACCCTACTTTGTTAATACAACAACTTATTCAGTGGCAAATTGGAAGATGAGTGGGCGACACTCATGAAAGCTTCCCTCCTCTTTAGTTGGAGCTCGACTGGGAGAACTACTGCATTCATTAATGCTCAGTCATATTTATCGGCGTAGCCCTGCCATCAGCAAGAGACGAGTTCCAAAAAGCTCATGAGTTATCATAAAATCAAACACTTATGGATTATTCATTCAAAAGGAGCAAACAGGGGACATTTGGAAAGTGCTACCCCTGAACTTTTTGCTTCTGAATGTAGAGATCACTTTGTAAACACTCGACAGCATACACAGGCTCCGCTTCAGGGAGAGGAACCAAGGGCAGCTTTACTCTGTAGAAATATGATACAGCTTTGTACGTTTTGTCTAACCTGCAAACAGAAAAGAAAAAAATGTTGAGGTTTATCTTCTCAGATTAATTTGCTGGGCTCTTATGCCTTTATTTAAGACACAGTAGTAAACAGAGATGGTACGATGGATTAAATCAGTCAGAAATAAGACATCTTAGATTTATGAGAATAAGCTTGTAAGAACAGTCCAAGTTTGAGTCTACTGTTGGTCTGTGTATTGTTTCTAATGAGAGCAACCTGCAATAAATGCCTGCCTTTAATAAATAAAGCACCTTGTGTCATGCAACAGAGGTTTCATAAAAAAACTTGATATTTAATGTTTCCGACATTGACCAATAGATACCAAGAACATCCTTTATCTGACCTCTAACCCACTAATGGATAAACCATAGTGTGTAACAGTACTCATAAAATAAACTTTATCCTGGTAAGATTACAACTTTACGTTTGAAAATGCATGACTTTATTTCTGCAAATCTACAGTTCTATTCTTGTAAATATTAAGATCAAAGAAGTAAGCTAGATTTTTTTTGTATTGTATAAATATATGAATCTACATCTTCATTCTTCAGTCTCATGAATACGTGACAATGAGTTTGAACTATTCCATGCTCGTCCTTTTAGTAGTAATTATTTATTTGTCTTGACATATTTTCTGTGATCTTTTAGATTCTGTATGCATGGATGTACATCATAAGGCTCTGGATAGGTTTCCAATATGACACCAGGATATGGGTTTTTCATCTGGAAATTGGCTTAAAGAAAACACATTTGACTGGAAGCCGACCGCATGTTTCTGACTGTACAGTGAGCACAAAGAGTGACGTTTTCCAGTTCAAGGTTTCTGCTCTGTCATTGTGTCCATTTCCATCAAAGGAATTGTGACTTTTCTGTCACAGCTGATGTGTTATGTATCAAAACTGCCAGCCTTGTTGGCAGGAGGCTAACAGGACATAACTTTTACAGCTCCTTGCCGTTAGTTTGAAAAGTTTCTCTCTTTTTTTTTTACCTCCTTTCTTCACCCATGAAGGATTCGTTTACTACCTGGCTTCCTGTCAACACATCTATGTGATTCAACCACCGACTCAGAGCCTGGTGTGCGAACACTGGAGCATACACAGAATACTTGGGCCAGTTTCAGCTTGATTGAGGTGTATACATGACAGAGTTAATTGATCTCCAACAGCATGATCCAGGTATGTTAGTCTGACTATGAGAAGCTCAATTTCAGAGTGATTCAGTTGGACTAGCATGCTAACATTCTCTCTAAAAGTCCACTTTCAGTCAGACTGGTTGATTTTTTATATGCAGGTAACCATGCTGTCTGTAGTTATTTGTCATGAAAAACACATCAAAAAAGGTCTTTTCTCCAGTCTGCTTTCAGTCATCTGGTCTGAAACCTGCCCTTCACAGCCATTTCAGGCATCAACAGTCATAACAAAGATAGTATCATTGCTATTGGTGATGCTTTTGTTTGCTCTCAAAGGTCATACAGCGGCAGTATAGCTGTTGCAGTCTTTATTAAACTGTTAAAAACTACTCACAGTGCCTTTAAAGTTATGTCAAGTTCTTCCCTGTACCTTTTTCTTGTGATAGGATGGTACAAGTCTCAAAAATTAACATCGTTCTTGTAAATTTTCAACTTTAACCTGGAAAATATGTGATTTGCTTTTGTCTTAATACATCATTCTTGCACTATTGTACATTTTCTTCCTAAAGATCTCCAGTTTTGTTATGCCTTGATTTTGCCTGTATCCTTTGGTGAACTTGAGTGTTGTCCAGTCATCCTAACAGTAAACATAAGCTGTATTTACAAAGACAAAAAGAACCACCTCACTCAGAATACTAGGCTCTATAAGAGAAAATAATGAAAATTCCATTTAATTGAA
Organism: Xyrichtys novacula; assembly: GCA_962446985.1. Taxonomy (NCBI): domain Eukaryota; kingdom Metazoa; phylum Chordata; class Actinopteri; order Labriformes; family Labridae; genus Xyrichtys; species Xyrichtys novacula. The sequence continues at coordinate 24,627,184 of OY660868.1, read as the reverse complement.
TCTTATTACAGGTTTTGTTTTAATCCTGCTTTCCATTCCTCATTGAGGGTGTTGTTTCTATTCATATCTATGATATTTTGTCCATTGTTTTTCTTCAGGGCTAACTTCATTATCATCCTCATTTCCATCCTCATTAGTGTGTAACTGTACCTGGTGTTTGACCTAATTGGTGTAGCGTGTGTCTGCGCATCTGCAATCACAGAAGAAGAAAACTTAAAAAAGATCTTGTTTCACTCCCCTCCTGTCTGGAGAGGATATTTTTATTCATGACACCATCTGATTTAGGGTGTTCATGACAGGAGAAAGGAAGGACTAACAAGCAATTAGCTGAGCGCCATGGCAGCCAACAGAACCACTCAGATGTTTCTATTAGTGATGAGAGAAATTCACATTGATGTGTATTTCTCTATGTCTCTATGTCTCTAAGGTCTCTATGAGAAACACACTATGTTTCTATTTATCATACGCATAGCTGGAAAAGTTCTCTCTAGCAGTAATCATGAGTGACGATAAATTCATCAACATGAAATATCCAGTTTGGACAATTTATGAGTTAGACATTTCCATCTGATAAACAAGCAAGGGATGGTTTTTTTTTGGTGAGTTAATTAGATTAAAAAGAAAGAAATCAGCTGAACTCATGTTTTCCTGATAAGGTATAAATAATAAATTGGTACACTGCCAGACATCTGTTAAGCATTTAGGCTGTTACTCGCAGCCCTTATGAAAAATGAAAACAGAAATCATTCTGTGGATTGGATGAGAACTGAGAGGAGTCTGGGAGCTGCGAATTTAACTATTCAAGGAAGTCTTTAAAACAGCAGCAGCAGCAGCGACCTTTGAGTTACAGAAGCTGCGATCAGGTGATTGTATTTTTTGGCATGTTCTTTTAAACCTGCCTGTTTTTTTTGTTTTTTCCAAATATCCCAAAAACAGCACCCCGGTAGATTTACACATTAAGCTCCCATTACTGTTTATCAGAGCGACCACTCTGCCTGTAAAATCTGCTGTGAGATGTCCTCCGAGGCTGTGGGGATGTTGGCTCACTCAGCGTCTGGCCTAGTTATCTTTAAATCCTGCTTTACAAACTAAGGGTGTGGAGTTTGAAAGGAAGAAGCAGTGCTATTCTAAGACACATAACCCTCAGATAACTGTTTGATTTAAACGAAATAAGAGGACGACAGAATTGCATGAATATTTAAAAAGTTCCTATTTCAGTAGAAATTGTGTTTTTAGATTGGCTTTGGCCTGAAATTAAATCAGTCTTTTTCCGGACTTATTTTACCACACAGTTGGAGGGATAACCCACAGTATATACCACATGAACTTTGGGTTTCGCTTCAGTAAGTGCAGGGAAATAATGGATTTCCAATGAGAAGGACTGTGCACTGTTGCTTTTGGTTTATTTAAACCCCTGTCTTTCCAAAATAATGCGCTGGGATCACTCTCTTCCCTTAACAGATGACTAAATCATTAGTGTTCAGTGATGTTGTGAGAGTCAGACAGTCAAAGGAACCAAATCAATTCAGCACTTGAAAAGAAGGAAGATAGAAATTGACGAAGGTTAAAAAAAAGGAGAGAAAAAAAAAAAAACTCTCTGTTGTCACCATGGGTGGGATCAATGAGTGCAGGGCTGTGACAACACCTGCCAACAGTGTGTGATAAAGAGCTGCAGTGTGAGAGGGCCGATGATCCCTCATCTCTCCTTCTCTTCTCTGTCTTTCTGGGTGGAGACAGCAAACAGAAATAAAGAAGAATTAGCTCTAAGGGACAAGGCTGTTAAAGGAAAAACTATTTATATTGATGTATTTCTCTCTTAAAAAGCAGGTAGATTTGACCCCCAGGGACCAAACCACTTCATTGAAGATCACTACAGGAGTGTTTGCATCACAGAAAGATGTTCTAAAAGAGAAACAGCTAGTAGGATTATTATTTCTTATCTTATGATAATATAAGAAGATGAAGAAGATGCTGAGATCCTTTTATTAAGAGACCAGCAGGAGAGTCTGAGTGTGACTCAGGCTATCAGACTCTGCGGACAGGGTCAAATCCACCATAAAGTCATACTTGCCAGCACTTCTGTTGTTTCTGGGTTCATCCAATATTTCAAGACTAACTCCTTCTTCAATCTTATCACAAAAGCTGTACAGACGCATGGATGGTTAGGATTTTTGTCCACAGATGCCAAAAATATACATCAAAAAGTGGAAAAGACAGAACTTTTCTGGAGTATCAGAAAATCAGCCTTTACTTGGCAAATCTTTCCACATGAAACCTTATACCCTACATATTAAAATGAAAGTTAGATAAACATTAATTAATCTCGAAGTCTTAGAAATAAAAGACAAATCTTGCAGAAAATGTCAAACAACAATGAGAAAGAGTGCATAAGAGTGTGTTTGCATTTCTCAGCCGCCAAGTAATAAGCTCCGTATTTATTACAGGCCTGTTGAGACTCAGCGTTGGAATATTTACACAGCATACAGGATATTTTGGCTCTTTTCATCATTTTTGACTGCAAGCTTTGCAGAGCAAAAGAAAAAGTGAGCTGCTGCTATGAGGGCCACACGTGTATGCAGATAGAGTGGTTTGCACATACTTGCGCTGCCTAGTTGGGTTGCCTTGTCTTCTGGCACATATCCCACAAACAGAGGTTGAGGAACACACATTTGATTGTATCAGCATGAAACAGAGAAAGTCGGGAGAAATTACAAGTTGGGGGTACAATGGGAGACTTGAGGAGAGCTCAAATTTGGAGTCTGCTAAGTTGGCAGGTTTAAATGTAGTTTAGCGCATCTGAAGAAAGTTGAATCCAAACATTGAAGTTGGTGTTCAGTATGTTATGAAATTGCTGTCAGAAAGCCAAAGTATGTTTGCGCTGGTTTAGGGCACTTCTGTGTTCCTTCACCTGCAGCTTCATTAAACAAAGTTTTATCCAGTGTAAGATATCAGAGTTACCTCAAACATCCACAACTACCAGACAACTTGATTCAAACACATTTGATCTTGCTCTTTATTCCGGGACTGTGCAAAGATAGCAAGTTTTGAGTGGCTTTGAATGTAACACCAAGAAGAAGAACAAGCAGAGTGAAATTTCTTCTCTAACAGTGCTGCATTGAGTTGACTGAGTCAGAATCAGAGGAGAGAGCAGAGATCATGTCAAGAAATGAGCAAAATGAGGTCGACAGGTCACTTCCCTGCCAACCCGTAACATTCAGCTGTGATTTCACATTGAGCGTGATGTGATGAAATGTTCCAGCAGCTGACCTTGAGGGCCACCATACAAACCCTCATGTCAAGAATGCATCAATAATTTATGTTCTCGTTGGAATCTGAAAAATGTGAATATATAAAGATGCTCACAGACCCCCAGAATCCCTGAGTTTGAAGGCCTTAATTAGGAGTTGAATTACGTTTCCTGTGACCAGAAAAGCTGCTGATGATAAAAAAAGGAGCACAAATTCTTTGCCACTATGTTTTCCTCATCAATATCAGCTCTGCTCAGTAAAACTGGAGTCTCTCAACAACTGCTGCAAACACAGCAGCATGGGACCCTGCAGAGCATATTTATCTATATTGTTTTATGTCCTCCAAGGGCAATGGGGCGAGACAGCGCTGTCTTCTTGAGAATAATCCATCCACTTCTGCATCGCAGCTGAGTGTGAGTGCACAGCTGGGAAGCAGCCTGGAATATGATTCCCAATTTACGGCGTACTTTTCTCAGGATCAAATGGGATTGGATGTACGGCCGAATTTGAAAATGTACTTTCCTATACCTCCTTAAATCAGGTTAGGAGCTCCCCGGTGATGTTCCATCAGAAGAATCAAATTTCAACACTGTCTGGGAAGTGTTTTTAAATTGACTTTGTGAAAGCACAATATCCATTCTTGTAGGCTTTTGAGGCCTGAGGTCTTTGAAATTATCTTTAAAAGAAAGTGGAGATTGGAAAAAAATGGATCTGTAGATACAGCTTGTGTTTGTGCAAGATTTGAGTCCCCAGGCTGAGAATAGCAAAGTAAACCTTTACTGTAAAACCCTGTTGAAGAAATCGTCACTCAGAGTCGAACTGTCTCTTTTTCCTATCAGTATGGGGAGGTGTGACTTCACATCTGCTTCTCCAGAGTGTTCTTGTTTGCTTTTAATGATCATGGAAGATAGTTTCTCCACTTTTTTATTTGCCAGACTGATCAAAAAATCCTTCCTCTGTCAATTTTTCTTGTGTCTAAAATTTCAGTTGAAGAGGAAAGTGTAGCTGAGCTAGAATCGGTGTTGCCAGATTTCATGAGAGATACAAGCAACCAGCTCTATGAAAACAAGCCCAAAATAAGTCCAACAAGCAACCCGCCACATCCCAGGGGTATAAATCTGCTGAGTGTTTGCAGACGACGACAACTTGCAAATACTTGAGTAGCGTGGTGCAGCACCTGGTGTATGTGCGCCGCAGTAGCTGAAACATACTGAGTCCCAGGTAGTGCCAGGATTAATTACATGAAAGGGAAGCCGTGCACATTTATTATTACATCATGCATAAGCAACAGCAAAATTTCATCAACAGTACATATAGGGTCCCAAAAATAGCACTAGCCACCAAGCATCTTTTTAGGTGCTGTTCTGAGCATTATTTGTGGATATAGAGTGGCGTTTTGGCTGAGGTTTGTTTATGGCTCCTCAGACCGCTGTGTATTGCTATCGTGCGGTCGTTACTAAAGTTGATATAACTTGAGAAGCAAGCGGTCGACAACATTCATCTCTCGAGGGGGTGTCTAACTCAGTGTTACAGTGTGTTTGACCCTAAATTAATTTTATGCTGGACACTTTGAATAACTTAGATTTTTAAACTTTGATCAAAAGTGTTTTGGTTGTATTTTTTTTTTTTTTTTGTTCATATTTTCCCCACTTACTGCCACTCATTCTTGTTCTGTCTCCTCGCTCATCTCTCTGTCACTCTGGCGTACATGAACATGTGGTGTGTGAGTGTGTTAGGAGGTGTGCCAAGTACTCATGCGGGCACAATTCAGGAAACGGTGGCCTGGAAAGGACAAATTACCTACCACACTTGTCTTTTGCTTTGCTTTTGTGGGGAGCTGTGAGATAATCGGGGTATTGACACATAAAGAGAAGCAAGCCCAGATAAAGAACTCGTTAAAAGCATGCCCCCCCAAAAAAGCAACCCTTGACTTACGCGTTTTACAAGTGACTTCTGAGAAAAACAACCCCAAAGTTGCTTATCATAAGCGAACTTGGCAACTATGGCTAGAATCCCTGTGGTGCTAAGAAAGAGACAGAAGTTTTGTAGCTGCTAATACAGCAGTTGAGTCTTTTAAACATACCCCTCTTAGAGAAATCCATGTATTATACACTGAAAAAAAAGAGTGGGAAGGAAAGTCTTCACAGAGAATAAGAGGAATGACTCGTGCAAATATTGATTCAGTGTTAATGATTGTGCATTTTGTCTGATAAATAACAAATGGTGCAGAGTTATCCCGGCTTGTATAAAGTATTTAGCTTTCTTCTCCACAGAGAGCAGCCACAGCACTCAGTTTGGACTGACACAAGTTGCTACAGACTTCCCCAACAACAACTTTCCAAGGAAGAAAAGTAAAGATTATCTTTTCCATAAATTTCTCAAACAACTACTGCAGCAAAATCTATTTCTCTATTGTTTATTTGCCAGCTTAGAGTGTCTCAACCCAAACATGAGTCAATATGCTGCAGCTACCAGTGAAGCCTAAAGCTTCAAAAGTGTCAGAATATGAAATATAACTTTGTATGCAAAGGATGAATTAAGGGGGATGCATGGCTAACATTCATGATATAGAGTTTCGGCGAGGCTGCCTCCAATCAGAGCAGAAATGTAAGGAGTGTTTTTCTGGACAATGAGAGGGACTGAATGCGTTTGAGGTAGAATATAAAGAGGTAAAATGTACGGCACAGACAGGAATAGGTGGGAGAGCTGGAAAACAAGTCACACATAAGAGATGGATTTGATAGGAAGCAAACATTTGCACACAGCATCATGTCCTTGTCATGTCAGTAGTCTTTATTACTCTGAGTGCTCTTGTTGATGCCAGTAATATTCCAGAGCACTCCCCCATTATCCTTTTGTCCAAACGGGTGGAAGAGAACAAAAAAGTACCATAGTTTTCTTTTTTAATCAGGCTGTATCTTATTATTCACTTTTGAGGAGACAATGGCTATTATGTGGAACCATTCAAACAGACTCAGTCTTTGCCAGAAATTCTTACATGAATAATTAAAAATAAAGACACTGTGATTTTTTTTGTTCCTTTCCATTTTCTGTCTAATTTCCTCAGGGCGCAACCAAAGAGAAAGTTGCTCTGACCTGTTCTTAGTTGTTTAGGGTTTTAAACTTCCAGCATTTTGATTGTGATTGGAAGTTTTTAGTTGTTAATTGGAACTAATCATATTTCTAATTGTGCTTGAATTTTGAATGTGTTGCGTTTTTAAAAAGTTGCCAATTCCATTTGATCAAGAACCTTTTTATTATTCAGGTAAACACTGTGCCACATGACTTAAGAGGTAGTTCAGTTTTTATTCACACTGACATCATTATTAAGACAACGCTTCATGTCTTTTCTATTATTGTTTTCCTTTACACACTTGCATTAATACAGATTTTTTAAGCCTCAGATTCAATGACCCTGCAGAGACTTTGGCTTCATTTGTTGTACACTGCTGCTGTGATTGGCCATGGCCGTCATGTTCCCTCTTTATTTTAGAACATAAACTGCATTTTGCGTCATCCCTGTCTTCAGCTTTAGTATAATGAATATCCCCTTTCAGACGCCCTTGTAAGCACAAAAAATTCCTCTTTCTGTACTTTTATGCCTGAAAAATTCTCGGTCGGGTAATTAAAGGTGGGGAAGGCAGGATCTGAGGAAGTGCCAGTTTTGGGGAGAAATCTTGAATGTAAACACTAACCCTCCTCCTCTCCCCTCTGTCTCTGTTCCAGCAAGCCCCACCCACAAAGAGACGCTCATTCTCGCTCGTAACAAACCGATTGAATTCAGATATAATGCAGATAAATACTTCAGATAATTACAAATGGGGCCTGGTCAACGTGAAAGTAAACAGCATTGGTGCTACTGTAGATGCCAACAGACTACCAGCAAACACAATGTTTGCAGGACTTCTACAACTAGGATAAAGTGACATACTCCAGGACCCGAGCTAAACAGTTTAGCGGCGCTACAACATGCAGCAGGTCCCGTTTGACAAGAAACACTTCTGTTACAGACACTTGGCTTACTTTGTTAAAGCGGTTTACCTGTCCAGCAGAAAGGTCCGTAACATCCTGAAGCATCTCAATTGTTGATGATTCATTGATTATGACCCGGCTTTTTAGCTCTTGTCCGGTCTACCTCTTTTTTAAGCGTCTCTGGTATTTACCTTGTTTTCTTGCTTGGGTCAGCAGTCGTGGCTAAAAGGAGGATTCAGATAATTTTCCGTACTTTCTGGTTGGTTTCTACTGTCCGATGTTGTAGCATGCTAACTTTGTTTGGGCTCGTGAATGACACGGGGAGCAGCGTCTGCCTTTACAACCAGTCAGCACTAACGGAATCCGGCCTACACCATCTTTAAAGGACCATTCATAATCACTGTTGAGAGAGCAGCCACTGAACTTTTATCTCCATGCAATGGAAAAAAGGGTTACTATTACAATTAATACATAAACGCTTTCACATACAATATCAGCATCTTCATGGTGAGGAATAAACTACTGCTGCCGGTACTTTCTGTGAGTTTCATCCAGTTAAGTGGTTCCTGTGAATCATATGAGTTGGTGTAGTTAACAAAAGATACACATGCAAGAGTACAAAGACAAATTGCATACCTACTGTCTCAGCTTCTTCTGGTAATGGAGGTGTTGATTGGGTTTTCTGGCCTGTTGATGCATTAGCATTAAGCTGTGCCTCCAAGCAGAGGAAGCATGGATTCTAACAGACTTAAATTGGCCCAAAGATGGTAACACACTTAAGTGAAATAGTCAGTAAGACAGGTGAACTCAGTGAAAAGAGTTCAGAAAATCGGACATGGAGAGGGCAAAGTAAGTTCTAGCTGGATGTGTAAGGAAAGCAATTAGGGAAGTGATGAGAGGTAGAATCCCACCTTAAAAGGTTTTGGCTCAGGTCAGTTCAAGGTGGAGGGCGGAGAGCTTGAAGAGAAAGAATCAGTGGCAGGCTGTTACTTTTGATGAATGGAGGTCAGCAAGAGAAGGAGAAAGTTAAGCTGATAACGACAGATAAACTGTGGGGAGAAACAAACACAGACCTCAGTCCTTTACTCCCAACAACAACTCACACCGGTGCGTGTGTGCAGCCCACCAGCTGCAGCACAAAAGCTTCAGACATGGGCTGAGTGATAACACAGACTTCATGAATGTCTGTCCATAAACTTTCCTGCTCGCTGTCTCTTTACCATCACCCCTCTGCGTCACAGCCTGATCCCAGAACCTGATAGGTTTGTCTTAAAGAACGGCTTCAGATTAGAGACATTCAAACTTGAATTGTGAAGCAATTTTAAGTCCTTGGAGCAAAGTCTGATAGCATCACCATTCTCAAGTCTTTCTAAAGACAGTACCTGTAAAGGAATAACCTCCTTGTCAATATGGCACCATTTTATCTGTGACGGCCTGTGTGTTGCATCTGGTTTCTATCTGTCTCTGTCAGGAGCAACAACGGTGAAAAAAAGAGAAACTTAAGTGGCTGTCGTCAAGACACAGCAAACTCAAACAAAGACGAGAGAAAGTCACTTGAATAGTCTTAAAGACACTCCTCTCGATGTTTACGTACTAAGGCTGTTAGACAAAACACTCTTTTCAAGGTGAATGAACATGGCATCTCGATAAAGCTGAACGTGCTCAGATTGACACGACAAATCCCCACAGGGAGGAAATAAAGTGCATTCAAATGAATTCTGCTGGATAGCAGCTGGTGCCTGCAGCTGACGCTCTTGTTGTTTTCCAATTCCTCACTTCACACCTCTCTCTCTCCACGTGCCTCCATGCCAAAGTGAGTGTTGCGCGAGGTGGAGGTATTGACAAGCTTGCCAACGAGAGAAGGGATTTGAGCAGACTCACGGTGAGGACATGATACTGTCAGGGTTACGCCAGCTCACTTACCATAGAACTCGACACCCTCCTCCTGCAGGGGTGTTGGATTTGCATGGCAATGGGACCGCTTGAATAACACGTAACACTAAGTCAAATCAGTTTTATAGAGCCGTAGAGAAGTCTTCAGAAGTGTTAGCCAGAGCCAAAGAGCTCTGGGTGCGCAAATGAGTCACTAGGTGAGTTTAATTTTGTCCTGTTCCTCCAGCAGCTGAGCTTTCTGATCTGACAGTTGCTGTTAGCTCAGCTTGGCTCTCAGTTGCGGCTCTTGGTACAACATTATTGTACCACAAGCCTTTTTGATTTCTTCTTTCTTATATTACTCACCGCCAGATTAAAAAAAAAAAGAGAGAGAGAGCGTGGCATGAATACACAAACTGGACAGTATCTTTGTGGCATGAGGAGATACTTGAGTTCAGAGTTCAGTTCATACTGTAGACTAAAAGACTGTCAGCAACAATTTTTTTGAATTATGAATTGATTGATTTATTGGAACATCTTTAAGAAATGGTCGCAAAATAAAACAGACCGGTAAAGCAGTAAGACATTACAGCAGAGTTACTGTAAAGACTAATCCACAGTCATCAATGGTAAATTTACCCCATGGAGTCCCTCAGGGTGCAGTTCTTGGCCCCTAACTATTTATGAATTTACATAACCCTCGATACAACCTGCTTTTGGAGCCGGTTGGATTGCTAATCAGGATTAGCAGTCGGTTAAAGTTGTTAAAATCTGGTATTTGTTTTGAATAAAGTTTTTTCTGAATGCCATAGCAAAGGGGCTGCAGCTTAAATGGTCATAGGCTACAGGAATGAAAAGGCGCACGACCTTTCAGAGCATCCCTCTAGCATTTACTGTTACTTACAGTAAGTGCTGGTGAGAGATGTATATGTGGCACTACCACTTCCCTAAAAAAAATGGCCGTCATTTTTAAGTTGTTCTGTATCCCTGTGTTTTTTTTTTTGTTTATTTGTTGGCATTTTACAAGAAAACCTAAAAACAAGTTGAGAAAATTGTGTCACAGCAGTGGTGGCAGCTCTAAACCTGGACTATTGTGCTATTGTGGTTAGTTTGTCCCTTTAATGGACCTCCGCCCTGTAATTAACAAAAAACAATATCAGAGGTCTTACCCCTCCTTAAACATGATTGGCTAGTTATCAAAAAGTGACATCGCAGAATGATGGAGTAGTTTAAAAGATTAAGTATTAAAGTTCAGCTTTGACTTAATGTAGTTTAAATAGGTTATAGTTCAGTAGACACAGAGAGGCTAGCAGAATAAATGATGAGGACGTTAAATGACAATTCTCATTTTGCACATTGGCTTGAGTTTTTCTCTGCCTGGCAGTTCTTTCATTTTGTAAACACAGCTGTGTTGATTTCAGTCTCAATGAAGTGTTCAACTTCATATTTTTGACATCATCGTTTGCTCTGAGTTTGTAAAACATGTCGATCTGCTCAGAGCAGATTTGTCCAGGACGCATACGCTGTCCCATTCATGTTAAAGCACTCTTAGTAACTCTGTTGATTTTCCTTCATCAGGGTTTGTTGGGGTATGTAGAACTTGCCTCTTATAGTAAAGGCCTCTGGTGCAATCAGACACAACACAAATATAGCAATTACTCCTTCTTTCCGATTCTGGGCTTGGAGGGTCTTTGCTGATGAATTAGCTGGATGTAATTTTAAATGTAATCTTACAAATTATATACGTGGGCCTTAATCATAAGCTTTGGGTCAGTGTTATTTACGTTAACCTGTCAAATCACTCACAGTGTTTTCAGAGACATTTGCCAGTTAGAAAATCTTCCCTTCTCCTAGTATATTTCCTTCATTTGTTTCCTTTGTGTTATCTGTTTTTCTGCCTCTGCCTTTTCCTTGTTCAGTAGCTGTCTGCCTTGTTACTATCTGTATATTGCATTCATACAGGGACAACAACCACCCACCAGCAGCAAATATGCTTTCTTCTCCTCCCGCTCCTTGCTCTGCTGCTCCTCCTCCGTGGTGTGGCTGTGTGTTTACTGCTTCAGTGTTGTCCTACAGGCCCAGCAGGCGTGGCCAGAGTTCGGCAGCACGGGCCGAACCAGATGGTTTCATGACTCAGGTGCTCCATGCCTGGCTGACCTGCCAGCTGCATGTGTCTAAAGTCCGGCATGATTGATTCTCTCTCTCTTTCTCTCTCTCCTGGCTTTGGAGCTCCTGGATGTAGCCAGGCCTGGATGGGTCAGCCAGACCTATACCGAGGTGTGTGCAGTGACATTTGCCTTGATAGTGAAAGAAACATTGTAAGATTGAAAACAGGGGAACATAGAGGGGGGATAGGAGCGACGGTGGCTGGATGAAATGTCAGGTTACTGGAAAGCTGTCTGGCTGGGTGGGCTGTTGGCAAACTTTCCAGCATGCATGCAGAGACACAGGGACATTCATACCTCCACTGAAAAAAGAAAGATCAGAGTTGCTCACGTGCTGGCTGGCTTGCAGGATCGTTGGCACGTCGGTAAAACAGAGACAATACTGTGAGACACGCACAATGCAGCCCACAGGAATTCCGCTAAAATGAGGAAGGTATGAAGGTCACAGTAATTCTTTCTTTGATTCACTGAAAACAGTTTGTAACAAAGTATTCGTACATCCTTAGATGTATTATTTTCTTTTTAAAAATTAAGTTTCAGGTTATTGAAAAATGTGAGACAGCTGCAGGCTAAAACACTCAGTACTAACAAAATCAATCTAAATAGACCGACATTCATTGTTTTGCCTTAAGGCTTCGGGCATCTATTTTCCACATTCAGCTCTGAGAAAGAAACTGACTAATAAAGCGTCTAAATAATAAAGACATTAAAAAGCATTAGAGGGAAAGACTCCAGCAGAATTTTGATCTCTTTTTATTCCAGCCTCCTTCAATGTACACCTCTTCTCTCTCCCACTATCTCGTTGAGTTTTTTCCCTAGTTTCAGGACAGAACAGATGACACTGACAGTAAAAGACATTTTGTTTTATTACATATGTAGGAGTGGGTCCACCTCCAGTGGTCGCTGCCCTTTTGCACTATAATGAATCTATAGTTGTGCAAGTGTGAAAAAGTAGTCAGGTGTTTTAATGTGCCAGTTGGAAGAAGTAGAGAGATGACGCTTTTACTTTTACAAGACCCTCATGTCCTGTAACGAGTGAGTAAAATCATCAACTCGCTTAATTTGCGCAAATCTAGACGCGTGAATAAATAGTATTTACTTGCTTTATTTGCATGTCAACTGTAATTGGTATCAATTGATCAATTGATACACAAAGGTTTTTTACAATTTACCAGGTAATCCGACCTCCTCACTCATATAATTCGGGGCACCCACACACCAACATGATCAGTTTGTCCTCCATTTTAGATACCAGTGAACAACTGTCCGTTTTCATAAGTCAACCGGCAGCCTTTGTGCTGAGTATTTATTGTGACGTGAATATCCACTCAAATTGAGACTTGCCCAATACACGTCATTTGTGCTGCCAGAGCTGTAGGAGCCGCTAATCGCTTCTTTGCATTGACTTAACATGTAATTCATTCACACAAATGATTTTACGCGTGCTTGGTGTGTGGAGACAGTAAGGCTGTTGTCACCTAACATTTAAATCTGACCATAGCACATACCTATGACCCCACAGCTTTCTGAGCAGTGATGTCCATTTCTATCCAAGGCGCGATGTTTGTGTTGTCATCACCCATGTTCAACCATTTATTATATCAGATTAGATTTTGATAGATTATAATAAATAATTATAATCCATCAAAATGCAATCTTTCTCATTTATCAGCCATGCCATCCTCTGAAATGTTCCTCTGGTAATGAATAACCCAGCTATAATCAGCTGTATACGTCTGTCACTAGATTAATATCTAGACATAAACAACAATCTCATACTTCCACTTTTGTCACTGTGTCTCAAACCACCACTTAAGACTCCACTTAATATTACTGGTAAATAGTTTGAGGTATGGGTTTTTAAGTAAATCAAACTTGGCACTAACTTTGGAGTCCAACTTATGATGAAATTTTAGTTTTATATTCACAGTTTCTCTACATTGTTGATGTAGAGTTGCAATAAAAAGATGAGACAGACACGTGCTGCTTCACTCTGAAGATCAAGGTTGTGTATAGTGCTATAAAAATGTGTAAACCTCTTAAAGTCCTTTGTTAAATTTATTGGTATAAGGGCACAATGCATTCCTGTCATATAAGTGAAAGTGTTACCTAAAATGTCCAGGAAATGGATCTCTAGAAAACCATGGTAACCCTGATGCGTCCATACAGCGCTCTACTACATTTCTCCTAATAGCCATCCTAGCCTCCCCCTCCCCCTCCGTCCTCAGCAAATATCAGATACAGCGGTCCTCTCTATCTCTGTCTATCAGATGCAGTGTGGATTCTTGAGGAGGTATTGATTTCTACCAGAGGTGACATTTACTGTGTGCTCCTTCAAGTCATTGCCTTAATCACCTGACTGCTTCTTCACACTTGAACTGCATCAGATGTCAAGCTCTCAAGTGACAAGCTGACCCATTATTGTTCCTCCCCTGTGAATATGACTTGCCCGACATTACAGTTATAACAGCTACAACGGCAGGAACTCAAACATGTCCTCTCGTCACCCACCTCTCTCGTTTTAATCAATAGCACTGTCTACACAGTCTCAGCTCTTAAGCATGACACTTTCTTAACACACATCAAAGCACTGACCTTTAAATCCTGATAGTGTTTTTTTTTTTTTTTTTCCCCTCCGCATAACTGAATCAAACTGAGCTCCTTTCGTGTCTGGTATGTTTCTCTGACTTTTCTCTGCTTTCCCGAAAAAGGACCTGATAGTAGGAGAGCATAGTAGGGATGCTAAAGGTAAAGAGTATGGATTCTCACTCATGAGTGAGCATTCTTTGGCTGCACTTAGAGAGCTAACATAAACCTATAGACCTGCACTCCGAGTCCATGTCAATAGGTAGCTGTATTTACTCCTCCCCTTGCTAACTGATCTATAAGAAACCGATGCTAACATTAGTCATTCCCATGATGTTAGCCTTTTTCTTTCCTTTTTCACCTCCTCTATAACGTATACAGTATTTCTGTTCTGTGATCGAGGGCAGTTATTCTCAACCAAGAACACTTTCGGGGAATCAGGATGTCTGGAATGATGTGGATTAACTCAACACACTGCCTTTATACATATTGACAAACGCCTTTAAATGTGCAGAGTGTATACAGATGATGATATTCATGAATACAATAAAAAAAAAAAAATAAGTCATAAGATTTACTTTAAAAACACATGGTAAGTATTTGAACACAAATGTCATCCTGTAATGTCTGGACTCGGATCAGAGCCAGTCCTGTTGTTTCAAAACGCTACACTCTCAGAGTAAAGTTTATGTAGTATTTGTAGGTTTATGTACATACAACTATTAAACATTCAAATAGTATAAGGAAACCTAAGCAAAACTTACTCTTCCCCCATAATTCATGTTACGTTAAAAAAAAAAAATGCTGAATCTTAACCCTTTGATGCGCAACATATCCACACCCCCTCTAATGCGCAACATGGGTCTAAAAAGACCCGCATTCATTTCCAATGGTATTTCATGCTGGCTGAGTTTTTCTTTGTTCTATCTTTTGAAATAAGTTTATTTTCTGATTGAATATTCCCAGTATTCTTTAAATATCTTGTTTTTGATCACCACTGATCATAATTTCTATTTTTCTTTTCATACTTTATGAAATAATATAGTTTCTATATTATTACATCAAGTTTACACACATGGGTCAAAAACGACCCATTCATCCAAGTGTGATTTAATATTGAATTACCTAACACTATAACAATAATTTGTTTCAAGTAATGAAATTAGCAGTGAGTGGGGCCAAACCATAGACTGTATATACTATGGACAACTTGGTTCCGCCTACTGCCTGTATACGGATTTGGAGCCAAAAGCTCTCGGTATTTCCGGGACTTTTCTACATTTCTGAAACCAGAGCTGCGCAGTTGCGATGCGTGCATTCGGCCGCGCAGTTGCTGAGAGTCGCTGTGATGACGCTCGGCTTAAACAGCGTATCCCCCCGGGAGAGCTACGCAATCCCTGAACGCCCATAGGCTGTATCCATAGACTGTATATACTATGGATAACTTTGTTCTGCCTACTGCCTGTATACAGATTTGAAGCCAAATAGCTCTCGATATTTCCAAGATTTTTCTTCATTTCCTGAAACCAGCGCTGCGCAGTAGCAATGCGCGCATTTGGCAGCACAGTTGAAGAGAGTCGCTGTGATGACACTCGGCTCAAACAGCATATCCCCCGGGAGAGCTACGCAATCCCTGAACGCCCATAGGCTGTATCAGGTGTCAATCATAGCAAACATGAACCCCTAATAACTTTTAAAAATGGAGCTTCACAGAAAAAAAGAGGACTTGAGCACAAACCAGTCTGACAGTAACTACATGTCAACATCACAATCAGGAGGGATAAAAATTTATGTTCTGTGTAATAAATTTCTAAAGTTTGTCCACAGCTCCATAATCTTTGCTGGCGGAGGCGGGATTTATGAACTATACTGCAGCCCATCAACAGAGGGTGCTGTTCTCGGAGTGGCTTCACCCAGCGACGAGGCAGACTCTGTCCATTCTATATACAGTCTATGGGCCAAACACTTTTGTATTTTGTATCAGCAACATGTTTATTTGTCATTTTGTCACATACACATGCGTCTGATTATAGCTAGCTGAAATAACGCTGTCTGTTTTACCTGTAACTGTGTAACTTTCCAACATGTAATGTCCTCACTCTCAAGGTAACCTAAACCTAATCAAATCAAATCTATGTACAATTATATTTCACAATTGTCATCAAATAATTTCTAAGATAATGTCAGAACAATTGAAAAACCATACTTACATGTATTAGACGGTCTTTTCATGCTAAATGCTACAGTCACTATATGAGGGTCGTTTCTGACCCATGTATGTAAACTTGATGTAGAAATACAAAATCTGTGCTTCCTCATAACGTAAGAAAGGAAAAATAAAAATTATTATTTGTGCTCAACTAAAACAAGATCTTTATTGCATACTTGGAATAGTGAATGATAAAATTAATTTATTTCAAAGATATACCATAGAAACACTCAGCCATACATGAAATAACATTGAAAATGGATACGGGTCATTTTAGACCCATGTTGTGCATTAGAGGGGTAGTGATACAAAAACGTTTTTTATTCTAAAAGTAAAAAAAGAAAAATTAACATAAGGATGTAGGGTCGTCAAAAACAAGTTAATTGAGGAATTCCTTGAGTACCGACTGATGGAATTAAGTTTTTGAAAAGATATATAAAATTTAAACTCAGCCGGGTCTTTTTTGACCCATGTTGCGCATCAAAGGGTTAAAAATACGAGGTAGAAATTATGACAGTTACTCTAATAGAGTTTACTGCACCAAAAATTCACTTTTTTCATTGTATGTTTAAATCAGTGTATGATAACCTGAATATAAAACAATTGTCTCACAGTGAACTGTTCGGATTTCAGTGCTTTCACTCACTTACATCCCTCTGCTGTGTCTGTCGTCTCAACTGGCTCTTTCGTGTGTACATCCCCCGTGCTGAGGTCAACGAAAAATTTGTTGTACTGTTCAGCATTATGTGTAGCAATAATCATGTTGGTCGATGACTCTCTAAGGCCGCTGAAATGGCTACTGTAAAGGCAGACAAGCAGTGCCTTTTTAAAATAGACTACACCAGAGACATAAAAAATCTGCAATGGTTAGACAAGGCAGGCTCATCAAAATTTAACACTCAGGTCAACATCATAGCTCCTCTGTCTTGAGCTTGACCTCTGGGTGCCACAACTTCTTCGATACATTACATTTCCCATCAAAACACACAGATGTATGTTTTACGTACAAAATCACAGTCATAAATGCATAGTCACAGCAAAAATAAGATAGCAGAGCAAAGATTTGAATAAACCTGACACTTATCCTTTGTAATACTGCTCTGTTTGCAGTTTGCCCCACTGATCTCTCCCTCTTTGTCCCCACATGCCCTTGAATTCTTGCTGCTTTCTCCCTCTTTGGGTCTGTGTTGATCTCCTCATTAAGCTGTAACACAAAACTGTTTTCTGTGGGTCCATCTCTGCTCGGGCATGATAATTATTCTTGTTGGAAAGATATTGTATCATGCAACCAAGGCTCTTTGTTTCCTTTAGACTGGACCATATAATCCCTCTGTGTGGCTGTGCTCTGACAGTCACAGTGAGCCAATCGCTGCAGAACAATGATGCCTTTGCAAACTTCAAACAGAAAAGATGCTGAAATTGAAACACACAGGAATCAATTAATGCGTCTTTTTGAAGCACTTATGAGGACAGATAGTTTTGAAGTTTTGAAAAAAGTTGGCTGTAAAACCAGTGCTTGCCCCCATGTCAACTTTGGCTGATTCACTTTACCTTTAGGTAACCAAGCTCACCTTTTTTCAGCATTGTGTGACAACCTTTTAGCACAGAATCAAACCATGTGCAGACTTTTTACACTTGTATTTCTGTGTCAGGCAGCAAGCTGCAGATGTGAAGGAAATACAACTACATCCCACTATGAATAGTACAACAGAACCCAGTGAACACACGTCACTGTGATATGAAGTGTATATAATTTCAAGAGACAAACTGACAGAACACATGTCTGCGCCATACTGGCTTAATAAGAGCTCAGGCAAGGAAAAGAATAAGCCGTCAGCAGGTAGAAACCACAGGGATGAATGAGCAGTAACCCAGATGTAACACCTTGTTTGGTTTGGCTCTTATCTTTTTTGACGTGAACCACAGGACTGGGATACAAAACTTTTATAAAGCTTTACAGATTTGACACCCGATGGCATTCCACGGGAAAAAAAGTGCTTCAAACAGCCGACATGACAAGAGTGCGATGTAAAAGCTTGAGGGATGCCTTCTGCAAGTGCAGCCTGCTGCAATATGGAAAGCTGATGCTACAAAACATCTTAAGTGCTGTCCAACGACAAGTACCTTGATAACTGGAATAAAAGTCACACCTGCCTAGAAGGAGAGGGTCATTTTGGAGGCCTCTCAAAAGCAAAATCGGAAGTGGGTATCTGAAGACTGTTGTATTCACAGGGCTGCCAAGTTTCTGAAACTGACAAGAGTGAGACATCAGCGTTACAATGTGTACGGCCACCGGCCTTCAAAAAAAAATTGGGCTTTTTTAACGTTGATTTATACCTTAAAACTGATGTGCAGGAGAACGTCAAGTGAGTTTTAAATGTCGGTGCTGTTGGGTGTGAAAGATAGTTAGAGATGCCAAGACCCGCCTTATGTTCCTTCTGATTGGTTTATATTGTGTGGTGCCTTCCGTGGTTGGTTAGATTGAGGCACAAAGGACTGATGGATTGGTCTGGGATTGGTTATCTTGGTCAGTCAATCAGAGTTACTCGTACTACGGCAAGCCAAGTTTATTATCATGAAAAAATAAATACAGAGTATTGAATGGGGAAAAATAAGCGTGAGACATGTCAAGTGTGAATGGCGTGTGGTGTGAGAATGGGTCAAATTGTGTGACTGTCACACTCAAAGCGTGACACTTGCCAGCTCTGTATTCAGCAATGTGTTGTTTCAATGCAGCTGGGGAGCTCTGTCTTGAAAATCTGTTATTACACTTTTCCAGCTACCTTAACATGCTAGGTGAGTTTAGCATACAGTAGTAGTTTATGAACAATATGCAGAGACTAGCACTACCCCCTCATTAGTTTTCAAACTAACCAGCACTCCTCAAACGTATTTGGTTGATAGTTTACCTCAGTTTTCTGTAGATACATGACTGGAAAGAAAAGCAGCAAAAGTTTTGTAATGGATTATCATCTCAATGGCGTACAAAAGGAAGCTCGTATTCTTTATCTCAATCAAGGTGTTGATGAAATGCTGTGTCACATCTACTATTATAATAGTTCCGATCTGAAATTGAGTTATTAAGTTAATGTTTTGGCAATTCAAATATCTCAAATTAGGCTTTGTGCCCCCAAGTGGCCCTTCAATTCATTCTACTTTGCAACTTGATTGAAAAGACAGACATCAAAATGAACAAAATCTCCTTGTAGTCATGATGACTGGTGATTGTTTTTCAGAGATCTAGATAAGTCATAAATGAGATTTAACTCAAAAAAAAAAAGTCATTTGTTGCTGCAGTGGAAACTCAGTGCACACTGATGTCTGCTGACTGAGAAAGCAGTATATTTGGAAGAAATCTGCCTCAAACTGATGATCTTAAATTTATTTTAGCTTCATATGGACTATTTGACAACGAAAGCCTGAACACATAATGGAGAAACTGAGGAAAAACCTGATATTTCACCACATATCTGAGATGAAGTGCCTTGGAAGATTACATTATTCTACTGGCTGGTTAAATTGACCATTTAACTGCGGAGTCTAATCTACATACACAAGCTGCATCGGTGAACTGTATTTCCTTTTTTTGTTTGCATCTATCGGTCACTCAGAGATGGCCATAATTACTGATAATTATGATGTTACACAATCTGTCTTGAAGAATACTCTGGAGTCAGTGAGCCTACATGTAAATTAGGAAGTCTAATCACAAGCTGTAAACCAACTCAGCTGTCCCATCATCAGTCCACTGCCTAAGTTCGAAAAACTACAGCCATCCTTAAAATCACCACTCACAACCCTCGCCTTCGGGATAGAGGCAGACTCCTCTGTGCAAACTAATTTATAAAAAATCTTCTATCCCAGTTGCTTTAAATGATCTCAATCAATACCATACGAAGTCAGCCTGCTACCTTAAGTTGTCACTTAATAACTCTCTGCTCTCTGTTAATGAAGCTTTATTGTTTTCAGTTGGAGTATAGTGTGTAAGTGTATCGATTGCTTTGAGATATGTGCGCTGTCTTACCTTGTATATTTGTGGCATAAGTTTGCACATGCAAGTCAAAGACAAATATCTACTTGTGCCTGCAAAAGTAGAAAAATGAGTTATTTTTAACCTCTTTCCTTAATGTGTCCCCTCTGATTCTTGTGCTGTGTGCAAAGGTTGCAAAAATTAGAGCTTATCACGACTGTTTGAGCAGATGAGACCTTCACGGGTACTACTCAATGTCATGTGCATGATTGTCAAAAGTGAGCTAATTTATAATGTTATTGTTAAAGTAAAATAATTATAGCTCATCAGACAGACACTTCTGCAGCATAGGGAGCCTTTTATCCTACATCAGTCAGTCAAATTCATCTTGTCACCGTGTTTTATACTTGCGCTGATTGTTAAAAGAAAAACCAGATGTCAACTAAAAGATATCCAGAGCAGTTGTTGCATTTCTAAAAAGTCTGCTGTCACTTTTTCCAGTAAATTAAGGTTAGGATTCAGGATTCTGCTGGAAGAAAGACAAACTTTTATTCACACACTCCTCTCAGTTTTCTAGGCCCTGCGGTTACACAAGTGCTCAGAAACAGATGTGGATGTGTGCATTCACTAATCCTCGTGGGCTGATAAATTCATTTCTTATATGCATACAGTAGCTAATGAGCTTGAACACATATGATTAAGATCATCTCTGTTGCACAGGAGTTAAAAGCATCCAAGCAAAGACACATGCCTCAAGCATTCAAAAAGATTTATAACAGATCTTCTTCTGCTGAATAACATCCACTCTATGTGTCTCTCTGTTCTTTGAGATACAGTTTTTAATTAATTCTTCCTGTTTGAAGGGGGATTTTAAGAGCGGTATAATGATGGAAAGTGTTGATAAAATGGCTCAATTCATCCTGATAGGTTTGACGGCTATAACCTTCACGTCTAGTACATCCTTAAATGGTTTCCTGATGGAGAATATTGCCCAAAATGATAGTCCCCTTTGCTAACAATGCTGTCATTAGCATTGCATTGCCTTAATGCTTTCATTGTCCTACTGTGAGTCACCGGGGTTGGATTAATATTCCCCTTTAATGGATGTTAAAATGGTTGTTCGTGCTGTTTAATTCTGCTCGAGGGGATGTGCACCGCGTGTCTGCAGGTTACCGCCGTCTTGTGTGCACTGCACACCACTGTACCAGTATGTGTGTGTTCACCTGTATTTGCATGTGTGTCCCCTGTATCCTTGTTATTCTGACAGGCTTTTTGGGGCCTTTTAGTCAGCTTGATTAAGTTTATGGACCAACATGCTTTGTATCCCACCTTGTCAGGAAGCCTGCTGATAGAGCTGAATTACCTTTTTGACATGAGCAGGAAAAGCACCAAGTCCCGTGGGCGCAGTGATTACTTTGCAGGGACATTACATGTAATGACCTCTACGGCTGAATGTCTGCCAAGGCCTTTTCATCATGCAGACAGATCTCCATTGACTGCGTAAATGCTGCTCTGTGAGAGCCTTGTAACTTCATATAACTGTCATTCTCGATGAACGAAATATTTCATGTCCGTAGGTTTCCCTGTTAAATCTGAAAAATGTAGAGCTTCTATTAGCTGCCATGGAAATGTAGACGCAAAGTAATATTTCACTTTTATTTAGCTTTTAGCTTGTTTTGAAATATATACTTAAGGATATTGACATAATATGTCATCGTGTAATAACGTATAAGTGACACAAAGAACTTGAGCAGATATCTCAATGTAGAATCCTTTGTCATGCGTTGAAACAGCTCATTGAGGAAGGAGACAGTTCTGAGTGATTTTTGTGCTGCTCTTGTGCTTCGGGATGACAAACAGTTGGTAATATGCTGATGAGTCTTTTATAGATCTTGGTAATAAGCTTTGAGAGGTTCCTTCCTCTTGTCTGAATAGAAATGATACTAAATGCCATTTCACAGTATGTTTGCCTCTGAATATAGTGGGTGCTTAGTGAGTAAGAATGCCAAAACCACACTTCACTATTATATATAAGAATGTTGCATATATCCAGTATGCATGAAACGTAAAGTATGCGTAAAGTGATCAATTAACAAGATCTAAGTGCAATTTGTGAGAATATGGTGCATGCATGTATCTTCAATGACAGGTGAGTGTGAGTGCAAGCCAGTGGGGGATGGGGGACAGAGGAAATGGGGAAACAATTTTTCAGCATCATACTGAGCTAAATGTGAGAGCATGCTGAGAGTTTACTTTACACACATGCAGATATGTGTAGATTCATGCAAATGTTGGAGCCACAGTGCAACCCGTTGTTCAAGGTGTGCCTGTGGAACTAGTAAAGGGAGTGTAATTCCTGGGTCTAAGTATAAACAGCAGATTGAAGTTGTCAACACAGAGTGCAAAGAGCGTCTGAGTTATGGGGAAAGGTCTTGCTGTTATTAAGAAATGTTCTGATTCCTTCCACAGCTTTTGACTTATACAAATAGTCTCTGGATCTCCTTCCAGCTGTGCGGTTTAGTGCAAAACTTACAGACCTACAGAATTGACATTTTATCTGAAATGGAGCTGTAAGACTTCAAACTGTGAAGTGCAAACATCGTCAAAATGCATAAAACTTTAGATTGGTTACTGGCGGACAAAAAAACGACTTGCATTTCTATCTCTCCGTTTGAAATACCAATTGATTGTCTGATGAAAGGGATTTTGATAGGAGACTAAAGTTGTTTGTTGTATGCTGAATTTCATTGGTTAAATGGATTTGAATTAGGCACTTGAGAGATTATGGTCTATATCAGAGTTGTCTTTAGGTTATGGATGTTGCTCGTGTGTTATCAGTGTTTCTAGATTTTACTTTGACTTTTAGATATACAATAAGTTTGGATTGTAATTTCATGTTATCATGGACGCACCTCAGGAATAGCAGATGCTGCCTTGGTAGTTGCTAATGTCATTAGCTCTCCACCCAAACTGTTCCTGCATAGAACAATCTTCAACTAAAATGGTTTAGACAAGCTATTCCATCTACCCAGAAACCAGAGCACTGTCAACACCATAACTAATGTCACAGTTCATTCTTATATTTAGTTTATTCCTAAAGACTTTCAGTGGAACTGAATTTCCAACTAACAGATATTGAAATTCACGAAGAGGAGTTGCTTGCATTTACATTACACCAAAGCAGAGGTAGGGGATCTTGCAATCTGTTTTGCAAAAAAGTAAGTTGCAAAGAGGGATTACACAGCCCCAGCATGTTACATAGCCAAGCATTAAGCCAGACTGCAGTAGACTGCTCCCTTTGACCAGGTTGAGGTTGGTCCCTGTCACCTTCCTCCTCCTGTGGAAGAGTTGTGAAAATCACTCCCTAACTTTGAAGCAAGTCCCTTTTGTTAATCATAGTTATCCAAGGTAGAAACCTGGGCAGAAATCATCAGGATAAACACAAGAAAAGAAATGAAAGTGGAATTGATTGAGACTCAGATCAGCAGCAGGGATCAATAATAGTATTCCTTTTATTTTACATAAATTATCTCCATCCATGTTTGTAGTAATCGGGTATGAAAATAGACTACATGCAATACCTTTTTTAATTGTTCCATTCCACATTAAATGTCTATCTTACATCTGGACCTACAAGTTGACCTAATGCGGAGGTGTCATAACTATGTCATAGTCAACATTTGGTTTATTTCCCCTAGTTATGTTCTCTTGATAAATCTGGAGGAGCTGCTAGACGGAGGGTCACAAGGTGTGAAGATAAACAGGTGTGATGTTCATGATTAATACAGAGGCAGATGGCTTGTCTTGATAAATGTGCATCACATACATAATGCTGCATTGTTTATCAAGGATGTATAAAATAAATTAAGTCTCTAATTACATCACCGGCTGTGTCAGGATAAAACTTCAGAGTACGCTGCTAATAATTATATACTATACAGCAGACACAGATTTTTCATGGTCTTTAATGGGCTTTATAAGTAACAGCATTTACACAATCAGTCCTGAAGTCCCCAAGAGGCTCAGGAGGAAGATGTGCTGGAGGAAATGTGGATCTGACCTCCTTCCTTAATAAAGCATTAAATCCCATTGTCTATAATCTCAAACTAACTGTACAGTGATATCTAAGCCTAATGTGGGAACTTTCTAAATGTTTAATGGGCTGCTGCACCTTTTTAGTCTCCACAGCTCCCACCCTCCTCAACCCCTTTCACACAGTGCTGAGCTGAACAACATATTGAATGGATATCAGTGTGGCTTATTCCAAAATGAGTGACCTATATCTATATTTTTGGCTATATCTATAAGATGTATTACAAACTACATGTGAAAGGTACTTCTACTTCTTTAGTGATTCCTTAGTTGATGTGAAGATGGCAAACATAATGAGCATGAGGTTCATTACTTTACAGTATGAAAGGCCGGACATTATCCTTGCCTATGCAGAAAGCAGACTTCTCTGTGAAGACACTCTACAGAACTTAATATGATCGGTTGGTGCATGACTGTGGAGTTAGATCAGCCTGTTTTCCATGGTTTGTCCAGAAAAGGAATATTATATCTCCAAGGCAAACAAGGTGCATAGTTAATTGTTTAATGGCAACCATTATTGTAACCTTTGTGTGAATTTCAGAGGTGTAAAGGAAGAATTGCCCCTTCTCTGCCTCCTTTCATACACCCCTTTGGTTATTTATTTGCTGTCCATGGTTGTGATAATTTTTATTCCCACTTTTAGTCAGACAACTGTTATTCCTGCCACTAGGTGGTGTAAGGGAAGTTTCAAGGTCACTTAGCTTTCACTTTCAAAACTGACTTTTCTCAAACAAACAAACATAAAAAAAAAAAAACCCTTAACAGCCAATATACTAATATCCCAAGAATGACAACAATCGGCAATTGGCATCACTCGAGCTCATACATATAGAAGCTGCTGCTTTGTGCCTACCTTGGCCGCCCTCTTCCCCATCCTGCGCTGTCATGGTTTGGGGGTTGTGTTTAGCTAACCGGTTTCAATAGATGGGTCGGTTAAGACCCGAATTTGTTCTGATGTCCCATCACGGTAGTCATCAACAACATGACGGCCAAAACAAAAATATGATAACATCAGTAGAAATGGAAAGGGTCAGTCACATTAGGAGTTGTAAAATAACTAAACCTATTTTTCACAGTTAAATATCCTGTCTAAATTTGTCTACATTACATAAGTTTATAGTTTGTTCTCAAGCTATGTTAGTTAGTTAGTAGCCTTTATTTAACCAGGAAATAAACCCATTGAGATTCAGAATCTCTTTTACAAGGGAGTCCTGGCCAGGATAGCAGCACAAGAAGTTCCACATAAAGAAAATAAAAGAAAGAAAAACACACACACAGAAACACAAAACAGTTACAGTATGCAAAACACAACAATAAATCAGCGTTCAGTAAGAAGACATGTGCATTCAGTGCTCAAAAACTCCTTAATTCTAGTTTTAAATTAAGCACAATGTGACCATCCATGTAAATGTTGGGGAATGTGAAGTAAGTGCTGTCTGTTTCTCGAGTCACATCTGTTTTACGCCCACAACACTGAGTTTAATCCACTGAATGTATAAAATGTTGACAGATTATCCGTGATGTCAACCATTGGTACCTGAAGAGGCTTTTCTAAAGCTCAAGGTTTTCATTTTATATGTTGGAGACAATGATGCGAAAAAACACATTTCTGATGAAATATTTTCAGATTCAGGCTACATGTTGGCATTGCCAACATAATGACCAAGCGATTCCTGCTGTGAAGCATCCCATGTTCTTGCAAGAGGTTTCAAGTGCATGCCGTCAAAGCAGGGAGCTTGAATCCTGGCAGGCTGGCCTTCAAAAGAAGTACTTCGAGGTGATAGTGAGATTATGCCGTTTTAGGCAAAAGAAAGTACTGTGTTCATCCTAAGTGCCCTCTTCTAAGTGTGTTTGATTGTGCAGTTGGGAGGGTGCGTGGGTTTACCTGAGCACTCCATGTCAGACTTAATGTTTGGCCACACAATGCTAACATGCCTTCTTCTTTCCTGGCATTTCGAGGAGTCCTTGTACTTTTTCTTCTGTTATTTTCCCTCCTTTCAGTGTGAGATGAAAAGTATTTTTTGCAAAGGACTGGTATTTGAGAATGAAATTTTCAGACAGCTTGCGAAATTGTAGTCTTGACTTTATTCACATCTGCCAAATCAGCTGAAAATTAAAGAAACTCTTAACTCAGTGCATGTAGTCATCCATCCTGTCTGCAGGATAAAACACGATTAGTTATTAAGAAAAAAACATCAAAAAGAGACACTAAAAGGATCCTCGTATTTGAGTCAACACTCTCGCTCACCTATAGATCAGGAAATGTTGTCTTTGATCTCTGTCTGCTCCGAACTCCAGGATAATTTGTTCCTAAAGTTGTTTCCATTGCAGTCCACTTTACAGCTGTTTCCATGGGAACAACCACCTTTCGAAAAAAGGGTTTGTTTTTCAAAAGAAGGGTTAAAGTGCTTTTCTTCTCTGCATATTTTGTAAATTGAATAAATGGGTCATTGAAAAGTCAAGCAGTTTGTAGTCTATTCAATTTGAATTTGAGGAAAAATCTCCATAATAACAGATTACATCTTGACCTTTCTGTCACAGTGTTAAAAAAATGGATTCTCTTCAATTGAACCTTGAATTAAATCATAGTTGAATTAGCATCAGCATGAGCCTGAACCAGCAGTGAGTCATCTGAGACAATTATTCGGCCAGAGACCAGGGGCTCTATTTTGGTGCCTCGCCGGAGACGTGCCGCAAGCGCAGAGTCAATCAGATCCGCCGCGCTGACAAGGCGTTCCCAAGCACATTTTGGTATTTTGGTGAGCCGCGCAGCCCGGCGTAAGTATCCCCCCTCCCTAACTCAGCTCCTCCCGGCAGCATAAATTATAGAAGGGGAGGAGAGAGGGCGTATAGGGGTTTAACACAGCCGAGACCTGTTTTCACCAATCACATAAGCTCCTCTCCTTTCCTTTAAATCCGCCACCGGCGAGGCGTATTACTATTTTCATGAAGTAGTCAAAGAGATCAAGAGATGTCTGAAGACAGCTATGCCACACGATGGCGACAGAGGGCAGCTGCTCAACAAGTGTCCTCCACACTCTCTCATCTGAGCACAGATAGATTTGGTGTGCGTAATGTTGGACCCACTGGTAAGACAAACACCCTTTTCCACAAATAAAGACACTCACATAAAGTTGCATATATTCAAACCTCACGTGACAAAGGTGGGTTTAGCGCACAGATCACAACATAAACTCCAAAAATGGCATTAAAATCGGAACCATCTGTGCGTAAATGACGCATCGCGCTCCGTGGCCTGGCTCTTTCTTTCATAGATGTTGGCATATAAAATAAATTTGGCTCACAAAACTGAATATTATAATATCCGTATGTCGGCTTAAAGTAGATAACGCATCTGAGCACTGAAACAAATCATCTGTTCAGCCGCAGCAGCTGCAGCAAGACGGACAGAGGACACGGAGACGTGTCCAGGTCGAGCTGTGCGAGAAATAAGAGGAAGAAAGAAAAGGAGGGAGACACATTACATATCTTGTTAACTTCATCATGTGTGTTTATTTACTAGATATTTAATTTAATTTGATGCAGTTTCAGCTGTATTGATTCGGTCAGGTTGTGTGCCCAAACGTGTGCCAAACGCGTGCCAAACGCGCTCATCAGATCAGATATAGATCAGAATATATCGATATAGATCTAAATATATGTGCTGACTCAGATTAATAGTTGTTGATGATTATTTATTGCACTGAAATGTGCCTGACACTGTGGAAACCTGCCGGTGAGGCATCAGTGACGTATGTCGATACGCCGCCGGTCTACCAAAATACTACAAGACCAGCTGCGTTCCGCCTTGCGCTGAAAGCTGACCAGGTTTGAATTGGCGAGCTTTCAGCGCACGTTACACGCCGGTGGCGAGCACGAAAATGTCACTGCGCCAGCTGATTCTGTCAACACCTCCCCCTGCCACGCCACCACGCCCAGCTTGGCGGATCTCGGCTCGCCTCCGTGCGACTCAGTCCACGAAAATACCAAACTCGCCTTACGCTGGGCTCCGCCAGACGAAAATACAACTGCGCGGGGCTCGCCGCCCTCCGCCGCCTCACCGGCGCGAACGAAAATAGAGCCCCAGGTCTCAGTCTTGATGCAGTCATCTCCTCTTAATTTGAAGGGTAAAATCAAAAACACATTGTTTATAGACCTCATGTTCAATCACTGGAAAGGTTAGTCTAACCAGAGAAGTCTGTCAAATTCTGCCTCTCTGTTACGTTTTTGGAGGCCAGTGAATTCCAGAGAAAAACCCTTGCAGAGGTTGCGTCTTGTAGTGCCATTCATCTTTTCTATTTTTTTGTTGTTTTTGTTGTTTTTGATGGCAGCACTTACAACCTGAAATTTGGAGCACGTATCACCAAAGTGTTTTCTCTTACAAAAGTTGGTCGAGGTTGTTCAGTCTGTATTAAAGAGATTTATATGTGCTTTCATTCAATGGTATTTTACAGAGAAATGTGAAGAACAACTGATAGGAGTCAGTTTTGGCATCAGAATCTGCTATAACCGAAAAAATGACCTAAAAATCTATTTATAGTTGTAGATAAAAACAGAAGCCCTCTGAGTTTTTAATGTAATTGGTTCGGGTGACCAATGACCATATTCTGAATACCCAAAAAGCAGGACATTACTATGTGGGGTGGAGTCATGGAGTTGCGCATAGTTAATTTTGAGAGTTTTTTGGGTCGGGTCAAGTGGTTTTTATGCGCTTCTAACTCAGTTAGTCCATGCGACACAAACTCAAAACTCCCATACAAAACCCTTGCCAAGACTGGAAAGGCTGGACAACCCCCAAAAAAGAGGACATGTCCGGGTAAAAGAGGACATGTCCGGGTAAAAGAGGACGTATGGTCACCCTATGATTGGTCAGTTACCAAGAAGTTGAATAAGAGTCCTGAGAGAAACAGGAACAGAGGATGCTAGCCTGCCGGACAAAGCTAGTTTTGAAACTCAGGTGTCACCCTTGGTTTTGGCTTCAGATGAGGGGAAAATGTGATACTTACAGATAAAGTGAGATCACTGACCCCTGGTTGTCTACTTCAAAGCTCCACCCAAACTCTGAGCGAGCTGTCGAGTCGTCTTCTGAATGATAAAGGAGGCGAGTTAATGAATAAAAGAAGAATGCCTGGAATAAAAGATAATCTTTGAATCTTGTTTTTAAAAGGAAGAAAAACCTCTCCATCATGACTCTGAGGTGGAAACAACATTCCTCTGCAGGATTGATGAGAGATCTTGAGAAACTTTCTGCTGGTGGACTGATTTCTTTTGTCACTTTACTTTTAGATATCTGCGGCAGCAGCAGCAGCCTTGTGTTGTTTATTTGGGATTAATGAGGATTAAGTCTTAACATTATTTATTTCATTCTCTCCACCTGCCTGTGCCTGCCTGACAGGTTTATCTCCACAGAAACCATGTGCTCATGTTTATTCCTCTGACCTGTCCTTTGTTCTGGGTGTTGCAGGTTGCTCATGTGGGCGGCCAAGAGGACGGAGACCATGAGGGCTGTGTACCTGGCTTCCAGGTCAAAAACTACCAGGTGGCGTACAGTGGACCATTCCAGAAAGGCCAGGCACTTCTACAAGGTCAGTTTAGATGAACACACAAAAAAAAAAACAACTTTAATATCTTTAGTTTGACTGTTTGTGACTCGCTCTAGAGTTTGCACTGCAGCGCTCTCTCTCTCTCTCTCTCTCTCTCTCTCTCTTTCTCTCTCTCTTTCTCTCTCTCTCTCTCATATTTAAAAATGCTGCCGCTGAACAACACAAATCTGCATGTGGAAAAGCAACACACACACACGCACACACAAACAAAAACATAGCCTATACAAACACATATCTACTTTGCAGAGTGGATCTCCTGAGGATTTAAATGGTAGCACATCCGGAAGAGTAGGGCTAAGCTGGTGTTCCTTCAGGTCAAGCTAATGTGTGCTGGTTTTTCTGCATGTGTGGGTTTATGTGTGTATATGTGTGCATGTACAGTTTGTTTCGTACATTAATTCATAAGAATTCATGGGACAGCAAACAGGAGATAAAACCAAAACAACAACAACAACATAATTTGTTTGCAAATGAATTATTCTCCTTGATTGGATTATATTTACAAAAGCGTTGTTTTTCTTCCTTTGTTCCTCCCCCGAAGACAGCTTTGGGTTGCTCAGTTAACTGTGCATTTGCTGTGTGCCTGAGAGCATGCTTATTTTTCCTCATCACTGTTCTGCCAGAGCGTTTCGGTCCCAATGCACTGGTTGCCATGCTCGATCCGGCTGAGCCCCCCCCCAGAGAACTCAGTCCCACACTGCCTGAGAGTCGTGTTTCCATTTGGTTGCAGAAATGTGTGTTTGATCTCAGCAGGTTTATAACCACGACATTCGGGATCTGAGAGGGAGGTCGGAGAGTTCACTGCTGAGCGGTCATTCTCATGAAGGCTCCATTCAGTCTCTGTGCCAGTTGGGAGACCGCCTTGTCACCCTTTTGTTACTGCACTGGCGAGTCAGGGTCCCCATAGACTCTCCACTCTAAACTCCGTATTGCTGCCACAAGTTATTGGTCCAGTGTGCTCCTAGGGGACCCCTCAGCGGAGCCCCATGCACAGCTCTGCTGTGTCTCCACAGAGAACAGCAATCATGTCTGCTGGATAGTTGGCTGCTCCTCTGGGGTTGTTTGCAAGTTGTGGCTGCTGGCACATCTCTCCACAGGGACAAGCTTCAGTCAGGTTTTACCACTAAGTAAAGGAGGTTTTCACTAATTCATTCGCCTGATAATTCATTCACTTTTGCACCAAGTTGTTGTGCTGTTCTCCATTTAGCATGATGAAATATAACGGAAATATGTTAATTCAAATAGGAATAATTTATAGATTATTAATGCAGTCTGTCAGTTACTTTGAGACTTGTTTTCATCCTCCTCTCATTATTCAGCTTTCTGTCTTTCTTTATTTCATCATGGATTCTGTTCCTGCCTGTTATGAAACCAAATTGGTGGAATACCATTACCTGCCTCAGTGACTGTGCTGTATCTCTAAACACTGGAGTCACACTTTTACGTCTTCCACTGAGCATAGAGGTGGCTGGCTCGTGTTTGGATACAGCACAGAGTTCAACTTGTGCTCACACATACTTTCCTATCAAAGAAGCCAAATGAGACAAATCTGAGCATTTTCTTCTTCAATCTCTTTTTTCTCCTTTTTCAGCTTTATTGTGTTTGATTCGGTCAGCCAGGGAGGCATTTTGTCATCTGGGGGTTCAGCGGTGCGTGTAGTAGGTGACAGAACTCAGTTCTGCTTTAGTGCTCTGCTCTGGGACGACAGAGAGCTTCTATTACCTTGAAAACG
Organism: Xyrichtys novacula; assembly: GCA_962446985.1. Lineage (NCBI taxonomy): Eukaryota > Metazoa > Chordata > Actinopteri > Labriformes > Labridae > Xyrichtys > Xyrichtys novacula. Next base: position 24,595,735 of record OY660868.1, on the reverse strand, counting down.
CTCCTGTCAGCAGAAACACCTTTCACCGTGGGGGACCTCACTACTCACAACTAATGGACATTAGCATGCTGACTCTCACACATACGCATACTGCACACCTATGTACTGTATATACAGTGAACACTACAAGGTATGTGTATACTGATGGTGGATAATAATGGACAGAACATTGGCATGCCAATCCTCACACATACACTTACTGTTCCCGCATGTATATTCAGTATAAAACTCTGTAGTATGTATAAGGCATGTCTGCAGAGAGTGGGTTCATTCAGAGGAAATCTGGGACACCTACACATATGGAGGCTGTAATGTGTACAGTAAACTGTGTTGTTAAAGTGTAGTACCATACATGATTGCATGTAGAAATGATAGATGATTGTTGATTGTGAAAGTGTCTCTTTAAGATTCAGAGTGCTTACACAAACACAATCCCACAGCAGGTAGTGAGGCTGAACAGCATGCTAAAAAAAACAAGAAGACAAAGATGAAAAACAGCAGGCAAAGGAGAAGTAAAAAGGAGGACGATGAAGCGCATGATTTGAGCTTATAACTTGGAGTATACCTACCAGGGATAATAAAAGTACAGCAAAAGAAAAGACCCCTTTTTGATGTTTAATCCAGTGATTTACTCATACGTATGGATTTCACCATCCGTTTAGCTAAATTTGAACCAATTGTCTCCTGAGCGGCAGTGTGATTCATACACAGAGCCAGAGGCTACAGCCGGGGCCCAGTGACACATGCAGATTTATGTAAATGCTGCTCAGCCTTGTGCCACCTGCTGTAGACCCCCTGTGTAATTACCAGTGGAGGGGCGGTCTGCATGCGTGAGATACCTGTTGGTGCAGACCCGGGTTCAAGGACATCCATCTCAGCTAATGACCACATTGAAGGAAACACTCTCATGCTTATACATAGTGTGAAAATGCTCTTTCTTTCTTTTTTACTCAGCTCCTTCTGACCAGTTAACTCTCTGCAGCTCAGGCTTTTACTGCCTGTCTTTATGTCCTCGTTGTGTGTCTCCATTTACTCCACCTGTCCATCTACTGCTGGAGAAGGAGAAAATATCCCTCTATCTCTTGTGTTTAACAAAAGCTTGTGAAACAGAAGACAGCTTGTGGATGTGAAATGGTGCATTTAACTTAAACCCTGATGTGCAATTGAACTTCCAAATGACAGTGTTTATTTTGCTATTTGCAATATATTCTAGTTGTCTTTTAAGCAAAATTACATCTATTAAATGAGCCCTATACAGCTGAAGTAATCCTGTGCACCCTGTTAGCCTAGTGTTTTGATACGTAATAGGTCACTGGAAGACAAACTTACCTGAGTGTAAGGAGCTGAGACGAGGCATCTCATGGAAAGTGTCAATTCAAGTGATATTAAACGTGCTTAACATTGATGAGCCTGATATCATAAGTCAACAAGGCTGAAAAAGACTAATTTCCAAGTTGTTGTAGGTATTACATGTAAAATTGTCCTTGCTTATTGCTTCAAATCATGTTTTCATATTTAGTTTCCACTCATGCAGTGGTTGGTACAGTCATACAAGAACACCAGCTATAGTCAGCATACTCCTGTATGACTGTTTTCTGTAGACCTCTGATGCTTGGACTGAACGTAGAACAATTGACTCCAACCTTAACAAACCGATTGGTTTCAACAGCAAATATCTTGACTCTGCGAAGCAAAGCAACAACTGTGTGGGAGGAAACGAAACTGCTGGAGTAATGGGAGTAGGAGTAGCAAATCACTCCTGTTATAATGTCACCACAGGAGCTCATTCAAATCACCTCGAAGATGCTATGTTTTCTTAGTGGGTGGGCAAAAAATCCAGAGGCTTTTCACTTCCACATTCTCAGGGTGGCAAGGTTGGAGAATGAGTTGGGAACTTTACTGATCCTTAAACAATACATAATTATTTTTACCCAGAATACATCTGAAAACAGATATGTGTGGTTCAGTAAATGAATTCCAAGACAGTGAATGATGCCTCAGCAGTGAATGCATGCTATTCATCTTCCAGTTCAAAGACTATAGGAGGAGAAAATTCATCCCCAAGCGCATTATTCAGGTTTGTTGATACAGCTATTTAAAGTTCAATTTAGACATACATAAATAGTGGAACTGACCACCTCTGTTATGGATTCACACTGCAGCTGCATTTTTCAACTAAGTGGCGAAACTAGGTGGAACAATGGCTGCATGACATAGATCAGCAACCCCTGCCACCGCTATCTAAAAGGTTTCCTGCAGGGTTTTGGGTGATGTCCAGGTGAAAAACTTGTGATTTGTGAAGATTTTATTCAGTCACAAACACAATACAACTCAATCTTTACATTTACAAACAATATCATAAAGAAAGTGACTGAAAAGGCACAGGCGGAAGCATACGCTTATATTTAAGCCTGTCCTCTTTATCAAATGCACATATTAAGCTATCCAACAACAATGTTTACGTATACAAAAAATACAAAATAAAATACTAATTTCATAAAATCATAGAACAAATCATAAAACTAACATATCCTCCTCTTCAAAAAAATCAAGAATAAATCCTCATAAAGAACCAATAATAGAAAGTAACAAAAACCTTTACAGAGTCATGAACTTAGATGTGACAGCTCACCCAGGTAATTACAGGAAGTTTTCAGGAAAGTTGCACATGTCTGAAAGGGGCAACAGTATGAAAAGTTAATTAACTAATGAGGCTGAGTTATATGTTTGTTTCCAGTTTTCATCATTTTTGGTTAATTTATTATTTTTTTGGACAGTTTGATTTTGGACAGTTCATGAAAAATACGTATATTTTTATGCGCAAGAACTAATTTGTCTGAAAAAAAGGGGGTGTCTAATAGCCATAACTGCTTTGTAATTGTATTTTTTTTCAGTGTGAGGGACCTTGGTAGTAAAAAAAAAAAAAAAAACCTTTTTCTGATCCGTCCCATAAAACATAAATGATGGTTGAAATGATGTATCTGAAAAAGCTGCAATCTGTACATCTTCACTAATAGATTAACAGAAAAAAAATGAACCTTGCTTTGCATACAGCCTAATGCTTCATTTAAAAACACACTAAACGAAGCTGAAATCAATTTAGAAACATAAAAGCTTTGGAGAAAAAAAACTCACTAATTTAATTTTATGAAGGGGTTGTATTTATGCCAGAGTGAGAACTATTTAACCTCATGGTGAGTAATGAATAACATGTGCAGTGAGCTTCATTTATAAACCAACTGCACAATTAAATTAGTGCTTTATTTGATCTTAATATAGTCCATATGAGATTTGATGGCACTTTAAAAAAAGCTCTAAAGATGTGAGCAACTGTGCTTTTAGATATCTGAGCTTTTAACCATTCGGGAGCCGGGCAGAGCTCTGAGGTTGTCAAATCAACTTCTGCTGGAGGCGCCCAGGTCAAAACACAAGCACTGGGGTGACCAAGCCTTTTCAGTTGCTGGTCCCAGTCTCTGGAATAAGCCCCCCACCAAAATGAGACCTATTTCTGACCCAGGCCTTTTTCCAACCCCAATTGAAAATTATACTTTTTTATGCTTTTAATACCCAGTAGTGTGGTGACACTTTATTTTATTGCATTTTATTTTATTTTTTTATTGTTTTTATTGCATTAATTGTTTTTATTGGTTTTTATTGTTTTTATTTATTCATTTTAAAGGATTATTGTAAAGGACTGTATAAATAAAGAGCTTTAATTTTCATCTACAGTATCAAGGCTTTACTATTGTATACCTTCAAAAATGTATAATTACACATAATTTCCAAGAAAATATCTCCACAAGGCTGTGAGGCATTATGCAAGCGAGGGGGCTGCTGACATTTTCTGAAGAATAAATTAGGTTTTCAGCTCAGAAAAGTTACTTTCCTCTGTCTTTTTCTCAGCGGGTTGTGCCGTGACATGAAGAAATACAGCAATGAGATGTATTGATTTTCACATAGTGTTATAGCTCACCTTAGTTTTGCAAGCTGTTTCTTTCTGCCTTCTCCAAGGTAGCAGTAAAGTTGATGCAGCTGGCTGTCGCCAACCTGGCAGGCTGTCAGGAATAATGGCACTTCATAATATCGGTAATGCTGTTACTGTGCAGAAACCGGGCTTATTCGAGAACATTTATAGCTAGGAGAAAACCTTATAAAAGAGGCCATCAGAAGAAGACATTACATTCAGTTAATTCATGCAAACGTGCTTTTGATTTTACAGTGCCCAGGGAAACTACAGCTGACAGCCAATAAACTGTGGAAAAGAAAAGAGGAGAGCTGCCTTATCTGTCTCCTGCAGAGCAAGACCATGGCTCTTTGAGGCTTTTCTACAACCCAACAGCAAACATGATTACTCCTGAAAACATGGGAGCCTTTAGCCAAATTGCATCACTCACATCCTTTAATTTAGCATTCTTTAGATTGGACTTCAAGAGGTGCACCTGAAGCAGGAGGTCCCGTCCAGGTCTCCAGGCTCAGCAGTGCTGGCAGCCAGACTTCTCCCCCGCTCGGCAGCAGTGTGTGAAAAGCAGCTCTCCTCGCTGGCACAAGGCCCAGGGCATATTAACTGCTGAGCTCCAAAGACCTTCTCACTGGCACAGTCCTTGTTTCTCGCTCGTGCTTCCTCAGACTTTATCATTAAGGCAATTTAAAAGCACTTGAATTCTGATAGAGCCTAGTAGTTTTAGATAAATGGGATAAACGAAACAGCTCTCTTATTTGTCTCATTTTTCTCTGACTCCTCTCCCCTCCCTGAGTTTCGCTGATAAAGTTTGTTGTACTTTATGGTCAGAACACACACTGTGATTGGTCAGGGAATCGTTCACACTGCAAAAGCACATCCACCCACACACTCGAAGACGTGTCTTTCATCAAATACTCCATCTAGCAGCTTATGAAAGATGAGTTTAATTATTTATTGCTGCTTTAAAGGTTGCTCTGGTTTCTAATTTATCTGTTGCTCATGCAGATACTGTATAAACCCTTTCTTCTCTTGTCAGCCGGCGAGATGCAGTCCTCACTGAAATATGTAAAACTAGCTCATCCTTTCAACTCTTTTGCAGTACCATTAAGGATGTCATTATGTTGCCACTGTTACTTTACACAAAAGAGCTATCAAACGTGTCCCACTTAAGGAAGAATAACAGGAATACAGACATTATATCTACCAGCTAGCATAGTAAGCGCTCATTTTGGCCAGATGTTTATTGCTGTTGCTCAGCAAAATGCCATTGTGTTCCAGGCCCGGAGCCAAATGCGTATTTGTGTTTGAACATTTGCATAAACTTCAGCAAAAAGTCAGTGATACAGGGGGTTCAGGGCTACAGACAGTCAAGCTTCTCTGTGAGTAAAACACTGACGTGTCTCACACGTTAATGCCCTACTTACTAATTTTGGCTGTCTAACCTGTCCTACACCCCCCTCAGCCCAGCAAAACTCTGCCGGGTGTATCCTGTGAACCCACCTACACCTTTTCTGACATCTAGAGAGCTCACGTGCTGGGATTGATGTTCTCCCTCACCTCTGTCTGCATGGCAAAGTGCACATCCTGATCATGCAACTCTCAGGCCTGTAATGGCGTAGCATTAATCACCCTCTGGAGTCTGCGTCACCAGGACCTGCAGCTTCTTTTCCGGTGTATTTTTAATTTGACCATAAATCAAGGTGTGCTTTTGACAAATGACTATAATTACAGCAAAGGCCATTACTAGTATGGGTATGCATGTAGGCATGTGTGTACCGAATGTGAGGCAGAAAACTGTATGCCTGTGTTTCTGAGAGTCATATATGCACTTGAACTGTGAGGGTTGTGTTTGTTTGTAACAGGTGTGAGTGCAGCAACAGAATGGAACACAATAAATAAATGATGTGCGCAGGTCCCTAGCAGACTTGTCTGGCTCACAGCTACTGTTAATCTTATATGGGTCAACCTGTGACTGCAGGCAGCAGGTGGATGGTAGTCGGGGGGCTGAGGTGAAAAGAGGAAGGACTGGTGAAGACAGGAGAGGACAGCAGAGTGTAACATGGATGCTGAATTTGCAGCTAATTTTTTTGTTGAATAAGATGTATCACAAGTTCAACTGCACAGTAACTTTAGATGGAGGCTGCTTTGTGGGTTCCTAAAACGTGATTGATGCTGTTTTGCTATTGTGGTGTAAACTGTGTCAACAAACTGACAATATACTGCATATTTATCATAACAGAGATACTGGGCTTAAAATACAACCCTGTAAATGAAATATGTGTTTTCATTAATGCTCTTGAGGTCATAGATATTTTAAAAATAAATCTTGTGCACATAAGAAAACTATGTTGTGTGCACAGGTTATTATCTTGTTAGCGCAAATTATCATCTTGTGCCAACAAGTTATTATCTTGTGCTTACAATTAAATAATTCCAAGCACAGAAATAATAAAAAAACAAAAACAAAGGAATAAATATGTTCTTACCAGTTATTATCATATGAGTTATTATCATCTTATCATGTGCACAAATTATATGTATGAGATAATTATCTTGGGCACAAGTTATTTTCGCCTGCAAAAATCGTGTGTGCCCTTATCTTGTTTGGACAATGCAAATATTGTGCACAAAAGGCTTATCAAAAAAAAAATGTGTGCGCATGATAATTGTGTGCAACATTGTAATAACCTGTGTACACAACGTATGGATATTACTCTCTGGGGTTTTAGGGGCTCTGTCTTAATGAGATGATCACAGAACTGAAATGTCGGTGACGGTGTGTCAGACATAAAATACTTAAATAAATAAATAAAAATAAGAAACAAGGTGTTTTCTCTATCGTGCATCTAATCTGTCAAAATAAAAACATTCCTGCGACAGGCTGAGTCAGGTGTAAGGCTCAGTATTTGTTTGGTCACTTGTTTGCAGCAGGTACGAATCCTTTCAACCTCCATGCTTTTTTTTCTTTAAGCTTCCACCGTAGTAAGTATGACTTTGGAGGAGTGCAGTGATCACAGTATTTGGACAATTGTTAAAATGCATAAGTACTATTTTTTATGTTTATGAACGTGTTTATTGCGTACCTCTTTATGAGTGTGCCATGTCCTCCCCTAAATAGATCAGTAGAGATACAACAGCACTGCACTGACGAGCAATGCGAGTTGGTTAATGCAGCGCTACGTTGCTGCCACCCAGTCAGTTCAGAATGAACCCACGCTGAATGTCATCCATCATAGAAAAGCAATCATTTACTTTGTTTGCAATTGTTCAACAGATCAAACGTGGAGGCTGCACTTCTCCATTCTTGTTCACACTGAGGGCATACAGGAGCAGAGCTACCTCAGACAGACGGACATCTTTCTCATGCTTGTATTAGTTTTCTAGCAGAGATGAGCTCTTTAGGACACAGTTGGAACTTGCTGTTTTATAAGTTGACCTATCTGCAGGGAATGTGTGGTCAGGACTGTGATCCAAACAGGTCATGGATTAACTGTGATTAGCAGCACCAGAAAACGGTAAACAGTAATGTGTTTGCTGTCAGTTCATTAATGCTCCAAAGCAAGCTGTTCTGCTGTTTTCCATGAGATGTACTTTACCTTCTTTAAACATAGTCCTTTAGCACGAAACGATTCCACTCTTCTTCCAGCTGAGTGTGTTTTTTTTTTCTATCTCAATGACCAATTGAGCTTTCCTTAGAATCAGATACTGTTGTCAAAACTATGAGTATGATCACTCCTGAAGCCCCTTTGAGATGATTTACATAATTTCCCTGTCTGTTGAGTGGATTGCAGCCAGTATTCTCATTTGAATAATTATTCGGTTTGTGCTTCATCTTTGAAAATCATTGCTCGAACTTAGAAATTATTCCCAAGTTTGCCTCCTCCCCTTAAGTTGACACATGAACATTTGTGCAGGAGTTGCTTTCCAGCACATGAAGAGACACAAGTCATTAAACTGATACACTGCCAAATCCTCCATGCAGAGGATAGTTGTTGTAGACGCCCAATGTTTAAGAGGCTACGGTAATAGGATCCATCCTCAGTCTCAGCAGGATATGGTGCTCTCTGACTCTCTCTCTCTCTCTCTGTTTCCTGTCTATGTTTCCTAATTTAATCTTTTACAATGAAGCAGGAAGCTCCGAGCTTGTTTGTCAGAGCTAAATCACAAAAAACATATTTCTGAATAATCAGCATCAGATGTCTTTTCTGATTTAGCTCCAGTTTTTTCAGCTTATCTTGCAAAACATTGGGATGGATATCTCACCTTTCTATCAGCACATCTGCTGCTGGCTGTGAACTGGCATCTCAGTCCACTGGCAGACAAACTGGCATCATCAGTCCTGAGAGGCTGCCTGTAGAGGCTGCAATCACAGGGCATCAGGGGCGCAGGGACAGTAGTGCCAAGACCCCATCTGCAATCATGCTGCAATTGGCAATCTTTTGAAACACTATCTGTCTCTCACTGTCTGTTCAGGACCTGTCCTCGGTCTCTCCCACTGTCTCATTTCTTCCTACACTCCTGGAAAAGATCACCTTCACTTCCTCCCCGCTCTGAAGAGTTTTACATTACAGATGCAAATTGTGGTACATCTGTTAGTCGGTCGAACAAACATTCACAGCACCTCTGGAAAGGAAAATAACTCTGCATGTTTAATTCAATACAGTCTGTTGTCTAAGAGCCCCCTCATCAATTAGTTACATGAATGTTTTTAATGGCAGCTTTGAAGGTCTTCAGGGAGCAGGTTTTGGCAGGCACATATGAACTGTCAGCTTTAATATTACATTATTTTGACCAGACGCTGGCGCAACCTCCTTATGGAAGGACTCTAGGGCCTGTTTTCACAGGCTGATCAGGACTTCATTGTGGATTTACGATTATAATGCATTTTGTATCAGTACCAGATTATTTATAAGAGATGTGTGAATTTGATACACACCAAAGTCTTGTCCTTGTTGCAGCTTTTCAAATGCTTCACATGCCGTAAAGGGTTAGTAGGGAGGCATATGGAGGAGGATAAGATTTAGCAAGGTCATGAAGATGAGAGACCTTCAAATTGCTGCTCAAAATTTAGTTCCTTTTATTGACCACCAATCTCCATCCCCAGACTTGAGTCGTGAAACCTGCAGACAACACTAAAACATTATAACTGCCATCAGCTTGTAAGAGATTCAAAGGTGAACATTTTATGGCATTAGTCTCTTTTTCATCAGAAGAATCAGCTTGTGTGATTCATCGTTTCAACTAAAGGTGGACTTTTTCCACCTCTGCCTCCTTTCTTTTATATTTGAACTCTACTGAGTTAGGAGCGCTTCATATTGGGATCTCATCCACCCTGATTTAAGAAATAGATCTTGCACTAGAAGGTGAAAAAACGGACATATTGTTAGTGTCTCTGAATAAAAACCCTTCAGTGTACCCTTTCAATCTACAGTTCAGTTTTGTTTTTTTGCTTTTTTGTTTCTTTTCGCTGACTACTTCTCCGCCGGTGTGCACAGATTTCGTAACTGTTTTCATGATCATTTTTAATTCAGACTCTGTTATGAAATATGTCTGACTGTGTTTTTAAAAGAAAATTAAAGGTTTGCCAGTGGTCCTGACTGCCTCTTGGTCTCATATCACACCCAGCATCCCTGTCAAAGGACAACCATTATGCTTTAAAACCCAATTCCACTGAAGTTGGGAAATTGTGATAAATGTAAATAAAAACAGAATACAATGATTTGCAAATCCTTTTCAACCCATATTCAATTGAATGCACTACAAAGACAAGATATTTAATGTTTAAACTCAAACTTTATTTCTTTTTTTGCAAATACTTATTAACTCAGAATTTCATGGCTGTAACACGTGCCAAAGTAGTTGGGACAGGGGCATGTTTACCACTGTGTTACATCACCTTTCTTTTTAACAACACTCAATAAACGTTTGGGAACTTAGGAGACTAATTGTTGAAGCTTTGAAGGTGGAATTCTTTCCCATTTTTGCTTGATGTACAGCTTCATTTGTTCAACAGTCCGGGATCTCCGTTGTCGTATTTTACTCTTCATAATGCGCCACACATTTTCAATGGGAGACAGGTCTGGACTGCAGGCAGGCCAGTCGAGTACCTGCACTCTTTTACTACGAAGCCACGCTGTTGTAACACATGCAGAATGTGGCTTGGCATTGTCTTGCTGAAATAAGCAGGGGCATCCATGAAAAAGATGATGCTTGGATGGCAGCATATGTTGCTCCAAAACCTGTATGTACATTTCAATGTCAATGTCAATGTCAAGTTTATTTGTATAGTACATTTAAACAGCCAGTGGCCTACCAAAGTGCTTTACAATAACGAAGCAGTAGCAATAAAAGCAAGTCATACACAGCAAACAGCAACAACAAAAGACATGTAACATATAAATGTAAACAAAAACAAATATATAACCAATACAAGTATCATACTCCGTCAAAAGCTAAGGTGAACAAGTGCGTCTTCAGTTGGGTTTTAAAAGTAGAGAGACTATTTGCAATACGCACACTTAGGGGTAGTGCATTCCACAAAGTGGGAGCTGCAACCGCAAACGCTCGCTCCCGTCTGGATTTTAAAAACGAACGAGGCGTTAATGTTGCCTTCACAGATGTGTAAGTTACCCATGCCTTGGGCACTAATGCACCCCCATACTATCACAGATGCTGGCTTTTGAACCTTGCGTCGATAACAGTCTGGATGGTTCTTTTCCTCTTTGGCCCAGAGGACACGATGTCCAATATTTCCATAAACATTTTGAAATGTGGACTCGTCAGACCACAGAACACTTTTCCACTTTGCATCAGTCCATCTTAGATGAGCTCGGGCCCAGAGAAGCCAGCAGCATTTCTGGATGTTGTTGATAAATGGCTTTCGCTTTGCATAGTAGAGTTTAGAGCATTCAATGTTGGTTTCCGGCCATGCTACTTACGCCCAGTGATTTCTCCAGATCCTCTGATGATATTGTGGTCCATAGATGTTGAAATCCCTAAATTCATTGCAATTGTACTTTGAGAAATGTTGTTCTTAAACTATTCAACTATTTGCTCACACAGTTGTTCACAAAGTGGTGAACCTTGCCCCATCCTTGCTTGTAAATGACTGAGAATTTTTGGGGAAGCTGTTTTTATACCCAATCATGGCACCCACCTGTTCCCAATTAGCCTGCTCACCTGTGAGATGTTCCAAATAGATGTTTGATGAGCATTCCTCAGATTTCTCAGTATTTTTTGCCACCTTTCCCAACTTCTTTGTCACGTGTTGCAGCCATGAAATTCTGAGTTAATTATTATTTGAAAAAAAGATAAAGTTTATGAGTTTGAACATTAAATATATTGTCTTTGTAGTGTATTCAATTGAATATGGGTTGAAAAGGATATGCAAATCATTGTATCCTGTTTTTATTTACGTTTATCACAATTTCCCAACTTCAATGGAATTGGGTTTTGTAGATTGACTTCTCTTATAGCTGTCTAAAAAGTAGATGCTTTCCAAACAAACTTTGATGAATATGCAGAGAAAAGTTTCTTTTTGATTCATGACTAAAGTTTTGACATTGTTTGGAGCAGGCTAAATGATTAAAAATGTTTTCAGTACCACATCCACTTACGCGTGGTTGAAACTAGTTGTTGGCAGGCTGCTCTTCAAGGACTTCATGGTTAAGTGTGCATGCTCTTTTCTTGGAGTGGAGAAACCTTTGTGCTGCCCTCTTGGGAACTTTATATTTAGCTTTGGTTTTGGAATGGTGTGGGTTTTTATTTTCCATCACACTCAGGAGATCAATTTAGCCAGCTGGCTTCACTGACGTCTTAAAATACCAAACAACTGGAGACTGCGTCAATGCAACTTCCCTAGTGTGACAGTTTGAAAACCCATCCAGTCAAATATGGTTCCATTTCTCCAAGCATGAGTGAGAGGTGGGGGTGTATTTTTTCAGTTTCTTATAAAATTACTTATATCAAGATTTTTTTGTTGCATTAAACACTACACACACACACAAACACTGAGAGCACAGAGAGCACTGGTTTACACTGATTGAGCATCAGCAAAACATCCTTAGATGAATCTTTTCGATGTATAAAAGTCAATGACCTGTGGTTTACTAATTACTTTTTTTTTCAGTAAAGAAAACCACAGTGCTATCAAACTAAAGCAAGCTTAAATGTAACAGAAGAAGGATGACTTCTCTTAACCTGTCTGTTTTAAAGGGACGAAATCATCCTCAGTTTTATGTTTATTATTGGGACTTAATGCCAGTGATTGCAATCATGCAAGGCTAAATCACTGTCTGTATATTAATATAGATGCCATGGTTCATGCTGTTTCCACTGTGAAATGTCAAGTCATTAACTGACATTGGTGGGTGCAGATATTTTGGGTTAGTGGGGCCAAGGCATGTAGAAAAGAAATCTGGACAGAGGAGCTGCAGGACTAACCTCACACTGCTCAACAAATAGCACTTACTTGACTTACTGACAAAATGTCAGTTCAGAGGCAGACACCCGTGCTTATGAAAACTCCGGTACGCCTGAGTTGTATTTGTTATGTTGTTTTACCTGCACAGCTCTGATCATCTGATAAAGAACAACAGCCTCAAGAGCTGTCAATCAAAGCTCACCAAAACTAAGCTTGTCAGAAAAAACATAGCATGTAAACCGTGTTTGAATTGGAAATATACCTGATGTATTAGCATAGTTTGAAACCTGCTTCACAGGTAAAATGGAGGCAGGCCTTGTGTGGCCTTTGTGGCCTGCACTGCAGCTAGCTCTGAATGTTTGGCCTTCTATATTCATGAACACGGCATGAACAAGGCAAATAAAGTACAATATGGTTTTAGCGGTAAGCAAAAGAAAGCAGAACTGAAATGAAATGTCAAGTCACCACAACAGGCTAAAGGGTGACATAGAACTCCTCTGATGTTGTGTTTTTGTAGACGTCAGATACCGCTGCTTGTCAAAAAAATATCATTTTCATAAACCTGTGTTATCTAGCTCAAACTACTGATATTCAACTTCTTTTTCATGTCACTTCACACCGTGAAGGTGGAGTGAAAATTGTCAACATGGTTTTAAAAAGTTAAACGGTATATGAGAAACAATACTGCAGCACAATAAAGCACACGTCCTTTTTTGCACCGCTAACGATAAGTTATACTTATCATTTTTTGACTGTTAAAAACACTGAAATCCCAGCTTGATTAATTTGATACTGATAGTGAAAAGGCCTAATTGTAGACAAAGATTTGTAGGCGTTTAATGCAATTGTCAAATATGATGCTGATTCCACACAGCATAAAATAAAATAAAATAAAATAAATAACAAAGAATAAATAAATAAATACATTTTAAAAAAGCATCACAACAAGCTGCTGCATCTTCATAGCTGTGTTAAACCATCGCTGATAAGGCTGTTTTGTTTAAATTACATTTAGACCTTAAGTGAGATGTGCTAATTGGGGTGGTCTAATGCAAACTTAAAGTCAAGTGGTTATCTGTGTACTATGAGGCACATCACACTCATTTAATGTTGTTGGATAATTAGTGTTGTCATTTTATCATCAACGGTCAATGATTTCAAGCTCACTATTAACAGCTCACTGAAAGCATAATCATACTGTGTGTATACATGAAGGACATTAACAGACATGTGGTCTGTGTTTAATATCCAGTCCAGATTTTCAGCTCTTTGGTCTTCCCCCCAACTGGATAAGGTGTCTTATCCCAACTCCTCTCGTTGTTTTTGGAGCCAGTAACTCCCCTCTCGAATAAGCGAAAAATTGAAAAAGTGTGAGTTGTTTTTTTAAGATTTTTATTTTTTTTTATGTTCAAGGGAAAAGTAGGCTATTTTAGAAAAATAATAATAATTTAAAAAATAATAACGCTGTGGCTAAAATCAGCCACTAGGGGCAAAATTTAGCCACTAATTTCTACGTAACTTTTTTTTTTTTACTGCAGCAAATGGGATGTTTTTTTGTGCAGATGCTTATATTGATGGACATTTTCACCAGGTCAAAAATACGCGCTGGGCAAATTTTCATCCGTTGTTAACGCTCAGTGGCTAAAAACAGCCACTAACTTTGACTGCTGTAAAAACATATTGGGTTAATTTTTTTTTTTTCATATATCTCTTAATTAACTTTTGCTTTGATCAAAACTAGTAACTGTTTTTTTAACCCTTTGGGGGTCCATCCAAAACATAATGTCACTGAGATGGTAGAAAATAAATCTAATAAAAATCAGTAATTTTCCTCCTATTTTTTTCCCAATATTAGTGACTTTACACTCACCGGCCACTTTATTAGGTACACCATGCTAAAGGGTTAAAATTTGGATTCTTAATGAAACATTTACTAGTTTTGAATAGAGCAGAAGTTAATCAAGAGATATGTCAAAAAAAAATCTGAAAAAAATATTAATCCAATATGTTTTTACAGCAGTCAATGTCAGTGGCTGTTTTTAGCCACTGAGCGTTAAGAAAGGATGTTAATCTAAGGGTTACACAGGGATTAAAAAAATAAAAAAACAATAAAAGCACACTATGTCCCTGTAAGAAGATTAAAATGAGTAAAACGGAAAGAAAGGTGACAGGAAGGGGGGAAAAATGGGTTTAAAGGTCTAAGCACTGAGATCTGTAGTGCTACTGAAGAGGCAGCCATATCCTACAGCACCATAGCAACTACTGTCTGTTTGTGTGTGATGGCAGCTGTAAAACAAGTTTTGTATTTGTGCTGTAGAGGACAGCCATCAAACAAACCAGACATATATATCTGTTTCAAAGTCACAAACAAACCATCTACATGAGAGCCCTATCTCATTATTTTATAGCCGCCTCTCCATGCAGTCCTTGGATTTACACGCTCTCTCCAATATCTGTCACTCCAATTATGAGCAGGGTAGTAAAATCTCTTTCAACACATCTGCAGTCATATGTATTGGAATGATATAGGAGTACCTGTGCTTTTATGATGAGACCTCCAACACACACATCTGCAACCAGTCCATAAGTTTTCCTGTTTCAAGAACATGGTCATTCAGGATTTGAGCTGATGTCTTTTGCCATTGTTATTTTCCAGCTTGTCTGGGTCAAACACAACCTTAAGTTAACTTCCTACTATCCTGCTCAAAACATAAAGACAGCACAGTAACTGTGGCAGGCTTGTGAGAGTTTTTACTTTTGTTGATGTGCCCGTTACACCAGCATGTCATCTCTGGTGGTTATTCATCCAAAATTATTATTATTATTTTGTTTATGAATATCCTCAGTAGTTCAAACTGAATGTTATTTATCAGGACAAATTTTGAAATTCACAAGCAGTTTATTTTCTACAACTGAATGTACAACTCAATTTCCAAAACGCTGGTATACTGTTAAAAAACAAGTTTGATGGTTTGCAAATGATTTTATATTTTATTGAAAATAGAGCAAAGGCATAAGCAAATTGAAATTGGTTGTTTTCAGTTTATTTAGAATTCAGCAAAAGTTTGCTCACACTGTCTCTCACAGAGTAGGGAGCCTCTGAGATTCTCTTCTTGTACCCAGTCACACTACTAACCTGTTGCACATTAATCTAATTACTTGGGAGATGTTTCTCCTTATCTTTAAATGATTTGCAAACCATTTAAAACACTTCAAGTTGTTAAACATAATTAGTGTACTCTTTTAGTACCTGAGGTATTCTATCTATGATAATGCCAGGAAGAGTGATCAATGAGAGGATGAAAGCATATATTAAGAGTTTATGCATCACAGCACGTTCCCTTGGTCCTTTTCATGTGTCTCTTTGCTGCCTCTGCTCCTGCTAAACCCCAAATGACGTTTGTTCCAGTGTTCATTTTTGCTTTAAAAAAGGAGCTCCCTAATGGATTAATATTGACACTCCCATCTGCGAGACATAACTTTAAGTTTTTCTAATCAAAGAGTCAGATATTGCACCGTTTGAGGACTTTCATGCTCAAAGTAGGGCATCAGTGGAATAACAATTAAAAGAGCTTGAAATAAGAGCATGTGGAAATACACACTGTTTTTGGATCTTGTATTGAAATAAGGATCAAAACATCTTTTAGTCCTTGCCAGTGCACCTTTGACTACACCGATAGAGGCTGCATCTCAACAAGACCTCCCGGCAGAAGAGTCCAGTGACCTGTGAACTCACTAAGTAGCCAATGATGGCCACTGTCACAGGAAAGACAGGATTACTTTGTGTTAGAAGTTTCCTTCTCACCCATATGCTACTTTTCCTGTCTTTGGCTCTTGGCCCAGAGCCCAGCATGGCTTCCCTTGAGTGGTCAGAGAAAGTGCTGAGTAACTCGGTTCAAGCCTCTGGGGCTCAACCTGGGTGTTACTGGCTTCCTGAAAGCCTATCGATCTGCCTGAATGCTTCAACGCCTTGCTGGGTGACTGTGCGTTGCTGGAGCTTGGCTTGTGTGTGAAATTACGTTTGCTTATAGATTTGTGTGTGTGTGTATATGTGTGTGTGTGTTGAGCTGACTGAGAGTGTGTGTGTGTGTGTGTGTGTTTGTACATAGTTGTTTGATTGACATGTTTGGGTGTTTCAAGAGTTGGCAGGAAGTTTTCAGCTTTTTTTCTGCTTGGCTGTTTAATGGGTTGGCAAAAATCCCTCCTCTGCCTCAGCCAGAATAGACCTTCAAAGGGAGGCACAAACTTCTCTGCTCATGTACCACAGGTGCACTCTGTGTACTTTTAGGTGGCTGAGTCAGTATGTACTATTGGATAGGCAGGAAACCTTGATGAACATATAGGTGCTCACATATCTAATCAAGTCGCCATACGGCATCTTGTCTAGTCTTGTGCTTTCATTGTGGCTCACAAGAATATATGAAACACATCTAGCCTAGGAATTACTGAGTGCTCATTTCAAAATAAAAGTCTGCATACTAAAACAGACATAAGCTTACAACACAGGAAGGTACTGCCAAAAATATCACTTTGGCTGTGTGGAAAAGGTAAAGACTGAAAAGGTTCTGAAACCACAATTGAGTTTGACTGTTATTGTCTAAAGATTTGGTCAACTTTGATTGTTCAAGTTAATGGTCTGCTTGTTGTTGCACATTTTTAATAAAACAGGAATCATCTCTACTTTTATTTGAGGGAGCAGTGCTTAACTACATTATTCTGATTAAAAACTGGAATACTAAATAAAACTACTAAATACTTGAGCTCCAGTGAGGTTTTTGGCTTCTTAAAATATTAACTGACATGAAAACTAATGTCCCCATCTGAGCTGTTGAGGAAAACTACACTACTGGCATCAATCTTAATTTCTCCAATACTGTTTATTTAACATTTGAAATGTTTCTGATAGTCTGACCTCTGGTGACTGGGTAAAACTTATTTCATAGATTTTTATAGACTTACATCCTGTTGTTTGGGGAGAGGTCTGATCCCACTGAGCAATAAACGGCTATTAGACGCATTTTTTTTTTTTTAGACTGAATTACAACTGTCTAGATTCTGTGTATTTTTAGATGGAATTTAGACGTTGCACTTTAACCCATTGTTTGATAACCATTTATTTCAAAAAGGAACTGTGAGTTGCATAACTGATCTCCAAGTACGTAACCAAAATAATTATGATAGCTGTTGAGCATATACAGTGTAGCATAGATATAGCCCAGATTAAGATTTAGTCTGAACTTGGTTCATTCTTCATTTTTAGACCTGTGGTAGCCTGATTTTAGACCAGTCGTCTAGGCTACATTTAGTCATCTATTAGGCCTCGTTTAGATAAAAAAAATGCTCAGTGGGAATTCAGGCCTACAGTAATGGTGGCTGTTGGTTTCAGTTTTATAAACCTACACTTGACAAACCTACATTCCTGCAAAGTGATTATTTCTCACATACAGCCTAAGATTGTTCGCACATTGTAGTTTGATCAAATCCACTGAAAACAAATCACCACTTTAGTCTCCAATCAGAATCACTTATTTTAGATTTCTGTCTAAGCTTGTTCTTGTCTTAGTTCAGGTAATAATTGATCAGTTCCATCAATCCTGTTTGAGCAAGAGATCACAACAAATAGTAAGTACATCCCTGGAGCCAACGTGCAGCTCTGTGGACTCAGGGGAACTGTGCACAAAAGGCCGTGAAAAACCAGGGGCAACCCCGAAGCAGGACCGCTTTGAGACTTTCTGGGGAGTACATGAAGGTCTGTAGGTGTGGACATCGAGACTACAGGCTGTAGCTGTGCTCTGTTTCTGCTCTAATAAATAAACATGGAATAAATCATTTAACTCTGAACTTTTGTACATAGTGTTCATGGTCTGAACACATAATCCCAGCTAGGTTTAGACAGCTATTTGGGGGAATGGCTCCTCTCAGAGTTGATCAAATATTTATAGCTTAAGTCCATCCGAAGGTCAGTTTAAACCTCATACTGCAGTAACTTGGTGTCACTGGACCTGTCCATGACTCTGAGCGATATCAGCAGCAGATGGCCGGTCAATAGAGATCATATGTTTCAGAGTGACTTTTGACCTCTGGAATTATTTTGGCACCAGGTTCAAATGATCACTTAGAGTTTGATTTTGATGCAGTGGGAAAACAAACAAGCAAACAAACAAAACAAAAAAAACAGCGAGCAATTTTCTCATTGCCCTGTTGTCCTTTGGGACATTTGCTATCCCCTGCTCACACCAGATGACTGTTTATTTGTCACTGATCGGGTGAAGTGTTCAGACACCCATCAACAGATTGTGTGCCAACCTGGTTGTTGAACTGGTTTCCTGATACATTGATGAAATGAGAACAGATGTCACAAAATGACGAATCAGAAAACCCCAAAAGAATTTTAATTATATGAGTTTGTTTTAAAGTAATTTCCCACGAGCTTAATGGCCGTGTTGTGAGTTTTAAGTTTGTGTCTGACCCTGGTACCCTCATGTTCTCAGTGTTGTATTGCTTCCATCAGTTTTCAGTGTTTCCTGTTTTATTTTGAAGTAGTTTATTCCCTGTGTGTCTAGTCTTGTTTTTCTTCCTAAGTTTTCCCTCCTAAGTAATTGTCAGCACCTGTGTCTCAGTGTCTCACCTGCTTCTCGTTGCTCATTTCCCTGTTTATATGTAGTCCCTGTCTTCCCCTGTTTCCTTTGTTGGTTCATTTTGTGTTGTAAGTCTGCGTGTCAGTGTCTTTTGGATTGTTGGTTCAGTTGTATTTTGTTTTTGTGTTTCTTTTTTTTTTTTTTTTTTTGGGGGGGGGGTTTGAGTTGGACATTTGGAAAATAAGTTTTTGTTGTTTTAGTTCTTTCTTTTCTTTTTTTTTTTTTTTTAATAAATCTGTTTTCATTCTGTGTTTTGGGTCCTTCCCTTTTTTTTTTCTGTTTCACTCTGAAACGTGACACAGGCCTGTCTAGGTGGCCAATTCACAGCTACTGTAGCCTGGTCTACGTCTTTCACAGGAGTGTGTGCCCCTCCCTTGTGTGCACTTATCTCCATCAGTATTCTCCTCTCCTTCCTGTACAGCTCCCCAGCGACTCCGCTGTGGGACTGCTTTGACTGAGACCTCACCACTACTTGTAGGCTACTTCATCTTTGCCTCTTGTTGGGCATTTTCAGACCAGATATAGCAACGCATGTGGCAAAGACATGTTATGCAAGTGGGAACATACATCAAGCATGACCTCAACAGGGTGCAAATTTGCATTTTGTCCCACATTCTGCAGTGTCCTGTTTGCAAAAGCCTCAGCCATAGGTTGCGGCAGTAAGCTGGACAATGCAGATGTGTTTTTAGAGGCTTCTTAAAAGATGAAAATGAGAAACTGTTTAGAAAATAAACTGATTTCTAAGGGGTTTATTTATCAATTCTGTTTAACGATTCCCTTCTCAATGTCTTTCTTTTATTTACAAAAAAAAAAAAAGTAGACTATAGGTTTTCACCATTAACTCAAAATTTTATTAAATCTCTGATAACAGAAGAAGATGTATGCCACCTTCCGTTAGAGTCTAAAAATAATCAAACGACAAACTATTTGTACAGCATTTACTTAGGTCGGTATTAAGTCAAATTAGGGAAACCAAGTTCAGGATCCCCAAAAAGAGACCACTATTACGTGGGGTAGAGTTGCATGTAGAATTTTACATTTTTTTGGGTCAGGTCAGGTGTGTTTTACGCGCTTCTAACTCAGTTAGTCCATGCTGCACAAACTCAAAACTTCCATAAAAAACCCTGAACATTTGAAGGATTTTATAAAGTCCCCTGGAAAGGTTTGAGTAAGGACAGATTTTAAGGTTTGAGGGCATAAGGGGGGGAAACAGCAATGAGATTGAGTATGCTTCCTTAAGTAAGGTCATGGTGTGCTTTGTATGCATTAAACTGGAGCTTGCAGATCCTCTGAATGAAATGCATAACGGTTATTCGGGTTCACTGTTATTGTGCTGAAACACAAATGTAACCATAATGATGATTACAAGCTGTAATGTAAGGTTAGCACGTGTCTCTGCAGCTGATGGAACATTTTATGTATCTCTGTATAACCCGGCATTGATTTGGGAAGTCTCGTCTCTGCTATCTCACTGTGATGTACTGGCATTCATGCCTGCCCTGACCCTCTTTGAAGAATTGCTTCACCCTGCCACTGACAAACAAACACAGGCTGATTGAAGTTTGTTATGGTGCTGAAATAAACCCCACTCATTCCCTTTAGATATGTTACTGTGGTTAACCTTGTCAAGTTGGGCTTCAGGGGATCTCTATCTCATCGAAACACTGAGACATATTTATTCCTACTGCCACATAAAAAAAATAAGGTTTGGATTGCAGTGATGGGTTTCAAAATAAGAATTTAAATGAGTTCATATTTAAGCAGGTGTAACCTTGAAACAGGAAACATCAAAGACCAAGCCTGTAGGCCTAAAACATTTCCAGTTTGTGTGCAGAAAGCAGGCTGTTTACTGTTGCTTTCAGAGTGCATGTGTATGATATTTACTTTGAAAAACCTTCAGCCCTATTCTCTTAAGCTAACTAGCTAATTGATGGAAACATTAATTGAACAATGAGTGAATGTTGTTTGCGTATGTCTGACTTTCCATATGCCTTTGAGTGTGAGTAAGAAACAGCAAATGGGTCCACTGATCTTCTGCATCTTCTAATAGATGCAACACTTACATCATGGACTATACACTGTGTATGCGAACCTGTCGCAAAATGAGTGATTTCTTCTCATTTTTGGCTCCAAATGTTCAGAAAAAACTGCTGGTACTAATAACCACCTCAATCAGAGGTTTCGTGCTTTGTCTGGTTTGTAACTGCAAGCAGAGAGAGGAGAGGGGGCTGTCTGTGGCTTATTTTGCATCCTGATTAACGTAGGTGATTATAACAAGAGTGTTGCATCCCAACAGGGGAAATCCACATTGTAATTATGGCAGAAAAGATGCTTGGGAAACCTTGTTAAAGTCGAATAAGCCCAGGGTTCTTTCTTGTTTCCTTTTTTTTTTTTTGTCAAGGCTGAAAATTAAGATCACAAATATTTAAATTGAATTAAACTCGGAGGAAACTAAAAAAAGAAATGTACTGAAAATGCTAATTGTATGCTGCATGCAGTCAGAGAGTCTTAAATGCTAAGACTGCAAACAGAAACAGCCAAGACGTTACCAACGGGGCCTGGAGCCTGGCTGTGGGTTTGCACTCAACCCACAGGATCTGGATTAGAGCTTTGTTCTCCACACAGCTGCAAATCCACCTGTGCTACAAATGCACGATTACATCTGGCTGAACCTCGGCAGTCGAGCTGAAGTATCGCTCAAGCATCAGTGATTGCAGCCTCCTTAGAGACCCTGATGAGACATGAGCACACATTTACTTGATCAGATCTCTGTGTGCTTTGGGAATTTAAGCTGTGCTAGAGGGCCAATGGAGACCGCGCTGACCATTAGTTCAGTCCAGGCTTAAGTATCTCGATATAATGATATTTTCTACAAACAACAAAGGGCTCCAGAGAATGACTCCTTCTTGGTATTTTTCTCTTACTACAACACTTAAGCAGGTTTTCACCCACCTTTTGGACTCTGTCATCGTCTAAAGATGGACTGCCATAAAACCTTAGACATCCTGAGGCTGAATCCATGTTCAGTCTTGTCCATGTCTGTCAAATTAGTAGGAATAATGAGCAGTAACAACACTAAATAATTAATAGCTTAGCTAAGTTTTCCTGAATAAGTAGTGCAGCACCTATATCAGTTACAATGTCCCACCACAGACCGTAATAATCATTGTAATGTTTATGGTGGTCAAAAATCAAACTGCTGGGGATTACCAGATGATCAAGGCTGTATCAACAGGGAGAGCCAGGACTAGTACTGGCCCACCTTAAAATCTGTATGATCACCCCAAGTGAAACCCTAACATTGACACTGTAATTGGCCTTTTGCCCTTTCAGAGGCATGTTGTGCTAAAAATCAGTTATGTCATGTTTTAACAGATTGCAACTATGTTTCTCTGTGTTGCAATGTGGCTAATTAGCTTTTGTTGATGCTTGACATTGAAATACCTGAATATGCTCAACAAATCTTCAGAAGGCGAGTGTGGGGAAGTCCTTCATGTAAGTATAGAGAGGCAGACTGATGTTTAGCTCATGCAGTGATTTCCACTACAGAGCGTGTTTTTAAGGCATTGCTGCCTTAGGGCCTAAAGATCACAATCATCCAGTAGGGCTTTTCAGCCTTTTGTACAGAGACTCTCTAAATCTTTTAATGTCACAAAAGATACTGCAAAAGATTAAATTTGGAAATTCTTTGCAACTTTGAGCCAAGAACTCTATTTTTTTCACTTCTTGCTCATGCTGTGTCTCAGATTTATTTCTGACAAACTCAGCCCTCTGGATGCCCTTTTTACACCCAGTCATGTCATGAACCTTTTTCTATTTTTTCCAGTGTTTCGTTGTCTCCAGAGCAACTGTTGGCTAAGCTCTCTAGTTTCAAACAAAGCTTTCCCAACAACTCAAACAAGAAAGCTGATGGACATGCTTAGTGTCACTGAGCTGCCAGTATTGCTGTTTAATATTCTCAACTTGTCCATTTGTTGATTACTGGGAAAAAAAGAGAAAATAGGAGCAGCTTTATTAGCTCAGATGAGATTTGTAAGTAACTATTAGTGGGCTCATGTGAATCCCGTTGAGCTTCAGTTTAGCTTGATCAGACCTCTGGTGTCAGCTTTAAATGAGACTGCAATAAAACAGTATCAGGTTCATTATTTTGTTGAAATAGTGTGGTTATGTGAGTGAGTGGTACGGTGTCCCGACATATCCTATTCTGTTGAGGTGGACGTGCTGTAACTCCAGGCGATAACGAGGAGAGGATCACCCTGAGCCTTGAGTGAGACAGCAGCGGGCTGCCCCTCATTATTCCACCATAATGACTCTCTCTGTCTCCTGCTCACTCTCTCATTTCTCCTCTGTCTCTCCTTTACTCATCGGCAGCAGCAGCAGCAGGAGGAGACAAACAGGCCTGTGTTACCCAAAAAGAAACACACAGCAGACTCAAACTGCACAAAATGAACCAGCTTGTGTTGTTGACTCTTACAAAACGAAGCCTCACGGATTCCTGTAAGAAACTGAACCATCAGATCACTTCCAAACCAGACGCTCTTTTTAGCACAGTACCAAACAAAACCTTTTCAGGGTAGGAGATGCTGATTTTGATTCAAATGAGGCTGTGGAAGCAGATAGCTTTGAGTGCGTGCAGTCTGTAGAATGACTTCAACTCTGCTGCAAAGCTGTTACTGACTGATCTATTTTGTAAGTGCCAGCTTATCATAATCAGCTTTTGCACATTTCTAAGCTGGTGATTCAACACAATCTTTATACCTCAAGTAAATAATTTCAAGAATGTCAGAGCTGCACAGTAAAACTTCTCTCCTGTTTTGACAGTTTTATTGTAGCATAAAGTAAGAAAAAGAAAAAAAAAGGCAAGTACTAAAACGCTAACAATAGAAATATTTTTCTGAGGGAATAAGTTGACAGTGACATTTTACAGCCCTGTTATTTGTTAGAACACTCAAGGGGAACACTGTGTTATAATTAGCATGCTGTTTCCTCTCAGCTGAAATCTATTGTACACCCTGACAGAGAAGAAAGAGAGGAACAACACCAAAACAATGAATGTCAAACAGAAAAAAAAGAGAGAAAAAACTGTAGACTGTGTTTCTTCAAGAAGTACGTGGACAACTTTCCTGCTCTTAACAGAGGTCGAATTTGCAACAACCTTACACGTATTCATTTCAACTGCAGATGGACTTGAATGGACAGTACCAGGAAGCGCCGATGAGCAGAGATGTTATTTTTCAAAATTTTGACTTATTTGCATGACAGGAAAAAGCTGATGTCCAACACATCATTATGCAGGGTGAATTAACAAAAGTGTATACACGGTCTCAAATAAATGCATCTTTTCCATCTAAGGGTGCAACGACACAGTTATCTCACAGCGCATTATACACCTTGGTCACAGCTGCCCATAGTTATTGGTAAGGTATGCTGTTCCAAGTGTCCCTGTACTATTATCCACTGTGGTATTAATTTGGATGTGTTGCAAACCGGTGCCTGCAAACGGCATTTCAAATTTCAAGGGGGGTACTGCTGAGAATGGTAATGCTAGACCAACTAGCAGCTGGGATAATCCTGTTTTTTGTGCCATAGCATTTACCACCTTGGGTGCAACCTGCTCTGGCCTTGCAGTTTGACCCAATACGGCAACATTAACTTGATCCTCTTGATACGTTGTGGCCTTTCTCCAGTTTCTACTTGCAATGCAGAGACTGGGGATGTTTGTGATGATACATGTTTCTGCCGTTTATGAAAATCTATGATGTGGGACTTTGCAATGGACAACTTGAAACCCGCTTATGCGTCCACTCCTCAACTCTATTCATTGCACATTTTATTTTCTTTATTACAAATTTCAGGTTTCTCCCTCTAATCCAGAGTGCACCATCATCAGCATAGAGTGACCTTCCTATTATTTGGTCCACTTCATTAAATATGTCATTAACCATTACAATAAGCAGTATTGGGCTGCATCCTCTACCCTTTAGAGTACCATTTTTGGCCATGTACACACTTGAATACTCAGCTCCCACTCTTACTTCTATTAAAAACCAAGCACCCAATTTTATATTTCCCCTTTTACTCCAAGATTACGAAGCTTAATGAGGAGACCTTCTTTCTATAACATATTGTATGCTTTTTCCACATCAAAACATACTGATATCACCATTTCTTTGTTCGTTTGTGCTTTTCGGATTCTAAACCTAGTACTGGGTCCATAGCATTCATGCCTTTAGGGAAGCCACTTTGGTGAGCGGAAAACAGGTTACTACTTTCCAGATAGTATGTGAGTCTCTCTGTCACTATCCTTTCCATCATCTTTCCTAATTGAGATTTTATTGCAATAGGTCTATAACTTGAAGGGTCAGATGACTTTTTTTCCCTGGTTTAAGCAATGGCACAATGGTTGACTGTTTCCATGCAGGTGGAATATTTCCCACTTCCCATATGAAATTAAAAAGCCTTTGTACAATTTCAAAAGCACTGTCTTTCATATGTGCCAACACTCCATAGAAAACCTGATCAATTCTTGGTGCTGTTTGTCTTGCACTTGAAATTGCTCTCTTTAACTCAAACATTTTGAATGGTAAATCCAAGTCCTCCACTGTTGCAGTCTGCTGCTCTGTCACTCCTGGATACATCACAAGAGTCTGATAAAGGCACATTTTCAGAACTATGTACCTTTACAAATGATTGTGCCAGGAGTTCAGCTTTTTCCAAATTGTTTATTGCTGTTTTGTCATTGCTCATCAACACTGGGATTTCAAAATTACTTTTCACTCTATTCATTTTCTTGATCATTCCCCATACATCTAATTTGGTGTTTCTCTCCCGATACTATTACAGTATTGCCTCCAGCATTTTTGTTTTATTTTTATTGTTTTCCAAACTACTGCTTGTGCTTTTTCTTTATATATATTTAACCAAGGTTTTATTGTTATATTTTAACTTTTATTGTAATGCTTTAACTTACATATCCTAAACAAACTGTTTCCTCTATTAACATCTTCTTGACAGCTTTTGTTTCACCATGGTATGCACTTCCTGCCCTCTGTTCCCCTGCTTTTTGGTATTATCCTATTTGCTATCTGGATAATAGCTTGAACCAATATTTCATTAAATTCATCAACGTCTGTTTTATCCTCTTCCAATAGCCACGTGTCTTCTATGTCTCTACTTTTATAAAATGCTTGCCAGTCTGTGTCATTAAATTTCCATCTTTGTATCCTCCTAGTTTTGGCATGGTTAGGCCCCATGCTAACTTTGACAAAGATCGGGCAATGATCACTCCCAAGTGGTGACATGTTCATTCCATCCATCCATTTTCTATACCACTTATCCCTTTCGGGGTTGCGGCAGGGCTGGATCCTATCCTAGCTCTCATCGGGTGAGAGGCGGGGTACATCCTGAATCGGTTGCCAGTCAGTTGCAGGGCTACATAGAGAGACAAACAGACAAACAGTCATGCTCGCACTCAAACCTAAGGACAATTTAGAGTTAGGTGACATGTTCATGACCTCCCAAATGCAAGTGCCAGTTGGATATTAATGTAATACCTAGTGTACTTTCTGCGTTATTTGCGTTGTTATGCTGAGTCCCTTTCCCACCATTTATATATACTAGTCCCTTGATGGCAATGAATTCCTCCACCACCAGACTATTAGCATCAGTGAGCTTACTCATCCATAATGTGCTGTGTGCATTAAAAACTCCATACCACACTAATTTCCCATGTGCATGGTTACTAATCTCACACAATATATCTAAATTAGAGGTTATAATAATTAATTATAGTTAACTGGTCCTTTTTCATCCAGATTTTAACCGTTATATATTCTAGCTCATTTCCAACATCAATCACACTGTGTTTAATTCCTACTTGTATAAATGTAGCTTCACCACCACCGTTTCCCATATCCTTGTCCTTCCTTACAGAAGTATAACCGTGAATAACAAAATGCAACTGTGACTTTAACCATATCTCCTGTACACATATAATCTGAGGCTTATTTGGCAATTCCAATATAAACTGCTTAAATTCTTGGCCATTGGCAATGCAATATCATTAATTAATGGGGAGTCACCAACCCCTGTTGTTGAGACAGGAGGTTCCCCACTTAACACTTCTTCCTCTGCTTCCCAGCTCAGTCCTTTGATTCCAAGATACTTTTCAGCTGATTTAACGATGATTTTAATCCTTTCCATTTTTCTGTCAGCCTCTGCAGAACAGTTTATGACATCTACCTTGAAAAGCACAGTCATTTTTACCCACAGTTAGTGTGTCATCCTTAACTTTGTGACAGCCTTCACATGATTGCGCATTGTTTCTCCTGTCATCAACTCTCGCTTCTTTCCCTGTCACTCTTTTTACAGCTTCAGCATATGTCACTGCTTGAGTGTTTTTAACCCGCTGCACCTCCACACCCCTTTTGCTGGCTTCACACCCTCGATAAGCAGAGCAAAGTTCACCACCACAGTTACAGCATTTCAGCTTAGCTCCAGCCTCGCATTTGCTGTACTCATGATCTCCCACGCATCTGCCACACCTCTGTTTTCCCTTACAGATGGCTGCCATATTTCTGGTGCTTGAAACATCTCAATGCTGGAGAAACGTATAGCTTGACATCATAACTCAAAAATCCAACACACACTTTATCTGGTAGCTCTCTTACATCAAACTTTATCATGACAGAGAGAAGATCACACCGCTGCCTATTTCTGGGTGTTTTCAGATGTTTTGCTTCAATTATTTTAGACCCAGTCAGGTTTTCTCTTATTTAGTCATCTGTCACTGTAGTTGGAATGCCAGAAATGACTCCCTGAACCATCCTTATTTCCTTAAACAGTGAACATTGTACTTTCTTACCATCTATTTTGTTCAGCCTTAACACTTTTCCTTGTTGAACACGATTCTTATAAGCAACAAACAAGGATCCGTTCCGCAAGACTTTTGCAATTTGAATGTTTGCTAACAGTTTGTTATGTGACTTTATTAATTGAATTGGGTTCCACTCACCAAAAGACTCACCCTCCTGCATAAGCTTGATGATCACCCTGTTTTCCTCTTGCTGTTTCCCTTTTATCTGAGACTGTCACCACCTTCCGTAAAAGACCTATCCTTGGATTTGTTTCTGTTTTCTTCTGCTATTATTGTCTCTGACTACAGTATACAGTATTCTAAAAATCACTTCTACCGCCATTACATTCAACTCCCATTTCACTTCTTGATCCGTCACTTCTCTCTGCCATCTCCTCGCCATTCACAATCCAGTCATGCCAACCGCCTGCTCAGTGAGCAAAGCGCTCTTTAAATATCCCTTAGCCCCTCCCCTGGGCACATCCATAAACAGATTATAAGGGTTTAAGATACAATTTGCAAAATACAACAAAAATTAATCAATAAATCAGATATTTCAACATGGACAATAAGGCACTAATAGCCCTGCATACAGCTTTTTGGTGCTCCAAATTTATAGAAGAAAATCCAACACACACTGTGTACCCTCAGCTGCTGCTGATTTCGATTGCAGGGGATAAGCCTCTGTCCATTTGGTGAAATAATCAATCATCACTCAAATGTTCTGATTTCAATTTTTGGTCCTAGTCAGTTTTCCAACCAGGTCCATCCCACCAGCTCCAGTGGCTTGGTCACCTAAATGAAAATACACGATATTAAGAAATCTTCATTCTGTTGGAAAGTCGGTTTGTATTTTCATCTACCTCCATTGGGATGTAGGCTTTTTTCACTTTTAGTTTACTCCTCCTGGCCTGGCATTTCAACTCACCCATTGCTGGATGTCTTTTTCCACGCCAGGCCAGTAATACCTTCTAGAAATGGATTCTAATGTTTTCTCCATCCCACAAAGGAGGGCTTTGAAAATGTCATCGGCCTCCTGAGGTGAGGTGACCACCTTTGCCACGTGTTCCCCCAGCCGCCATCGACGGCAAATGTAATGCAATTCGCCATCTTGCGGGCCTATATTAAACTGGCAATGTATATTTTTTTTCAAGGAAGTACAGTCTGCTATTCAGGCTTTTCTTACCTTGTATGAAGAAACTCTCACATCTACAGCGGATGATGAATCGGCCTCGGGAGGAACACCCTCCCGGGTAGATATTATCCACCAAATAATTGGTGATCTCCCGGACCCGGTCCCTGTCCATCCCTGCACTTACCTGAATAGGCCTACTCTTACCTTAAATCTTCTTACCTGACTACTTATGTGGCTACTTCGCCCTATCAGCAGCCCTACCTGTTTTTCTTACCTGTTACTTTCAACTTAACTTAATCTTACCAACCAGCCTTACTGTAACTTACCTTTCACACGAACACAACTTACCTCTTGCACTTACTATTAAAACACACAATGTCTTAACCTCAGCTTAGCTTTCTTCTATCTTACCTGACCGCTACTTTACACAAAACACAACAGCACAAATATCAAAAACACAGATGTAAAACACAACAGGTAACAGGCATACAATTAGACACAAATCAACACGACAGTCAGGCTGGACACAAAAAATATACAACAATGACAACAAGAACGCACCACAAGGCCCACACACAACTAAATTTCACAAAAAGCAATACAGAATGCACAAAACCAGACGACAAAAAAATGTACCACAAGGTCAACAGACATCACAATGTCACACAAAACAATACAGAAAACACAAGCTAAACAACAAACAACTGCAATATACTACCTCACTTACCTATGTCGTGTTTATCTATAGGAGCAGGTTATGTGGTGACACCCTGGAAACAGTTGATGACAAGTATGAGGTACACAAGCGGCTCAGTAAGCCGATCTGTGGCACTACAGCAGCGCGCTCGCCCCACGTCGCTCGTTCTTATTTGCGTTGTGAGTTCGAGTCCTCCTTGCGACGTCCAGCCGTGTTTATCGTAATGTTTTTATCTTTATTTTTGTAGTGCTTATTTGAGTTGGCAGTTTGGTCGGGATCTCCGGTTGTCAATATATGTGAAAAGCGCTGAGTTTTTCTCCTTGAAAGTGCCGGCAACCATTCTGATCCAGATGTTGGCTGTTCCACAGATTCACCACAAAAGCCTCAGTCTCAACCGATTTACCTAAAATCTAACCAATAAAATATGATCACCAGTTTAACCGGAACATCGGCACTGTCAGGCCGGCAGACCCGCGCCATTCGGGGAATGACAGGGCGTTTAATGGTGCTCTGTCACACTGACTCTAGTGTTTATTTACTGAGGGATGTCCTGCTGCATGGTGCCCCCTCAAAACAGAGGGGAGTTGAGACGTAAAAGAAAACTGTCTGTGCTTGCTCGGATGGACTTATTTGTCCTTTTCAACTTCTTTACATCCAGTGCGTTCTTTCCTCTGCAAAATAAGCGCGTCTGTTGGATGAGTTTTGAGTACTTTATTTCCCAGTCATTGTGTCATAGATGTTGGAAAATACCATGTGCAGAAAGTGGCAAATGCCCCCAAAATCAACCTTAAAAAATGGTTGCAAATCATTTGCTCTAAACACCCTATCTGTTTTGGGATATATGTCTAATGGAGGTCATTGGCGACGGACTGTTCATCTCTGTAAGGCAGCGTTACCTGCTTGCTTGGTTATTCTGCTTCAGAGAGTGATATTTCTGGGTGTTGGTACTGCAGATGTGCAGTGTCATTGGGTTTCCCCTTGAGTGGGTGACATATGTAAAACAATGTTTGCAGACCGTCATTAATTTGTTTACCGTTCACCACACTACCAGTTGAAAGATGGCTGTGCTTCCTCATATCACTGCCTCTCCATACCACTGTCATGCAAGAGTAGTCTTTGCCAGCTTTCCTCAATCTTCACCAGAGTTGTAGGATATTTACTCGCTAATCCCAGCATGTTGACTTGCAAGAACTTATGAACTGGAGGAAAAATTATGTTTATAAGCTGGTTCTGCACAAAACCAGAAACACCATAATTCACAAGTGTGCATTATGGTGCAGACAAGTGTGGATGCTGTATCCCTCAGTTTGTTATTAAATTGAGATTCAAGCATTTCAAGCATATTGCATTTTCTCTAGAGAAAATGTTTTGTGATCCAAGCTTTGTGTGAGCATGTACAGCAGATGTAGAATCAGCTTTTTTGTATAAAATACAGTAAATGTTCTTTTGTTAAATTTAAATTTATGTACCACCACTCTGTTGTTGTGTCTTCCTAAAGTCCCCCAAAGTTGCAGGATGATAACAAATGTATGATACTTGAATGACAATTTTGAAGGTAGTACGTTAAGGCAAAGAGCAAAAAGCCATTAATTCATTTGTGTGCGTGTACAAATACTCTAGTTAATCCCCATTAGAAATGAAATGGGCACACCTCTGTCTCTGTCTCCTGTCCTTCAAACAGGCTTTTTTAGCACTTGTTTTTTTTGACTGCTCTATTTCCTGAATCTACCGTAATGACTACACAAAAGATGCCCCCTGCTCACGTTATTTCATCACAGAGGTGCTGCAGTGTCCAGTAAATGCTTTGCAGGTTATGCTATGTATGATGTCGGTCATAAAAGCAGAGGTTTGTTTGTGGTTCCTGTCAGAGTGTGGGGCTCCATTTTCCCAAGATACAATCTCGAGTGATCCTCATCTCATCAGTTTATGTAGAGAAATGCGTATTCTTTCTCTTCTGTACTGCCAATATGGAGGGTTGTTTATGCTAGACTGAATTTGATGCCCTCAGCAGCTTTTTTTGAATGTTGTCTTTACCTTAACAGCTTTTTTTCTGCTTGTTGAGAGGCAGTATAGTATAGATATGTACCTGAGACTACCATTGAGGCCACAGCATGTCAGCACCAAATGGCTTACATATTCTCAAGTGGCTATCACAGTAGAAGATGGCCCTTGTCAACAGTGTATTTTTTCAACAATCCCTTAAAAGCATGAATGAATTACATTTGTAGTTGTCATATATCATATCAGTCCTTACACTGGAAATCATATTCAGGCCAGAAAAAGATAGGATGTAGAAAATGGATGTAGCAGTATTGGAGCAATACTATCTGCCATGTTTTCATCCGATGCTCTCAGACAGTGAATTTTTGTAACAACACCAGCTAAAAGAGGTTAAACATGAAGAGATATAGATCTAGAAGAGGTCTAGATGTGTTTCTCCTGGTCAATTTGATTTGTGTGATGTGCGGAATTCATCACTGTTGTTAAGAGCTTTTAACCAATTAAAATCTTGCATTGACCACAGGTTGGTGATGAGTAAGAAAACTGGGGAGAATCCAGGGTAGCACAGGAGGATTACACTTACCGGACACTTTATTAGCTACACCTGTTCAATTGCTTGTTAACACAAATAGCTAATCAGCCAATTATATGGCAGCAACTCAGTGCATTTAGGCACTAAGATGTGGTCAAGATGACTTGCTGAAGTTCAGCATCAGTACTGAGAAGAAAGGCGATTTCAGTGACTTTGAATGTGGTTGCATGGTTGTTGGTTCTGGATGGGCTGTTGTGAATAACTACCGATTGACTGAGATTTTCAGGCTCAACCATCTCTGGGATTTACAAAGAATAGTCTGAAAAAAGGCTTGTTGTTGTTACAGGTCAGAGGAGAATGGGTGGACTGGTTCAAGATAATAGAAAGGCAACAGAAAGCCAAATACTAGATATGCAGAATATCATTTCTGAATGCACAACATGTCAAACCTTGAAGCAGATGATCTACAGCAGCAGAAGATGACACCAAGTGCCACTGCTGCCAGCTAAGACTAGGAAACTGAGGCTACAGTTTACACAAGTTCACCAAAACTTGATAGTTTAAGATAGTAAAAACGTTGGCTGGTCTGATGAGTCTGGATTTCAGCTGTAAACAGCATGAAAGCATGGATCCATCCTGCCTTGTACCAATGGTTCATGCTGCTGCTGGTAGTTAAATGGTGAGGGGGGAATTGTTATGGCTCACTTTGTTTAAACACCCCAGTTTCCCTGGGTTTCGTTGCTGACCATGCCCATCTTTTAATGACCACAGTGTAGCCATCTTCTGCTAGTTCGTTCCAGTAGGATAATGCATCATGTCACAAAGCTCAAATCATCTCAAATTGGTTTCTTGGACAAGACAATGAGTTCCCTGTACGTCAGTGGTCTCCACAGTCACCAGATCTCAGTCCACTAGAGCACCCTTGGGGTGTAGTCGAATGGGAGGTTTGCATCGTGGATATGCAACTGACAAATCTGCAGCTTCTGCGTGATGCTTTCATGTTAATATGGATAAAAATCTTTGAGAAATGTTCCCAACACCTTATTGAAAGTATGCCATAAAGAATTAAGACTGTTCTGAAGGCAAAGGGGGCTTCATCCTAGCAAGGTGCATCTAAATAAGTGGCCAGTGAGTGATTGTTTCACACAGAACAAGAGAAAGCATCCTTGATTGTCCTAACAAGCATGTAAACCAGGCTCAGATTCAGTCTGACAGTGGGAGATCTTATATCAGTTACATGTGTCAGGGTTGTTGACATGTTTCCAGGTAGTTGGTTTGCTTGGCTGACCTTTAAAAGACCACAGGGGAAGTCTGTCGCTCTGCCTCACATCAAAAAGTTGCTTTACTTTGATGTGCAGCGCTGCTGTCCACTGCAGCAGGGACTAAAGCTAATTAAAGTATGATCAAGGGCCCAGAACACACACAAACACACACAGCCACACGTATCTGCATGAACGTTATCATGCAGAGGCCACACTTGCTCTGACAAACTCTGGGTGCAATCCCTCTGCTGTAAATAACATGCAACAAACCATCTGGTTCACACTTCTTGTTGCATAAGCAGGTGATTATTTAATCTATGACTGAGATGGTGGGATATGTTGGAAAGGCTGAAGTAAACGAGGAGGAATATGATGTATCTGCAATCACCGGTTGACCTCTGTAGACCGATTCTGGCCTTAAGACCCCCGGTGGTGGGAAAAATCTGTAAAACCACTGCGACTGAAAAGCTCAGACCTTGTTAAAACTGAATCCCAATAAAGGGTGTTTCACCGTGACACCTGCCATAGGAAATGATCAGGTAAAATGCAATTCAAGGTGTAAATACATTTCCAAAAGGAGCTACCTCTCTGATACCAGGTGATTATTTCTGGGTGGTATTCTCTAGAGCCACCCTCATGAGGCTGAGCACACTTTGTCGGGAGAGACGTGGCAGCTATCAGCTCAAACTTCCCCTACCGCCACCTTTGAGATTACTCCTCTGAATCCCATTTCTCCCATCATGAAAACTTGACATTTAGTTTCAAGACAGAAAATTGTCTTCAAAACACCTCAAAGAGAACTTCAGTACCTAACAGACAAGGCGAAAAATCGAATTTTTGTGACTGGCAAAGTGAGCAGCGCCAATATGAAAGCGCTTAGATAAAGTCAGGTGTCAAAAGAAGTTACTCCGTTATTTAGCAGAAATGGAAATCAAGGTTACAGCTGTGTATGTAGATGATACGTCATAGTGCTAATTGTCATATTGGGACCTTGTCATGTGTTAACTTCTCTCAGAGGTGGATTAAATGGCTGAAAAACAGACATGCTTTTTGAATCAACAGAAAAAAAAAACGTCATCAACTTCATTGCTTTTATGTCAAATGCCAGACCCATCTCTTTTCTGCAATCACATCAGAAGCATGTTTTGAACACACAGAATGTTACTCAGACCTCATTGAATCAGTAATCTGCACCAACAGGCTATTATCCAATATTAGAAACTACAAACCAAATATTTTGGGTTATACATAAAAATGTGGGATCAAGGCTCAATCAAAAACACTGAAAAATTACTGTGTCATTCACTATATTTGCTACCAAGCAGATACAGATATCAGACATGTATTGCAATCACTTTAAGGTTCTTCATGAGTGGAAAGCCTGTTGCAACTATCTTATTAAAACTAAAGTTTATTTACAAGACACTTATCTTATAGTATGTCTAGTCCTGGAGGTTGAATTTGCCACATAACTTATGATATGTGATACCAGACAATACACAGCACACATACTGCCCGAAGGCATTGTACAATAATGGTGCAAGGCATTATTGTATAGGGTCCAGTGCCTCTGTGTGTTTACCCTGTGGCCCTAATTAGGAATTTGATTGAGAGTCAGCTTTTTATCGTTAATCAAATTGCTCTGAAAGTGATTCAGTGATGCAGTGATGTCAGAGCAGTCCCTGATTAGTGAATTGGTCTCAGCTGTGGGCCTGGCTTAAGGCTCACAGGTTACTGCAATGATAGGTGCACCGCAGGCTGATGCAGCCAAAATGTCCAGAGAGAGTGCTGGTCTCACATTTGGGCTACCTCTATCAGACAAAAAAAAATGTAATGACTTCCTGAATGCTGTAATATGATTTTGGTGTTTCTACAGTGAATAACATAGTGAGGACATTCTTGCAAGTTATAAACAGGAGTCTCTTCTGCTTCTCTTCAAAGATCTTTGTATTAGCATCAATGAGGAGCAGAGAGAGACATTGCTGTACGTATCGTTAGGGACAGAACAAGTGTGTTTACAACTGTGGGAAAAAAACAAACAAACAAAACGAACAAAAAACCATGCATGTAGAGTGCAATTTGTAGCTGGGAGGAGCGTGGAGAGAGAAAAGTTTTATGCAACTTCTCTCACTCTAGCCGGTGATGTCACCCACTCTGGCATGAACATTCCCACGAACATTCCCAAAACTGACCATGTTCATTGCACAGTGAATGATCAAAAACCTATCGGAATGTTGATTAATACACCAATAGACAAGACTTGTGTCTAAATTTTTAAGTTTTAAATGGTGAAAGTATGCAGAGCTAGATGTTTTAAAAAACTTCAACAATTTATTTATTTTTATTTTTTTTTTACTAGTCCTCTGCGACTTACTCTGAAAAGTTCACTAACAATAAAGAAAAGTTATAGCTCAGGGATCCTGATCAAACCACACATTTTGATGAATAATTTGTTCTACAACTCCTCAAACTGTAGGACTAATAGTGAATTGAAATTTGTGCAGAAGAGGAATAAGAACAAATCCCCACTATAATAACAGTGCTTGGTGCATTTGCCCCATGGTCCTAATTATATGGTGGTAAGAAAATATGAGGTAAATGTACTATGTTGTCCACAGGGGCACCACAAAAGTAAAAGGTCTTTTCATTGAGAGGTTTTTATTTTTCTTTCTAAAAGCTTGAATAAAATTCAAAGTGGTTTGTGCAATAAAGGCTGATGATGAAGCTTATGACAGAAGTGGCTCATACTCAGTGAGTTTTTGGGACATTTGCCTCTTACATGATCCACAGGAGGTTCTGCCCTGAAAGAACTCAAACTTGACTGTCAAACTTGACAAAATAGTCAAGCCCTCCCAATCCCCCTTTTCCTCTGGAGTCATCAGTTAGAGTTTTTTGAGGCCCTAATCCCTGTTGCGCACAGTTTTCCAGCCCTGCACCAGCCCTCTGAAGAAAGAGTGCATGAATTGTGGCTGTGGTGGTGAGTGGGGTAAGTTGCATTCTGTCATTGTTGTCTGACTTCAAAGCCTCCTGCTCGCCAAGCTCTGCTCTGAATCCCCCCAAAACCTGACAACATTAGAATACCATCAAACACTCTGTGGCTGCCTTTGAAATGCTACTGACACTCGTTGGCGCTGCAATTTGCAGGCTCTAAAGAGCGCGCCCATGTTATTGAAATAAATCTGAGGCTTGTAATGGGAATGGAAATGAACACATCTTTCATGCTTTGGCTCAGAAGTGAGAGTTGAATATTGAGATGGAGCCTTGTTTCCCTGGAGAGTAGGTTGTTGACTTTGTAGCTCTCCCTCAGTGTCCATTGAAGCCTCGCCTTTTCCCTGTCATTTTACTTTTCATTTTCTGCTCCTTTCTTCTTCCCCTTCTTCTTTTCACTCCACTGTTCTCGCTCTACCCCCATCCAGATGGCATGAAATGGTTTTGTCCTGAGGGAGGGTTTTTAAAAATTTTGCAGCATTGTGGGAGATAAAATAAGCAAGCCTAAACAGTCACAAAGGTTAAGTGTACTAAATGAGTGCTTTGATAGACTTCAGTCTATCGATTTATAGTCTGGTAGTGCTTACTGTGCATTCTTCTCATTGCATCGGTGAGTAGCATGATGAAAGATAAATGAGGAGGGATTGATGAGTTAAAGTGAGGTGTTCAGCCATGCTCAGAAAAAGCTAAATTGAGACTCGGGTAGAGAAATTCCTAGATATCGGCGGATTGAAGCATGTGTGTTTCGGATTATGCCGGTAAAGAATGACAATCTGAACTGTTCTGCATATATATATATATATATATATATATATATATAATTATTTTTTTATTATTATTATTATTTATTTATTTACTTATTTTATTGCAAACTTGATCGCATGAGGACTTAAAGTCTTGGGGCTAACCAAAGATGATGCACTTTTGCAGGAATTATGTTTATCATCGTAACAAAACTGTGAAAACAAAATCTACTAAGCAGATAGAGATCTAGATATGTCTTGTTGCTGTTTCCGGCCTACGCTAGAAAGTATAAACTAGCAAATTATTAACCATCTTACAAAAATTGAACAAAGCCAGTGCTGGCAGCTGGTACCAGGAAAAAAAAAAAAAAAAAACAAGAGCCTCTTTACAACCTGCAGCCTACTCCGATGATTCCTCATGAGTGTAGTTCTGCTGGGTTTTCCTGTGCACTGCCTTCACCATTGCACCATCAAAACAGCAGGGAAAACTGTATGATTTACATCAGATCAGGTTTTGGTAATAACAGTCACCTTCTTCATCCTCAAAATGGCAATTTGCCAGTTCAGTTGCGTTTGAAGTCATGAGGCTGTCCCGTGAACAAAGGCTTCTGTCTCCTTTTAACTGGTTGCAGGATTGACTGAATATCACAAATCATTAAATCAAAGATAAATGATAAAATTAGGATTTTGAAATATGACAGTCAATCTGTAACTAACTAGACTGAGCATCTATATCAACTGATATAGCAAATCTATGTAACACGGCTATGGCCAAAAACCTCTTGTGTCTACCTATTTTACCCGGATCACTGTCATATCAGGCTGTAAGAGTTTGTTGGTTTCAAGTTTTAATGAGCCAGTTCAGCAGAAGTGTTGCTGAGCTTTTACACAGGAGATGAGAGCTGTTCTTTATCTTCAGAAAAACACCACTGATCTGCAAGCTGCTCCAAGAAACTTCATAAATGCTAACTCAAATCCGAACTTGTTTCCCTCTCTCAAAGATGGCCCCACAGACCCAGTGGGGAACAAAACTTAAGGATAAGAGAGCATTGGATCTTTTGTGGAGGACTTCTCTCATCTGACCATATGTCACTACTAAGTTTTCAGTGTTATGTTACAGTGAAATAACCTCATTTTCAGAGAAAGATAAGGCAGTAGGATATTGTAGCTGAAGACCTAGCCTTTGTACCAGAGAACTGAGCAGTCTTTTAGATAACATGTCAGTCCAGACACATGTGACATTGATAACGCAAAGTAAGGTCATTTACTGTGTACGAAAGCATGTAGTCCTGATCTTCAACCTGCTTCTAACAGATATATTAAATGCCTACACATTGCTAGTTTGCAACAGAGTCATAACAAAGGTCATCACCTCTTTGTACTGTCTATACTGTACCTCCAAAGCCATGTTTTTCCATCATTTATTCATGTACTTTAAATTAAGTCCATGTCCATGTAGATGGATATTTTTAAAAAAGTAACTTCATTTTTGTGTTTTGGCCTTATGTACTAACAAACACAAATGAGGCTTTCGTTCTGAAATAATAGTAGGTATATTTCCTGCATGTGTCAAGCTAGCAGGTTACAAAATTTAGCTTGGTTCTTGGTTTTATGCTTGTTTACAGAGAAAAATAGCTTGTTTGTGTTATTTCATTACAATGCAGGGGCATATAAATAAACCACGTCCAGTAGTTTCTTTATACCACCACTTTATCCATAATTTAGTGATCACTGTCTACAATTGCTAAGGACAGTCAATGCAAATCTGACTGGTTGGATCCACATTATCACCAAGTACAAGCCTGGCATGCCTTTGTGAGATTTCAAACAATTTCTGCGTTATACTAAGGACAAGATTTTCATTATTTCAGTACAGGAAGAATACCTCTGAATTTAAAAAAAGCATACTTTTAATTGGACAAGGTCCAAGCAAATCTTTTTCGGTCTGCTGCCTCTATATTCAACTCGTAGTGAAACCAAATACTTTGGATTTTGGATTTTAAATATGCATACTAACTCAGCCTTATCTGTCAGGTTACTTGTCTCATTTCTGTGAGCATATTTTATTTTCATCTTTCATCCCCCCTGGCACCCTGATATAAGATGATCCTGCTCTTTAAGATGCTTGTCAATGAACATTTCATTTTATGGTCAGCATGATGCTTTTACATTGCATTCATATTTATATTGGTGTCCAAGTGATTTTACTCTGAATTATGGTTTTGCATAAGTTTAAAAAGGCATTGCAAATAAACAGACACACACACACACAGCTGTTCTACCCTGACTGCTCTAATGCTCTAAAATGTCTCTATTACCTCTCTGTTAACTCCTCTGTTACAAACTCCAGTGTTGAATCAGCAGCGGTGATGATGACTCAAATTTCTTCCTCTGTTTGTTACACATTGTAGATGCATAAAGCAAAGGGCTTAAATATCTGCAGATGACTCATAGATGTTGTCAGATATTTAATGTTGATGCAGTAATTGCAACGGACTTTAAGATTCCCCTTCATTTTCCAACCCACTCTGAGAGTCAATCAGTACCAGGGATTCCTGTTACACTGCATTCACTAATTAACACGTCTATGTCCACACATGCAGACTTTCTCTCTGGTGTCAGATTGCATGAGCTACAGTACAGCAGTAAGATGCACTGCAGGGAGGGGGTAAAGTGGAGGTGAAGGGAGGATTGTCAGAGCTGATGGTGGGGGAGGACATGGGGATCGTGTTTTGACACCAAGGGGAGTGTGCGAGAGAGATAAAGAGGGGATGAACATGATCAGAGGGGATAAAGCCTGGTAGAGTCCTCGGCGGTACCTCGCTCAGTCAGACAAGACAAGCTCCCGTGAGCACATGACTCAGAGGTGACACTATTCTGCTCCTGTAAATCCTGTCTTCTCCTTCAGCCCTGCACCTAGACACTCTGCAGTAAACGCAACAGGCCTGCAAAGCAAGACGGACACATTATTAAGTCCACAAGCTGTAGCATGTTATGCAATGGTTCATAAATATTACAGCTGCTTTGTGTGAATAGAGATCACTGACTTTCATTGTTGCCTGGCTGACAGGGCTTTCAGAACATCCTACTCTATCTTCAGGGTATGTGTTTGTCTTCAGGGCATCTCTTTATATCTGAGAATTACATGTGTTCATGGTTTGTTTGGCAATCCCCCAAGTTCTTTTCTTTACAGCGCCAGAAAAACCCTCACAGACTGTTTTTCATACCACAGATTTTGTTGACATTTCTGCTGTTTGTGGGTTATTCTCTGTTTAACATTTACCCTTTTTTGTTTCCTCCAGTTGAGTTTGATGACTGTGCGGGCAACAAGGACGTGAAGTTCGAGGTGTCGGACCCCAGCTTCCACGTGGACAGAGATTTAAATCTGGTTCCTCAGCGAGACCTCCTCCTTAGCAGGCCAGTCCTGTTCATCCACGGACTCAGTGCACACGTAGATGACACGGCACGGGTGGAAATCGCTGGACTGCCTGGCCATTCATCGCATAAGCTCAGGGTCAGTAACATTCACCGCTTGAGTGTGTGTTTGTGTGTGTAGTTCTGGGTATGCAGTGTGCATGTTTTTGTGTTAGTTTCAGATGAGTTTGTTTACTTTTACCACATGGAAATTGAAAAGGTTAGTCTGAAAAGGTCACTCTAATGCAGCATAATGG
This sequence comes from Xyrichtys novacula, assembly GCA_962446985.1. Lineage (NCBI taxonomy): Eukaryota > Metazoa > Chordata > Actinopteri > Labriformes > Labridae > Xyrichtys > Xyrichtys novacula. The sequence continues at coordinate 24,554,831 of OY660868.1, read as the reverse complement.
GGCGTAATGTAGCGTTGATCAAACAGCAATGCCCCTGGGTGAATAAGAGAGTTCATGGATTGATTTCAAACTCATTTTCTTTCCTGCCAGAATTTGATGTTGAAAATTCTTGGACTAGAAACACTGTGTATACACAATAGCTTTCCTTTGTTCAACACAATTTTAAGATGAGAATGTTTAAGGTGGACTGTCAGACATTTAATATCCATGATGTTTTCCACCACTGAGCAACTGTTTCACATAAAGTATGAGTGATGTATTCCTCGAACAGGCTGAGGAGTTCATTTTGTCTCTTTACTCCCTCTGCCTCTTTTCAACACTAATTTTTATTCATAAACTTTTCTTGATGCATGTCACTGACAAAGACACAGGCAGCTACCAGGGGCACATCTGTTTAACTTTGGATACGTCTATGCCATTCTCCACCACTTTTACCATTAATGACTCTGTGTAGATTCCTTGGTTTATTCCAGTAAGGAGATGCCTGAGAGATCATATTTATGAGACTTTTAAATGAGCAGGATAAAAATCATTGCATAGGGAAGAGTATTTATCCAAAGGGCATATTCAGGGACGTCTCTTGGACTTCAGGACATATAAGGCTGAGTTTAGACCCCCACAGAAAGAAGGGGAAATAAATGCCGCCTTTGACCTTTAAAGATCAGCAGTTACAGCATGGCAGCATTTTACTGGAGGGAAAGTCTAAACTAAACTCATCCAGTTGAGGCAAAACATCCAGATATCCCACGTGTTTCAGTGTTAACAGTGTTAACAGTGTCATAATGGGGATTGGGAACAGTGGTACAACTTTGATATGAATCTGATCAATTTCTCAAATTACTCCAAAGATAAATGAGTTCACCAAAATACATGACCAAAGTGTAATTACTTTTAATTAACACATAGAAAACTTAAGTTTTGTGATTCTCCATTGATTAAAAGTGAACTAAAAGGAAATCATGAGTATAATGTGACTCAAACTGATAAGGATTTTCATCTAAAGACTAAATCTGATACAGCTGCCAGGATCAACACAGTAACAATGTTCGGTTACCATCACCTCTGAGGCTCTTAGCTTCTGCATTGTATGGTGAAAACGTGTAAGCACAAATACATTTTTACGTATTTCTCATACGAGGGCAGTGACTTTCTTCAGTCGCCATGGGTGACGGCCAACTTTCTACCAGAATCAGCTTTAATGGGTGTATGTGTTGTGCACATATGAGAAATTTGACCCTGCCAAACTGTGTTTTCTCTGTACAACATTTAATATCGTCTCCTTCTTAAAATAATGGCCTAAGTCACGTGTTGACAAAAATGACTTTTTTCCCCCTAAGTGAGTCCTTAATGATGCTGCCCATCTCTGGCTGAATCGCCTAAATCCTCAGTTGAACAGATCATGTGATACTGTCCTTGTTGTATAATCGCCAATGTAAAGAGTGTGAGTTAGGCCATTTTCTCAGAGTATTCGGAACAATTTCTTAAAAACCTGATCATTGACTCAGGTCATGAGTCATTAACTTAACGACATGAATATTTAAGTAAATTCCCCTAAAACAAGTCAGCATTGTGTCACTTCTAAACTAAGTTCTGCTCTTTTGAACCAGACTGTCAGTATTGACCACTTACTGCCATTAGGGCTGTCATGATATCATACTACTAAAATAATAAACCAAAATCACCATGAGTCAAACTAATGGTGGGAAAGAAGGTGGAAGAGACATGTGGCACCCTGATTTCTTAAACGTAACTGGATGACTAACGTTTTCATCCATTTCTAATCATAGTCAATATTATGTTGTAATCAACAAAAAATTCTTGATAAGAACTCATCTTCATCATCTCTGTGTGAATGAGAAGGTTTCAAGGCTGCCCTTAAAAACTCTGTCCAACAAACTCACAGACTGATAAAGAAACTTGCTGGTTGTGGGTTGAGTACCTCGCCCTCTCTGTCTGTGGTGAAGGATAGTTAGACCCGGTTTCTGTTGACCTTTATAAAAGCAAATGCCTCCTGAGGAAACATTTTCTGATGCCTTCATTTTGTTTTTTTTTCTGTCCTGTGAAATTAAGTGTACTCTACTTCCAGGAGGTTGTAAGCCCTGGAACTAAACATGAAAAAATAAACACATCAGGACCCCTGAAGATGCATACATCATCCATGATAGATCTTGGAACAGAGTTTCAAAAGTGTAGGACTCTTCTCTGAAGGGCTGCTACAACTAGCTTCCTCTCTCGAGGGTTTGCTGCTGCATCTTCATTTCCCCTCTGTTTTCTGGCAACTAGCAAAAAGGTTTATATAGGGTTTAAATATTGGTTGTTAAACATCTAGATTAAAATGTGTGTCAGTAGCACTTTGTTAATGGTTAGTATTTGTTTTTTTAAACCACCTATAAACATCACTTATATGGTTATTGTAAAGTTAGGGTTAGGGTTACGTTTTTAAAATTGTAAAATTTACAATTGATTAATGGTCTATATGCTATTTATAAATGCTGATGAAACATAAAATTAACCATCTGCTTACCATTTATAAGTGGTCTATTTACCATTTATAAGTTACGGTTATTGTAATGTGTTACCAAAAGTCTTTCTCTTTTTAAGGCCCTGTTATTGAGATGCATTAAGAAATAGTTTCATTTATTTTGCCTTGAAATGCAAAGTCAGGATCTTGAAGAGAGGAAAAGTGAAGTTTGTGTGAGTTTGTGATTTTAATGCAAACATTTATTAAATCACTGCTACCACTTTGTCTTTAACAATGTTAGTGTTATATTTTGATTTTTTTGCCTTTTACAGTTGCACCCTGTGAGTTACCTGGTAGTTAAAATGTGTAAATCAAAGCTGTGCACTATTTTTGTGTGACTCATTCACCTGTTTGAAGTCTCAGGTGTCGGATATACAGTATCTCTTAAAAGAGATTAATTTAGACTCAGGAAAATGTCAGCATCTGTTAACTTCTGCAAGGTGCTCTACCTTTGGTGCTAATTAAGTTGATTCCTGTTTATAACATTAATAATGAGGGCTGCAAAGACTCTCACAGTTGCACAGATAAATAAGATCAGAGGGCTTTGAATAATTTGTGCCTTGATACCTGACTTCCCCAAAAGCATTAATAAACCTTCCTCTGGTCTCTATGTCCTGACCCAGCACCCTGTGGTGAGAGACCCCAAACTTCAAACTCCCTGTACAAACATGATTCTGGCACCAACATCTCATTATAGGGGCAAATTGGTTTATAACGACCCCCACACCCCACCCCCAAAGAAAAGACTATTTCTTTCCTCAAGTGTGAGGACTTGCTTGTAGAAGTACGCACAGGCGCTGGCTGTTGTTCACAGCACATTCATACATCTTAATTGCAAATTACAAACATTAAAAATGAAATTCATCAAATGTTCAGAAGCAACTGTCATCAGCCATATTTATGCATACAGTATGTTAATGAATTTTAATCACTTAGAAATCTGAGCCACCCTTGTGAAACCTTAATTATCACCAATCAACATAATCATGTCACCCAAGAGATTTCATCTCCGGCAGTTTGGGGACATCCACATCTACAGTCTTTAAAACTAAAAAAAAGATGATGAAAATACAAATATGCAGATGAAAATGATTGAAAACAAAGTCTCCATTATGAAACAAGCAGTGGTGTGACAGCCTGGATAAAAATGACCTGAGAGTTCACAGAGAGGGTAATCAATGTAACATCCAACAGAGAAACATATATTGAGCTAAAAGGAAGATAATGATTCATAAAGGAGATCAGAAACAGAAACAGGTGAAGATAGAGGAGGTCAGGTGAACATCTGCTGCTAAACCTGACAAACCTATGAGCATATTACAGCCATCGCAAGAGCTGTGTCTGTCTCTAACACTCTACAGATGGCAACAGGAGCTGATCACCGTATTCAGTCTGTCAGCAGATTGTTGCATTTATGTTTTGATCACTCTGCATTGACAATATTGGGTCTGAATATTTTCTACTTGATAAGCTGCAATCCTCCTCGAAATCGCCCACTCCTAGTTCATTTTGCAGGGTTACCCCACGAACTGCTTCTTAGAGTTGGTTGCAAAGAGGCATAAACAGCTGTGCACCATTGTTTGGTGAATGAGGAATTACAGTCCAGCTCCAATAATGAGCGGTGAGCCTGCACCCCCGCACTGAGCTTTGTCTCACTGCAAATACGTCTCTTGCGGCACAATGACCGCCCTTTAAGACTCTGCGCACCTGAATCAACCCCAATGTCACTCATTGTGGTTCTGCTGTTCGGTGTACGTCGTGTAATTTGATGAGGAGAGTTTTCAAGTTTTCAGGTGCTGCAGATACAGTCAGCGTCCTGCTCATTCTTTCACAGATCATCTGTCTCCCCGCTGCAGAGCTCAGAGTCCTGCTGCTTCTCTTCCTCCAGCCTGGCGCCTAATGAATGCCTCCATTCCTGTCGACATGGTGTGGCTCTCATTTGTTTGTGCCTCTCATCCTTTATTTGGTTAGCTAGTCCACGGGTGTTACCTTGGCAAGTCATTGAGGATTTAAGTCAATTAGTCTTTTGGCAAGTTCTGTGTGGAAAGTAAAGTTTCTGGTGACTAATGTGACCGTCTGTTCTCTACTCTGCATGAGTGGAAGAAGTAGAGAAAGGCAGAGCGATGATGATGTTTTTCTTCAGTGACATTTCACTTTGCAGTGCATTCAGTTTTCGTGGGAGGATAGGATTTACCTTTAATTTATCCATGAAGACATAGGCTCCAGCTCTTGTTCATCAGATAACTTTGGTATTTGTGAAACTATGAAATTGATTTGCCTGAAATTTGCATAGACATTCACCGTATCTCAGAGGAGGACCCTTGTGGCTCTGCTTCTTTAGGAAGACTCGGTGTGCCACGGTCACTGCAACACCAGAGTAGATCGGATTGACCAAACCAACTGGGAGAATTGACAGAACACTGATAAAAAAAATGAATTTGATTATTTAATGGCAGATTTACCTCTGTTCTGCACTGAAAAGCAAGAGACAAACCATCCATTTTTCTGCTCTGCCTTTAATATCAGCACCTTGGACAGCACCACAAGATCCTGACCATCTAAAGCAGGGGTGAGCAATCATGTGCCATGGAGGGCCGAGAGGCTGCAGGTTTTCTTTCCAACCCAAAACTCCACCAGGTGATTTCACTGATTACCTTACCTCCAAGCAGAGAGCAGGGACTAATCAGTGAAATCACCTGGTGGAGTTTTGGGTTGGAAAGAAAACCTGCAGCCTCTCGGCCCTCCATGGCACATGATTGCCCACCCCTGGTCTAAAGTTAGTGATAGGTTGGGTGATATGGGTGCAGAGCATGCAGGATTCATAGGCATGCAGGTTGATCTACTACTGAAGGGTCTGTAACCTCTGAGGTCCACTGCACAGCGCCCTCTACGGAGGAGTCACACCCGTTGATGCAGAGGAAGAAACCTACTTCATCTTGGTTAATCTGTAAGTGTTGCAGGGTTTAGACTGCAGCAATAACAAGAATAACAAAACTTCAAAAAGGGCAAAGTTTAAACTTCCTTACTTCCTTCAAATGTTCAACCAGAATAAAACAAATGATTGCCTTCGTACCTCAACATACTTGCTCAGGTTTGACAAACATTTTTTGGTGGCTATTATGAAGTTTGTGCACAATAAGCAGAGCAAAGATGTCACACAACACAAATCCTTCTTTGTTTAAAACCCTATCAAATTTCCCCTCAGGGATAATCAAGTTCTTGTTCTATCTTAACTCAAACGCAGCCTTTAGGTATAGCTATGGATGCTCAGTTGGAGAACCTCCACTAATGAACTGCCTGATCTGAGTGATGTTTGCTTTGTCTTCAACCACTGAGGTTTGCAGCAGACAGGCGCAGCAACACCATTTAGACAAACCACATAAGGAACTACATGAACATAGTTTACCATCTTTTGGATAGGGTTTGAGATGCAACTGTATGATTTTCTTCTTCAAATGTAGTGGAGTAAAAGTAACACGTTTCCCCAAAAGTTAAGTTTGGGTGCCCAAACAGGGTATTCTGATGAAGTTTAAGTAAGTTTACAGTACTTTGCTGCAGTTCATCTTCAGGTGAAAGCTTCTAATATGTTTAGTTGAGTCTGTATAATAGACTATATATACTACGGACAACTTTCTCAGTGTTAACATACACGTCTGCATGACCTTTGAAGATGAACCTGCATTAGAAAAAAACATTTTAAATAGAATCAGATCTGAGCCACTTTCAGCTTCGAGTCACCCAAGCTCTTAATTACACAGTATGAACCACAGACCATAAAATAGTATGGACAACTTTGCTCAGCCTTCCATCATTATATGAATTAAATTCAGGTATTTCGGGGGATTTTGTCCACTTCCTGGAACTACCACTTGCGTATTAACATTGTACGCATTTAGCAGGAGAGTCGCTGTGATGACGCTCGGCTCAAACAGTGTATCCCTCAGGTGAGCTTTGCAATCTTGTTTGTCTGTATCAAGTGTCAATCGTAGAAAACATGAACCCCCTAATAACTTTTAAAAACAGAGCTGCACAGAAAAAAAGAGGACTTGAGCACAAACCAATCTTTCAGTAACGACATGTCAACATCGCAACCAGGGGGGAGAAAAATTGATATTTTGTGTGATTGATTGTTAAAGTTTGTCCACAGCTCCATAGGGATTACTGGAGTAGGCGGGATTTATGACCTATACTGCAGCCCGTCACCAGAGGGTGCTGTTCTTGCGGTGGCTTCACCCAGCAAGCAGGCAGATGGCGTCTATTCTATATACAGTCTATGGTCTGTACTATGGTCTGTATTTAGAGTGAACTTTCCTCCTCATAGCATCTCCTGTTAGCATTCAGCTCATACGGCTCTAGGTATAGCTTCACTGAGCCACCTGTGTGGTGCTGGAGTTTTGGTTCTGTTTCTTCATACAATTCAATCTTTTCTTCAGAAACAAAGTGTCCTATGGAGGAGAGATGGTGGTTTAAAACAATTTTTGCAGCTTTTCCTTTCATGTTTTTTTTTTTAGGTTACCATAACATCCTGTTGACAGAAGTGGTTTTTGAGTTCTAGGAACATGGTGACACCTCAACAATGGAGTCTGGCTGAGAGGGGAAAAAAATACCAGAGTTTGAAAATAAGACAGATTGAAAACAAGATTTGATTCTGTTGGGACAAGCACGTTTGTACGAAACACACACATACGCACACACTCTCACACAAAAGAACTGAATCACTGAGACCAGAGGAGCGCTACCTTCTTTGTGCTTGTTGGAAGTCCTGTGGTAATATCTCCGCAAGTTCTGATAAAATTGGCGTCCAAACTTAAACATTTCATCTTGTATGGAAAAATCCTCCAACTTCTGTGCAAGCTAGAGTTTATTTCATTTTTATTCAGAATGCAAAGTTTGAGCAGTCTCAAAGTGCATGAATCAGGATAGCGGGTAGATAAAGAAATAAAGAGGAAGGGAAGATAGTGAGATTTGTTCGACTTGGAGAAAGACATCCCAAAGCTGATAGAGGCATATGAAAGAGTCCCCCTGTGAGGCACAGTGTTTAAACACTCTCATTATTTCACTATCAATTAGTCAGCTACAGCTCCTCAAGCTTTGGGACTCATGTCATCAGGACATCTATTGTCCCCCCGCTTGTGTCTACATCCTGTAGTCCCCCCTTTCCCCCATGCTGCTCCTCTGCTGCCTCTCCAGGGAGCCGATCAAACACAAGTTCACAGCAGCAGCTTCTTAAGAATCCATAACTAACTCCTGGCACATTTTGAAGCTTGTTTCAAGAAGCCCGGGGTTCGACTTGTGGAAGCTCTCTGCTGAAAACACCAGCTGCACTCACTCCAACACAAAGCTTAAAATATCCAAACTGAGATCACAGTTGTCAAGATGCCTTGCTGTTTTTTTTTCTTGCTTTTCAATTATTCTACCAGAGTAAGGGTTTCTTTGTCAAGTTTAGAAATTAAATCGTTTCTATCTTTTTTTTTATAAACGTAGATTTTGTATTTGCCAAAATCTACCATTGTTTCCTCTTTAACTCATGAGGGAAATACTTCATCGTGGATTTATTAGCAAAGCTAATGGTATCAAGGCAGAAAATATTGGCTTGTGATAATTGATAAGTGCTGTGAGTGAAGGTGAAGAGAATCCGTTTTTAATACCTCTGTGCGTGCTGCTAGTTTGCTGTAACAGAAGCCCACAGGGGGAAAGGCAGCTGATAAATGAATCCTATTATGAGCAAAACTCTGCAAAAAAGGGGGAATAAATTACTCTTTGAATTCAAGCGATCAATATGTGAATTAATGGTAGAATGCATTTCAATTTAACAAATGCATGCTCCGAGATATGGACCTTTTTTTTGTGTGTGTTTTTTCTGCGTTGCTTTGCTTGTTTTGTGCAGAACAACAGTTATGCAGAACATTTGCTTACCTTCAGGGTGCATTTACAGCACCATTCAAATGTAACAACTGATAAGAGGCAAAATAATTTTAGTCCAAAAGCCTATTTATTCTGCTTTTGTTATGTTTCAACCATTTTCACGTCCTGAATGAAATACAATATTGTATCCTGGGCCGAATCCTCATCCTGCTGTGGCAAATAGATTTTCTCTAACCAAGCTTTCAATGTTCAGGAAGGCTTTCTGGGGATGACTAAGATGTGACATCTTGCAACCACAGCACAACATCTTACATTGTGCATCACAACACAAATAATCTCCCTCTCACTGCGGCCCCATCCCACTCAGACTATCTCCCCTCAGCTTGTTCTCTAGCTGTCATTTGTTAATCTGTTTACTGCTTTTGTCTATTGTCTGCCTGTTTTCTATTGGCTCCTTCTAGCCCTCCATCTTTTTACTGAATTTTCTGCATTTCTTTGTTATTACACATTTCTGTGATCTTTTATGTGTGGGAGTGAGGGCTGGAGAGGAAACCAAACAGCTTAACGTCAACTCTAATTTACCAGATCAGCCCAACAAACCCTCACCTGCAGATTATCGGTGTGCACAATTCAAATAAAGGGTTCTATTTGTAAAAAAAAAAAAAAAAAGTGTAATCCCTCATCAGGCGAGATTAAATCAGAAAATTCAGCATGAAGATTTCAAGTTTTCAGCTATGTGTTTTTATACAGGAGCACTTGTAGAGCTTTACCATTAATCTATTTGGGCTTATTTGATTCATGTTTCTAAACACATAGTTGCCATAACTGAGTCTGACATAAATATATCCCCTCCATTTTGTCTAAAATTCACCCATTGATAAGCAAAGACAAGAAGAGTGGTTATATTGAGTAAAACCAAAAAAAAAAAAAATATATATATATATATATATATATATATATAATATATCACAGGAGCTTCTTGTCCAGATTTACACTTCTTAAAACAATTTACCTTCTCCTTTCCCTTAAGATAAATATAAAATACACAATAGGTAATATTTCCAGCTGTGTTATTATTTTGACCTTTGCTAGGTATTTACCTCCTACACAAAGTATTATCTATTCAGGAAAAAATAAAATAAAATAAAATAAAAACATCTGATTAGTTGTTTGGTGGCTTCAAGACACTCTCATTATCAAGTAGATGCATTAACAAAACAACAGCAACAGGGTATTACTCTTTTTTTGGGAGGATTTGTCCATGCCATCCACTTTGTATTTATAAAGTGGATGTGACAGGGCATGTATACAACTTTTAATCTTTTCTTCGGACTATTTTTGTCGACTGACTGAAATAAAAACACGCATGATGCTAAGCAATATGCTTAAAAGTGGAAAATTATAAAAATGCACTTCAGTAGCTGTTGTTGCAGGCAGGCTTCAAGTCCGTTATTTCAGAATTAGTTATATATCTTAACATGAACCCATACAGAGCAAGTACAGAGTATAATTGTCATAAATCAGTGCTTCCACCCTCTACTTAATCTCAGGATAAAGTCTAGCGCCAAACAAAATGTTTCAGCCTGGAGAGGTTTTGGATGGTCATCTCTGGTTACAGCATTGTTGTTGGTTTGGAGGAATCGCTGAGGCTTTAATTTTTAGGATAGAAATATTGGAAGAAGTTCTAAGATTGGGACTGTAACTGAAGCAGAGGAGCTAAAATTAGATTATGAAAATGATGCTTTTAGCCTTTCAGAATTAGTTAACAGCCTCCTTCCTGGTTGCTGCAGCAGCTGCAGATGAGAGAAAAGGCTGAGTGTGACAGAAGCTGAGGGACACACAGATCATTACATGATGACTCTTTTAGGTCAGCAGATGAAAAGATTATTTTTGAAATGAATATGCAAGAAAAAGAAGAAAACATGTCTTGGAAAGTTGAAAAGGTAATACACAATTCATTTGTTGTGTTGCACAAAGTAAGATACAAAAAAATGCTCCTTTCCTATTTTATTTATTTAACCCAAATTTATATCCAGATGTTTTTTTTTTTTCATTATTAAACTTTAATGATTTCTGCAGAGCAGTTTGACATGATAACTTGACATTGAGCAAAACATCAAAATAAGAGTGGATGATTTGCAAATCATTCAAAGCATAGATCAAGCAGAGATCATACTGAGTGGAGGCTGTGGCTCAGCAGTAGTCTACCAGTCAAAAGGCGGGGGTTCAGTAGGGCTGTCCACACGCTGAGCTGTCCTTGGGCAATACTCTTGATCCCAGCCACCCCGACTGGCTGCACCCAGTAGTGTGTGAATGGGATTAGTCAAAACATAGCAGCCTCTGCGATCAGTGTGTGGATGGGGTGTTAATGGGTGAATGTGACATGTGATGCAAAAGTGCTTTGAGTGGTCGCACTAGAGAAAATTTATAAAAAAAATAACATTTACAGGCCAACTGTTCAGATGAAAAAATGTAACGGGTTATGAAAGGGTGGACTAGAGCATTTCTCTCTCTATTAAAAGTCTACAGATGAAATTTGTTGTGAATTGGTACTATTTAAATGAAGGTTGATAGATTGAAATTTAGATGTAATGCCAGTGACAGATGACGGAGGTATGTTTACTTTTGAGTGTGTCACCTTTCCTTTTAAAACCGCTCTGTTAAAGAGGGATAAAGATGGAAGTTTATGTAGTTTTGTCTTTTATTCTGTTGATTTATTTATGTTTTTCTTTTGGCATATTAACTTTGCTTCTGTGTTTATGAACGTACACTATCTGTATTATAATAGCAATTGAATGAATAAGTTCTTCCTTTTAATAAAGAATAACAAAGAATAAAGAATGTTTTACCAATGGGAATTATTTTAAAAATGAGTTATAGTTAGGCACAGGATGAGACAGCTGGGTTTACATAAAAATGTGAGGGAGAGAGGTATATCATTTGAACTTATTTTCAAGATTTTTTCTAACATAATTAATCCTGACAGAGATTCGCTTATTCAACACGGCCACAGTAAAGACTGCAAAATATGCTCCAACAAATTCAAACATGATTCTGTCAATAAAGGAAATTAAATTAGTTTATATTATTTGAGATATAGTTTTATTAATGCTTATGGGAATCCTTATGGGAAATTAAAATAAAGGAAATGTTATAAGTCAGGTGTGTAAATTGGTAGTGGTGTATATGTGAACTCTATGAACATTTACCCGCTCTGAGTGAGCCTAACTGTGTGTTATGAGGAGTGACTGATTTCATGACCCGGCTGTATATCCAGGAGTTTATTCCACATGGAGTAGTTGTACATCGCTGTCACTGTTGGCCGATGCTGGCCTTGATATAATCCATTTCTCACCAGGTCTCCAACACATTGTCACAAATGAGTAATGACACTTCTCAATATAGCATTGAGAGCGAAAATGGCAGAATAGACAAGGACGTGACTTTCCCGCCACAGTAACTCTGTACTCAGATGACAGTGACAAGGGCTTCATCTTCCTCCCTTTAGCTCACCCCAACCACACACACACACGCACACACAACTCAACTCAATTGTGGCGCACTCCATTGGCATTTTAACTCTGTCAGTGTCAGCAGAAGTCCTCTTAACTGCTACCTGATAACACATTTACTTTTTAATAAACCTTTTCCTCTTCATCCCACTTCAAATGCAGAACAGCTAAACAAACAGTGCTCCTTGTGGTACGCTTGTTGTTCCTGTTATTGGTTATACCACAACAGCAGTCGTACCTTTATTTAAGGCTCTCACCTCAGCTTCGAGATGTACAAGAAATATTCCTGTCTGTAAGCATCAGTTTAGCTAACACGTATAAGTTTAAAGGGAAGCTCAGCTGAGAGGAGACATCTGTGTTTGACTTATATTGGCAAAGCAATGTAAGACCAGAGGGAACTTGCATTTTACTGGTAGGTGACCATCAGTACAGACTGCTGCAGAAAATAACAAAAACACCAGGAAAACGCATGGTCAGAATTGCATCCATGCTTTTTAAAATGAAAAGGTAAAAGCAAGATGAAACTCAAAGTATTTTAATTCTACAAGCAGAATATGCAGGGCTATTCTGGTAGTTTTTGAAGAATACATGCTGTAAATTTCAAATAAAGTAACTCTTGATTACAGCACTAAACACTAACAACACTAAAATGGAATTAATTTCAATATTATGGCAACATTTCCTGTTTATATCTGCCTTTTCTAGATGATTTTGAGTGGGGTGTAATGATCGTATTAGCCCATTCAATTGAGGTGTAAAAGCATTCAACTGAATGTTAGGATGAGGTTAGTTATTACAGTAAACCACTCAGCTTAGAAACAGCCATAGTGAAATAAGAGATTTCACCTTAGTGGGATATGTGCTTCATGCAGAAAGCACTATTTGGTAGTGGTAATAAAAAAGCAGGTTACTCCTTCAGAATATCCAGTGATGATCAATAACCAATGACCTGGACTAACAGCAGTGTCCACCTAAATGTGTCTAGGTGTGTGTCTCACCATCCTGATCCACCTGCAGATCACTGATGGGTTTTAAATCGCCATCACTCCTCCTCATATCCACAGTACCTCAGCTCATCGAGGACGTGGATTTAACAGCGTGATCTACCTTAGCCCTAACCCCCCTTCACCGGTCCCTTCGTCCAGATTCTAAAATTACCTCATCGTGCTTGTTTACCTCTGAGCTCTTCCTCACAAACTCCACACATATCACACAGCTGAGCCCTGTGCATGATGGGATTGATGTGCTCATCCCCAGGCTTCAAACTCAGACCAGGTTTTTACGGGCAGTGCTTAGAAGTCCATCGACTGGCCTGTGAACTGGCCATATGCACGTACACACACACTGACCGTGGTCTTTAGGCTCAAAATAGGTCATCTAATCTCTGTGTGTTGTGGGCAGTGTTCTGTTTAACTGCTTCAGGTCCAGTTTCAGATTTCTGTCTTTGACATTTGGAAGGTCATCCCCCAGTGGGCCTGATAAGAGTGGCCATTTCAGAGAGCGCCTGGTGTGTCTTTGCTTTGTTCTGGTCGGGTTGTGTTTATGATTGCTGTTTCATTGTGTTCTCTGTGACCTTTGTAGCATGGATGGGTGGAAGAGGGGGGTGTGTGTTTGGCATTGCCCTCTCTGTATGAGTGACGGCACTGTGCTGTAAACAAATGGTTCAGTTTTTCTCTCTTACCTATTCTCTTTCCATCATTATGACAGCGGAGAGTCGTGCCAGCGTCTCTGTCAGCCAAAAACAGCAGTAAACACGCAAACAACCTACTGCACACACACTCAAGGCCACATCCGGGTGCGGTGCGCATTGTCAATAAAGTATTGTAAAGTAGGCTGTGAAAGATGAAGGACAAAAGAGACTATTTGCAATGCAAATTAGTCAATTTCATTTTAAAAAGATGTTGTCATTTTAACCAAGGTTCAACGGCTGGGCCTGTTAATGTGTTGTTTCTTTCATTGTCATCATTCTATTACACAAAGCTGCCTTTTTGTTAACAGCAGACCGTGGTTGCATGGTGAGGATCAGATTTGTGTTAAAAGGTTCAGTGCTGTGTTGTTTCTTAAAAAAAAGGTCTATCGGGAAACATCAGAAATGCTGTTTCTGCTCTGTCACTCTGAAGGAGTGTGTCAGTGTCAGGCTCAGCTTGCTGTAGTAAACAGAGGCAGGGTAAACAAACTCATGCTGAAAGCTATTGTTTACAGACCACAAGACTTAGTACCCATAAGTCAAGGCAGCTGTAATCCTGGGACAGAGGCCAGTCAGAGGCGTGAATCAGAGCGCTTGTAAATTCAAAACCCTGTTACAGTTTGTTGTTCAAACGGAAATGATGTCTTGGTTTATTTGCGGTTGAACCAGAAGTTAGAGATTTGAGATACAAACATGACTTAGTGTCATAACCTGGTGTTTCATCTGAGGGACTCTCAGTCTTTTGTGCTTATAATTAAACTGGCAAAGTTTGGTGTGAAAAAAATAGCTCCAAGTGCAAGACATGTAACACCAGCTGCTAGTTTTTAAACTTATTTTTTCAAGCCTCATCAACATGTAAGACTCTTTGGCCTGCAATGCAGGTTTTCCATGAGATGCTAATTTTCTTCACCTCTGCACAGATTTTCTCTCAAACTTCTTCACTGTAGTTTTGGATTCAACTTGTGTACCTCATCTGTAAATGAGCTTTGTCTTGAAATTGTGTGTTTTCATGTCATTCTGCTATTGTTCTGACAGCTGTTCATTTTGCTACATGCATTGTTCCTGGCAGATGCACATCAAGTGGAAACTGTGCTCACCTACAACAAAGGCATGTTTGCACTGGAAGAAACTTAAGTGTGGTATACGTTGTGAAGTGGACTATAATCAGGAGCAGATAACAGTTGTAAATGGTCTTCAAAGACAAACAGAGCCAAGTAAAGAAATGACTATATGCAGGTTGTAAGTGGGATGCACAGATTGTACACAGAAGGTTATATTGAAGTTACCCAAAGGGTGTAATGCACAGTCTTGGAGCTACATGGAAAGACGTGAGACTACATGGAAAGCAGACAGGTCCACGGCAGCAAAACACCGGCAGCAGCGATCCAGTGGATCCTGTGTCATGATGGAGCTCAGGGACTTCCAGAAAAGACTGAGTATAAGTGACTCTAATGGGACATGATGATTCAAGGTTAACGTCAAAGACAAAAAGAGGACGGAGGAGGAGGAGGAAATGGTTCTCAGTGTGCCAATACCCTCTGCAGGCTAAACCCAGATCAGCATAACAAACTGCCTGTTCTGTGTTGGCAGAAGGAAGATTGAAGAGGGAAGAAAACATGACATTCTTGACACAGTCATTTTCTGGCAGCACATTGTTCTCTTCATGAAATCTGGATCAAAGGATTTCTGTGCTGCAAACACTGACTGTATACATGAACCATGGTGACGCTGTTGTTTTGTTGGGGCTTCATCAATGGCTCCCAAGTGACTCTCATCATCAGTTCATTGGCTGATCCTGTCACTAGCCAACGTCAGAGAACAACTTAGCTGATATTTAAACAACCTGCCCTCTTTTTTCTGCCTCCTCTGCAACCCACCTCCACTCTAGAGTTTTTTTTTGCTGCTGCTCTGCCTGCCTCTGCAGGACATTAGACAGGGTAGAGGTGTGCTCTCCCCGCCTCCAGATTTGGCATTTTACTAATGCAGGTGGAAAGGTAGAGAGCTCTCAGAATAGAGCCATACTGCCAAATCAAATTTATCGCATGTAAATAATTTATACCCTTTGATGAATGTGTTCCTGACTGAACTAATTTACTGTATCAACACAAACACCAATGTTTCCTTGAGAGCAGGAGCTCTGCTGCAGGTATTTGCATTTGATAATGGCTCATTTTTTGAGACCGTTTCATGGATGTTAATGTATTCGCTGTTTAGTTGATATGGACCCAAGGCATAAAGATGACATTTTGGCTGCAGAGCCACGCAACAGGACTGGGTCCATATGTTTTGTTTCTTTTCATAATCACAAAACATTAGCTTATCAAAGCTCATGATGTGTGGACATATTTACGGGGTATGGCAGAGCCTTTGTGTGTTTGTGGTCTCTCCTCGGCTCGTGTCCAGGTGGGCAGACAGTCAGCAGACTGTCCCTCCTGTAGGTCATCACCTCTCTGTCAGCAGCCAGGATTCTAGCTTCCTGTTGGTGTTGTCTGTGACAGACATGGTTTTCATCCTTGCCAAGCAGAAGGGCTTTATCGGTTTCAGTGATCTAACAGTGAAGAAGACAGTGAAAATCTCTGATTGTGTTTTACAGTTATAGCCACATCCTTGTTTACAGCAGCAGAAGGCTAGAGATGAAATTGAATTATGTTGCTTTGTTCTAAAAAGAAAAAAAAAATCACATCAGATTGGCTGACTTTGCATGAACGTATCAGCTTTGCCAAATCCATCTCATCTGTAATTTTTGTCGTTTTTTGTCTGTTGTTTTTTTTCCTACTTTGTTGCTCTTGTGTAATGTGTCTTTTCCTTCTTTTCCCCCTTGAATACGGATGTACATTTCAGCAGACACAGGTATTTGCATTAGCTCAAAGAATATCCTCTCTTCCCTTCTCTGCTCTCGGTACGTGCAGAGCATGTGCTGCTGCCTGACAGATGCAGGTGCTCAGCCTTTCTACTTCCTCCACACATGCAGCTCTGCCATCGGGGTTGGGAATCACTCCAAGTGCGGCTTGTTCCAGATTTTTAAAACAAACACCAAAAACCAGTTCTTAACCACTTGCTGTGTGTGATTATACATTAATAGTGGGGTTTGAGTAAATAATTATCAAGCTGTCTAATAGCCAGCTTTTGTTTCAAGGTGCGGTGGGTATAAGAGCCATACAGGGGACAGTTTTCACTGTGTGACTGGGCAAGATAAAAGACAAAAGGATTGTTATTTCCAAACTTGTAACATGGTTTCTGTTTTTCTTTCTTTTTTTTTTTTAAGGATATCCTGGGTGCCGGCCAGAAGCTGCCAAACAGATCGAAGAGATCTCTGCTGGTCCCTCCTGTGATCATCACTGAAAACCAGAGAGCCCCTTTCCCCAAAGTCATTGGCAGAGTAAGGAACACATGGTCCCATCCTGAAACAGGTGGCCTTGATTTCCCACCAGCATCCAAGTCTTACACAAGAGCTTTTTCACAGAGAAAATAAATGTGTTTGGAGATCTGCATCAGAAAAAAACTAACCAAAGAGAAGTAAAATCCTGAGGCGCAGAACGAGCAAATCAACACGTGGATTATTCAAAGCTTTGGAAAATGTTCTTTTATTGTCTGTAGTTAAAAAAGGCCTTATTCAAAATCTGTTTGACGTCATTATGTCTCTGTCACCTCAAAGAACAGTAGCTCTATAGAGGTAAACAGATGTGGTGTCAGCAAGTGAAGATTTACTGTCGAGGATTCATAACTCACTCATAGACCTGGGCGGCCTACCAAAGTACATTTGCAGACTATTTTATTATTTCTCTTGTACCGGTGCAGAATTGCCATCTGCTCTCTGTAAACTAGTGGACCAGTTTTCTCTTCACTCCTTTTAAACAAGATGTGAGCTGTGCCAAGGAGACAGACACACTCAGTAACCAATATTGAGAGTTTCCTTTTTTATCTTTTACTGTTCGTTGAATTTTTAATAGTTTTTAAACTACAATTTAGTGGAAAGTCTGTTTGTGTCCTTTCAAAATAAAAGCATAATTTTCACGACCAAAAAAGAGGCTGACACAATCATACTAATATAAATTAACATCAGAAACATAGATCAAAACAAATCGTCATCAGTAATGGAGGATGCATGTACAAGTGTGTGTCAAAGTGTACGTGCTGAATGAAACCAGACATTAGAAGATGCAGACTCCAAACCAGAGCCAGAGCAGGAGAGTCAGAGAGAGTGAATTAGGGAGCCGAGAGATCTTACGGTGCACAGGTACAGCTCTTCCAGCTGATTACCACCAGCCAGACACACCCCTGCTACACACACATAACAAGGCAAAGGCCAGACCCAATCACAGAGTAGCCAGGCAGGGTCATCACATAATGAATGACGTTGCTTTTGTGTAAGACACTCAAAAAAAAGGAGAAAAAAAATTAAAATAAAAACACCAAATGAGGCGAGGAGGCCTACCCTGTGGCTGGGCTACAACATGAGCCGGTATTGTTGGGCTTGTCTGGAGTCAGGGGCTAAGATTTAGGTCATCCTGACTAAGTTTTCTCACCTTCTCTCCATGATGAACTGTGTAAAATAGAGAGCACATTCAGCCAATACATCATCCCACCAGGTGCTCCTTTGTGCCCTCAGACTGTTCATCATGAGTGGAAACCTCAGACCATCACCACGCTTACACTGACGTCATATCACAGTTTACATTACACTGGAGTGAACTTGATGTTGCCGTTACTATATCCTACTATCTTTCTTCATATTTATCACATGACTTCATCCAATAACTATCACTTTGTGACATGTTCCTACTGCCCTGTATAATACAATATTTATCTATTCATACTTTTGTTTAACCAGACAGTGAAGTTCTCCCCAGGGTTGTAATAGTTTTGGATTTTTCATTATAGTTTTATTTCATTTGGACTTTTTTTCTCTAATTCAGTCAGTTTTGATTAGTTTTTACAACAGGTTCTTTTATTTTTCCTTATTTCGTTCTCTTTTTTTTTCTAAATGATAAACTTTTGTTTAGTTTTATTAGTTTAAGAATTAGTTTTTCATACTTTGAAATAAGGTTATTTACTCGTGTAGCACCGGGTGATTTGAATTTTGCCTCGAGTGTAAAGCTAAACTTTTCAAAGGCAAACAACTCACACAGTCTTGTAGAAATACCAGTTTCAAAAAACATACGAGTGCATCGTCCCATATGTGGTGTTCCTGCGTGTTTACTAACCAGCAGCTCTTTGGTTGTCGGTGAAAACAGTCCATTGTAGTTGTCTTCTGCTTCCAGGTGCTATCTCCCGGCCAGGATGTTGCTTCTTTTTTTTCAGTGGAGCTTCTCAGAGCGGCCACTTTGTCGAGCTACTTGCGATTAACATTCTTGTGTGAGCTTTTCAAATGGACTTTCAGATTTGTGAGGTTTATTAAGTATTCCACATATTTTATCAACAGTTTCCATTACAAGGCACTTGCTTTTATCTTTCTTGCTGTCGTATAAAAAATTTATATAAGAAATTGTCGTTTGTTGTTATCTGATATGACAGCCAGAAGAGACAAAGTATGAGACTATGAGACCATGAGACAGGGAGCGGCTGAGGACAAAGGACAGGGGTCACTGCCTCAGTTACATGAACTTAAACAGTTGTCAGGTTGGAAGTAGGGGAGCAGTGTTCTTAAAAATATGCTCTGCAGCTTGACAGTTAATTTCAGGGGTAATGTAAAAACCATAACTGTTGCTATAAAGTTTGACGTGGAAATTAAAGTAGAGGTTTTATGATCATTGTTCTACATTAAATCACAGATGCACATCAAATGTGTCCCTTTGTCATTTTAAACTACTGCCATATGTTCTGGAAATGACTGAGAGGTGAATTTATCCAGTCATAACTGCGTCACACTGCACCAACTATTTCAACAATAAAAAAAACTGTTTAATGTGTATTTCAAACCTAGCAAAGACCTTTCGTTTCATCGTGGCCTGTTGTATTCTTTTGCAAGCTTATAAATATCTGTCTTTTGCAGCATTTCTGCAAATAGGATTACATAATATATCATGGAGTGAGTACTGTTATTATATAAAAGCTCAGAAAAGTATGGCAGTAAAGCATGTGTTAGCAAAAACCTTAACTTTTCTTTATTAAATCAAACCCATATAGAAAACTCAGAAACTTCCATCTCAGGCTTTCAAACTCCATGAATTATTTCAGTTCATAACTTCTGAGTAGTCTGCTCCCTCGCACCTGCTTAAATAACATAAGGGGATGACTCAGTACTTAATGAAATTACAGCAATGGTTGCAGGAACAATGACTTTGAAATTATGGTTTAAGAGATACTCTTCACTTGTTAGGATGTAATTAGCAGTAAAACTCTGATTTTCTCTGTGGAAAAGGCTTCTTAATCTTCCTGTTATATGCTCATACTGTTGGAAGGCAGCATTTGATTCATGCCCCTACAAATGACTTGATCATGTTAAGAAAACCTTTTAGGTTGTTGGATGGTTGGGTTGTTGACTGGAGACTTTTTCAGTCTCAGTTAAGTGAAAGTAGATAGAAACACTTTTATTTTCATCGTTTGTGTTGTACGGATATTACTTTGCTTTTTACATCTTTAGTATGGGTCATCTGTGTTCCCGATAAAGCGATTATTAATCAATGTCTATTGATGTAAAATGTGTCATGGATAGATGTGATATTGCTGAAATGAATCTTTGTTAAGCCCCTGTTTCCAGTTCCTAAATCTGAGTCATCCCATATCATCAAATAGTAGACCAAAGCCAGTGTTTGATGTTTGGATGATTATCTGTTTTAGTGTCTTATTTCACAAAGGGCTAAATTGGTTGATTAAAAATAACCATGATTTGCATTCAGTGCCGTGCTTGCTGGTGGGAATTTCCCCCCTTGGTCTGTTTTCACTCTGCCTCACAGCTCTGTCTGATGGGCTAGATTTCACCAATCTGTGTGATGTAACTGTACCTACTGTCAGTGCAACTACCTAACTGTTACCTCCCGTGGGTGACGCTGAATATTCCAGTTTTGATTAAACATTTGAAAGAGATTCAAAGAAAGTTAAGTGTTAGAGTTTGCGTGTACAATCCAAACCATGCAGCATGGATGCACACAGACTGACTGATTCTATTGGCATCTCTTGGGATTTAGATTATCAGTGATGTTGCAAATGCTAAGCAATGTGGGTAGATGCGCATATCTTAATGGGTTGGACACAGTCAGCAGTGCTGGTGCAGTGGGATCTCTGCAGGTGTCTAATAAATTCAAAATACCAGCAGCCCACCTGCTATTCATTAAAACTTCAAAGGTGCAGTATGTATGATTTCAGCAGAGAAACACTTGACAGACTTGACAGACATGGATAATAATCTTTGAGCCATTCATGTTAACGTAGGGGCAGGTCCCCATCCACGGATAACACTGTCTTGTAGCACCATTTTTTTTACAGTAACAAAGAAAGGACACATATATCTACAAATACTGCCTGAGATTTTGGTAAAGATGCTCGAAAAAATGGCTGGGGGTTATTAATTGAATTTCAGTTACAACTACGATTATGACAGTCAGAAAAAAAAATATATATGGTCAACATGATAGAATGATTACTTTTTGGATTGTCCGAGATGACGATCTAAGTCATCCCTCCCTTTCTCCCTTTACAGAAGAGCAGAAAAACGCTCTCAATTTAACTTCATTAACAGTGTAGATGGATGGGAAACAGCTTAGAAGCACAGGGGAGTTTTGAATCCCATAGAAGTTAAGGGTGGACGCCTGTTTATCTGATAGTTTGTGCCACTCTTGTGCATTAAGTCAAAGAGAGAAGAGCAGGAAGAGCTCTAATCCTTCTATTCTTAAGGTGAAAATACTTTGAGTGAAATCTGGCATTTACACGTACTGTGTAAATCACTCACTCATTTTTTTTTTTATGAGCTTGAGGACTTTTTAATTATTATGGAGTTGTGTAAATGTGTGCGATGCAGATGTCAGATCATGAATAATGCTGCTTAATTAATCCAGATTTCAGTATCAGTCTAAAAAAAAACATGATTTTTGCCACAGTTGGAAAGCTTTGGCCTCCAGATACATTCCCTTTTCATATAACGTCAGCTAATAACCTCAAGACTCATGGTTTGAATAAAATTAATATTTGAAGAGGCAGGTGTGGTTCAGAGAAGGTTTTCTTCTGTCTACAAATAGAGCTACATGTTGTTTTTGTCAGCAGCTGAAAAACTGTTGTTTACTCCGCGCTGGAGAGGCGACAGATGTCCACTCATAACCAGACTGGTAAAGTCTTAAAATGTAATCAACTCATGGAGGTGTTTTCTGCTCGGCACTCTTTCGGGCTCTAATGTGTTTTCAGTTGGAGAGATAGCTTGACTAGATAAGCGTTACATCTTCTGAGCAGGATGATTTATCTTGAGTTAAACCACTATGTTGTTCATAGAGCATGCAATAATAATCTACATTTTCAAATCCGATTTTTTTTTTTTTTCTGCTCCTGTCTTGAGGGCAAGTAACTCATGCATCAGCAAACTCTGACAGTGAGCATCCAGTAACATTAATTATCCAAACTGTGTGCACGTGTGCATGAAATGAAAGCAGTGAATCACTAAGCCAGAATAATGCGTCTATATTCATACCATATTTGAAAGTGACAACACAAGTCCTTTCAACTAGTATTTTCTTCGTTCATCTTCCTGTACAAGTTTTAACGGTGGCAACTTGTTGTAGCTGATCATTTGAATGAAACGCACACTCGGATTTCAAAGTGTCTGTACATCCTTCAGGCTGGTGTGTGTGTCTCTATGGTGTCAGGGAGGGAGGTTTTTCACCTCCCGATCCTCGATAGGTCAGAGCACGGTTGAGATGATGAAAAAAGACACACTTTGGTGCAACCAAGCAAGAGGTAATCCATGTTCTGTGGTAAAAAGATGTTTCTTAGTGAGATAAATAATGTCATAACGTTAAAATTGAACTATTTCACATATTCATGTAAGTGTGTTTTCAAATACATTCAGATCTAGAACATTAAATTCACGAAAAAAGCAAAATTATTAGATTACCCTGTTTCATCACCCAGTTTACTCAGTTTTCATTGAGAATATTATATATGGTAAGCATATGTTATACTACACGTTTTTTTAATTGTTGTGAGCTTGATGTTAAACTTTTGGTAAAGCATCAATTTACATCAGTGGTAGAGTCAGTTTTGTGTCAATTGGTGGAAAATGGAAAGTTGGTGATTTAATCCCAGTTTCTGCAGTCACATGTTTAGGTGTCCGCAGGGGAGAGTCTGAAGCCCAAATTGCTCCCAGTAACATGGTCAGCCGTGTGTGAATAGACCCATTTAATCCTGATGGTTTCCTACAGCAGCTTTCTATCGGTGGTCTGAACAGGTAAATGTGACAAGCATTGGCACATACACATACTGGTCCATTTCCCATTTTCAGATTGGAATACAAAGTTACAACATGTGAAACATTTTGCATCCAACCAGAAAAGAAAAAAGTCACACGGAGTAAATGCTTTTTATATTTTTTTATCCAAATATATATCTGTAATTCTCTGTTACAAAGAATATTTAGGTGTGAAAACATGTTTTTAGCTCATCCAAGTGTCCTGGATCATAAACATGTCTGACACTTGAGAAAGAAACTGGTTTCACCGAACACCTAATGAAAACTTGTGATGTTGCCTCGTATCAGCAAGTGGATCCTGTATTTCAGATGTCCATTGCAATTCATGCATTGTGTTTAATGTTGTTGCCATGGATGCATGTGTTGCGCTTCATGCTTTGGTCGGCGAGCTTCCTGAATTCTATCAAAATGTTCTGTGTGATGATGGACAGAGCGCACGGTCGGTCCACTGTCCTCGGGGATCCCCCCACACAGGGTGACCATACAGCCTCTTTTATCCGGACATGTCCTCTCTTTAAGGGGCTGTCAGGCCTTTGTCCGGGCAAGTTTATAAAATCCTTCAAACGTCTGTGGTTTTGTACAGAACACAGTCACGTGGACACGTTTGTACAGTCGCGTGGACTAAATAAGTTCGGAGCGTGTAAAAGACACTCGATCAGACCCCAAAACTCTCAAAATTAACTGTGTGCGAGTCCGTGACTTTGCCCCCGCGTAGTTGTGTCCTCTTCTTGGGAAGTCAAAATCCTTATGTGTGGGGGTAGGGTGAGCATATTCTAAGTCTGAACATGTCAGATTCTGAAATCTGTAAATTGGAGAGGCTCTAGCCTTTTTTTTTTTTAGCACATCCAAGGGAAGAATAATTACTCTTCACACACCTCACACCTCCGGTCAATCAGGCAAGGTAGTCATCAGTACTCTCTGAATATCACACCTTTGCTGACTTTCGTCAGCAGGATTATCTGTCGCTGTGCGCCCGCTTTATCTGTGGCTTTGAGTGGCATTTCATGGCCATGGTTTGCGCCCTCCCACAGAGTTCGCCATTTTGTTTTAACACCTACTCGTGGTTGAATAAGTGGACTAGTCCAGTAGCTGGTGAAGCCTCTACTTGTATATTACTTTTATCTGCGTCTAATACAATAAAACAATTTAACTGTGAAGCCAATTCTCCGACGGTCTTCTCCTCAGTAGTGTGTTTGTGTGTCAGTTCACATTTGTGTTCTTGTGCTGCCTTTAGTTACTTTCTGACCTTCTTAGTTAAATAATATTTTATTAATCAAAATAAAATTGTAGTATTTGAGGTTATATTCCATGCTAATAAAGTCATTGATTACAGATGTCTCATGCATTTCTGGAGGTGATAGATGATGAAATGTGTATGTCACACATAAGAGATGTTTTATTAATATTAAAGGTTCAAAAATATCAGAAGGTGCACACTCTTCTCACTTATCACAGCAAGTGCAGGAACATTTTCCAAAGCAGATAATGTATTTCATCTCAGAGATTAATTTATATCAGGCATTTTTATGGTCTTATTTTATACCTGAGAGGCTGCCAGTTTTCTCCTCTTATCTGTCTTTTCCATTTTCCGTTGATTCATCTTTTATCTTTGTAGCCCCTCTCAAACATTTAATTTATGTTGGACTTTTTTGTTCTTAAAAGGCTTAACAAATTCAAATTTATAGATTGCGTCTGGTAAACTGCATATTGAACACACTCATAGGGAAATTCTCAGTAGAGGACAACTAAGAATCTCAGAGAAGATATACCGCCTACGCCCAGTTATCCTGTTTAATGTCTGACGAAGGGAAGTAGTCCGTAGATCACTGTTTGATATCCGGTTTACTTTTGATCATCCAAAGCTTCAGCCGCCCTTCTGTCATAAGGATTTCTTTAAGATGTTAAGGACTGTGACCCTGAAGCTCCCAGCTGAGATCTCTGTAATACATGCTTTTAGATATCATTAAGCCAGTAAAGATCACAGCTTTCACTGCTCCACATTGTCTCAGGCATAGAACATTTTATTACAACCCCATTTCCAAATGCATTGAAACACTGTCTATAAAGATTTTGATAGTTTGTGATCATTTAAAGCCTTCATTTAACAAATATATAAACTAATTTGCAACAGGTTAATAACATGACGGGGTACAAAAAGGCTTTTCAGCTGAATCTCTCAGAAACAAAAATAGGAGGAAATTCATCACAGTGTAAGCAAACAGTTTAACAGTGTTTTAATATTTTTTCTAAACATAAAATTGCAAAGAATTCAAGGTTTTATCATCTACAGTTCCTAAAATCACCAGGAGATACAGAGAATCTGGAGAAATATCCATCCACACCATTAAAAGCAGACATGACTATGTCGTGGAAATCACTGTTTGGCCTTCAAAAGTCATCGTCTTCAAAAACAAATGCAGCTTACAATTGCACCACGCTAAGCTGAAAACATATAAAAACACAATGCAGAGATTCCAGACACTCCCATTTCAGATTGATTAAGGGAAAATGGAAAACTGTCAAAAATTCAATAGACAAATCAAAATCTGGAGGCTGCATCTTCCTCTTTAAAGAGAAGGGGGATTCCTTGGATTGTCATCATGATACCACTGATAGCCAGCAACAGTGATGGTATCAGTGGCATCAGTTCTCATGCCATGAGTAAGTTTCCACATCTGTAAAGGCTCCATTAATGCTGAGCAATATCTACAGGTTTAGAAGTAACATCTGCTGACATCCAGACAACCCCTTTGTCAGGAAAGACCTTGTTTATTTCGATCAAGACCATATCAAACCACATCTTGCATGTATTACAACAGTGTGACTCTGTAGTAGAAGAGTCCTGCTGTTGAACCGGCCTCCATGCAGTCCTAAATTGTCACCCTTTGAAAAATTTGGTGAAATTTTGGTGAAAATCTGGAATCCGCTTTCAGGCAAGAATGGAAGAATGTCTGAACACTTTCCAAACTTCAGAAACTGGTCTCAGTTCCCAAACACAGTCGGTAAAAAGAGAGAGAGAGCGAGAGACAAAACAAAACAGAAAAAAACTTATTTCAGTTTCAACATTTGTTGTTTTCTTTCAATAAAAAACAAGCTTTAAACAATTTGCAAACACTAAACATGTATTTCTATCAACATTTTACTCTGTCTGCCAATGTCACTGGAACAGTGAATGTGCGCAGATCTTTGTTTTGTCACTAATGAGGGTTTATTCCTGTGTACCGCAGCCCCTGTGGAGCTGTTAAAGGAAATGCAATATATTGTATAGCGTGTGATGAAGTAATGTGTGGAATTCCAACAAAGGTGCCAAACTTTATTTCCTCTCCAAAGCACGTACACTGTTAACTTTTCAATGCTGAGAAGTCAGAATATGAATCACATCACCTGAGTGAACTTACAACAATGGTCTATGTAATGGCACAGGCTCTGTACCCTCTGTAAGGCTCTACATTTCCTTTATCACCAGGTGTTACAAAGCATTCATGTGTCTGTACGTGTCGAGCAGCTTTGTGATATAACTGGACTCGCAGAGATCAATCACAGCTCTTCATGCCTGTAGAGACTAACATGAAAAGATATCCCATACTGAGCTCTGCACATAATTGATAGTTGTACCCTGCACAGAAACCCACCCGTCTAGCCTTTATGTGGTTCATGTAAAGAAACTCACAGGGTTGTAGAAACTGGATTGATCGAGAAGCACAGTGGACTCAGTGAGTGTACATGTGATCATGGAGGTATATTTTCGGGAGGCAAATGTACTCCACAGACGAGGGAACAGAAGGGAACAGGGAAGTGAAAACCAGTAGATACATGCAAGCTATCGTTTAAGAAAGCCTCTGCATTTCTTCTTATAAGACAGTTTGAAACATTGTGCATATAAGACAAAGTCTTTTCAGCAGTCCTTTTTTGGTTGTAATCCTTTTTCCCTTTAGTTCCTCAGCTATAAAATCCATTCATCCTCATTGCATTCCTGTATCCTACTATCTTATCCCGTACCTCCGCAGCCAGCGTGCATGACAAGACAAGCTAATGTGGACTATTTGATCCAATAGAAGTTATACATTGGAGACTGGGCTAAATTGATTTTCCACACCAATAGTTCCCTTCCTCTAATACAACTTACCACTTCAGTATGGCAATCATTCATTTTTCATGCTTTTGCCCCTCTCCAGGAGATAAGGAGTAGGAAGAGGGGCAGAGGTGAGATTGAGAGGACTACAGTTTGACATGTATGACTATTCACCCGCAGTGTGCGCAGCGCCCTGTGTGTGTGTGTGTGTGTGTATGTGTGGTAAAGTCGTTGTGGTAAACAAGCTCTCATCAGCAGTGTGAATGGGTTCAGACAGCTCCACTGCCTTATATGGTGGTCCCCTGTTAGACAGGTCGATCTCACTCAAGCTCCAGGTCCCCTCTTGGAAATTAAAAAAATAAAAAAATAAAAGTCAAATTTCAAGTTACATTATGGTAAAAGACCTTAAAAGAAAATTTTCTATTTTATTTTAAAAAATAGAAAATAAAAAATGTTTTACTAAAATGACCAGTGTGTGTGTATGTGTGCGTGTGTATGTTTGTTGGAGGGTGAGGGAGGGTTGGCAGTCAGCGGGATACACAGGGGAAAGGTAAGAACCTTGTTGTTTATGTCACACCTCCTGCTAGCTGTGGAATTGTTTTGATACAGAGGTCTCTCCTCTGGCCTCCCCCGGGGGCCCATAAACAGCTCATAACAACTCACACAGCAGCTGGAGCATGCAATGAAATTGATATGCTCTAATGTTTCTCTTAGTACACGCCACTTGAATCCCCGCTGAGAGGACCATTTTTTAGACTGCTCAAATATTCATGGCGATAGATCAGTCATCGCTCAAGTGGTCCAAATGTTTATTCCTCAAAACCTTTTGGCTCGTGTCTGGGATTAAATGTGAGTCAGGCTTTGAGGCAGGAAAGAAGACAGGGGAATATCAGTGCTGTAGGAAAATGTATCTCCTCAGCAGTACTTGTCATCTGTTGATATAATCAGCCTAAACACGCATGCATTACTGGGTTTCCTTGAATCCTGCTTGTCCCATGGATGAACTAGAATACAGCACTGGATGCTGCGTCCTTACATGGCTCTTTGTTGGACGCACTTGACTTGACACATCTGTCAAGACGTTTTCCAGAATTTTAGTTGCGTTTTCATGTTCAGAAGCGCCTTTGTCTGGCTAAGCTGAATGAAATCCAACACATTAGACACTTGTGGTTGTGCTGGCAGACTCTGTGGACTTTCTTCACAGGATGACCTTGAAATAGTCAGAAAATATCAGATTGTACTTGGATACGATTCAGATGTTGCTAAGACACTGCTATCCGCTTTTCAGTTAAAATACCAGTCTGGACCACCAATACGCATACAAGCCAAAACAAAAAAACAAACTGGTTTGATAAGTTTGAACTGTGCATCTCAATGGGGTTTTATATATTCTGAAGGAGAGTTGTAAGGAGTACTTCATCATAACCAGTGTTTTAGTCACAGAAGACTGCTGATGGCGCTCCCTTTGGCTATTTTACCCTCAAGAAAGAAAACCAAAACCTGGCTGTGTTAAATAAATAAGTGGTCATCTTGGATTTATTAGCACAAAATATCCCCACTTTAATATTCGAAGCCCAACCTTGCTTTCTGTGCCATATGGGGTCTGTCAGCTAATAAATCTGTCCTCACCTTAGAGTCCACAAAAGCACATAACATGTAGGACCTGACATGACAGGTCCAATGAAGCTCTATATAAGAGAGGGTGAGAGAGATGAGAGCCTGGTTTAGCTGGAGCTAGAGGAACAGACATGAGTGGCACTTTGGTTCTTAAGCTTTCGGGAAGAGTGCATACACATTTGTTCTGCCCATCAATCTGTCTCTGTCCTCCGTCTCGCTGCCCTGTCTGGCAATGGTAACGCATTTCATTTCTACCTTTTTTGTCACAGTTTCTTTCCATTTCATTTATTCACCCACACTTGAATTACCCTTTTATGTCAGTGTTGTAGCTTCCTTACTTTTTAAAAAAAAAAGATATCAAGACTAAAAAAAGTTGAGCCTCTTGGAGGAAGTGAGCAGGTTGGGTTGTGAGATGCTAAAACACCAAAAAGCATGCAGCCTGGAGGCTTCATCATTAAGCCTAATTGATTATCTTAATTGTCTCAGGAAAGACCAGAAAGTTCCTGCTTTTCTCTCCCTGTCTGTGTTGCAGCATGTTAATCATCCCTGTTTGTGCCGGATGTTTGCTGGCGGCGAGTAACACCCGTCTGATGCAAATTCCAATTCATGCCTGGACCCGCAGACACGTCAAAGTGGATGTGAAATCCATTTTGATGAGAAGAGCTTTAGAGAGAAAAGAGAGCACACAAAAAACAGCTTTCTCAGATGTTAGGTGCCCAAGACATGCTGTCCCTGTCTTATCTTAAGATGGACTATTTGTTCATCCTGCTGCTTGAGCAGGCTAGTGCAGGCTGGCAACTTTGTATAGCTCTCAAGTTTTCTTAGAAAGTATACTACTCTGTCTTGAAGCATCTGGAAAATGAGAAAAGTCTTTGTGATATCAGTGTTGACAGTCTAAGCCTAGAACACTATCACTGGGTGATTTTCACCCGACCAAACATGTATACATGATTTTCATTATGTTGCGTTTGTCTGAGTATCATGTGTCCCTGGGTAGCTTCAGCACTGCCTTTGACATCTTTGAAGGCATATTTGTTTCCCTGATCCAAAACCTGCTTTTTCCTACAAGCATGTATTCGGGTTATTTTCACCCGGCAATAGTGATAGAGGGTAAAGTAGATTTGGGTGGATTTGATAGCTGCATGTAGGCGAAAAAGGTCAGTAAAAGTGGTCCTGGAATTTGCATGCTATCTTTATTTAGCACTGTGGTTATGAATAGTTATCACAAAGTAGAGATTTTCAAGGGAATTCATATGGTGGTAAGAAATATTTTAGTCGGCTGGTCATTTTTACTCACTCAAAATATGCCATATTTTGGTTCTCTCTCCTGCAGCTGTTATTGTGCCAAAGACCCTGAGCCTTCACAAGGGAAGACAAACATGCCCCAGGAATGGGTGGAATAGAAAATGAGTTTACAGTTTCTATATTTTATTTAGGAATTTTTTGTTCATGAATGCCTAATTTTAGTTATTTTGTTGCATTTTTATATGGTCCCCTCACGGCACTTTTTCCCCCTCCCTTTGGACATTGCACAGTTAAAATGAAAAGAAAACTACTTTAATTTGTCTTGTATTGTCCTATTTTGATGACAACTACTTTTTCTTGGGTATATTATTTCGCGTAAAAATCACCTGGCGATAGTGATGGTGTTACTGATTTTAGCGACAGTGTTCTAGGGCTAAATACGACAGGCGCTATCCAGAGTCTGGCTAAATTTCATGCAAATTGGCTTTAGCAGCTCAAAGTGCAACGTCTGTAGCAGAGTGCTTTCAAGTAAGGGTGGAAAGACTAGCAACATAAGGCATTATTTTCATTCATAAACTTTTCTTGATGCAAATTGCTAAAAGATTCACCAGAAAAGGTCAGTTTAATATTTGCCAGTTGCAGTAACAGCTCTGTGTCTCTGAGACATTTCATAGTTAAAGACTGTAAATCCCCAAAGATGAAGGGGGAGCTCCGTGAACTGTCTATCTATTGCTTATAGCGGCATGTCTTGGACCAAAGGGACATTGGTGGCAGAGTCCCGAACCCCACTCCAGCCCACAAATAGAGGAGGTCATAGGGAATAATTAGAGCCATAATGGCTGCAGAAATTATGTTTGACTTGAAGTAAGCATTAGTTACTGTTGGGGATCAGCAGGGACAGCACAGCAACAACTACAACCTCGATACAAGTCTGATTGAACAAGTTGACTTGACTTTCATTACACAGTAGACAGACAGTGGCCACACAGCAGCCACTGAGAGAAAGAAAGCTGAAGGCAGGAAGCGAGTTATAAACGTGGTTATGAAATAAGAGAGGAAATCACATAACAAAGTAAATTCATTCAGCCTGTGTCATCATCCGGCTATTTGTCTGTCTGTGTCCTCTTTTTGCCCTTTTGGAGTCTGCCAAATTTCCTGTTTTCTTCTTTGTTTCGCTCCACAATACCTAACACAAACTCACAGTTCTGGATAAACCAGGGGAAGGTGAGTACAAAGACAAGTAAGTGTCATGTAAAACCTGTGAAAAGATGTGAGTGTCACAAAGTGAGCACTGGAAATGGCATTAAGGAGTTATTAGGAACTGTCAAGAGAATCTGTAATGTACTAAGAGGACAGAAAGGGTACTGGAGGCTGAGAGAAGGAAATAAAACTTGTAAACAAGTCTTACAGTCAGGACCAGCTTCATCACAAATAACTATTTGCATTCAGGAGGTTAATGTTGCGGTATGCCTCTTTTCAAAGAGTTCCTAGCCCCTCCAGGAGCATGCGTGGAATAGCAAAGCATGAGGTGGGGCTAGCATTGCCTCCCCTTCTGTTTCATGTGCATATGCAAGAGGCAGGGAGAGCAGCAGCAAAGACCCCAGTGGTACAGAACAGAGCAGGCACCAAGTGACAATACATAGTACACTAGCAAGATCAAACACAGAGTAAAAAGGGAAGGCACTGTGGGTGGAGGTGGCTTGCAAAGTGATTTTTAGAGGGAGCTGCAAGAGAAGGCAGGTTAAAACACTATGTAACAAGAACTGAAGAAGCTTCTTGGATAAGAGGCGAAACGTCTTCTCAACTCTACACAGTCCAGTTGCCTGTTTTTATGTCTTCAAGATAACCATGACCTGGATGAATGAGAATCTACATGGACGAACAGGTGAATGTTTATCCAGTCAGGGGGTCCTGCTGGAAATGAGCAAATACGTCTCTTTGAAATGCAAAAGATTGACTGTCTGTCTTTTGGGAGATCACCTCTTGGTTAGTTTCTCACAGACAGGAGGTTGTAAAAAGACCATGGTTTAGTGGGGGGATTTAACCCACCATCTCGTCTCCAGTGACCAGCCACTGCAATCCTCTGGGGGGTGTTAAGGTGTGAAAATGGTTGTCTCTGCTACAAGAGCCAGAAAATTAGAACAGATAAAGGAGGAGAACTAATAATAAAGAAGTGTAAAATACTAAGGTTAAAAAGAAAGAAAATAAAATAGACAAATAATAAGAATAAGATATAAATAAACTGATGCTTTGCACAGTATTACCACATAACAACAAATTTGACATTTGTAATTAGACATGAGATGTACAATAGGCATTTTGGGCTGGTGCTATAGATCAGCTGATGTACTGTGGGCTGAGGTTGACTTTGTGGCCTGCCTACCTGAACTAGCACTATCCTTATTAAAGGGCTAGTACTATGGCTAGGACCCTATGTGTACTGTTGATGAAATTAGGTGCTGTTCTGAGCATTATTTGTGGCTATAGAGTGGCTTTTTGGTTGAGCGCATGGCTCTCTGTTTTGCTATCCTGCGGTTGTTACTCAAGTTGGTATAACTAGAGAAGCAAGAGGTTCGGCAACAATCATCTCTCAATGAGGTGTCTAACTCTGTGTTACGGTGTAATCGACCCAAACTTCATTTTACGCTAGAATATCCCTTTAAGTAACAAATTTTCAGGAGAGGTTAGAGTTTTCAGTAGTTCCAGTAAAAAAAAAAGTCACAGAAAAAAGTTTAGATATATAATAAAAACCAAATCAAGTGAATGAGTCTTCTTCACTAAAGCTGGATTTTCCCTTGCAGCAGAGTCTGTTGACCTTCTTAACACAGTCCTGCTGCTTAATGACACTCTGTCAACAGGGGTCCCTCTTGATTGGAGCCCTTCTCAGGCTTGTTGTGATTGACTCGTGACACAGTGGCTGATGGGTAATGATTAGCAGAAGCCTAGCTAGCCAATCAAAGCCATTTAATTAGTGCCTGAGCTTTCCCATTGTCCCATGCTGGGGACTGAGAGCATCTCCACCCATCCATGTCTACCACCTTACCCCATCCCTGTCATTAGCAGGCTGGAGTGGCAGGACAATCAGGCGGAGCACTGGTGCAAGCCTGGCATACTTACACACACACACAGACGGTAAACCCACTCAAACACACATACTTGTACACTCAGACCCAATCAGTCCAATGCCTCCTCACTCACACACACAAACACTGTCTGTATCTCTTTTCACACAAATAAACACACCAACACACACAGCCTGACCGGGTCCCTGGAGTCCTCTCATGGCCTATGATTGTCATTCGCAGCTGGCTCTATGACCTTGACAGGGATAACAGAAGCACCACAGAGGGATGCTACTGAATGTACTCTCCCTCTCACACAAACACGAGCCAAACAGTTGACATCCTCCCTAGTTTTCTTGAAAAGCACAAGGGCATTTGGAGCGTGTGGGTGCATGGATGTGTTTATGTGTGAAGTTTTCTAAAGAAGTGGTATGTTTATGATGACTCACTTTAGAGAAGAGAAGTGTTGATTAAAAAAAAGTCTAAAAAATCCAGAAAAATTATGAGGCAGCAGCAAAAAGTGTGTTTTTGGTGAGCTAGCTAACATGTCCTCAAAACTGCTAAAACACCGAACACAATCATTAAAATGTTCAGTGGCGTGGATTCACTTATTGGATCAATCACTCTTTTAGCAAACCTCCAAACACAGCAGGTTTCCAATCTTGCATCGCTGTCTTCAGCCATGCCTTTGACTACTTCACGAGTCAAGTACCTCACGATATTTGCAATACGCCTCGGTAGTGGTGGATTAAAAGTGAGAAGAGGAGCTGGTGTGATTGTTGAAAATTGGACTTGGCTTTGTTAAACCCACTCCACACCTCCTCCCCTCCCTCTTTCCAACTTGTGCCGCAGGGAGGAGACGAAATATGAAGGGGGGGTACTTGCACCGGGCTGCGCTGCTCACAAAAATACCAAAGTGATCTCAATAGAGCCCTTAATGTTGTGAGATCATTTTTGGCCACAATAATTATAAGTTAAAAAATTGTGTATAGCGACAGCCTGGTGTACTTATGAGCATTTTTATCTCCTTTTTTTGGCACTCTTTGCTTCCATTAAGTATTTTTTGTATCTGTCTCTAACAAATGCCCACTAAAGCCTAAAATACAGTGTTGACACATGAGTCTGTCTCTGTGAGAGCAACCCTGCACATTCTTGCATTTCCGCATGTGTTTTGTTGCCTCCCCCTAACACCTGACAGAGACTCAAACAATCGTCATCAGAATCAGTGAACTTTATTTACCCTGGGACTGAAAATTTGGCAGGAGTTGTTATCATGCTCTCAACACACACAAGTCAACAAGTATCAACCTACACACCCAGGCGCCAACCTGTTGTTTTGGTGCTGATTTTCTCTGGCTGCTCCGAGGTGTTAGGTGTTGCAGAGCTGCCACACCTCCTGTCATCTTCCCGCAGTATCACAAGCCCTGCAGTCTTTCATGTCTGCTTGGCTGGTAATGAGAGCTGATAGAAAGAGGTGAGAGTCTCCCATCAGTCCTCCCACACTCTTGCAGAGGGAGACAGACTCGAGGAAGACAAAGCCACTGGGTGCGCGTTTGTATGCCAGCGTGAGTGGAACGCTGAGTGCATGTGTGTGTATGTACATTGCAGATTATCACACTCCTCTCCCACAGAGGCATCTCCTAATCACACTAAACTTCTCCTGACACTTCAGTTACTCTTCAGCTGGAGTTCTTGCATCTTCATCAGCAATCTCTTCCTCTTTCATGCTTCCTACTCCCTCCCCTCTTTGTCTCTCATTTTTTGTCCTCACACAACCCGCCATCCTTCCTGTACATCCGCTCTTGCTTTTTTTTCCTCTCCTTCCTCCCATCTTTCAAAGTTTGACTTGCAGCCATCTGTGAATCCAACTGAGATGCACCTTGGTTTTCTTCACCTGACCCAGTTTGTTGATCTCAGCAGGTGCTGGCTGCCACTGTGATTACAGCTCTGAAATATCTCTGTCCTGAGTGACAGCTATTGCACCTGTAAGACAGTGTGTGTGTGTGTGTGTGTGTGTGTGTGTGTGTGTGTGTGTGTGTGTGTGTGTGTGTGTGTGTGTGTGTGTGTGTGTGTGTGTGTGTGTGTGTGTGCATGTGTATGGTTGGACATTGTTTATGTCTTTACAAAGATGAGAAGAGAAATACAACGCACAAATAAGATGTGTTTTATTTTAGGGGCGACAGCCATTGAAGGCTGCGTTTAAAGTCCAAATGAGTCACAGCAGTATGCCAAATTTCGAAAGCTCCTCCAAAGGTAAAAAATAAATCAGTCGTACTTTCCTGTAGCAAGAATGTACTGCGATCATCCTTCATGATTGTTTGAAGGTCTCTCAATAACAGTTTTAGTTTCAAGCTCAGTTGAGAGTTTTACAAATGTTATAAAGACAAACATATAGATTTGAAAGTATCTTTGAAATTTGGGTGATGATGTTTGAGATACGTGACATTAGCTATGCTAGCTAGTTAGGCTGATAGGGAGAAAGGGTAATGTAAGCACTGAATCCTCTTAATTTCAATTCAGCCTGTCAAGGTTTTGATCCAACATATCTTTCTTTTATCACAAGTGTGTTCATTTTAATGCTTTGAGGTAAATCAAAGTCTGGAAAAGTCTGGTCATTTCAGACCTGACCACTCAAATTGCCCCTGTCCCCTTTACCTGATTGGCTCTCCTGCTCATTTAGTTTTGCTACTTTCACTAGTGCTCCGCCAGATTTTCCAAGAGTGTAGATGTAGTTTACCAGTCTACTTTCTGTTTCTGAAAAATTTTGATCCAATCTGTTCTTGGACTTCATGCCCTTGCCTGACCTTGAGTTTCTGTTGCCTGGAAGTTTGAACTTTTTTGAAGTAAGGTCCGTGAAAACCACCCACAGAGTCATGCATTTTTATTTTTATTTTTTTAATTGAACTGTGACCCGACCTTACCAGTCTGTGTAGGCCACAAAGACTGGGTCCTTCAAACACAGTAGCCCCAGGACTTGGACACAGCTATAGTCTTACTTTGCTGTCTGCAAATACCAGAACTAATTTGATCTGATCCCACTATTTGTACCAGTATTAAATCAGATGCTGGAAATTATGTTTTTTTTAAATTTATTTATCTTTTTTTTTGTAATTGTTGGTTTGTTTGTTTTACTTCGTCAACAAACAGTGAAATAAATATAATGACTAAAATATAAAATTAAATATTTAAAAAAAAATAAACAAATGTGTCTGGGCAGTTTGGTAATCACATCTTAAGAACTGATGATCACTATTAAACAAAAAATAAAATAGAAAAAATAATAATTCATGCACAAATTAACAAAAGAAAATGCAATTGACATTTTATTTGTCGAAACTAAATGCCACTGCCCAAGCATTTCCTTGAAAAACAGCATTCAGAATCAGGTCACTGGGGCGTGATCTATGGAAGCTTTGAACTTGCGTGGCGTGTAGCTCATGTGTAATCAAGATTTCAGTGGAAGGCAAAGGTCAGAGTTTCAGAGATCTGTGCTGATGCTCATCGCTGTGATATATTTTCACTCTGTTGATGGATTTTTGCACACTTTGAGTTCAGGCAGCTGCAGCAGTCTGCTGCCGCCCCAAAGAGCCAGTGTCTTTATGGCATGTCCTACTGAGCAGTCAAGGCAAAAGGACTGGTTGAGAAACTGTAGGTTTTATTATTTAATTGGTTTCTGACCCATTAAAACTGGCCAATGACTGACCAACAATTCCCAGGCAAGAGCTTTTTTTGGTCATGTTTCCAGTAGACATTAGCCATCAATGACTTTTACTGTTTGAAATGAGCATCAGAAACAGCCAAGAGAGGAAGTATGACAAAACACAGACATGGACAAGTATGAATGCAAAGTGAGATATAGAAGTGCAGTGAAAAAAGCAAGGATGGCCACATTAGAAAAAAAAGCGTGGCCTTGGAGCGAGAGGGAACAGAGGGAAACGATGAAGCGGATCATTGAGATAAATGGCAGAGAGCTTTTGAGAGGCTGTAAGGGCTTGAGCTTCATCTGGCTTGTAGCGCTGCAGTCTCATCTCCCATGCTCTTTCAAGTGGCGAGTAGAAAGGCCTTCATTTTAGTTGCCGTTCCAGAAAAGCACGCCCTCATTAGATGTGACCTCATGGCACTGCTCTGATCATGAGGTACAGAGCAGGGGGACAATCTACATCCTGACATAGAGAAACGGCAAGGCCAGAAGGATGTCAACACAGTGTTCAGTGTACTCTTAAATGAGAGTATCTTTTGTGGGAATGACTAATAAACATTAATTCCTTTAGCAAAGTCATAGCACAGTTAATTGGTTGCTATGGTGTTGGCTAAGATGGAAAGATGGAAATGTATCTCTGACGTTAAAGCACTAAAAACTGAAAGCTCTGATATCATATGTTGTATAATCACGGGCCACAACAGGCTTATTTTGCAAAAAAAAGATCCTTATTCCAAGAAATACCTGCATGTGGGTATACTGTTGTCTGCAAACTTTTCCAAAACACACATTTGTTGGCTTTTCAGTTTGTTATTTTATCATTTTTTTCCCTGAAACATCAGCCCTAAACCCAGAACCTGTAAAGATCTCAAAGGTCCCTGGTCTCTGTTGGTGTCTTTTTTTCTGTGCTATGTTTATCTAACATGCTACTTTTCTCTGTGTTTTTGCAACGTGCCTGTTCCTGTTGCTTGGGAATCCATGGATGCTGCTGGCTATGACAGTCTCATGTGAGTATAAGTTTACACAAAGACCCTGGGTCAGGCTGTTCTGGTCTGAGGATTGTTAGCTAACCTACTTGGCAGAATTCCCTAAAAACCATCACATGTGGTTGAAACAGTTTCACGAAGTTTAGTTCTGAATCTGCCACACATTACCACAAAGTAAAAATAGTATATATATATATTATAAGTAATAATTAATTAATCTCTCATATTCCATATCCAAAGAAACACCCATTTGGTCACAGCAGGATGCCGACGCCCTTGGACATAAGGCCAACTTTTTATTTTTACATGAGTGAAATCTGTGGACTGATGAAATCAAATCAAAGACTTGTCTGATATAAATTTTTAATTACTACCTATCAGGGATTTTGCATCACCATTACAGCTTAGAAAGCTCTTTGCACTAATGTTTATCCATCCACATTTCATTTCATTTGAAAATAAAATTAAAAAAGGAGTTGATAGTTGGCGTAAAGCTACACATTCTTTCCAGGAAGTATGCATAATAAGAGAATACATGCAAATTAGAATCCAAGCAGAGTGAGCTAGACCCTAACACTGACATGTGTGGACTTCTATTCAATGGGTGTTTATTTCACTGCTTACAAAGTACTTGACAGATCATTTTAATCATTTAAATATGATTTTTTTTTTTTAAATAAAGCTTAATATAGCCTGTTTAATTCTGCACCGTTAACGCCTCCTGTGGGACAAATGAACATTGTCCCACATTTTAACCTCCTTAAAACTGAATAATTTCATTAAGATAGCATTAGACAAGGTAAACGGGATGTTATGTTGGCATATCTGTCTTAGTTAGCTATCCTTTCTCTCAGAGGTTTGCAGTTGATGCTATATAAATAAGGCAAACATCACAGCTTGTGGCTGTTATTGCTAGTTTACAGTTAGACTTTGTCATGATGGGTAACCTAGAGATGCACTTACCGGCTTTGCTGCTGTTGCCTTATTTACAGGACAAGGTCCAGTTGCTCCCGGGCTACCTTTACATCTATGCCCACTGATTATTTCTTGGCTCATAAGACCAGAAGCCTGAACTGTTATTTGGTTATACTAATCTCGACAGTGAGGACAGTGCTCGAAACAGGTTATTTGACTGATAACTGTACATCACATGACCAACATGTAACAAATTAGATGCATGTGCAGTCTGTAAACCCTCATTTCTCTCTGTTTTAGGACATAGTTCATTTTTTTTGCTAGTGAAAATACCAAAAAAAAAATCATTGTAACTGCGTGATGGCTCCTTTTTTCTTATTCCGAATTTTTCTTGCCAAAAAGAAAAGCAAACGTATTGGACTGGGAATAAAATGATTTTCTGGCTGAAGTTTTTTTTCAGATTAAAGGGAAATTGCGGCATAAAATTAAGTTAGGGTCAAATGTACTGTAGCACCGAGTTAGACACCCCCTTGAGAGATGAATATTGCAAACTACTTGCTTCTCTAGTTGTACCAACTTTAGTAACGACTGCACAATAGCGATACACAGCGGTCTATGGCTCCACGTGTACATCTCAATCAAAAAGCCACTCTATAGCCACAAATAATGCTCAGAACAGCACCTAACTTCATCAACAGTACATAAAGGGTCCAAGCCAGAGCACTAGCCACCAAACATCATTATAGCTTTGTCTGGTTTCTTTAGCAGTAACGCACTGAGGCTTAACACAACTCACCCACTCTCTTCCAGTGGCTACTTGTTTGTAGGGAGACCTCGGACGAGTTGATCACCAAGTACAGTCGAGTTTTGCAGCTCAAGGAAGAATATTTATGATTATTTTGTCATGGAAATGCAGGCCAAAACGCTAAGGCAGGAGAAC
Source organism: Xyrichtys novacula (assembly GCA_962446985.1). NCBI lineage: Eukaryota > Metazoa > Chordata > Actinopteri > Labriformes > Labridae > Xyrichtys > Xyrichtys novacula. The sequence goes on along the minus strand of OY660868.1, from coordinate 24,515,315 downwards.
TACCGCATCTGCAGTGCAAAATGATTAATATGGTGATTATTACTTCAAGGAAATGATAAAGTAATAATCATAAATGTTCTTCCTTGAGCTGCATCACCCCGCTGCAGTCAGTGATGGACTCGTCTGAGGTCTCCGTACAAACAAGCGGCTGCTGGAAGAGAGTGGGTGAGTTGTATTTAGTCTCTCTGCTAAAGAAATCAGGCAAAGCTAAAATGATATTTGGTGGCTAGTGCTGTGGCAGGGACCCTATATGTACTGTTGATGAAGTTAGGTGCTGTTCTGAGCATTATTTGTGGCTATAGAGTGGCTTTTTGGTTGAGGTTTGTGCATGGAGACATAGACGGCTTTGTATTGCTATTGTGCGGTCGCTACTAAAGTTGGTATAACTAGACAAGCAAACAATCTTCAACACTTATCTCTCGAAGGGGTGTCTAACTCGATGTTATGGTGTGTTTGACCATAACCTAATTTTACGCGAGAACATCCCTTTAAGTTCATCCAAAAAATTGTGAAGCTTTTGAGCTTCAGCCCTTACAGTTAAAAAGCAATAGTGCAGGGGAGATAAAAACATGACTCAAAGCAATAAGCATGCATTGCTATAACTATAACATCTACATTTCAGTCCAGCCCCTTGATCCAGTCACATGTTTAATCAGTGATCTTTCATCCTGAACATCTCTGGAGCAAGTTAGGTGAGGTGTCTGGTTTAAGTTGCCATGGTGATCGACCCCAGTAAGCAGTGAACCAACTATGTAGTACTAAAAATCCTGGGTGAAATATTAATACTGGGTTTTAAAACAAGCACAAGACGCAAGTATTTGACACAGTTTACCATAAAGATACAATCATGAAAGCTTCTGTGATGAGTGTTTGCGTTGTTGGTGTCATTCTGTAAGATTGTGTGTCTGTCTGCAGGTGATTTCAACAGAGAAGCCAGGAAACCATATCTTTCGGCTGACGGGCCCTGGTGCTGACCGGGATCCCAAAGGTCTCTTCACCATCGACGTGGACACAGGAGATGTGTCAGTCAGCCGCTCACTGGACCGAGAGGAGATTGACTCCTACCAGGTCAGTGTGTGTGTGTTTTGTGTGTGTCTTTGTTATATGCTGTCATTGTGTTTATTGTGTTTCGACACTCACTTTTTCACCTTGACAGACTCAGTATTAATACAGCTCTTATTTTGTTCAGCGGTTGTTTCTTTTCAGCTGAAGTGAGGTTGTTCACGGGGATCTGTGGATAAATTTATTTCACTTTGACAAATCTATTTCCGATTTAGCATGTGTTCACACAACTGACATGTGGAAAATAGGCTGAACAGTTGGGGTTGGTTTGTGGAGAAGCCCTTGATTCTGTAAACTGACTACTCCTGTATTGGCAGTGTTATTTGGAAATGGATGGGCTTATTTAACGCTAAGCTGATACTATCAGTTTGAAGATGTTGGCTCCTTCGATGATAAAACAACATTAGAGTCTGTTTGAGTTGCCTGCTTTGTTCGCTGCCCTCTGGGTTGTCTCTCCACAGAACCATTTCCGCCGGAAAATTAAGTTCGAGGAGCAAAACCAGTCTACTTTTTTTTTTTTTAAGTAAGCCTATTGATCTTATCCTGGTCTCAGAAACCAGACATGAGTGTGGGTGTTCGACTGGATGCAAGCTGTTGATAAGCTAACTGGCTTTTATAAAACCTCAGAAATAATTCACTCTGTAAATACCAGCAGATGTGAGGGGAGAGCAGGCAAGAGAGGGAGGCTGAGGGGAGCACACATATAATCTGAATTTTCTTTGGGTGTCTTTCCTGCTGTGGTGTCATTACATGCATGGTGTAACCAGGGCATTGACTCGCAGTGGTTACGGTCTGATTCCAGTTGTTTACAAGCACCTTTGACAGCCAGTAACTGAGCGCCCCTGTATCTCATGAATAATCTGGTTAACGGGCAGGATGGTCTGCTGGAGGACATACATTCAGTCATTACACAGGTTAGGTCTTTTAGAATAAAGGACTCTGTTATGTGCTCTATAGGGAATTAGTATTAAGTGTCTTGGGAAGGTGCAGTGAGGGTACTTTTAGCCCCCTTGTTTCCACTTGAACAATGCATCATGCATGCATTGTTCAAGTGGAAAGTGGGTATGTTTACATCTATTTTCTGTGGTCGTCTGACTGAAATCACAATGAATCAAGTTACTCATAATGAAACCAAGATGCCTGGAAAATGTGGCTGAAGGTTCAGTTTTCTCTCCTGTTACACAGTCATGGCTTTGACCTGGAAGTTGACCTGTATATGTGCATTGTTAGGGAGCCAGATAGGAAACAAAACCACAACAGAAAAAGACGAGCGATAAAAAAAGACACAGCTGTTGTATCCAAGAAACATGCAGAGCTGTAATAAAAGCACTTTCATCATTTAACAGTTCTTTAACTTCTGGTCAACATGTCTGTCATTTTTTTTGGGGTCAATCAGGAGATTGTGTTAAGGCTGTGAGCTGGAAGGGGGCATGTTGCCACCTACCATGACAGAGGTCGGACAAACTTTTGCCAATAAATTGGTTTTAGTCTTGTATCTGTAAAGTGGGACAAGTACAGAAGATATGAAATGAGACCTAAAAACTACTGTTATGTCTTTGAACATTTGACAAATCTTGTTGCAGTAGTATAAAACAACCCATGCTGTGGGATTAACATAAAACCACTGGATTACAAAAAAACTGTTAGCTAAGGAAACGATAGCTACTAATCCTTGTGTTTCGAGCCACTTTGATTTCTTTTAGTGTATCATGCAAGAGAAGACTGTATTAGCCCTGCTTGGTAGAATGCTCAGCTGCACAACAGGCATTGACTGTATACAGGATGCCCTTATTTTTACTCACATTGGCCAATATGGCTTACATGGCAGTGCAGTCCACTGAGAGCAGAGTCAATTCAAACATGCTAGACTTTCTGTTGATTGGCTCTGGGGTGTCCCTGAACTGGCCTTGAATGTACTTCACTAAAACACTATGGCAACATGAAATCATACATTTGTGCATTATTGGATCTAGAAATTCTCTCTTGCAGTTGTTATGCGCGTTCAATTCATTGATTGTGCTGTTGCTTTTTCTCTTGTGACGACAAGTTTTCTTTGCAGTGATAACTGAAGTGAAGGCCTAGTTGTAGTGCTCACGGTTCACCATCGCTGTACTGTGTAAGACAGTGTGAAAATGAGGGGTTTTCACAAACGTAGAAAAGCAGATGTAAAACTAATACACGCCAAACTTAAAGACCTTAACACAAAGCTTGTGTTTCATCACATCTTGTCAGCTCTGAGCTCTGACATTCGCCTGCAAAGCAAAGCTTGCTGGAACAAATGTAGCAAATGTGAAGGCAGACAAATCAAGTTTTGTCTTTGCCGACATGCCAGAACCGCCTGTATGAGTCTGAGGATCAGGGGGGGATATTTGCCTGAGTCTGTAGAGTTGATTCCTTTTTCTGATCCTGTCAAAAACCCAGACCAAAGAGGGCAAGTTTTAAGGAAACATTCAATTTCTCATTTCACAGGCCAACCTCCAACTGTGCTGTATAAAACAATCAAGTTACATAGCCTGCTGATTAGTTACCAGTGGAGGAAGTGAAAGATCAGTTAAAGGTGAAGGTGTGTATGACAGCCTTGGCTGATTGAGGTGTGAATGACGTTTATGTCGGCAGTAGCTATTTATAGGGTTTGGCAGGATGTTCAATTTCTGAGTTTTCACAAGAAAGGGTAAGGTACAAATTTGGATTGCCAAAGGGTGAGATAAACAGGTTAGATTTGATTAACAACTTTCTCACATCAACATTTCGATCATATACTTTTGGTTCTGTCTTTTATATAATATTCACACCCAGGAGAAAAGAATGGCATGATCAGACCTTTCAAACATTTTCGGTCTTGTGAAACATTTTTTTTTTATATGATTTGCCCAACTACTCTGACATCTTAGTAAATTAGAGGATTGACTTCTTTGTTAGTTGGTTTCTAAAACCCAAGAGAGAACAAAGAATGAAACAGAGAAGAAGAGGGCCAGGGATCAAGGGAGTTTCTTCATAAAGACTGTAATGTGCTCAGGATAGTAAATCTTGAGCTGTGGATTGAAATATTTAATGACAGAATGACTGAGCTGAATAAAACGTGACAAGAGGGATTAAGAGAAAAAAAAAAGAGAGAGGGGCTAGTGATGAACTTGAAACAAAGGCCTGCTTATCATCCGAATATTACTCATGGATGAAAATATTTAAAGCTGTTGGGAGTACAGCCGATTTGTCAAGATACAAAAGTGCATGACCTGAAAGACGGCAAAAGACAGCATTATCTATAAACAAGATACATACATACACAAGTCCTGCAAGTCTGAGTCAAGATAAGGGTGATGCATTAAAACAGGAAACTGCAGATAAAATTCTTATTATTCTCTCTAAAAGTACGCCAGCTGTCGAGAGGTGCAACCTTAAACTCCAGTTCACATACTTCAACAACTCTAACAAACTTTACGTGAGGAGTCCTATCCTGAGAATGTTTGAGGAATTATATCGAGAACTTATGAGCAAACAAGAGACTGAAACTTGTCTTTCAGTGAGGAGGCGTGGCTGACCCTGATTGTGGGTATAACACCAAAAGCTGTGATTGGCTCATTGCAAAAACAGGTAAAGAAGAAAAAAAATAAAAATAACTTGGCGGTAGAGGATTACAAGAAGTTTTAAAGCTCCTGTGAGGAACTTCCAGTTTGTGTCAGTCTTGATGGCCAAATGTATATTTGCTATATTGTCCACTACACACTTAGGATTTTGGACACAGAATCTCATCCTGCAGACTCTGAGATCTGTCATTTAGTGTGAATATTTCATGTTGACGAGTGTAAAAAAAAGGCGGTTTCTTTCGCTGCCTGGCTACCTGCACCCACCCCCTTGCACTGATTTCGAACATTAAAAATTACAGTATGAAAAAAAAGTCAGTCTTGTTAGTCTTGGTCTTTTTCACTTTTGTATGGCATAAAAAAACTCTGATATAACTTTCAATCTATTTCAGACAAGAGTTTTACATAAATTAGGGTGACCATATGCCCTCTTTTTGGGGGGCTGTCCGGGTTTGTCCGGGGAAGTTTATAAAATTCTTCACATGTCCGTGATTTTGTGTGGAAGTTCAGAGTTTGTGTCACATGGACTTACTGAGTTAGAAGTGCGTAGAAGACACTTGATCGAACCTGAAAAACTCTCAAAATTAACTTTGTGCGACTCCATGACTCCGCCCCCGCGTAGTCGTGTCCTCTTTTTGGGAAGTCAGACTATGATCACCCTAACATAAATAGTAAGCTATACTTAAGTACAAGGCCCAGAAAATGTTTGTAAATACTGATTGTGCTGTAGTCTCCTCACATGCTGATTGTCAGGATAGTTTTTATACTCACATGTCGAAGTGCAGGCAGACTATTTACATGCTTGTTTCACAGTCAAACTCTCCTAAAATGCTTTGACTGCTAATTCATGATAATTATGGAGCTGTTTTAACTGTTTTGTGGAGCTTGTTGCTGTCTGCTATTCCGCACTCTTACTTTCACCACGTCTTTAATAACAAGCCTTCCTACCCGAGGCTCACCTGTCATGAGGATAACATCCTAAATGAAACCTGCTTTTATTCCAGTTGAGAAATATCCTGTGATCACTTTCGTTTCTGGCAAGATTGCATTGTTGCATTGGGTCGTGATCATGATCACTGTGCAAATTAAATTAACTTACTGTCATTTAGAGCTGAGGATGCTTTTCCCTTATTTCTTAGTAGCTTTTGAAACTCCTGAGTCTCCTTCAAGTCTTTCTCACTCTCCTCAACAGTTTTTCACTGTAGAAGATCTCTTGAGGGTTAAATTGCTTACTAAATAACTTTAATTCTTACTTCTGGTTTTAACCGGGGAAAATTGCTGGAAGACAAAATGATTCTTATTTATGAATAACCTTATAATTGTGCCATTAGGAGAGACTCTTCGGACTAGGAAGTTTTGGGGATACAGCCACTATCTTGTTCAGTTGTTAAGGTGGTGTGAAGATGTAAATCCCTGACTTTAGGTGAGTTATCTTCCCTCCTACTAACTATTTTATTCCCAAGCAATATAGTGTTTGAGGCAGAGGTTTTACTGAAGTCAAATGTCTAAAGAATGACCATCCAGTTTCTGCGTTTATCTCTGGATTTCAATATGCAACTCTGAGAGCAAGAATGATGGAAAACACATCAATCTCGGGGTGTCAGTGGTGGTTTGGACAAAAAGAGAAAAGAGCTTTATTGAAGCTGTCAGTCAGGAAAGTAGCCAGTGAGGTTGCCTTTTAACATAAAGTTTCAACTTTTCACAACTTCCATCATAAAAAAAGAAGTCATTAAAAAAAGTTGAGGTCAAGTGGAAAGAGTCATGACTTTCATTTCAAATTACCCTAGGAACATGAGATCTAAATATACACACTTCTCCTCTAACTCAAGGTGCTATATTTTCGTGCTTTGCCGGAGACGTGGCGCGGCGTAAGTCAGGTCCGCCGTACCGACAAGGCGTTCCCAAGCACAATTTGGTATTTTGGTGAGCGGCCCACCCCGGCGTAAGTATCCCCCCTCCCTAATTCAGCTCCTCCCAGCGACGTAAATCGTAGTGAGGGAGGAGAGAGGGCGTGTAGTGGGTTTAACACAGCCGAGACCTGTATTGACCAATAACATCAGCTCCTCTCCTTGCCTTTAAATCCGCCACCGGCGAGGCGTATTACAATTTTCGTGCAGTAGTCAAAGACATCAAGAGATGTCTGAAGACAGTAATGCCACAAGATGGCAACAGAAGGCAGCCCCTCAACAAGTGTCACTGTAAGCGCTGCAGAGGGCGTCCTCCACACTCTCTCAAATAAGCACAGATGGATTTGGTGTGTGTAAGGTTGGACCCACTAGTAAGACAAACACCCTTTTCCACAAATAAAGACACTCACATAAAGTGCGCTGAAAGCTGACCAGGTTTGAATCAGCGAGCTTTCAGCGCACTTTATACGCTACCGACAACACGAAAATGTCACTGCGCCAGCTGATTCTGTCGACACCTACCCCACCACGCATCCACGCCCAGCTTGGCGGACCTCAGTGCACCTCAGTCTACGAAAACACCAAACTGGCTGTATGCTGGGCTCCACCAGACGAAAATACCACTGCGCAGGGTCCGCCACCCTCCGCCGCGTCCCCGGCGTACACGAAAATAGAGCCTGTTTTAAAAATCTTTCTAATTTTTATTTTTTAAACCTGATAAAACTGTCTAAAAATTCAGTGAAATTGTGGTATAACCTTAATAGAGAGAAAACTACCATCAGTGCGCCATTGTTTTGATGACCTGAAGAGAAAATTAGCTCTTACATTAATTCTGCCATCATCAAAGATCATTATTTCCAACATGATTAGTGTTAACTCTGGAAACAAGCTGGTATGCTCACTTTTGTGAGTATTGCACATGTGTAAATGTTGCTCATGAAAACCCTCCATTGTCCCTCCCCTGCGTCTTTCTGTCTGAATCGTTCTGCTGCTCTTATCAGAACAAGAGAGTAAGCCTGTGTCCCAGCCATAAGTCAGGACCAGAGTCTCCTATCTAATCTAGCTTCTCCTTTTATTGATGGTCCCCTGTGGGCACAACAAAGACTGTGTCACTTTAACAGGGCCCAGTGGTCCTCATAGACTGACCCAGTCATGTTCATTAACACTATCTCCCTCCTCACTGAAGCTAAGGACTTGTGCAGGGATGAAAGAGGTAGACTGAAATCACGTCCCAGTTTTTATAGAAACAAACCTTAGTTTAATTTTTATTTTTTTTCTCATGAGCCTTTTGAACATGGTACATGTGTCTGATAAAGGCACTGTGGGGGCTTTCATGTTGATGCTTGTGACCAAAAGGGGTTTCTTTTGGGATGAAGACTGCATTTCCCATGAGCGCTTTAACCCACCGCTGTTAGGATGCTGCTCTTGCTGAATGTGCATCTGTTGTGGAAACAAAAGACTGAACTAAAGATCTTTGTAACACTACTTTTCTTTATTTAGACAACCTTTTTTTTCTTTTTGGCTATGCAATTTGTCCCATTTCTTTGGAGGATTTTTTGTGTTATCTGAAGTTACCAACAGTTGAGCCAGCTTTGGGTCATTTTTCCCCCTCTATTAGTGAGTGACAGTTTCTTCAGCAAAAAGATTTTAAGAGGACTGCAGACACTCTGCCAAGCACACCCTGCTGTCCCCAAATTACCAGAGGGGAAAAGATCATACAGTGAGACTTGTTTTGAGTTAACTTACGCTGAAGTCTGAGACCTTGGTTTCTGGCATATCTTCGTACTGGATGGCCAAACTAAGACACAAATGTGGTAGGTGGTTGAGGAATCTCTTCATGTCAAAGGCTTTACATCAAACCACCTTACTCATAAACATATTGGCACTAAATACTGATGTAAAGAAGATCTCACAGATCTACAAGTGACATTTGAACAGATGATAATGGATTCAACGATCAGGATCCAATATCAAAATCACAATGTCAAGTAAAAAGAACGCTGAAAACCTGAGGCACTCTGATGCAGCATAAAAATCATAAAATGCTCAAAAAGCAACAATTAAAATATCCATATTGTTGAGCCTAACAATTTAGCATGTTTGCGAATGTATGGTAATGGTTGTTATGGAGTTGTCCAGAGGTTTTGACCAATAACAATCAAGTATACACCATAGCTGGGTGATATGGTAAAAAATTGTGGTGGGGAAATGTCAGGAAAGTCCATGTTTGTTGTAAACATAGACTGTAAAGAATGGATGCCGTCTACCTCATCGCTGGGCGAACAGCACCCTCTAGTGACGGGCTGCAGTGTTGGTCATAAATTCCGTCTCCTCCAGCAATCCCTATGGAGTTGTGGACAAACTTCAGAAATTAATTACAAAGAATATAATTTTTTCTCCCCCCTGGTTGCGATGTTGACATGTAGTTACTGTAAGACTGGTTTGTGCTCCAGTCCTCTTTTTTCTGTGCAGCTCCGTTTTTAAAAGTTACTAGTGGGTTCATGTTTTCTATGATTGACACTTGATACAGCTTATGGACGTAGGAAGATTGCGTAGCTCGTTCAGGGGATTCTCTGACTCTCTGCGACTCTCCCGCCGAATGCGCACAATGCTACTGAGTAATGTTGGTTTCAGGAAGTAGAGAAAAATCATGGAAATACCAAGAGCTTTTCGGCTTCAAATCCGTATCCGAAGGTGGAACCAAGTTGTCTAGAGTACATACCGTCTATGGTTGTGAACTGTGGGACATCATGAAACAGTATTGTTGAAGATGTCTGGATGGAGATTACATCCATCAGTCTTTAAAGTCTTGTTCCTCATTCTCAGGACTAACTGTGTCCATCTATGTCAGTGCATTCAGTTGCTAACAAAGACCCTCTGGCAGTCCCAAGACTCCATCTTTGAATGCACAAGCTTTCACTGCTCAAGGTTCAATATGCAGCTTTGTATGGATGTTCTGTTGAAGAGATAACCAAGGTGGCACTAAACAAAGAGTCCACTCTCTTCTTTCTTTTTACTGTTTCACCCCATGATGCTGATTAGTTGATATTGACTAAGAAAAGCTTCACTCTTCCCTCAAGGCCCCTGTTCATCAAAATAATCTTGCAACTCTAAGAAAATCAAATCAATAAAGATGACTGGTTTGGTATTTGGATGCAGTGGTTAGAGATTTGAGGCTCAGCCTGTAATATATGAAAGCAGACATTATTACAAGTACAAACCAAGCAGGACTTGCAAAAACACATTTAGGAGAAGTGGAGTGTAACTTCAGCAGAACAACAAGGGGTCAGCTCCAGACAGATGGAAAGTGGGAATTGTAAGCAGGCCATTACAGAAACCACGAGCAAGACAAACAAACAAACAAACAAATGCCTGATAGAGCCAACATTTGCTGTAGAGGAACAAACAGACACAGTGATCAGCTGGACCACATGTTCACAAGGATTTAATGTCAAACATTATTTTCTTATTAAGCTCAATTAGGGTGAAAATGAATGCTAATGAGATGGAAAATGGAGAGGCAGGGAGACGGGAGCTGGGAGGAGAAGGGGGCTTATCAGTGTGTTTGTGACAAGCTCGGGTTGAGTCAAGAGAGACGGCTCAGAACTCTAATTGGCTCAGAACAGAGGAGGAAAAGAACGTGAAGTGATGAATAACAGACTTGTTTACACAGGTAGAAGTATGACCCTCAGTAATGCGGGTCATCATGAGGAGAAATGCGCCGAGGTCTTTGTGCGTGCTCGCCTCAGAAATGCGCAAATCTTTTTTCCATGCTGGAGAACAGATGATAAATAAAAAGGATAATAAAAAGTCATAAAGTCTACTCTGCATTACACTGTTATAATTGTCACACAGACAGATCCAGAATCAGTAATGTTAGCCTGATCATGAAAACCAGGAGATTCCACACAGAGTTCACCTTTCAAAACCTGAAGTGATACTCTGTGGAGATCGAAACTTTCTCTGGCCTCTCAAACTTGTCTTGGGTGTTGGCTTTACTTTTGCAAGAGCAAAAGCCATTTCTGAGCTGTCGTCTGGTAGCAGATCTAAATAACCATACTCTGCTCCTTATATCCTGTCTGTCAAGCCACAGTTCTCAGGGACAAAAGACGGGCTCACTGCAAATCATATAGACCCATCTGAACTGACAGCTGTTTAGAATTTCAGATTTTTAAATATCTCTGCTTTCAAAAACTGTCCAAAGCTGTCCTCTCAAAGCAGTTTTGTTAGCCTGTCAAACTGTGTAAAGAAAGCCAAACATTTTTACAGATATTTACCTATATTTACCTATTTTTGACAGCGGAGACTTCAAGCACTGTCATCCTTTGACAGCCCAGTCTGAAGGAAATTACTTTGACTGTGAAAGTGCACTTTAAAGCGACATTTGTGCCAGTGTTTTCATTTGATGGAAAGCAGCTTACAGCGGAAAAACACAAGCATATTAGTGATTTAGTCATGCATTCTCATGCCATCCTCTAAATGTTCGAAACTGTGCTGATGATCTAGAGCCATACATACCATCAACTCGTACAGACAGTTAAAAAGTCAGTTTCACAGGTTTGACACTTTCATCCCAAAGGGTTCAGCACCAAAACTGTGCAAATTTAAACACTATTAAAGGTGCAAAACTGTATTTAGCAGCATTTAGCAGAACAGACTTGGTAGAAATATGTCATGTTTAAATAAGAGTATAATTGAGCTGTGAGAGTATAACAGTCTCCACACACCAAGCGCGTGTAAAATCATTCGCGCGAATGAATTATGTTAAGTCAATGTAAAGACACGATTAGACACTCCTACTACTCTGGTGGCGCGAATGATGTGAATTGGGCGGGAGCTGAATATGTCTCAACTTGAGCGGCTATTCGGGTCGTGATACCTAATCAGCACGAAGGTTGCCGGGTGACGTATAGAAATGGATTCATTCACTTGTCCAGATCCGTGTGAATTAAGCAAAAAGATGATTTTACTCACGCTTGGTATGAGCACCCCATAAGTGTTTATTGGTAATCTTAAGAGGCTGACACCCTAATGTTTTTTTTTTCTCTCCTCTTTTGCAAATTTCAAAAATGCCTGGTCATCCTTTAGAGGGCTGCTATAACTAGCTCTGATGTCTTTAATGGGTCAAACTGGGACAACTGGACGATTACACTAATCTTGCATTACATGAGCTTTTGTCCTCGACAGCCACCATCACTTTACCAACATGAGGGGTAAACAAGACAGCCTTTCAGCCCAGAATCTGACGGCTTGATATTGCTTGATTCTTTTTATTTTTATTTTTAAACATTTCACCCTTCAGGCGAGTGTGAGTGCTGTAAGTGCCACCAGCTGAAACATGTATATACATTATTAAAGTATTCACATAAATGCACATATATAATAGATTCTCCTCAAACTTGTATGAACTTTGAATGTTTGACCACAGAGAATGCATTACATTCAGTAGTCCAGCTACACTGACATGACCCAGCCTAACCTGGTGTGTACTGAAACAATATGTGAGTAAAAGCCGAATGTTTTGGACTCATTCTCTCAGCTGATTGTGCTGCATTAATGCAGGTACATTAGTTAATGTATGAATGAGGGATGAGATATCTGGTCACGGCTCTGTTAGGGATGGGGGGTAAATTATTGTCCATAATTTATCATCAGAAAATTCCTCTGCGACAACTATTTAATATCTCAAGATTAACGCGATAAATGCGAGTTGTTGATGTAAGCGCAAGCAACGGACTTGCAGCAATAGCGCATGCAGATCAGAATAAGAAACAAATATGGCTGAAGGTGGTGAAGAAGAAGTCTCTGAGCTTGGGGTTTAGATGAGTGCAATCAGATATGCCTGACATAGGACAGTGGATCTGCTGCTGCTGTTCACTCTGTGCAATCAGAGTTTTCAATAAATGTTAAAAGTGTTTTCTCATTTCACTAGTTTTCTCTATAACCTACCACTTAAACTTATGGTTAGATATCTTATTTGACTATGCCAACTGGTGTCCTCAAGACAGAATGAGTCAAAAACATGGATTGCAATTTAAATATTTCTTTAATGGGACTTTTATCATTATCGGCAGAATGGCAAAACTTATCGTGATACATTTTTCAGCCTATATCGCCCATCCCTAGGCTCTGTGGTCATCTCATAAGACTCTGAAGACCCTTAGGATTTCCTTGTCTTCCTCTGTTCCCACAGTTCCCCTTTCCTTTCGTCTGAAAATAGGACTGGATGTACCTCTTGTATACTAATCCTTTAAAGTACAAATGCAGTGCAGTGATGCTAGTTACAGAGCCGGCTCTCACTGATGTTTATTAACATTCACAACAGGGTGTGAATTAAACTGCTCCAGGCTTTTCATTTTTGCAGACAGACAGAACACATAATACCCTCAATTTATTAAATATGGTGACTTAGCAGGTTTTTACCCTATACCTTGAAGCACAAAGCACAGATCCTATGGTTGGCTCTGCAATTCTGTTGTTTAATCACATTTTACAGTCACTGCTCCTGTTTCTGTCTGTCCTCTTGGATTAAACCTGCTGCTCTGTGGCTTTTTCAGCTCTGCAGGTGTCAGACAGAAGGGGATTTTTTCATTAATCTGTCATGTTGTCAAGGTGGAAGAAAAGGCACCGTAGGTGAAAATAAGAACATTTGACTTAACTCTGTTGTGCAAACAGTTCTTCTTATGAATGCTGGACAAATTGTGTTTATGTGTCAGGGTTGTAGTCAAATCACCAAACCTCAAGTCTAAGTTCAGTTTTCAGTCCACATTGTGCAAGTTAGAAGAATCTTGGTCAAGTCAGAGTTCAGCCGTGTTACCAGAGTCCAAGTTGTGGTTCAGGTTTTTAGTGTTGTAGATATTGTTTCACTCTGAATTATACTCAAGAACCAGGATTGGCTGAGTGGGACGTTTTGGATGTATAAAAAACACATTTCATTTGTCAACATTAGAGTCTGACTAATCCTGTCAGCATGTCTGGAGATTTCAGTTGTGGATGACGTTGCAATGCTGTGCTTTGTGCATAAATGTGCCGTATAGATGTAATTACACCCTTTGAACTAAAAAAATGCTTTAAGCTTGAGTCATGTTTTACTCTCTTTGTGTTACCTCTATTGTTTGAGTAGTTTAAGTCGATGAAAAGTTAAAACAATTAAGGTCAGGTATAGTACCCCCCCCCCAAAAAAAAAACAAAAAAACACGTTTTTGTCATCACACTATGTCCATATATTTTCAATCAAACAAATGTCATTGGCAAATCAAAAATCTGTATCAAGATTATATCTAGTATTGAAATCGGCAAATGGTCAGGCTCTGAACACTTAAACTTGTGTAATGTCTGAATATCTTAAACACATCCATCAGTGCAATGCTGCTGTGCTGTCTATTAGGAACCAAAATCCTTCTGCAGCCACTTGGACTGTATTTATTGTCTTCCATTCCTTCTTCTGGGGAGGTGGAGGGTCTGGGCTCACCCCTTTTTGAAACAACCAAGAAACAACCCTGGACAGCTACGCTTAACAGACAGTTCACTGCGCTCTCAGCTGCATCTTCATCTTCAGTGATCTAAAGTTGATCATTACTAAAATACATCTTGCAAGGTCTCTTAAGTCTAGATTGAGATTTTGACACAGAGTTATTGACAGAAATATCAATAACTCTGTGCCATCGGGGTGATGTTGCTGGCATTTGCAAAATAAATGCAAATAAATGCAAACCCCAGTGGCTAGTGTCCTTTGTTTACATTTGAAGTCATGTGTTGGAGCTGAGAATGACATCAGACCTGAGTTGATTGTGATCCAGTGGGTTAAAATCAAATGCAAAAGGTAGCCCATGTTGTTTTTGTTGGCATTGTGAGCTTTACCACACAATAACAGTACACTACAGACATGTGTGAAGGCAACATAACAACATGTCTACAGATTGAACAAATGCAAAAGGTAGTGAGACAGCTGCATACTTACTTCTCCTTTTAACAACCTTCTTGTCATTCACGATGATACAGTGGAAATGTTAAATTACTCGTCGGGCTGATGGAAAGCTAAAAGTTGTCTCCACGTGATGGCTTAAATATAATAATCTTTGTGCAGGTTTTCAATAAACCAGCAGTGGATTTATGAACAGAGCTTGGGTCTGAATGAGAAACAAAAGTGAAGACTAAAGGTCCTTACATACCGGCGAATTTGCGGAGTGAAGCGAAAAAGCGAGACGAAAATTGCGAATATTCACCGGTCCGAAAAATCGCTTTCGCCTATACACACCGCCCGCGAAGCGAATATGCGTATATTTTTTGCAAAGCGAATTAATAAAGTCGTTTTGCGGCACGGAGGAGAGGAGATGCGAGGTGGAAGACAAGAGAGTGTCATCTTGTGAGGAAACTACTTCATTAGTAATTAGAAAGAGTTTTGGATGCACCTCAGCTGCCTTTCTCTGCGTATTCATAATCTCAAACTTCTCCCTCTCCTCCAGCCGTATGGGTCTGTGACGTCATCAACAACATGACTTTTGATTGGCCAGAGGTCTAGCAGGTCCAGATATTCGCCTGCGAATAGCCGAAAAATTCGACACAGGAGCGAAAAAATAAAAGCGGCTTTTCGCCCCGCGGAAAAATCGCCGCCGGTGTGGAAGCTTGCATTGACTTTAAGCTGTTTTAAAAAAAGGCGAACAATTCGCCTGGCGAATTCTCGCCCGGTGTGTAAGGACCTTAAAAGTAAAGTGAAACTTACACCTCTATTTAGCATCATAGTCAGCCTCCTGAAACACTCACGCCTCTGTCAGGGAGAGACTCCAGGCTGTGAGGATGTATGTGTGAACAACAGACTCAGAAAACCTCCAGGGGAGAGCCTGGCAATTTTGTGCATGTCTTAATTTGTCTTTAATAAGGAGATGCGATTTGACTTCTTCACTGTTTCTGACACACAACACTGGGGGATTTATCCACACTGTAACTAAATTAACAGGTTTTTTTTTTATTTTAATTTTTTAAATTTTATTTTTATTTATTTTTTTACAATCTAAATATACAACAGAGCATTAGGGCCACATTAAGATAAAAAAAAAAAATAATAATAAGACTTTGTCATTACGAGAATAAAGTCATAAAATCATTGCTTACAAGAATAACATCGTAACTAATAGCTATTGTAACCTGTTAGTTGTTTAAATAAGCACTGTGGAGCATTTAAATGGATTGAACTTGAGTAGGTTAGTTTCACAAATGAGATAAATCCTTTGGCGTTTCAGCATCAGATTGTCATAAGTATCAGGACTTATGCAAGAAATGCATATTTTGCGCAGAAAGAACCAGGCGGACTTGTAGGTAATCGCTGTTTTTAAGGAGGGGGAAATGGCTCTGCAGGTGTAGGTTGCTGCTGGTATTATGCCGGCATCAGAGGCAGACACGGTGCTCGTCGGAGCTCGACTCTCTCTGAATCATAAATGTTGATCATCAGTTGGATTGTTTCTTGAGAAACCACAAAAGCTCTCTGAATGGTCCACTGATGCACCCACTGATAACTCTGCAGTTGACCAGTTCAGCCATTTCCTCCTCCACAAAAGCAGCTTTAAGACTTCATTTACTTTACGACTTTATTCTCGTAAGAAATTATCTTATTACGACTTTATTCTCGTAAGTAATTATTTTATTACGATTTAACAGAGAGAAAAGACTGCACAAAGTGGATCATGAAGGCAAGAACAGAAGAAAGGGACAACATGCAGATGACCAGAGAACATGAGATGCACAGAGTGTAGCCCTGAAAAATGTAATCGTTATTTTGATTCATATATTTATAGAAACTAACAAAGTGCATTGCATGCTCTCTACCACCACATGCTCGCAGGCTCTTAAACTACAATACTATTGCATAAAGCAACCTAAGTCCTTCCTCATTTACAGTAGATGTTGCTTTATAAGCCGGGGGCCTGAGACAGGTGAGGCCAGTTGTCCAAATCCCACTCCTGTTTTCTGCTTGGCTGGACTGTAATTTCCTGGGCTTTAGAGAGCAGGATACGCTGCCCTGCACACAGGGAAACAGCCCTGATGTGCACTTAGTCCCTGTATGTGGGCTGGAGATAAAGGACACTCACACACATACATACATACACTCACACACACACACACACACACACATTCACCATCAACAGGACTAACACCAATACTGCTCCCAGGCAAGCAAACCTTTTGCGTCTTCAGCTTTTGCATTTAGCTAACCACCCTCCGTGTCACTGAGTTTTTTACATTTCACTCCACTGATCATGCCCATGGTTTCAATATTTTGTCGCAACATTATGCATATCACTGCGTTTGCAACACATATGCAAACATATTTTCTGTTTGTATAGAAGCGGTGGGTGATTTGGCCTCAAAGTCCCACCACAGTATTTCAAGGAAATTTGCAAAAGCTATATGCATGACAAAGAAAAAAGAAAATACTGACGTTTGAACAGCGGTTACTGTTTACAGGCAGCAGCATTTATTACTGCAAAAAAAAGAGCAAACTTTCTTTTTTTTGTTTTGGTCCCCTGCAACTCTGCGTACCAGAATCAGCCACCCACTCATCATTATCACCAGCCGCTAAACAACAAATGTAATGGCAGATATAATATTGAACAATTCCCATTACTACCAGCGTTTAAAATGTGATTGCTTACCTGAGAAAGAGACAGCATCCAAACCCTGACCTCACTGGCTGCAGACACTTTGAGCAAGATTATGCAGCCTATGTAGACTTTGAAATCATTCACAGATCTTTATGGATATAATGGGTTTGAGTTTAGTCTTACTTTTCTTACTTGGCTTGTGAGGACCCCCTCCCTTGCAGCTGGAGGAGAGGTAGATCGTCAGATTTTCCGACAGGCTTAAACATTAACTTCCAGTCGATTTGTACTGCTTGTGAACATTTTAAAACCCTGACTGAATGTCACTTTCCCCACTGTGGAAAGCGTCACCATCTCTTCATGGCCAGTATCTGTAACAGTATCTGTAACAGTATCTGTAAGGTGTTAAAGTCTGTCACTTTCAGGGTTGTTTTTGGCAGCTTGGGCAGACACTTCACTGACCCCGAGCTGTCGTCTGACTCCAGCATTAGCTGCTCGACTCTGTGCTGAATGGGACAGCGGGTCAACTTACGGCTTGATGGTAGCTTCCCTCACACTGTTTGGGTTTCCTCCACAGACACATTTGGGCTCTGGATTAACATATTACCTCATTTAAACTTGCTGATTCTTCTTTGTCATTTGGCTGGAAGCTGAAATGTTCACAAAGGAACGGACTTATGCGTGAGTTGGGATCACATGTGGTTGTGTGGTAGCCATAGACTGTATATAGAATAGATAATATCTGCTGGGTGAAGCCACCGCGAGAACAGCTGCAGTATAGGTCATAAATCCCGCCTCCTCTAGCAATCACGATGGAGTTGTGGACAAACTTTAGAACTTAATTACACAGAATAATATTTTTTCTCCCTGCTTGTGACGTTGACATGAAGTTACTGTAGGACTGGTTTGTGCTTAAGTCCTCTTTTTTCTGTACAGCTCCATTTTCAAAAGTTATTAGGGGGTTCATGTTTCCTATGATTGACACTTGATACAGCCTGTATGTTTGAGGTATGAAGTATGAAGATTGTGTAGCTCACCCGGGGAATACACTGTTTGAGCCGAGCATCTTTAGAGCAACTCTACTGCTGAATGCGTACAACGCTACTGCGCAATGTTAGTTTCAGGAAGTGAAGAAAAATCGAGGGAATTCTGGGAGCTTTTCAGCTTCAAATCCATGTACTGGCGAAAGGCGGAACCAAGTTGTCCAAAGTATACAGTCTAAGGTGGTAGCCTATCATGGTCCTCAGTTGGCTTGTTAAAACCCCTGTAGCTTATTTCATTTTTGCTCTAATTTACAGTGTAATATTTATGGTGATATGATGCTTTTATATTGCATATTTATGTAGATGATATGGTATAGCACAACCTTTTCATTACGTCTCCTTCGAAGCTGACTTTTTCTTCTAAAAAGATATTAAACTAAAATTTACATGAAACATGGCAGTGTGAAACTGAATTCAGAGCAGCCTTACAGTGCATTTCAGGGATTTTCCCACTAAGTTTGGACACTTTTAAGGCTTTTAAGCCTTTCTCCAGGTTAGGATCATTCCACTCTGTGAGATGTGTCACTATCCTGCTGTCCTTCCAGAAACCCCCTAAAACCCCTGCAGACATACTGCTGTGCCTCTACTCCCAGATAACCTGATTAAACAGTGAGTGCCCTGTTGCTCTGCCTCGGGCATTACTGCTGCTAATACAGCCTGTCTACTGCCTGCTGAGGCACACAGCACATCCCCTAATGCACTCTGCCTCTGTACCAGGCCAGCTTCACTTTCATCTGCAGAGACAGAACCCTCTCTGAATTATCCACTGAAATGGCGGACATTGACCACAAAGGAAGGAGAACGGACTGAAATAGGTCAATGGTTTATTAGAATAAAGCCAGAGGAGAGAAGAAAAGTAGCTACTGAAAATAAATAAAATAAAAAAATTCAGTGTTTTAGCCGGAAAGCATGCTAAAAACAAAAAATACATGAATTATTAAACTCAGTTCTGTCAAGGTCGATTGTTTGTTGGATCAGTGAACACACAGAAAGTTGTATTCAAAATTATTAAAATAAACAACCTTTTCATAGTCCTTCATCCCACATCAGGCTGCAAAAAGACATGCGTTGTTTAAACACAGAAGAGTGTTAAACACATTAAACTTTATGATTTCCCTTAAGATACTGAGTTCAACCCGATGCCAGAGCTTGTTGACACACGGGGGCTAAGCTACAACTTGAAAATAAAGTTTGAAAAAAAACAAAAAGTTATTTCACCCATTGGGTAAAAAAGAGAAAATCAGCTGCAAAAGAAAGTAATGATTTATTTGTGCATCTTTATATTGAAGCAGCCTGAAGTGTGCTCTCTTGGACTTAGGACAGACGTGTAGGGACAAAGGCTTCTGAGACAAAAGTTAAAATGTATGTTAGCAACATAATAATCATCGTCAAAAACTTCACTTTGAATCCCCGAGGATTGCACAGGCTTTCTGTTCTTTGTATTGTATCTAGAACATAAGGGCAGGGATCAGTCTGACAGACGCTGTTACAGTTCAGGGCTGCAAGTGATGCTTATTCTAACTGTTGACGAGTCATTGATTTTCAAAACCATCTTTTGACTCATCACATAAGCGGTACGTTGAATTTAGTTTTATTTTTCCTGAGTTTAAAGAAACTGTTCGATATCCACATTTACATACTACATAAACAACTATTTAACACAGCTAGGTAATTAACAAGACAGCTGGGTTGCAACATTGATTGCTGCTTTGTCTGGCATGGAATGGCACTAGGGATGGGCGTTAAATTATCGTTCACGATATATCGTCAGAAAAATCCTCCATGATAAATATTTGCCATCTGGGGCGGCAGTAGCTCATGAGGTAGAATGGTTGTCCAGTAACTGGAGGGTTGGCGGTTTGATTCCTCCCTACCCCGAGTCTGTACATTGTGTCCTTGGGCAAGACATTTAACCCACCTTGCTCCCAGTGTGTGTCCTCAACTGGTGTATGAATGTGAGTGTTGTGTGGTGGTGATCGGAGAGGTCATAGGCACAAACTGGCAGCCACGTTTCCGTCAGTCTGCCCCAGTACAGCTGTGACTTCTAAGGTAGTTTATCACCACCAGGGTGTGAATGATGTATCCAATGGAAAGCGCTTTGAGGGTCTCTGATAAAGCACTATATGAAATCTGATGCATTATTATTATTATTATCTCATGATTAATACAAAAAATGCAAGTTGATGATGTACGAGCAAACGACGGACTCACAGCCATAGCCCACACACGGCAGAATAACAAACAAACATGGCCAAAAGGTAATGACGAAAAGGTTTCTGAGCATATCGTTACTCAACGAGGCTCCACATGAGTGATTTCCTTCAAGATTGGGGCTTAGATGAATGCACTCAGATATGCCTGACATCAGACAGTGGATCTGCTAATGCTGTTCGCTCTGTGCAACAGGAGTTTTCATCATTAGTTTACCTACCATACCTACCTACCATAACCTACCACTTAAACTTGTGGTTAAGTATCTTATTTGACTACTCCAACTGTTGTTCTCAAGACAAATGAAAGTATAGATTGGAATTACAATATTTTTTTTTTTTTTTGTCGGGACGCTTATCGTTATCACCAGAATGACAAAATTGATTGTGATAAATTATTTAGCCCATATTGCCCATCCCTAATCGGCACAAAGATTAAGGTGATCAAAATTATTTCCAGGTTTTTCAATGACAGCATGTAGATTTCCATCCTTGCAACCACCAAATTCAGCCCTGGCTGGACTTGCATCATTTCACTTCCTTTCTCACTCAGGACCACACTTCAATAGTGTGAATTTGTGATTTAGTTTTCCTGTCTGTATCACCCTCCTGTGGGAATTCATTAACTGTTTGAGGCTTTTTTCTGTCAAACACTCAATACTGCTGTAATTGAAACACTTGTACAGTAATAAAACTTGTCATACCTTTTTCCTGGGTGCTCTATATGCAAGGCACATGCGAGGAGAAATATAAACCAGAAGAACTGCCACAGACAGGTAAGCCTGGTTTCCACTGACCCTCCAAACAGGAGCTTCAGTGGCAGACAAAAGGAGATTGAATTATACCCTCTGAGAGGAGGGGGTGTTTTGTACCATGATGCACCAGGGAGAGCCTTTGTGACTCTTTCAACACCTTTCTGAAGAAGGATTATTTTTTATCTCAGCAGACGGCCAGCTGAATGAAAAACCCTTTCTATCATTTTCTATCGTCTTTTTACTTTTAACTCCCTCACTCTCTTTCACCTTCCATCTTTTGTTCAATCTCTCTTCTCCCAAAGACCATCTATTTTTATCTTCTTTGACATTCAAGGGCTTCTTTTCTCTTGATGTAATGAGGAACATTTCAGATCCACGTCTCAAGGATAAGGAACCGAAACAAATAAATCCACATGCCCAATCCAGTAATTCAGGAGTGGTTTTTGTTTGTCGAGAGCACATCATTTTCTGAAATAGTTGATCATAAAAAAGTTAAAAAGGGTTTCAAATCATTAGCATGCTCCTTTGTGAATACCAATTAGACCACCAAGGCATCCACGCTCCCCTTTAAAGATTGAGGGCTGGCTCCTCCAACATAAATTACACAGAGAGCTATTCTGGGATTTCAGTCTGACAAAAATCTTTTTTTGAGGTTTTGAAGTTCTGAATGTAGAGCGAGCCTTATGCATGTTAGATTGGATCAGACCGTTATAATTATATTTGGTCAGGACGTGCACAAAACTAGAACAAATTCAGTAATGAGCTCAACACTCTGAACCGAGCAGCTCAAATACAAGTACCGTTTCCATCCAACCGCAAACCTTTCTGTTTTCCACCTAGAGACTAGTTAATACAAGACATGTCAGACTGTTTGAGCACAATAATAGAGGTGACCTTTATATATATAGTTTTACTGGCATAAAAGTTTTTTCTACTTTTCCATCCATACATCTATATATCCATCCAAGTTTAGTTTGGTAGATGTTCACACAGTTAGATCATAATCATGGGTTTCTGAGCTAGCATGCTGGCATCTGAAAATTCTTATGACAAACATATCACTCATCTTCACCTGTTAGATGCCAGTCCGGTACACCTACACTGGCTTAACATGACTTGAAGCTTAAAAAAGAGAAAGTTTCTACGGTTAATCATTGAATAGTGACCGGTATAATAATGACCTGCTGCTGGGATCTTAATAATAACTGAGATTATGAGCTTGGTGATTGATTGAAGGCAGAATTTCAATAATTTGCTAGGACAGATTCATCTTTCTGATATAAAATATGTAAATATGGGAAGCAACTTTCTGGTGAGTTCACAGAGATAACCCACCACCATTCATGCATCCTGTACAATTTGGCAAAATTCTGTCTATTTCTGGTACCTGACGAGCTGAATCTAAGTCTTTATCATTTTGAACGCGTTGTTCATCCATGACAGTTGTGTCAAATTTTACACTTAATAACTTTCTCTTTTGGTGCGAATGAGCAAATAATTATAAGAAAATAAAAATATAGTCCGTCATGTGTAATGGTACCCTCAGCCTTCACTTTGGGTTCACCTGATAAACTGATACACTTAAAGAGAGAAGAATAAACGGGACACAGATGTGGAACTCCAACCAAGGCTGAAATGTTTTGACCCAAACATAAAAGTGCACCGTCAGCCAGATTAAAGCGACAACAACTGCTGTACTGCAGTTTACAGCATGTACAAATGTTTGGGAAGAAAATAAATAAATAAATAAACAAGTAAAAGCCTCTATTTGAGGGTTTACCGCATTTATTTTGCACTGGTGTTCAGGAAAACCTCTTCATCTCTATTCAATCTCAGACTGAAATGCCTTACTTTTGCAACTTCCCTATGATATTAAGTTAAACACAGCTTCCGGGTGTTACTTTGACACAGCTTTGTAAATGCCTTATGTTAACCATCAGCTCCAAACTAGTCTCTTTCAGACACATCAGAATAAATCAGCTGCTGTTACATTTACAAATGCTTGTTGCAAATCCCACCCATAGTTGCCAGAACATTTCATTAGAAACTTAACCTCCTGTATGCGAAAGCAAAGGGAGTGTGACAGAGTTGACAGAAAACATTGTTAGGAACCTTTATGTAACCTGGTCTTTGGTGACAATAAATCAAGTGTGGTAAATCTTATCATCTGCTGCTCAAACTGGTATCACAAAATATCAATCTTTTATGTTTATTCTCACAGGTGTCATGACTGTTTTCAGTGAAATGGCTGTTGAGGTTTTCCACAAAAGGAACAAAATGTCAGAGAGACTAGCAGAAGGTGAGGGAGTGACTTGGATCACAAGGACTCTTCCCTTCAGGAATGCCCGTTTGGCATTGCTATCTTCACACATCTCTTGATCTCTTTGACTACTTCACTAAAATTGGAATACGCCTCACCGGTGGCAGATTTAAAGGCAAAGAGAGGAGCTGATGTGATTGGTGAAAACAGGTCCCGGCTGTGTTCAATCCACTCCACGCCCTCTATGCTCCCTCGCTATGGCTTATGCCGCTGGGAGGAGCTGAGGTAGGGAGAGGGGATACTTACGCCGGGCTGCGCTGCTCACCAAAATCCCAAATTGTGCTTGGGAACGCTTGGCGGCGCAGCGGGCCTCACTTACGCCATGTGCCGCGTCGCCGGCGAGGCACGAAAATAGAGCCCTTAGTGTTTTCAGAATAGACAGCTCATTAAAACGCAAGAGGAATATTTGATGGTGAGGACTGTATTATCAGCATTTTTATCAACAGGAGGGAGTTAGTATTGCCAAAAATATGTAAGCAAAGTACCAGCACTGTTCTTTGGTTTAATAAAGCTGGAGATGTGGAAATTAAATCAGGTCTCTTTCCTCACGTCCTGCTATTTTACTTCAGACAATGATGGTGAGAGCTTGAAACAAATGTAGCCTTCTGTCTTTCTTCTCACTTTAATATGACTGGTATATAGGGGAGGTGTTGCAGATCTGGACAAGGCTGGAGGATTTACATATCTGTGTCACACCATGTGTATTAGAGTTAGGCTGACACCTTAGGATTTATGGATTTGTCTCTGCTGTGGGATCTTTGAGGAAAAGTAAAATTCTTCTTCCACATCAGGTGGAAAACATCCTCATGTTATCACACCTGGCAGCAAAATAATTGTGTTAAATGATCCCCCCACCCCAAAAAAGTGTGCTAACATCCAGTCTATTGGTTCCATGCATCTGACTAATTTGCTTTTTTGTGTCTTAAACACAAAAAAAAAAAAAAAAAAAAAAAAAATCAGTGATGCACTCACTGGTATCATCAACATCTACTTTTTGACACCACTGGTAGGCTGGCAAAATCTACTTTTAGTTTACATATTGTCTGTGCTCTGATTGGGTTCTGTTTCTAGACATTCACAACCGAAATGTAACCAACCAGTATTGTAACTGGAGCAACACCATAAAGCAGTTCAGCCAGTTTCCTGATGATCAGATTATGCATCCCTCACTGTGTCCGAGGGAAAACATGAAGAGTGTATGGGGGAAGGAGAGCTCTTGCTCTCAAGGACTGTCTGAACTGTGTTGGGCAGGGATGAGGTTCTACAGGGTGGAGAGCAGCCTGCTAATAAAGGCCAAGCCATAGAAGTGTTGGGGAGGTGCACAGCACTATTCACCTTGGAGCAACTGTGAAGCAGTTTCAGTGGGATCTTAAGAAAACTGCAGGCAGGCAGAGCCCCTTTGAATTCAGCAGCCCGGCAAAGGGAGGATGAGTTGAATGGCTCGGGAGGAGCTGAATGCTGAGTGAATGTGAAATGAGGCAATGGCATAGGAAGGGGCAAAGGAGACGCTTCCATATGCATGGCTGGGTCCCTTTTCACCACTTCTCTTTTCATTCTGTCTTTTCTTGTCTGTGTTTAAGGACCTGATAAATACACCTCAGCTCAGCTGCTTTTTTTCTTTACTGCTGCAAAAAGCAAAGCGATCAAACGCAGGGGCTCCCACCTCTTGTTATATCTGTCTTCTCAAATCAACCCTAACACAAGTATTGGTACAATGGTCTTTGAAGACTCAAGAATACAAAGTTTACTGACAGACAGAGAACAGGACAGAAAAAAAGAGGAACACAATGTTATGGCACACCTTTTTTCTCCTCAGAGATTATTTTTATAAATACAAAATGTGTTGAAAGACTTGCTTTTGGTGTAGGAGGATTCAGTTTTCTATTGAACAACTAGTGGTATCGGTCTACTGAATGTTGGTGAGCATTAGCTGTATGCAGGAGACAGTCTAAAGTAAAGTGAAAGAGGCAAAATGTCCTGATGATAATTTAGTTTTGTTGTTGCTGTTGTTGTTTTGATCCCTTTATACACACCTTTGCTAGTGTCTCCAGCTCAGACTTTGTTAAGTGCACACTGATGTTATACTGCCATATACAGTATGTCATACTTTGTTATACTGCTGGTAGCTCTGAAAGGCTGCTAGTTCAACTAAAGCCCCCAAAAGGTTTTTCAGATTCTCCCCTGAGATTTTGTCTGTCAGTCAATTGCTGGTATGTGCTAAGATTATTTAACGATAAATTTCAATTTAATCTGGCAAAATATTTCAGAATAAAGTATTGTTGCAGCCTTGACTAGGTCAGTTTTAGTCTGCTGTTTTCTCAGAAACAGAGTCTGGATGACGTCTCAGTATTAGCCTGAGGCAAAGAGAAATAAAAGTGGAGGCAAACAGGTATTACCACCAGGTCGAGAGAGATATACAGTATGTGCTGGAAATATTGTCTTTTAGTGTTGTGGGGTGCCAGAAAAGTAGGAGTGATAGTAATGTCTCAAAAACTTTATACATGTTTACACTGTTGGTTTTCAGATCAATCCATATGGCATATTGCACTGATGCAAGACTGTAGCAGTATATATTTGCATTTAAATGTAGCGCAGATCCTTGTAGTCAAAATGTTGAAAAATTGACACTCAGTTATGGTTTGGTATTTCTGGAGAGGAAAAAAAAATGCAGTAATACATGTTCTCCATTAAGTGGTATATTTTTTCAATAATTCCACTATAATGTATTTATAATCAATTACTGTGTAGGCAAAACGTTAAAAATATATATATTTGCAGCACTTCAATTTTTAGGGAAAGTCAAACTGTGGCCTTTCCAGCATGGAGCAGTGTGAAGGTCAGAGTGATAATGATCTCACCTCTGAGAGAAAACTGTTGAGCTACAGGGTCTTAACACCGTCTCATGGCAAAAAAAGCCGAGGAAGAGGAAAGTGAGGCTGAAGGAGAGAGATGCTTTCACTGAGCCCTGTAATGTTAACAGACAGTATGGCCTGTAGTCACAGAGCCACACTCAAGGTGGAGCCGGGTCAGCCAATAAACACAGAGGTGATGGTCGCAGAGTTTATCATCTCCTTCCTGACTGAGTACCGCTGCTCCGGCATGGGTAGGACTAGTTCTCTTCAATTTTCACAGTCTTTAATAAGCAATTTTCCCTCCAAATCAAATCACTGCTGCATAGATGCTGATTTTCAACTTGAGAAAATATTCCTCCATGATTTGTCATTGAGACAAAATAGACTCCTCATTCTGAGCTGAATAAGTGCTGTGCCTCGAGTCTGACGCCACGAAAACACATACAGATGCTGACATTTACACAAACTAAAGTTTTTTATTCAGAGCGTGTAGTGGCTCCATGTGTGCATTAACAAGCACTCTGCATAAACTTATAAGCAAGCTACTTTATGTAAATATTTTCTTCTAAACATAGTTTATTAGACTTATCATATGCCACTCTTACCTATTAGGTCAAGAGACACATAACATGTTAAAAGCAAGAAATAAGGCCTGAATTGCTTGTAATACCCCAAAATGTTTTCAAATGGACCAAGCAAAATTAACTGAACATAGTGTTATGTGAAGCAGGCCATAAAGTCAAGCTCAGCACATATATTATCTGGTCTTAATGCCAGCCCATTTCAGCTGACAACTCAGCTGATTACCTTTAATGCATCCAGCAGAATTCTACCATAACAGGCACTCTGTTTGAACTACTTTCGCCTTCCTCCTCTTCTTACTTCTTCTGCAAACTGCTTTGCAATTTGCCGCCATCCCAGCTCCTCCTTTTTTTTTATTACGCTATTTTAATGATGTCCTATTTGCTGCTACTGCTGCTCTTCCTGCCTCAGCTTTCATTGTTTGCATATGAAACAGAGGGAAGGTGCGCTTTCTCTGTCTCAGACTATGGCATTTCACATACACACTTACACACTTGGAAGGGCAGGGAGCTCTCAGATTAGAGCCATACTACTCAATATGAGTCACAGCATGAAAAGAATGAGGTCTCTGTGTAAATGCAAAGGACAGCCATATTTGAGGTTTCTCTAATAGTCAGTTTGGACTTCTTTGTGGACTTAAACCCTCTGTCAGAAGTGGTTAGAATGACTGATAATGGTAGTCTGCAAAGTGCATATATTATTAACCTATTTGTGCTATATACTGGTCTCAATGGGTCTCTCAGGACTTGATTTGGTGTATGCCTACATGCAAAATAGACAGGAACCACACATGCAAAAACTATGTGTAGACTGACCACATGTTCTTCAGTTTTCCATTGTGCATCTACACAACAAGAGCTATCAGATTGAACCTTGCGGCGCAGTGCAAAGATGGGTGAAGTGTGTAAAAGTGTTTGCTGCTTTAACTCAACCCCCTCAGATAATAAGGGTGCAGGGTGAGAGGATGGTCCTTTTGAGCGGTCATGGTTTTGGATTTACTTTAAGCACAGTGTCAGGTATGCACTTAATAGTCACTACAAATTTCTAAAAGAGGAAATAATGTATTATATTTGGACCAGACATAATTATAATGTAACATAATTATACAATGTAACACCATTATCAGAGTGCGATATGATTTGATTGATTATTCATTTAATGAATATTTTAGTCCCCTCATGTCTTGGTTACAGCATGCTAGCATGATATTATGTTTAGCTGTATGACAACTATGACATCATTATTCAGTGTCCAGCGAAATAGTAAGTAGTGCACAAAATGTTTTTGTCACACTCACTATTGAGCTTACGACACTGTGTGAGGGTGTGTTCGATAGGGGACTTTGTGATTTCAGACAAAACCTTACATGTGAGTTATGATGATGATGATTATAGTGATGATGATGATGATGATGATGATGATGATGGTGATGATGATGATGATGATGATGATGATGATGATGATGGTGATGATGATGATGGTGATAATGGTGGTGATGATGATGATGGTAATGATGGTGATGGTGGTGATGATGATGATGGTAATGATGGTGATGATGATGATGATGATGGTGGTGATGGTGATGATGATGATGATGATGATGGTGGTGATGATGATGGTGATGATGATGGTGATGATGATGATGATGGCACCATAGGAATTCATATACAGGAATTAGAATTGGAAAGACTTTCAGTACAAGATGATGATTTCATGCTTGCCTTGTTCTGAAATTCCTGCCTTTCACTCAAACCCAGTGATATTTTGCAGTCATGAATTTCATCATGAAAATTCCCTTTAAAATAGTCTAGCTCTCAGTGCCTAATGTTACGTATCGTCTTGTCTTGTGAGCTGAGTGCATTGCCACACCCTTAGTGGAGGGAAGTATTTGCTTTAACTTAATTGACAGA
This sequence comes from Xyrichtys novacula, assembly GCA_962446985.1. Taxonomy (NCBI): domain Eukaryota; kingdom Metazoa; phylum Chordata; class Actinopteri; order Labriformes; family Labridae; genus Xyrichtys; species Xyrichtys novacula. The sequence continues at coordinate 24,486,498 of OY660868.1, read as the reverse complement.
GAGATGTCTCTTTTTAAAACTTCTTTGACATCTTATTCTTTTTGATAACCATCCTCAACATTTCCTGTTTCACTACCATGTGCAAAGTGTGCAAAGAGTTTTTCTGCCTTTGGGTCGCTTCTCTCTCTCATTGTGTATTACATTATAGCACAGCACCTCGCATCAACATGTTACAAACTCAAGATATCTAACTCTGCATACTAATTCCCAAGTGCACACTAGATCACACATTTTTTTTCTTTGCAATGAGGTTGTGTGTGTTTAATTATGGATTCTCTTTGTCTGCTGGGCAGGTTAATGTTGTGCTGATGGTGTCTTTCTTTCAAATGATTTGATGAAAGGTACCTCACAGTTATTGTTCTCATATAGGCTCAGACATGCTGGGAAGAAAAGCTTGAGTCTGTATGCGCACATATGCTTGCTGGCATGAGAAAGTAACTCTTTTACCATGCAGATCTCTGTGTGCTTGTTGCCTTTGTACAACATGCCTCTTAGCGACACTGAGTCTCTGTGTGTGTATGTGTTTAAGCTAGTTGGTGGATTTAGGGGAAAGTACGTTTGGTCGAGAGTCAGCAGTTCTGCAGGATGGATCCAGAAGGGGACATGGTTTCTGGTCTTGGAAAGCCTCCTGTGGCTGAGAGGAGGAGGAGATGATGTATGAAACTATTAGTCTCCTAACACCTAAAACACTTGGTGGTGTTGTGTGTGTGCCATTACTGCCATTGCACCATATGCTGTGTAGGCACCATGGTGACGGGCTGAATGAGGGAAAAGAAGACAGAGGAGTGAGAGGAAAGGAGAAGAGTGGGGTGACCTGTGTGATACAGAGGTTGTGTGATGTCATGCATTACTGATAGGAAGAGGAAAGGCTGCTAATGTGATGCTGCAGATAAATAAGGAGCTGCTCTCACTAGCTCTGCCGCTCTGAGATGAATCTCTCCAGACCTTCTCCAGCGCTAATAAAGGAAGTGAAGGGATCTCTTTTAGCTGCAGATTAAGATTGAACCAGAGGTAATGTCATTACATACACTATCTTTCTAACGATATAGATCTGTGACTTCAGGATGGGATTTGGTGGCATACAGACTGAGATTATATCAAAGGTGGTCCCTATCTTATGTCAACTGCAGCGGCAGCATTCAGCTGTATTATGTCCAATGTTCAGCTCTTTATACTGACTTTTCACATGCAAAAAAGGTGTGTTCATTTCCCCTGTCTGTTTTCTATACATGTTAAGACTGGGTCATGCTATATTATCTAAAATGACACTGGTATGGGTCTTTACATGGTTAAAAAAAAAAAAAAAGGAGGTCGTTTCACAACATAACTGACACTGTGAAGTGTGATGACTCCTTATTAGCTGAGCAAAGATGCCCACCTAATCTTGGTGTCGAAGCTCGTGTTTATATTTACAGTGAAAGTGCAATTGTCTTAGTCATCAAGTTAATGTGCTTTCTCTCCTCCTGAAGTTGGATGTCAACTGTAAACGGCAACCTAAAGTAAATTTGGTTGCACTGCTTATCTTTGGGTTTGTCTTGGACTTTAAAGCAGCTATGTGCTCGAATAGCTGGACTCAGTTTGACTTAGCTGAGCCCAGCAGGAGACTAATATCTCCATCATAACAGTTCTACACGCATCAGTGTGTTTGATGTGAAGACTGGCTCATTTAAAGTCAAGAATGTGCAGACTGTTAATCTGAACAGCATTCCTGTAGATGCATCCACATGTAGCTTTAGTTTAGCTCAGTTTATAAGATGAGTTACACATATAATGTATACATGATCTCTATGATCTCTGATGTTGTTGGAGACTCTCCGTTAAGTGCTGTATCAGGAAATGAGAGATGTTTTCTGCAGCAAGAATATGAATCCCTGAACACTAAAAGGAAAGGTGAAGTATGAACATACTCAACAGGGATACAGCAGAGAAACTATGAACAGGGTCTCAGGCAGCCACAGTAAATGCACATAACATTTTGCAGTAAATGCAAAAACAGCTCATATCTCTGGCTGTTTCTGCTCAGTGAGTGCAGTTTCTGCTTAGCATTCACAACATCCGAGTCAACTTTAGCATCAGTTTAATGATATCAGGTCGTCATCAGAGAGTTACAGAAAACGTGAGTAAAACTTACACACAGGAATTCAACAACAACCATACAACCCAAGTCTATAGGACGGAGGCATTTCCTGCACTACCGAGTCCTCACAAGGTCAAATCCACAGTGTGTGGTGAGACATGAATGATATGACATCTTTATTTAACAACACAAAAAGGAGCCTTCAGCTCGTAGTGCTTGCTGGTCCTGCAGTCATATCATATAACATAACAAAAAACTGTATCAGAAACATTTCTAATATGCACGCTTTAATCGTGGATTGGAGAAAAAAATTGAGGAGCATGAAAAGAAATTTGTTTTGATTCAATATTTGTGTTTTGACAGCCCTAACAAATGAAATTGAATACATTTATGAATTTGTTTATTTATTAAGAAAATGTGCAGTAGTCAACTATAAGCTAATGTGTCATTTTTTCATCTATTTCTAAGCAGGAATTCATGTAATGAGCCTAGATGTTCTTAAGAAAGCACACAAAAGCACATTTTTCTTCTTTCAGAGAGATTGTTTGTACGGTGAGAGTTAACAAAAAAAGACTTGCAAAAGTTTCGGATAGATATGGGATAAAGATAGCTGGATTAAAAACTTTGTGTGAAATTCTTGCAGATTTTGAATACGTTTTGTAATTATGCCTCTAAGCAGTAAGTGTTGGTAAGTATGAAACAGAGAATTGTTCTGCAAGAAGTCGAGTTGTAACCTTTGTGTGCGAGTGTTATGTAGAATATCACAGTGTTCTGACATTAGCCCGAAGCATGTGGTGATTTTTAGCTCAACTCGAGTGTAAATGAACAAGTGTGTTGAAGTTGTGTTGAGCTGTAAACTTGTTTTTCTTTCTGTTTCCTCTGACAGTGTGTTGGCACAGTGCTCAAGTTTCTATTACTATACACAACAACAACTTAACAGCTATGTAGCTGATACAGTCACTTGACACAGAAGCATTTGTCATCAGTGCACATTTCATCACCGCATTCACTTGAAGTACACATTAAACCTTCAGATACCCTACTGTGGCCTTAACTAAAATATACATAGCAACACTTCTGTACAGCTTCCTTACTTAGCTGTAAAAGAGTCCCACCCCCAATAGGGGGTGTCAATCATTTAACAGTTGTAAATCTGTGTGTTAATTTGCATGTAAATGCTCTTGGTGCACACAATCGTCATCTGAGTTGATGTATGGGCTTCATTCTGTGGTGTGTGGTGGTGTGGAGTCATAAACCAGTTTGTGACCCTGGTTAAGGGAAGACCTATACATAGAACACCTGCTGTCGGCCATTCTAACAGGCCATCTCAGCTTTTTGTGTTTTTATCATTATCATTATCATTATCATTATTAAAAAAAAGACTTATTCAGTAGTTTGAAACAACATATTTTTAAAAATCAGTTTTAAGCTGAAACCAGCAAAATACCGAGATACTTATTCGAATGTCTTTTTTTTTTAATTGTATTTTTTTTTTATTTTTATTTTTTGTCTCGTTTTTTTTTTTTTTTTTTTTTTTCAAAAACACTTTTTTGAATTAAAAATTGTAATGTGAGACAACAAGCAATATTTAATTGCATTTTTTTTATTCATATGAAATGTTCTAGTAATTGGAACAAGATGCAGATTTTGTATTTACCAACAAGTCAGAGATACTAAGATGATGAATGCTGGAATATGCATAGAATTACTTCTGCAAACAAATAACACATGGATTTATAATAAGACACAGCAGATTTGCAATGAATTGTTGTGATGCAATGACAAATGAAACGTTGTGATGCAATGACAAATACAAATCCAGTGCCACAGACAGCTGTATAATATTATTTTGCAACAGAAGTGAGTTCTCAACCCATTTACATATAACTGATATTTGCTAGTAATGTATTGCTGTCTACATAGACCTACATAGCCAGCAATGTATTGGTTTACCTTACATGAAATCTGTTAGAACAAAACATTGGACATACTCATTCAAATAAAATAAAAAAAAATAGGAATAAATAACCTCAGAGTGCAAAAAACTCAATGTGCATCAGCTGGTGTCTACCTTGACACCCCTTCCTCTTTTTCTCACTACATGTGGACAGACTTGGACCGGCTCTCCTGACCATTCGAACAAACTAAAACAACAGTAATTTTGGCTGTCTACTCCTTTACGCTCCTATTATTTATTTACAACAAAAATAGGTAAACACAAATAAACAGTCAGAAAATAAATGAACCGAAAGCAGGTCAAATTTCCCAGTGGAAAACTGCTTACTCATTACTTTCTGCCCAATGGATATTTGATGCACAGTCATTGTATGGCCAATATTATAACTCAATTAACTGTATTACTATTTCAGTGGCAGATTTTCTGGGTTTCTCCACAGCCACTGACAAACAAATGACTTTTTTTTTTGCTGCAATCTGAAGAAATCAGTCACTGATTCATGCAAAAACAGAAAATTGAAAAGAAGCAACCAAGATCAATGTTGAAATGTAATCACTTAAGTGTCACATCATTTGCAGAGGGAGATGGTGCAAATAGCAGGGAAAGAGGGAACATTTTGAGCTGGGGCTTTCTTTCACTAAATAAAACTGGTGGTTTGTTTGTATTTTGTGGCATCCGCTGTTTTTCAGAGGGACTGAAAATAGTAGTTGGACCCGGAAAAGTCTTCATTTTCGAAAATAAACTCCTTTATCTTTTCATTCCCAGCTGGAAGTCTCAACCATAGACTTTGAAGGGAACCTCGCCGAGGGACCTGCCATACTTGTGATCACTGTCATCGACCAAAATGACAACCGGCCCATTTTCAAAGAGAAGCGTTACACAGGAGAGGTGCTCGAGGGATCTCCGAATGGTAGGTGACATTGTTATATTGAAGGACCCTGAAGGGAACCTGACTGTTATTAGATTTAGTTGGACGGCAATATCACACACTGTGATTGCTGCACTGGACAAGACAGGGTGTAGTGTTGATAAAAATCTATAGCTGCGCTGAGTGTCTGAGCTGGCAGGTTTGTATATGTTGTTTTTATGTTACAGTCAGGAATGTAAATGTAATTACTTTCTGGTCATAGAGCAGCTTTGTGCTTCTTAATCTTTAAAATGGTCTCTGACTTACAGGGGCCTTCAGAAGATCACCTGCCTTATTACACCTCAAGGCTACACTTTGTTTGTTTTACACATCAGTCTCAATAGTATAGCACTTTTATTTGCAATTTTGGGGCTGACATTCAGACTCTTGACGTTTCTTGGTATCATGCTGTTTAAACTGAATATCAGACCTGCTTTATTTTTGTACAAACTCTTAACATAGGCCATATAACTGTGATTTCATTCTGTAGCATTTTTTTCCACTTTTATGCAACTTTCTTTGATGGTCTGTGTCCATCAAAGCTCTTTAAAATGAGTGATAGTCAGTGATACTTCCTTCATACGTTTGCTTTAACAGTGTGATTTCCAGCGGTATGTGCAACAGTCTGCACTCAGCTCTTTTTATGCATAGTTTGCAAAAACACAGCCATAAAAGATTGCATGACAACATTTATTTATTTCTTACTTTGTTTTGATGAGATTTTCTGCAGCACATCAAGTCAGAGCTCTAAGTCTGAGTTAACTAAAAAGATTCCACAGAGGCTGCGAACATGTTCATGATATTTATATCATTACATACAGTATATCACACACTCTTTCTGCTGCTCTCCTCTATGCAGGAAAAAAAAAAAGTACATTACTGACTCTGACACATAGGGAAATATATTATAAAACATATACAGTGGGTTCAACAGTGCAAACATAATCTGATATTGTGTGCTGCAAGTGTCGTGACGTTACTGCATCTTTTGTGCATTGTAAGATTAATTTTGAGATTTACTTTTCAATAAGCAAACATTATCCATGAATCTGAATCAGGGGAATAGAAGTTTAACTGTGTGATCCCATCCTCAGATGTGTGCTATCTTTTCCATAAGTGCAGTGTTATTCCCCAGGTGTTGTTGCTTTGCAGACAATAAAATTTGGCACAGTCTTGGTTGAGGCAGGTCATAAAGTCAAGCTCAACCCACAGTATATTAATTGATCCCAATACCAGTCCAGATCAGCTGCCAGCTCAGTCAGATACCCTACAGACATGGTTACCTCATGTTAGAGTCTCCCTACTCCTAATTTGTAACCTGCCTCCACTGCAGCGTCTTCTTTTCCACCCTGGGTTAGAGTTAGTGTCACATGTATTGTCACTGATCTTTACTTGGCACACTGAGGGTCTTTGCTTCTGCTCTCCCTGCCTTGGCTTTTGAAGTATAAAAGGGCGGGAAGGTTTGTTTTCCCTGTCTTGAACCTGGTTTATGCTTCTGCTTATGGCATAGCCTGCACCGTAGGTCCACGTGGCCCTGTACCTTACCCAGAGGCACCCACAGGTAGCTGATGCGCATCTCTTCAAAATTGTACCTACGCATCAGCACAACAAAGGTTGCAAGCCCCATTATGGGACGTACCCTGTCCTTTTCCTCAGCTATCATAGGGTCCATGTCCTCTGATATCCCCCCCTTCTTTTCTGTGCAGTAACTAAAGCATGATCAGGCAATAGCAACAGTATGAAGCGCTCGCGACAACTTAGGCATTTGTGGTGTAAGTATGGCACATCTCCAGTGTACAGGTATAAACCAGGCATAAGGCTTTGCTATGTGGAAGGGCAGGAAGCTCTTCAAACAGAGACATACCACCAAATATTACTTGCTGCTCGTAAATAACTCCCTTTGACCAAAGCGGTTTTCACTGATATGCTCTTTTTACGTGCATTTTGCTGTTGTTGCTACTAAGTTTCCCAGATTTGATAATAGGAGAGCAGGAGACACAGTTGTGACAGAAATCCACTGCAGCAAGCCCTCTTATCAGTTAAATGTCTGCCTTTCATGTCATACATTACCTTGTATCACTGGCTTGCTAGTCTCAGGAAGCAACAACAGCTATTTAAGGCTTTCATTTTAGCTTTCAGTCAAAGAGAAATTCCAACTGAGACTTAGTTTTTGGTGTGCTGTTTGCGTTTACAGGCAGACTAACGATATGGGTGCAGAGAATTGGAATTGTTGGGAGCCTTTATATGCAGGATATCTGTCAAAACACGTATCATTGAAGCTCAATTTCTGACAGGTAAGGTTCAGATGGGATCTGGGATTGCATAACAGTCGATTTCATCACGCCCCTTTTGCTCTCCTCAGACTGTTTTCTTGCACACAGGGAGCATATTTGTTATTGCTGCAACTGAAAATATTAGTAATACCAAAATCCAGCCCCCTAACCCTAAATCAAGGTTATTTTTGTGTCCCATCAGTGGTGTGAACAGTCAGAACTCTGAGGGGTTTAATCTTTGGAGATTTTTATATTTTATGAAATGACCCTCTAAAACCGACTATTTCCGGTTCTTGTCGACTTTACTGTAATACTAAAATTCCCTCCAGAGATCATTTTACTGTCATAGATTTTTTTCCCTTTCACTGAGGAAATATGAGTGAGCATTTATTACCGTCTGTAAATTTCACTCCACATTTTATTTGATTTAAGAGAAGACTCGGACCAAATTCTTACATCTCTCTTCTTTCACTTTATCGCTGTCTGGAAAGAGCAAGAGAGATTTTTAATGTGATTAGAAAGCCAAAGACTCCTTATATTTTTGATTTCAGATAGTTTTATGACAGTAATCTGATTCAGATGATCAATATGTGCTGCCAAATTTATGAACTGTGGCAGGAGACTCTTCTTTTATTCTCATTGGCAGAAGTGCTTCAGTATGAATCATTGTGAGGCAAGTCTGCCAGAGCCTTTGGAGACTCCTCACCTCCAGTCTCTACTGTAAATTTTAACACTTTCTCAGATGTCACTTTGTCCCTGAAGCTGCTTTGAGGTCTTGAGCTTATGTCAATTCAGTCCTTTTTTCTTTTACTGTGAGTTGACAGCTGTAACCTCTCTGTGGAGACACGTAAATAAATGCACTTTGAACATACAGTGTTTCTTTTTCAGGGAAGTTTTTCTACTTGTCTAACCACTTTACTTTTGTACAAACTGGCTGTGTGCGCATTTTCTTTTTTTGTTATACAATGTTTAAAGCAGCATGTAATGAAATTTTAAAATGTTTTTATTTTTTATTTTTGTTGTTCTTATCCATGTCTAGCTTTAGTGGGAATGACTGCCAGTCAGTATTCAGTGGTTTCATATGTCATGATGTCTGGGTGAGAATTAAAGAAGATTCAAGTTCTGGACAAACTGCTGTGCACAGCCAGGTGCTGTCTGTCTTTTTATGTTTCATATACTAGACGGTAAATCTGGATCTGCATTGACACTCCAGAGATACATGAATGTTTTTGTTTTGTTTTGTTTTGTTTTGTTTTGTTTTTTGTTTTTGATAATGAGACTGAGTGCTAGAGGCCCCAATCACACCTACGTTTTTGCCATAAATAGAGTTTTCGGTCACTGAAAACAAAGATCCTGAATGCCCTGCAAGGAAGAAATTGTAAAAACTGTTCTGTTTTGGGAGAGTGGTTCTCATGTTGACACATGTCCCTGGAGGTAATTATGACAAGAGAGTACATGATTAAAAAAAGCTATTTATAGAATCTACTCAATCAAACTGAGGCTGCACCCTTGTGATTGATTAAGTTTGATGCTGTGTTTCGAGTGATAAGTACCAACTTTTTTACTCATAATTTTAGCATACTGCTGGTAGGGTATCTTCCATTAACTTGACGGATATTACGCATTAGTTAATGTATCATGGTAGCTTTTACAGTAAAGGTTAGCTTTTCCCCAAAGACCACTGGCAGACAAAGATCACAATTTTAAGCTTTCAAAAATGATACACAGGAATATGAGAAAATGTGATTCTAACCTTCAACACTGATGCACTCTACAATCCAAAGTAGAATGAATCCAGTCCCAGCCTGGAGCCAAGAAAAAGCAGAGCACATGCGTTGCATTGCATACCTGATGATTTTGATACAATAGTAAATGATAGTAAAAATAACTCAGAATATACCTCACTAATGACTTATATAATTTAAATATAATGTCAACAATTTTTAAGGTTATTTGCTGCTCTGAAAATCCAACAACTTAATTGTCATTGTTGGCATGTGACCCCTGAGGTGATTATGACAGATGAATGGCAGCATCAGATTTTACAGCTGCAAAGAAAACAGAAATATATGGTCAAATGATAGCAAGTTCTTGGTTAATCCTGTGATTAAATGTATTTTGCTTCTAACTTTCTTGAATTACTTTAATATGTTTTTTCAATGACTTTGTTGGCATCTTTCATGTTTGTTTCTTAAGCCCATTAGTGTTTGTATGCAGCAGTGAGCAGTATGTGGGGGTTCCCAGCCCAATAATGATGTGCACTATAGGCTTCATGGTACTGAAGAAAAAGCATTAAACATTCCTGACATAGTCTGAAGTCATCAATAATTCCCGCCAATGTTCAAAATTATGTTTCATGTGCATCACTCGTGATGATGCGTGAGATTTTGGCATCACTCTTATGACCATGCACTACAGCCACTGTCTCTTTACAGTTCATTTGAAAGAAAAAATCAGTCTTAATCAAACTTCCGCGGCTGTATTTAAAGCTGCATGCAGCAGCGGTCATGCATGGTTACATTTTAGAGCCGTTTGACGTGCAAAAACAGACTCCAACACTGAGTTTCTATGTGATTAAGTCGTAGACTTTATATACTATGGGCAACTTGGCTCCGCCTGCTGTCATTATTTGAATTTGAAGCCGAATCGTCTTGGTATTTCCCTGCTTTTCTCCACTTCCTGAAACCAACATTTGCGCAGTAGAGTTGTACGGATTCAGTGGGAGAGTCGCCGGAAGTTGTTGTAATGACGCTCAGGTGGGCTGTGTAACCTTTGTACAGTACTGACTCACTGTGTCTGATTACTTATACTTTTGTCAGCCCTGTTACCACAACTTCAATCCTGCTGTTGTCATTAATTTAACAAAATGTAAAAAATGACAACTCAAATGGGCTTTCAGCACCATTATAATTTAAATTACATTATATTTTGAATTGGGCCATTTTTCAAAATTTCTCTTTTATAAAATATCTGATATATGTTGAGACATGTGATCGCCATGCAAAATTAGGGTATATTTGATCATCTGAATGACAAATACCTAATTGGAGAAAAAAATCCACAAAATAAAATAATCTCAGTGAAAAGAGAGACTAAAGTACGGCGAATAAATATACCATATATTGCATATTTCTAATTAGAAATATTGTATTTTGTTAAGTTTATGTCAGTAACAGGGTTGACAAGATTATGAAAACAGCTTGGAGAAAAACGGTTATAAAATATGAAATAACAGCCTGAGATGGCACAATATAATTTCCTGCCATTTTAAACATTCTTTGATTCCTGGGTACTTTAAAATTAACAATTAAATATAGTTTCAATTTTAAATTTTCTAAGTTGAAAAGACACAGATTTCATGGAATGACCCTTGTACGTCCATAGGCTGTATCAAGTGTCAATCATAGAAAACATGAACCCCCTAATAACTTGTAAAATGGAGCTGCCAAGAAAAAAAGAGGACTTGAGCACAAACCAGTCTTACAATAACTACACGTCAACATCGCAACCAGAGGGGAGAAAATTATATATTCTATATAATAAATTTTGAAAGTTCTTCCACAGCTCCATAGGGATTGCTGGAGGAGGCGGGATTTATGATATATACTTCAGCTCGTCACCAGAGGGTGCTGTTCTCACAGAAGCTTCACCCAGCGAGGAGGCAGACAGCATTTATTTTATTCCTTTTCAGTGGTTTCTTAAGAGGAATATTTCAAAACACTTCTGGTGTGAACTGGATCTTCTTTTTGAAAACAGAGAGAAAAGGATGTTTCAAAAAATACCCGTGGACAAAACCTAAAACTTCACAACCTGCTGTGAATAGAAAGAAAGGGGTGATTTAATTTGCTTGTTTCTCAGACTCCCTGAAAAGCATACTCGCCTCAGCCCCAACACTGTCATAGTTGCAGCACATGGCAAAGGTGATGAAATGATCAAAGATCAGTTGCTTCACTCTGTATACTCCTACTGTTCACCTTGAACTGTGTTTCACTGATTCACGGAGAAGGAGCCCCTCAGGTCCACCTGTCAAGTGCCTTCAGGGCAAACATGTTGAGTGCGTGGAGAAATACTGTACATTTGTTCCAAACAAGTCCCTGAAATATGTTTTACAAGGAGAGCGCACAGGCAGTGAAACAAAAGGCTGAAATACAAACCTTTGCTCTGCAGACTTTATGATGCCCCTCTCTTTGTTTGCTCTCACATCATTAGCACAAAAAGCCACGGTCAAACACCTTCATCAGCAGCAGAGCTTCACAGATAAGAGGGATCAGTCAACAGGCAGTAGAAAGCGCACACAGACACACACACACACACACATAGTCACAAATACATAAATACAGGCACACATGGATTCACACAGACACATACAGACAGCTTCCCATAGAGACATTCTGAGCGCTTGTCAACTTCCTGCTGAACTTGTGTTATGAATCGCTAATGCAGACATTGCTTATGCAATGCTATATATTAGGTAAGCAACAGTATGTTATTACTGTCTGTGCAGAGAGAGATAATAAGCTGACAGAACCACACGACTTAATCATCAGAACGATGCAGTCAAACAGAGGATGCATTTGATATTTTGACCCTGTGGTATCTCAGTTGAACGGATGAACATTCATATAGTCAATATGGGGATTTTTACATCTCTGTGTGAGTTTTCTGTGTGACTGTAGTTATCTGCAATTTTGCTTTCCAGCAAACTCAAATACGATCATCAAGGCGTTATATTAAAGAAAATGCTGTGCAAACAATTCAAAGCCCGTTTATATAACCCAAAATGGCGTAGAAACAACAAATCTAATGTTAGAATTGAAAAAAAAGATGTACTGTATATGCTCATTTGAATTTTGATGCCAACAACAGGTTCAAAAGTTGAGAGGGAAAACATAACACTGGAGATATCCTGCTAAAAATATGGGCACCTACAGTGCCTGTTTTTATATCTTGTTTGGGTATAAGGCAGTGAAAAATAAATAAATCCAGCTGGAGACTAAACAGAAATATGACAAATTTAACAGGAGCTTCACTAATTGGTTCAGGCAAAAGCCAGATCTACAAAATCCACAAGTCATCACCTTAGTTTTTTAGCTTTGGGTGACACGTTAACTCTGACTTCTGCAAGCTTAGCAATGGTTCTTATAAAATAAAAGTTATCACATCTTATCAGGTTAGATCTGAAAAAGTCCACCTGAGTCTTCCTTCCCTAATTGGGTAAAATTGGCCTTTTCTAATCTGCACTTATCTAATACTGTGTCCCTCATTTGAAACCTTCATATGGTCCAGTATCTTTAAAACACCCAGTAAATGCCTTTATTCCCTGACCACCTTAATGGTGCTCTTTTCTCGGTGCACTATATCCTGATGCTTAAATAAACATAAGTTAGCAAAGAAAAAAATGAACTGAGGTTTTTATTTCATTTTCTCTCAGTATGATCTGACAGCTCCATGGTACTATCGTTGCCATGGATGCCAGATCTAATTGAGCTAAGAGATAAGATGAGGGATGCAGCTCTGAAGACTGTCTCTGGCAGATGCCTGCAGAGCGATGCACTAAATAGTCTACTTAGCCAACATGTCAGTTCAGTCTAAATGATCTCTCTCTGGTAATAAATCAGTCATTCAAATTATATTTAACAACCTGTCAGTTCTCCATACATTTCCCAGACAGTTGGGGTAGATTTTGAAAGGATAGCTTGGCACCTCACAAACATTCAAGCCTGACTTCTCTCCTCCCTCCTCAGAAACAGTGATTGGGCTTGTTGTTTGGTCGTATGGGCACCAGGAATCAGAAATTATAGAGCCAGGAACAACATTTTTTTCCTCCATTTCTCACCAGCCTTTTCATCTAGCTGTAATGTGAGGCTTTCAGCAGGTTTGTGAAACTATTGTATACGTGAAGAAAAGACCTAAAAGTGCCAGGAGGGAGTTTGGTACAGGACTAGACCTCAGGACAAAGTTTAGTCAGGGCAGATTTCCTGCTGGGAAAAAGAAAGAGAATAATAAGATTTGATGTCTGGCCCCTAATAATAAATATCATTACATCAATGACTTTGTTAAGTACAACTATACAGAAATGCCCAGAAAAGTCCTGCTCTGATTGATTTTTGGCCCAAATCGTGTTACCTGTGTCATTTTCAAGGTCTTTTCTTCTGCAGAGCTCCAGTAGCTCATTAGCAGAAGAAAAGTAGACAGCATTGCCGGTGTAGTAGAAGTAGCATATGAACATAGTATCACAGGAGCTATTCAGCTTTCAGACACAAATGTCTTGGGGGTCATCATGAAAGTTAATATAATAGTTTCCTCACAAGCACTGCAATCCGCTACAGCACACACTTGTTCCGCGTTTGTCCTCTCTACTTCTCCATCTCTGGCCTGCAGAGCGGGGCACCGGGGCAGAGCTTGAAATTGTGATGTAGGAGATCTCGCAGTGTCTGAACCTGCCGTTTGGATCTGTGAGGTTAACAGCAATTTTTATTCAAACATGCAATTTTGCTCTTAATTTTCTCATGATATGTCCTCCAGTATCAGAAAAATACCATATGAACTTGTAGACAACAAGAAAAACATTATTTTATCAGAGTGGGTCTTTAAAAGCATCAAGGACCATATCAGTTTAGTTTCTCTTCCTGCCTTGTGAGTATAAAGCATGATGACACTTCAACAGCTCGAAAAGGATGGAGTTGTCGACCGCCCACTCTATTACCGACTGTACCCAGGGGAAGCTGTCCCGTGCATTTATGGATTACCAAAAATACACAAGGAAGGGGCGCCCCTTAGACCTATCATCAGCAGCATTAACTCAGTCACATACAAAGTGGCAAAACATTTGGCCACCATCCTAGCTCCTCTGGTCGGCCACACCACTCACCACGTCAGAAACTCACAGGACTTTGCTGAGAAAATCAAGGACATCAGGTTGGACCCAGATGAAACCATGGTTTCCTATGATGTCACATCACTTTTCACAAGTATTCCAACAACAGAGGCAGTCCAAGCAGTAAGACAACGCCTCTCACAGGACAGCACACTGGAAGTCAGAGCCAACTTAACTCCGGACCACATCTGCTCCTTATTGGACATCTGCCTCAGCACCACCTATTTCCAGTTCAGAGAGCGCCATTACAGACAGAAACACGGATGCGCGATGGGCTCCCCGGTTTCTCCTATAGTGGCAAACCTGTACATGGAAGAGGTAGAGAGGAAGGCCCTAACCTCTTTCAAGGGAGCTGCTCCTAGCCACTGGTTCAGATATGTGGATGACACCTGGGTTAAGATCAAAACACATGAAGTAGAGGCCTTCACTGACCATATCAACACAGTGGACAGCAACATCAAGTTCACCCGTGAAGATGTCAAGGACAAAGTGTTGGCCTTTTTGGACTGTGCTGTACACTTGGAGGCAGATGGGTGTCTCAACGTTGAAGTGTACAGGAAACCAACACACACGGATCAATATCTACTTTTTGATTCCCACCATCCTCTGCAGCACAAACTGGGTGTCATCAGAACACTCAACCACCGGGCCAAGAACATTCCCACGAAGAAAGAAGGTAAGGAAAAGGAACAAAAGCACATCAAAAATGCCCTGACAACCTGTGGATACCCTAAGTGGGCCTTTGTGAAGAACAGAAAGAGAAATAACACTGAACAGGAAAGGGAGGAGAGATGCAAGAGCACTGTAATCCCTTACGTTGCAGGCCTGTCTGAGAAACTCAAGAGGATCTTTGGCAAACACCACATTCCTGTTCATTTCAAGCCTGGTAACACACTAAGGCAGAGGCTAGTCCATCCCAAGGACAAAACACCGAGACATAAACAGAGTAATGTGGTATATGCTGTCCAGTGCAGCGAGGAATGCTCAGACCTGTACATTGGGGAAACTAAACAACCGCTTCACAAGTGCATGGCTCAACACAGGAGAGCCACTTCCTCAGGTCAGGACTCAGCTGTCCACCTTCACTTGAAGGATACAGGTCACTCTTTTGAGGACAGCGATGTACAGGTGTTGGCTCGAGAAGACAGATGGTTTGAAAGAGGAGTTAAAGAGGCCATCTTTACCAGGCTGGAGAAACCTTCTCTGAACAGAGGGGGTGGACTCAGGCACAATCTCTCTGGCACTTACAATGCAGTTCTCAGCTCTCTCCCCAGGAAGCTCCACAAACATTCACACCTGGAACCACATGACTCATGTGGCATGAGCCATGTGGTCACATGATAGGAGTCGCTAACGACCCTTTCAGGATAACGACTTGGGGGGGACACACCGAGAGATGGGTTTTTACGACCCATTCTTTTCAACTCCAGCCAGTCGTTAACTGTCCCCCTTCTCCAGTAAGATAAATATCTGCTCCTGACACTAGCACTTTTAGAACTGAAGAAGCTTCTTGGATAAGAGGCGAAACGTCTTCTTAACTCTACACAGTCCAGTTGCCTGTTTTTAAGTCTTCAAGATAACATGATGACAAAGTGTGACACAAGTGGCTGATGCATACCTGTCACAGTGTGTGGTGTTACTCTTCTTTGTAGAGTTGAACAGTATGTCCTCTAATTACATCACACAGGATACATGTTTACATGTGAACTCTGTCTGTATCTTACCGTCCTGACGTAGACAGTCTGTGGGACCGAAGCTCTGTGTTTAACTCCAAGTTTTGTGAGGTTGTTACAAACATGGCACCTCCTAACTCCCACCATGTCTACACTCAAACAGGAGTAAGAGTCCAGGTCAGACTCTCTGGTATCAAACTATGCTGTCATTGACTTCATATTGTTTGCGTGTTTGCGCTATTATTCCCAGTGTGTCTCGGATGTTGCATGTCTTTTTGGCTTTTGCATATGTTCTTGAACATGTGTTGCAGTATTTGCACTATGTTTCTCCTAATGAATCCTTCCAGCTGTTGCACATTATCTGCACATGTTGGCCCCTGTAAATATGTATTCATGTTTATATTACAGACACACACACACACTGGCATATGTGTGCCTGTATTTGTGTCTGTGTGATCTGCAGCAGTATGGTGTGTATTACTCAGCAGTGACTGGGCAGCAGGGGAAGCTGTAGGGGAGAATGTCACACAGCTCTGACATTTCTGTTCACACTGATAACAAAAAGCAGCCCAAGCCTGAGTCTCATAACAAGCCCTCTCCTCCCTCCATGTGCTTCTCTACACTCCACTTTTCCTCCATGTCTCTTTATCTCTCTCATTCTCTTTTTGCCCTCATGGCCTGCAACCTGAGGCTCTGTGTCTTTGGTATCACTGTCATTCAATCCTCTCCTCATCCACAATCTTTTTATTGCCACTAATATATACTCCCTATTCCCCACTTCTAAGCAAGTGGTCTGGTTTTGTATATATCGTATCTCCATTCCAATCGGTTTTGAATCTGTAAAGAGCAAACTTATCAATTATCACAAGAGCAGCCTTGCACTAAACCCTTTATTCACAAGACCCAGTATTGACTCACCGCTCTTGCTGACACGCAGTACATTGTATTTCAAGGTACAGCAGCAATGAAAAACTTATTGACAGGCAGAAACCTTGGGCAGACCCAGATCCATGTTTAACAATTATCTGCTCCAGGCTCTACAGGGATAGAGGATAAACAGGTAGAGAGGTGGATGAGGAAGAGCAAACAAAGCTGCATATAGACATCAGCAACAGCAACATATAAAGCAGATTTATGGCCAAATTGCCTGTGATGATGTTTCAGTTTGTGGAGTTTTGTACGATCAGCAAAGTATGTTAATTCCAAGGTACAAATAGCCACAGAGGACATGCAATTATATGCAATTATATCATTTGCCCACCAGGAGTGGCAAACACCTAACAAAGTGGCTGCCCTCAGGAGGAAAAACAAGTAATAAAGGGGTATTACACACAATATTTATCCACCTGTCTTAAATCAAGAACAGTTAGACTAAACAAAGATAGTTTACTAAAGAAACAGAAATCCGGTTCTCTCACATTTATTTATTTGCTGCAGATTTATAGGATGAGGAAGTACACAAAGTAGTGCCTGCAAGAAAGAACTACATTGAACATTAATATATTTATTAACTGATAAACTGCCATCGCTTTTTGTTTATTTTCAATTTGACAGTTTGACGCTGAACAACTCTCAGAGTTCAGCAATGAGACACAGCAGTACAGACAGGGAGTGGAATGTGCTCTGACTGATCATGTATTTTTTTATTTTTGTCTTTTACCTCAAAAGTAGCCTGTAAGACTTGGCAGGACTGGGATTGTTCAGTGTCTTGAGATGAGACTGTATGAATAATCAGAAGAAGTTTGAGACTCTACTGTAGAATCGAGCATCAATTTATTGCTTTGTTAATGGTGCAATGTTTTTTGTATTCATTTTTTTTCCTCTTGTCTACATTTACAATAATAATTCATCAAACATTAGCACAATTCATTTTACAAGTGGTCTTAGTAAACAATCGCCTTTTGTTTTTCTTTATATATATATATATATAGTTCATTTAGGGCTGAAACTCTAAACATAATCTGGTCCAACCCAGGTTAGCTTTGTTGACTACTTCAGCACGGAGGGTTGAGCTAGTATAACACTTTTTATTTATTTTTATTTTTTTTAATGGGCATTTTCACAGCGCTGAAATTAGATGTTGCTGCCTGGAGCTTTGAGTGCTTTGTGCTTTTAGCCACTCTCAGCCGCCTACAATGACGTCACATACGTTCTCTTAAGCTGTTGGGAGTTGAGCAGCTGTTATAATGATTATAATACAAAATAATAATGCTAATAAAAGGGGGTAATATTAATGATTAAGCAGTTGTAGTCAGGGTTGTCCATGGCAACATGCTGTCCACAGCAATCATTTACAGGGTTCTGACTAGAATGGGTGAGGGACAGCATGTGGTGCTCCTTTTTTTTTTTTTTTTTTTTTTTGGGTGGGGGGGCAGCAATCATGTCCAAGCTTAGTTATCCTCAGTTATGCCTAAAGTAAAACAAATCTGGTCAATGTGGTCTGGTCATTATCATAGGTAGTATTACTGACTAAGGTTAATTGATGATCTTCTCCTGCAATTGTAAAATAAGTAATTCAACAGTTGGTCACAAAATATGAATAAAACATGTCACATATAGAGCAGATCTTTTTTATACGGCTCAGGAGCTTCCTTACACTGCAGGGCACCGCTCATTTAGTTGACTGCTACTCCCACAGGATTTCTATTTGAAACTATTTCTAGCGGTGGATTAATAAACATCAAGTGCTCCGGGGGGCTATTTACGGCTGCAGGACTGTGTATGAGGAATCAACTCAAAATAACCCAACATGCCAAAATCCATTGTACTGAAGGAACATGTCACCCACTGCAAGAGTGTGACACATCACTCCCACACTTTATTTGCATTTTCACATTTGGTTGTGTATCATTGCATTAGAAAAATATAATACAGAATTAAGGCTGCTGGAGGTTATTTCAAGATACACAATGCAAAACCTTCCACCATTCTCTCTTTGCATATACGCATGACTCCTGGGCCATTACTACCAAATTACACAACACAAGTATGTAAGCACATTTTATCATTCCCTATAACCACAGCAATAACTCATTTATTATTATCTTGGTCTTGTATCACAAACATATATAATTTTTTTTTTCTTTTTTTTTTTCCTTCCATGCAAAGTTTCATGGTAGAGGAGGCCCTATTTTAAATGCTTTTAAATACATGGTCTAAAACACAAAGAGCAAAATGAGAGAGGTTGTGTCTGACCGTTTTCAATGATACACTTCCTGAGGGATAAGTCTAGTTTCTTTCTCACCCATTCCTTGGGCATGTGAGTCTTCCCTGGTGAAGACTCTGGGTCTTTGGCACAATAACAGCTGCAGGAGGGGGAACCAAAATATGGCATATTTTGAGTGAGTAAAGATGACCAGCCGACTAAAATATTTCTTATCACCATATGAATTCCCTTGAAAATCACAACGTTGTGATAGTTAGCCATAACCACTGCACTTAGTAAAGATAGCATGCAAATTCCAGGACCACTCTTACTGACCTAATTTGCCTACATGCAGCTATCAAATCCACCCAAACCTACTAACCCTCTATCACTATTGCCAGGTGAAAATAACCTGAATACCTGCCTGTAGGAAAAAGCAGGTTTCGGATCAGGGAGACAGATATACCTTCAAAGATGTCAAAGGCAATGCTGAAGCTACCCAGGGACCCATGATACTCAGACAAAGGCAACATAATGAAAATCATGTAAACATGTTTGGTCGGGTTAAAGTCACCCGGTGATAATGTTCTAGGGTTAAACCTCCACAGATGATCCAGAATAAAGTATCAAGTCTGGTTTTCAACCAATTAAGAACAGCATGTCACCAGCTCATGTCACTCCACTGTTCATTTCTCCGGTGGCATGGAATTAAAAAAATATATCTTTAGTGTAAAACAGCAATAAAAATAGGTCCTGTTTACCTGGACTCCCTCATCCAGGTTTAGACCCTAGCCATCTGCTGGACTCTGCTAATGAAAGGTGCCAAGCTTTACTGTTTTTCTCTGTTGTCCTCCAATGGTGGGATGAATAAGCTAACCACATTTGATCTACACAGACCCTTTCTACTTCTGTGAAACTTAAGCTCTTTGTGAACAACTCGGCTCTCAGTAGTTTGGTGTTAATGATGATGATGACAGTGGCATTGATGATAATGATGTTGTGGTGATGATGATATAATTGAAGACAGAAAACAAAAACACGGGCGCTGCATGGCAGCATGAAGTCTGATTTGACTGGGGGCAGTTTATGGCACTTACTCATGTTGTCTCCTTCTGACTTTCTCTTTGCTTGGTTTGTAGAAAATAATAGGAGTAACAAGTGAAATCTAGGGGTACAACCATAGACTGTATATACTATGGACAACTTGGTTCTGCCTTCCGCCTGTATACGGAATTGAAGCCAAATAGCTCTCGGTATTTCCGGGATTTTTCTTCATTTCCTGAAATCAGCGCTGCGCAGTAGCGATGCGTGCATCTGGCCGCGCAGTCGCAGAGAGTTGCTGCGGTGACACTCGACTCAAACAGCGTATCCCCCGGGAAGATATGCAATCCCTGAACGCCCATGGGCTGTATCAGGTGTTAATCATAGAAAACATGAACCCCCCTAATAACTTTTAAAAACTGAGCTTCACAGAAAAAAGAGGACTTGAGCTCAAACCAGTCTTACAATAACTACATGTCAACATCACAAGCAGGGGGGAGAAAATTTTATATTCTGTGTGATAATGTTCTAAAGTTTGTCCACAGCTCCATAAGCTTTGCTGGCAGAGGCGGGATTTATGACCTATACTGCAGCCCGTCACCAGAGGGTGCTGTTCTTGCGGTGGCTTCACCCAGCAAGGAGGCAAAGTCTGTCCATTCTATATACAGTCTATGGGTACAACAGAACCCAGTGAATTTATTATAGGAGTTTTCGGCAGTTAAAAATGTGTTTTCCCTAAAAACTCCCTAATATAAAAAGGTAGTCTAAATCCTGTTGTTTCACCTGCTCACAACTGTTTCCACCATTCACTGCACCTCTTTTAGAGGGCACTGAGTTCCCCTCCTCTGTTTATTTTGAGAGTCACTTGGGAGCCATTGATGAAAGACCAACAAAGCAGCAACATCACTGCGAGTCATGCATACTGTCAGTGTTTGCAGAAAGGAAATCATTTGATCTAAATTTCAGGGGGGGAATGGTGTGCTGCTGGAAAATTACTGCGTTAAGACTGTCATGTTTGCAGCAATTTATGTTTATCTTTCCTTTGCCAACACAGAGCAGGCAAGCTAAAGCTAGCGTCTAGGTGATATATCTTATGTAATTGGACATGATGGGGTATAAATGAAGATATTACTCATAGCTGAACCTCTGTTTGTGTTCCAGACTAATTTGTGTTTATATCAGAGGTAATTAGGGCCTGAGTCCCTGCTGTGAAGGGAGAGAGGATAGATCTGGTCCTCTGCTCTGTGCACTCTCACACACCCAAACACACTCATACACACACACTCTCACATGATATAAATTTAGTTTAGGACAGGCGGACATGAATCAAACTTTGAAATCGTGTCACATATAATTTCTACCGTCTTAACATGAATCTGTTTTTGAAGTCCAGAGGGCTTTTTTTATTTACAGCAGATCTGCCACAGGAGAAAAGCACTAATTTAATTTACATGTATGACGTCTCTGTTCTGTTAAGCTGCGTTAAGAGACCTGATGTTGAGTATGCTGGCTCACTCAAAGACAGATTTATTTCTTTGATTTACCACCTTGTTTTCTGTAATGCTAGACTATCTCTCAACTCAGTAAGAGCCAGTTACAACCGCACAAATGGTTTTGGTGTGCAGCCCCGGGACCCTTATTAATTTCAACTAAGGTTAGACTGGGCGATTATTGGCCTTGGTAGATCATTGGGGACTGATTTTCTCTATTTGGCTAAGTATCTGTATCAGCCTCTTATTTCACAGACGGACAATATTAGTTAATTAGAAAGCACACATTTTTTGGCTTCACTGCCTTTGTGGCTTTTTGTCTGCGTCTGATTTCCTGCATCACTTTGGCCGTGAAAAACGTATATTGGCTGACTCATGTTTTTTTACCCAATGCACTTGTCAGTTTTTTACCTTTTAATTATTTTCTTTGCTTGATTCGTGAACCGGTATCAACTGTGGGCTTGGCCTGAGGCTCACAGTTGCCACAACGATAGACTCACCACAAGCTGAGGCAGCCAAAATGTCCAGAAAAAGAGTAATTTTTTTTGCTTGAAAATGGTAGCTCTTATCAGAGAAAAAAACAGCCGTGGTCATCTCAAGGACTTCCTGAACGCTTTGATATGGGAGTCCCTTCTGCCTTTCTCAGGAGATCTTTATATTAGTGTCAATGAGGAGCAGAGAGAGACATTGCCGCACTAAGAGGCTCAGTATTTAAACTATTTAAGTCTCTCTGCTTAGAACACATCGTGAGAGACAGTACAAGTATGTCTACAACTGTGGAAAAAAAGCATGCAATTATTATACTAATGGCAAGACCTGTGTCTACAATTTAAAGTTTAGATGGAGTCTCTCATTGCTAAATACCATAAAGAAAAGTAATAGCACACCTATCCCATTCAAATCGCACCATTCATTTGATATATAATTTGCCCCACAACTCTTCAAGCTGTAGAACTAGATAGATAATTGAAATTTACCCTGAGAAAAAATTCCACAGTGTAACAATAGGGCAAAGGGACCAGTGCTTCTGTGTGTTTTCCCCATAACTCTCATTATAATTTGTAGCTACCCTTACACTGGCACAGTCACAACACTGTAAAAAGAAAAAGGTATGGAAATAAAATTGCATCTAGCAGGAAAATACAAGAAGCTCATACTAAGGCTGGAGCAGCATTATTGTGAATACTTGTTTTAGACTACTTCTCGTCTGTCTGTCTGCACTTGGCCTCTGCCCACAGTAAAAGCTCCTTTTGAATGCTGTTATTAAAAAGTCCCTCGTCCAGTTTTGTGTCCCTACTCCCCTGCTCTTGCCCTTAGTCCTGAAGCACATCAGTACTTTTCAGCTTTTACACTCAAACTGCCGCATGCTTTGCTGTGCAGGACCTTCATACTGCTGTAAACCAAAGTTAAACAACACCACAGAAAAACAGGTGTCAATAGGTGATTGCACTTCTGGGAACTAGACAGAAAAGTTAAGGCTGTAAGGTTTGTTCTGTGCTTAAAATACCGAATGGGCGCAGAGAAAGCAGGAAAGAGGTTAGTTCAGGAGGTAGATAATAATTCAACTTTGAGATTACACCAACACGGGTCGGTAATTTGTGGCATGATGGAGCCCATTTGTTCTATTATAGTCTCCGTCTCTACCTTTCCTTCCCTCTCCCTCTTCTCCTCTCTTTGTGAACTGGAGAACAGCCTGTCCAACACCCTACCAGGTGACTGCTGTCCCACAATGCCTCATTATCAACTTGTCAGACTGAGAAAGCCTGCTAAATTAATGTCTGAGGTATCTTACTGAAGCAGCCGCCCAATTAACTCTAGGGCATTGTTGTGTTAGGATAAATGAGTTTTCCCCCTCTTGCACTTATAGATGTGTATGTACATGATGCCATTTGGTTCAGTGAAGTAATAAGGCCACCTGGTTAACTTGTCTCTTCCTCTAATTACTTGGTGACTCATCTGGATCGGATGATGTCCCCCTGACATTTACAAATTAAACAATGCATGCTGAATAACAAGTGATTGAAAGAGTGAGAAATAACATTTTAAACATAATAATGTAACACGATCTAAATCTTTATGACCAGTGGATAAAAATGCATGATCCAATCCAGCACGAAACTCGCTCATTTATATGCATCTGCTCTCTTTTCCCCAGTAAGGCATCATTGATTTTCTTGAGCCTTCTTAACTGAGCTATCTTCTTTTGCATTACCATAGGGAGCGATATGCATTACACCACTGAGAGGGAAAAAATTGCATTGTAAATGGGCTTTATTTTCTACAGTGATTCCATCTGAATATATGTGAATAGGGCTTTATTTGAATACATTTCTATGGTTTGGAGTAAATTATTTTGCTCCCCTGTGGGTCTTATATGGCTCTCTGCGTCAGTCCAAAGCTGAAAAGCATCGACATCCATCTCTCTCTTTCTCAGCCTTTTGTCACCTGCTTTCTCCCCCTCCTGCCTCTTCTCCTTGTCATGCATGGAGGTTATGTAGATGAGAATTTCTTCCAAATTTTAAAGGGAGAGAAATGCCTAAAGAAGAGTGTTGAGACTCAACTTATAGCAGAGTGAAGGTGTGAAGAGGATTGGGAGTTGAAGGTGTGACAATGGCTCAACTCTTGGCTCCCCTGGTGGCCGTTCCAGTACTTGAGTGCTGCTAATCTATTAAAGAGTTTCTTTTCTCCTTTGCCCCTACACAAAGTCCCACATCAACTGGGGCTTGATTATCTGTCCCTCTCTCTGGAGCGTCGGGGACCTGCTGCTCTCACTCTCACACACTCTCAAAGCCCTCAGAGTCTAACAAGACAAACCAATCTCTCCCCATCGCCCCATTTCCTCCCCCCTTTCCTGACAAGAGAAGACGTCCTTTGCCCCTCTCAAAACCTTCGCTGCACTTTAGCTTGTCCAATTTAGATTAGCTCCACTTTTTATTTCACCCGACCAGTCATCAGAGCCTGTTTTTTTTTCTTTTTTTTTTTAGAAAGTAGCTGCTCAAAATGTCGCTCTTAAGACTTTTCTATTAAAAAAGAGGCATCAAGTCCAGCTTCTACCTTTCACCATGCTTGTGTTGTAATGCACGCTGTTTCAGTTTGAACAATGACGTAACCGATATTGAGATTTTTCATGTGACACTAAACCTCTGAGCAGTGTTGTGTATCATTGAACATGCTCATTTTTAGCTGACCAGTGGAGTAGCCAGCTCTGTGTAACTCCTGAACAGGAACAAGAGCATAGTCAGGCAGGCATCAGCCTAATTCTGATTAATGGCAGCCAATGTTTGAGAAACATAAATGCAGTTTTTAGTGCAAATGAAAGAGTTTAAAAACAATTCAGGACAGAATCCACTGGGCTAAAAAAGGTGTTGCTCAAGAAAAATTAAGAATAATCCATGTTTTTGTTTGTTGTTTGTCATTGCTGCTTTGCCCTCAGCTCTTTTATTTTAGAGGACATGAAAAACCAGCCTGTTCACAGGCCTATTATGATGAAGCAGATTGTCCTTGAGAGTTTGGGTGTTAAAGTTAGAACCAAATAGTCTGCCAACAAATTATTGTGATCTTTGTCTTTCCAAAGCTGCAGAGCTTTTTTCTCTCATGTTTGATCAGTAAAACAGTAAACACAATTTCTTGGCTTTCAATCTAACTATAATTCTAACTATAACTATGAGTTGGTCTGTAGGTGCTACAGACTACATCTTATCTGCAGAGGAAGACTAAATGCCTAACGGTGAGGCACATTCACTCCCCCTAATCCTCTGCGGTAGGAACAGAGAAGGAAAGGAGGAGGTAGTGGTGTGTAGGGTTGGTGTTGGCAGCGCAGAACAGCATAGTGTGCGTATGTGTGCATATCTGAGTGTGTTATATGGAGATCCTGCTGTGTGTTAACAAGCCTCCCCAACAGTGTAATGACACCAATATTACACTGCTTTGAGGTGCAGTGTGTACATGCAAAGATAAAAAGATGGCTGATCCGTGTTTTAGTGCTGATGTGGAATTAGAGCGGGTAAAATGTTAATGATTAGGCAAGAGATTGAAGCAATACTGAAAATAAAAATACTTATTTACTTTTGGGTGCTGTTAAAGATGGATCAGGCGCTAGCTTACATATTGGATCATCGGAATGCAAAAAATGGTCTATGGAACAACAAGTTCATTTTAAGTATAGGTTAGTTATTAGTTTGCTTATTTTCAATGTGAACTTGCACAACACTGCCTTAGCAATAAAATCAATGATGTTTTAATTTAAAGGTAGATTTCTGGAACACTTAATGACAAAAGCCCTAACCACTCAATGCCTGTAAGTATTAAATACATTTACAAATGGTTAATTTGTTACCTATTCATCTACTTACTACAGTTCCTTACTCAACACCCGCAAAAGAATCTTTACATGCTGTCTTATTCTGACAGAAACTGGACTTTTAAAGATCATGCAAACACATACAGTAAGTCTAACTAAAATCCCACTAAATCGAGCTTCTTGTAGTCAAACTAA
The DNA here is from genome assembly GCA_962446985.1 of Xyrichtys novacula. Lineage (NCBI taxonomy): Eukaryota > Metazoa > Chordata > Actinopteri > Labriformes > Labridae > Xyrichtys > Xyrichtys novacula. Next base: position 24,460,563 of record OY660868.1, on the reverse strand, counting down.
CAAACCTGGATAATGGGGTTGAAAATAGATTTTTTTTTAATTTATTTTTTTTGTTATGTATACGGCGCATTCAGACAGAAACCAGCCTGAGCATTCTGCACGTGCTCCAATATTTGCATGCCAGACTTTAAGCCAAAAGTTGAATAGCATTGAAGTGAGCCTAGTGGTAAACAAATCCTTAACAAAGAAAGGACTTAAATAAGACAAAACTTTCCTATCATGTAAACAAATGATACAGAGCTGTAAAAGTGTTTTTCCTTGTTCAATGTACATCTTTTTTCTACTGTTTTGATACATAATACATCGACCAGGAGATAGTGTCAAGCTTAAAGGGGGATTATCCACCAACTGTAGTGAAGACAGACACATGCTTCTGTCAATAGTTTGATTTTTACCCAGGGCATGTAAACTGGAACGAGGACAGCAGTCAGTTAAGTCACCTCATGGAGCTTTAGCAGTAGCTCAACTTTCCTGCGTGTGTCAATGTACTGAGCGCATTGCTAGGTGGTTAAAATTAGCATGCCCACGAGCAAAGGAAATGGAACAATAACCAAATCTGCATGCCATGCTGGTGTTGACAGTGGTTAACAATCAGTCAGTCTTTTATTTTCTCTCTATAAGATCTTGATCCCTCATTTTCTACTTAGTTTAATTCATTATGATGAAGGATATCCTTTGTAAGAACTCCATTTCATGAAGAAAGTCCTTTATTTTACTGCTATTCCCCATTGCTCAACCCTTCACCATATGTTTTAATTCTAAGAAACCAGACACTGGAAGAATAGTTTATTTATAACAAGTTCATTGAAAAGAAATTTCAAATAATGGAGGGCTTGGGTTTCCTTGTATTCATTTAATGTTGGAATTCCAAGTAGTTCCAGTTAAGCCCATGATCATATGAATCTATATTTACCATCCGGACCGAGCTTTATGAGGCAGGACAAGGAGCTTTCTCTCCATCATCCTCTCAGACGACTTCCTTCTCCTTTTCCTTTAAGCAGAATAGCAATTCAATTCTTTCATTAAGACTGATCTGGGCACAGCGTACTGATGAGAATATGATTGGAGGAGACAGCCACCTCCATCCAGTCAGTCAGTCCGTCATTCCCTCTGCACACCATCTCCTACTTATTCTAAATTACTGCTCATCTTGCTGTCTATGAGTGAAGCCACACTCGACATGGTCACAGAATTTCCACTCTCTCTCCCTCTCTTATCTCCTGCTACAGTCCTTTTTTCTTATTTCTTAAAGCAGAACTGCACTCAGTTCCTGGATTTTGCACTGACAAGCATCTGATCAGCTTCAAGAAAAAAAAAAAAAAAAAAACACCTCTCTGATGGAGTATTGATCCTGGATTGTCAGAAAGGCAAAGATGTCAAGAGATCTCACATGAGAACAAGGCTGCAGCCTGCTGTGCATTTTCAGCTGCTTTCAGCTTGTGTGTGATATGTGATGTGATCACATGGTCACCAGTCTTGTCAAAACACATGTGATTCATGCGCGGCTGTAATAGAATTGTCAAATCCCCCCATCGTGACGCCTGCTGTACATCACCTTTTAGCAAAGGAATTTGTGTTTCATATGACATTTCAGCGGTGAGTAATAGAAAAGTAGACAGGAATCAATAAGAAAGGGACAATGTGAAAGACAAGTGCTTGAGAGGGGCTTTAACAACAGTAAACACCCCTTATAGATGGCTGGGTGTATTGATAAGAAGCTTGAGATGGGTGTAGCCATGTGAAGTGATGGTGAGATGGATTTGGGTGTTTTTCTTTTCTTCTCTTCATTTGTTTTTATTTTCCCTCTGACATCTTGAAAAATGGTTTCGCGATGAAAATAAAACACATAGCGCTTGATAAAAATAGAATGCTGTCAGAGTCATATTTCCCTGAAGCTTTATAAAAATTGCTTTTTCTGCATTCATTTATCAGGAAATGCACCGGTTTGTTAAGTCCCATGAGGACAGACTCTGCAGTATTTATGTTGCAGACACACAACTGAGAACCTTCTAATTGCCTCCATGAATGCTTTTATGGTCTTGAGCACTAGAGGTAATTTCAGCGTCTGAATTGATTCCCAGAAGACTGAGGATGTAATTGGTTGAAACCAGAACTTCAGTGAACCTTGAATGTTTTATTTACGATTATTGACAGCTAAAGATAATAGATGGGACTTTCTTGAAATTTTCTTGTTTTTTGTCCAATCTTTCTGACACTAGGAAATATAATGAACCGTCTAATCCAATCCCATCACAATAAATTAAAGCTAAAGTGTCTCTTCTCTGCGCTCATCTGAGAAGCTGCTGTTTCATGTCTACTTTTATTGATAACACAATCAGCCAAAGCTGGTGAGCTGTCAGTAATTGGACCAAGAGCATAGTTCAGATGATCTTATATCTAAACATTACACTCGAATAGAGTGCAGGAAGCCGGCGGCATTTCTTGCTGTTGATATCTGACTTTGTCTTTGCATGGTAGACTTTGAACTTGCTCTTGTAGCTGTAGAGATGAACTGACAACGGTTTCCTGAAGTGTTCCAGAGCCCACATGGTAAAAATCTTTTATTAATGAAGTGTGTTTTTTGATTCAGCGCTGCCTGAGGGGTCAAAAGTCATGGTCATTCAGTGATGGTTTTGGGCCCTGCTGGTGACAGGCAGAGATTTCTCTGGATTTGTCAAATATGTTGATGATTTTATGGTCTGTAGATGATTAAATCACTTAATTCCTACAATTGCACAAATGTTGTTCTTCAACTGTTGGGACTATTTGCTCACGCAGTTGTTGACAAAGCAGTAAACCTGGCCCCATCCTTCTTTGTAAAGGACTGAGCCTTTCAGGTATACTTCTTTTGACCCCGATTGTGACCCTCATCTGTTTTTGGAGAAGCCCTCAATTTTCCCAGACTTTCGTTGACCCTGAACCAACTTTTTAGGAATGTGTTACAGCATCAAATTCAAAATGAGAGAATATTTGCAAGAAAACAATCAAGTGTATCAGTTTGAACAGTAAATATCTTGTTTCTGTGGTGCATTTTAATGAGAGGAACTTACAAATCATTGTACTCTGTTTGTATTCAGGTTTTTTCATAAAGTCCCAACCTCACAGGAATTGAGATTTGTATTGTGTGTGCATCTTGTTGTCTGCCTGTAGAGTTAATGGACTCTCAAAAGGAACGTAATGATACATTGAGCCGCCTTTGAGTTATTTGATGACAGACACACAGCTTGTCATTTAAAGACTTTGCAGCACTGACCTTAACCTAACCTTATGATTAACCTGCTTTAATATTCCCTGTAAAATGACAGCTGACCCACTCATGATTTTGAAATAACTTTCTGATCATGAATAATGAAATGAATAACACATTGATGAAATAACAGAGCACTGGTTCCCTGACTTTTCTGCTGGGCCCTTCCTCCCCTCATTTATTAATGTGTTGGTGGCCTACCTTTGGTGGAAGTCATGCCAAGCATAAAGTTTAAGTCATCATTTTCTTTGTTTCAGTGAACTATGGTGTTTGTTGTGGACTCATTAGTCATTTACTGTCTTTCTGACCCTCTCCCCATTGTTTTGTAAACAGAGCAGCAGAGATTTTGTTTCATTTTTTAAAAATTTGTTTGTGAGGCATGGCTGTTTTGTGTGTATGTGTGTGTGTTTTCATCACATTTCAGCTCCACATTGTGTGGTGCCCTCAATACATCACTTGTTTTTTATCATAATATATAACTCTGAATCGGAAGTCTGCCTTTGAGTAACCAGGATGACTATCATTCATCATGACCTGACCTCTTATGCCTATTACCACTATGCCCGCAGTAATTGTGTCCTATAGGACGTGTCTCGCTGCTGAACTCTGTGCTCTTCACTTTCCCACTCAAAGCCCCCTGACTGAATCTGAAGAGTGTGAAAAAGGGTGAACAAATAAATGTCAGCAACTTCAGACTTTACTTATTGCATAAATATTTATGATGGTGAAACTGAAATGACTCCAGGAGACCTCTAACTATATTTGTCAGAGGGAAGTTTTATGCTCCGAAGCAGATAAACAGATAGCTACAACACAGACGATAAGATTCAAGAGGCCTGTAGACAAAGTCAGAGAAGACAGTCACATGATAACAAATAAAGCAGTCTTCATGTCAGTTCCCTTTAAACTCAGGACAGCCTGCTGCATAGCCATTATCATTGATAAGACTCCTTGATATGTTAAACAACAGCTATTATTGTAATGCACCCAAAATACAGAGACACATTTCTTATGTGCCAACCTATCTTGAAGTAAACCAAGGCTTGATTTTGGCTGTCATCTTGCTTAACTTTGGTTACTTTTGTACTCATGAACTATCTTGTTTGATTAGACATGCCCGGGCTGAACAATAGCTCTCACCGAGTTGTATATTGTACTACTCATGTGGCAATGGTGCTAATGGGAAATGCCAAAAGTTGAGGCACGCCCAGGTCCGCACACAATACACTCTCGCAGCTATGGCATCACTTAATGCCTCTGTGCTAGTTCAGGCAAGCAACTACCTGCACTAGTTATTTACTATGTCTCATTTTCAACATCAGTCCACAAACATTATAAGGCAGTTTATTTAAGCTGCAAGACTTCTGCCTTTGCCCATTCTACCACAGCCCCGCACTGGTGCTGGTGCTCAGACAGCAACTCCACAACCTTCCCATCTACTACCTGCAAGTTTGGACAATGGGGTTTCATATATTACCTCATTATTCTTTAACTTTTGCATGTAACATTAATCTGCTGGAGTTGTTGAAGCCTATAGCTTAATGCAATAAAACTTTGCCCCTGCAGTCAAAGTGTTTTACTAATGTAACATGAAGAATTAACCCATCATTGTGGACAATCCCAAAAGCTGATGTCTCTGTCTGGGAGAAGACAATTGAAGCTTGATAAATAAGAATTGACATGTCCAACAGCACAGTGAAATTCTGCATGACATCCCTTCAGTTTTGACGACGCTCCTCTTCTGCTCTGTTGTTTAATATAGATTCTGCTTTTGGTGTAGAAGTTTGGCTGTCCCATTCCGAAGGCTCCTCAAAATTTTGCCGATAAACGAACACTACTGTCCAGATGCATCACAGCATGATTCTACTCGTCAAAAAAATAAAAATAAAAATAAAAAAGGCGGGCTTTCAAACTGATGTGTAATATAATGTAAAAATAAAAACAAAAACATTTTAGTGAGCTGTAAAAATGCTACAAAGTACAGACATATTGAAATCTGAAATTGATACAACCTTGGCTTTGTTAGTTTGGCAGCTACCTGTTGCTAAATGTCAAGAGCAGTGCTGCATGACGTTTGGTGTAAGGTAGGAAAAGACTGGTGATGTAAGCATGCAGTGATACAAAAGTTAGTCTTTCAGTTCAGGTTGGCCGCAAGTTTTGGCGAATCCCCCTGGATTGGGACACAGCTTAATTCTGTGTCTGATCATTCCAGCAGCATGAGTACGGTCTCCTTCACCTCTTTGACCTTGGCTTTTTAGTATCAGGTAGCTAGCTAGCAAGCCAAGATAGCACAGTTCAACCCCTAAATAACACTAACTCAGCCCAGCAACAGTGGGGAAAGGATCAGGAATACAGTGTTTTCTAAAATGACACACACACAGAGTCTATGAATGTTAAAGCAGTAAAGTTTCCATGAATGTGACTGTTTTTGTCTTGTGTATTTACACGCCTGTCCATGTGCTGCACAGACCACTGAAGACTGCCTCATTAAGAGCTGATCTGAGCTAGCCTTGAATATGACAGATGGCTATTCGAAGCTAGGTTGAAATTGTTGGCATTTCCCAACATGCTCAGTGAATTTCTCTAATTGTACTGTGCAGGAGTCAGCAGGTCACAGCTTGAAAACTGTATGGCCGCTGATTGTTCATTTAATGCAAGCAATTGAGTTTGTCTTCCTGTCCTGTGATGTTAAGAAGCCTCTTCATCTCTGCCTTGGTTTGACATCAGTGTCCCACCAATCACAGCTCTGACTGGCCTCTGAAGAAGGATTCATTACACCACGTTGCCTCATTCACTTTTATCTGGTGCCAGAGGAACAATGACTTCAGACCTGTAATGAAATAACACTGATGTTTGCAGATGATGTCGACTCTATCTGCTCATATTGTTTGTTTGCTCCAGTTATTGGCTGTTTACCATCCCTGTATATCCACCGAGTGTGAGTCCAGTATATTCGTATAGTTTCTGCTCTCACTGACATGAGTGTAAACAATGGGAAATGTCTGAGGGCCCATGGATTGAGGGCGTTTTGCTGTATTTTTGATTGCTCCAGAGATTCAGTCCGCCATGGCTGATATATTCTTGAGTGACATTTTATCTTGGCAATCTCGTTGATCTTAATGAGATTTCTGTCCTTCATTGGTGTGTGTGTGTGTGTGTCTGTGCAGCACCAGTGTATGTGCATGTCTGTGGAGGCTGCGATTAAGTGGAAAAAGAGCGCCTATCAAACAATTTGTTTCTGACAGTGAAAGCTTACAGCCGGGAGGAGGCGGGACCTCTGCTGACCTTGGACTGCTGACTGGACTAAAGAGGCTCATGACACTTGCAGATTGTCTCCCTAATATCTCCTTTACGTCCATAACTCAGAACATGAAGGTGAAAAAGTTTCTTTGGGACCACAGTTTAATGATTGTTTTCAGTACATCATCAGCCAGTGTACCTGTAGATCTGTGCAATAATTATTGTTGGTCACCGAACCAAAATGAGGCTCCTTGCATCACTCGACTTGCCCTTTTTGCAAATGAACACCATTGCTTATATGAGTTTCCAGCTGTTAAAGTGGTGTAACATCTGTGGCTGTAGAGATGAATGCCCAGCTAGTGGTGAACACACGGTGAATGCCCTCACTGAACCACATGTTAATGTCGGGTTTACATTTCAAAACCAGCTGGAGACCAAATGAACGAGAGCATGAACCGGCCGCTACATTAGACATGCACGTTACTGTTGCCTTTGGTTTCATCAGACGTCAAAGCAAAAAGAGAGGAGCGCAGGAGAGGAACCTGGATCTCCATATTTCACAGAAACAGGTTTTTCTGTTTTTAGTCTCAGCTATTTTTGATGAAACGATGGCTTTTATTCTGAGATGAAACATTTGATAAAGATCTGTATAATCAAAATGGGCTCTGCTCTCCACCCTTGAAGATCCCTCAGCCTGTGTTTCCAGTAAAAGCTGCTCACATTTTCCCCTGGGGGGAGATAACAGGGGTACAGTCTACAGAAAATATAAGAAAACAAATTCACACCTAAGGTGGAGTGGTGAGGTTGCAAGGTGTGAATTTGTCAGATATGTTATATAGCAAACACAGTGTTTAAACTTAAAGGACCTGAAAAGGAATCAGGGAAAGACAAGGTCCTAGTTTTGTGAAAAAATAAAAGAAAATAAACAGCTTTAAGTATTTGTAGACGTACTTGTTAATCATGACCAAAAAAATAAAGCAAGTGTTATTCAAAATGAGGATATAAATTGTGGTAAAATGTGTGATCATTGTGCTCTGATGAGTAATGATATGCAACAGTTGGCTCTGTTTAAGCAAAAAATCCAGTACATACATAATCCTTTTTTTTCATAAATCACTTGTCTGTACCAAGTGTGCTAATACTTAGTGAACTAAGTATTAGCTGTCATTGTCTTTTTGTGGAATCAGGCTTTTGCTGTTGGTTCTGTGGTCACCGTGGACAATTCTTCAACAGATGGAAAAACAATGCCTGACGATCCCTGACCATACTTACTAAATATGTCTTCAACTTTGGCTTAAGTTTAAGAAGAAGGGAGCGTGTAAACTTGAACAAGTTCAGAAAACTCAAAACTTTTGTCGTAACCGATTATATCAGTACTTTTTAGTTACGATGATAAAATTTTTGAGTTACACTTTACTTAAAAAATGTGTTCATTTAACTTAATTTTTATTCTATGCCCAATCTATTTTTTTTTTATTCCCCTAACTTAATATTATGTCTTCTGCATACTTAAATGATTTGACTGAATCATACTTATAAAAACTAAATTACATGGACTTGAAAAAATTAACTGTACATAAGGTATTACATCAATAGTATCTACTCAAAATATTACACCTTAATGAACTCAAAGTATTTAACACTTGCCAACTTAAAATACAAGACGCCCTGTTTTCAGTTTGTAATGTTCAATATTTTAAATGGGTTGTGCAAAAGCACAACAACGTGAATGTGTGAATTTAGGGAGTAAAGTGTTTACTGGCCAGAAACAGCATGGTTGTAAATTCAACTTCAAGTATTACCAACTGCTGCTGAGGCAACATGCTGACTCAATGCTAAGAAACCTAATACTCTAAAATTATATCATAAAGGTGTATGAGATTAAAAGCAGTTTAAGTAAAAACTGAATTCCACTTACTGAATCTTGAATTCAAGCCAGAGAAACAAATCTAAAACCAAATTTACCACCATTTTCTGAAAATAAACACATTTCTTGTCAAAATGAGCAATAGTAGGACAGAAAAAAAATCCACTATGTCATTTTACATCAAAATTCAATTTTGCAGATAGGTAAACGTGACATTCTGGCTCTATTGCAGCAATCTGCACTCCATATACTGTACTTCTCTTTGACTCGTTCTGCATTATTACAGCTGTATCAACAGCGCTGTGCCAATTATGGTACATACAGTAAGCTGGAGGCGCTCTTTTGTTTGAGCTCCTCCTGCAGCAGTTCGATGGGGGAGGTGCAGATCTATATGTGGTAGAGAGAAGTGAGGATTTGTGTTGAAGCAAAGAAAATACAATAAATCGCAAATCCAATGCATGCTGTAAAACACGCATGGTTCATACATACACATGATTTATAACGTCTGCTTTCTTTACTGCATCTTTCTCAGAATCAGTACAGTCTACGTGAAAGGAATTATTTCTCTCTCCAAGACCTCTTAGTTAAGCTGTTGTCTTTCACATTTCCACTTTATCTCTTTCTTGTAGTAAGGATGATGTCAAAGACCCCACTGCCCATGTGCACATCAAAACTCTGATGTCCAGCAGCACACAGTGACCCCTGTTCCACTGTCTCAGTCATGGATTACAGCAGCAATGTGCACAATCCCATTTGTTGCAACAAATACCCTCCAATCTCTTCAGGCTCTGCTGCTGTGCAGCATCCATCAGCCATCACTGTCAGCCTGAGCCTTTTCAGCCCGTCTGTCCATCCCCGACTCTCCCACTGTGCTGCTTTTCACTCCAGGCTGCACTTCTTCTTCTTCTTCTCTCTGCTACAAAATCTCCTCAGCAGTGTGCTGTGCTTCACACAGCTTAGGTATGAACTGTGGAGATGAAATGCTGTTCATTACATTAGCTCCCTTGTTGGAGTTATCTGGTCAGCTACAGTTATCAACAACTACTGCTACAATAAATGTTTGGCTTCTTGCCTGTGTTTTCCTTCAACAAAACAAGCCAAAAACACTGAGTGGAAATAAAACCCAATGCTCCCCAGATTCAGTTGCTGGGGTTTGTATTGTGCAGCCAGTATCAGGAAACCATTATCAGTATTACCTGTTAAAAAAGATAACGCCCATTCTCATGAATTTATTGTGAAACTACATACGGCGGCTTTGGTGTTTGGTGCAAAACAGTCATCAGACTCTAATTGCAGGACTCTAAAACCATTGAGAGAAGTTGACTCTACCTACATCACACAATAGAAACAGTAGTGGCATTACACCCAATGTGAAAACAGATGTGAAAGGAAGCAAGCATAGCATGTGCCTTGGGTTTAATTAGAAGAGATACACTAACCCCAAGAGAAACTGTACAGAGGAAACAGCAAAAGAAGGGTAATGGCTGCTGGAAAGACATCCTCGTGCACCGAGGGGTTAAGTGGTGGTTCTACATGCTGTAACAAACTGGCCAACTTACAGCACCGGCCAAATATGAGACAAGTTGAGGTTTGCAATGTGAAAACTTTCAATGGAATCTAAATAAACCACATTAACCACTTCCCATTAAAATGTCCTTTTTTATTGTTTTTTTATTTTTTTTATTTTAAGCAAGATATAAATCAACCATTAGGAAAAGTCAAGTGGAGGATGTTTGCCATGTTTGTTGGTTTAATTCAGTGGTTCTCAAGTCCAGTCCTCGAGGCCCACTGTCCTGCATGTTTTGGATGTTTCCCTGCTCCAACACACCTGATTCAAATGATCAGCTCGTTATTAAGCCATTACAGAGCTTGATAACGAGCTGATCATTTGAATCAGGTGTGTTGGAGCAGGGAAACATCCAAAACATGCAGGACAGTGGGCCTCAAGGACTGGACTTGAGAACCACTGGTTAAATTCAAACAGATGGAACTTGACTTTTTTAGGATTGTTAAAGCAAAACAGCAGAATTTAAAGGTACAGTGTGTAGTTTAAAGGAAGATATGAGAAAACATACTTAGTAGGAGTGGAATATTACATTCATAGGTATGGCTTTGTTTTACTTTAAATGAGCCTTTAGGCCACTGCTGTGTTCATAGCTTTTATTTCAGGCTGTCTTTGAAAAGGACAAACTTCAGTAAATGTGGTTAAAGCTCAGAGAGAAGTCACAGGCTTATAAACACGTCATGACAGTTCTCCTCAAGTTTCACGATCAGATTCAGACAGAGAAAGAGCTGTGACATGATAGTGGTGGTCAAATTTTAGAAATAGTTTATGTGTTGTCAAACTGTTCCCTACGTATGCAGCAAAGATAGAAAGTTAGTTGTCACTGGGTCACGTCTTTATCAGTACATCTCACATACTGTGGCTCTGGTTTGATTCTTCAGCTCTTGGGAAGGATGTCAGACATGAAATACTTTCACTGCCAACATGTTTATTTGAATTCTCTTTTAAACTGGGTCAACACAATCATTCCCACTGAGGTGCATGATGTGCAAAACTTTTTTGGGGGGTGATTTTTGAATCTCAGTTAAGGCAGCTTCATGGTATGGGATTCTTCCAGCTGTTCACAGAAAAAAAAAAAAAAAAGTTTTCCTTATCGAGAAAGTGTCTGAGATGGTTTTAGAAGAACATTTCAAGCAGTGCTCATGCTCCAGTTTTTGAAAGGTGTGCACTTCTCCACTCTGCAAAAAGACAATGTAATTTACACGAGCATTTGATGATGATAGACCTCTATTTGTATTCTTTGATCCTTGAAAGAAACCACGTTGTGTGAGAGCCTTGCTCTAAATAAATTGTTTTAAATGGAAATTGATTCCACCAAGTCCCACTCACTTCAAAGGCTCCTTTATTCCATCACGCCGTTCTTCTGTGAACGCGGGATAAATAAAGCATTGTGTATCACACAGCACCCTGAAGCCATGAGCAGCACCTCTGAAGAAATCATCAGAACAACGTGGTACATCTGAAAGGTCAAACAGGAAGATTTCAGCCCTGATTCACACCCTCTAGCTATCTTTACAGACATTTCTGTGTTTTATAGCTCTGATGGTTTTACTACAACATCCCAAAGGAAAACACTTGTAAAAATTGAATTTGACCTTGAAACCAGTGTGGTTTAATGTAGTTCTTTTGTCCCTTTCATATCACTGCATTGCCCCCTAAGCTATTTACTCGTCTTTCTTCTGTCTTGCTCTGAAACCGTTGACTGTACATGTTTAATGTAACTTCAGTCCACTGCGTGTGGCGAGATATATTGAAAGTGTTAAAAATGCATGAGAGGAAAGTGCAAAATAAAACATCCTCATATCTCAATAAAAGGGTTTATTTGAAGCGTGTGGAGGGAGACTTTTACCTTACACCACCCTGACAACTACAATAGACAAAGTGTGCTTGAATATACAATCTGCAGTGGGGATGAAGCAGGTTTTGACTTCACTCTTAGAAAAAAATAGTCAAGGAAACTTAAAACCATAAACATGTATGATTGAAGATACTGATAAGGTCATACTTTACCACATTCAAACTATAAAACTGTAGTAGATCAGGAACTCAGACTCCAGGGTGTTTGAGATGCAACTACTGGGTTGGTTGGTTTGTTTTACTAACTTACTGCAGTATTTGTGGGTTAAAAGTAAATTGTTTTAGGATGGACTACCTTAGAGTCTTTAAAAATCATCGTCAGGATGATTTTCTTTAGCCAATCATGTCAGCTTTTAAGGTGGTGGAGCTGTGTAACTCAAATACCATGGATACTTTGGTACTAGATTCCTGGAGCCATAGGCCTCTGACAACCATCCTTAACAAGGACCTTGTACACATGTTTAACTTCACTCAGGCTCCCAAAATATGTTGTACTTTGTTATTACCCTTCATGGACTCTCCTTCAGGTCAACAAGATGTAAGCAGAATGTTTGGGAACATGGTCAGCTATACTTGAACAGTCTCGGACCAGTCTTTGCTACACTTGTGGCATGCTGATGTTGTAACCCCGATCTGCAACCAGTAAATCTTGTCAAAATGATCATTCCTGTGGACCTTCCATTCTTTAAAGTGTGAACCTGGGCTAGGCATCCTTACCCCCAATTTCCACCGCATCTGAAATGGCCCTGCTACGGAACGGCAGCGATTTTCGCCATCTGCCAATTCCTAGCAGATGGCGAGACAAATTTCATGGTGGATTTCAGACAGCGTGAATCACAAGAACTCACAAGAACCCGCAGTTTAACATGCAATCCCGCAATAACGAGTTGTCTCTAGACAAACCGCAGCAGAACAGAAAGAAGCTGGTGGGAATAGACACATTAACTTGAATGGTTACAATCAGCTGCGATCGGCGCATACAGCCTTTTTACAGGCATTCTGGATGCAATGTAAATTGGGAGTTAGAATCATTTACTTAGATTGCATGCATTGAAAGTCCTTCCACATGGACTATTTTCTTTATGACTGAGGTTTGTTAAAGACACTAACACATAAGGGATAAAAAAATAAATAAAAATAAACATAGACAGACGGAACATCTTAAATTCGTGTCATTAATTGCTTTAACTTCAATCAGACATGCAGTGCCAGAAGTCATAAATGTGGTGTTTCCAGGATATACTGTGTTTTTGAAAATTGTATTATCATTAGGCTTGGGTATCAAGAGTTCCAACTTGGAACCCGTTTCAAATTTCAAAGATTTGTGGATTTAATTAGGCACAGGAATTTTGGTTCTGCTTTTTGGGGCCTGACAGCAACATAAATCCACCAGGACCAAATTACAGTGAGAATTTGGATGTCCCCCACAGAGTTTAACTGATCTGTCAAGACCTAATGTGTTGGCGTTACTTGTGAAGCAGAACATAAAAAGAGTTGTGAGAAGGGGATGGTGGCAGACCTCTGCTGGCAATCGAAAAGTTTGGCGAAACTTTGAACACAGTAAGGAGGGGGAAGCATGTTGCATCACAAAAGCTTAAAAATGATTGGTTTAAACCCAGTGTTGAATCTTAATACTGAACTAGAAACAGAGAATTGCTTGGCAGGATCACATGTTGTAATGACGCATCCTCTCACCTCTTTCTTCAGCGCTGCTACTGATGGGAGCACTTACTCATTTCTGAGTCATTTTAATGAGAGGAAAAGCTGCTTTCCTTTGATTCTGGGTATTTTTGAGATCATATTAGATGATGACTGAAACAGTTTCTTCCAATTAAGAGTTAATGTTGTAAATTTGTCATCTTATTGTGGGTAAATAACACATTAATCCATAAAAGACAACCTGCCGACAGTCTTAATGATGTGTAGAGGATTATATAAGATTGAGGACATAAAGAGCAAAGACAATGGCATTTTATTCTCCTGCATAGAAACAAGGTATTACTGTGCAGTAAGCAGCCATTGTGAGTAATTTTGAATTAAATGCAGAAAGGCTTTTGTTTCAGCTTTTCAAAGGGGTGCTTGCTATTTTTTTCTTTTCACACCTTAGTGTAAAAAGCATGTTTTCTTTTAACAGCCTGCTATATCATCCTCCAGTTAGTGTCAGAGTGATCCTCCAACATACTGTACTGTAGCAGGCTCAGAGAAAACAGCCAACAGCTGCACGATCATAACCCTGCAGGTCAAGGACAAACAATCAGCAGTGCAGCAGCAGATAGCTGTTACTTTCAGCCTGTGAATACTTGTTTAAGTATTCAAAAGGATACAGATGACTAATAGATCCAGGGACACACAACACATAAAAGACAATATGAATCAGAGGGACGTAATCCATACAAATGACTTGTCTGGTTGTTTTTGAAGTCATTAGTTGTGTAGCCACAGGGTATTAATCCAGCCCAATACCAGATCAAAATGTTCTTCAAACAGCCTCTTCATTTGGGACTCTGTTCTCCTTTCTCTTAGTTCTCCATTATATCTCAGTTTCTTTCTGCAAATGTTTACCGGTAATTATAACAGACTGATCTCTCAGAGTGTACTTGTCTGCGTTTAGTTGGTGTTTTTTTTTTTTTAACTTCAGCTCAGCTTTGTCCTGTGTGTTCTGCCCTTGAACGTCTGCTCTTCTTTACATTTGTCTCCTAGCTGTATGAAACAAAGTTTTTCACTTGGATAAAATGCTGTGATAGATGTCTGGGTAACACTTTTCAATAACCACAATTAATAAATGGTAAATAGACAGTTTATTAATGTTTAATCATAATGTAAAAACAGCATATAGAATATAGATAGTTCATTATTGTAAGTTAATAGTTACTTTACCATTAACAAGCAATGAAGTTATGATTAATAATTGTCATCAATTACTAATGGAGTATTTATTAAAGGTTTATATAGGGTTTAAATATTGGTTGTTAAACATCTAGATAAAAATGGGTGTCAGTAGCACTTTGTGAATGGTTAATATTTGGTTTTTAAACCATCTATAAACATTATTTAGATGGTTATTGTAAAGTTGGGATTAGGGTTAGGGTTAGGATTTTAAAATTGTAAAATTTACAATTTATTAATGGTCTATATGCTACTTATAAATGATGATTAAACATGAATAAACGATCTGCTTACCATTTATAAATAGTCTATTTACCATTTATAAGTTATGGTTATTGTAAAGTGTTACCAATGTCTGGAAGAGTCAGATCCTCATCAAGTTTGTATGGAGTTATACATGTGGTCTGCTGACAAAGTAATATGAATATTAAAAGGATATGTATTGGCACAGCTGTGGAGTCACAGCAGACATTTCTATCCTGAGAGGAAAGAAAGCATTTGGAGTAAAAAACAGAACAGTCGGAGTGATGCTTCTTCCAAATGTCTCCTCTCTTTACTTTGTATGTCATTAACTTGATCTGGTGGTAGGATTACGGCAGTGCCCTGCCTTGGTTTCTTATTCTGTGGTTTCTCATCTTTCCCCAGAGAACTGTAACCCCGAGTAAAGTGAAGTGGTTAAATTAACCAACTCCCGCTCTCTCCTCTGAGATTATTAGGGTTAAAACTTACTGCAGACATTTGTGGTCTTAAAAGCATAAATACATGTCTTCTTTGTGCTCTTTGACTTTAAGTACTGACTCCAGAGTTGCATGAGTCTCACATCCTGAGCATCAATCACTTTCCCCATCAGAATTTAGGTTTTTGAACATGACTAACTATCAATACCAGTTTGTAATTTCTTTGGTTGTAGTTTTTACCGCTTTTATTCATTACATAGCTTGTAATAATACCTAATTCTGATTGGTCAGTTGGGGTGGGATGGCTTTAGCTCAATGATGGAGTCTATCATCTCTTAATCAGAGGGTTGCAGGTTCAGTACCAGATTCTGACGTTTACATGCCAAAGTCTTTGTAATCAAGACACTCATTTCAAACTGCCCCTCAAGTATTTGAATTTAAGTCGTTTTTTTTCAACTTTATTTATAATATTTTCCATGTACAAAGCATATTGAAAAAACAATGACAGTCATGACATATACCCCCCTCTCTTCACCCACCTTCATCCTTGGGGGGCAAATAAGAAGGTAAACAACAGAGGCTATAGATAAGTATAGTTCACCAAAATATATATATTTACAGTGATAGAAGAAGTGAGTATATAAACTGAGAGCCAGAAAATTAAGTAAACAGATAAAGGAGAACTATAAATAATAATAATAATAATAATAATAATAATAATAATAATAAAAAAACTGTATTATACTAAGATTAAAAAGATAGAAAATAAAATAGACAAATAATTCAAATAAAATAAAAATAAACTGATGCTAAGATTTCGATTATCTGCACAGCATTACCAGAATGTAACTTGTTAATACTGATCATCGTGTGAATGAGGTGTGAAATGATGAATGTCAAATGTAATATTGAAACACTCTGAGCAATCAGAGGACTAGAAAAAAATACTTGAAACAGTTTATTTACCATTTTACCATTTAGCTCTTTACAGCATTAACAACTCCTGGTACAACCTGATCATATTTCACATCAAATAATTTTTATGAGAGATACTGTGGCAAAAATTTTAGTTCAGAACAATTAAGTTAATTCTCTTAAATCATACACACTGGTTACTGAAAATAGCTGTTTAGACCTTAAGTTTTATGTCCTGTTGTTGGAGGAAAATGGCACAAACTAACACGAGGGAGTTAAAAATACATGTGAGAATGTCAAAATGATGGATGTGAGAGGGTATGTAATTACCTGTGCTGAGGTTTTAGCCAAATGTCCTTGTGCTATAGGCATGAGCACATGGAGGAAATTAAATCTATAATAAGTAACATAAGAAAAGGAGAGCAGCGTGAGTGTGGAAATGTCAGGTAGTCTTGCTAAGGTCCAGTTTCCCTTTAACATGTAACAGTCAATGAAACTGTTACAGATAAACTGAACCTCTGCAAGATTATCTGACATTTCCACCCTCATGCAGTTGTGTTGTGAATGCTAAAACAATAAGTAAAATATTTTAAAACTTGAATGTGACTTAAAACATTCAGTGTCATAGTAATTCATCCCATAGCTCAGCTCTACGGATGTATGATGAGCAGGTATGCAAACTTGAAACCCAACTGGGGGAGCAGGATCCTGAGTCGATCATTACTTTAGACACACGAAGAGGAAAGAAAGGAGGCTCTGGGGACAAAAAAATGAAGGGGAAGAACTACCAAAGTTTGTCAAAAGTGTGTTCTGTTCGAAAAGTTTAATCCAGCAATGTGTATCATGCATCCTGTGTTCTTATTGGTAAGTTTTTAGAGAAACACCTTGTTAGAGCAAAAGAAAAGTCCTGGCATGTTAATGTTGGAAAACTCTTCTTAAGATTGGAGTTTGTAGTACTACACAAAGACAGATATGGGCGGTAAATGATAGACAGTCATTGTTGTTCTTGTGAGGTGAAAGTCCTGTCTGCAGACCATGGGATGCACAGCTGATAGTTCAGTTCAACTCCCATCTCACTTTCAGGCAAACTCCAGAGTAACCTCAACATCCCTCACAGCTATCCAGGCATGCAAAAATCTGAAACCATTTTGTACAGTAACAGAAAGTTCAGATCAAAAATCAGCTCATGGTCACTCATGGTTGAGAGATTTCCTCAGTCCTACAGAATGATGTCAGGGTTAGACAGCTCAGGCCTTGCACCCTCTCCTCCCCCTCCCTCAGTACAGTAAAGCTAGCTTCTCCACGCTGATTACCTCCTTTTACTGGTTGAGATCAGATGAATGCCCACTAATAGGTTTTCAGTTTTATTCACTGAGTCCAGGGTACAGAATTAGGGGGATTTTCCGGATGTAATTAATTGAAGTGTCCTTTTAAAGGGGAAGAATCTTTTGTCTTGATTTAGTGAGTGGACTCATTAGCTGAAACCTCGGTGGTGGAGGAGCAGAGAGATTATGGATTGGGAAATCATATATTCCCAGCTGAGATACCTGGGCTGGTTCAGATTTATATAGGAGGTTATCCTCCCTGGAGCAGAAGTACTGCATACAGTCTCATTGTTAATCTCACATCCTGAGATGTGCACTGAAGTAACTGTAACTGTATAATTTATGACGTCTGACTTGATAAAATCGGTAAACAAAGAAGCAAACAGAATAAATAGGTGTTTGATGCGACACAAATGTGTGACTTACCACTGTGTGTGTTTGAGCAAGGTTCTCAACAGCTACTGAAAGTGCAGGTTTTTTATTTTATTTCAATGTTCAGATGTCACTGTGGGAAGTGCTGGTTGTACCACAGATGTTCTTTCCCCCGCAGTTAAAATCTCTGTGGGATTGGCCTCACAGGCTGGGAGCCAGCAGTACCCTGTCACTTCCACAGACTGGTGGTTTCTATACTTTTAGCTCCAACACCTGTCCTTACACCCACAGACACATTAAATCACACAGTTATGCCTAGCTCAACTTCAGGAGCTACATTCCACTTGCACTGTCTAGAAACCACTCTTATAATAAAGAAAACATCTAGTACAGTCTTTTCCCCTTCTGTTTCCTTGTATTACTTTAATAAGCTAAATAAATTTTTATAAACTGCTCATGTTGTACAGCATAAGACCTCAATTTGAAAACAGAACAGACAGCAAAAAACATTTACTGAAACTTAAAGGCATGGTTGACAATCTGAGAGTCAGTTGAAAAAATCTAAGTCATTGAGTCAGATTTGAAAAAAAAACATCCCGCCCCCCAAACACAAACCTCTACCCCCTGTGCTCCATGATACCCCCCCCCACAAAAAAAAAAAAAAACAACAAAAAAAAAAAAAAAAACCTGTATCGCCCTTCCAACATATGTCACAACTGAAGCCTTGAAGCCCCGCTATGCAGGCCAGACTCAGAGAAGTTGAGAGGACGATAGTGGAACAAGCATGTGTGGTCGCGAATTGCAATGTTTGTAAGAGAGCTAAATATAATATTAGCTTTCATCATGTCTCCCAAAGACATTAGTGTCCAAGGCTGTCTCCATCCACCTCCGCCCATCACTACTGGAGCTCCGCCGAAGAAAACCCCCTGAAAATGGCACAGGTAACATGATTAGTGGTAGTAAAAAATTAATAAATAAACGATTGGAGTGGGAATTCAAATACACCACCAGCAAAATACTGATACATGATTTTTTCACCAATTTTCTATCCCCTCATTTGAATGTCTAACACAAGCCATTATAAGGCCTGTATAAGACACTGCTGCATCAAGAATATACAAAGTGATAGGCAGCTCTTAGTGTGTTTAATGAGTCAAACCTTCAAAGTAAAAGTTAAACTGCATTTGACTTCAATAGCTGCGTCATTTTCAAAATTCCTTTTAGGAAACTGGATGTCATCGTCTTATTAACTTCCTCCTTGTCTGTTGTTTTTATGTGGCCGGCTGATTAAAAGCTTTGATAGTTCGCTTTAATTTAAGTGTCTAGAAGTTTGGATTAGATAAGGTTTATATGAATCAGTACAGATGTGACAACTCAATTTCAGGAAGCTGAATGTTGGGTCTGTATTGTTTGCAGGCTGTAAAGAGTATTGGAAATACCATTTAGACAAAGATATGTATTTTTGAAGGCCTCTGGCTTCAGATGTCATTTTTATTCTCGACAAACATCACTTCTGCCCTATAGGAAGTCATGTTTTTTTCTCCTTTATATTCATTTTCTGCTCCTTAGTTTTCTATAAGCACATGGTTCACCAGTCAGGTGCTGATTGATGATAGCTGAAATTAACTGTAAGCTGCCAACCAGGACCAAGTGGCTATTTAGATGTTTGGATGATAAGTCACCAAAGGAAGCATGAAAAACTCTAGATTAGTGCCATGAGGTGTGGCTTTGAGGAAGTGAGGGTTAAAGTATAAGATTGTCTGCCTTATTGAATTTTGCTAAGCTCTGTGAAATCCTGGCCCAGACTCTGCACCTCTACCTTTTGTCTGCCTCTTTTGTGTAATCTGTCTCCTAATAGTTGGCAAACTCGCTGCATAAAATCATGTGAGGGGTTGGGATCTTTCATTCAAACATCTCCCCAGGGTCTCACATTTGAATGAGCTGCCTTGAGCCGTCAGTCCATATTCTAAAGTCTACTTAAGACTGAAGTCTCTCCTACAATTCAGTCTTAATGCCAAATGTAAAGCAGGGTGAGAGCAATGTATAGATCACATATCCCCTACTTTCAGGAACCTGAACCTCCCACTCAAAAACAAGATTTAAGAAATGATTTGATGAGCTGGTCAGATGAAACAACGACTTTCAAAACTGACTTTCAACTGAAAACAGACCATGTCAAATATCTTGAAGATAGTTCTAAGGTCTCCTATTATGGCATTTTTCATCATGTTTAAATCAGTCCCAGAGATCCCACAATAGTAAATTTGAAGTTTATTGTCTAAAACATCAGTTTATTTGTGGATATCAGCCAGCCTGTATCCCCCTCTTTTTGAGCTTCACTGAGAACGAGCCGATTCTGCGCCTGTACCTTTAAATGATAATGAGCTGTGTGTAACTACACCCTTCCTCTCCAAGGCCACTCTGAGCTGTCAGCACTGCTGCAGTAGTCCAGGAGTGGTGGTCTGGAGTTCTTATGAGAGCCACTTCAGAGGACCTCCAGACCACCATGGCTGGAAGCACCAGCCTGCCCCTGAGGAACACCCGCTGCTCACAGGTAGAAAGTAAATAGAAGCGAATCTAAAGACAAATATCAGCAATGGTAAACACACATGATTGCAGCCAAAGCACTAGCCGTACGGGCAGCTGTAAAGTAACATAAAATGGTAAAACTTTCATGTTTGTCCATGTAAGGGACCCAACTTCAGTTGGTATGGATTCAGGTTTTATCTTCAGCGTCTTAACAAATCCTGCTTTGAACTCCCCCTCAATGGTAAAACAGTCTGTGGTGAAATGGTTAGTACACACATGCAACATTTTGGAGTTGTTGTGGATACATTTCCATCAAAAATAAAATGAATCCACTGGGTCCTCCTTTCCTCCTTTGTGCAGCCAAGAACCAAGCAGCGGCTGGGTTGTAGCTTTGACATGGTTGCTGTTGTGGAGCGACGTATGCAAAGGGAAAAAATGGTGGATGCTACCTCAGCAAAGACGTTTTAGAGGGCTGGGCAAAGGATAATTGGGGACAGTGCCACCAATATGTAGGAGAGGCTTATGCGGTTATGTCGTCATAACCACACAGCTTTTCTGTTTGCACTCATGTTTTCAGAGAGGTGGGGAAAGCATGAGAGGGAGAGAATGACATTTTTTTAATGTCGGGGGGTTGTAGAGGGGATGCATAGTGTTGGTAGAAAACCACCCAAAAGTGGATTTTTCATAATAGGGGACCTTTAATGCTGGTTTCATAATCGTAACCAGGGCCCAGATTCAGGTACACTTGGCTCCATAGTCTGGTTCATTTGATCAGTCTGAGCAGTAGTTCTGAACTCAGACACTGTGCACAGTAGATGATGGCATCTCAAAAATGTTAACATCCACAGCAGCAGAATGGACTCTACTGTCCACAGCACACATGAACGAATATTGCCTAGTTTATAACGAGAGTGTTTATATGGTTTTCTTCTTCCATCTTTTTTTGGCAGATGTCCGACCTACATGCATTTCACCCCAGTGTGCTGGACTGTGTACAAATGAAAGTATGAAGCAGAGTACGAGTGTGAAAACTGACCACTGGGAAACTGAGAGATCAGACTGCCACGCTAGGGCAGGGAATAAAATAATCAGTTAGGGATTGGTTTACTTGTGTGTGTTAGTTTCATTCAACCCTTAAACTGGCCTAAGTGTTCTTTGCATGCTCTACAGTCTGCATACAGAGCTTTGACCAGAAGTCAAATCGCGTAAAGGTTTGGTTTACACTTAAGTAATGGACTAATGCATACACATAGCCCTTTACCTACACAAGCAGCTTGTTGTGCACTTCCTCAAAAAATGTAACTGCATATCAAAGGAATGTGGTCTGTAAGCAGTGTGATTGGTCCATTTGGTGCCGCTGTCCTCTGCTTCAGTGGCCATATACACTCACCGGCCACTTTATTAGGTACACCATGCTAGTAACGGGTTGGACCCCCTTTTGCCTTCAGAACTGCCTCAATTCTTCATGGCATAGATTCAACAAGGTGCTGGAAGCATTCCTCAGAGAGCTTGGTCCATATTGACATGATGGCATCACACAGTTGCCGCAGATTTGTCGGCTGCACATCCATGATGCGAATCTCCCGTTTCACCACATCCCAAAGATGCTCTATTGGATTGAGATCTGGTGACTGTGGAGGCCATTTGAGTACAGTGAACTCATTGTCATGTTCAAGAAACCAGTCTGAGATGATTCCAGCTTTATGACATGGCGCATTATCCTGCTGAAAGTAGCCATCAGAAGTTGGGTACATTGTGGTCATAAAGGGATGGACATGGTCAGCAACAATACTCAGGTAGGCTGTGGCGTTGCAACGATGCTCAATTGGTACCAAGGGGCCCAAAGAGTGCCTAGAAAATATTCCCCACACCATGACACCACCACCACCAGCCTGAACCATTGATACAAGGCAGGATGGATCCATGCTTTCATGTTGTTGACGCCAAATTCTGACCCTACCATCCGAATGTCGCAGCAGAAATCGAGACTCATCAGACCAGGCAATGTTTTTCCAATCTTCTATTGTCCAATTTCGATGAGCTTGTGCAAATTGTAGCCTCAGTTTCCTGTTCTTAGCTGAAAGGAGTGGCACCCGGCGTGGTCTTCTGCTGCTGTAGCCCATCTGCCTCAAAGTTCGACGTACTGTGCGTTCAGAGATGCTCTTCTGCCTACCTTGGTTGTAACGGGTGGTTATTTGAGTCACTGTTGCCTATCTATCAGCTCGAACCAGTCTGGCCATTCTCCTCTGACCTCTGGCATCAACAAGGCATTTCCGCCCACGGAACTGCCGCTCACTGGATATTTTTTCTTTTTCGGACCATTCTCTGTAAACCCTAGAGATGGTTGTGCGTGAAAATCCCAGTAGATCAGCAGTTTCTGAAATACTCAGACCAGCCCTTCTGGCACCAACAACCATGCCACGTTCAAAGTCACTCAAATCACCTTTCTTCCCCATACTGATGCTCGGTTTGAACTGCAGGAGATTGTCTTGACCATGTCTACATGCCTAAATGCACTAAGTTGCCGCCATGTGATTGGCTGATTAGAAATTAAGTGTTAATGAGCAGTTGGACAGGTGTACCTAATAAAGTGGCCGGTGAGTGTAGTTTGTCTCCTACAGCATCTTCACCGTTTTCCTCTATGCAGTATTAACAGCGTGATCAACTACTGCACAACATGAATCAGCAAACATACTATGCTACGACTCAGTTGTTGTGGTGCTGCCAACCAGTGTGTCTCCTGCTAACTCATTTGTTGATTGCTCCAAACAGGAGAGGGCCCAAAAGAAGCTGAAAGGGGGCATATATCACTGGCTACTGTCATGGATGAAGACATAGTCCCGTCAATAAACAGATTTCCACCTGATGCTTGGCAAGGACAATCCAATGAAGTTGTCTAATAAAGCTAAAGTTGTCGCTTCACTTGTAAACATGTTGAATGTCTGCCTTGTTCATGAGCTGTACGTTGGTTATGTAGGCAAATAAATGGCTAGTGAGTAGAAAATGTCTTCAAATGAATTTTTCAAGCTAGCTGTTTATCATAACATTACAAAACATAACAATTTTTGTTTTGGCCTTCACTCTCTACCATCTGATTATGAGCATTGTGTTTGTCATTTCCCCCAGCATATTGGTGGAAATCCTCTCTCTTTGTCTGGCATTGAGGATGTTGTCTTTGCAGATACGTCCAACATTACTCCACAAGCGTGAGCCCTGAGCAGCATCAAGCATGATGTCCTGTCCAACCGTGCACACACTGGCATGATTAATGAAGCTTTAGAAAATGTGTGAAGCAACATTCAGATTCTTCTGGGCATCTTTAGATTAATGACTTGTTTATAGAGGGATATTCTTGCAGATGCATTGTAGAAGAACACTGAAAGCATGAATCATGCGGCCATGAAGTAATTATATTTTCCTCAATGTTGATGGGACCATAATGGATCCCCCCTTAAGTTATATCTAAATCAATACACTTGATAATGTAATCATGTTGGCTTCTAAGTGTTTCAACTTTTTAGCTGAGCAGCAGTTTTCTATAAAATCTTAAAAAGATGAAGTCATGACTGTTTCATAATCTGTGGTTCTTTTCATTTACCGTTCCACAGAACAGTTTTTTTTTTTAAATATCATATCTTCCGTCTACTTCCCCTCCAAGTTCATTTAGTTTAATTTCTTTGCTCCATCTTTATGTCACATCCTTCTATCACTCTTGTGGCTGCATCATTTGCTCATCTACTTTGTTTTGATTTACTCATCCTCATAACCGATTGGGCTCAGTCAGTCCTCTCCCTCTCCTGTCTGACACTTCCCCTGCTCTGCTCTCACCTTAATTCTCTACCTTCTCTCTATCTTTCAATCTCACATCTAGTTGACTTTTCTCTCCACTCTGCTCTGTCTGGGGTCACAGGCGGCGGTAATTCAGCTGGTCATTATGCTCCCTGGACTGTCTGCCAGCCTCAGGGCCTGACATTTGGCTCCACAATGGGACTAGTAGCATTCATTATGGCAGAAGGATTGGAGGGGACATGCAAAGATATGCAAATACAAGAGAGAGTTAAGCTAACTGTGAGAAGAAAAAACCCTGATTAAAAACCCCAAGGAAATAGTTTGTATGTGCGTGGGCACAAATATTAAAACCGGTGCCTGAGACAGAAAGGTGAAGACTACTCGTCCAGCATACTGACGAGATGGAGCAGCCTTACACTGACTTTAACAGATCAGACTTTTTTACTGTATTATACTATATTATAGTTTTAATTTTGTATTAAAATCAAGTAATAGGTCACCCATTCTTGAGAGTCGGGACAAAACATGTCCTACATAGAAAAGTCTAATTTATTCAAAACAATTAAGAAATTCTAAATGTTTGACATACTCAAAAAGTTAAATCTAATGGATTTGTGTATACCAATCCTATTTTTTAGCACAGATATTTACTTTTTTGGGGGATATTTGTTTAAATGAAACGTCTGTGGTTAGAAGGTCCATGTTATTGCTTGTGTCCTCAGCAAGAGGTCACAATATTGACCAGCCCCAAAAAACTTTAAAAAACTCTATAATTGTGAAAACATATACATCAAATAAAAATTCAGGGCTATAAATATATAAACAATGAATGGCCTGAACATCAAATAGCTTTTTGCCTAAAAATCTGCCTATCAAAGTTGTGTCCTCAGTTTCTGTCAACTCCATCAGATTATTCTATAAACCTCATTAAATCATGCAATATCATGGTCAGCTATATCCCTGAGGACCCCTTTTCATTTCCTGCTTCTGGTGAATGCAACACCACCACACATGGTCTGGTAGGTTTTACAGTTTTTGATATTTTAGAGAAACAATGTCAATATTTGTTTGGTCACAGCTGGACCATGTCAACACCGTCTCTCCATTATTATACTTTTTTTTAAACCATAGTGAGTTTAATTAAAGTATTTTAGTGAGATTATCAGAACAGCTAGCAACTGCCAAAAAAGTAGCTAGCTGCACTGTACAATAAATGTTTTGGAGGGAAAATACACGCCCTTACGTCAACTCCGTCAGGCGTCAACTCCGTCAGATTTTGTGTCTGACGGAGTTGACATGTAAGCTGATGGAGTTGACAAATCCACTTATAACCTCTTAATGTGCTGACATTATGCTATTTTTGAACATGGTTAAGGATAACAATGTTATTCCAGGGTCTTATCTGCACATAAAAGTACATATATAGCATATATTACGTTATTTTACCATATACTTCTGTTTTGTAGAGTAGACCATGGGCAGGCTGTCTGCTTAATTATAACTGTCAAACTTTCCCAACACACACACACACACACACACACACACACACACACACACACACACACACCTAATCTCATTGATTGATTGATTAATGTACAATCCTAAAGGTGCAGTATGTAATTTTCACTACCTAAAATCTACACACTGGCTTCTTATAGAGTGCGCAAGAAGTTCTTTGTTGCTCTTTTAAACCCAGTGTAGGTGGGATACCAGATAGAAGAAAAAGGTTATTATTTTTACATTGTTAACTTGGACCCTCAGACCTTGGGCTCTATTTTTGTGTCCACCGGCGACATGGCGGAGGGTGGTGAGCCCCGCGCAGTGGCATTTTTGTCTGGCGGAGCTCAGCGTACAGCCAGTTTGGTATTTTCGTGGACTGAGGTGCACCGAGGTCCGCCAAGCTGGGCGTGGATGTGTGGCAGGGTGAGGTGTCCACAGAATCAGCTGGTGCAGTGACATTTTCGTACTTGTTGCCGGCGTGTAAAGTGCGCTGAAAGCTCGCAGATTCAAACCTGGTCAGCTTTCAGCGCAGGTGGATCCGGATGGGCTAGTGGTATTTTGGGAGACCGGCGGCATATCGGCCTCACCAGCAGGTTTCCACAGTGTCAGGAACATTTCCGTGCAATAAATAATCAATAACAACTAATAATCTGTGTCAGCACATACATTTAGATATATCGATGTATTCTGATCTATATCTGATCTGATGAGCGCATTTGGCATACGTTTGGACACTCAACCTGACCAAATTAACACAGCTGCTGAATCCGCATGAAATTGAATCAAATATCTAGTAAATAAACACACATGATGAAGTTAACGAGATATTTAATTTGTCTGCCCCCATTTCTAGCTTCCTCTTCCTCTTATTTCTCGCGCAGCTCAACCTGGACATGTCTCCGTGTCCTCTACCCGTCCTGCTGCAGCTGCTGCTGCGGCAGCTGAACAGATGATTTGTTCCAGTGATCAGATGAGTTTTTTACTTTAAGCCTACATACGAATATTATAATAATCAGTTTTGTGAGCCAAATTTATTTTATATGCCAACATCTATGAAAGAAAGAGCCAGGCCACGGAGCGCGATTTACACACAGATTGGTTCCGATTTTAATGCCATTATTGGAATTTATGATGTGATCTGTGCACACAACCCACCTTTGTCACGTGAGGTTTAAATATATGCAATTTAATGTGATTGTCTTTATTTGTGGAAAAGGGTGTTTGTCTTACCAGTGGGTCCAACATTACACACACCAAATCCATCTGTGCTTATATGAGACAGTGTGAAGGATGCCCAATGCAGCGCTTACAGTGACACTTGTTGAGGAGCTGCCTTCTGTCGCCATCGTGTGGCATTGCTGTCTTCAGACATCTCTTGATCTCTTTGACTACTTCACGAAAATGGTAATACGCCTCGCTAGTGGCGGATTCAAAGGCGAGAAGAGCTGATGTTATTGGTCAATACAGGTCTCGGCTGTGTTAAACCCACTCCACGCCCTCTCTCCTCCCTCCCTATGACCTACGCCGCTGGAAGGAGCTGAGTTAGGGGGGGATACTTATGCCGGGCAGCACAACTCACCAAAATATGAAAATGTGCTTGGAAACGCCTTGTCGGCGCGGTGGTTAATTGCATTAACGGTATGTTCAGTATGAAAACAAGGAGTTATTAGTTCTTAATCTATTTTCACCTATTGACCTATTGTCAATCGGTTTAAAAACACATTTGTTCAATAACATATGCAATGTCATCAACTCCGTCAGTTTCTCGTCAACTCCGTCAGGTGTTCGTCAACACCGTCAGATGTATGTTTTTCTTCAATTTTGGAGAAAAAAAAATTTGTTTCTTCAGTTTATATTGTTTAAGTAATAAAGGAGCATTGGCTTTACATCCTCTTGTGTCTTATTTACTTAGAGAAATAGTTTTTATAATATAAAAATTAAAAACAAAGTTTGAAAATACAACTATTTAGAAATCTTGGTTTTCAAAATAGTGTGAAATCACACATTAGGTTTATATATTATATTTCATGGCATATCAGAGTAACTAAACACTATTACAACATACATCAGAACTTTAGATTCTTGTTGGACTAGAATTATTAAAATTATATTCTTTTTTGTGTGTCTGATGGAGTTGACACAAATCCACTGTCTAAGGGGAACATGTTAATTTATAGAAAAAATGTTTTTATTTAGAGCCTGTTCCTTTATGGGGTTAAATAGCTAAGACCTTTCTCTACAGTAATAAATAACTCTAATCAATATAGTGTGCATTCTCAAAAAAAGTTTTTTAGGAAGTGTTTTGTCCCGACTCTCAAGAATCCCTGAGGTAATGACTCAGTTGTGTTTGTCGGAGTTTGTAAAGCCTCTTTCACATACGCTCCACACTCCTGGAAATTTCCTGACATCATTGTAGTGGGCTGTCTCTGCTGGTGCAAATCAGCTCACCTGGATTCAAAACAAACCTGGTCCTCCTTGTCACCTGGTTGAAGGGATACTCCTGCGTAGAATTAATTTAGGGTCAAACATACCGTAACACCAAGTGAGACACCCCCTCAAGAGATGAATGTTGCAGAACGCTTGCCTCTCTAGTTTTACCAACTTTAGTAATGACCGCAGCATAGCGAAACAGAGGGGTCTGAGGAGCCATAAACAAACCTCAACCAAAAAGCCACTCTATAGCCACAAATAATGCTCAGAACAGTACCTACCTTCATCAACAGTACGTATTGGGTCCTAGCCATAGCACTAGCCACCAAACATCTTTTTAACTTTGCCTAATTTCTTTAGCAAAGAAACTAAACACAACTCACTTACTCTCTTCCAGCAGCCGCTTGTTTGTAGCAAGATTCCAGGCCAGTCCATTATGGACTGTTGTGGGATGAAGCAGCTCAAGGAAGAACATTTATGAACATTCTTTATGGAAATGCAATCAGACAGAGATGCTTAGGCAGAAAAACTACTGCATCTGCAGTGCAAAATGATTAATATGATGATTATTACTTCAAGGAAATGATAAAGGAATGATCATAAATGTTCTTCCTTGAGCTGCATCACCCCGCAGCATTCCGTAGTGGACTGGCCTGAGGTCTTGCTACAAACAAGCAGCTGCTGGAGGAGAGTGGGTACATTGTGTTTAGTCTCTTTGCTAAAGAAATTGGTGGCTAGTGCTGTGGCTGGGACCCTATATGTACTGTTGATGAAGTTAGGTGCTGTTCTGAGCATTATTTGTGGCTATAGAGTGGCTTATTGGTTGAGGTTTGTTTACGGCTCCTCAGACTGCTGTGTATTGCTATCCTGTGGTCGTTACTAAAGTTGGTAAAACTAGAGAAGCAAGCGGTCGGCAACATTCATCTCTCGAGGGGGTGTCTAACTCGGTGTTTTGTGTGTTTGACCCAAAATTAATTTTACACTGGAATATCCCTTCAAAGTTCAGCATGAAGTCAAGGATTATGTCGGCAACTGTTGCTTTCTGCTCTTTTTAGCTATTACAAGCAGATTCATAAAAGCAAGCAAAATGTGCTTCTTAATTCATTTTTGTTGCAAAGGCATACTGATAC
This sequence comes from Xyrichtys novacula, assembly GCA_962446985.1. Taxonomy (NCBI): domain Eukaryota; kingdom Metazoa; phylum Chordata; class Actinopteri; order Labriformes; family Labridae; genus Xyrichtys; species Xyrichtys novacula. The sequence continues at coordinate 24,431,235 of OY660868.1, read as the reverse complement.
ATCTTATAGATTGTTGGCCCAAATAAAGTCTCTCTTCCCAAGGAATCCCCTTCTCCCTGCATGTTTTACCCAGGTCCTCCCCCTCACTGAGAGTAGACTGAGTATTTTAACTTCTGAGAGCTCATCTCAGTCTCCAGCTGTCAGATTTAAATGCCCTCAAACTGTCATGACTTCATGCCTGGAAAGGTTTCATGTCTGCACAGTTTTCCTGTTTGAGTTCAAAGATGTGCTGCTCAAGAAAAAGGAAATTTTTCAGAAACACTGTTTGTGTTTCTTACAATCCCTTTGGACTCTACGGGAATGATACAAAATACACTAATTTATTGCTTTCCAAATGAAAGAGTGATAACGATGTTACTGGAGGCTCAGTAAAAACTTCAAAACATCAAAATGAATGAAGATGCTTCTGGCACAGCCTTTGGCAGTTTATTCAACATTTACTGGAGATGATTACACAAAAAATTAAATAAATTTCAGCTTTATTTCATTACCGTTGACAATAGTTTCTATTTCTGTATTTTGTAGAGGCTTATTTATTGTGTTAAAATTAACTCTGCTGGTTTGAAATAAAGCATTGATGTGCAGTTTTTCAGAGTAGGGCACCAGTTTTCAGTTCAGACATTCCTATCAGTATATGGATATAAAAATATTTATAATATGTTACCTTTTTATAAACTATCTTGAGTGGGATCCCCCTCTTCAACAGTGTTTGCTGTAGGAGATCATTGGAGAGCCTTAACAGGTAGCTCCAACAATCCTCCTCCATGCTAGCTCTCACCACTCATCATATCCCCAAAAACAAGAAAGGGGGGATGGGAGAAGTCATAAAAAGGACTGGGATGGCAGAGCCAGAGCAAAAAGTCTGATTGGTTTGGAACATAAACTGTATACAGATGGCAGACACCATCTGCCTCCTCACTGGTTGAAGCCTCCGCAAGAACAGCACCCTCTGGTGACGGGCTGCAGTGTAGGTCTTAAATTCCACCTTCTCCAGCAAAATGAATGGAGCTGTTGGCAAACTTTAGAAATTTATTTCACAGAATATACATTTTTCTCCCCCGATGCAATGTTGACATGAAGTTACTGTAAGACTGGTTTGTGATCAAGTCCTCTTTTTTTCCATGCAGCTCAATTTTTGAAAGTTATTAGAGGGTTCATGTTTTTTTATGATTGATAAAAAACACAGCTTATGGAAGATCGCATAGCTTACCCCGGGATATGCTGTTTTAGCCGAGCATCATCACAGCGACTCTCCCACTGAATGCATACTATGCTACTGCTACTGGTGGTTCCAGGTAGTGGAACCCCGGGAATAATGAAAGCAATTTGGCTTCAAATTCATATAATGACGGAAGGCAGAACCAAGTTGTCCATAGTATATGCAGTCAATGGTTTAAGCTCACCCCAGCCAGGTGAGGCTGTACACTCCACCCCGCTTTCTTCCTCGGAATATAAAAAGGTCAGAGAGGGAAGAAGGAGGAAAATATAGAGGGACAACAGAAAGAGGACAGGAAAGGCAGAGCCAAGACAAATAACCTGATTGATCTTAGTCAATCTTCCTACCACCCCTGTTTTCAAGAGAGAGGAAAGGACAAAAGAGAGAGAAAACAGAGTAGAGCTGCATGGCTGTTTGAGAAAGGAACTAGGCGGTTCATGGTAAAAATGTTTTTTTCATTAATTTTTATTTTTTTTCATGTAACATAATCCACATTCACAACATTTTTTTTTTTCATTTTGTAGAGTCTGCAGCACTTGCAATGTTGAAAACTACAAATAGATTAGAGAGGACTGGCGATATTCAGTGTTGGCTAAGTCAAGTACTCTTGATTTGACCCACCTGAAGTGGTGTGTTTATGGTAGCTGTGTTTTATTCTAATCTGATGATGAAATATCGCTCAGGCAGACTTGCTTTATTTAAATTTGCTAATTATATCTATCTATCTCTCTCTCTCTCTCTCTCTCTCTCTATATATATATATATATATATATATATATATATATATATATATATGTATAATGTAATTAAAAAGAAAAGAAAAGAAAAAAAAAACACCTGAAAGGACCTTGACCTTTACATCCAACATGAATACTGGATGAACGTAGGTGTGTTTAGTATTTCATGTAGAGATCAGCTGTTCTAGCTTCTTATTTCATTTATTTATTTATGTATTTTCTTTCAAAGGACTCAATCCAATTCATTTATCTTTTCAATTATCAAGTTAGGGTGTGATTTCATTAGCCAGCTTTGATTGTCATTGTTTAAAGCTGAAGTTGTTTGGCAGGTTCTCCAACTCATTACCCTGGCTGTTATTTATTTTCTCATTAGCCTGTTATTTATACTGTCATTAGCAAACATGTCATTAGAGTGCTGTGATGAAAGCGGTAATCCTCCCTTTGTCAATCAGTGTCTTTGAACTGCTCAAAACCACAACACCCGAAAATGGTATTTTATTACATAGCATCAGATTTTTTAATGATATTTTTGTACCTTTAGTTCTGCTCACATCTGTTGTGTCTTATTTTTAAAATCATATCCTTTTAATATTTATGGTAATATTGAGATTATATAAAACTCCTAAATGATGTATTGTCTAGTTTATGCCGGGGGTTTGGCTGTGGCCAGGGCAGATACAGGCTGAGTAGATGAGATGGAAACTCTGCATTGTGGAGGAAGCAGGAAAGGGCAGCTGGGCAGTAATTCATCCATCCACTTTGCTGTCAGCTTCAGGCTCATCATGTTATATTTAGTTTCAGTACTGCAGAACTCTCCACATCTGCAGCTTTGGCTCTCATGTTATCCACATTAATTTATTATTAAGACAAGTTTTGCAACTTACTGAATGCCAAAAGTTTTGAAGGGAGAAAATTGGCTCTTATTTGAGCTTTCATAAACATCAGTAAAACAAATACAACAACTACAGTCATGGTCTTAGACTTGCAGATCCAAAAAGAAAAACTAAATTATGTAAACAGAGTGCTGGAAATAAAACAGAATAAACAGAAACATTAACTGGGGGAGATATTTGTACAGAACGGTTTCCAAAAACATCCGATTTCAAGTAATAATGGATGATAAAATCTGTGAAGGCCTTTCAACAGAGACTAAATCCAAGCACGAAACTGCTGACCCATTTTCTGTTTTCATTCTGGGAGGTTCTGCATCTTATTATCTGCAGGGTGCTTCAAACTCAGTCACATACATTCACCAGCCACTTTACTTGGTACACCTGTTCAATTGCTTGTTAGAACAAATGGCTAATCAGTCAATCACATGGCAGCAACTCAATGCATTAGGTATGTAGATGTGGTCAAGACGACTCATTGAAGTTCAAACAGAGCATCAGAATGAGTAAGAAAGGCGATTTAAGTGACTTTGGGTGTGGCATGATTGTTGGTGCCAGACAGGCTGGTTTGAATTTCTGGAACTGCTGATCTACTTAGATTCATGGATGTGCAGATGACAAATCTGCAGCACCTGAGAATCTCTGAGGAATGTTTAAGACACGTTGTTGAAAGTCTACCACGAAGAATTAAGTCAGATCTTAAGGCAAAAGAGGGTCCAACCCGGTGCCAGCAAGGTGTACCTAATTAAGTGGCCAGTAAGTGTATATTCTTGCTGTTAACTGTCCTTTAAGAAATTTAGCTCAGTGGTTGCTTCATAATATAAATTCTACTATACATACTGCAAGCATCAATGTTTCCTTTACATTCCTGGTCCTTGTGTTGCTAGATCTGTAGTGTGCGCAGTGCACATCGTGCTGCATTTAGCCATTGTGGGATACTCTCCAAAAGTGTTTGAGGTTGATATAGAAAAATGCAGATGGAAGTGAAGCAGAGAGGACAGAAAAATCTATCAGGTAAAGTCCAGGCGGATGAGTTCATTGGAAAGAAGTGGTTCATATGCTAATTGTGCCCTCTGGGATGCTATTATTCAAATCAGTTTAATGAGCAAATATAACCAATGCATCATCAGAGAGGCAAGGAACAGGTCAAGAGTGGAGCAGTTGTACATTAAAAAGTAAAAGCATACCACAGTGACAAGCATTTGATGTGACAGTATGATATTATCCAAAGTGAAGTCCAAGTGTGGGACTCTTTCTACTGAACCATTTAATCTTTAAAAGCTCCTGATGAACTCTGAGACTGTGACAGTTGCTCTCGGCTATAACTCACTTTGTGTTACAGAAAATTGCACGACAGGTATTGAATACAGAAAATAGAAACATAGAAATAATGGCATCGCAATGAGCTTTTATGTTGCGCTGATTCCTGTCTGCCTTTTGAATAAAGACTGCATTTCCCATGTGCATCATCGCCCACTGTAGCTCTCGCCAAAGTCTGTATATGTAGTTGAACAGAAAAGAGTTTGAGAGCGAACACATGGGTGATGTTTTCAAGTTCAGCATGAGGATTGGATCTAAAATCAGGTCTTTAGAGTCATCTTTTTGGCATGACAAGTTCAACAAAAGACACAAAAGCTGACGGACAAGCCAACATCCAAACAAATGAAAGTGCTGTCACTGTAACAATGAGCCGGCAAACAGTGCTGACAGGTAGAGTACAGAGCAGCATTCATCTAGACTGACAGGCAGGCTGTACGCTACCTTCAACACTTTTACAACGATCATCTTATTCTCTGCTGGAAAAGTGAGGAAACTTCAGATCTGACAAAGGATAAAAGCCTCTACAAAGAATGAAAACTATTCTTTTTTCATTCTTCATGCTGGTCTTCTTTCATAACTCAGTGGACATTTTGATTTTAAAAGTTTCATGAGGCTGTGATGTCTTTGTTGTCTAGATGCAAACATGTCTAGTTGTCCTCCAGTTTGCTTGAATTCATCTTTTTATACTAACCAGCATATTTAAATGTTCACCAGTGATAAACTGATTGCACTTTGGTTAACGTTTGTGTTCTTTGACAAGCCTGTCACTCATTATGAGCAGAGTAGGAAAATAATAGGTTTCCTTTGGTTTTAATGAGCTCTTCATCACTCCTTTGATTTTCTATAGCTGGATATGAGTCCATCAACTTCCATTAGACACAATCCCCCAGTGTTGAGGAGGTCGGTTAAAAAGCAATCTCAATTTACAGATTCTGCATAGAAATGACTTGGGGGTTTGGGGTTTCATCTTGGGAAGTGTGCTGGTTTCTCATGTGGTCTGGGTAAAGTTGCACGGTCATGTTTTGGAAGGTTTGGTGGATGCAGGGAAAAAAAATAGTCAGTTTAGGGAACAAAAGAAGTTGAAACCTTCACTCGCACAGCCAGCTCCCATTGGCAGTAATACAATGACACTGGTCTATCCTTATTAAGGGGTTTTCTTCGTGCAAGTGCAGCTAACAACCGGCTCAGGGTCAAAGAGTTCAACACAAGTCTGCTCTACGCTGTGTTGCAAAAGCACATCAACAGTTAGATTTACTGGCCGTGTATCAAAAAATGATCAATGAAGCCTTTGTTCAATAAACGTTTTCAGTTATTTTGCTCCTTTCCTCAGAGCAGAACTGATTTTATTAACATTTTTATTATCAAGTTGTGATTACAGCAAACTGACAGCTTGTAAATCATAACTAAACCACTCTATACTGCTGAAGTAAGCAGGAGTGAGGCATTTGTTTGTCTTCTTTTGAACTGAGACTAGATGAAGGCTATTGTGGGGAAATAAATGGAACAAGAAATGACAGTATTTACCTCTCAGTTGTGAATGATTCACGGAAAAAGTAAGAGTTAGCTACAAGTGGTCCCTATAACAATGGCTTACTGTAAAGCTGACATTGTTGTCCTGCTAGGAACAAAGAACTGCAGAGAGCTCTGAGATTGGTTAAACCAGATGTTCAAAACCTCCTCCCCCTCTTGACAAAATGTAAAGATATATATTTGTTGTTCTTGAGGGATCATTAAGAGTATTTAGACAATATCAAAAATGAGATAAGACTTTATGCAAAAAGTTTAAAATTGCTTCGTTAGAAGCTTGTTTGTGTACTCTTTGCTCCGACTGGGATTTCAATCTGTGGTCTTTCCACTTTTTGGCTACATCGCAACAGGTTTCCTTCCATGGAGGCTGCCATCTCGCTCTTTCTACAGTAGCACAGAATGCACAAACTAGTAACAGTCATGTTTTCATATCAGTGAGTGGCAGCATGAATGTCGGTGGTTGGAGGAAGAAGAAAATAGTGGCTGCCTTGTACAAATTATTTTGTTTTGATTGACATTTTTTAGTGTAAAAAACATAGACTGTACATAAAATGGACGCTGTCTGCCTCATCGCTAGAACAGCACCCTCTGGTGACGGGCTGCAGTATAGGTCATAAATCCCGCCTCCTCCAGCAATCCTTATGGGGCTGTAGACAAACTAAAGAAATTTATTACACAGAACATTAAATTTTCTCCCCCCTTTCTTGCGATGTTGACATGTAGTTACTGTAAGTCTGGTTTGTGCTCAAGTCCATGTTTTGGCACACATGTCAGGCACTCTTTGAATGTTGAAACTCTTTCGTGTCATGTTTATGCATTCATGTTTTCTATGATCAACACTTGATACAGCCTATGGGCGCGAAGATTGTGTAACTCACCCCCGGGATACACTGTTTCAGCCGAGTGTTATCACAGTGACTCTTGGCTACTCTCCCGCCAAATGCGTACAACGTGACTGTTTAATGTTGGTTTCAGGAAGTGGAGAAAAAATCTGGAAATACTGAGCACTTTTCAGCTTCAAATCCGTATACTGGTGAAAGGCGGAATCAAGTTGTCCATCGTATATACAGTCTATGGTTAAACTAAATAAATATAGGATCATTCTTATCATGTCCTCTAAGGCCACCATAGTGAGAGGGGTGAGCAGGGGAGCACTTCAATCTAAAATCTCGGATTTCACAAAAAATTCCCCCATTTTTTTGTATTTTTTATTTATTTATTTTTTAATGCACTGTACCTTTAAAAGTCCAGGAAAGTGCTTAAAATCTGTTTGAAGTTTCTCAAATATCCATTGGTTTCAGCTGCAAGTGTACTGTTGCTACTCTCTAACTTTTCAAACATGCACTTTTCACTCCATCTCCTCATTTTTTTTTCCTTCTTACAACGTTTAGATCCCCCTGAAACATTTTCATATACACTGCTGTGCAATTCACTCCCTTTATCTTCTCATTCTTATGAGTACGAGCCTGTGATTCATCATCTTGTATCCCAACAGTATTGATGTTGTATAAGATGATTCATCTTTGATTTCATACACACCTGAGAAAAGAGCAGGTCAGCTCTCAGTCTCCTTTCGCTCTCTACGGTCTGATTAATTTAAAATCCATTTCAGGTTCTTAGGAATCCATCCATCCTACATGTTGAATAATTTAAAAGCAGATTTTGATCACTCCCTGGAACGCAGATACACTGTGACACATAAACAGTGTGTGTGAGAGAGTGTGTGTGTGTGTGTGTGTGTGTGTGTGTGTGAGCGAACTCTTACACATGTTAAAATCACATTTACTCTTGTTTTCTATCTGCCACATGTTCTCATGCTTCATCTCGGCTTTTCACACTGTGTCAGTTCCCCGGTGGCACTGACAGATCTGTCGCTCCCCTCTGATTTCCCTCGGTGTTTGAGAGAGATATAGAAGTGAGCTGTAGGCTACAGCAGTGTGTCTCTGATGAAATCTTTCCACAACATGCCCATCTTTGTGTGCTTGATTTTTTTTCCTGTGTCAGTCTTGGTGACTTTACGTGTGTGAATTGCTCATGTTTCACCTCATACTCTGTTTCTTTTTCTTATTTATGAAGGTTTTGACAGAGCAGCACACACTCTGTATCCATATCTATATACATAATTTGATAAATAGACCACTTACACTGTTTCCTGCCTCTCCCTTCGTCTCTATCCTCATTGTTTCACTTTTTCCTCCCCATCCGGCCTGAGCTGCTGTCATCTGGCAGCACAGCAGATGGGTCGTGAGATAGCGAGGTAATAGCGGGCCTGCAAATTCACATCCTCCGACCGCCCTGTGAGCATCCAATGCAGTTAAGATTGATTGAGTCTTGGCTCCTGCTAGGGGATGAAGCTGATAGGAGGATGCAATGAGTCTTAGGCCACTCACATGATATCATGTTATGATTAGACACAACAGACATCATTGTTGGAGATATACCCGGGCTTGTTGTCCCATTACAGAGGACTCGATGTTTATCATGTAAGCTGATTGGTGCTGATGCTACATTGTACTGGGAACTGACTAATGCTTATTGGTTACATGATACTTATTTGTGAGAGGAATTGTGGTATCTTATTAGGCAGTAAGGATTAAGAGGGTTAGATTGACTCAGATATCTCATAAAATGTCTCATATGTTTGTGTTGCATTCAAGGGGCCGACTAGCCGACAATAAAAACCAACATAAATCACTGAGATCTGTTCAAGCTAACTATTTTAGTCATTTGCTGCAGGTTGGTGCATCTGAGTGAGGGTACATGTGTGTCCGCACATGCTCAGTGAGTCCTCCCTAACGCTGAGTCTTTAAGGTGTGAAGTGGAACAGAGTAAAGGTAATGAAGGAGATGGGACTGTGTAATTATTCTGCAGAGGAAGGATTACTGGTTTACTTAACCATTAATGGTTCACCTTGAAGTGCAAATGCCAAGGGGATAAAACCCACACCTCTCTGCCCCTCATTACCTCCGACTGGACTAAAGAGGTTTGGAGCTAAGCCACTGCTGTTTAATGTAGACTTTGCATATTTTCCAGCAACTTTTTTTTGTCTTGTTTGAATAGTTTGTCTAATACACTGTGGCAAAGTACTGTCAGGTGTGTGTGTGTGAGAAAGAGAGAGAGAGGGGGAAGCATGAGAAGGGATTGGTGTTTATACGCTATGCCTTGTTAGTTGATGCTGAGGAGAGTTTTGAGTTGAATATGTTGGTCAAATAACAATCACAGGTTGTTTTTCTTTGCAGAATTCACATTGAATTTCTCCTGGCTGTGTCAGGGCTATTCGATCACATTTTGAAGACTGGGCTCATTAACCAGGCTGGACAGTTTCAGCTGCATGCAAAATACTATTTTTCTGTTTTTTGCTTCAAAACAACTTGGATTATTTCAAACAAATGCAGTAAAATAAGGGGTTTTATTTTTGTATCTGATTTAAACACACATTGAAGAGCAGGAACGGAATTTAAACAGCTGTCAGGGCCATTGTTGCCTAACAAGGAGTTAGGGTCGACAGATAATAGGATTTGAGAGTTGATACTGAGGCTGATTATTGGTAGATAATGAGATCAATAAATGAGACCTGATTTTTGTTACTAATGTGCTTTGACAGTGAGACTTTTTTTAGGGTCCACCCCTGACAAAAAGGTGATGACATTAACCAACCTTTTAAACAAGACATGTTTGACATTTTAAACAAGATATTGTAACATATGCCTTTTCAGTCATCTATAAACATCTCAAAAACATGAGTCGCTAGAAATTCAAGTGCTGTCAGGATTTCAGTTTTAGTAACAGATGCCATACTAACTTCAGATTAGGCATTTTTTTCCTTCATTCACAAGAACCAGCATGCATTTTCTCATTACTTTCGAGTCTGTAAGTGGCTGCTTCTTCTTTGCCAAGATCCATGTGGCTCTCTGTTAGGCTGTGCAGGACAAAACCAGGGTTGTACATCTCTGTTGTTAAGCTGCAAGCAATCTCTAGCCTCCTTCTCCCTGTAGTCTCTTGGAGAGGTTGATCCAGAAAGTTAGACATTTTGTCAAAGTGATGCCACCAAACATTATATTCTTCAGTCACTGCGGCACACTTGTTGTTAATGAGGCATGTTGGTTTTGTGTCTGGAGTTGGCAGCTGAAGTAGTAATTACTTTTCAGTCCAGACGAGGTTGAACTGCTGGTTTCTGCTCTTGATGTCTTTCTTCAGTGAGGACAAGGACCTTCTTTAAATAAGAATACTGAGTATGGTCTGAATGTGTTCATAACAAAACTCCTGTGAAGCTCTATTCTGATCTATACTCCACATGTGCAACACTCAGCAAGATCGAAATAAAGGACAATGTCTCACCTGCAAGTAATTTTGGCACGCTGTATATGCTATTTACTCATGTTTTCATATATTTATGTGTAAAAGTATTATTATATGTATATTATTATATATAATTCACCACTCCATGCTCAGCTTTAATAATATCATTCACGACTTCTACTTGCTTGTAACATAGTCATTACTCATACACACACTTTCATGCTATAGTGTTTAATGTGACCGACTAATTACAGATCATGCTTGTGTGGTCATTTTCATTTTTTTTCTGAGTTGAAATGCAGAAAAAAAGAAAAAAAAAAACATTTTTAAAGCTTCTGATGTGGGCAGAATTTAAATTTTCACGGGCGAGCAGGAGAGAGAAAGGGTTTTAAAAATATCTGTATATGTGTGGCTTGGCCTAAGTGTGTGTCTCATTGAATCTGTATCAGTGCGTCTCATCACAGATGCAGATGAACACTATGGTTTGAGGGTGTGTCAGATTGCCTCCTATTTTAGCTCAGCTGCAGCGACTAGAGTTTCCATTTTCGTTCCCATTACCAAATAAAATGCACCGTGCTGTTAGAGCTGACACGAGGGGGAAACACATTAATAGGAAAAATGAACTTTCTTAGGCAGCTGTCTAGGCAACAGTGGTTTGCAATTGTGTTTTTCATACACCTGCTGCCATGATTGCTCTAAATTAGAAGTCCAAGCACATTACACAGTGTAATACTACAGGAATATGTTGGCAACAATCTTGTCCAACAATTACTGGCAGTTTCAGCGTGACTTAGCGCTCTCTGTATGTACGTGAGTTTTTAGGATGCTGAATGTCTAAATTTTGGAAATACATGTCAGGCACTCTTTGAATGTTGTTCATGTCTTGGTTGCACAGTGGAAACAGCTGTCATGAAATCCATCTGCACCTTATTTGATGAAACGTGCAAAATCCTCTTGTTCTTAAACTTGAATAAAGACTATTTTTGACTCAAGCATTGAACTTTGTTTACAAGAACAACCATGTTTGACAGCTGATTATCTTCTCATGTCTCCCTCAGGAACCATAGTGATGACGATGACGGCGTACGATGCAGATGACCCCGCCACAGACAACGCTGCGTTACGCTACAGCATCGTCAGGCAGTCGCCAGACAAGCCGTCCTCCAACATGTTCTACATTGATGAGGAAAGAGGCGACATTGTCACCCACATCTCCCCCATGTTACTCGACAGAGAGGTGGGTGGACTCTCCAAACCTGTCTGTGTGTGTGATGGTCTTTTTTCTCAAGTAGAGCAGAGTGTAAGATGTTGCAGGACACCTTCTTATGACAAGCTTTACACCTGTCACTGCCATTTCTTTGTTTCTGGACAGTTTACTATTGCTGCCAGTGAGTGGTGGAAAGAAAAGTGTGTCCATGTGTGTGCATTATATGACATCGAGTTGTGTTTGTGTGTGTCTTGGTCCAAATAAGCGTGCTGGTGAATTCCAGTAGAAGGCACAGCCGGCAGATGAGTGTCCCTCCATTTCCCGCCTAAGAGGAGCGAGACAGTGGATGATTGCTTTTTCAGCAGGGTGACGAATGCCAGAACATCGATTGGGTTCGCTGGTGGAAGAGGAATATTAGCTGTTGTCAGACACTTAGCGCATAGTTTAATTGAGGTGATACACACTCATCTGCCGGTTCTGCTGCTGTCCAACAAGCCTGGTTGAAAACCTCCCATCCGGAACTGCTGGAACCACGGCGGCTAACAGCTCTGATGAGCCGCTCTCACTGTAAACGCTTTATTAAGCTTAATTGATTAACAGTACGCTGAAATGAGACGCAGTCAATGCAGAGAAGGCTGTTGATGCTGGTTTTTTGTTTGGTGTTTGAGTGATTCAGAGACACAAAGTGAAACTTTTTCACTTGCAGATATGCAGAATTATCCATAGCTGTACTCCTCCACTCGTCCACAGCCAAGAGTGTTTTACAACTGCTGGCTGGCTGGCGTTCAAAGTATAGTTGGATACCTCTGAAGACGGCACACAGCCACATAGTTAGTCTGCTTGTTGGGCTAATAAATTTCTTCAAAAGAGGCAGAATCTGCCCTTAAAGTTTATTCTCCGCTTTTGAAGTTGGAAGTACCTTCAAAGCCACTCAGACCTGGGCAGTCTCTGAATCTCAGTGGACTCAAACTGAAGTCATGTTTGATTATTTTCTTTAATGAGCACTGTGATGTCAGCCGTATTGAATTTATCTGGACACAATATTTTCTGATATTTGTCAGTGAATGAGTTATGACAGAGCTGGATATATACTTGATCCCATTTCCATTCTAATTTTCTGTGCAGACATGAAATATCTTGATTTTTATCTGTTTTACTTCCCAGGCCATTTTAAAGTTCATTCAAACCTCCTAATTATCCTCAAAGGAGCACTGAGAGCTGGATTCAGTCTGTCTTAGTGTCACAGTGGGACACATGAAGTCCATAACTTATTTTAACTAATGTCACTTGTGTAAAGTTTGGTTCTGGCTGAGGACTAAGAAGAGGTCTGCTCAGCTTCCGAGAGGATGGGTCAGAGATCTGTGGCATGAAGTTGATGGCTTTTACATTTTTACTTAGCTTTTTTTGTGCTTCAACTTTATGTTTCCAAACAAAATCACAACAGAACCATTAGCCGAGGTGTGTGACATACTGTTTGTGTTGTTTCAGAGCCATGGACAGCGCAGAAGGTTTCATGGTTTACCTATTGACCCCTTTAAGCTCAGATTAGTCATACGGTATGTATTCAGTATGTTGTTTCACTGATACTGTTTACTGAGAATCATTTCACAGTTGGAGTGTGACAAAGGATGTTTACATTTATTTAAACATCCAGACTCTCATAAGTTGACACCAGAGTTACTTGTCAGTTAGAAAAACAGTAAAATTGTAATTTCCATCGGCTCCATGTTGTGCCTAACCCGTAACACAGCCACTCCCCACTAGTCAGAGCCATTGCCATAACGCTGTAATGCTCCACTCAGATGTAAAAGCACACTGAAGGTAGGTAGCATTATAAAGCATTGGTTCGATCCAGCGAATGTCGATGAAGTATTACTTAGGCTGTGACTCGTTAAAGTGGTATCAGTATTTGACTGAAGTAATGTGTGGCCAGCATGAGTATATGGATGTTATTCCACATGAAGACCAACGGCTAGAGGTGTTGGCTGTTAGTCTCTAACACTGTACATCTAACATTGTAGCATTGGCTCCATTCAGCAAACATTTGGAATTCTGGACCTCCAGACGTGTTATAGAAGTTTGGCTCAGTTTTCAGCAGTTTCACACCTTTATGCCTGTCAATATAAGTAAGAACCAACTTTTATATTAAATTAGGTAATTAGTCCTCTTCAAACACATCTTTTACTGACAGGGTTTCAGTGAAGAGAAAGATAGTTTTTAGAAATCAGTAATAGTTAGGGGTCAAGAGAGAAAACCTGATGACTTAATTTAATCAAATAGTTTAAAAGAAAAGAAAAAAAAAAGAATACCCTCTGTTCACACGGACAGAGTTCAGGTGCTGAAATCTAGCTTTTCAGCTCATTCTGGCATATTTACATCAACGTGTATTGCGGAAATGTTGACTGATGTGCACTGCCCTAATCAAATACATAAATAAAGTTCCTAGATCTTTCTTACTGTTTTCTAAATGACTTTGTTACCAGAATGACAAGAAAATTATTGCAACATTATGCGAAATAAACAATAAATAGAGCAGGGGAGTCAAAGTTTGACGTGTTTTGGAGCTGCTGCAACACTATTTTTCACATTCCTTTGACCTCCACAGAGAAACGAGCAGGAACCATGACATTTATCCGTCTCAGTTTGTCCTCAAAGGATAACACACTGCATGGATAAAGTGATGTCTCATTTTTTTAAAAGTTCTTCTCAAAGCTGAGAAAGTTAAAGATAATATAATGACCCTGTCGTCTTTAGATGTGGATACCACACCACCAAACCAAACAGCTGAGACTAATCCCCGTCTGTGAAACTGGCCCTCTGTTGAATTAATGTTTTGGGAGATGGGACTACCTTTAAGCTGTTTAAGCCTGGGGCTCCATGTATGATTGTCTTTATGTTGTATCTACAAGTATATATCCCTCCCTTCCACACGGCATCGTCATTTATTAGTGTGCTGGATTTACAGAAATGTCCTCGAGGGTTAACAAGACTCTAGCCGCAGTGCAGTATCTGTGTAAAGAAAAAAGAAAAAGTGTGACTTCTTCAAACACACAGTAAGTCAGCAGAGCCAGATGGGAGTGCAGAAGGCATACGTTTTAAACTGTTCTCCTCTGGGTCTGCACAGATTTAAAGCTGGCCACTTCAGCACATTCTCATAAATATGGCTCCACCGTGACACCCATCGATTCCATCTGCCACGGAGGCTATAGTTTCAGAAGACAGCATGTCCAGCATATGTGTATGTGTGAGTAAGACAGAGGTTCACACGCTAAATGAAAGGAAAAAAGAGCAGGAGATAGGCAAGTCTACATCTCTCTTCTACACGTTCCTCAGACATAATTCAGGTAGTGCTCTAAGTGTGTTTGGACACACGTCTCACCTACCTCGGGGAAGCACAAAGCTACCCGGAGAAAATTAGACAATCAATTTCATGACATAGAAATCAGTTTGATTTTCCCTCTAGTGCCTTTTCTGAGGCGTAAAATCCTGTCCTGATATGCACATTTATTCCACCGCTCTGTGTTTTTCTCCTCACTTTAGGAGAGACACATCTCCACTCAATGTCTTTTTTTTATCCCGACACACTACGCTGCTGGATCAATGGCAGGCTGTAATTTTTGACAGCTTCTATTGCTGGGGGGGATAAGGCCATTTTCATACATCTGCAAAGATGGGGGAGTGTTCATATCTTTCACTGCATACATATGTGACAACTCTCAGTCATCACAGTTTCGATCAAAGAAACCACTCTGCTTCACAGAAACACCAATTTAACTTGTTTTCTTACGCCTGTATCTAGTTATGAGCCGTGGCTGTGCTGTGCCCCTCCCATGTGCAAACACGTCTGTGCTTCACACTGTGGAGTCTAAATTATTCAGTTTTGCACATGTAGAGGACCTGTTAAATGAGATCAGAGCAGTCCACAAACTCAGAATCAAAACGCTTCTTGTCTTTAGCTTAGCTTTTTTTTTTATTCGGTTAAACAGAGAATAATGTGACGGCTAATGAGGAAGAAAGTGGCTGAATTTCTCAGTGCTGCTAATTAGAGAGTTCAGGTCTTGTATGACAGGTGTGAAGAAGCTTGGGGGAGTCAGTGTGTGGGGAGTGATGCTTTCCTTGTGTAAAGTGAAAGGGAATATGCGCTCAGTTCTTGTGCGTCACTCTGTGTGATGAATTCCATCTCTTGGCTGAAGAAGTCAGCTGGACAGATACAAGTTGTACAAGCTGTAGAAACCATCCAGCTGATTCTAATTCCACAACCTCGGCTGGCTATTTCATTCATTAAAACTCATAGTTTGAAATATTATAAACTTTTTTTTTTTTTCATATCAGTTATCAGTATTTGTTTCAGATTTAGGGGCTGATTCTGTTGCAAAGTGAAACTCCAAGAAAAACCTAGGGCTGAACAGTTTATCGTTTTCTGATCGAAATTGCAATTTCAGACGGCACGATCATGTGATTGACAAAACTGCCTTTTTATTTCTTTACTGTTTGTTTCGCTGCGCTCCTGACTGACTCTGTATCTGCTGTTTAGTTTAGTTTATTTGATCATCATCATATGTGTCACCTGTTGTACATATACGTCGTCTCCCCTCCCTTTGTTTTGCATCACTGGATAACCCCCCCTTTTTTTTCATGCCTGGTCTCCATGCGTAAAAAGGAATCTATAATGGTAATATACACCCATGTAGTATGTTCCCTTTTTCAGGACGATCTGGGAAATCAGAATATCTGTTTCCCAAGGAATTCAGATCAAATTCTAAATAGTTAAGTGTTTTTCCACTTTTTCTGCTAGAAATGAGTTTCGTTATAGAGTCCAAGATGACTGTGTTACACTGTGTGGCTATGATATGACTAAAAGAAAAAAACTAAAACAGATACTGTATTTCACAAGTTTGCATTTAAAAAAACATGATAAATACAATATGTTTGGCTTCACCAAGATGGTAGCTGAGGTTACCTGGGTCAGCTAACCACAGGAACAACGATAATTCACCAAAATAGATGCATGGATGATCACAGAAAACACTTATTTTGTTAGAAACAATCCCTGAAGATACATTGATTTTCTCTGAGGCATAAAGTAAACAGTAACAAGAACATTCATATATGGTGGCTTAGTATAGTATATCGTTCAAATATTTAAGAGTAAAAGTCGAAAGATTTCCCAGAGGAAAATATTAAATGTGAAGTAGGCGAGCAGAGATGAGAATCAGAAAGGAGGTGAGGAGGCCCAGCAGGATGCAAATCCAGGCAGGCAGTGGGGGGTCTTCTCTGTAGGCTGCAAAATAACAAGGCCTGAATGTGTTTCTTATGTAACTCATTTACATTAATGAACACATGTAAAAGCACGTCCAGGTGTATTTTATTCATATATTCTGGTTTCTACTGGCCCTGCAAACATGATGGATCCAGCACACTTACACGCAGACCTGGACATGGACTCAAGATGGTTGGAAGGAGAAGTAATAACACACTAAATGGGAAATAACGAAAGAGGAGAGCAAAGGTTATTAGCTCAAACTCCATGCAGAGTGTATTTTTATACTCAGCATGCAGTGATAAAGTTATCACATTTCCTCAACAAGTACACACACACACGTATATACACACACTGCGATGGTTGTGATCTATTTAAGTCTCCAGAGTGTCCGTGTGCCGGCAGGCTGTAACCAGAGAGGACAGACTGCTAATGGCAGTGTGACTTTCTGACTCTCTAATGCTCTCTGGCCAATCTGGGAACTGTCAGTGCTAAGGATAGCCAATCGATGAAGTCGGCCGACCCCTCCATCACCTTCCATGTTGTACAAAGGTGAATTACACGGAGGTAAAATGGATGTCTCTCTGTGAATGTGTGAGTGTGTGTGTCGGCTGAAGTGTGATGGATGTATTTAGATAAAAGAAACCATGTTTCTTCTGTTTAGAGTTTTGTTTTTACCATCCCCGTCTTTCTTGATGTGCTGAAAGTGCTTGTTAAATCTTTTTTTTGTTTTCTCTCAACAACCAGAGAGCACATCTTAACAAGCAAATACAATACAGCAACGCCTCGTGTTTTTTTTTTTTTTTTTGTGAAGCTGAAGGTGACTTTCAGGAAAAAAGCATTGCTTAACAACCAGTATTGGAAAAAGATCTGCACCTGAAAACAACATCATAAGAAAAGCACTCTCCTTCAATCTGAGCCAGCTGAAATAGATTCAGCCTGTCAGGCTGTATGCATTAAAAATAATCCTCGCTGACAGGATTGCTTTTTCTGTTTGCTGAGGCACTCTCATCGTCTGTCAGCATATGATCTTTACCTGTTTGTTGTGTAAATTAAGGACTTTTCTTTCCTGTCAACCACACTGTAAATGTGTTTACTTTACATTATCTGTGCCTGTTTGCTTAAGTAGGACAAATCCAGAGTGACAGGCAGATGGATGAACATCCCAGTCCAGCAAGACGGTTTGTAATGGTGATTGTAAGTGAAAACAGTAGGCGTATGTTATCATCTATATCCGTTCGACTAATGAATTATCTATGTTTCAATTAAAAAAATGGAAGCGGGTGTGACTAATAACTGAAGCCTATTTATAGCTGGCATGCACCAAAATCATCAAATATATTTCTACCTCCTCAACAAATGTGATAAAACATGGCTTTAAAACTCCTGAGAGGGATTTTTTTGATGTTCATGGATTGGACTGACATTTATATTAAAGCCTTTTTTTATGACATCCAAAACCAACCAAGACCATCAACCATTTTGACTATGTTGTGATTTTTAATGAGGCAAGAGGGGTCCGCAGTACAGCTGAATAAACAACTGTGTTTTTACAATTTCTGCATGAGATATCCAAATTAATCATATATTACACTGTCAGAAGTCAGCAGGATGTGACAAGCAAAAGTGGGGCCAAAATTGACCCAGCTTTAAGGATTTTTAGGAGGAGAAAATGAACACTCACTATGAAACTGCAGGTTCCTCACTTAAAGGGTCTCATTCATGAAACATTAATATCTTTGAGTGTAAACTTGAAAAGTTTCTGATACCAAGAACCATCACCAGACTCATTACTTCCTCCCAGGAAAGTCCATTTGTTCATAGGCACAGTGTAAGTCCATAAATGCCATCAACCCTAAACTGACTGTGTGATCAGTGTTCATTTCTGCCCATGGATGGCAACGAGCTGCTCTACTAGGAGAAAAGATGGAAAACTTCACAAATGCAGAAACTTAAGTTATTTTGGCCAAGAAAGTGAGTTTATTTTCAACAGTGGTGTGACACTTGCCTTTTTGAACATCAGCATCAACCGCCTCCAAAATCCACAAGTACCGACTAAAACTGTGCAAACAGACTGGGAAAGCCATCTGCACAGTTCTGGACATGGCATTCACTTTTTTTGCAGTTGTATGCACACCAATAAGCCTACCATTTCTCTCTGCTCTATTCTCCAAATGAGTGGCAACTCTCTGATTGTGTCAAGCAGCACACATGTCACATTGTATGTGTTTTTAACTTTCGTTGCAATTTATTATTTTTCTTGTCATTGAACATTAAAGGCATGGTTGACAATTGGAGAGATTGGTAATTATTATGGACCTTGTTTATATGGTGATCATGGTCCTATAGTGCGATCTCCACAAAATGAAGAGAAAAAAGAATGGAAAAAATTCCGTTAATCCTAGAACGTGCAGGGCTGCAAAAACACTGACCAACGGGAGCCATCCATCCTGGACAGCTTCTACTGGTCCAGGCAGCTGCAGACGGTGCTCACTAGCAGAGCTGGCGTTTATTGCTGCTAGTCACTACAGCTAGTCTGGATTAGTCACTACTAACAATCCAACATGGTGAATGCTATTTGAAGCTAGCGTAGGATTTTTTGCCAGCTGGCTTTTTGCTTTGCCAGAGGGGTGTGTCGTGGGGAGGGCGATACAGTTTCAAGGGGGAGTAATCATGGAGCAAAGGGGGGAGAGGTTTGTGTGTGGGGTCTGAGATGCTTTTTCAAATCTGCCTTTAAATGTAATTTGAAGCTTAAAACCACTTAATGCCAACTAGTAAAGCTAAATCTGATAGTTTTGAATTTTTCCATGTGAAAATGTCATGTTTCAAATTGTTAAGTTGGCCGATTAAAAATGATTTAAAGATCAGATTTCTGAAAACAAGCGATATTTGTTTATAATTTATTCACACAAACGCAATGAGCAGTTAGAAGCAGTATGTTTAATAGACACAAGGCTTGCACTGTCCTAAACTATTCGTGCCTCCTCTCCAAAGGTGGGATACATAGCTGGTGTGTAGCCTGCTTCCAGCGAGTCAAGAGACAAGTGAACAACTCAAATAACATGTATTTTATAAATTCCCTTTTTCTGTTTTTAAATTGACACATCCTGCCAAAAAAAAAAAAAAAATGGAACATACTATCTCAGCTTCATTGTGATGCATGTTGCAGAGGTTTGACTTCAAGTAAGTCATAGCTTCAGTGCATCATTCCAGCGGGGGGGAAGGGCAGATGAGGCTCACTGGAGCTGCAGAGCCTCGGGCGGCACATGCTGCATCAATGAAGCGCATGACTTGAAAAATGGAATTTCTTTAAAAAATTTTCCAGGTAATAACAAGCTTATTTGAATATAGAAACTATCCGCGTCTCTCTCATTATCACAGTCACATCCAGACTCATCCCTGTAGAGTGACCTGCTGTCTGTTTGGTGAGACCTTGATGACGTGCTCCCTGACAGTGTTTGGATGATAAGAAAGCTTATCCTGCCTAATGGCTTGTTTGGCTCGGTAGCCGTAGCGCCTATATGCCTGAATGCCTGTGCGCCTGTGCGCCTGTGTGCTGTGATAAATGACAGCTGAAGCTTTGGCAGGTTTCACTCTTCGGGAAAACTGCATCCATTTTCGGTGCTTTTGTTCCCTCCCCCTTCATTGCTCTGTTTTCTCCTGGTCGGGCCTGTTCATTACTTTGTTTTCCTGCTTATTTTCATTTTGTGTTATTTTCTCTCTTTGTCTCCTGGCCTAACTGTCTGTCAGCATCGCCTACCATTCTCTGTCAACACTTCACTGTGGACATCCAATTACTCGCAGGTCATAGCATAGTGATTCCATTCAGAGCAGCGCCATTCAGAGCCGGGCCTCAAACAGCCATTCAAATTACATCCTCGGCTGCCTTCAGAGTTGCCGCTCTGCAAAATGTTGTTTTCGAACATTTCTGGGGCCACCACCTAATCTGATCCCCCAAACATAATTGAATGTCAGTCGTCACATAAAGATGCTTCCCTCTCTTCAATTAGCATCTCGTTTCCCCGTGTCACTGCGCGGAGACAAAGCAGACAGAGAAATATTTACTCCTCCCAGGTAGAGGCAGGGGGTACTTATTATATTATGTCATTTATATGCAAATATACAGCACAGGAAACACATTGATAAGATTTCATTACAGCAGATCTGATGTGCACTTCAGTTTATAAACTCCCTTTTCATCCTCCTATTATGACCAGGAGATTGGAAAGAGTGAGTAGATGAGCTGGGCAGAGAGAGAGAAGCCGTCAAGGATGGACAGAGGTATGAAGCCCTCTGGGTGGATGGGACTTGGGAATCCAGGCCTGGGTGGCGGTGTGAAGAGATACAGAACTGCCTGTGAGGTGGCCAACAAGAGGGATGGATGATGAGAGAGGCGGTGAAGTGCCGGTTCGATATCAGCTAAGAGCTGCAGCCTCCAGACAGCAGCTTTAATGGAGAAGTTGGGCTGTGCGAGGCTCACGGATGCCGAGATGGAGGCAGAAGGGAGAACAGTTTTAGCAACAGCAGAGTGATTTTATTCAAAGCAACAACAAAGAAGCCAAAACACTTTGTATTCACCGCCCAGAGAGATGTTTTTCAACCATATCTGTAGCCACATGCTCCAGAAGTAATTTAAAGATACAGGAGTGTGCATCTGCAGGAGCTGAGCGAATGAAGACCTACAGTAGAAAAACGAACTTCAGCTGGTGTGACTACAAGTACTGTGAAATATATTCATGGATCTTTTTACCCTTCAGAAACACTCGTACAGGATGGATCCTTTTATTCTCTTTCATCCTGTATGAAGTGGAGGATGTTGTGAAGTTTTATCACCCTTTGAGCTTTATGTGTGAACAGAAGAGAGGCTGTCAACTCTTTCGTTCTCTAAATCCACCAATTCGCTGGTAATTAACACCATAATCATACAAGAGTAATGTGTGACTCCCTACAATTAGGGCTGCATATGATCCACAAATTGACTGAAAATTAGGGTTCTTGACATACCTTGGTATTAACATTTCAACCCCAGAGTATGGTAGGCTACCACACTGTACCTGAAATCATCTCACCTTAATTCTCAGGTGAAAACAATGATGACTGCACTGGTACCCAAACCTAATAATTTGTTCCGTTTGAGCTGATTTTAGCCAAATGAAAAAAGAGGACCCTCTTATTTAGACTGGGCAACATGTAATTTCCTGGACTAAAAAGAAACCCACAAATTTGAGGTCTTTTTTGGCAAGTTACCATTCGTCTTGAAAGTTGAGGCTGACTCCGCCTCCAGCACAGGGTGGGGCAGCTCATTCTGATGCCAGGCAACAGCTTGGGGTTGGTGAAGCTGTGGCCCAAATACTAAAAGTGAATAACATAAACTTACCATGGGAATGGGGCAGTTTTACATGGTGGAGAAACTGGAATTCAAGTCTAAAGCATCATCAGTTCAAGAAAAACAAATAAATGGAAATTAAAGCTAACATTAAGAGCATTTGAAAGTCCCACGGTCTACCTTTCTTCCCGCTACAATAGATGAGCTTCTGTGCAACGTCATTGCAGGTATTCGCGCGCAGCCAGGGGGCAGAAAGCAGGACATTTCTTTTTTGTTTACTAGCGGAGTCAACGGAGAAAGACATGACAAGGAGCTGTTGTGCTGTAAACTGCACGGATTGGCAAAACAAAGAATCAGCAAACATTACGACCCTGCTCCTGATATTAGAAACATTTAAAACAACGTTATAACCTGGTGATTTGAGTGAAATTCATGGACATTTCAGCAAGCGTTTTTCTAAATTTGATGAATGAAACACAAAATGATTTTTCAATGAAATGACATTTTATTGCAATTTTGTCAGAGAGAACTTGCAAACAATACGGCATCTTCACTGATATCAGTTCATTATGAAGCAGGCTTTTGCCCCCTGGTTGCACGTGCACCTAGTATTGTTTGTCCACAAGAAACCCGTCTTTAGGGACAGTTTCCATTATCCAAGTCTTACATTCTTGCTGTGTTTCACAGTATACAGTTTAGGATGTTTCTTGAGACATTTTTTAAACAACTCAAAAAATGTTTACTCATTCATTTCAGTCAGGACTGTGTTCTTCAAAGGTTCTGAGAGGTCCCTGCCCTCCCATGTGCATATGTACACTGCCAAAACCTAAATTGAGGAAAACGCATCTGTCCACCAATTGATGTGCAAACATGAAATGCTAAGGCAGAGACAGCAACAGCAAAAAAAAAAAAAAAAAAAACATGGAAGAGAACAGAGCATGCATCAGTGTCTACACTTTTACTTTCAGGCTATAGCAGTTTAACCAGAGAACCTAGGTTTACTGCTGTAAATGGTAACCAGCTGAACTGTGGCTGATCTGGGCTGGTGCTCGGGTTAGCTAAGTTTGTGGCCTACCTTCACTCCAAAGAATCTGTATTCACCCATCTAACCCTACGCAGTCATATTAATTTAAAAAATCAACACTTTCCTTTTTTAAACCAATTATGGGTGTCTCATTTGATAGCTCAGCTCAAACAGACGCTGTCGCTTGTGTTTGCTCAGACTCCATAGACAGCTGTGACAGTCATATTTGCTCCAGTAAAGTGACAACTCAAGGTTTAAAAATGGTCAAATTTAACACACTTGGCTCCAGGCAAATGTTTGTCGATGAACTTCAGTTCATTAGCATTAAAATGAAAACACATACCTTCACAGCATGTGTAGGCATTATGATTGATTTCATTTATCCACTTGTTATGAGTGTGAAGGTGTTGTGAACAGATCCAATTTACGCAGCCGGTTTTTAGTAAGAGAAGACTGAAGTGGTTACAAGCAGAGAACACCTCCTCAGACAGACTGTAAATGATGAAACAGCAGGAAGAAGCCCAGAAAAGAAAGTGAAACACTTGAGTACATTACCAAGAGATCCCATTATAAAGAGTGTTACTGCAGTGTCTCCTTATGTGATGGCCAGTAGCCAGAAGTCTGGCAGCTGTAATCAATACAGTGCAGTTGGTGTGAACTCAACCACCTCACGTTCCCGTGTTCTTCCCCTGAAATGAACAAGGTGGACACTGTTCATAGGCATTGATGAAATACAGCACCCCTCCTCTACCCCTTCATCTCAATCCTACCTCTCCTCCTCCTCCTCCTCCTTCTCCTCCTCCTTTCCCCTCTCTCCCTCCTCTATCATGCCTCTGTCCAGTTGCATTAGTGAGGAAATGAGATTCCCCCTAATTAATTAGATCTCTGAGTGCTAAAGATGAAGATTACATCCCAATGAAGGTTAGAGGTGTCAATCACAGGTTTTTTTGGGGCCGAGCATTCCTCTGGATAAATTGAGCCCCCTGGGCATTGTGGGTAAAAATGTGTGTCGTTAATCTTTTTTTTTTTTTTTTTCTCCCCTCGCTTTAATTGAGTCTCACTAACAGTAGTCAATGAAAGCCTGAGACCAGAGAGAACAACAAGGTGGAGATTATATTCACCAGAAGTGCAGATGAGAGATGCTACACTGGAGAAGACGAATGAGAGAAAATGGAAATTAAAGGGATGGAGGTGAGAAATGTGATCATTAAGATACTAAAAGGCTGGAACTACCGAGAGGAAATAGGTAGAACAAATTTGTTAATAGAGTTAAAACAAAGGGAGAAGTTGAATTCACTCTGAGACCAATTACTCTCCGTTAAATGAACCAGGTTCATTTTTTAAAATCTCCTTTCCAAATCGCGAGTATTACTTAATATATCCTGTCACAAAATTCAATATTCCCAGTCTGAAAAGCATGTAAAAGAGCAATTAAAGTTATAACCTTGACAATTTTTATCGAGAAAGTATGTGGAGTTATTATCTTTTGCTGAATGAGCAGAAGTAATATTGCTCTGTCACAGTGAAATCCCTCACATTCACAGCTTTCTCTAGAGCAGACTGAGGGGCTGCATGGACACTACCGGGGAATCAGTGAATATTTCCAGTTTTGGTGGCTCTAACTGTCTCCACACTCCAGGTGCGTGTAAAATCATTCGCAGGAATGAATTACATGTTTAGTCAATTGCAGAGACGCGATTGGACGCTCCCTCTACTCTGGCGGCGCGAATTATGTGGATTAGGCGGGTGCTGAAAATGTCCTCCAACTTGAGCGGATATTTGTGTTGCAAAAACTAATCAGCACAAAGGGTTGCCAGGTGACGTATGAAAGCAGACGATTGTTCACTAGTATCTAAAATGTAGGACAAACTGATCGTGTCCGTGTGTGGGTGCCCCGAATTATATGATACCTTTTCTTTCAATTACTAAAACCTGAGTAGTGAGGAGGTCGGATTATCTGGTAAGCCATAAAAAACCTTTGTCTATCTTGATCCGCGCGAATGAAGCGAGTAAATACTATTCATTCCCGCATCTAGATTCGCGTGAACTACACAAGTAGATTTTACCTGCGATTTGTGTGAGCGCCCCATAACTGAGGGTGTGGTTTCTTAAGTCTCTGCTGGGCTGCAAATGAATGATTTCTATGACTCGTCAAATAATGAACAGATTTAAAGAGACAATAAAGATTAAAAAATGAGAAACAAATATGGGTGACACTCATTTAACCTCTTAGTATAGGTTATAAAATAAGTAATAAATTACGCTAGCTGTACTGAATACTTGATCCTTATGAGCAATCATCAGTAGAGACAAGACAACAAGAGAAGGACAGCTCCACAACTCTGGCCAAAGGTCCTGAATATTTTGGCTTACCTGAATAAACCCTGAAAATCATTGAGTTCACCCCAAAAACAAAAATTATGCCTTTTTCTGCAACATTCAAGTAAAACTAAACATCTGACGCCAGTTGTGCATAAGAAGACTGAAGAAATCTTTAGAAAGACTTTAAAATGACTATATCATATCCCATACGATATATCCCATATGACTATCCCATATCAAAAGACGTTGTGTCGCCACGCCAGAAAGTTTTTAATCAAAGATGACACAGATGGTGCAAAACCATTCTCTATAGGGGGCACTGGCCGATCGGTCTAAGTGTAGTCCTTACTGGAGTGTTTGATGGTTTGAGCCCTGTCTCCATCCTGTGCTCCTTTTGCCCTGCATTCTACTCACTATATTTGTTGCCTCTTCTCAACTTTCCTGTTTAAGAAATCACAATGACCAAAAATATAACACAGTGATGAAAAATGGCAGTGTTGAAGCGTTTTTCTCTCCAAGACTACAACCAGATTTCTGCACTATATGAGACAGTAGTGATCCAGTGAGTCAGCTATCAAGAACTGTTGCTTCAATTCTGTCTTTGTGTTTGCCTTCTCCTTTGTAACATGGCACATATGGGATGGAGAGGTCAAAGTGTCTTTTTTTCTTTTCTTTGCACAAGCCCACTTCTTTTCCACAGTCCATGTTCACTCTCTAGTTTTCAGCCTCTTGTAAATGAGAGCACATCTGTTGGTTATTGACCATACTCACACCACTGAAGAGTGTGACTTGCACAAGAAAAGACTCAATACCTGTGATCATATGGAACATGGTTTATTTTATTGCAATGCAAAGACTAGAAAAAAGAGCACCAGCAAACACGTTGGGTAAGGTTTTATGAAGGATCACATGAGTATGCCTAATTTTTGGAGATTTGTCTGTGACTTTGAAAGTCCCTTGAAAGTTTTTTTTTTTTTTTTTCAGTAAGGTGTGCGTGCATAAGTCATCTATTTCCTCAGAGTTTGAAAGAACATAGTAACCTAGCTCAGTGTCAGTGCTCAGAGAGCTGTAATGACTCTCTCTGCATCTATTATTTATGCCCATGTGGCACAGGGGCAGAGACACTGCAGAAACACAATCTGTTCACAGTCTTAAACCTGACGAGCTGACAGATGATGGAAAAGTTTCCTCTGTCAACCAAACTGCCTCCCATTAAGCTGTAGTTAGAGAATTAGCTCCCAGAGCATAAAGTAAAATGAAAAAAGGTGCCATGTTGATAAATCAAACACATCCTCAGCTACTATAGACCCAGTGGATCAAGTTAATCCTGAGGTAATAACATGTATGACGTTATTAGGTTTATTAATTCCTCAACCTTAGGCCTTTCAATTCATGCGTCTTAAGAATGGGGACTGCAGGGTACCATAGCCTGGCAGTTATACACTCCATTACAGAGCTTATAGTTGTTGTTGCTGCAGTTTAAGTTTTTGCCCCTCAGCTGCATGTTTTGCTCCACTGTTTGCTCTCGATAACTCCTGACTCTCTTTAGCTTTTCTTTCTGATAAAGAGCAATAAGAAGGTAGAAGGGCGTTTGGTGTAGTTTGGAACCAGAGGACTAAAAAGGATGAAATTGAACTTTTCTGAGCAAGTCGTCAGGTCTTCAAGGGAAGACTGTCATGGTGGTGATTTTGCATATATATTTACATATATATATATACTGTATATATATATATATATATATATATATATATATATTTTTTTTTTTTAACTTAATATATACATATATATATATACTGTGTATATATATATATATATATATATATATATTTTTTTTTTTAACTTAATGAGTGAATTTGTCTTACATTAAGCCTGAAAAGACAATTATACTAGAACTGAGACAAAAAATCTCCTGCCAAGATTTGATTTTTTTTTTTTTTTTTTTTTCTGCTGTGGTCACACCAAATTAATTTCTTGTCAAAAAGGTTCCTACTGTAAAGTGACAGCATAAAAAGTAGATTTATAATGAAATATAATAACCCATTTTTGCATCATCTTCGAGAGTGGCTGAAAAATGCAAAAATGAATGTAAAATATAGCTCAAATGTTGTCTCATTTAAATTACTCAGCAAACAGGAGGGGGAAAAAAAAGCAAGAGACCTTTTTAAAATTCAGCTGTAATCTTTGAGAGTGGAGAGTTCTGACTTTCCCGGTGTCCTAAGGATGTATTGAAAGGGCAGCGCAGAGAAGGAGGGAGGAAAGGACAGGAGGGTGAGACCTCAGAATAGAGAGATGAAGGAGAGTGACAAGCAGAGGAGGACGCACAGGTGGAGGGCGGAATAATTAGGGGAGACAACTGCCCGCTGCTTGGAGGGAAACATCTCTGCTAAGTGGAAGTGAGGGCTTTGGTAATGTCAGGGAGGTCCTGGTGATGCTACACTGTCATTAGGCGTAGAGAGAGCTTCAACACTCTTACCTCCCTCTTTACGGCATCCTCTTCTCCTCCGCCTTCTCTCCCTCTGTCTCATTCTTCACAGGCTCTCCCTTTACTGTCTCACCTCAGACCTCCTTTTTCATCCCTTATTTTTGCCATCCTCATTGACCTGAGGATAAAGAGTATTTGTCAACAGCTCTTGCTCTCCAGTGAACCTCCCCCCTACAATAGCCCTTCAGGCGAGAATTAATTTCATCCTGTCTCCATGAGGAAGTGCATTGATTGGAAAAGTTTGTTGTTGTTGTGCGCTCAGTATTTTTTATTGTTCCCCCTTCAATGCCACTTTCTCTCTGGTGATGAAGTTCAGCCTGGTTCATTGCCTCTGCCAAAGCAGACACAATGCTATCAGGGTCGATCTTTTTTAAGGTGACCATCTTTAACAGCCTTGCAGCGTCGATCCCCAAACAACCATCTGAAACTGCTCCTTCGGTGGAGACGTAGATCAGCTCTGCAGAGAGAATTTGTGTCAGTGGTCTCATCCTGATTTAAAAGAGAAAATAAGAAGAGGAAGTTGGCATTGATGGAGATTGCGGCATATGTTTTGAGAGGTCATACACTAACTCCCTTAGCAGGGCCTAGCAACGGGATTTTGTAAATTGGCTTTTATTTGTAAAGCCCACCACCCACTGACTGATAGATGGGGAGTTTAATGCTCTGTCTTGCCACTTTCTGTCTAATCTCATTTAATCTATTTGTAGCCAGTCTGAGTCAGAGTTGGAACGAATGCACTCAAACAATATCATCATCATCCTACTGTTTGCTGTGGTGCTCTGTCGACTTTCAGAGGCACAATTCTCTCTGGACATAAACACAGAGAAACGATTGGCTTTTCTTCATATTATTTTTTTTTTATCTCAAATGCCAGCTTCAAATGTCCTCAGCAGAATCCCAGAGGAAGCCAGAGATGACTGGGAAATAAGCCCAGGACGACAGTGTGCAACATAAATATACTGAAAAGGATCAATATTGACTGTAGACACAGTGGTGAGTTTTTCTTTTAGTCATCTCTTTTCTCTGTGCTGTTGTTTTACCAACAGCATTGGCCATTTCAAGTGTCTGAGAGCAAACTTTTTAGGGGGGGATCTGTGGCATTATGATATATTTCTAAATCCTTTTAATTATGCAAAGTGTTAGTTCGGACAAGCCATAAAGTCAAGCTCAGCCCAAATTACATCAACTGAAAACACAGCCAGTTACCTTTTATGCACCTAATTGGCAAACTGTCGCTGTCGGATGGAAAACAAGTTTCTCCAAGATGTGTTTTTTTTTTCCAGCAACATTAAAAAACAACTTTATTCATAAACTACCTCACAGAATAACCCCCAAACACTATAATTAGACACAATTAGGACCAGAAATCTAAATCTTTATTTACACAGTCATCAGTGACCTGTTTGATATTTTAAACAGACTTACATGCTTTGCCTTGTGAGTGATGTGTTCAGTTATGATGTTAATGACGTTCGGTTATTTACAAGCTTCGAGTAACCCATTTTATGTCCCACTATGTTCATAAACTATTGAAAGCGGGCCATCCTAGGTTGTCAACCTTTTTGAGTCGCAACTCCCAACTTAACATGCATTAGTGTCCACGGCCGAGAGAAAACAGCAGCAGCTTTGTCTCTGAGTGTGAACCTTGGCTTAAGAAATCTATGGTAACGGTAGGCAACTCAGTCATGGTTAGAGAAAAAAAGGTTAAGGTCAGTATCAGTCAATGTGAGGACATTAGTGTAGCATTACCCTGGACTGTAATGAGTCTATCACAGCGTAAAGTCTTTTTGCTGACATGACAACGCAGGGCCAGGGTGTGAGATACATACTTTGTTCCTACTTCCAACACCCAATGGAGATACTTGTCGAAAAGATGATGATATAGAATGTCTTTCCATTGGTCATTTGGATACCCAAAGCTAACGAGTTGTTAGGGAAGATTTTGGACCATGCATGTATTTAAAAAAGTCCAGGTCGCTAAAAGTGGAGGTACGTGTTTTTCATCAGACAGCGACGAAATGCTGAAATGGATGTACAATTTACTGCTTTAACCTGCTGATTCCTCTGCAAAGGACTGAGCATCTGTCTGTTTTCTTCTGCCCATTCAGGGTCAGGTCATGGAGGCAGTAGTTTAAGCAGTCAGCCCAGATATCCTTCTGAACAGTGTTTGTCAAGCTCATCCTTGAAGATCCCTGAGGCGCTCCCAAGCCAGATGAGATATATAACCCCTCCAGTAGGCTTCAGGTCGACCTCATGGGTCTTCTCCCAGTTGGACATGCCTGAAACACCTTTAAACAGTTGGATCCAGAAGGTTTCTGAATCAAATGTCAGAATGACCTAAATTTGCTCTCAGCACGATGCAGCAACACCTGTAAGTTTCAGCCAGAAGTCAGAGCTCTAGCCCCTATCTACCCCACTCGTAGGTCAGGACTCAAAGCTCATGGCTATAGGTGAGGGTTTGAATGAGTTTAAACTGAAGTTTTGCCGTTCCACTGAGCTTCCTCTTCACCACAATGGTCTAGTACAGCCCCTGCTTTACTGCTGACACAGCACCAACCTGCCTGTCAGTCCCACACTACATTTTATTGACTCATAAACAAGACTGCAGACTGAACTTGAACTTTTCTACTTTTGTAAGGACTCTTTCCCACCAAGAGAGAGAGATAGCGAGAGCAATCCATTGTTTTCTGGAGAACCGTGGTTCAAATGTTTCTTATTTATATTCACTGACGTTTGTAGTAAACTGGATTCACAACGCGGTGCCTCTTGTTGTCCATCCTCACACTGCTGTTTCACTTTTCTGTCAGTTTTCTCAGCTCCCATCACAGTCAGCTGTAGTGTTTGAGACCACTTGAGGCTTTGTTTGAAGAGTTTACAATCTGTCAGGCTGCTGCTCTTGCACTGCACAACAACTCAACTAAAAGTAAAAGAGCATTTAAAGGGGAATTCAGCATTTGGAAAATGCTCTTAATACTTGCCAAGAGTTGGATGAGAAAATCAATACTTCTTCCATCTCTACAGTAAATATTAATCTACTGCCAGCAGCCAGTTAGCTTAACTTAACATAGAGACTGAAAGGGTAAATCAGCAAGCAGGGCTCTGCCCCAAAGCAACAAAACTACCTGCTGCTCTCTCTGAAGTTGCCTAATTAACACCCAAACTAAACTTACAGTGAGAGAAAACACTTTTTTTTCGCCTCTGTTTTGTAGCGTCTTGATGCCTCAGCTGGATTCTTGGAATAAAGCTTCCAGCTAAGAAAAAGTACAACTCGTATGTAAAGCAGGGAAATGCTGTTTCCACACTGTGCTGTTTTTGACAATTTAAACCAAAAAACATGTTAATTACTTGGCTCACGAGGTGCTGGTAGGCAGATTTTGTTCACTCTGCACAGAGCCAGGCTAACCACAGCATTCAGAGTACACTGGATGTAATGACATTTTCAAAGGGCAAGTGAGGCCAGAGGCACAGAGCACAGAGACTTCCCCATCTCTCTGAAAGCATGTGATACAGTATCCCACAGCTCGGCCGGCTCATGGAGCTACACAGCAGCAGCAGCAGCTCTATGAGACAGTCAGCACAGAAACTTCCTCTGAAGTTTGTTCAGTGGAATGGAGTCAATATTTGGCTCTTTTCTTTCAAAGTACTATCCAGGGGAGGGAGTTTTGTATGTCGACCAACTGTCAGGCAGAGGCTCAGGCTTCTGCCAGCGACCTGTGTGGAGGAATGCGTGCCCGATAAGTGCTGTGGCCTCTGGGCTATATAGATAAGAACAGAACCCAGAGTGAGAAAAAAAGTCTGCCAAAAAAAAAAAAACAACAAAAAAAAAAGCAATGTGTAAAAACATATGACCCGTAAAAGCACATACTCCTCAATACCCATAGTTATCCGTCTTACACTGACTTTGAGAGAGAGTTTTGACTTTTTCTCTAATTACTTCTCATGACATTTAAAAGTCATGACACAGATCATGTTGTTGATGAATGAGAACACATAGTTACAGCCAAACCACTTAGTGTAGCTGGGAGATGGAGAATTACATGTTTGACTGAGTGTCCTCTGAGGAGGTCGCACTGCTGTTTCTGAATTACACAGTGTGATAGATGTACTCACGCACACTGCTGTTGTGTCTGAAGTATGTGAATACATTTTGGGTTCAGTGTCTTCAGCGTGTAAAAGCATGTAGGCTGTGACAGTGGGGGCTGAGATCAAACCTCCTGCCACTGTAGAGACGCGTGACTCTACCTTTGACTCACAGCAGCTGACATGTTCGTCCGACTGAAACTGCACTATATCAGATTCCTTATAGTCAGATATGCCCATGTAACACTGTCCGGGGTCTTTTTTTCTCTATTATGTACACCTGGCATACGTGTTCTGAACATGTTCCGCAGTTTACCCCCCACAGAAGAATAAGGGATATAAATAGTTAAAGTATAGGTACCAATAGGTGCAGAGTAGTAAGAAATAATACTTCAGGCAATAATCTGATTCTTCCCTGGTGCTTGTAGACCCGGCTGTATAGCTAAACTCTTCATCTGAGTTCATCAACGTAACATGTAATCATGTGTACTGAAAGCACATTCAGCTGAAGCCCATGTGTTTCTGATACAGGCATGAGAAAAGAGTTAACTTGAAAGACATGGAGAGAGTTGGCAGAGTTGATTTGAGCTTAACTTGATGATAAGATGAAGACTATAGTGGAATGAGAGTTGAGTCCAGCTACAAACTTTGCAACCTCAAGATAAAACTTCTCTTGACCTCCAAAACATCCAGAACTGATGGTGAGCATGATGTACTTTACAGTAGTTTATTTAAGTCTTAATGCTCGCCAAACTTTATCACTGCAAACCAGACACCCACGGCTATAATTAAAGGCATGGCTGATGATTGGAGGGATTGGTAATTAAAATGAATATGGTTTATATGGCGATTATGGTCCTACCATGCGATCTCCACAAAGTAAAGAGAAAAAAGAATGGAAAAAATATGTTCACCCTAGCATCTGCAGGGCTGCAAAAACATTGACCAATGGGAGCCATCCATCCCGGACAGCTCCTATTGGTCAATCTCCTGCTCTGCCTCTCCATCCAATCACCTCGCTGTATTCGATACACCCCTCTCCTGTAGTTTCGACTCGTTCCTTCCCACTCTCCTGGCCCTCCTCAGAGCGGCTGAAAGTAGCGTGGTAGCTTAGCTGCAGGAGCAGTGATGGAAAAGGACGCAAAATAACACTTCAGCTTGCCCCACCGCCAAATGTGCTAAGAAAACGCAAGCCAGCAGAAGGGAAAGGGTAGAGACGGAGAGGAAATGTGATCAAGCGAGGAATCTAACTTGAATAAACATCGGGTCATCCTTTGAGCGGTGGAGAAAGCTCAGCCAGGATTAGGGCCTGAAAACAGATGCTGAAACGGCAGAGTTTTTGTTGAACAGGTCATTTTTGCCTTTTATCGTGGCACATGTTACATAAATAACTCTTATTAGTCTCTGGAATGTCAACACGGTAGCTGTCCAGGAAGCTGCAAATGGTGCTCGCTAGCAGAGCTGGCGTTTACTGCTGCTAGTCACTAGAAATCCGACATGGTGAATCCTATTTGAAGCTAGCGTAGGATTTCTGACGGCTGTCTTCTTGCTTTGCCAGAGGGGATGTGTTGTGGGGAGGGCGGTACAGGTTCGGGGGGGGGGGGGGAATTATCGTGGAGCACAGAGGGGAGAGGTTTGTGTGTGGGGGGTGAGATGCTTTTTTCAAATGTGCCTTAACGTCTCAGTTTTTTTTAACTTCTTCTCAGATCGTCAACCATGCCTTTAACTCTTCACATCTATTAATGTTTTCCGGCCATGCTGAGATACAGTGTTTTTTCAAGGGTCACACAGGCTGTGAGACCTGACATTAAACCATTAACCATCTGATTGAGAAACATCTGATTTTGCCGCAGCCTTTCCAAACACAAATTTTACTGCACAGGCTTCTGGAAAATACTGTAAGTCTTTATACATACATACCCCTTAATACTCCCTCTGCAGGCTTTTACATTGGTCACAGGTCGGTCTGTCTAGCGCTCCTATAGGGTGAGCTCATCTACTGTACAGGTGGCTGGCAACAGATGGTACTATAGAACTACGCATGTACATGGAAACTGCACATTGCTGACTGCAGTGTAAGTCTTTACACAGGAACACAGTTTAAACCTTTTTTTTCTCTCTAGAGGCCCCCCAAAAACAGACAGTACAATGCATATTGGGAATACTTAAATTAGAAGTTTGCCGTAGTTTGCTCCTTTTGCCATATGCTGGTGCTTTGGCAGTAATAAATTATGTTAAAGATCACAGGAAATGATGTACCCTCTTCCTAGACAGAGGAAATATAATCAGTGTAGCTGTGATGGTTGAACTGCTCTAGTTACACATTCATCCAGGCCAGTGTTATACAAGAAGTAGATATACATTAATGATCTACTTGTTATGTGATCATAAGTTAAAGGATGAGGCAGTGACAACAGTGACCTCTGTGCAACCAGTGTAAAGAATAGTCTGTTTCCTTCAATAATCGATCATATAGATGATTTCCAACAACTGCACTGTTACTAATATTGAACCTTGTGAGAGGGAGAGAAAGAGGGAAAGTATTTGAGGAAACAAATCTTTAAAGGGAGCTCAGACAAATCTACTTGAATATTCTTGACAGTGACCCAAAGTAGCAGGTTTGTGACAGTAAAACTGGCAGGGTTTTATTCTGGGATCACTTTCCTCCCAGTGTGTCTGCCTGTTTAACAGAAGTGGGAGGAGAGGCTGGAGGGGAGCGTGTCTATTATCATCAAACAGTGCAGTTTAATTTTGGTGTCAAGGATTATGGAGATTTGAACAGATCCTATTCAAAAGCTTACACACTCTTTGTGGATGATGCATTGCCCAATTTGACTCTGATTTAAATCCCTCAAAGAGAGAAAAAAAAAAACTTACAACCTTCCTCATTTGAACCTTATTATACACATGTAGCTGCTGTGAAAGTCAGTGTCAGCTGATATTGAACTGTCAGTACAGTTTGCAACATGATGTGCTGAGAGAGCTGTGGAGGAGGTTGAGTCCTGTCTGAGGTAGCAGGATGGTGTAGCAACCCCTTTGCATGACTTGCACTGAAAATTGATACTTAAATTAGGCCCTTCACCCAAGCTCTGCAGAGCATGAATAATGCAGGTAGGTAAGCTGCTCGGTTTCTTGAAGAATAAATTCAACAGGGAAATTTCCAAAGCTAGAGTTATGTTGTTTAAAAAACTACAGAACCAGATGAAGTGCCACTCAGGATTGTGGACATCAGCGGCAGGAGGGCACCAGAGGGCTCTACAGAAGAAGAATAGTTGTTTACTCTGGATACATAGATAACTCAGTGTAAAGGTCCTAATGGCTAACAAATACAATCTATTGGAGTCACTGCACACAAGATTGTCATTGATCCTGTTACAAGCCTGACTATGCCAAACAATTTGGCCACTGTCTAAGAAACTTAATGGTCAAATTAAGCCTTCAGTAGGAAGTGGTAATGGCTGCAATTACTTTAATTAAGACGCAGACCAGCCTCATTGTGTGCAGTGAACCCAATCTCATAAAAAGTTCTTGTTTTTCATTTCCTGCTCACAGTAGCAAGAATTAGTGGTCATTATTTAAAACAGATGTAGGCACATTTTGTTCAAGATTGGGATCCAGGAGACATTGTTTCTCTTATTTTTTCAGGGTTGAGGAGTGGCGGGTGAAATTGTTCCAATTAATTCAGAATATAACCCTGACAGATCATGTGTACCTCATACTTTTAGTATTGTGTACATACTTGGGGCTTGTACGAGGCAGTAGCGGTACAAAATAAGCTGTGCTAACCACCTGCTGGTTCCTGTTTGTATTTTCTGATGACAGTGGTATTATTTTTCTCTGATAAGAAACATTTTGTTTATTTGTTTATTTAAATTTTATTTAACCGAGAAATCATTATTGAGATTAAAGCTCTCTTCTAAGCGTCCTGGCCCAGATTATCTGTCATACAAAACACACATTAACATTTGCGTAGACATACATCAGAAAGTCATCACTCAAAGCATTTACAGCCTGAAGCATCTTCCTCCAACATCTCCAATCTACGTGTAAACACATTTAGAGAGACGATCTTGTGACAGAAATCAAAGAGAAGGCTGTAACTTCTAGTATTTTTTTTTTCAAGTTAATGAGATTGAATAAGAGAGGAGCAAGTTAAGAATTACTTATTGATAAGGACAAACCAAGGATTTGGCCTGAATGCAGACAAAGCAGGGCAGCCAACTCGATCACACAGAAAGCAATTTCAGATTTGTACCAAACCTCCAAGCTCCATGCTTAACATTTAGGGAGGCAGTTAGATGAAAAATACAATTATGAAACATCACCACAGTCAATTAGGGGCACAGAAGTTGCAGCAACAAGTCTTTTCTTTGCAGAAGTCCAGCCGCAATTTCAGCTTCCTTACAAGTTGCTGCATATGGAGTTTATAAGGCAAAGAACCATGAATAAAGAATCTTAGGTGTTTCTAAGACAGTACAGACTCAATCACAACACCCTGAAAGGCTTTGTCTTTGAACTAATCCAAGGTTTTTGTGCAGCACCAAAAGAAACCAAAGTAACTCAAGGCCTGATACTGTGTCACAGCAGAGCGGTATGTGACAGCATCATCTGCATATGAATGTAAATTTGCATCAGAAACTTTTGACTAATGCTATTGAAATGGATTGTAATTAACTGTGTAACCATAGACTGTATATAGAATGGACAGCGTCTGCCTCCTAGCTGGGTGAAGCCACGCTGAGAACAGCACACTCTGGCGGCGGGCTGCAGTATAGGTCATAAATCCTGCCTCCACCAGCAAAGCTTATGCACAAACTTTAGAAATTTATTAGAAGAACAGAACATTAATCCCCTGGTGGGACTTGTTCGTGCTCAAGTCCTCTTTATTTTAGTACAGCTCTGTTTTCAAAAGTTATTAGGGGGTTCAAGTTTTCTATGATTGACATTTGATACAGCCTATGGGCGTACGAAGATTGTGTAGCTCACAGGGGGATACGCTGTTTGAGCTGAGCATCATCACAGCAACTCTCCCACTGACTGCGTACAATGCTACTGCGCAATGTTGGTTTCAGAAAATGGAGAAAAAAACACAGAATTACTGAGAGCTTTTTGGCTTCAAATCCATATACAGGCAGAAGGTGGAACCAGGTTATCCATATGATATACAGTCTATGAGTGGTACCAAGACAGAGCCTTGAGGTACACCATCAACTTCTTCAAGAGATCTGGAGTTTTTTTTTTTTTTTAACTTATTTATCATTATTATTATTATTATTATTATTATTATTATTATTATTATTATTATTATTATTATTAGGGCCCGAGCCAGCTGCAGAGCAGCCGGGCGTAGAGCCCTATTATTCCTGATGAGTTTTTCTTTCTTCTTTCTTTCTTTCTTTCTTTCTTTAGGGCCCGAGCGTAGCTGCTAAGCAGCTGCGAGAGCCCTATTATTCCTGATGGATTCTTCTTTAGGGCCCGAGCGTAGCTGCTAAGCAGCTGCGA
This sequence comes from Xyrichtys novacula, assembly GCA_962446985.1. Classification (NCBI taxonomy): domain Eukaryota; kingdom Metazoa; phylum Chordata; class Actinopteri; order Labriformes; family Labridae; genus Xyrichtys; species Xyrichtys novacula. The sequence goes on along the minus strand of OY660868.1, from coordinate 24,394,043 downwards.
GAGCCCTCTTGTTCCTGCATGTTTCCTTCTTTTGTTATTATTAGGGCCCGAGCGTAGCTGCTAAGCAGCTGCGAGAGCCCTATTATTCCCCAAGGGGTTTTTCTTTGTTTCTTTTTTCTTTTTCCTCCCCTTTGAACTGGAAAATGGCCCACTTCCCACTGGCGAAAACTCATGAAATTTGGCAGGACGACCGGGCCTGGTGAAAAATTTGATATTCCGAAGTCGCCCAAACAAGAAAATGCAAAATGGCTCCATAGCGCCACCTAAGGTGAAAATTCACACTATTGACTGTCACGCCTGTACGCTTTGTCAAAATGACACAAAAATTGACACACACATGTATCTCAATAAGATCTACAAAAAAGTCAGTGCGGGCGTATCTGTCAAATGTACGGTTAAAGGGTTATTTCGCATTTTTTGCCGATCCGCACACATTGGAATTTCGCTAACTCCTCCGAAGGCTTTCGTTCCACCGGCACCACATTTGCTCAGGCCAATCTACACCCCATGGCCATTAAAAGTTATTCAAATCATGACGCTGCACCCCACGGTTTAGGTTCTAGGGGGCGCCAAAGATAACCCTAAGATCCACATATTTAAAAGTCTTATAACTTTTTATTTTTGCCCTCACTGGCCTCCAAGTTTTCTAGGATGATGCAATGTCCAGCCATCAACACATTTGTGAAGGAATTTTTACTCCCCAAAAGAGCGCCCCCCCATGGCAGGAGAAAAAAGTCCATTTTTTCTTGTCCCCTAAGGTGAAAATACACATTGTTGAGTGTCACGCCTATACGCTTTGGCAAAATGACACAAAAATTGACACACACATGTATCTCAATAAGATCTACGAAAAAGTCAATGCGCGCGTATCTGTCAAATGTACGGTTAAAGGGTTATTCCGCATTTTTTGCAGATCCGCACACATTGGAATGTGGCTAACTCCTCCTAAGGCTTTCGTTCCACCGGCACCACATTTGCGCAGACCAATCTACACCCCATGGCCATTAAAAGTTATTCAAATCATGACGCTGCACCCCACGGTTTAGGTTCTAGGGGGCGCCAAAGACAACCCTAAAATCCACATATTTAAAAGTCTTATAACTTTTTATTTTTGTCCTCACTGGCCTCCAAGTTTTCTAGGATGATGCAATGTCCAGCCATCAACACATTTGTGAAGGAATTTTTACTCCCCAAAAGAGCGCCCCCCATGGCAGGAGAAAAAAGTCCATTTTTTCTTGTCCCCCAAGGTGAAAATACATATTGTTGAGATTCACGCCTATACGCTTTGTCATAATGACACAAAATTTGACAATCACCTGCCTTGCCTGGTATCATTTTTTTTCAGCACAACCTCACCTGTGCGAATTTACAGTTATTTTATCATGTTGACATACTGAATTTACACAATGGACCCACATTCACACACAAAACATAAAATCCGAGTGGAAAAAAGTAACATTTTTACTGTGAAAACCACAAATATGTGTGATGAACTGTTTTTAAAACTTAAACTTCAAATAAAAATTGTAAACTTCAAAACATATGCAAATTTTTAACAAAGAACATAGTGATTTACCTCTATTTACATCAAAATGCAGGCAATGGCCCAGGCGTTCTTTGTAAAATTATTTACAAAACACTGTATAGTCTCACAAATGTCACTTTTTATTTATGCCACTACAAAAAAACATGATGTAAATGATGCATGATGTAAAACATGATGTAAAAAACTTGTGTAGATCCTCCTCTATGTCAGTCCATGTGTAATTTTTCCATAATTCTTTGTTTTTTGCAGCATTTTTGTTAGTGTAACTGCAGATTGTGCTGACAGTGTCTATGGCACAAAAAAAACAAAAAACTGAAAATGCCTCAACATGAACCCCTGGTGGTCTCTGAGGGTGAAACCTGCTAACTGCTGCAGCTCTGTCAGCTTCAGTCTCCCATGCAGAGCTCTGAGCGCATGTGTGGCTCTGCACTCTTAGCAGCGTTGCTAACTCCTCAGTAAGGAAAGCCTGCTTCATGTCAGAGTCTCTAAACTCCAGAAGAAGTCGATAAAAGTCCCTTTCTTTCTAAAAGAAAGTCGTTAGGGGGTCTGAAAAGTCATTGAATCTAACAACAAAGTCGCTAGGTTTGCAACTACGTGTCCCAGACTGCATCCCTGCTGAGAGTCCCTCCCTCCCTTCTCATGTTGCAGGAAGAACGTAAGCGCCCTCCCCTTGTCAATCAGTCACCATATAATTTTGGATTGGTTGTTGTGGTGAAGTTTTCCACCAATAGGAGAGATGTTGTGGTGTGTTTTTTTTTTCCTTTGGCAAGCCTTTTCCGCCTGTAAGACCTGTCGCTAATGTCTGCATGCTATGTTTTCCTGTCTCATACAGCGCGATCGAGCGCCGAACGTGATCAAAATAAGCAGAAAAAAAGTATCGCGGACATAATTTATCATAACTCTGGTTTTATTTGGCCTATCAACACAATTTAAAAACTGGTATATAGGTTGAGGTCCTCACTTTTGAGATAAGTTGAAACGGAGAGTCAACGAGGCTCCGTCTTGCAGCTACATCCGGTTAAATATGTCATGTGACTTGAACGCACACACAGACACACACACGCACACACACACACACACACACACACACACACACACACACACACACACACACACTCAGAGTCTGGTTTTTAGCACCTGCAAAAACATGCTATTTACATATTTGACAAGAATGCAGAGGCTCCTTTTGCCCCTGAAAAAAATCAAATTTCAAACACAACTTGACTGCTCATTTCTCCAAAAGACAACCATGAAGCTCCATCCAAACCTGAAGCAGGCAGTTGGTGCATGTGTACAGTAACCTGAGGGGAGTGAGGTGAGTGCTTCTGAGGAGAACATGAGCAGTGAAGATTCACCTTGGAGCTAGAACAGAGACATGCACATGATTATACAGGGGCAGGGGCTCAAGTTTTTTCCAGTCGTTTATACAATATGGAAATTAATGTGAAATTAAAACACAAAGTATTAATAGAAAGGTAATGACTGTCCTGTGTAGGTGACAGTGATATCCAATAGGCTAGGCACTCACGAGGCTGGCTGTGGCAAGTGTAAGTGAAAGCAACACGCACTGGCAGGAAGAACAGCAAACGCCGATGAAGGAAAAGGGTCTTTGCAGTGATGGGCGTTACCAGAGAGGGCGATGGCCAGAGGACACAAATGGGAAGGGAAGGCAGCACGTTGGGGGGGGGGACGCGACACGGCTCGGGCCCGCCAGTGCCCCAACGGGGTCCTAGTTATTTTTCCTCCCCTTTGAACTGGAAAATGGCCCACTTCCCACTGGCGAAAACTCATGAAATTTGGCAGGACGACCGGGCCTGGTGAAAAATTTGATATTCTGAAGTCGCCCAAACAATACAATGCAAAATGGCTCCATAGCGCCCCCTAAGGTGAAAAATTCACCTGACGCCTGTACGCTTTGTCAAAATGACACAAAAATTGACACACACATGTATCTCAATAAGATCTACAAAAAAGTCAGTGCGGGCGTATCTGTCAAATGTACGGTTAAAGGGTTATTTCGCATTTTTTGCCGATCCGCACACATTGGAATTTCGCTAACTCCTCCGAAGGCTTTCGTTCCACCGGCACCACATTTGCTCAGGCCAATCTACACCCCATGGCCATTAAAAGTTATTCAAATCATGACGCTGCACCCCACGGTTTATGTTCTAGGGGGCGCCAAAGATAACCCTAAAATCCACATATTTCAAAGTCTTATAACTTTTTATTTTTGCCCTCACTGGCCTCCAAGTTTTCTAGGATGATGCAATGTCCAGCCATCAACACATTTGTGAAGGAATTTTTACTCCCCAAAAGAGCGCCCCCCCATGGCAGGAGAAAAAAGTCCATTTTTTCTTGTTCCATAAGGTGAAAATTCACACTATTGACTGTCACGCCTGTACGCTTTGTCAAAATTACACAAAAATTGACACACACATGTATCTCAATAAGATCTACAAAAAAGTCAGTGCGGGCGTATCTGTCAAATGTACGGTTAAAGGGTTATTGCGCATTTTTTGCCGATCCGCACACATTGGAATTTCGCTAACTCCTCCGAAGGCTTTCGTTCCACCGGCACCACATTTGCTCAGGCCAATCTACACCCCATGGCCATTAAAAGTTATTCAAATCATGACGCTGCACCCCACGGTTTAGGTTCTAGGGGGCGCCAAAGATAACCCTAAAATCCACATATTTAAAAGTCTTATAACTTTTTATTTTTGTCCTCTCTGGCCTCCAAGTTTTCTAGGATGATGCAATGTCCAGCCATCAACACATTTGTGAAGGAATTTTTACTCCCTAAAAGAGCGCCCCCCCATGGCAGGAGAAAAAAGTCCATTTTTTCTTGTCCCATAAGGTGAAAATACACATTGTTGACTGTCATACCTGTATGCTTTGTCATATTGACACAAAATTTGACACACACATGTATCTCAATAAGATCTACGAAAAAGTCAATGCGCGCGTATCTGTAAAATGTACGGTTAAAGGGCTATTTTGCATTTTTTGCTGATTAGCACACATTGGAATGTGGCTAACTCCTCCTAAGGCTTTCGTCCCACTGACACCAAATTTGCTCAGGCCAATCTACACCCCATGGCCATTCAAAGTTTTAAAAATCATGACGCTGCACCCCACGGTTTACGTTCTAGGGGGCGCCAAAGATGACCCAAATATCCACATTCTTAAAAGAATCCACATCCCTTTCCCCCCCTCCCATCCCCCATCCCCCATGGCAGGAGAAACAGTCAAGTTTTTCCTGCCCATCACTCAATGGCTCAATCGCATCGCTCTCCCGGCAACACCGTAACGAGGAGCAACTTGCCGTTTGGATATATCCTAGCTGTGTTTGTGCCCTCACTCATGGTCCAGACTTTTTTCAAATAGGACATGTAGTTTGTCTGCAGCGAGTGTTTTGGTAGAAACTGCGCCTCCCATTCATTATAATGGGAAATGACCACAGACAAGTGCGCACACCATCTTTGGACCTTGAGTGTGACGCGATCGGGAGGGGGAGGCGGTCGCACTGGGGGCGGCGCAACGCGGCTCGGGCCCGCCAGTGCCCCAACGGGGCCCTAGTTAGGGCCCGAGCCAGCTGCAGAGCAGCCGGGCGTAGGCCCTATTATTCCCCAAGTGGTTTTTCTTTGTTTCTTTCTTTCTTTAGGGCCCGAGCGTAGCTGCTAAGCAGCTGCGAGAGCCCTCTTGTTCCTGATGGATTCTTCTTTTGTTATTATTATTATTTTTCCTCCGCTTTAAACTGGAAAATGGCCCACTTCCCACTGGCGAAAACTCATGAAATTTGGCAGGACGACCAGGCCTGGTGAAAAATTCGATATTCTGAAGTCGCCCAAACAATAAAATGCAAAATGGCTCCATAGCGCCCCCTAAGGCGAAAATTCACACTATTGACTGTCACGCCTGTACGCTTTGTCATATTGACACAAAAATTGACACACACGTGTATCTCAATACGGTCTACAAAAAAGTCAGCGCGGGCGCATCTGTGAAATGTACGGTTAGAGGGTTATTTCGCATTTTTTGCCGATCTGCACACATTGGAATTTCGCTAACTCCTCCGAAGGCATTCGTTCCACCGGCACCACATTTGCTCAGGCCAATCTACACCCCATGGCCATTAAAAGTTGTACAAATCATGACGCTGCACCCCACAGTTTACGTTCTAGGGGGCGCCAAAGATAACCCAAAAATCCACAGTCTTAAAAGTCCTATAACTTTTTATTTTTGTCCTCACTGGCCTCCAAGTTCTCTAGGATGATGCAATGTCCAGCCATCAACACATTTGTGAAGGAATTTTTACTCCCCAAAAGAGCGCCACCACATGGCAGTAGAAAAAAGTCCATTTTTTCTTGTCCCCTAAGGTGAAAATACACATTGTTGAGTGTCACGCCTATACGCTTTGTCATATTGACCCAAAATTTAACAATCACGTGTATCTCAATAAGATCTACGAAAAAGTCAATGGGCACGTATCTGTAAAATGTACGGTTAAAGGGTTATTTCGCATTTTTTCCCGATCCGCACACATTGGAATTTCGCTAACTCCTCCGAAGGCATTCGTTCCACCGGCACCACATTTGCTCAGGCCAATCTACACCCCATGGCCATTAAAAGTTGTACAAATCATGACGCTGCACTCCACGGTTTAGGTTCTAGGGGGCGCCAAAAATAACCCAAAAATCCACATTCTTAATAGTCTTATAACTTTTTATTTTTGTCCTCACTGGCCTCCAAGTTTTCTAGGATGATGCAATGTACAGCCATCAACACATTTGTAAAGGAATTTTTACTCCCGAAAAGAACGCCCCCCCATGGCAGGAGAAAAAAGTCCATTTTTTCTTGTCCCCTAAGGTGAAAAAACACATTGTTGACTGTCACGCCTATACGCTTTGTCAAAATGACACAAAATTTGACACACACGTGTATCTCAATAAGATCTACGAAAAAGTCAATGGGCACGTATCTGTAAAATGTACGGTTAAAGGGCTATTTCGCATTTTTTGCAGATTCGCACACATTGGAATGTGGCTAACTCCTCCTAAGGCTTTCTTCCCACCGACACCAAATTTGCTCAAGCCGATCTACATCCCATGGCCATTAAAAGTTGTAAAAATCATGCCGCTGCACCCCATGGTTTACGTTCTAGGGGGCGCCAAAGATGACCCAAATATCCACATTCTTAAAAGAATCCACATCCCCCCCCCCCAAGGCAGGAGAAAAAGTCCAGTTAACCCTGCCCATCGCTCAATGGCTCAATCGCATCGCTCTCCTGGCAACACCGTAAGGAGGAGCAACTTGCCATTTGGATATATCCTAGCTGTGTTTGTGCCCTCACTCATGGTCCAGACTTTTTTCAAATAGGACATGTAGTTTGTCTGCAGCGACCGTTTTGGTAGAAACTGCGCCTCCCATTCATTATAATGGGAAATGACCACAGACAAGTGCGCACACCATCTTTGGACCTTGAGTGTGATGCGATCGGGAGGGGGGGCGGTCGCGCTGGGGGCGGCGCGACGCGGCTCGGGCCCGACAGTGCCCCACCGGGGCCCTAGTTCTTTCTTTCTTTCTTCTTTTTCCTCCCCTTTGAACTGGAAAATGGCCCACTTCCCACTGGCGAAAACTCATGAAATTTGGCAGGACGACCGGGCCTGGTGAAAAATTCGATATTCTGAAGTCGCCCAAACAATAAAATGCAAAATGGCTCCATAGCGCCCCCTAAGGTGGAAATTCACACTATTGACTGTCACGCCTGTACGCTTTGTCATATTGACACAAAAATTGACACACATATGTATCTCAATAAGATCTACAAAAAAGTCAGTGCGGCCGTATCTGTCAAAATTACGGTTAAAGGGTTATTTCGCATTTTTTGCCGATACGCACACATTGGAATTTCGCTAACTCCTCCGAAGGCTTTCGTTCCACCGGCACCACATTTGCTCAGGCCAATCTACACCCCGTGGCCATTAAAAGTTATCAAAATCATGACGCTGCACCCCAAGGTTTAGGTTCTAGGGGGCGCCAAAGATAACACTAAAATCCACATATTTAAAAGTCTTATAACTTTTTATTTTTGTCCTCACTGGCCTCCAAGTTTTCTAGGATGATGCAATGTCCAGCCATCAACACATTTGTGAAGGAATTTTTACTCCCCAAAAGAGCGCCCCCCCATGGCAGGAGAAAAAAGTCCATTTTTTCTTGTCCCCTAAGGTGAAAATACACATTGTTGAGTGTCACGCCTATACGCTTTGTCAAAATGACACAAAAATTGACACACACATGTAACTCAATAAGATCTACAAAAAAGTCCATGCGCGCGTATCTGTCAAATGTACAGTTAAAGGGTTATTCCGCATTTTTTGCCGATACGCACACATTGGAATTTCGCTAACTCCTCCGAAGGCTTTCGTTCCACCAGCACCACATTTGCTCAGGCCAATCTACACCCCATGGCCATTAAAAGTTATTCAAATCATGATGCTGCACCCCATGGTTTAGGTTCTAGGGGGCGCCAAAATAACCCAAAAATCCACATTCTTAAATGTTTTATAACTTTTTATTTTTGTCCTCACTGGCCTCCAAGTTTTCTAGGATGATGCAATGTCCAGCCATCAACACATTTGTGAAGGAATTTTTACTCCCCAAAAGAGCGCCCCCCATGGTAGGAGAAAAAAGTCAATTTTTTCTTGTCCCCTTACATAAAAATACACATTGTTGAGTGTCACGCCTGAACGCTTTGTCATATTGACACAAAAATTGACAATCATGTGTATCTCAATTAGATCTACGAAAAAGTCAAAGAGCGCGTATCTGTATAATGTACGGTTAAAGGGCTATTTTGCATTTTTTGCCGATTCGCACACATTGGAATGTGGCTATCTCCTCCTAAGGCTTTCGTCCCACCGATACCAAATTTGCTCAGGCCAATCTACACCCCATGGCCATTCAAAGTTGTAAAAATCATGACGCTGCACCCCACGGTTTACGTTCTAGGGGGCGCCAAAGATGACCCAAAAATCCACATTCTTAAAAGTCATTTTGGCCACTGCAGGAGTACAGAGTACTGCAGTTCTAGGGGGCGCCAAAGATGACCCAAAAATCCACATTCTTAAAAGTCTTTTTGGCCACTGCAGGAGTACAGAGAACTGCAGGATACACACACATATACACACACGCCAACATACACACACACACACACACACACACAGACACACACACACACTCAGAGTCTGTTTTTTAGCACCTGCAAAAACATGCTGTTTACATATTTGACAAGAATGCAGAGGCTTCCTTTTGCCCCTGAAAAAAATCAAATTTCAAACACAACTTGACTGTTCATTTCTCCAAAAGACAACCATGAAGCTCCATTTCAAACCTGAAGCAGATAGTTGGTGCATGTGTACAGTAACCTGAGGGGAGTGAGGTGACTATTTCTGAGGAGAACATGAGCAGTGAAGATTCACCTTGGAGCTAGAACAGGGACGTGCACATGATTATACAGGGGCAGGGGCTCAAGTTTTTTCCAGTCATTTATACAATATGGAAATTAATGTGAAATTAAACCACAAATATGTGTGATGAACTGTTTTTAAAACTTAAACTTCAAATAAAAATTGTAAACTTCAAAACATATGCAAATTTTTAACAAAGAACATAGTAATTTACCTCTATTTACATCAAAATGCAGGCAATGGCCCAGGCGTTCTTTGTAAAATTATTTACAAAACACTGTATAGTCTCACAAATGTCACTTTTTATTTATGCCACTACAAAAAAACATGATGTAAATGATGCATGATGTAAAACATGATGTAAAAAACTTGTGTAGATCCTCCTCTATGTCAGTCCATGTGTAATTTTTCCATAATTCTTTGTTTTTTGCAGCATTTTTGTTAGTGTAACTGCAGATTGTGCTGACAGTGTCTATGGCACAAAAAAAAAAAAAATTAAAATGCCTCAACATGAACCCCTGGTGGTCTCTGAGGGTGAAACCTGCTAACTGCTGCAGCTCTGTCAGCTTCAGTCTCCCATGCAGAGCTCTGAGCGCATGTGTGGCTCTGCACCCTTAGCAGCGTTGCTAACTCCTCAGTAAGGAAAGCCTGCTTCATGTCAGAGTCTCTAAACTCCAGAAGAAGTCGATAAAAGTCACTTTCTTTCTAAAAAAAAGTCGTTAGGGGGTCTGAAAAGTCATTGAATCTAACAACAAAGTCGCTAGGTTTGCAACTACGTGTCCCAGACTGCATCCCTGCTGAGAGTCCCTCCCTCCCTCCCTCCCCTTGTCAATCAGTCACCATATAATTTTGGATTGGTTGTTGTGGTGAAGTTTTCCACCAATAGGAGAGATGTTGTGGTGTGTTTTTTTTTTCCTTTGGCAAGCCTTTTCCGCCTGTAAGACCTGTCGCTAATGTCTGCATGCTATGTTTTCCTGTCTCATACAGCGCGATCGAGCGCCGAACGTGATCAAAATAAGCAGAAAACAAGTATCGCGGACATAATTTATCATAACTCTGGTTTTATTTGGCCTATCAACACAATTTAAAAACTGGTATATAGGTTGAGGTCCTCACTTTTGAGATAAGTTGAAACGGAGTCAACGAGGCTCCGTCTTGCAGCTACATCCGGTTAAATATGTCATGTGACTTGAACGCACACACAAACAACCACACACACACACACAGACACACAGACACACACACACACTCAGAGTCTGGTTTTTAGCACCTGCAAAAACATGCTATTTACATATTTGACAAGAATGCAGAGGCTCCTTTTGCCCCTGAAAAAAATCAAATTTCAAACACAACTTGACTGGTCATTTCTCCAAAAGACAACCATGAAGCTCCATCCAAACCTGAAGCAGGCAGTTGGTGCATGTGTACAGTAACCTGAGGGGAGTGAGGTGACTGCTTCTGAGGAGAACATGAGCAGTGAAGATTCACCTTAGAGCTAGAACAGAGACGTGCACATGATTATACAGGGGCAGGGGCTCAAGTTTTTTCCAGTTGTTTATACAATATGGAAATTAATGTGAAATTAAAAAACAAAGTATTAATAGAAAGGTAATGACTGTCCTGAGTAGGTGACAGTGATATCCAATAGGCTAGGCACTCACGAGGCTGGCTGTGGCAAGTGTAAGTGAAAGCAACACGCACTGGCAGGAAGAACAGCAAACGCCGATGAAGGAAAAGGGTCTTTGCAGTGATGGGCGTTACCAGAGAGGGCGATGGCCAGAGGACACAAATGGGACGGGGAGGCAGCGCGTTGGGGGGGGGACGCGACACAGCTCGGGCCCGCCAGTGCCCCAACGGGGTCCTAGTTCTTCTTTAGGGCCCGAGCGTAGCTGCTAAGCAGCTGCGAGAGCCCTATTATTCCTGATGGATTCTTCTTTCTTCTTCTTCTTCTTATTATTTTTCTGCCCCTTTGAATTGGAAAATGGCCCACTTCCCACTGGTGAAAACTCATGAAATTTGGCAGGACGACCGGGCCTGGTGAAAAATTCGAAATTCTGAAGTCACCCAAACAATCAAATGCAAAATGGCTCCATAGCGCCCCCTAAGGTGAAAAATTCACATGATTGAGTGTCACGCCTGTACGCTTTGTCAAAATGACACAAAATTTGACACACACGTGTATCTCAATAAGATCTACAAAAAAGTCAGTGCGGGCGTATCTGTCAAATGTACGTTTAAAGGGCTATTTCGCATTTTTTGCCGATCCGCACACATTGGAATTTCGCTAACTCCTCCGAAGGCTTTCGTTCCACCGGCACCAAATTTGCTCAGGCCAATCTACACCCCATGGCCATTCAAAGTTGTACAAATCATGACGCTGCACCCCACGGTTTACGTTGTAGGGGGCGCCAAAGATAACCCAAAAATCCACATTCTTACAAGTCTTATAACTTTTTATTTCTGTCCTCACTGGCCTCCAAGTTTTCTAGGATGATGCAATGTCCAGCCATCAACACATTTGTGAAGGAATTTTTACTCCCCAAAAGAGCGCCCCCCATGGCAGGAGAAAAAAGGCCATTTTTTCTTGTCCTATAAGGTGAAAATACACATTGTTGAGTGTCACGCCTGTACGCTTTGTCATATTGAAACAAAATTTGATAATCACGTGTATCTCAATAAGATCTACGAAAAAGTCAATGCGCACGTGTCTGCAAAATGTACGGTTAAAGGGCTATTTCGCATTTTTGGTTGATTCGCACACATTGGAATGTGGCTATCTCCTCCTAAGGCTTTCGTCCCACCGATACCAAATTTGCTCAGGCCAATCTACACCCCATGCCCATTCAAAGTTGTAAAAATCATGACGCTGCACCCCACGGTTTACGTTCTAGGGGGCGCCAAAGATGACCCAAAAATCCACATTCTTAAAAGTCATTTTGGCCACTGCAGGAGTACAGAGTACTGCAGTTCTAGGGGGCGCCAAAGATGACCCAAAAATCCACATTCTTAAAAGTCTTTTTGGCCACTGCAGGAGTACAGAGTACTGCAGGATACACACACAAATACACACACACACACACACACACACACACACACTCAGAGTCTGTTTTTTAGCACCTGCAAAAACATGCTGTTTACATATTTGACAAGAATGCAGAGGCTTCCTTTTGCCCCTGAAAAAAATCAGATTTCAAACACAACTTGACTGTTCATTTCTCCAAAAGACAACCATGAAGCTCCATCCAAACCTGAAGCAGATAGTTGGTGCATGTGTACAGTAACCTGAGGAGAGTGAGGTGACTATTTCTGAGGAGAACATGAGCAGTGAAGATTCACCTTGGAGCTAGAACAGGGACGTACACATGATTATACAGGGGCAGGGGCTCAAGTTTTTTCCAGTCATTTATACAATATGGAAATTAATGTGAAATTAAACCACAAATATGTGTGATGAACTGTTTTTAAAACTTAAACTTCAAATAAAAATTGTAAACTTCAAAACATATGCAAATTTTTAACAAAGAACATAGTAATTTACCTCTATTTACATCAAAATGCAGGCAATGGCCCAGGCGTTCTTTGTAAAATTATTTACAAAACACTGTATAGTCTCACAAATGTCACTTTTTATTTATGCCACTACAAAAAAACATGATGTAAATGATGCATGATGTAAAACATGATGTAAAAAACTTGTGTAGATCCTCCTCTATGTCAGTCCATGTGTAATTTTTCCATAATTCTTTGTTTTTTGCAGCATTTTTGTTAGTGTAACTGCAGATTGTGCTGACTGTCTATGGCAAAAAAAAAAAAAACTGAAAATGCCTCAACATGAACCCCTGGTGGTCTCTGAGGGTGAAACCTGCTAACTGCTGCAGCTCTGTCAGCTTCTGTCTCCCATGCAGAGCTCGGAGCGCATGTGTGGCTCTGCACCCTTAGCAGCGTTGCTAACTCCTCAGTAAGGAAAGCCTGCTTCATGTCAGAGTCTCTAAACTCCAGAAGAAGTCGATAAAAGTCCCTTTCTTTCTAAAAAAAGTCGTTAGGGGGTCTGAAAAGTAATTGAATCTAACAACAAAGTCGCTAGGTTTGCAACTACGTGTCCCAGACTGCATCCCTGCTGAGAGTCCCTCCCTCCCTTCTCATGTTGCAGGAAGAACGTAAGCGCCCGCCCCTTGTCAATCAGTCACCATATAATTTTGGATTGGTTGTTGTGGTGAAGTTTTCCACCAATAGGAGAGATGTTGTGGTGTGTTTTTTTTTTCTTTTGGCAAGCCTTTTCCGCCTGTAAGACCTGTCACTAATGTGTGCATGCTATGTTTTCCTGTCTCATACAGCACGATCGAGCGCCGAACGTGATCAAAATAAGCAGAAAAAAAGTATCGCGGACATAATTTATCATAACTCTGGTTTTATTTGGCCTATCAACACAATTTAAAAACTGGTATATAGGTTGAGGTCCTCACTTTTGAGATAAGTTGAAACGGAGAGTTAACGAGGCTCCGTCTTGCAGCTACATCCGGTTAAATATGTCATGTGACTTGAACGCTGGGGAGCGTCAATCGAATCGAATCAAACCTAACTCTCAGATGAATCTTCAAAATTCACCTCAGAAATATGCTTATTATTCTTCTCAGAGTACTGCAGGATACACACACACACACACACACAGACACACACACACACACACGCACACACACACACACACACACACACACACACACACACACACACACACACACACTCAGAGTCTGTTTTTTAGCACCTGCAAAAACATGCTATTTACATATTTGACAAGAATGCGGAGGCTTCCTTTTGCCCCTGAAAAAAATCAGATTTCAAACACAACTTGACTGGTCATTTCTCCAAAAGACAACCATGAAGCTCCATCCAAACCTGAAGCAGGCAGTTGGTGCATGTGTACAGTAACCTGAGGGGAGTGAGGTGACTGCTTCTGAGGAGAACATGAGCACTGAAGATTCACCTTGGAGCTAGAACAGGGACGTGCACATGATAATACAGGGGCAGGGGCTCAAGTTTTTTCCAGTCGTTTATACAATATGGAAATTAATGTGAAATTAAAAAACAAAGTATGACTGTCCTGTGTAGGTGACAGTGATATCCAATAGGCTAGGCACTCACGAGGCTGGCTGTGGCAAGTGTAAGTGAAAGCAACACGCACTGGCAGGAAGAACAGCAAACGCCGATGAAGGAAAAGGGTCTTTGCAGTGATGGGCGTTACCAGAGAGGGCGATGGCCAGAGGACACGAATGGGACGGGGAGGCAGCGCGTTGGGGGGGGGGGGGGGGGCGACACGGCTCGGGCCCGCCAGTGCCCCAACGGGGCCCTAGTCTTCTTATTATTATTTTTCTGCCCCTTTGAACTGGAAAATGGCCCACTTCCCACTGGTGAAAAGTCATGAAATTTGGCAGGACGACCGGGCCTGGTGAAAAATTCGATATTCTGAAGTCGCCCAAAAAATCAAATGCAAAATGGCTCCATAGCGCCCCCTAAGGTGAAAAATTCACATGATTGAGTGTCACGCCTGTACGCTTTGTCAAAATGACACAAAATTTGACACACACGTGTATCTCAATAAGATCTACAAAAAAGTCAGTGCGGGCGTATCTGTCAAATGTACGGTTAAAGGGCTATTTCGCATTTTTTGCCGATCCGCACACATTGGAATTTCGCTAACTCCTCCGAAGGCTTTCGTTCCACCGGCACCAAATTTGCTCAGGCCAATCTACACCCCATGGCCATTAAAAGTTGTACAAATCATGACGCTGCATCCCACGGTTTACGTTCTAGGGGGCGCCAAAGATAACCCAGAAATCCACATTCTTAAAAGTCGTATAACTTTTTATTTTTGTCCTCACTGGCCTCCAAGTTTTCTAGGATGATGCAATGTCCAGCCATCAACACATTTGTGAAGGAATTTTTACTCCCCAAAAGAGCGCCCCCCCATGGCAGGAGAAAAAAGTCCATTTTTTCTTGTCTCCTAAGGCGAAAATTCACACTATTGACTGTCACGCCTTTACGCTTTGTCATATTGACACAAAAATTGACACACACATGTATCTCAATAAGATCTACAAAAAAGTCAGTGCGGGCGTATCTGTCAAATGTACGGTGAAAGGGCTATTTCGCATTTTTTGCCGATCCGCACACATTGGAATTTCGCTAACTCCTCCGAAGGCTTTCGTTCCAAAGGCACCACATTTGCTGAGGCCAATCTACACCCCATGGCCATTAAAAGTTGTACAAATCATGACGCTGCACCCCACGGTTTACGTTCTAGGGGGCGCCAAAGATAACCCAAAAATCCACAGTCTTAAAAGTCTTATAACTTTTTATTTTTGTCCTCACTGGCCTCCAAGTTCTCTAGGATGATGCAATGTCCAGCCATCAACACATTTGTGAAGGAATTTTTACTCGCCAAAAGAGCGCCCCCCCATGGCAGGAGAAAAAAGTCCATTTTTTCTTTTCTCCTAAGGCGAAAATACACATTGTTGACTGTCACGCCTTTACGCTTTGTCAAAATGACACAAAATTTGACACACACATGTATCTCAATAAGATCTACAAAAAAGTCAGTGCGGGCGTATCTGTCAAATGTACGGTTAAAGGGTTATTTCGCATTTTTTGCCGATCCGCACACATTGGAATTTCGCTAACTCCTCCTAAATCTTTTGTCCCATCGGCTTCAAATTTGCTCAGGTCAATCTACACCCCATGGCCATTCAAAGTTGTACAAATCATGACGCTGCACCCCACAGTTTACGTTTTAGGGGGCGCCAAAGAGGACCCAAATATCCACATTTTTAAAAGTCTTATAACTTTTTATTTTTGTCCTCACTGGCCTCCAAGTTTTCTAGGATGATGCAATGTCCAGCCATCAACACATTTGTGAAGGAATTTTTCTCCCCAAAAGAGCGCCCCCCCATGGCAGGAGAAAAAGTCAAGTTTTTCCTGCCCATCGCTCAATGGCTCAAACGCATCGCTCTCTCTGCAAAACCGAAAGGAGGAGCAACTTGCCATTTGGATATATACTAGCTGTGTTTGTGCCCTCACTCATGGTCCAGACTTTTTTCAAATAGGACATGTAGTTTGTCTGCAGCGAGTGTTTTGGTAGAAACTGCGCCTCCCATTCATTATAATGGGAAATGACCACAGACAAGTGCGCACACCATCTTTGGACCTTGAGTGTGACGCGATCGGGAGGGGGAGGCGGTCGCGCTGGGGGCGGCGCGACGCGGCTCGGGCCCGACAGTGCCCCACCGGGGCCCTAGTTCTTCTTATTTTTCCTCCCCTTTGAAGGGGAAAATGGCCCACTTCCCACTGGCGAAAACTCATGACATTTGGCAGGATGACCGGGCCTGGTGAAAAATTCGATATTCTGAAGTCGCCCAAACAATAAAATGCAAAATGGCTCCATAGCGCCCCCTAAGGTGGAAATTCACACTATTGACTGTCACGCTTGTACGCTTTGTCATATTGACACAAAAATTGACACACACATGTATCTCAATACGATCTACAAAAAAGTCAGTGTGGGCGTATCTGTCAAATGTACGGTTAAAGGGTTATTTCACATTTTTTGCCGATCCGCACACATTGGAATTTCGCTAACTCCTTCGAAGGCTTTCGTTCCACCGGCACCAAATTTGCTCAGGCCAATCTACACCCCATGGCCATTAAAAGTTGTACAAATCATGACGCTGCACCCCACGGTTTACGTTCTAGGGGGCGCCAAAGATGACCCAAAAATCCACATTCTTAAAGGAATCCACATCCCCCCCCCCCCCCCCCCCCAAGGCAGGAGAAAAAGTCAAGTTAACCCTGCCCATCGCTCAATGGCTCAATCGCATCGCTCTCCAGGCAACACCGTAAGGAGGAGCAACCTGCCATTTCGATATATCATAGCTGTGTTTGTGCCCTCACTCATGGTCCAGACTTTTTTCAAATAGGACATGAAGTTTGTCTGCAGCGAGTGTTTTGGTAGAAACTGCGCCTCCCATTCATTATAATGGGAAATGACCACAGACAAGTGCACACACCATCTTTGGACCTTGAGTGTGACGCGATCGGGAGGGGGAGGCGGTCGCGCTGGGGGCGGCGCGACGCGGCTCGGGCCCGACAGTGCCCCACCGGGGCCCTAGTTAGGGCCCGAGCCAGCTGCAGAGCAGCCGGGCGTAGGCCCTATTATTCCCCAAGTGGTTTTTCTTTGTTTCTTTCTTTCTTTCTTTCTTTCTTTCTTCTTTTTCCTCCCCTTTGAACTGGAAAATGGCCCACTTCCCACTGGCGAAAACTCATGAAATTTGGCAGGACGACCGGGCCTGGTGAAAAATTCGATATTCTGAAGTCGCCCAAACAATAAAATGCAAAATGGCTCCATAGCGCCCCCTAAGGTGGAAATTCACACTATTGACTGTCACGCCTGTACGTTTTGTCATATTGACACAAAAATTGACACACATATGTATCTCAATAAGATCTACAAAAAAGTCAGTGCGGCCGTATCTGTCAAAATTACGGTTAAAGGGTTATTTCGCATTTTTTGCCGATCCGCACACATTGGAATTTCGCTAACTCCTCCGAAGGCTTTCGTTCCACCGGCACCACATTTGCTCAGGCCAATCTACACCCCATGGCCATTAAAAGTTATCAAAATCATGATGCTGCACCCCAAGGTTTAGGTTCTAGGGGGCGCCAAAGATAACACTAAAATCCACATATTTAAAAGTCTTATAACTTTTTATTTTTGTCCTCACTGGCCTCCAAGTTTTCTAGGATGATGCAATGTCCAGCCATCAACACATTTGTGAAGGAATTTTTACTCCCCAAAAGAGCGCCCCCCCATGGCAGGAGAAAAAAGTCCATTTTTTCTTGTCCCCTAAGGTGAAAATACACATTGTTGAGTGTCACGCCTATACGCTTTGTCAAAATGACACAAAAATTGACACACACATGTAACTCAATAAGATCTACAAAAAAGTCCATGCGCGCGTATCTGTCAAATGTACAGTTAAAGGGTTATTCCGCATTTTTTGCCGATACGCACACATTGGAATTTCGCTAACTCCTCCGAAGGCTTTCGTTCCACCGGCACCACATTTGCTCAGGCCAATCTACACCCCATGGCCATTAAAAGTTATTCAAATCATGATGCTGCACCCCATGGTTTAGGTTCTAGGGGGCGCCAAAAATAACCCAAAAATCCACATTCTTAAATGTTTTATAACTTTTTATTTTTGTCCTCACTGGCCTCCAAGTTTTCTAGGATGATGCAATGTCCAGCCATCAACACATTTGTGAAGGAATTTTTACTCCCCAAAAGAGCGCCCCCCCATGGTAGGAGAAAAAAGTCAATTTTTTCTTGTCCCCTTACATAAAAATACACATTGTTGAGTGTCACGCCTGAACGCTTTGTCATATTGACACAAAAATTTGACAATCATGTGTATCTCAATTAGATCTACGAAAAAGTCAAAGAGCGCGTATCTGTATAATGTACGGTTAAAGGGCTATTTTGCATTTTTTGCCGATTCGCACACATTGGAATGTGGCTATCTCCTCCTAAGGCTTTCGTCCCACCGATACCAAATTTGCTCAGGGCAATCTACACCCCATGCCCATTCAAAGTTGTAAAAATCATGACGCTGCACCCCACGGTTTACGTTCTAGGGGGCGCCAAAGATGACCCAAAAATCCACATTCTTAAAAGTCATTTTGGCCACTGCAGGAGTACAGAGTACTGCAGTTCTAGGGGGCGCCAAAGATGACCCAAAAATCCACATTCTTAAAAGTCTTTTTGGCCACTGCAGGAGTACAGAGTACTGCAGGATACACACACATATACACACACGCCAACATACACACACACACACACACACACACACACACACACACACACACAGACACACACACACACTCAGAGTCTGTTTTTTAGCACCTGCAAAAACATGCTGTTTACATATTTGACAAGAATGCAGAGGCTTCCTTTTGCCCCTGAAAAAAATCAAATTTCAAACACAACTTGACTGTTCATTTCTCCAAAAGACAACCATGAAGCTCCATTTCAAACCTGAAGCAGATAGTTGGTGCATGTGTACAGTAACCTGAGGGGAGTGAGGTGACTATTTCTGAGGAGAACATGAGCAGTGAAGATTCACCTTGGAGCTAGAACAGAGACATGCACATGATTATACAGGGGCAGGGGCTCAAGTTTTTTCCGGTCGTTTATACAATATGGAAATTAATGTGAAATTAAAACACAAAGTATTAATAGAAAGGTAATGACTGTCCTGTGTAGGTGACAGTGATATCCAATAGGCTAGGCACTCACGAGGCTGGCTGTGGCAAGTGTAAGTGAAAGCAACACGCACTGGCAGGAAGAACAGCAAACGCCGATGAAGGAAAAGGGTCTTTGCAGTGATGGGCGTTACCAGAGAGGGCGATGGCCAGAGGACACAAATGGGACGGGGAGGCAGCACGTTGGGGGGGGGGGGACGCGACACGGCTCGGGCCCGCCAGTGCCCCAACGGGGTCCTAGTTATTATTTTTCCTCCGCTTTAAACTGGAAAATGGCCCACTTCCCACTGGCGAAAACTCAGGAAATTTGGCAGGACGACCGGGCCTGGTGAAAAATTCGATATTCTGAAGTCGCCCAAACAATAAAATGCAAAATGGCTCCATAGCGCCCCCTAAGGTGAAAATTCACATGACGGCTGTACGCTTTGTCATATTGACACAAAAATTGACACACACATGTATGTCAATAAGATCTACAAAAAAGTCAGTGCGGGCGTATCTGTCAAATGTACGGTTAATGGGTTATTTTGCATTTTTTGCAGATCTGCACACATTGGAATTTCGCTAACTCCTCCGAAGGCTTTCGTTCGACCGGCACCACATTTGCGCAGGCCAATCTACCCCCCATGGCCATTAAAAGTTGTACAAATCATGACGCTGCACCCCACGGTTTACGTTCTAGGGGGCGCCAAAGATAACCCAAAATCCACATTCGTAAAAGTCTTATAACTTTTTATTTTTGTCCTCACTGCCCTCCAAGTTTTCTAGGATGATGCAATGTCCAGCCATCAACACATTTGTGAAGGAATTTTTACTCCCCAAAAGAGCGCCCCCCCATGGCAGGAGAAAAAAGTCAATTTTTTCTTGTCCCCTAAGGTGAAAATACACATTGTTGAGTGTCACGCCTATACGCTTTGTCATATTGACCCAAAATTTGACAATCACGTGTATCTCAATAAGATCTACGAAAAAGTCAATGGGCACGTATCTGTAAAATGTACGGTTAAAGGGTTATGTCGCATTTTTTCCCGATCCGCACACATTGGAATTTCGCTAACTCCTCCGAAGGCTTTCGTTCCACCGCCACCAAATTTGCTCAGGCCAATCTACACCCCATGGCCATTCAAAGTTGTACAAATCATGATGCTGCACTCCACAGTTTAGGTTCTAGGGGGCGCCAAACATAACCCTAAAATCCACATTCTTAATAGTCTTATAACTTTTTATTTTTGTCCTCACTGGCCTCCAAGTTTTCTAGGATGATGCAATGTCCAGCCATCAACACATTTGTAAAGGAATTTTTACTCTCGAAAAGAGCGCCCCCCATGGCAGGAGAAAAAAGTCAATTTTTTCTTGTCCCCTAAGGTGAAAAAACACATTGTTGAGTGTCACTCCTATACACTTTGTCAAAATGACACAAAATTTGACACACACGTGTATCTCAATAAGATCTACGAAAAAGTCAATGTGCACGCATCTGTAAAATGTACAGTCAAAGGGCTATTTCGCATTTTTTCCCGATCCGCACACATTGGAATTTCGCTAACTCCTCCTAAGGCTTTCGTCCCACCGAAACCAAATTTGCTCAAGCAGATCTACATCCCATGGCCATTCAAAGTTGTAAAAATCATGACTCCCCTTCGCTCTCTTCGGCAAAACCGAAAGGAGGAGCAACTTGCCATTTGGATATATACTAGCTGTGTTTCTGCCCTCACTCATGGTCCAGACGTTTTTCAAATAGGACATGGAGTTTTTCTGCAGCGAGCGTTTTGGTAGAAACTGCGCCTCCCATTCATTATAACGGTAAATGACCACAGACAAGTGCACACACCATCTTTCGACCTTGAGTGTGACGCGATCAGGAGGGGGAGGCGGTCGCGCTGGGGGCGGTGCGACATGGCTCGGGCCCGCCAGTGCCCCAACGGGGCCCTAGTTATTATTATTATTATTATCATGATTATTATTATTATTCATTATTTATTAGTCCACAGTGTCAAAGCTTTCAACATGCCATCAAAAAAGTGCTGCACAGTTTTCCCTCTTGTCCAAGGAATCAATAAAACCACCCACTGCCTTTAGAGCCACTGTTTAAGTGCTGTTTGATCCCCAAAGCCTGATTAATAATTGGATAAAATATTATTGATCAATAAAAAGTCTTTGAGTCAGTAAAAAAGCATGCCTCTCCTCTACATCCTACCTCTCTTGGCTGCTGTCTCCTCGTCCCTTTTTCCCCCCTCTCAGCTTTTACAGCGTGCATATTGATTGGAGGAGCTCACATTGCAACGTTGACCATATTCATCCCGCCTCATCAGGCCAATTAGTAGCAGGATGATAAGCTGCAGCAACATCACTGTCCCTAAGCTCTCTCAGATGAATGTGGGGCTAATTGGGGTCAAGGTTGGGTTTAAGGCTGCGGTGAGTTAGAGCAGAAAGCACAGGCCGGGGCTAATCTAATCAGGTGCACCATCAGACCACAGTCTAATCGTGTCATTTAGTGAGCACTTAGATGTATATTGGAGACTGAAATAGTCCCTTATTACCACATGCCACGGTAAAAGTGGAGCATACATTTTGTGTGAGCGTCCTGCAGTTTGTGTGTGCGTGTGTGTGTCTGTGAGCGGGAAACGGTGTGTGAGTTAAGTGCAACCATCGGCCCGCGCCTGCCGCCATCACAGCCATCAAAGGCCCATCTGGGAAGCACGGATTTGCTTATGTGCGTGCGTGTGCGCGTGTGTGTGCACAACAGCAGTCACAGATCGTTCAGTGAAGAGCCCAGGTGTTCCTGATAAAGTGTTAATTAGATTAGCGCAGATCAAACAGGGGTGGCATTCGCTGGGGAGAAGAGGTGGAGGGGCCATCCCACAGGGCGCCAGCTCCAAATATTCCTTCTCATCTACCAATTAGGACAAATTAATCATTGAGTGGACTCATTTGATTGGGTCTCCTGAACTGCATGGCGAACAAATATACAGATGATACTGATCATTTAGAGGACAGTGGCGGTCGTGTCAAAGCTGGAGGACAGAGGATTGCAAGCCTTATAGAAAGACAAAGGTCTTTCTATGTAGTGCACACGATTTCAGTCGCTTTATTTTACCAAGTTTTCTGACAGAAAACTTTTGAGAAGACATTACAATGGTTCAGGTACTCTGCAAAAGTCTTACCCTATTTGATGAAGTCAGTGCTAGGTTCAAAAGCCAAAGACAGTGCCTGCATTTTGCATAAGTGACTGTTGGACATAAATTCAGCGAGACAACCAAAATAAAATGATTTTAAAATGTTACAGCAGCTGAAGAACATGTCAGTGTTTTTGGTGTTAGATTTATCTTGAAATGCAGAAACTGCAATGCAGTGACTTAACATACTCAACCCCCTCAGGTGGACACACTGAGGAAGTGGTTACAGCAGGGGCAATAGCAGAGTAGAGGCAGAGAACAGAAATTTTGAAGTTCTGGATGTGGGGATGTGTTTTTATGGATCACACCGTTTACGGGAAATTGAAAGGTGTTACTGAGCTGGCCAAAGGTTTTTTATGCAGTTTGTGATGAGTTTCTCATCTGGTTACAATACAGACTCAAATGAAAACAGATGTCTCTTCATAAACTACAAATCAGACTATCAGGAAGAAGGCAGATAATCTCTTTACATTAGTTTTTAGTGCATGGTGGTGCTAGGCAAGATAACACCTTGTTTTTGTCTGCCTTTGTTAACTGGCAAGTTAGTCCCATGAAAATCTGTCCGTCATGCCAGTGAAACCCTTCCCTGGTATTTTTGGATTCTTCACTCTCAAAACTGGAAATCTTGTATAATCTTTGCAGTTAGAGACGACTTTGAAGTTAAAAAAGAAAAAAAAAAATCATAGCAGATGACCGGAGGGAGCCAGTTAGGAATTTGGTATTTGCATGTTTGTATATATATATATATATATATATATATATATACAGTATATATATATTTCATTTATTTTTTTTTTTTTTCATTTGTATGTATGTTCAACCAAACATCCTGCAAGATTAAACCATAGACTATATATAGATTGCCTCCGGAGAACAGCACCCTTTGGTGACGGGCTGCAGTATAGGTCATAAATCCTGCCTCCTCAAGCAAACTTAATGGGGTTGTGGACAAACTTTTTTAAACTTTTTTTTCCGTTTTTAAAAGTTATTAGGGGCTCATGTTTTCTATGATTGACACTTGATACAGCCTCTGGATGTATGGTGATTGCATAACTCACCGGGGGGATACGCTGTTTGAGCCAAGCGTCATCACGGCGACTCTCCCGCCAAATACAATGCTACTGCGCAAGTGGTGGTTCCAGGAAGTGGAAAAAATCTTGGAAATACCGAGAGCAATTTGGCTTTAAATTCGTATAATGATGGAAGCAGAGCCAAGTTCCTCATAGTATATACAGTCTATGGGTTAAATATACATACATGCTTTGTGTTTACTGTTGTTGCATTTCTGGCTGTCTTCAAGACTACCCAAAGCAACTCTCTTCATCTTCCATGCAGGTCTGTTGTAAAAAAAAAAAAAAGCTCAACACACCTCACACCACAGAGTAATCTGGCAATAATTTTTAGAACCATAATCGGGTATTTACTGACACCATCAGGCCCCAAATCAGCACAATTATGTTGTAGTGTATCTCATAATTTGGCTAAAGCCTTGCCTCTTTATTCCAATCATTTATGTTCATTGTCAAAGGAGTTTATATGAATACATGATGATATTATATGATATGATTCTATGTCACCTTTAAAATAACTTGACATTCATTTTCATTAACATTAATTTATATATGGATGTGTTTCTTCACTGTTGCATTCATTTCACAATGCCACTGACTTTAGCGACATGGCTACAGGCTGTTGTTTTTTTATCCATCTGTAAAGTAAAGCACCCTCGCGCACACCTTTAAAGTCGCTATTGTATCCTCCTTAAATGATAATGATCCAAAGCTTTTTGCTCTGCTTATCCAACGATTTTTATCTCTGAACATCAAACTTTTATTGCTATTTCTTCATAACAGGCCATCTTATATCTGTAAGTCCTTGCCTGCAGAGAATTCTGTCAGTAAAGTCTGTCTGGCTTAAGCCTTGACAAAAACAGAAGCAGATGCACACCTGCACAAGTAAACACACTTCATCTCAGTTGGTTGTCATCCAGGGCCAGAACCATTTCCCAAACAAACCAAGCTTTGTGTGGCTGTGTTCCCACAGAGAATCAGGACCCGGTACAGGAAGACACATCAGTGACAGCACACAAAAATTCCACATCAAGCATCAGCAGCTGATGTGGATTTGTCTGCAGAGCACGACAGGAATGACAACATGTTTGCTCAAACCCTCAAAGTGATTGTTTGCTTTCTCCTCTCCACCTAAAGCTACCGTGGTGACATTACATTGTGAAGAGACACTTACTGATAGATTTACTGCAGGGTTTGTGTGATTTTCTGACTACTAGTGTGAAACCTTTGCCCAGACACAGCAATCATAGTTGTGTTGGCAAACAGGAAGAGAGAACAGCTCAGAGACTGTGCCATGAAGAAATCCTGTCCAGAAGTGGCCAAAGTCTTGCGTGAAAGGAATATAAACTAGACATTTACACGGATGTTTGTGTTTGACTTTCTCAAAATCAGCTATATTCTGCTGTAGCACCGGTTGGTCACATAGCCTCAGTGAGATTGTACCATGAGGACCGTAATAGCAGTAAGACTGCATTTACACTTTTTCAATATTTATTTACAGAAAGGTTGAATTGTCCGTTTAGTTGTCTGTTTTTAGCTTAAGATCCGAAACTTCTTCATTACTCGACACCACTTCATAACACCTTATTGGACCAAAGGGCCAATGGTGGTGGACGGCTCCTCTCTCTTTGCTGCAGGACAGACAGGTTCAGAAGATCTTTTGTACCCACAGCCATCAGACTGTACAACTCTTCTGTAAATAGTAGATGACTTTTTGACACATGACAACTGAGACTACAGACAATTGAATTTCTCTTGGGGGATAAAATAAAGTTATTATTCTTACCTAAATGTTATAGTTTTAACAGGAAGTCATGTAGCTTCAGATAGAGAGAAGGTCACTGTGCCAAGGGCAAAGCCCTATCCACTCGTGTCTTTTCATTTGCTTCAAGTTGCATCTGAGGACACAGTTTAAAGTTACTGCACATTACAAAAAAAGTGAAAAAAATATTGCAATCAAATAAATAATAGTTATTAGTTAATAGTTTATGATCATAAAGAGACTGATGAATTGTTCTATGTCTACAGTTGTCGCTCTTCAGTTTTATCACCTAAAGCACGTTTTACTTGGGATAGTAATATATTACCGATCTCTGATAAATCATGAATTAACCTCTGATGTCACTTGATAAGCCAAGTCTATAATTAACTCAAATTTGCCAGCAACCCCAAAAATGCAGAGGTCAAAGTTTATGAATACAAGAAAAGGATCATAGTCATGCAATAAAGCAGTGTCTATTTTCAGCCATGAATCCATCTGAAAGGTAGAAAATATTCCTTACCCTATGCTGCAAAGCACGTCATAACATTATAACAAATCTGATCACATACGATAAGACATCCCGTCAGTGCAAACTTGGTGATCTGAGAGGAACAAAGGGAGAAATACATATTTTAGTGCATATTTTTAACACTGATTCCAGATGCACACAGCTACTGTGCTGTCTAAACATTTCAAAGAAAGTTGTACTGTTTTATAATGCTTGTGTCATAGCCCACCTCATAACATTGAGTTTTCATTGTTGTTTTAATTACTAATATTTGCTGATCGACAAAGCAGTACGTAGAGAAGACTTACCAACTGTAAAGAAAAATGGGCCGGCTGAATTTACACCCAGGATTCTGCCAGAACTATAATGAATGAAGCTTCATTGCTTTTGGTCATTAAAAAGGTGCGGACACCTTTATATAAAGTTGCCAGAATTACTGGAATGACCATTGGGACTGGATTAATATCATCAGCGGACCTCTATGTGTCCTGTAATATGGAAGCTGGCTTACACTGAAATTTTCACAACACAAAAGACTAAAAGACTCCTTGAACAGAGGATCAGTGCTATGAGTTAAACAGTAAGAAATCTCTGCTAGTGGCCAGAAAACCTGAACAGCATCATTATGTGCTTTGGGACATCACTGTCCACAAAGTTCTTTAAAGTACACAAAGTTGTGCTACACTCTCTTTTAAATGATTAAAAAAAAACAACCCTTAAGAAACATTGCATACCACACTGGAGCTCATTATTTTGTGCTTGCATCTCGAATGAAAGGAGCTTTAAATGCACAGTTCAGCACCGAGGGAACATGCTATTTGTTTTTGTCTTCTTCTCACTCTCCTCACTCCTGAAGAGCTCTCTCATCAGGGAAGAAGGATTATTGTGGCACGGCCACATACTGAGAGTTTAAGTCTGTCTGTTGACTGAAGTCTTTTTAAACAGAGCCTTCTGAGGGGTTTATTTTCAGGATGGAAAGATGGTGTACTGGAGATAGACGGAGGTGTTTAAATAGAAAACACACAGTAGGATGGTATGGCACAATATGGAACTACAGTGTAACACACTTATTTGGGCACATACTGTAGAATAGATTTTTGCTATTGATTTCTCACTGAATGGCAGACTCTAGTATATTCTCCTTTCTTATTTTCCTATTCCTCCTCGACCTTGTATTCAAACCTCCGAGAAGCAGCTCTTGCCTTGAGAGAAAAAAAGATGCTTGATGTTTGTTGAAACACAACAAACCATAAATATCTGACATTTTGGTTCCTGTTAATGGAGACATATCATCTATTTTAATCATTAATAAAAGTCTTTGTTTATCTAAACTGCTAACTGGGAAAGATGTTTTATTATATGTCCAATAAAGATAAGTGGTAATATGAAGTCTTTGTAAAGTCAAAGAACTAAATGCCTTTAAAGTAATACATTTGAGTTACTCCATAATTATAAATAAAGTGCTACCTTCCAGGAGCTCTTTGAGCTGTACAGTGCAGCTTTATCAACTTCACTGATGTATGTTTATTATTAAGCACAGTTCAAACTGCATGTTTACAATGCCATTGTTTTGCATTTCAACAGTGTTATTAGGATCAATAGGTCCAGATGAAAGTGATCCTGACTGAACTTTAGCTCCCTCTGCATGCCGCTGTCTGTTTACATTTCTGTGACTGTGTGCTTTGTCATAAGCTGGGTCAATTGGTTTTGTTGTTTGTCTGTACGCTTGTTTTCAGAGTCACTTTCATGTGAAGCTGTAGCTTACATCCAGGAAAAAGGAGTGAAATTCACCCATTCATCAAGATTAATTGGTCTGACAGCACCAAGCTAGTGAGGCATATGACTGACCCTGACGACCTGTTGAGGTCTCATCGATCCAAAGCCCACAGCGTTGATCGGCCTGCAGTCACGTGTATTAGATTAGATTAGATTAGATTTTCCTATATTCATCCCTCAGTGGGGAAATTTAAATTTTATATTCTTCATATTAAATGAAGTGCTTAAGTAAGCATTGCTCTGTGGGGATTCAAATGTTCCAAAATAGACCCTGATGGTGATGCAGTTGCTTGCTAACATCATTATGATTAGCTGGACGTGTATACTTAGCCTTTGGTTAGTAGGTTAGGGTGACCTAACCTACTTTTGAGGGGCTGTCCAGCCTTGTTTGGCTTTGTCCGGGGGAGGTTATAAAATCCTTCAAATGTCCGGGGTTTTGTATGGAAGTTTTGAGTTTGTGTCACATGGACTTAGTAAATTAGAAGCACATAAAAACACTCGATCCGACCGGAAAAACTTTTAAAATTAACTACGTGCGACTCCACCCCCATGTTGTCATGTCCTGTTTTTGGGGATTCAGAATACGGTCACCCTAGAGCTGGGCAAACTCGAAGTATTTTGGTGATATTTTGATTTCATTCGACATAAAATAAAAATTATGTTTAATGTGCCGGGGAGTTCAGTAAAAAAAGTAGTGGTGTTCATTTTTTCTATAACACTGGGAGCAGGAAGAAGGTTTAACTATAGTGTGTTGGAAATGACAAACCTCCATCTGATTGAAAAAAAAAAGAAAAAGAAAATCACTAATTTATTATGATTGGGGTGCTAATGTTGGCAGCCATGCCTCCTTTCAACTGTGAATGATACTTTGTCTTATTCTTCTTTTTTTCAATCAAAAATAAATTTCTCTTATCAATTAGCATTCTGTTGAAACAAATCATATCCCATGAGGGGTGACATAAATCCCCTCCAAATAAGCAATGAATGCCAAGTCTTTCATTTTTGAAACAATGAACCGCTCGACATGCTAAATGTTATTCATATCAAATAAAACCTCCTTATCACTCATGGATGTGACATGTTGTCACAGTGGCACTTGGGAGCAAATGGAGTGATCCGTCTCCTCCTCTTGCTTAAACGGGAACAGCTTGCTCATAATTGCTGGAAAATGTCACCACAGTTGATTACCAGTGATTTGTACCACTGCAAAGGGAATCCAAATAAAAAAGTGAAGTTGATGAGTGCATATTTAATGAGGCTCATGCATACTAATGTGGGTATCTCATTCCGCTCCATTTTGCCGGATAAACACATGCAAATTCCTGCTAC
Organism: Xyrichtys novacula; assembly: GCA_962446985.1. NCBI lineage: Eukaryota > Metazoa > Chordata > Actinopteri > Labriformes > Labridae > Xyrichtys > Xyrichtys novacula. Next base: position 24,365,096 of record OY660868.1, on the reverse strand, counting down.
CAGTCAGAGAAAACACCGAAAGACAACCTAATGAATGGAATAGAAATATATAAGCTGTCATTACCTCAAACAAAGTGGTCAGTGAGAAGCTGTGTTATTTTAGCAAATACAGCTGTTGGAGAACGTCTACAGCTGGTTGTGCATGCATCGAAACTGTAGAGAAAAATGTATGCAGTCATGCTTTAATCAGTGATTCTGGAGTTTATAATGTGCTTTCCAGAAATACCACACTTGAAGAAATGGAGGACGTCTGCACTGGGATGCATGCCTCAGAAGATTTATGTGTAAAAGTAAATCATGGTTTATTCAAGTGGAGATCCATGCATTCCATTTCCAGCTGAGTGTAGAGAAGTGATTGAACCAAAATTTACCAAACAGATTAAAATCTGAGAAATAAAAATACCACATTTTGTAATTAACATTCCCCCAAGGCAAAAAATTTAATAACACCAGATTAATTCATTGAACTAAACATTTTAATTCTAGGGGGGACATTTCCAAATCGGAGAAACGTTGACTCTCGCTGGGTAACCCTTAAGATTTCTGCTAATAAAACAAGAACTTAATGAGTAGATTAGTAGTTTCTGATCTTAAAAGTAAAGAGCTCAATTTGTATGCCAGTGTTCGCGCTCAGCCTTTGCCCGTCCAGCTGTACGGCACCAGGACCCCCTCTGAGTGTCTAATGAAACAGCTACTTTCTCTGAGATGCACTGCGCACACAAACGTGTCAAGTTTGGATAAATCCTGTGTAGCAAAGCACACACACACACACACACACACACACACACACACACACGCACGCTTAAATGATTCTGGTCACGATGAGCATATGGGCTTCTGATTCTGCCCCTCACCTGTGCAGCAAACACATGTTGACATTGGTTGCCTGGCAGGAGAGTAATCAGTGTTATTTCGCCCATATCAGATTAATAACAGCAGCGTATACATGCGAGGCTATAATTTGATGTACAGAGCCCAAACTAGTCATCTCTTTCCCTCTATTGTCGTCCCTCTAAGCACAATGTTGTCTCCAACAAGCTGTTGACCTGCCATGCTTTATTTCACATGCACCTGTTTGGATTCACCAGTATGTAAATCCGCCCAACTTCAAGGGTCCATCAGCATCTGCCAAATGCCAGACGGGGAATACAGATGCAGACAGATAGGTGTTTAGGAAGGCGTCTCACGTCTGCCTACTGAGGAGCAGCACAACGAGTTGGCTACAGCCACAGCAGCTCCGACACTCCCATTCTTCAACAGGATTGATTCTCACCAACCACTGGCAATCTGACTCATCAATATTCAGAATCACACTGCACTAAAATAGCTCCAGCCTGCAGATTTTTACCCATAGAGCAAGATGAGGTGATTATTATCTAGAATGAGGAGGTGGGAGCTGGATCTAAAGGCTGTACTGTACAGAGATCCAATCAAGTGAATTCATTCTTCTGCAGTTTAGATTTTGCTGTCAATTCAATTAAATCTGAATTAAATCTGACACTGCATCTCTGCACTATTATGTACAGTGTTATTACATATTATACCTTTTTTTCACCTGGGAGGTGTGGGAAAATGAGCAGTCTATCTCAATTTGTGATGACTTTCTGTGACCTGGAAATTTGTTTTATGTATGTGCAGGTTTCGATTTGAACTTATGTCTCCAGGATCTCATCAAGCTTTTCTCTCAATCGCTTCAAAATTAAATCAGCAGAATGCAGCTGTAGATTTCCAGCACACCAGATGCAGGGAAGATGCAAAGAGAAAATAAGAGAATAAAAAGCAGCAGAATAGAGTTCCTCCAGTCTTTAAAAAAGAAGGTGCACAGTCAGAGGATCAAAGCACCTCGTTTAAGGGAGACACTGAACTGTGTGGTCAATAATCTGTGCCTTTTTTTTGCCTTGAAGTGTAAGAAAACTTGTAAAGCTGCTTTCCAGCTGTCCAGCTTATACAGCAAAAGAAGTCTGTATTTGTACTTCACAGCAGGATGAATACGTACAAGTGTTTCTTTAAAACTCTCAGTCCATCATGCAGATTAAGTGCAAAGAAGGATTGCACCGTAATGCAACTGCAAACAGCCTTTCATTCACTTCCATCTACTCAACACTAAAGCTCCTTTAACTTTTGGACTACATTTCAAAACATGCTCTTTAATGGTCAAAGCGGTTCAGTCATGACTGAAAGTACAGAAATCTTTGTGGTGTCATAAAGGGATATTTTGGCGTAAAATTCAGTTCAGGTCAAACACACTATAACACAGAGTCAGGGACCCCCCCGACTGCTTGCTTCTCTAGTTATACCAACTTTAGTAACAACCGCACAATAGCAATATACAGTGGTCTACGTCTCCTAACACAAACTTCAACAAAAATCACCACTCTATAGCCACAAATAATGCTCAGAACAGCACCTAACTTCATCAACGGTACATATAGGGTCCTTACCACAGCACTATCCACTAGACATCTTTTTAGCTTTGCCGAATTTCTTTAGCAATGAAACTAAATACAACTCACCCACTCTCTTCCAGCAGCTGCTTGTTTGTTCAGAGACCTCGGGTGAGTCCATCACCGACTACAGCAGGGTGACACAGCTCAAGGAAGAACATTTATGATTGTTATTTTATCATTTCCTTTAAGTAACAATCACCATATTAATCATTTGAACTGCAGACGGGGTAGTTCTTCTGCCTTAGCGTCTCGGTCTGATTTCATTTCCATGAAGAAATAGTCATAAAGGTTCTTCCTTGAGCTGCGTCACCCACCTGCAGTTGGTAATGGACTACCCGAGACCTGAGAAGCAAGCAGTCGGCAACATTCATCTCTCGAGGGGGTGTCTAACTCGGTGTTATGGTGTGTTTGACCCTAAATTAATTTTACGCCGGAATATCCCTTTAAGGAGAAAATAAGAGAAAACTTGAAGGCAGTATGGAGGTTACAGTCCTCATTGCAAAGGTTGTTGGTTCAATTCCCAGTCAAGACCCTTTGATGCATTTCTTCTTCTTTCTGCCACCCACAAATCCATCTCTCTATTTTGCAATCCTACAAAGGCAACATTTTATACTTTGTCCCAACTTTATTTGTTAAAGCCTCTGTGAGGAACTTTGGCTTATATTGATTTTGACACCCTCTGTGGACTTAAGTGCATTTTATTACTTTATTGATTTGGTCTTTTACATGCCAGGACTATATTTTCTGAGAAATAATCCTGTCCTGCTTCTTTAACAACCAACTGCCATTTATTGATAATGTTTTCTGTTTAAAATGAGAAGAAGAAAAAAAAGTGGTTTTCTAATGCCAGCTGTCAGTGATCTGGTCTGACACCTACTCCCTTACAGCAGTTTCAAGTATTGATTATTTCACAGTCGAATTAGCCAACAAGTTAAAAACTCCTCATAGGCCCTTCAAAAAAAAGAAAAAAGAAAAAAAGGATTATATTGTAATCATGTTGCCATATCAAAACTCATCAGTTTGAACCATAGAGTGTATATACTATGGACTACTGTACTGAAACCAACATTGCACAGAGGCGTTGTATGCACTCCACCACTTGTGCAGTAGCATTGTGCGCATTCGGTGGAAGAGTCGTTGAGAGTCACTGTGATGAGGCTCGGCTCAAACAGTGTATCCCCTTGGCTACACAATCTTTGTACCCCCATAAGCTGTATCAAGTGTCAATCATTGAAAACATGAACCCCCTAATAACTTTTAAAAATGGAGCTGCACAGAAAAAAAAGGACTTGAGCACAAACCAGTCTTACAATATACAATAACAATAATAATACAATAACTACTTGTCAACATCACAACCAGAGGGGAGCTGATATTTAGAGAGATTCACTCATGACAGACTAATCTACCTCAGTCCGGTTTGAACTCAACATCAGTAAACTTAAATATAATGAGTTTCCTCTGTCTACAACATTAGGTTGATACAACTGCTGCTTTTATTCCTAAGCTTATTCAGGGACTGTATATTTCCCTTTTTACAAGCTGCAGTCTTAACTAAATAGAGTGACACTAAAACAAAGGATTTGTGAAGAGGATCCAGAAAGACTTTAGAGGTTTGGGCTCAATAAACATAAAATGTGTGATTTAAGTTCTGTTGAAGAAACTTGCTCGAGCGAGACGTGTTGAGTACAAACAGCGTAGCCAGAGCTCCTTTTGTAGAGCAAGACTTATGAGGAAAACAAAACACCTCTAGTCAGCTGCTGTCCTGAGAGTAAAACCAATGAAAGAACAAGAAGAAGGAGGTAAAGTTTCCTTCAAAACAGTCGGACAACAATCAGCATCTCAGATGTAATTCTCCACAGTCTTTGAGACTCACAATCCATCCAGCGTTGAAGCAGATGGCTTCCAGCAAGTCTGAAATTCTGACTCCTGTCACAGAGAAAAAGCCGAGATGAAACAAAACTGAACACTCAAACAGAGTTATGAATGAAAAAAGCACAAGACTGTCTGTTCTGTGGCAAGCATGACTGACATGTTTTCAGAGATCCTTCCTATTGTCAAAGACAGCCGCTGGTGGAAGTGTGAGAGTGTTTTTTTTTTTTTTTTTTCTCTGCAGCTGTCCTGCACAATTTGGGTTTGAGAAGACTGTCATTATCTAGAATATACTGAGGGCCAAATTAAAACATGATCTGACTTTGAAAGATGTAAATGTATACAGTAAGAGTTTAAGTCTGGCACAAGTAAATATGTACATACATCAACAGAGCTAAAAAGACACATTGGTTTTACATATCAGTCTGTTGCCAGGTTTCAAAATCATCCCCCATCCCCAAAAAAGGAAGCAAGTTTAATTATAAATCCTGAAAATGATTCGATCAGACTTTGTTGGCAGAATCAAAGAAACTCAAATGACTGATGTCTGAATCAGAAACTGCTCTAAAGTTTACAAAGTTTTAATTTGGCTAAAAACTTTTTTGTCACCTTTCATTGTGCAGTGTAGAATTAAGCTTGAGAGATGGTACGCAGATGTTATTTTTATCTCTGGATCCATATGGAAACTTGGCACTTTGCACAACCTCACAGTGCAGGAAACACAACAAGCTGAGTTAAGAGGATGTCTCCAAACAGCAGGTAGGATAGCCAAGACAGCCAAAGAGTCTCAGTCATGTTTTTTTTTTTCAGACATTAAAGCCTCCTGTTTCATCTTCACCCAAAGAAACTTAAAGTGAGACTGTTTTTATTGAAACACACTTTCTTTTTCTTTTCAAGGTTGGTTTCAGCAGCAAATGATACTTCATTGTGAAACAAAAAATATGGTTAAACTACAGCATGCTATTGGCTTCCCTCTTACAAACACAATTTTAAGGTTGATGGAAAAGACACATGGCATGTTGAAATTGACTTTTTTGTGTCTAAGTTTAAAAAAAAAATACTATTTTAAATTTGATGCAATTGACATGTTTGAATAACTGAACACTGGCATATTGCGCTTTATGTTGCTTTGCCACAAGTTAAATACCCACTCAGATGAAAATCATGTTTCTCTTGTTCTCTACATGTTCATATAACATTTTTCTGATGCTACATATCATGAGAAAACTAAGAGCAACATTGCATTTCTTGGTATTTCTTCATTTAAATCGCTGTGAACCCCTGGCAGACCCAAAGAGTGAGACAGTGAGATTTCCTATGTCACAAATCCAAGCTCCGCCTCCAGAGCCCAGCTATGCAGGGCAGACTGAGAGGACGATCGCGGAACAAGCGTGTGCATTAGCAGATTGCAACGCTTGTAAGAAAACTAATTATATTAACTTTACTCATGCCCCTAAAGGTAATAGTTTTTGAGAGCTGAATAACTCCTGTACTATACTACCTGCCATGTCTGCTACACCGGCAATGTAAGGCTACAAGTGAATTGCTAATGAGCTACTGGAGCTCTGCAGAAGAAAAGCCCTTGAAAATGACACAGGTAGCATGATTTTTGCTAAAAACTTCATAATCACAATGTAAAGACCACTGAGAACACATTCAATTGAAAAAAATTAATAAATAAGATCGGGATGGGACTTTAAGAGGTGGTATTCTTTCGTGGTACAGAATTAAGGCTACACAGCAGTTTAGGTTGTAAAGAATATGGTTTAATATTCAGAAATATGCAAAGTATTCTAGATTGTAACATAAGTCCCATATTAACTGTATATGTTTTCAGCACTAACGCCTTTCCAGAATGCATCCACATAATATATCTGGGCTGCTGGTTTTTGAGTGGTGTACTGGTAACATGCCAGGTTGCTCCTCTCCACTTTAGAGAGGAACACAAAGTGTCCATGATTTCCAAAGGGAACGCCAGATTTATATTTGTCAGACCGTAGGGCAGTCTTCCACCTCTCCTCAGTCCATTTAGAATTGGCTGAAGCTTTCAAAAGAGGACAGTTTTTCTAAATCATGTTAAAAATAAACTCCAGATAATTAAATTCTTTGCAATTTTAGACAGCAGATATCATTCAGACTTCTCTTTCTCCTGTTTGCTCACCCAGTCTCTCAAAGGGTTGCAAACCTCTCCCCCTTTTATTTCTTAGAGTCTCAGCTTCTCTTGAATCACTTTTTTATCCCAGTCATCCAAGGTGCGTATTTGAGCATCTCACACTGTTTATAGTGTTGATCTCTCTGCCCCGACATTTTTGAAACTTTTTGATGGCATCAAGCTCACATTGAGCATTTCTTTTCATCTAACAACCATTGTTTTCAGCATCAGGATTTGATGTCTTTGCACTATATAAAATTAATTGCTTAAATGGTTTGAAACGTTTTTTTTCCCCCCCTGGCAGCCTGACTGTTTGTGCAGTTATAGTTGTAAATGGGCGAGGGCAACTTTTTAAGCCTCCTTCAAGTCTCCATCTAACTTTTGATGCAAATATAAACACTGATATGTGTTTTCTTGCAAAACAGAAGTAGAAGGTCCCTATGCAAACTTCCCCATGTGTGTCAATGCTCAACATGTAAGCAGGGTCACGCACTCTAGTTATTCAGTCCACATTAGTTTCTCATTAGAAGGAAACACATGGCTGTATGCCATATGTTTCTCAATGGTTTCTCCTGTCTCTCCATCTATTCTCTACAGCTTCTTAGTGCCTATCATGGTCTCAGGGGACTGCAGACCATCCCGGCATACATTTGGCCTCAGGCAGTAAATGCTGCAGATAGGCTGCCATTTATTTGCTGGACATGTTCTGTGTGTTGCAGAGGAGTAAGAACAGATTTGACCCTGCAGAGATGTGTCCTGGATGAAGGATTTTTTTGTGCCAGCATTTCTACAAGTACCTCTTTCTGGGAATTGATTTAGTGGAGCCGAGACTTTACTGTACAATTTGAACAGCTCACGCTTGTCATTTTATTTTCAGGACTTGTCAATGAACTGTAATTTTGTGTGTGAAATCTCTAAGAATAATATGATTGAATGAGCGTGGCTTATAATCCTTGTGAACATCTCAGGCAGCCTGTTAATTACAAGCTTTGATAAATTCATGCTTTTCTCATGCCGGAAGGAAATCCATTCATGTACACTTGTCAATTGAACAAAAGAAAATAAAAAAACATGGGAGGAGGAAAAGGCCTAATCCCATTTAGAAGAGAAAAAAACAGCCTGAAGGCCGAGGGTAAAAGGTTGTTCATGAAGGATGGCAGAAAATGAAATCAAAGGATAATAAAAAAAATAGAAATAAAGGACTGTAAAAGCTCATCCGGCAGTCCGCCGAGCATCAACTGTGTAATAAAATTTGGACCAGTTTCCTGGATGCATGTATTCTGTTTAGTAGAGATCCTTTCCAGTTATATCTTTTGAAATGTTCATCCTGTTCTTTTTTGCGGCGATTTGGGATCATTGTTACCTTACTTAAGTTCTTTTCAAGTTCATACGTAAAACAAAAATAAAATAAAAATACAACTACTCAGAAAGTTAGGTCCACATTGTCCATTGCATTCTTTCATTCAGGTTGAATCTGCTGTGTTTTCAGCTCCAGCTTATTCAGGAGAGACAGGCTGATAATTAAGAGTAATATTTGTTATACAGAGGTGAGTGATGTGATATCAAGTTGTTCTTTGGTGCATACTCTGAGAGTTATGGTGACCAGAGGGAGTCCAGACCCTGAAGGTGGAGCTGTTGGCTGATGTTGTAGACTGAGACTAATGAGCTGATGGATCTTATGGTAGTGAGGACAGGGGGCACTAGTAATGTAGAGATAGCTGATGAAGTCATGCAGGGCTGATGAAGGTGGTGTCAAGTACATGTGTAAAATAGAGGGAAAAAAAACCTGCAGTTAAAAATGGTTCTTCATTTACACACAGACACCAGTTAAATGAGTAGATAGGTAGACAGGTGGGAGATCATATAGTTGATCCAGTTTACCTGTAGAAAGGTGAGTTGTGACACTTCTTCACTTCACTTCTACTTTTCTCTCCTTCATGGGTTCAGCAGAGCCTCAAAGAGCTGTGCAAGTGATTTCATTTAAGAACTAACTGTCCTGGACTAGCACTGTGTATGTTATTAGCCTGATTTGTATTATCTTTATTGGATTTCAGGCCACAGTAGAAACAGATAACATAGACATTTACGGGCCTTAAGAACCATTTAGTACCTCTAAAAGGTCCCAGGATCCAAAAGGTATCTTGTGCATTTGGTGGAAATGTGCCAAAAGCTGAATCTACAAGTGAGTTTTCAACATGTTGCTACTTAAAGGCTCATTTATGTCTAACGTTATATCCAGATACGGACAGAGCTCTCCGTCTGTGCTTCTTTTTCTTTTTGTGCGTATTTTTGCACACATCCCATAAGTGTACGGATATGAGCTAGATGGAGCAGTACCACCTGAAACCATGGGGGCAGTGTTGCTGCTGTCACTACCCGATACGCATCTCTAGAGAGAAAAGAAGACAATGGCGGGTCATTTCAGTGGCCTGACCGACCACCGCCTCCTCCAATGCTGCCTCTGTTTCTGTGTCCTATGCAAAATATACATTAGCTCCTCCACAGTCGCCATGTTTCTATTTGCTTGTTGTTGTCAGAAACTTTTGACTCCAGCCCGCCCTCTGGTGGATGTAATGGTTAACATCCATGCCAGTGTAAAGATCGCATGTAAATATGTGGGCAGTGACGGAGCCATCATTTGAAACGGACTCGTACATTTTCATACGTATGGTGAACATAAATCAGCCTTAAGAAGACCTTTAAGATCAGCATTATAAGGTCTGCCAAATGGGCCAAAGTTGCAGTCTGAGGGTGGTCAGCCTCTGAACAGTCTCCTCTTTTATATTTGGTCAGCAGAAAGTGTTTCTGCCATTGAGTATTATGTCAAGACCCTTTTTCACAGACTTGGCTTTGTAGCTGATAGATTATGACAGCTTCTGTGTGCAGATGTCCACTGTGTCTGACCTTTTATTGTTTTTTTTTGTGATTGTCCCGTTGAACATGTGCAGACTGTATAAACTCTTTTTTGGCTGTGTCTTCAAACATATTGCCCCATAAATACAATTCTAATCATCCCAGGACAAATTTGTGGAGTGGACTCCTGAGGCCAACTTCAACATTACAAACCCTCTCAGCACACTAAATCATCAGAGAGAAAATATAAGTATGTACCATAACTCATGAAGAGTACCTGAAAATGTCAACCCTGCAAAGTTCAAAAATGACTAAAACTAAAGCTTTCAGATTTATGATTTCAAGTGATAAAGTAGTTTTGAATATTGCCCATTCAGACACAGATTTCTAAAGAATCAAAAGATTATTTTTTTTTTTAGAGAAAGAGACAGTTTTTCACTTTCTGCACAAACAAAAAGTTCCTCTCATACTCAGGGATAAAATTTTCAAGTTTTCAATTCAAACAGTGTTTCATATGTCTGCTGCTGACTCATCGATGAAAGAAACACAGAATCAATAATAGATCACCTGAAGAAAACTTGGACTTAAAGCAGAATTTGAATCATGATCTCACTTACTATTTTCCTACATACACTCGTCAAGCTTCATTTCCATCGATCTTGAAATCAAAGGTAATAAAACCCGTCAATCCTTTTGCTGCTTTTGAAGGCTGTTATAACCTCAAATATCCTATTGACTGCAGAAAAAAGGACCCTGAAGAGAACTCGAGGCTGTAAGTGCAGCACTTTTTGTGCTTTTAACTCTTCCGCCCACATCCCCCCCAAACAGTTCAGTCTGAGCAGAGACCTTCACTGCTTCTGGTGAAAAGACTGAGGAGGTCTGATTTCTGATCCTATGAAAACAAACAGCGACTGCCTCTCACTCTTAGATGACAGCCATGTTGTCCTGGGGTGTGACAAAGACACTCTAAATACAGATATATAATGATTATTATTATTATTGACTAAAGCTGAAGAGTGGATCGTAAAAACAGCAGCAGAGACATCTGTACTGTCTGTGGAGGATGACAGCCAACATCAGACTGAAGCAGAGGTGACAGAAGCTGAGGTGTCTGCTGCAGAGGTCTCACATGTCTGCAGAGCGAGTCCACCGGTCAAGACTATTTCTGTCTGGCCTGGATTGTTATTAAAAGAGAGGGCTGAGGGAACAGGACTGCTTGTTGCACAGAACAGAGGCTGTGAACCTTGAAGCTCTGGTGTGATGGAAACAAACCACAGGACACCTGAGGTCAGCTGACTGACAGCCTGTTTCCTTCAGAGCAAGACTTCTTATTCCTGCTGTGTAACAAGCAGTCACAGTCCTGACTTCTTTGTACCTCAGAGGATGGAATTAATAATAATAACTGTCTCCTTACCTACCTCTGTGGAGAGCATCTTGATCATTAGATCATCTAGAGATAAAGGCGTGCTGTAAATCCTGTTTTTTTTTAGACGTTCAGTCTCCCACTCTTCCTAACACTAACAAAGCTAAACAAACAGGGGAAAAATTTTGGAAAAGAAAACTGAAAAAACAACCTTACATGAGGAAGAAAAAGTCACAGTTAAGTTAAACATGGAATTATCAAAAAAAAAAAAGTAAGAGTAAGTAAAAGAGTAAGAGTAAAATCTATGTTAGATAAAATTCTGATGGGACTCTCTTCCAGTTTTACAATCTAGTATTGGAAATAACATTTCTGAGATCCAAATTACAAATTATGCTAGCTTGCCTGAGTTTCTCCAGAAGAGAGTGAGTCTCCAGACCTGTATTTAGGCAGATGCTGTACAGTTTGCGTGGGGGTGATGGTATAAATGCCCTTGTTTTGGGACTCTTAGAAGACTCATGTTGGGTATGGTTTCCAGGCAAAAACAGAAAAAGTCTAGGAGATTATACCTTTAAATTTAAGAGCTTTAAGATGATTAAAAAGTGTCTCCTGCCCTTGGACTTCCTGCCTGAGTGCACATTAAAAACCTCTCTATCCCATCTAATGTTTTATAGTTTGGGATCTTGGCCCATTTACATATTTAATCCTGAACAGAACAACCTTTTATCCACAAATTATCTCACTGTTGGATATTTTAGTCACTGTAAGGAGATGTGATGATAAGGGGTCTCCTTAAACTCCTCAACCAGCCTTTTTATCAGGCTCTATTTCCTGTGTAGATGTGTAGATAATAACTTGATGTTTTTGTGTGAGAATCAATAACTTGACCATGCACTTTAATTTGTAATAAGCCTATTGTTAAATAGATTGATTGGCATTGTTTCAGATATGTCAATTTAAACTGATGAACTGATGAAGGAGATAAATGAGCCCTGGCAACACCTGCTGCACTTTTGGCTATGGCAAGTATCATGATGTGAAGGAGCCCCTGTTTGTTTGACCAGATTTTCGTTTTCTTTTTATCAAACAATGAATCAGTCAGTATGTTTACATGACACTTGAGAAAACCGAATTGTTGCCTTACTCCAATTAAGACCGGACAACTGAAGTTCATGTAAACACCTTAGTCCGGCTATAATCAGAGTTTGAAAACTCCAGTTATAGTCAGAGAACTCCAATTAAGACACCCAGATAATGCAATAGGAATTTGATTTTCTCTACCATGTAACCAGTGTAGTCGGAGTATGATCGGACAATGGATGTGTGCCACGCCCCTGTAACCCCGGAACAAAAACACCAGAGAAGAAGTGGCACTATCATTTAAATAACTTTCGAATCAGAGGCAACTGCAACATGGCTGAAGTGCGAAAGAAAGTCCACTTTTGGAACGGCAAGGAGAGCGCCGTTATGCTTTCCCTCCTGAAAGAAATGGACATTTTAAAGTATATGGACGGTCGCTAAACAAGGAACGGAGACATCGTGAAAAAAGGTCCGGAAACAGCGCCGCTGAAAAGACCAATATCGCCCCCTAGTTTTGGGGAGGAGGACACGTTCACGTCAGAGAGAAGTCCGATACTACAAAGAAAAAACAAATTATGAGCTTAGTCTGATTAAGCTGTGCATGTAAACGCACTGAATGACTGTGACATTATCTGTAAATTTTCATTTGGATTGCCTGCATCATAAATCCTTGTTTTTATCATGAATTGTGATCGTAAGTTAACTCGACAAATTAAAAACTGTTGAATTAACTGTTTTAAAGTGTATATGTTAAATTGATTGGTAACCCAAACAAACTAAATGTTTTTTTTTTTTTTTCCATTCTCAATAAATCTTTAAACCTCACTTTTAAAGTGGCCTTGTCATCCGTCAGAGGTGTACAATATAATTTCTTTTAATCAAAGAAAACTTCAATAAGTGTATTGAAAGAAAAAGGTTAAATCACATATCAAATGATTTCCAAATCTCGTGGTGGAGCTGAGGACCTTCTTAGACTCACTTCATTTGATGTAGTTGTCTGTTGTATATTAAACGAGCAGGAACAGTTAGTAAAGCCAAAGAAGGCGACGCTTTAATATAGTTAACATTTTAGTATCCCTGAGAGAGTCTGAGAATTAAAACAGAGCTGTGTTTTAGCTCTTTAATTTGGTATTTGATAGTTCCCTCAGGTAATATCGATGCCGCTGTGTCTAATCTGTGCTTAATGTTTGTGCAATCGTCTGTTCTGGGATGCTTGCACTGTTTGATGTTGTCTCTCGTCTGCTGCTGGACACTTAAAACTGATTGAAGATGGGGTGAAACTTGCTGTTTTTTACTAAGTTCAATACATAGTATATATATAAAAAAGATTATAATAAAATTGTTGAGCGTTAGTATTCAGCTGCATTTTCACAGTCTCAGGAGGTGTTGACTGGAAAGATACTTTATTTCACACACTCACCCTGTCTGTACACCTTTATAATTTCAATTTCAGTTCATTTTTGTCCCTAATTTTTTCCTGTAGACTTATATAAGAAAATAAAGCCCTCTGATAGTGTTCCTCTTACAATATCCCTGTGCACACAATGTTGTACGGTATGAGCTAGAAAGTTGTTTTGGGATTTGTCAGTCATTATCACAGAAATGTTGGAGTGATAGTCCACAAATTGCACAGAGTACCTGAGGGGTAAAACTTGACCAGCTTGTCCCACAGGTGTCAGTCTTTTTTGGCACAGTGATTCCCCGAGAGGAGGGAGATGGCCTATCTCTGTTTCTGATGGCCAAAGGTTGAAAAACAGTTTTTTCTTGTGGAGCCGAGGAAGCAGAATAAAGCGGCAGTGATTCACTCCTTTAATGTGACGCTGCATCAGTGAGTTCAGTGCCAAGGCTGGATCAGCCAGGCTCATTCTTATGGTCGATTAGATGCTCTCTCATTTGTATGCAGTCAGGTTAGTTGGAAATGATGGAGGCTGGAGTCTAGATAATAGTCTGTGAATCCTGTCCATGAGAATTCTGGTCAACACTGTACGGTCAAGTCTGTATTTTAAGCATTTTTCTCCACATGTTTATGGATCTAATTTACCAAAGATATATATTTTCTCTAATTAAATGACATCTTTTAACAAAATTATTTATATGAAATATTGAGCTCCTCAATATTATGATGTATCAGAGTCGGTAGAGACTTGGTCAGTGTGGAGGGACACGCTCCAGGCTACTCACTGGTTTGCTGTGGAAAGCATTTAAATTCAGCTGCTTAACAGAAAGTATTAATAAAATGTCAACATATTCTGCTCAGATTAGATTAAAATTTGTGCCAACAGTGAAAAACTTGAGGATCTTCATTGAGATTTGAAATAAAGAATTAAAAAAGTTGTTCTTACACAAAGAAAATGTCCCAGATGAAGTTGTCAAATCATTCAGTAACACAAGCTTTCAAACAATGATTTCTGTCGGCTGACTGTATAAAACATGGAGATAATTTCAGATTTGTCACTTAAAGGTTTTTTAAAGCAAAGTTTTAATGCCTGTGACTCAATGCTGACTCACCTTTTGGTTTATCCACAAGGGGCAAAGTGGTGGGATAGTCGGATCTACAGTTTCTGCTAACTGCTACAGTATACAGCCGCACCTCTAATGCATGCAGAACTTATAACCTCAATGTCTTCTATATTAATGAGTTATAGGAAAATTCATCCCTGTACAGTATGTCCAAAAGGAGAAAAGAGCCACTCGGGCTGAGGCTGTTTTTTTTAACCTGATTATATACATGTTTACTTTTACTGTAAAGAGAGGAACATTAGTTTCAAGGACTTTTGTCGCCATCCTTAAGTGAACACTCAAACTGCAATTTTTAGCACTCCTGCATCAGCCTCATTTCTCATGACTGGAGGTCATGACTCAGTTACACTCAAAAAAAACAATCAACAAATCCAGACTTTGTTTGTTCGCAGTGTGTCTGCTCAGCTCTCTGTCACGCCCACGGCTCTTACAACTCTCAGACACAAGGCAACTTTAGATCACAGGTCAGCTAAAACAGGCAGTTTGTTAAGGCTTTAAAAATGATGCATATGGTTATGTCTGGTGATGCCTGACAGTGATGCCAGCTGGACTCTGTATGTTTTTTGTCAGTCCAGTCTGCACCAACCTGCAGGAAACTTCAGACCACTGGACAATGATGGATACTATAAATTGGAAAAATGCTGTATTTATATTTTTCTATTTACTGTATGTCAAATATTAGTCTGTTGTTGCAGTAATTGTATTGATGTTTATTCAACAGCTCTACTCCCATCGGAGACAGCTAATCTCATCATTTGCACCTTTGTCTATTCTCGCCTTCCTCTGCAAATGTGGGATATAAAAACAGACACCCTAGTTGAAATATCACCAGGAACTTGCTCTTTGAAGTGTTTTTGTTTAACACATTACATGCAATATTCATGTTGTGTTTTTTTTAAAGAAAAGAGGAAAGCAACTCACATTTAAACCTCGTTATCAGTGCGTCACCCTCCCACTAATACCCCTGCATGTCTCTTAGTCTCTCCTCTGGGTGAACACTAACCATGCCCAAGAGGCTGCTGAAAGAAATAGATCACTTGCGTAGGTTGCAGTGGCCTAGAAAAGGGTCTCCACGGCACTGTCCTCCTGTAATTAACTAATGTCAGAGTGATTAATCATATGTCCATAGAGGAGCAGTGTGTGGGCCTTCCTGTGACCCGTGAGGTGAAGTGGAGCTAACATGTTTGAAAGAGAGTAAAGGTTTAAAGCCTCATTACTGTTTTCCTTCAGATGAGAGCATTCATTTACATTCAATAAAAGCATAAACAGAAATTTATAAATATCTGTGATGTTGGTATCCGAGCTGTTTAGAGCAAAACACCATCACGCTAATTCAGAAACACCTACTGTGTGAGTGAGGCTCCAGCTGTAAGAGCAAAGTTAAAGCTGCTTTGAGGATCTTTTGGTTTGTGTTAATACTGGCACCCCCTGCAGACAAAGAGTTACAAGATGAGACAGACAAAAAAACAAACAGCATCCTGTTGGAGTGTAAAATGAAACTGAGCCCTCACTATGAGTATTTGCTGTGTAAAAAATAAAAAAAAAGTGTGTAATCTCAGCTTGCTGTCAAACATCTGGTCTGACACCTACCCCTTCATAGTGTGTTTTTTTTTTTTACTTTTTTTAGGATTAAAAAAGGATGACAGTGAAATTGCCAGACTTCATGATGGGCTTGTTTGCTTTTGAAGGACATGAAGTGACATTGGTATCCGTTTCTGTCTTTTTCTTAACCAGTTAAAAAAAAAATCCTCACAGCATATTTATAAAAATTCCAAGAGTTCATGCTCACCAACAAGAAATTCTCAGCACCTTTTTTATGAACCTTTTTCTTTTTCTTTTTTCTTTTTTTTTTACCCAGTGTTTCATCATAAGATCTATCTCAGGGCACTTAACAAAAAAAGAGCAGGCATAGACTGCTAAGATCCGGTAGAAACAGACCATGAACCCGCTGAATCAGTAACAATGAAGAGCATTTTTTTTCCAGCAGGCAGAGAGAGACCTTCAACAGGACCAAACTTATTGATCTACAGCCATCTGCTGTGACGATAAGAGCATTGAGTGCTGTCCTCTCTGATCCACCGAGGTACAGAAATACATTAGAGAAAGGATGATCCTTCTTCCAAGAACAAAAACAGTCCTTTTTTTGGCCTCTACATCGATTTGTTTAGACTTGTATTAAAACACAGATGCTGGTACTCATAATATGAAGGCTGCATTTACTGCCTCGGACTGTAACGGCCATTAAGTTCGAGAGTTTTTCTTGACTTGGATCTAGCCTTTTATATCCACATAGGAGCCGGTATCCTTTTATGGATGCTGACAACTTGTACCATCTTACAACCCTACAGACAAACTAGATCTGGACTAGAACTAAAACTGGCGTGTCTCATGCTCTCATGAAGAGGCACCATGAAACACACCATTTGGTTGACAAAGAGTGAGATAAAGAAGAGGGCAGTTTTTGTTGGACATATTGAAAGATGATAGTCATCATGCAAATTTTACATGTGAATTGAATTAAACCTCATATTCATGCATACTAGCGCTGTATTTTTAAATGTAGGTCCATAAAGCTAAAGAGTGGAAAGTAAAATTTGATATAGTAAAGCGCAGATTCACCTCTAAAGCTATTTACTGTGACAGTTTGGTCTTTTCAATGCCAAGGAAGATAGAAAATGTAAAGAGTCTCCAAACAGTCTCTCAAGCAGAAGGAAAAAGAAAAGTGGGAGGCTATATGAGGCTGAAAGGTTAGAGGAATAATGTTGCTCATATAGAAATACAGTTTCAAGAGGATTTTTTTCTAAACTCCTCTTTGATATCCTTTATTCCAAGCCTTTGTGCACCTGTCAACGTTCCTGTAAGTGTTTGAGAAGGAGGCTGAAGAATAGCTGGTGGTTTGGTGCTTGGAGCGAGCAGTGTTGAAGGACCAGTGGAGAACAAAGAACCCACTGCCAATTTGATTATGATATCACATCTATTTAGAGAGTTAATGCGGTGTCTCAGATGTCAGACTGCTCCCTTTTTTCTCCTTCTATTCACTTCCTCTCCTCACTTATCCCTCTTCGTTGCGCTTTCTCCCTCGTCCTCTCGTCCTCCTCCTTCCTCAGGCTTTGTGCTGGGATCAGCCTTCCCTCAATGGGCTTTGATGAGATCCTTTCCAGACAGTGTGAAATGTCTTTCTCCTATCAGATGTCTCTGAAACAGGGCCCGTCATATCCACCTGTACGCTCAACTTCATTAGCTCTTTGTTCACTTTCACATCAGCTTTCACCAATCCACTCGTGGCTTCCAAGACCCCCCCCCACTTAAGTTTGACAAAGACAATTATACTGCACTTGACAAAGAAGATAGTCGTTTTCATCAAGAGGAAGGGATTTTTTATTTATTTTTTTACTCTTGAGTTCAAATAAAATCTTCTTTTTGTTCAAAAGTTTATAATTTGTCCTCAGTGGAACAAAGTTACTTACCAAATGTTGTAAAGCGTTTCACTCATGTGGTTGAAGATGTGATCAGAGTGGGTCTGATCTTACAGGATGGGGCTCAATCATATCCCATCTTCACATTGGGTCTTTGTAGAGCTGGGCGATAAAATGATTAAGATATATATTGAAAATGTATTTCCCTCAATATCAATTTAAAACAAGGTCAATATCTTTTTCAATAGTCTGAATAGCCAATGAAAAGGGGAGCTGCTCCAGGTCCACTTTGCGCTGAACCAATCATGTGCTGAATTAGAACCAAGTGGCAAACAACTGTTTAGTATCAGGCTGCAGCTACACACAACCATAGCACTTTAACACGTGAAGCCGACACCACTGTTGGTGAGAAAAAAATAAATTTCTACATTTCTACCCCCGGCAGAAATGCAGATGAAGGCTCAACAGATGATGACATCGTCGACAACACTGGCACGAAAACATCGGTGGTGTGGAGGGATTTGGGTTTTTTGAGGTCGGACATGAAACAGAGCACTGCAAATTATGTCGAGTACATGTTCTCGCAAAGTCAGAGAATAAGCAGTGCCACGCGGCAGAGCACGCACAATGCAAAAGGTTACAAACCCCGAGCGGAGTAAGGAGCCCATGGTGCCTGTCCAGCCGAAACAGCCGACTATTCATTCTGCTTTCTCTAGCGCAACGCCTTATGATAAAACGCTGAAGAGACACAAAGATCTCGCAGATGTAGTAGGTTACTGTATTACAAAAGACATGCTACTTATAAGCACTATTGATTTTAATTTTTTATATTTTGATATATATATTGATATCAACTGATATGAAAAAAATATATTGAGATAAACTTTTTCCAGTATTGCCCAGCCCAACGATCTTTGTAAAAAGAGTCTGGTCTTTTTTGTTAAGCATCTCAAGATAACACGTGTTTTTAATAAATAAAGGCTGACTGAGTGATTGGTTGATTTTATGAGTCACAAATTTGCATCTTCATGCGTGTAATCAAGTCACGCAAATCACACCGCCTCCCACCTGACTAGAACTTGCATCCAATCACAACTTAACATTGACTTACATGCAAGTCACTTGCAGGAATGATTTTATTCACATTTTGATTTGAACATGACATCAGCATTCTCTCCACCTGCTGGATTTTACCTCAAAATTGAATTTGCATTGCGAGGTGTCATGTTAAAAGGTTGTCAACTTTGAGGAAAACATAAAACAAAAGAAAATACAGTGGATACTGTACAGTAATTACACCCATCTTGGTCCCTACTGTGTGTTTGTGTCCCTGTTTGAACTGACTAAAAGCTTGGTTCTGGTCTGAGACCTTGTGGTAAGGGACCTCTCCCTCAGAGCGCCGGAAACTCGATTGCTCAAATATCTTCAGACTGTATAACCAAAGTGTGAAAGTCGGAGAATGGGAGTACTTTTGGTTGACAGCTGTGCTTAATATACTTTTCCCAAACATTCAGTCTTCAGCCTGTCAAAGCCCACAGGAGTAATGGACTGAGCATTTCTTATCCCACTGGCTAAGATGCCATTACTGCTCACAAAAGTTTAATGAAGTGCTGCCAGACAAGCTTAGGAGCTGAAAAATGAAAGAGTTGACTTGGAGGATTATATCACTCACTCAACACTTTGCCAGGAGAAGTTTTCTGTGAACCGGAGGAAAAATTCCCAGTTGCAGTAACTCTCGCCCAGAGTGAATTTGAACATCCTTTGCTGGCCAGGTACTGCCAGGGAGTTTATAATTGAGTTGAGACTCCGGAAATACTCATTAAGACGTTGTCAGTCGCCAGAGGAGGCCACGCTCAATGTGTTTAGACACCACTGAGACTGCAGGTATCCCTGAGCCCTACTCGTCTCCAGCTGGAGGGCAAAAGTGTATTACTGTGTGCAGGTGTGTGTGTGTGTGTGTGTGTGTGTGCTGTAGAGTACGCATGCTTGTGTATTCATGCATGATTGTGTGCATGGATTTTCTACACTCACAGGTCCGCTAAGCACCATCTGCCTGCACAGCGTTTGATGGAGCAGGAGCTGGTTGTGAGGGACACCCCTGTCTCCCAGTATGTGTGACAAAGTATTGATAGAAACACCTGCTTGTTTTCTGCTCATTCCTCTGGTGGAGCAGCTGCTTGGATGGATAGAGCTTAAGACGGGAGGCGGTCCCGGCCACTGTGTATATTCTCCTTAGTGTGTAAGGGTTTCTGCAAAATGAAACTGACAGAAACTTTCCGCTTTATCTTGTGTCTGCAAATTTGTGGAGCCTAAGGGGAGCCCCCCTGACTCATGCCAGCACCAGAAACTTCAGTTCCTCTGTTTTAGACAAGAGGTTGTCTCAAGTGTCAGTCCGACAATGTATATTTCAAGCCGAAAACATACAGGATATGTATTGAGCAAGTTGCATGTTTGCTCCGTAGAGCAGTCTTGGGTATTGCATACAGGATGCGTATTTGGATCGTAGCAGCAGCGTAGTAGTGCAGCTGTATGCCATGCTGCATTGATTAGAATGGCAACCTATTTGCTGCATGATACGTGACGCTGCTGCCACGCTCCAAATACACATCCTGTATGTTTCATCCTTAATTCACAATTTTTCACCAGGAATTGCTGTCTGCACTCTACAAACTTGGGCTAAATTTGATTACTATTGGTCAGTTTTTTTATTTTTTTTTTAGGTAATGCATGGGATTCAGAAGGATTCTTATTTTCTGCATAAAAAACCCAATGGTGCTGGTTACATTAATCATATACCAGTAAGTGACCACTGTCAGCCTGCATCAGTAAGTGAGTTGTCATACTCATTCATCAAGCATATATTTTATCAAGCATGGTGTCAGTTCAGGCGGCCAACAGATCATCAGCTGATCCTTTTAGCTGACAGCTCACCTAATTGGCATCTATGCAGCTGATTTGCAATAGCCTGCTTTACCCTGTCTACATCCTCTGCAAATCTCGTTGCAGCCATCTCCACCTCAGCTCCTCCTCCTATACTCTGCCTGAATTTATCAGGGTCATTTGTACTGTTACCGAAGCCTGCTCTGTACAGACCCTTGGTTGTCTTTGCTGATGCTCTACCTGCCTCAGGCACTTGCAGAGAGCTCTCAGAACAGAGTCATACTGCCATATAAAACTTACTTCGATCCTTGTCAAAGATAGAGTTACATAGTTGAATGTAAAAAAGGAAAACACATTCCAAATTAGATGTAAACACACTGATTTCGTTCATATACTGTATGGTTTCAAGGTTTTGACATGTTTCAACCCATCACTTTTCTCCACTTTCAGGCTTGTAGCAGCAAAACAATAGATTTCAAAAGGGCAGTTGACAAACCATTGAGTGATCTAAAGGTCAGCTTTTCAAACATTATGTCATTCCTGACCTCGATGTGCCATTTCAGTGCATGTGTTGCTGTGTAAGTTCCTGCTGATGAGATAATTAAGAGAACTGAAGATGTGTAGCCACATCGATCGCTTATCCAGCCCCCCGCCTGGTTCTGCAGGCTTCAGATTAGATTGATTAGAGCTCTATCTATGATGAAAACAAGCAAAAGCAGAACACACACTGACAGCCAACACTGCTGCCCAGTTTGACACTGAGCCGATCAGAGGATTTGTGTACAGTGTGAGGCGATATTGAGCCCAGCTGTTTGTGAGTAAACAGCTTCATCAACATGAATCAGGATGGAAGTCCATGAATTATAAGATCAAACATTATTAGGCAGAGAGAATAGAGCAACACTGTGGGCTAAAGGATAAATATCTCAGACAATAAGCTGTTGTTATTGTCAGCTGTAATTGGACAGTGAATAAAGCTAAACAATGAGGAAATAATTGTGAAATGTAAAATGCTACCTGTCAAATGTAATACTGCATCATGTTGTAAGGTTCCAGTTGGTAACTTTAGACTTTTTGAAACAAAACAAACCTTACAAAAACACCATTGCCGCAGCTGAAAAGCTCCAATGCTAATGAAGTTGCTGAGAAGTTCATGCTGTGACAAAGGACTCGATGCCCCTGTAAGTCTGCAGTTTGGGGTTCTGTCCCTGTGCCTGAAAACCTAGATGTAAATTCAGACCAGAGGGGGCGCAGCTGATCTGATTGGATTTTGTGAGCCAAATTCAATATGTACTGGTCTGTGAGGACGGAGATGCTGCACATTTGTTTCCAGTTATCTTTGAAAGGGTCTCTGGAGGCAAATCACAGACCTGCGATCAATCAGATTAAAGCAGCATGTGACATAGCGCACGTAAACACTGCACCAGCATGCAGAGTATATTGTGTGCAGTCGTCCAGTCTTGTTTTAATGAAAATACATTATCCAGTTTGCTTCAAATTGCCACTATAACATAATCAATGCACCTTCCCTGAGTGGAAGCCACTATCTTACAGTAAAGCGGTGCATTTGTATTGTCATTATAAATAAAAGGCTGTGATTGGGGTGTTGCTTTTGTCACCAACAGGACAATGGTTTAAGACGTACCAGCCAGAGAAAATGAGTCTGAGCTGGCTGATGTGTTTGACAATGGCAGGCTAAAAGAAACAAGCATCAGTGATTGATTGCTGGTACTGTATGAAAAGCCAAATTTCTCGTACTGTCACACTGAATTGAATTTCCCTTCGGGGATCAATAAAGTTCTTCCTTTTCTTCTTCTTCTTCTTCGGCAGTTACATCCACGTACTGTACAATCTGAGAAGCAGTTTAAAAAACTGAGCTGTTAAAGCAGATTTGAAAAAAGCAAAAGCTGCTACGCTAATTTGTGGGAGGGGATGAGTTAGAACTAGTGGAGACGGGTGTGTTGAATACAGCGAGGTGATTGAAGTACCTTAGTGGCCATTAAGAGGCCCGTAAATGCTTCCCTGTTGGTGTTGGTTTGTCAAGCCCTTTATAGAGACCATCTTAATTGGGTGAATCTTGCAAGATCATGGATAAAATTTTATGGAGTTCATGTCATTGTGTTGGTCAGAGTGTTTTCTAGCTGTCTCACTCCTTTGTGTTTTGAATCAGAGGTTAAAGAGAGGAGTATGTATGCAGGCAGAGGTGTCTATACGATGCAGAAGAGAGCTTCAGCAGCATCCACAGCGAGACAGATGGATGAAGTTTATTAAGCATGTGACAGCTAACACCCCCGGTACGGAGAGAACCCTGCAGCAGATAAATAAATGTTGGCTTAAGCAGCTCCTACCTCCTGTTATTTACACACCAGAGTCAACATTTCTATTACGCATGAATTATGGGAACAAATGATTATAGCTGCCTCGATCATTATAGATGCCATCCTCTCTCTGTATCCGCAGCTATATTTCTCCAATTGTTGTATAGATTACAGATGCTGGCCAGCCGGAGAATTAATCCCCAATCTTATTTAGAGGTTTTGCTTAAAGGGAAGTTTCTTTGTAATCAAAAACAGATCCTCCCGCCTGCCTGCCTGCAAGTCTGCTGTTTGTTACAGTGCAAAATCATTAAACTTCACTACATGTGAGACATCTTTCCGGTTGGTTTTCTTAAAATTCAACTTATTGTTTCCTTATGTTCAAAACCGGACAGAGTGAAAACTGATGTACAGACTCTCAAAGGACAGCAAAAATCCACAAAATCCCTGAATGATGCTTTTGATTTTATGGATTATATTAAGGAAAAACAGTTTGTCTCTGCAGGCAGGACCTAGAGACCTGGATCTGCTCAAAGCGTTGTGAAAGATATGCATTAAAACCAGCGCTTTGGAAAACTTCCGGATGGATGTACATGAACCTTATTTTGAATGCTTTTACTTTGATCCGTTGCTGCATGGCTCAAGGGAACTCTTTTTCTCTCTACCACCACAGAGGAGTTTTAAAATGTGGATTCCTGACCTTTTCCTAGAGGTATAAGAGTGTTTACAGGAGCTTTTAACTCTGATGTGTGTGCATGAGGGTGCATATTTGATCAGTTATGTATTTTTGAAGCTATTACACACTAAATTTGGGTTTTTCCAGCCTCTAGTGGACCATTATCAGAGCTCTTAAGTGTTGTTCAAGGATGCTACAGTGACATCAAACATCGTAATAGGAGTTAGCACTTGCCACTTGGAATAATCTAATACATCGAAAATTTCTTAGCACCCATATCATTTTAGCTCCCAAGAGTCGCCTCTTCAAAAAAGACTCAAACGGTCACAATCACTTGCTGTTTTACAATGATATTTAACAGGAAAATTTGGTGTACTATGGCTGTCCAACAACAACTCACTCTTCGAATGGAGATTAAACCCAGAATCACAACCTTTATCGCAATTTTGAATTGCTCCCTTGAATTACATTGTTTGACATTTTAAAATAAGTCCAGAAAAATGCCACATGAAAAATGTCAAGCAATTGATGTCAGTGTCTTGATTTAGCTGTCAAAGAAATGCAGGGAAATGCACTTCATGTTCTCAGGTCTTATAATGCTTATTCAATTAAATGCTGCATTGCTTTACCGGTGTAGTCTGAAACCATGACTTAGAGTTAGGGGACACTTCACAGTGATTATGCTGTAAAATGCAGGTTTGTATATATGTATTTTTTTTTGATAGTATAATGTTGTATTATGCACTTTGACACAGAATGTTCCTTCAGTGTCCATATGGTGTGCAGTTATTCTGATATAACTTTGATCACTCTCGTGACATTTACAGCGAGTGTAATATTCAGATTATAAAAAGCTGAAAAAACTCGAATGGCGCCAAACACCTTCCTTCAGCAGGGGTAAAGCTCGGTTGATGTCAAGCTGTAATATCAGACGCTACTCAACTGAATAGGTGGTAGACATCTGAAGATCTGAAGAGAGGAGAAGAAAGCTGGGGTGAAGGATGATATTCTTTTCACACAGCTAATCTGATTAGATCTGAAGATGGATGCAAACACCAGACCAGATTATATCACATACCGGTTTGAGTGATGCACATGTAAACATGGTGCCCAATGATTCCTTCAGCATTTAGCCTTTTTAGGAGTTTTTTGTTTCACTTGTCTGTTTAGCTGCACCTGTATACTTAGCTTTTGGTAGTACTATGGTAATATATGTTTGGAATGATAAAGCACTTATAACTCTTGTCAACTTAACAGTCTGTCTCAGTGTAATAAGCCATTCAGAGGTGCAGTCTTGTTGTCAGTTTTCATTACCACATCAGCAGGAACATGCTGCGACAAATGAACCACTAAGTGCCAATAGCATACGGTTTAAAAAAAAGAAACTAGGTTAATTTCAGAGCATGTTGATCTTTCCTGATGCAGAGGCTGACACTGTATGACTATTTATCTTTCATTGTGTGGCGTGTTTGCACCTGTTGTGCTTATCCCTGTTTTATCTTTCTTCCTTTGTTGCACCAGAAAAGCCTCCGTCTGAAGTACCTCTAGAAACTCCTGTTTCTTTTTCTGCAAAATCACTAAACAGTACTTTATTCCCCCTTTTGTGTTATCTTCTTTTGTTATTTCTTCTCTGTGAAATGTTTTATCCTTTTTTTGACTCAGCATCATTGTTAATTTATCTTTCAGACACTGCCGACCACAACGTATGAATTAGAGATCGTGGCCAAGGACATGTCAGGAAGAGAAGTGGGCCTGACCGGCACGGCAACAGCTACCATTACCATCACAGACAAGAACGACCATGCCCCTGAGTTCACACATCCATTGGTGAGAAACATAACACGACCCCCTTTCTCTTCTTTCCTGCTTTAAAAATATATATTTTTTCTCTCTTGATTCCCTTGCTGCTTACACACAGCCTCTACAGCTGTTACCAGAGGAAGATGTGTTTGTAAACCCCTCCAGGGGAGTCAGGGGTTGGGGTCAGTTTGAGCTGAGATTTGCTGCATTACTTCAAGACACTCAAACGGAGTACACACTTCAAGATAGCGAACTTGAAATAAGATTTTCTGGTTGATAAAACCTCTCGAACAGATCGCACTGAGGTGTATGTCTGGCCCTATGGAGTCGATTTTTTTCCCCTTCATTTTATGTCTGACCTACATTTATTATTTTTACGGACCTGATAGAGAGCCTGTCATAATGGGCTGTTATTGCTGTAAATAGCAGATTTCCTTCACTCCTCTCAGATTGTGGATGGTTCCTGGTCCTCTTTGGGCCATTTGCAGTACATCACAATTACTGCCCTAATAGATAAAAGGTCAAACACATCAAGACAAGAAACTTTTATCAGAGATTCCCAAAAAAAAGAGCTTCAATTCAGATAATAGTGCAGATGCGGAGTGGATAAAAAAAAAAAGAAAAGATAAAAAGCATCATGTGAGAGTGATCTGTTCAGTAATGGCTCACATGCTCAATTTACTGGAACTATTTTTTTTTCACAGTATGTTGAAAACCTATAAATAACCAACATTAAGATCTACACTTTTATTTTTTACAGTTTACAGTTTTCAATCCAGCCTGCTCTGTAAATCATTGAAGAGCAGCAGCTGTGGGCTTTACTTTGATACACACCAGCACACTGATGCAGATCATGCATTCTAATGAAATCAAGTGAGTCCACTGTGTTATCTCTCCTGCAGGTAGCTCAAAATGATGGAGCAGCAGACTTTGTGTTTCTCAGAGTCAGATTACATATTCAGCGCACAATGAAGACAGCATTTCGTTTCGCTCATGTTTCCAAAATTACACACTGAAATGCTGACTCTTTCTCATCAAATTTCCTCTCGGGATAAATAAAGCTCTTCTTTTCTTATTTTATCTTATTCAGTTTGATTCAAATTAAGATTGTTTTAAATTTGGTTCGATTTTAAATTTGGCTATAATACTAATAGTTTGTAAATTAAAGTTTATAGTTTTCAGACATGAATGGTCAAGAGTACCGCAGTGACCGCAGTGATGGGTGATAAAGTTTTTGACTTTCCTAATTTTCTCAGGGAGGAATCCAGATATGGTAAAAATATCAGATGTTTTAGGTTTGTTTAAAATCACCTAAAGAGATGAATAATTGTGTTTCTATCTATCTAGAATGACTCTCTTGTATCTTGATAGGAGCAGGTCTACGCCCACAGGAGCAGTATCTTGCGCTGTCATATTTCTAGAGTAGCACAGAACAATTCATCTATGAAATACACATTTTCTTAAACAGCGAGTGGCCCTCAGGGAATGCACTGGTTTAAAGACATAGAAGAGGGAGTGGTTGTTGTGCACAACATGTTTTTGATGGTAAAAACTGGGGGCTCATACTTACCATGCATCACATACACTTTTTGTCCTTTGAGGCCACAGTTGCTTCACTAACAGGAGGGGTGAGCATGGGAGCAGACTATGTCATTGTGAAGCACCTAAGATATCGTTTTGCTCTGAAGGTTAATACCTATCTACTGTATATACTGTAATATACTTTATATACTGTAACTTTAAAACTGCCTCCTTGTTAGTATTTAAACAAAATCTCATCAAGGAGGAAAGTCTCTCTGATTTTGGAGATGCAAGTATTTCTTGAGCATGACTCCTAAGTTTCATTGGCCTTAGTATTGGTCATGAGGAATTGAAAATACACATTATTGATTCATTGTGTTCACAGGTAAGCCGGGTCCTTTTCTATTGGTGGGATTAGAACATAGACTGAATATACTATGGACAAT
This sequence comes from Xyrichtys novacula, assembly GCA_962446985.1. Lineage (NCBI taxonomy): Eukaryota > Metazoa > Chordata > Actinopteri > Labriformes > Labridae > Xyrichtys > Xyrichtys novacula. Next base: position 24,337,758 of record OY660868.1, on the reverse strand, counting down.
TTGGTTCTGCCTTCCGCCAGTATACAGGTTTGAAGCCAAAAAAGCTCTTGGTATTTCTGCGATTTTTCTCCATTTCCTGAAGCCAACATTGCACAGGAGCATTGTCTGCATTCAGCGGGAGAGTCACCAAGAGTCGCTGTGATGATGCTAACTACATGTCAACATCGCAAGCAGGGGGGAGAAAAAATTATATTCTGTGTAATAAATTTCTAAAGTTAGTCCACGACTCTATAGGGATTGCTGGAGGAGGCGGGATTTATCACCTAAACTTCATCCTGTCACCAGAGGGTGCTGTTCTCAGGGTGGCTTTACCCAGTGAGGAGGCAGACGGCATCCATTCTATATACAGTCTATGGATCAGAATCAGAGAAAAAGATAAAAGACGTCACACAGATTAGCTGACTGATGACTCTTTTCCCTCACGTATAGAGTTACTGCAAAGGAAATGTGCTTTGCGGCAACATATTAGGTCTGACCCTGACACATGAGACATCTGTAAGCTTGCAAAACCAGCGAACAAGAAAAGACGCTCCACCAAGAGCGTCAGCAGATGAGAATCAGGTCTAAATAAATGAACTCTGACCTGTGTTATATAAGTGCTATAACAACTTGGATGAAATGAAATGAATGCATCATTTAGACTTAAGTCCTTACACCCCACTGTGGGCTGTGCTTGCACTGATGAAATAATCACTCAATTCTTCAGCAAACACGACTACACAGTCACTCAGCCACCTTTTTCAAGAGAGGGGTCACCTGCACAAAGCTTATTGCCCCTACAACTCACCCCACACACACTCTATCTGTGCATGTGCTTTTACCCAATCAAGGTCTCTGAGACTCCCTCTGACCTTTAGCCTCCTCATATAAAAATCATTCTGTCCTTGTGTACTTAAGGGGAAGCTGGGAAATGGCCAGCACAGTTCACAGGGAGTGTGAGTCTGCGCAGAGAACATACATGACATGCAGGAAACATATCAGTGTAAGTGGGTGACATGGTGCAGGAGGAAGATAAGGGAAACAGTGAGCAGGAGTGGGAGGAGAAGCGCTGGGGTTCAGTGATGGTTTGTTTAGTCAGCACTGCCTGAAGGTATTAGTGGAAAGCTAACAGACTGAGCCTCTGCCTGACAGTCACGCTATAAAAAAAGGACATACATAAATAAAATATGGAGAACAGTCAGAAATAAATCACACCTTGTGCCATCTCTTGGTGAATTTGTCAGACACTATTACAGAGGTTGTTTCTGCTTCCTTGTTCTGCCTTCCTCTCGGCTCTGGAGGTGAGAGATCATAAAAAGATAGGAGGTCCTGCAGAAACAGAGCCTCTTTTATGCCTTGAGGAGCCGTTGTAACACTGGGCTGTGTTGTTCTTAATGGAGAGGCCTTCAGCTGTTGTCAAGTTTTGAGATACATCATGCTTTGCCCCAACCAAACTCTCCCCCCCAAGCTCTCCCATGATACATTCAGGGTGTCAGGGGAGCTTGTAAGGATCGCAGCTCAGATGTGAAATGTTACAGCTCAGAGGGCTCGGCAGGGCTGTGCAGAGTGCACCATGTCCATGTCCCAGTTAATGTTCTCATTCTTCACTGGGAAGAGATCCATTTAACAGCGTGGAGAAATGGAGCTTTTAAAAAACAAGTGTTTGAAGGCGCTAAGTGTCCTGCATAAATCCTCCACCCTCCACTTTCCCTGACCACTCCCAACCTGCACATGAATCATCGCTGACCTCTCAGATGACTGCCATCATGTTGGGAGTACTTAGGTTTGTGTCATGCGCAGCTTTCCAGCTTTCACCGCATGAATTATTAACAAAATATTCCGGTTTTTCACAGAGATTTTCAAAATCCCTCAGAAAAATCTTGACTTGTCTTTCTTTTGAAAGACTCCACCTCCCACAGATCAAATGTGGGCTTTTAAAACAGGTTTTCCAACTTGTGAGCAGAAGTCAAGCTGAGAAGGATAGAGAGAGGGATAAAAGATGAGTGTAAAGCTCAACACAGATGGATTCAGAGTTGAGGAGCCTGAATGAATCTACTGGAGATGTTCCTTTTTGTTCGTGTTTCCTAAAACCAGTGTCTGTGGGTTTAAGAAATGGCACAGAATGTGATTTCAGCAAACATAATCCCATCATAGAGGGCCTCTGTTTCTCCTCAGACCTACCTACACAGCTCTTTACATAGCAATGTCTATTCATAGCCTGTGAAGTCTGTGCTTCAGACCACCACTCTACTCATGCATATCTTCAGAAGAGCCAACAGGGAATCACGTCGTCTTTTCTCTAACTCATCTTTCTGCCAGGAAATGTTGGAGTTAGACTTTATGCAAAAGACTCATAAGACAAGTCCGCCTCAGGTTTGTGCTTTGAAATGAGAAGATTATCCTCTTTAAAAGTGGTTTATGGCTGATTCTATGTGGTTTGAGTGGATATGTGATCAACAAACAAACAGAACCATAAGGGGGAATTTAAAGCTTGCACTCAAAGGTGTCCTAATCCCAATGTCAACTATTGCATCTGAGCCTATGGTTCGCCTAACTGTTAAGACTTGATAAGAAAAGGGTAGTGGGACATGAAACTTTATTGCACAATCACTCGTGTACAGTTAGCAAGATTAGAGCAACATCAACCACTTCAGAGAAAGTCTCCTGGGACCTGTGGTTCAGAGGTGAAATCATAAACACTGGACAGTCTGTTACATAAGCATTAGCAACCTTGTGGCTGCAGTTTCAACACTGTAACAGTAAAGCTGCATGCAATCTAACCCTTAGGTCTAACATCCATGAGTTAAACTTGAAGCAACAGAAGAGAAGGCTATCAAACTGAAGTAAACATTCAAAGGAAGCGTGCATGTCTTAGATGGAGCGAAGAGGCCAAAGAGATTGCAGAGAAACTTGTTTAATTCATGACTAATGCTGCGTTCCAGTTGTACCCGGAAGTCGGGATTTCTGAGCTCCGAGTTGGAAATTAATCTGGAAAGCCCCCCTGAAGATTTCCGACTTGGAAAATTGGACGATCCTCACCAACCCTGACTTGACGACAACATCGTAATTCATGATGGCCGCACAGTGCACCAACAGTAAAGAGTAACAGTAAAAGCTCTTGTAATGTATTATTTATTAGTACTTCTGTTTTGTTTTTGTGAAATTAAATCAGTGGTATATATTGTACTGCCCAACGTCTAACTGTGAACATGGTGCTATGGTGTTTGTAAGAGTAAAATACTGAGTTGCACGTTGTTTACAACTGGTATCGCTGACAACCGCTAACAACAACTAACAATGGCTAACAACAGTTAACAATTGTAAACAACAGCCAACAACGGCCATCTTGGTTTTCCGACTTGTTAATTGGAACTCCATCAACTTGAGTGTAGCGTCATTCCCAGCTCCGACATCCAACTTCCGAGGTAACTGGAACGCAGCATAAGGGAAACCAGTTCATCTCAATAGTAGCGAGTGCAGGTTTCTGTACACTTTTGGATCCACAGTTTGTCCTGCATCTTGATTCTGAACTGTTCAGCAAAGTTTGTGAGACCACACGAGGTGGCTTTAAAACAATAATAAGACTGCTGATGGTCCATGACAGAGTTTTGGAGACCTAATTCCGCCCCTGTTATTAGCCTCACTGCACATTGGATTGATTCCTCCACTGTCATGTTTAAAGTGAGAAGGACAGCTGATATTGTAATGCAGTTTGTGAAAAAAAAAATGATAACAAAGAAGAAGGAGATGTCCAATACTATCAATCCTGGTCCAGTAGCCATGAGACACTATTGTGAATCATCTCCTTAGTGTTGCATTCACAGCAGTCCCCTTTTGTGTGCTTGGTTGTTTTTGTAAACTACAGGTGGGCAGCCCCATTATCCAGGAAAAGACAACTATCAGTATAAGTATAAACAAGCAGACAAGCAGTCCTTCAGACATGTCTTTTTAGTATATTCATTAGTACTGTTTCACTTGTTCTCAGTATTTAGACATCTTCACATCACTATTCACAGCTCCACAGCTCAAATTTGATTTTAAAGCATTTTCACATTAAACTTCCTAATGTAGGGCCTCTAGCTGAACATCTTTCATGAAGAAACCTTTCATAAATGCACGGAAGACATTTTTGTGTAATTTATTACTTTAGTTTCTGGAAAAATTTGTGTTGTTTAAAAGATGTGGTTTTGGATTTTAGCAGGAGTAATCCCTCTGTGATATTTTGGGGTTAGAAAACTGTGTTTATATTTGTTATGATCATCATTTAGTGCTTTATTCAAAGCTGTCAAACCGATATTTCTGTTGTAGATTCGTATCGTTTTTTTTTTTTTGTTTATTTCACCTGGTTAATTTCAAAGATCAAATTTGATCACCGGTCTGCACATCTCTACTATAAGTGTTATGTGTGAGTTTAGTCTTTAGTTCTATTGTTAGTTAACAGCCATTACTTCCCACTTGTCAGAATTTGAAGGGTGACAGGTGTGGGCATGACAGAGCTTGAGTGAAGACATACTGTAATCTTTTGCTATGTCGGTGTGCTTGAAGCTAGTTTATTACTCACAGCCACGAGAAATGAAACATGTTATTAGTCCAGAAAGAGGATTACAACAGCTTTGAGCCAAGTTGACTGACACTTGAGAGTCTGAGGAAGACCTCTTTCTTCCTGGATGTCCATGAATAGATATTTGGTCAGGAGGAATGTTGGCAGCTACTCTTGAGTTCAGTTTGATGTGTTTGAGTTGGTGGAATAAAAAGCAGACACTTTCAGACAAACTGAGGTTGTGCTCTGAAAAATCCTCCGTGTGCAGAGCAGAAGAGGTGATTCACAAAGCTCCAAGCAATCACTGAACCCATCAACCATTATCTGATAAAGATTTAGCTTTTTAATAACCCCTTTTAAATCTGTGTTCAGACAATCATCTGTTATACATGTTCTATTAAAGTCCAGCACATTGTATAAAAGACTTGGGTTAATGGTAAGCGGTGCCCGAACTTTAGAGGAGTTCAATAAGGTAACATCAGGAGGGTCATTTTTACTGTAATACAGAGTGGTTCTTATGTCTGCCAACACAAATCAAACTTGAAACAATCAGGGTGAACAAAGAAATGTCAGGAAGACTAAAACTGGAGGCCAACAAAAAAAAATTAACTTTGATGTAATCTGTTTGGTAAAAAAAAGAAAAAAAAGAAAAAAGGATAAAAGTCTAGCTAACAGTCTGGATTCACATGTCTGACAGAAGTAAAGTGATTTCCTCCCGGCAATCTTCAATCATTGGCGCTGGTCTGAGGACTGAAACCTTTCATAAAAGATGAGAGAATTAGTGGATCAGTGCACCAAACTGTCATTTCCTTTCCCCTGAGTAAGGTCTTAGTAAAGATGGATGATTCTTTGTGATTTATATTCCATTTTAGAAATCATAAGCTACGGTATCCTTTCTTACAGCACTGAGAAATTTATGGGATTTTGCTTCTGTTGGGGACTGGGCTCTGACCTGATTATTTTTTATGGTAAGCTTCTGATCCAGTTTTTTTTTTTTAAAAAAAGATCATGAATCCCTCAGCTGATCTGCTGTGCTAAAGGCCAGGTACACATGCTTCTCTTCCTGATGCTTCTTGTGATGAATTCTACCGGCCGGATCAGTAGAGTTATCGTCATGACAAATGCACCTTCCTCTTGCTTTGAGATCCATTTAAACATATCAATCAATAATGACCTCTCTGAGCATTTTTGAAAAATAGTGTACACAGCTATTTTCTTTGGGTCAGAGTTTCTTTAAATCAGTTAGTGTTGTGGAGTCTTGTGATTTGCTCACAGCAAATGAACGATATGTATCAGTCAGACTGTGAACAAAAAATGAACAACTTTCAAACGACTTGAGGCAAGCAGAGGAGGGAGGGGAATAACGTCGTTCATGAACTGCCGAGCACCAGTTCGTTCACTGAGGCTAAGATAAAACAGTGCATTATAGCGCCTTTACATTAATACACGTCTATAAACTTTCCTGAAAGAAGGATGTAATTTCAGCCAATTTAAAGCAATTCACTATTTGATATCTTTAAAAGTAGCAGAATCCCCGCTACAGCTGCGATGTTTGTTTATTTTTAATCTCTCCAATTTTCTGCGATATAAAAGAACGACGACTCGCGTTCGTTAAGTGGGCGTTCTGCTCGCTGCTGTGTTGTTTTCGCCGACAGCCACACACAGAGAGGTGAGTTTTTTTTCAGGGCAGGGGAGTGATTCTTCCTTCAGGACTTGGCGAATGAATGACATGTGTCACCCAGTGAATGATGCTGTGACTTCAGCAGCAGGGGAGGGGAGGGGCTCGCTCAATGAACGAATCAATACTGCACCGGCAGGACGGGGCTCCGAAGCACTGACTGATTCAGTGAACGAATCTTTTGAATGAATCGTTTTAATGAATGGATTCCAAATGTTCTTCCCATCACTAAAATCAGTTCATTCGAATGGTCGAGTTGACCAAATCTGCAGCGGTTCCTCGCCAAGCTTCTGCGCAGTTTTGAAAGAAAGGGGTCTAGATGACCGGGATCCCCTGTGGGTGACATGCTTACCATGACAAGTACCTTAGAAGACCCCATTGAAAACAAACTGTAGTGTCCCTCTTAGCCTGCAGATGTGCAGAGTATTTTTCTACTGTGCGACACAGACAATATTGACACTCGTGTTGTAACACGTTGCATCTTTTGTGCCTCATGTTGCTTTATTAAATTATATTTTTCCTCACCCACTCTTTACCTTCATGCTCACATTTTTCATCTCACCTCCTCTCCTTTCTTGTTTTGATAATTCCTCTCTGTGTCTGGCAGGGCTTGTTTCCCTCTCGCTCTTCATAACAACACCATGATGGACCTTATCTCTCCTGTCACTCAAACCCCTCTCAGACAGCCAGTCTTTATGTTATTTTTTTCTCACTCCATTTTTCACTGTTTCTCTGTGCTGGTCTGTTTTCTGTCCTTTTTTTTTCCTCACCCGCCTCTCCTCCATGATGACCAGGAGAATATGCTTACCTGCAATCCATCTGTCCTGTTGATAAAGACTTTAGCGGTGATGGGTATAGCAGCAGGCACAGGGCAGCAGGGCCCTGTCAGTGGTGGTCTGTCTCGGGAGGATGGCTAACGGGTGTCACGGATTAGTCCGAGCTTTGCATGATTGCTTCAGTAGCTCCGAGATACACATTGGGCTTACCTCGGGTGATTCTGTGGAGAAGCTGGCCAGAAATCTCTGTCACAAAGGGAGAACAGATAGGAAAGGATTTGTCCGCTGTATGTTTAGGGGGGGCTGTTTGTAAGGACAGGAATAGGTGTTTATGTGCGTGTGTGAATGTGTAATTTGGAATAGACATGTAATTTACAAGCTGATCTGGGGCAGGTTGTGGGTGAGACAGAGTTTGACCTTCAACATTTCTGCAGGTTCACTTTAAATTCTGCTGGTCAGCTTTTCTCATAAAGTATGAATGTGGGGAATGAAAAAGGTATCCAGCTTAAGATAGCAGGTCCATGCTAGATCACATCTGCAATTATATTTCACCTTACTGTTGCTAAGCGTTTCCATCATCCTGTATTCAGTTGTGTAGCCTTGTGTCAAGCGGCATAAAACTGGTGGCCCGTGAAGGGTTCCTTCTGTCTCCTGTCTCTTGAAATCCCGCAATAAGGAGTGGAGGAGCACTTAGGAGAGGGAAAAAAAGGAAAATAAAAAACTATTGAAAGAACCAACAACATATTGCTTTTGATTTGGAGGATGTTTGTGTCTGAGATAAAGCCAGCAGCTTGTCTCCACTCAGGTAACCATGAGATTATACAGCTTATTGTTTCCTTGTGGTAACAGGCCAACATTTTTATCAGTAAATTACAGTTAATGGTTTCAACTAGTGGGACTTTTTTATTTTATTATTTTTTATTTTTATTTTTTTATTGTGTTTTTCTTTACTTCCCCACCCGGCTTAGTGTGAATGAAAGAGGCTTTGAATGGCGCTTTTCCACAGTCCATAACCTGGGCTGTGTGACTCACTGATACCACTGTCACATGGTTAATTAACATAAAATAGGGTGGGGTTAATCACTTCAGCTAAATAAAAATAGACTGTATGTAGAATGGATGCCGTCTGCCTCCTCACTGGGTGAAGCCACCCCAAGAACAGCACCCTCTAGTGACAGGCTGCAGTTTAGATCGTTAATCCCGCCTCCTCCAGCAATCCCTATGGAGCTGTGGCACTCTCTAAATTTATTACACAGAATATGTAGTCACTGTAAGACTGGTTTGTGCTCAAGTCCTCTTTTTTTCTGTGCAGCTCCATTTTTAAAAGTTATTAGGGGGTTCATTTTTTCTATGATTGACACTTGATACAGCCTATGGGTGTACGAAGATTGCATAGCTCAGTCGGGGGATATGCTGGTTGAGACGAGCATCATCACAGTGACTCTCGTCGTCTCTCCTGCCGAATGCGAACAACGCTACTGTGCAATGTTGGTATCAGGAAGTGGAGAAAAATTGCGGAAATACCGAAAGCTTTTCAGCTTCAAATCCGTATACTGGCGGAAGGCAGAACCAAGTTGTCCATAGTATATACAGTCCATGGTGTGTACTGTGCGACAGCTGGTTTGAAAATGTACTTACTGCAACTGTCGGAGAGTTACGCTGTCTGGGGTATCAGCTGTAGTATTGCATGGCTGTTTAATTTTGAAGGACATGTTCATTTGATACATGGTGTGTCAGCTTTGAAGATTCCCCCTTTTTTGACTCAGCTGCACAGACAATTAAGTCATGTTCTGCAGAAGTAGAAAAGCAGCTTTGCTGAATGTCAGATTCATCAAAAATCTATCTTTGGAAACAGCCTGAGCAGGTGCTGTTCAAATTTAATAAGGACACAGGTAAGCTCATTAACTCTCCAGGCACACGTACTGTATGCAGGATTAAAGCTAAGGGGAAGGCTACAAAGCGAATTGGGGGGTTAGACTGAGTGTAAGTTGCCAATCCCATACACAGTGTATTGGATTGTGTGGGAAGATGAGTTACCATGTGCTCTTGGTTTTCTTTTAGCTCCATGCTGGCACAAAGGAAGTCTCTTTTACAGTGTCGACACCTCGTTCTGCTCAGACTTAAGCTGCTTTTGAAAGCAGATAAAGGAAAGACAAGCGGCTGCTTAAAAGTGTTCAGGATTCCTGTTGGAGTAAGGGATTGCTTTAAAAAATTGACCTTAGCATTTTGTTCTTACAAAGCAGCCTAGACATACTTTAAAGGTGCTTTATTACGCTAAGTTTCAAAATGTTTAAACTTTATTCAATGTGAGCATATGGTTTTATAACATATTGCTTCCATATTGGAAGTGCCAGTTTTTGAGAGAAATCTTGGATGTAAACACTATCCCTCCCAACCAGTTTACCCTCAGCTCCTAATCTCCCCTCCGTTTCTGCTCCAGCAAGCCTCGCCCACAAACAGCCGCTACTGCTTGCTCGTATTATTCCAATTAAATTCAGATTTAATGCAGAAAAATACTTCGGATAATTACAAATGGGGCCCTAGTCAACATGAAAGTAAACAGCATTGGTGCTACTGTACACGCCAACAGAATACCAGCAAACACAATGTTTGTAGGACTTCTACAACTAAGATAAAGTGACATACTCCAGGACCCGAGGTAAACAGTGTAGCAGCCCTACAACACGCAGCAGGTCCCGTTTGACCAGAAACACTTCTGTTACAGACACTTGGCTTACTTTGTTAAAGAGGTTTACCTTTCCAGCAGAAAGGTTACAGGGTCAGTAAGATCCTGAAGCGTCCCCCATTGTTTATGCTGATGTTGACCCGGCATCTTAGCTTTTTTCCGGTCTATCTCCTTTTTAAGCGCCTGAGGATTCAGACAGTTTTCTGTACTTTCTGGTTGGTTTCTACTGTCCGATCAAGTAGCACACTAACTTTTGTTTGGGCTCGTGAACGTTATTTGTGGAGCGTGCCTCACAACATGAGGGAGCAGCGTCTGCCTCACAGCCAATCAGCACTAAGGATCAGTGTCTGCCTCGCAAACAATCAGGTCGAGGAGGTGGAGAATGGCTTTATTCGCATTCAGAAAGAGCAGGCCGCTCAAAAATGTTAACATGTTGACTACACAGACATAACAAAATGCAGCGATATCGTTATATTCCTAATTGTCATCAATAACTAGTAGCTATTGACTGATATTAAAAGCTTTTTTGTATATACACTACAAAAAAAACGCTTTTTTAACGGATTCCTGCCTAACCCACCTTTAAGTTAGAGAACCAAAAACCCAACTTTAAGACAGTCTGAAGAAGTGATGCTTTATAATGATATGTTGGAAAAGTTACCAACATTTTCGCTGAAAGACAAACCTCAAGTTCATCTGCGGCAGCGCCTCCCTGCTGAAACTGTAACTGTAGCAATGCAGCAAACACCACTTGGAGGCAAATCATGCAGCGTTGTCACTGGAGGTTTAATGTGATCGACCACTGTTATGTGTGTTCCCTCTCAGAGAAAATCTTTGGGCTGCGGGGACGTGTCACAAAGTACTCTCCTAGAGGACAAATGAACAGCTGCTCAGCTGTCTGTCTGGCTGCCTGTCAGCGCAGCCCCAAGAGCCATCTGTATTCATAACACATACTGACAGACATGCAGAAATAAAATGAGTGGATTCAAACCCTGGCCATTCAGCCATGCTGGATGCTGTGTGATGTCTGGAGAAATATGTTGAGCATATGTTTGTGAATTGGACTGTAATTGAATGCATGTCTGTGTTTATTTGTCTTTGTAGAAAAAGGGAGGGCAGGATGGAAAAGTCAGACTGTTGGATGTAATAGTTTGGGGAAACTGGTATCACACTCATTTTTTTTTTTTAACTCTAAATCTGACTATCCAGTCTATCCCTCTTTTCTTCTATTAAACATTCATGTCTATTAAGACCATGGATTCACTCCTCAGACTTTAAGACTGATAAGGTCCTGATTACTTCTTTCTTACAAGCAAACAATGCCAGCTGGCAAGGAGAGACAAATTAAAAGTCTGTATAAGAAATAGGAGGCAATTTCCATTGTGCTAATGAGGCAGAGAGCATTTAGTGTTACTTCGTAAAGCAGACAGATGTGTATGCTTTTCTAAGGTTTCACATCTCTTTCTGCAGCCCTTTGCCAGAATCTTAAACTTCCTCTGAACCTCCATCTGCTGTAGGAGTGCGCACTGAGCTCTCTTGTCAATGTTGAGGAGGGGGTTTTGTACAGTTATGCTCTGTTTGAATAAATCCAACACCAGCTGTTTTGGTTTAGTTTGTAGATGTTGACCTTAAATTTTGAGCTCTCTTGAAAGAAACTCAGTTCAAAGTGAAATAAGTGTTTCAGTGGTTTTCAGGGTGCATCTATTTGGCAATCAAGAGTGATTAAAAAAGGAATTAAGTGACCATAGTTGATGATTGCCTGGCTATGCTCTCAACATCTGTGAATCAATCCATCTCAGGCCTGCTCAGCTTGTTATTCAATTAGCTTTTTTAAATCATTTTAACCAACTTGTTTCATGATTCTTTTCAGAGAATTAATGTTGCTTCAATTGTTGACAATTTGTTTGTTTTGAAAAGCGAAGAAGTGGTTGTAACACTCAAATTAGAGACACTATCTGTTGTAGCCATGGCTGCAACACTTGAACAGCTGCCCCCCTCGCATTGGGGGTCAGATTGTTGGATTCATGTCGTGTCCCAGTTTAGGATTTTCTTGGGCATTGATGCTTTTCCACCTCTGCATCTGACTTCAGTGGCGAGCACCCTGACCCCTCGAAGCACATTCAGGCACAACGCCTCATTGTCCCAGCTTCTCTGCCCACTCAGATCACTGAATGTATGCAGAAACTGAGAGGCTGCAGGGCCTTCACAGAGCCTGAATTTCTGATGTCTTTGTTTGTTTGTTTTATCTATACTGTTGAATTAAAAACCTTAGAGAACCAATACATCTAAAGATACATTCGACAATATATTTAAGTTATTATGATTCATTTTTGAGGAACTAAAATGAGTGAATGTAATTTATTTTTATGATTTACCAGCAGTTGTTAAATTGAATGACTCAAATATACATATTTAGTATTGAATATGAATAGTCAGGCTGTCACTGAAGTTAAAATGATTCTTGTTTATCTGGATCTAACTTCCTGTTAAATTAATCATCATTATGAGACTGATTAGGAAAGAAAATCAGGGGTAATGTATCCTGATGTTCGTTATATAATTACAGGGTTTCTTTCCTCAGGGACAGAAATTCATCATTCATCATATTGTGGCGTAAATATATACCATGGTGCTGTTTCAAGAAGTACAGCAACAACTCTAATAGTCACAGCGTGATCTAGTTCTTAGCAATGACTTCAATGTTAAATAAAAACCTGCCACGAATGGATTCAATGGATTGTTTATTTCATATGTTTTTAACTCTTAACAGTGAAATACTCCTGTAGCTCACAGGATCACCACTGAAATATTGGATTCATTTTCAGAGAACAACTAAACAGCTTTTAACAATGTAGTAAACAGCAGATAACATGAACCAGCTCTGAAAAATGGAAGAAATGTTGAAGCACTGTTTTTAAAAGTTGCAGTTCTTTATCTAAAGATTGATTATCCATAGTTTCAATTTTGTCTCAGTCCATCTCCAATGGTCTCAAAACCAGAAAAGTTACATACATGGTTTTCTTTTTGCATGTTACAGTTTTCACCTGTATTTGAGGATGAAGAAACGGTTCACACTCACAGACAGTGGTTTTTGGAAGTGATTTTGAGTCCATGCAGTGATTTCCACTACAGAGTCATGCCTGTTTTTGATGCACTGCTGCTTGAGGGCCAGAGGTTCACAAACATCCAGACGCTGTGCCTCCAAATTCTTTAAATCTTTGAAGGCATCATGTAGCCTACTGAAGAAATAATACATAAATGCTCACAGAGAAACACTATTCTGAAATCATTGGGACATTTGCTCACACAGTCTCTTACAGGGTGGTGAATCTTCTTACGGTTTTCTCCATCAGGAGTCAGCTTATACCTAGTCATGATACAAGCCTGTTGTAAAGTTACCTCATATTTTATAGACAAATTCATCAGTTTGGTTGTCCATGAAGCTGATCACTAGATCACTACTTTTTATTAGTCTTTTTTAAACCTTTTAAATGAGTAATAATGTCATTTAAACAGAAGTTTTAACTGCAGAAAAACAACTTGCTGCCATATGGTTTCATTTCATGTGCATGGTTTGTAGTAAATAAACAGGACACACAGAACAAGACCAAGAAATTCCTATATGATGATTTTTTTTTGCTAAAAAATAGGAGAAGGTTTGGGGTAGCAAAGCATTTCTTGGCAATTAGTGAGTCCATCAGAGTAAAGTGGAAAATGGAGAATTGTCTTTGGCTAACAGGTATCTGACACATTTTACACTGTAGAGACAGGAAAACAGAAAGCCAGTGTCACAATCATAGGTATAAATAGCAGGTCCACAAAAATTACAGTGCTCAAAGTGTCAACAGAAACTTGACATTATCTTTTATTTATTTCTGCTTTTAAGTTGTTGTGACTCAACAATGACCCACAATTACCTTCTGGCAGCATGGCATTACCTTAGAGTTTTATGAGACACATAATTGAGAGAGTCTGGCTTCAAAAAAAAATTAAAAAAATAGCTGGAGCGGAAAAAACAATGTCAACATGGAGATTTAGCGCTGAAATCTGAAACATCCAAAGTGGAGGGCTACCCACCTACCTACAGTATCTATCTATCTATCTATCTATCTATCTATCTATCTATCTATCTATCTATCTATCTATCTATCTATCTATCTATCTATCTATCTATCTATCTATCTATCTATCTATCTATCTATCTATCTATCTATCTATCTATCTATCTATCCATCCATCCATCCATCCATCCATCCATCCATCCATCCATCCATCCATCCATCCATCCATCCATCCATCCATCCATCCATCCATTCTGTCAAATGTAAAAGTGTACCTCCTAATATACACGCCTGAGTGTTCCCACTGAAGTGTTTTTGGTGTGTATAAGTGAGTTCTTGCTTTCAGACCCCTGGTCCCCATAGTGAAAGTGTGTTTGTGTGCCTTTATTTTGCTCTTGGCTTGCTCTGCCCTGGTCATGTGGTCCTCTGTTTTCCTTTTTTTCCTGAAAGTGGAGTGAACAAGATCCTCCGCTGTAATTGGTCCTCAGTCTGCAGCTGGGAGTCTCTGATAAAAAACAACTTTGCACACACATCCAAAACCAAACACACACACACAAACACACACTTGGGTAAAAGCAAACTTGGAGGCAGACCTTTATTTTGCCTCTTTCGCTGTCCCTCCACTCTCTCTTTTAATGTTTTTAAGCCATCTCAGGCTGGAAGCAGCACCTCATAGTTAGTCATTTCCCTCCAGTCTTTCAGGTGACTGCCTGCTTTGTGCTCAAGGTGGAATTGGGGCCTTATCAGCAGCAGGGCAGGAGCCCAGTAGCCACATCACACAAAATACAGCGTTTCCTCCAGCCGCATGACTGCCCCACATGATTAAACCCAATCTGAGCGGCTGTTGTCTGTGTGTCTGTACTGTATGAGTGTGTCAGTGTGTTTACGTGTGTGTGTGTGTGTGTCTGTACTGTATGAGTGTGTCAGTGTGTTTACGTGTGTGTGTGTGTGTGTGTGTTTGAAGGTGAGGGAAATAGACAGGGTTTGCAAATGTTGCATTTGAGCTTTATCTGCACTTTGAAGTCCAGAGGAGGATGGGCATGCAATGTCAATGAAGAGCTGTTTCTGATCACAGTGCTTGTGTCTTGGAGTGAGTGTAGGTTGTGTTTGAATAACGGCTCTCAGTGCTCCAGGGTCCGACACTGAAGCTAAGGAATTTGCTGTTTGATCTTCAGTGTGTCCCACTTGTTACAAAAAAAATAAAAAAAATAAGAAAAAGACGACCACTGGGCTCTTTTTTTATGTTTTCAACAGCCCTCTAATTTGCTCTTGATGCTTGTGGTACCAAACTGCCGCGGGCTTGCAGGACAAAAGGGCCAACAATGCCTGCGTGGGTACAAACGTCTTTAAAGAACATTGTGTTTACATCTGCTGTGCCTTAAATGACTGAGAATGGTTCAAAGTGTTTTGTTTTTTTTAAAAAAAACAAGCTTTGCTGGAATAAAAAGGGAGGAAAAGAAAGGGAAGAGAAGAAATCAATGTTTGTCTCTCTTCAGATAAATGCATGGAGTGCAGCAGTGTAAGGCAGTAAGAGGGTAATCTGTGAAACAACAATACCGTGGGCTGACAGGAGACGCAGTAATCTAGGCTGGACCAGCACTATCCTTAAACAGAGTGTTCTGTGTCTGAAAGATTACACTATAAGCTCTGACACCATAATGATCCTAAAGCACACACACAAACGCACACACTCTCACAATTGCCTCTGCGTGCCTGAGGTCTCTGCAAAGGTAGCCCTGTTCACATTGTAGTCTTTAGCGGGCGGCGTGCTGGCAGGATGCATCGATAGGAATCTGATTGAGGCCTGCTGCCAACAATGAGCGGAGAGGTGGGGAGTGATTGACACCGTAACTAAATGAAATGCGCTCTGAGGAGATGACAACAGCGAACACAGAAAGTGTTTATTCTGTTATGTGTGCTGTTTATCCATGCATTCTTCTGTGCTCCAGTCCCTGGAATTATTATTTAGGCAAAGGCTTTTCTTGGATTTGACAGCAGAGTATCTGACCCGACTGAATGTTTACCCTTTTATATCCTGCCTCTTTTTTTTTTCTTCCTTCTTTTCACTTGAAGCTTTCATGAGAGGAAACAGGCTTGGCATTTCTCACCTGTTTGTCTCTGACCAGACAGGAGCAACAAGGGAACAAAAAGTAATTTAAAAAAAAAAAAGGAAAGATGAGAAAGAGAGGGCTAGGTTTGAGCCCGGGTTTGAGCCCAGATCTGGTGCAAGACAACAATGGCACAAATGAACAAAACAGATGCAGAGACCAGGATTCCTGCTTTCGTCTTAGGCTGAAAACATACAGGATCCCTATTGAGCGCATTCCATACTTGGTCCATAGACCAGCGCTGTCTATCGCACACAGGTTGCATATTTGGACATAGCAACAGCGTAGTGCAGCCCCGGTCAGCTGGGCTCAGTATAGAGGAACCAACATGCTCACAACAGGTTGTTTTGCCTTTCTGTGGTCTGTTTCCTGCTAATTTGGATATAATTCAGTGACTGTTGAGCCTCCATTATATGTGAAAAAGCAACGTGATTTTACAGTTTTGGTTTTTGCAGGTTTACTCGTGTTTAACAAACTATGTTCCTTTATGCTGTGCTGTTACCTTCAGACAGAGTTAGCAGTTAAAAGTTCTGTTGGGGTCCACATGGATCAGGGATTGACCATCGGATTGTTTGTGTTACTGATAAATCCATAACCAGGAAGTATTTCTCATCTACATGAACTGATACACAATCAAGAGTTTGCATGTGGTGTTTTATTTTGAAATACAAGATGACATGCATAGTTTTTGTGCTTGATATCCTGTCAAGAATGATCTCCTTTGTGTAGGTTGACATGTATTGGAAGCGTAGAGCAGCAAAAATAGACTCGGCGCGCATCTTTAGCAGTGCTTCTGATTCGGAGCTGCGACAGAGCTGATACGCGTACTGTATGCTTTGCTGCATTGATTACAATGGCAACCTATTTGGATATGGATCCTGTATAACTAGAGTCTGGTGGCACACCTCTTACCCAAGATCTGTTTTTGAGAGGAAGATTTAAACATTACAGTGTTCAATATGAACTTACATCTGAATTTGTTGCTTCAATATTCTTTGTTATTGTCACTGTCAGCTTTTGTTACTAGCCCTGATGCTAGCACAGCAGTGGGATGACTTGGTCACACCATCACACCTCTGGGACAGTCATTTGGAAGGGGAGATGTTACAGTGGTGTAGTTGTCAGGCCTTGAAGTTGGAATACAAAGGGTCTAACACTGTCACATTTCAAAACAACTACACAAAAGCAAGACAAAGCAAGAAATATGCTTTACACGGCCAATTTATCCGCCAAGTAAGCACAAAGTTTTTTTTTTGTTTTGTTTTTCCTGCGAGTTGTTTGATCTTTGTATTCATAGTAAATATCTGATGTTTACTTCAGCAGTGCAGTGCACCAAATTCTTCAGTTGTGATTCATACTGTCATTCACTTGTCTTGCACAAACAGGTTAGTACTGATAATAATTTGTAGCTGCCTCAAGTATGAAGCCTCGCACACCGCTTTCCAATCTGTCTCAAGGTCCTCACAGCAGGTTGCTCTGCAGATATTCAAGTGCAAACGGTAGAGTTTGGCGGTTTGCTTTTGTGTGTGCAACTGAGCTGCCAGTATCTGCACTCCACCAAATGTGAAAGACTGTTATAGTATGTGTTGAGGCTAAGTCTGCAACAGAAACTAACTGACTGGTTTAACTCTTGCTTACAACAGTAACAGTTAAGTCAAAAATATTAACAGACCTTATTCAGGGATGTGTTAATTTTAGGTCATCAGGGGTGGAGTTTTTGTCCTAATCTTTTAAAGTTATAAAAAAAACATCCCTTCCAGCACCACAGCCTAGTTACCATCAAAATTAAGCTTTAACTGTGCGAGGCTGTTCCTAAATTGGTCATTTTTTGCACATGGTTGAGTTGCTCACAAAGGGAGTGATTTTCCCTCAATGAAAAGATAATGTCTCATTTTCTTACACTTAAAAGCGTTAGAGCACAATGATGCAATTCACTCAGCTTGTTGCACAAAGGCAGCGTGTTTCTTATGAGAATGAGGCCCCTTTTTCCCACAGTCTGTGTTTCCTGCTGTAGCATCCAAATGAAGGTATCCTCTTATCTCATCTCTCTTTTTTGATTTGTCTTTTGTCCTTTTCCTTTTTGATAGTTTGAGGCGTATGTGTACGAGGGTTCGACGGGTGTGGTGGTCAACCTGACCGTAGACGATCGAGACGACCCAGCCACGGGGGCATGGAGAGCGACCTACTCCATAATTAATGGAGATCCGGCGCAGAGTTTTGAGATCCAAACCAACCCGGACAACAATGAAGGGATGCTCTCTGTTGTTAAGGTGAAGATTTCAAACTGCCCCTCTACACACACATACAGGAGAAATAAATTAGGCTGCATGATGTATAAAATATATTAACACAGAATTTTTTTTTTTTTTTTCTGATTTCACCAAAGTCATGTGTGTTGTCACTGTCTTTTCTGTATGCCTTGGGTCTTTGCTGATGCTCTCCTTGCCCAGGTTTTTTTTTTATGTATGAGTATAAAAGTAAGGGAATTCTTAAAACTCAACCATATCTCCAGACATAACTATTGCATACAAATTAGTGATGGGCGATAAATTATCGTTCACGATTTATCGTCAGAAAATTCCTCCACGATAAATATTTGTCATCACACGATTGACATGATAAATGCAAGTTGATGACGTAAGTGTGAGTGACTTGCATCTGTTGCCCACACAGATCAGAATAACAAACAAACATGGCTGTAGGTAATGTAGAAGACGGTTCTGAGCAGGTTGTTGCTAAACGAGGCTCCACATGAGGGATTTCCTCCAAGATTAGGGTTTAGACAAGTGTAATCAGGTATACCTGACATCGGACAGAGGATCTGCAAACTCTGTGCAGTAAGAGTTTTTATAAGTGTTGAAAGTGTTTTCAAATTTCACTAGTTATTTCTATAACCTACCAATTAAACTTGTGGTTAAGTATCTTATTTGAGGATGCCAACTGGTGTGCTTAAGACAGAATGAGTTAAAAACACAGAAAGGAATTGTAATATATATTTTTAGGGACTTTTATCATTATCACCAGAGTGGCAAAACTTATCGTGGAACATATTTTGCCCATATTACCTATCCCA
This sequence comes from Xyrichtys novacula, assembly GCA_962446985.1. Taxonomy (NCBI): domain Eukaryota; kingdom Metazoa; phylum Chordata; class Actinopteri; order Labriformes; family Labridae; genus Xyrichtys; species Xyrichtys novacula. The sequence goes on along the minus strand of OY660868.1, from coordinate 24,318,857 downwards.
AATACAAATGAATAACTCTCTTTGACTGAAGTGCTCCTGGCTAAATGTGGGATTATCTTTCTCCTCTTGCCCGTCTCATCATTTGTTTTCCTACAGCCTCTGGACTACGAAGCCACAGCTTTCCACACACTGCTCATCAAAGTGGAGAACGAGGATCCTCTGGTTCCAGATGCCGGCTACGGCCTCAGCTCCACAGCGACAGTCCATGTCACAGTTCAGGACATCAACGAGGGCCCTGTCTTCTTCCCGGACCCACTGATAGTCAACAGGACAGAAAACATACCCCTGGGCAGCTTTGTTGCTTCACTCAATGCTACAGATCCAGATATATTACAGATACAGAGCATCAGGTGAGGAGCTGTGGGTTAAATGGCAAAGAGTTTGTTGATGTGGTGAATGTCTGCTGTAGCTCTTGGCTTAGTTTTGTCTGAATGAGATTTCCAAGTTTGGCTTTGTTTAGCTAAGCAACATAATGAAGTATTGTTTGCTAATTTGACTCATTGAGCAGCACTAGTTTTCTTTCACATAAACTCACTTCTCCTGTCTCTGTGAGTGTGTAGGAGATATGCCAGGTTATGAACCGTCAGTGGTCCACGTTTTAAACGCCAGGTCATCACTTCCTCTCCCCGTCTCATGTTTCCAAGCCTTTATCCCTCCATCCTTTTATCTATCTCATCCGACTCTCATCTCCTGTGCTGTTCTGTTCCCTATCTCTGGTGTCCTCATTGCTGCTAGGCTGCTCTATCAGTCTGTGTTGTGTAAACAGATGGAAGATATTGCCCAGACATCCTGCATTTTACTGGCGCAGGTCAAAGCGTCCACCCCAGTCGGTGGAAAACGTCTCAGAGTGGGGCAGCTCATTAACTTTAATCCTGTTACAGAAAAGGCCCTCTGTCAAATATCACTATCATCATAACAGGAAGGCTATTAGTTTCACTATGTGCTACAATAAAAATGATTCCTCTTGCTGCCAGAGGGAGCTCTGTGGCGTGTGCTGCACTTCCTTTTACAAGATGGAAAACTCATCATTGCATTTATTGGCTTTCAGGCCTAATTTATACTCGATTTAGATTGCTCTTTTTCTGCACCCTCGGAGTTATATATCATGTAAAAAGAGTGCTAAGTAAACACATGGGGATAATAATGACCGAGGGAAATAAAGCTTACCAGATCGTGACTTAACTGCTCAAATTATTGATGCTGCTTTATGTGCTGTAAAATGCAGTCACCGTGCCAGTATCAAATGCTACATAACACTGAGTTGTTGCTCTGAATGTTGTGTAGGAGTCAGGACCTATGTCCATAAAGCTCTGATAAGTAGCTGTCTGAGTTCACCAGTCATGTCATATGACTGTGTAAATTTTAAAACGTCTGAAGGCACAAACTGCACTCTGAATGCAAATACACTGCATTAAAGTGGCGGCATGCTGCTTTAATACAGTGATAATGACATTTCCTCTTTTAGGTTCTTTTTTGGTTTAAAAATATAAATATACATGAAGAAGAAAGTTAAAAACAACAAAAATACAACAATAGTGTGACAATAAAAGGCAGAAAAATAAGACTCATAAGTCTGAGCCAAACAATAGTCACGTATGGAGCACAACTCTGCAGTAAAAGTCACAGGAGCAGACACGCAAACGGGACCGGACTACACCTCTTTCTGTTTGGATACATGCTACAAAGTTTAATTCCATCCTCAGCATTCTGATATGCAGAGAGTGACAGTATTAACCTGGGAGATGTACCATGAAGAGCTTATAGAGTAAGCCTGTCAAGCCTGAACCCCAGAGTTTTCAGTGTAGTAAAGCTGTCTCGATCACCATGGTAACTAACTTTGAACTCTTAACCTGCTCAGAACCACATTTTCCTCATAGTTACAGTATGGCTTGAAATCAACTTAAGTGTCACACATTCATTCATTAATGCCTGTAATATTGTCTATTGTGTTTCATAGATCGTTTGATATGATATGTTTGGGACTGAAATATCCATCTGTATAAAAACACTGAGGGTGTGGACATTTTAATTTAGGTTATATCAAGTGTTTATGTTTGTTTGAGTTCCTGGTTAAAAAGATAAGCCGAGGATAAACTGATAGGCAAACATTTTTTGTGGATTAAATGAAATCAAGAATTATTTGGCCTCCTTTTGGCAACAAATGGAGTTATTTCAGCTTTGATTTATGAAATAAAAGTATCAGATCAGAGTTCAGTTACTCCCTTTACATCAAAATCATGTGTGTCATTGGTCAAAGTGAAGAGTTGAACAGTGTTGCCAAGTTGGATGGGACACTGAGAGTTTATTCCGTGGTAAAACCAAAAAATTACTGTAATACTTAACACAATTTTCTTCAATTTTCTGTCCGTCACTGACACAAAGGAGTTTTGTAACTTTTAGATATGTATCATCTCTACTAGGGGTCACAATACACAACACTTACCTTCTTTTTGAAGACTGATAATATTGACATTGTGAAAAAAATTAGCAAACAGTAATGTAGTGAGTTCATAGCAGTCGTCCTGTTGTTCCTATTTTTTATTATTTTTTTTGTTTTCCTAAGTTTTTTCATGAATAATGTGATGTTCCATGGCCACAGTAACCTTGAGGTGAAAATCTGATATTGTGACTGCCCTTATCTCATCCATACCACTTTGACCAAAGCAAACAAATCATTCCTCTCTGTGCAGAGAGAGAGAGAGAGTTAGAGGATGCACCAAACTTTCCCTTTTCTGTGAGAGTGCAAAGAGCCTGAAAGAGAAAGAGTCAGCAGAGAAAGTTCATAACCAGCTTTGTGATGCCTGATAGCTCTAATTAGAGCCCCAGGATTTGTAGAGCTAGTTTGCTCAATGACAGCCTGTCAGTTAAACTCACTTCCATGTGTATCCCACCCAACACATCTGCATTTGTGCTGTGAAATATTTGAATTAACAGTATTTAATTACAGGCCCTATGATTAACTAATCCTGGTATAACAATATTGCTGTACAGTGCGACATAGATGTCACAAATACTACGAGAAAATCTTACTGTACTTTATTTTTTTTCTGTCTCATAGCACTGGTGCAATAAGGGCCAGATAGCCGCTGTTTACGTCTGTGTGTCTACATGTGTGAGTCTTACTCAAATGCAGTATGGTAGTCATAATTTATAATTTTGCTCTTTGTCTGGCTAAAGACTTCACACCGCACACCAATTCCCGTCACTCCTTCACTGTTCCGTCACTTCTAGAAGGTCAGATGCACAAATCGTGAGACGAGACTTAAGAAAAACAATAGAGGGATTATTCCTTTATCAACACGTGCGCAACGTGACTGCAGCGACTAACGGTTATCCTTAGTTATCTTGCTATCTTACTAACCCTAATCCTAACCTAAACGTACAGCCCTGAACAATAATATAAAAATGATGGCATTAGAGGTACATTTCCCCTTTTTTGCATTAACATTTCTGAATATTTCAGACCTTTCTATTTCAAATCCACGGTGAGCCAAAGTTCTTTTTTTCTGCTCAATTCAATTTTCACAGCATGTGAACAACAGGAGGATTGTTGATAATTACTTATAGAAATGAAAGACAAGAACACAGGCTTAATGACTTTCTTTTACATGCTATTAAGTCAGCGGCAGGTACAGTATGTATGAAATTGAAAAGATTTCATCTCAATCAACGCCTCCAGAGATCTGGGTTGTTATATAATGGGATTTCATAGTCTCTATAAAGCTGCAGTGGATGGGCAGTGTGATGAAGCTGTTCATTTCTCTGACAGGTTATTTCCTGTATGATTAATTGATCAAAACCAGCTTTATTTTTAAATAACTGGTCTACACTTTTCATCACTGTGCCTGAGCATTGTTTTTTTATTTTATTTTAACCATATACTCCCAGCTTTACATTTTTGGTTATCTATCTATTTACAACATCTGCTGCTCATGAGTTGCAATATCAAAGAGGAAAACTTCCGGCTGACTGAATTTGGAGGTTTTACTGGTATGTTTTTATTGAACTAGACAATAACAGGAGGATGTTTGTGTGAGTCACTCGGGTTAGTGTAGGGTGAATAGTTTCAGCTGTCTGTTTGTCTTATCTGTCTTTGACACGTACACAATTTTGAAAGTGGCTTTTTATGCTATATTGATAGCTTGAAAGTCTCCTCCAAAATATGATGATGCTTCATCTATCTATAGACACGGAGGGCTCTGTGTTCCTGACATCTTCTTTGTATCACCGAAGGATATTTCAAGTCCTATATCTGCATCTTCCTATCTTTATCCTTCCTGCTCTGCCCCTCTCATCTGTGGTTTACATTTCTGTATTTATTTCATGCCATCTACTTTTGTTGCTGTTTCATCCTGTGACATTTTGCCAGTAACGGTGACTTTGAAGTGTCTGAGATGTGACCTGCAGACAGACTGAGGACACTGTGAGGGAAAGATATTTGGAGAGCTGGAAATAACTGGAGAGTCAGCACAGACAGACAGAATATAGGTGGAAATAAAGATCTGTTTACCTAACTCTCTCCTGCCCTCTCTCTGCACGTGAGTATGGGAGAGTTTCTCACTGTGCCTGTGTGTGTGTGTGCATGCGCGTGTGTGTCTGAGTGTCTCATTGGGTCTCAGTGTGTCTGCCCCCGGGGACACTTAGGTCAAATGCATTTGACATGGAACACAATGCCTTGCTGGGGCCACTGCACACACAGCCTAGCACACACACTCAGACTAACATACGCATGCTTTTTGTGTACTTGTGAGGACTGCATATATTCTTTTAAGTCCCACTCCCATGAACATCATGTTTTTCTTGTCCTTTATATGTTCATATGGCATTTTTCTGATGTTACAGGACATATGATGAGAAAACTAACTGCAAAATTGTTTTTCACAGTATTTCTTCATTCAATTCGCTGTGAATCTCTGGTAGACCCAATAGCAGGTTCAGAAATAGTGAGATTTCATACGTTACCAATCCAAGCTCGGCCGCGGGAGCCCCGCTATGCAGGCCACACTTTGAGACATAGAGAGGATGATGGCAGAACAAGCATCTGCGTTAGCGGATTGCAATGCTCCTAAGAAAGCTAGTTGTGGTATTAGCTTTCATCGTGTCCCCAAAGACATTATTGTCTGAGAGCTGAAAAGCTCCTATGTTACCTGCTACTGCTACTACACCAGCAATGTTAGGCTGCAAGCTAATGAAAAAAAACTTCATAATCACAAATTAAAGACCACTGAGAACACTTTAAGTATTAAAAAAAAAAAAAAAACAATCGGAGTGGGACTAATGAAACTAATGGTTTACAAACACTTTTTTTTTCCTGCCATAAGTCAGCATGTGCAGAAACAAGGGGGCACAGTGTAGCTGGGTGTTAATTTGTTTCTGCAACTTCTTTTTCTGAAATATTTGTATTGCATTGGAAGCCCCAGCTGCACAAGTCTTTCATTATTTGGGGTCCTCTGTGATTCACAATAGTTATAGCGGTCACCAGTCTTCCTAAAGCTGTCCATATCTGCCATGCGTAACATTTCTGAACAGCAGCTTAACCCAAAAAAAGCAAACTCAGGCACAATATAGGCCGGATTAAACTCCAGAAGATTAGTAATAAGAAACTTGGGTCGCAAGTTTTAATTATCACCTCAGTAAAAGTAAAGTAAAAGTCAGCAGAATTTGAGGGAATACTGATTTAAAGAGTTGGTTCATGTTGAATGAATGAAGAAAATTGTTGCACTTGGCAGCTAAGCTATAGGGAAAAGTAAGTAAGGGCCTGTAAAAACTAAAAACTAAAGATGGACTGTGATGTAATCTATGTGTAAAAAACAGTGCTTTCTTTTCAAATCCTGAAGTCCGGGGGCACAGAGAGGGTGATGTTGCATCAAAAAAGACTCCTCTTTCATATGGAATACATCCAAAATGCAGCATGCCTAAGGTGGTTATTCTCAATAACCACCCACACATACAATCAGCTGTTTACACTGTGCACCTCTTACCCATCCTTACTCTCGCTCTCTGTAGCATACTGTCAATCTACTCTGTTTCAGCACCATGGACAGCACAGAATTTTCCTTTTTTGTCATTTTGAAAACAGACAATAACAGATTTAACTTCTGACAGCACTTGCAACAAGAATTTTACCATTATATACCCCAAATGTTTCATTGTACACCACAGGACTTACAAGGATCACTTACAAGAATTACATAACAGTTACATTGTGACATAACAATGGTGTCTAATGGCAAAAAATCCCAAGAGAAAGATCAAGCTTTAACACAACTTTCCACTTTCACCAACATAAATAGAAACTTAACTGGGGCTGTAATCACACACTCCACATAAATAACTGATTCACACTGAAGATGAAGGCTGCAGGAATATGTATTAAATGCTGCTCTGATGTCAAACTTCTCATTAGTGTGGTTTCTAGCTCTAAGCCCAGCTGAGGCAGGTGGGGTTAATTGGGGTTATCCCTTATCATCCATGTTACTGATGAACTTTTATTTACACTTCATTACATAAAGGCTTTTAACATGGAAACATATTCAACAGGAAACAATATTGTTAAAGGTGGGGTAGGCAGGATCTGTGCCGGTTTTTGGGAGAAATCTCGAATGTAAACACTACCCCTCCCAACCAGTTTTTCCCTCAGCTCAGCTCCTAAATTCAGATATAATGCAGATAAATATTTCAGATAATTACAAATGGGGCCCAGTCAACATAAAAGTAAAAAGCATTGGTGCTACTGTAAATGCCAACAGACTACCAGCAAACACAATGTTTGCAGGACTTCTACAACTAGGATAAAGTGACATACTCCAGGACCCGAGGTAAACAGTTTAGCGGCGCTACAACACGCAGCAGGTCCCGTTTGACAAGAAACACTTCTGTTACAGACACTTAGCTTACTTTGTCAAAGCGGTTTACCTGTCCAGCAGAAAGGTTACAGGGTCCATAAGATCCCAAAGCGTCCCCCATCGTTCATGCTCCATTGAATTTGACCCGGATTTTTAGCTCTTGTCCGGGTGGTCTACCTCCTCTTTAAGCACCCGTTATTCCGCCAGAGTCTCCGGTATTTACTTTGTTTTATTGCTTGTGTTGGCAGTCGTGGCCAAAGGAGGGTTCAGACAGTTTTCTGTACTTTCTGGTTGGTTTCTACAGTCTGATATTGTAACACGCTAACTTTGTTTGGGCTTGTGAACGACACGGGGGACAGAGTCTGCCTCATAACCAATCAGGTTGGGGGAGGGGGGTCGTCAGAATCAGCAGCTGGCGCAGTGACATTTTCGTGCTCGCTGCCGGTGTGAAAAGTGCAATATTTCAGTGCAATAGATAATCAACAACAACTAATAATCTGAGTCAGCACGTACATGTAGATCTATAGATATATTCTGATCTATATCTGATCTGATGAGCGCGTTTGGACACACAACCTGACCGAATCAACACAGCTAAAACCGCATTAAATTAAATTAAATATCTAGTAAATAAACACACATGATGAAGTTAACAAGATATGTAATTCGTCTCCCTCCTTTTCTTTCTTCCTCTTCCTCCTATTTCTCGCGCAGCTTGACCTGGACATGTCTCCGTGTACTCTCCCCGTCCTGCTGCTGAACAGATGATTTGTTTCAGTGCTCAGATGAGTTATTTACTTTAAGCCGACATACGGATATTATAATATTCAGTTTTGTGAGGCAAATTTATTTTATATGCCAACATCTATGAAAGAAAGAGCCAGGCCACGGAGCACGATGCATCATTTACACACAGATGGTTCCGATTTTAATGCCATTATTGGAGTTTATGTTGTGATCTGTGCGCTCAACCCACCTTTGTCACGTGAGGTTTGAATATATGCAACTTTATGTGAGTGTCTTTATTTGTGGCAAAGGATGTTTGTCTTGCCAGTGGGTCCAACCTTACACACAACAAATCCATCTGTGCTCATATGAGAGAGTTTGGAGGACGCCCTCTGCTGTGTTTACAGTGACACTTGTTGAGGAGCTGCCTTCTGTCCCCATCGTGTGGCATTGCTGTCTTCAGCCATCTCGTGATCTCTTTGACTACTTTATGAAAATTGTAATACACCTCACCGGTGGCAAATTTAAAGGTGAGGAGAGGAGCAGTTCTCATTGGTGAAAACAGGTCTTGGCTGTGTTAAACCCACTCCACGGCCTCTCTACGACTTACGCCGCTGGGAGGAGCTGAGTTAGGGAGGGGGGATACTAACGCCGGGCTGCACCGCTCACCAAAATACCAAAATGTGCTTGGGCATGCCTTGTCGGCGCAGTGGACCTGATTTATGCCGCGCCTGCGCCAAGTCGCTGGCAAGGAATGAAAATGCAGCCCATTCAGTAAAAAAGCTGACTGTTGTGCACGCTGTCTTGAGTCATGGCACATGACCATAGGAAGTAACAGGACAATAGTGTGTTTCCTTTGAGAGCCTGCACCTGCTGCACATGTGCATGCAACGCAGTGCAGAAGACGCTTAGTGTTAATTTTCTTATGAGACTGAACATGAGCTCTAATATTTACTGGAATTATTGATTATGAGTAAGTATCACTCCCTTCAAATGTTGTCTAAATTAGAGGCTTGGCATAGAAGTGGTAAATGGATGAGAACATCAATAACAGGCAACATTGGTGTCGAAAGAGCATTGTGATTTCATTTGAAAGCAGAAAATAGACTGATAGGAATAAGAGTATTAAAGTGTTATTGAAACTTTTAATTGGTTTTAAACCTCTGAAATAAACTGTGTTTATCCAGTATTGATTCCTGTAGTCTTTGTTATACATTTATGCACAGTGGAGCAATTAAAAAATAAAAAAAATAAAAAAGATAAGGAAACTTGTTTGAGCTTATTTGCGCCTGAAGTTGCTGCATATTAGCATGTAAACAAATGAAGTTAGTATTACTCTGATGAGACCAAAATGGACTTGATTCACCAACTATCTGTTTGTTTGTCTCCTTTCATTTCACATCATTGAAGGAGTGAACTGAAATACTTCCTGCAGGGGATGTAATTAGATCCAGATGATAAAAGAAACATTTCACACTACATCTACTCGTCTATAAATGGCATAATACATCCTTTTTTTTTTTTTCAAATGTTGAATATCATTAATTTAATCATGGTTCTGGGCTAATAGAGACCCAATTTTACCTTCACATAGGCAGTGCTGAATAGGACTTATAAAAATATCAACAAAGTAATTAACTTTTCTCCTTCATCACTTAATGTGCCTGACCTCTACTGGCCCGTATTCTTCTCTGTAAATTACATAACCACAGAAAATAAGAGCAGTTTTCATCCTGCTCAGTATTTAGGCCAAACTATCAGCCTGTGGGGGGATTTGTCTGGTGTTTCTGCTGGAAAAGTTTTTCAGCTCTCTTCTCTGATTTAGGGTTTTAGTGGAGCTGAAAGGTTTAATGATAGTGCTGAATAAGAAAGTCACAACAGGCTGAGAGAATGACAGCTTGAATGGGAGATTGAGAGAGTTTGACTTGCTTTTAAGAAGAGTTTGCCTCCGATGAACCTGTGAGTGAGCAGTATTTTCATGAAGCGTGGGCACTCGACATCCGAGGAAAAGAACGACTTCAGGGTAATTTTGTTCTCAGAACTTTGTGGGGAAGTTTTCCCGAAAAGTTTCCCTAGGTAATTTGTAAATCCGAATCTGAACATGACTCTTAATCCTGCTCTGGTGCCAATCTTGTTTGACATGAAGAGGAGAGCAAATAATTTCAAGTGTCATTTAGAAAGTTTGGCTAATTTCATTTGGTCTCATTTCAAGTGACAGGTCTCTCCTCAGTTTTTGAAGAACTATTCACGCTGGAGAAATTAAAGCTTGATGGAAAGCGGACTGTGTTTTCAGCAAAGATTAAAGATATACACGAACAAGAGTTTAAACACAATGTGCAAAAGCAAATTATTAAAGTCTGTCTCTAGATATAAACATTCAGGAGATGAGAACATTTTGCTTTTGTTCTCGTTTTCTAACAACTTTTGATTGAGTTTAGCGTGTTGCACATTAAGATGTCAGTCCTTCCAAAAGATCAGACTGAGTATCACTCTCAACTCTAAAATGAGGAAGCAGGTGGACCTACTGTACAGACATTGTACTTTTAGAGATCTTCTAGCACAAAAAAGTACGAGCTAGGTAGCAGTTGTCCCTCTAAGCTAGGGTGGCCATATGTCCGGATTTTGGACGGACACTGCGGAATTGAAATTCCTTGTCCGCCGTTCGAAGCAGCCTCAAACCGGACGCTGATTTGTCTCCCTTTTTGGAGTCATACCTGAACCCAACGTTGCATAGACTTTTGGTTAAAAAAAAATTGGTTAAAAATGATTGACTAAAAGCAGTGTCACTCAATTCTCTGATTTCTCATTGGTTAAAAGTATAAAAAAGCAGCACCCTGTTCCTATGTGCTAGCTGTGTCTCTTATCTTGTTAACTGAATGTTTACATGCCAAAAAGGCGGACCTCATTTAATGCCAAATGGTCAAAAGTGCACACGTTTGCCAGCAAAAGTAGCAAAGATGATTTGCATGCCGTTGTCTTCTGAGTTGCTGCAGCAGGTGAAGGTGGATTTTGCTGAGGGCTGAGGCCAAAAAAGTTCTATATGCTTGTTAAGAACTGGAATGTGATTTTTTTTTTTTGTATTTTTATGTACATTTGATTTGCACATATAAGGCCATACATGATCTGCTTTGTGGCACTGCTCTTTGCAAGACGGATAAATTGTCTTGTGATGAACAGAGTATCTCAGAATACGATTGTTATCATTTACAAACTTGTATTGACGCGGGGAGTACACTAGAGTTGTATGTTGCGATTTTTCTTCCCTTACTAAATGCTGCAAAGTGTTCTCCTTTTTGGTGTTGTGGAAATGGCCACCCTACTCTAAGCAAACATTTCAAATGAAAACACCATACCAACAATCAAATATAGTTTTTATTTATTTTATTTTTTTGGCGTCTCTGATGGATGAAGGGATGTTTTCATTTCATTGTGTTGTTGATATGGTATGAAAATAACATTAGTTGTGTCACTCACAAGGGCTGCCACTCAGCTCCCCTTTATTGAGAAACAAGCTTCAGAACTGGGTGATCGACCCCTTGCAAATGGGATTATTCATATCAAGTCAGTGCTTTATTTTGAGAATTTTCAGCATGGTTTTCCCTGCTCACTTTGAACACATACATGTTGTCGAGGGATTTTTGCTAATATGTATTACACCAATATTGTTAAGCCCATTTTGGCTGATACTGATATGGATATATTTTTCTACTGTTACATTCTATATATGTAATTTGACACATTTTGGGACACCTAACATCTTTTTCCATGCAAACTTTGTTGGGTTTTTATCAAAGCTCCCAATGATGATGATGATGATGATGATGATGATGATGCATAATATACTAACACATGCTCTGCTGTGAAGGGGGGTAACTGATGTGCCACATAATGCAGCTCAAGAGTTGACAGCACAGTAGCTATTTAATCTCATGATATTGTTTTCATGTTTGTAGGCAAATAAAATCATACTTGAAATTGAAATTGGATTGATTGCCCAGCTCTACCAAGGGAGAGAAGTAAAAAACTTCTGTACCACCCAGGGAGGGATCCCAACTTACCTGCTAGTGCAGGTGTATAAACTGGGAGCCCATGGACTGAGAAAACTACTTATAGCCTGAGGATACCAGCAGCTCACAGTCTGCTTCACTCACCATGAATGCTGTGATTTGATTCACTTTTTTAAATTTTCAGCAGAAAAGCTAAATGGAAATGATTCAACGGTGTTAGACTGGGATTGCTTTTGATTTCACAAGGAGAAAGCCTGTGGTCAGAGTAACTCCTGGAACGATTAAAAACATCCTTTATCAGCTTATAAAAGAGGTGGACTGAGATGAAATAACAAACTCTACAGACATTATATTGTCTGCAGAATAATCCCATGCATTTGGTGTAGAAAGTGATGTCAAACTGAAGTGCCAAAACATGAAAATTCACAGTACATCAGAGGCTCAAACATCATAGACCCCAACAGCTGATCACTGCGCTTCAAGCAGGGGTGGGGGTATGTGCACTGTCTGAGAATTGTCCAAGAGTGAATGGGATTTCTGATGCCAAACAGTGCAAGTTTTTAAGCAGAGTTAACACTAGGACCGACAATGTTTGGGTTGGAGTTTGTCAGCATTTGTGAAATCATTTAATTAGATGTTACCTTATTTGTACTGGTTAAAATTCTGACTCCTGTTGCAATCTATGGCTGCTTCCTCAACAAAAGGGCATAAGCCAACTGGATCTCCTGTAATCCTTCTACTCTTGACAAGTACCTCATACATCTACGCTTCAGAGTAACTGAACAATTCCTCTGACTTGGCCAGAACTTGTGGCGCCACGGTGTCTGGAGCTGTTTTCCAGGACTTCTCCTCTCCTTTCCTTTTTTTGACAAAGGAGAATTGTGAACTGTTGTGTCATCTTTTATTCAGCATCTCCCTGCCATCTTTTTTCCTTTCACTCTGGTCACATTCAAGTTGAAAAAGGATGAGACCTTAAAGGGGTGCTGGCATGTGTATGGCAGCTGGCAGGTTGCTTCGAAGAATCCAGGAAAAAGGAAAAAAAGAGAGAGAGGAAGAAAAGAGTGGGGCATATGGAAGGATGCATAAGGACTGTGAGGGAGACAAGAGGAATAAATGGTTGAAACAGGGAAGAGTGTTTGATGGTATAGAGGGCAACCTCTGCTGCATGGGACCGTGTGATCGCCATCGAATCACCTGAGATTGTCTGCCGGTGCAGGATGTGAAAGGAGATGACAGCAAGATGTATAGCCCACAAAAGAAGGAGGTGATCCCGGGAAGCAGCCAGCAGAGAATGATTCACTCTGACGTTTTTTATAGAACCAGTAGTTTGTCATTAATGGAGATTTGATAGGCCCAGACCGGCCAGCAGAGAGACAGAGTTCAGGCTGATACGCTGGGTCAGTTGAACAGTCTAGTTTCTGCACAAAGTAATAAGAATGAAACAGGGAAGTAAAGAGGAAATCGATGTTACTCTCGCTGAACTTTTGCTAACTAATTCCAAAAGTAAGCCCAAAGTTCAAAATGGTTATGCACACATACCAGCAGGGCACATTTGTTAGAGTAGACCTTGACTGCAAGAGAGTGGCAGCTAAATGGATTTTGCCTACAACCACTCTGTCTCCATCTCCCCTTCCTCTTCTCTTCTTTCAACACGTCTCATTAAAAAATGAACACCGCAAAAGAACACAAACAGCATAGCCAGTCACTAAGTCAATCATGCGACTCACAAGTGTAAGACACTATCTTAACAATCGATAACGCAAGGTCTGGAGTAGGGGTTAATGTGGTGAGTCCAAGCCTCCTGTTGTTAGTTAAAGAGCACATAACCTGAGCTTGAAATAAACTGCATAAGATTTGAGCCCCTGCTATTTATGATGAGGTTATAATCCAATGAATGACCATTAATGACCATTACAGCAACATGTGCAGTTTATGTGTGTCCATGGGGGATGATACCCTACCGAATGAAAGATGTTATTAACAAGATAAAATAGTGAGAGTATAACCCCCATGTTCTTTCCTTGTAAGACTAAAAATGCCATAAATGTCCTTTACTTGTTTATGAATTCAGAGCCATGTTATTTTCAATAACCAAGAATGAATTTTCTGTACTATTTGTTTTTGGTTCTTATTTACTCTCTCAGTTTTGAAGATGCAGGGTGTTCAATGTAAGTTTAGTCTGGCCCAACGGTTTTCTTTAGTGGACTCTGTCTTTGTTGTTGTAGTCTTTCAGAAATTGACCAATCAGATGTATTTAAACTAAAATGCATACTTTCTTTCTGCAGCATGCAAAGAAGTTGCTGGATCATAATCATTATCTCATAATATTTTATTACATTATCATTGCCCAACTGTCCACATAAACCTGTCAAATGTCTGCAAGTATAAAATTCACGAGGCAGTGTAGCTCATAAAGGCAATAACATTGCACATTTCAAGCACTCAACGCCAAGTATTGTAAACAGAGTTGAGGTCTCTATCTCGTGTTAAGAACAGGAATCCTAAAAGTTGTTTTTCTCTACTTATAAGTAAATATGAAAAATAATGCAACAGATATCCATACTGCACAGTTATATGACACTATCACCACAGTTTTTCCCCTTTACTGCATCTATAATATCTGTATATGAGAGTTAACATGTAGAATAGTGTTTAACAGCAATTTTCTCTTTGCGTTCATTGTCGTCAGAGTTTCAGTCTTCGGGCTATGACTGAGGCTCAGTTCATGAGTCATCTCATAACATAACCCACATTTGGAGGATTTTGTGGATGTATTGTATCTACTAGGTTCCATAAAAACCAATAAGATTATATAAGAAGAGATGAATCATAATGATGTAACTGTATGGAAAAAGCAAACAAACTACTGAGGGAGCTTAGCCAGAGTAAAAAACAGAGGACTGAAAAAAAAAGCTGATTAGCGCCTTTAGTGTTTACATTTTGGGTCATTCATTATTCTAATTATTCTATCATAGCCTTCGAGGGGGAAATAGGTCCCTGTTGCTTTATGTGCACATGGCCATCCACTGTTCTTTTTTATATTGAAATGGATTCAGTCCCTGATTTGTCAGCAAAATGGTACAACTTAATTAGTTACTTATGACAATTTGTGGTGAGGGCACAAAACTTACAATAAGTAATGCTTAAGTAATGCATGAGTCGTGATTATTTATTGCATAAATTAATGTGAGATGTTTCATTAATTGCACTGTGGTGCAGCGCAGTTGCTTCAGGGCTCCTGACTGAGTTTGATTGTTCTCCCTGTTTACCAATGGGCTCCTTGCAGCGTCCTCCCAAAGTCCTAAGACATGCTCTGTAGGTGGATTGGTCTCTCCAACCTGCCCGTAAGTGAGAGGGTGAGTGTGGCTGGTGGTCTGTTTATATGCCTGCTACTCTGATTAGCTGGGGACCTGAGCAGGGTGTACTCCGCTTCTTATTCAGAGACAGCTGGGATAAAGCCTACCAGCCCACTGTTACAATGGATCGATGGATAGATGGATACATGAATGGATTAAGAGATACATGGATGCATGGTACCTGCAGATCCTCAAAAGGTCTTAAAAAGGCTTAAATTAAAATTTAACATTTTAGGCCGTTCAGAGCCTTTTAGTCATATTTTTGCTCAAAGTTGATCTTGTCACTTCCAGGGCCATGCAACTTGTACCAGTCAGAGATGGAACGATTGGATAAACCTTGTCGTTATCCGATTTTTCCGTTGTGTGCTTGAACACAAAATAGAGAATTGAGAAAAACACTTGTTAACCTTTTTTTTCCACCAATCATTTGTTAAAAACAGATATAAAAAATAAGTTTCCTGTTCTTGTTTTTTAAGTTTTGGTTCTATCTTGGAAAAAAAAAGGAATAGATTAATTATATGCAGATTCCACACGAATAGATACATGGATTGATGGATGGATGGGATTGATGCTTTTGTGAGACCAGAGAAAAGTTGATGCAGTACCCCCAGGTATCAAAACACCTGAAGAAAGTAATGTATTTATACTCTCATTTCAATAACTTCAATTTTCTTTTCTTTATTTTTAAGCTGGGAGATGCACCATCCCAGCTGTGGTGGCTCAGGACTCAAACTGAAACTTTGAAGTATCCAACCATGTATCTACTCATCCATCCATATATGCAACATCCATCCATCCATGTACCCAACCATTAACTTGTTTTGCCACAAACCCATGTATCCATCCATCCATGTTTAGTGGTAGTGTTGACTCTGTGTAGCTAGAGTTGTTTGCAGCAATCCTTTAACTTAAACTCAATATAGAGCGTCATAAAGAACTTTATGAATTTAACTTTTATTTTATTCTGACACCCCTCTGATGAGCTAAACTCAGGCAGTCATGTGATCCTCTCAATTTTCATCTCTCTTTCTTCTGTCCGTCTGGGACGTGAAGCGGCTGATTACGGGCTAATCAGATGTTAGGATGTGCCTTTGATTTTCCAGCTGAGTAAAGGCTCGCCAGGCGTGTGGCACAGGAGGGAGGAGTAAATGTGTGTGAGGGAGTGAGAGAGACAGACAGACGCAGAGTGGGAGCAAGAAGAGGCTTTAGTCATACAGTCAGTTTGCCAGGAAATAATTAAAACAACCCTAAAAGATGCCAAGAGGAACAGGGAGAGAGGGATGCTGTGCTGTGAAGCAGGAGTAAATTGCTTTTCTTCCTGTTAATTACAGGGTTATGGTTTTCAACTGATGCAAAGAGGTGCTATTTTGCACCTTATTATGATAATAACTTTTTGTTCTGTGTTGTGTTACTCAAGCTTGCTAATTAATGAAAGTGATGCTACACTGAATGAGGCTGACACGCTGTTGTTGCTGTGTGTGTTTGTGCAGAGATGCATTCCTCTGCGTAGCCGGTGTGTCTTCTGTGTCCTCATATATCCGACTCTGTTCGTGCCAAATATTGACAATGCAAACCTTTCATTTTCATTTTTGATTTCCAGCCTGCTGTCTCGGCGTTCACTGTTGCTCTTCGGGCGACACAGTGACTCTTTGTTCAGTGTACTCAGAGGAGCGCCTGCAGTTGTTGAGTGGAGTTGGCAGCGGGCCTCCTTTAGACTTTTACCTGGCTCTCAGTAAACAATAGTCAGCGCGCTGAAAACAGTGGAGAGAGCCTTTGGGCCTCTTTGAGGTTGAGTAAAAGATAAATCAAAAGCATAGGCTGAGTCCATATTCATTGTTCATGATAAGGCACTGCAAAGATGACAGGCTGAGCAAAGAGGCTGTCGGCTCTGTTGTGCTACATTTGAGATATGCTGGGAGGAATCTAAAGAGAAAAGACTGGAACCTGAAGTAATACAAAGTGGCTTCTGTCACCTGAAACATTCAAAGATGAGTATTTCTCTCTTAAAGCATCAGTTGCTTCCTCTCCTAAGAGCTCTTTTTTGTAGTTTTTTTACCTTCTTGGTGTAAATTCACACAGTATAACACCTGATGTACTTCTTGATGTCGGCAAAACTGAAGCTTTTTGCGTACGGGTTTAAGACTTTGTGTTATCATCTTTTGCTGTTTGCTTTGGCACTAAGTGCTCAGTGAAATGCATTTTTAAGATGTGGAAAAGCAGGAGAGAGTGACAAACCAATGTTTCTTATACAGAGGAGTCTTGCTCTTGTTTGGTTGTTAATTGTACCCCATCACCTTTTTGTTTTCATGCATTTACAAACTTGGGGATATGCATGTTTATTTCCTCTTTGTCTTGCAGAGACAATTCATAATAGTCCACAAACATACCTGCAATGTAGCCTCTTGTGTATGATGGTATCTAGCTGTTTCATGAGTGTGACAGTACATAATCCTCATTACTCACTACACGTGTTGATGGAAGATATCGCCATAGGGAAGGCCATTAAGCTTAGATGTGTGGAATATAAACAACACACACAGTAACACTCGAGGAGGTTACTCTTTTGTTCATGCTGAGAGCATGTCAGAAAAAAGTGGCAGCAATGGCAACATGGCAGTATTTGAAGATGAAGATAATTTGACACTTATTCTGTCTGCTTCTCTTTAAAGCTTTCAACCATTTGAAACCCCTGCAGCTGTTCACTTCGCCACATCTGCTCCGTATCTCTCTACATTGGCCCTGCTTTTAATGCACATACTGCTCTTCACACACAACACCAAACCAACACCTGGGGACATGTGGTAGCTATTATGCTTTTGTGCAAGCCTTGTTAACACAAGTATGTACTAGCATAAATCAATGTTTCTGTAAATATGATTAAAAAAACGCTATATATAACCATCACCTCTAGGACAAGCAAGTACATGTTAACCTGCAAGGCTGGTGGTGCTAGCTCTGCTAATGTCAGGCACACTCTGTAAACCAATAGGACATCATTAACCCACAGACTCTGTGGTCCTGTGTAAAGCCATTTCAGATCAATCATTTGACTGTTTCCTGAGTATTTATCACGTCTGCACTAGTTCATTAGGTGCAGTTGAAAGCTCCACTTGAACAGCTACAAATGAGTCAGTCCTAACACCACTGGCAAACACAGGGAACTGAAATGACCCACTAACCCCTGTTCCTGTCTTCTTTTACACATACTTTGTTCACATACACATAATACAAACCCTCTTTCTCCAGGGTAGATGATTGATGTGTCATGCACCAGCGTTTGCCTTTTCCTTTCTCAGAGCTGTCACATCTATTTGCCCTGTGTAGACCTGCTGCACTGTGCTGATACAGAGCAGAAATATGAACAGGTGTGACGTGGGTAATTTGTCCACATGGCTTGGAGCTACTTGGCCAAGACCTGGCAGCTCAGCTCAGTTTAAAGTTGAAATCCAGCCCAGAGTGGCTGACCAAGGTCTCTGTGTGTGACCCCAAAGGAGTACCTAATTTTTCAAAATGACATCAACTCCCCCTTTCTCTGCTTGTCTGAAAAATACAAAAATATAATTGAAAGAGACTTTAAACCTTTAACTTCTGTCCATGAGCAGTTTAGGTAGATGATGAAGCAAGAATAATAGATTAAAGTTGTCTTCAGTCTGCAGCTTTTCATGTCTGTTGATGCCTCGAACTCTGCAAGTGCCCATCCTGTTTCCTGTTTTGTGAAAGATTGTGTCCGTCTTCTTCAATTTGTTCAATGTCCTTTCCTTATTCAGCTCTCTGTCTTATTTTTTGTTGCACTGATTTTCTCCTCTCTTTCCTTTTTTTTTTTTTTTTTTTTTTTTTTCTTTTTGCTTATAACCAGTAGATCATTAAAACTTAAGATTTGGGTTTCCAAAACGATTTAAAGTAACGTTTTAAATACCCTAGGCATTATTAACTGATTAAGGATCATAATGGAAAATCACCTTTGCCACATTGTCAACAGGCGGGGATAAAATATATTGGACTCTCTTCTGCAGATTGGTTTTGTTTTATGTTTGGGATCAGGCCGTCTCTGCCAACATTTTGTTTATAATTAAAAGAGCGGTGTTATGAGGGTTTGACCAATCAGAATCCAGTATTAAAATCCTATGTTTGTATTAATGGTGTTGAAGGGACGGTTTACACCAGCTGTTGGATTTTAGATGTTGGTGGCCAAAGGTTAGGGTCAATGAAAATCTACTTTTTAGTTCTTTTCAGTTTCCAGAACAGTGATGTCAACTCCTGGGGAGGGATTATTTGAATTTTGCTCACACACTGAGAGTAAGCGAGGGGTTAGTTGGTCAAAGGTCAAAATCACTGCAGCCTCCCTAAAAACTGGTTATGGGTTAAAACTAGAGATTTCCTATGATAATTCAAACAGTTTCAGGCAAATTTCATTCAATAATACTGTGAAAGTTTTTATTACATTTTACTGAAGGTCAAAGGTCAACCTTACCCTTACTTCATAATGTTGTAGAATAGCTATTTTCAGGCATGCTTTTCTTATAGATCATTTTAAATGTATTCTCCCTGGAATAATGAGATGGAGTATCATTAAATTGAGCTCTTACATAGATTTTAATTTTGGATTAGATGCTAAAAAAATCTAGAGCATATGTTGCATCGATATATGAAATGTAGCATTTCTGCTTCAAGACTTTCATTCTGTCTGCTATGTGCAGTTTCTATGCAGATGGATGCACGTATGCCACACCCCCTCTGCTGGTCATATGTTGACTGGCACTTAGCTTACAAGCAAATCACTCTCTTCATTTAAGATATTTGATCAAGAGACAAAAGCACTACAAAGTGACCCCGCTTTATTTGTCTGCCTGGTTAAGTATCTGGAAGGCTTTTCACATTAAAAATGGTTTCTGTGAGTGCCATCTTCTGGCTGACACAATAAAACAACCCTCTCAGAGTCTCACCCGGGAATCCTACTGGATCCAGAACGGCGGATCAAATATGCAAGCATATAGCGCCCACCGGGTCCCATCTGCCTCAGCCATCAGAGGAGGAGCACTTGTGAGATTACCAATATTTCTCGCGAGACTGGACAAGATCTCACGAGCTCTCGCTTGTTTCCCCGTGAGACATTGAATGAGATATGCCAATCTGTGTGTAGAAACGGCGGTGTATATAAACTAAATACCCACATCCCATAACCCTGGCCTCTCCTATTATTAAGTGAAGAATGGTTCAAAGTATTGACTTCACTTTATTTTGAAAATTAACCAGATATTTTACTCTGTAGCCAAATACAACTTCCGCTGCTGCTCATGCTGCACTGCACTGAATTGATGCGCCATGCTGCGGCATCTGGCAAAAATAGAAACCTTGTGTATCTGATCTGGCCGCAGGAGCTGATCCGCAGCAGAGCCGGATGGTGAAAAGATTGTGTGGAATCTCACACATTGATTGTAATACTTGCGTATTTGATACGCCTGCCATGCCGGAGCGAAGCAGAACCGTTCTGGATCCTGTGGGTTTTAGCCGTCAGGCGGATATTGCTTGCACAGATCAACTTTAGACGACTAAAAATGTAAATTATTACAAGTGCATGATACATTACAGAATTTTGCAGTACCTAAATCTGGATGGTCAAAGGTCAATAGTAATACATTCATGTCTCCACAGCTGCACTGATGCAGATACAATATTTGCAAATGAAGTTAGAATACCTGCCAGAGGCATTGGACCACATTTACTTACTTTCTTACTTACTGTAGTGGCTTCAGCCCAAAATCTGTTAGTTTAACAGGGTGACTCAGTAGTAAGATGACCTATTTTGACTCAAATATGGTGCTTTCCAGCTTAAAAGGCAGTGCACACAGTTCCCCAGGGCCTTTGGTCAGTTTTCTTTTTATAAATGGAGTCAGGCTTGTCTCAAAGTTGATTTTGAGATAATGGGGAATGGATTCACTCTGGCACTAAGCTGTTGGATGTAGATTTGGTATGCAAAACCGGAGCCTTGCAGGACTTTGGCTGGCACCTCAGATGACACCACCATAAAAGAAACGGCTCTGAGAAGAGGTGATGGAAAGAGGAGAGAATTGGTTTTCATTACACACTTATTCACAGTCCCAGTCTCATGCACCCCTGTCTTATCTCCATTTTCGATCCCTTTCCTTATCTCTCTGGCTCTGTTCTGCCTGATTTTCTCCTCTTCTTACTTTACCAACTGAGAATTTGGATGAAGAGTACAGTTATTACAGCCAAACACAAGTCTACACAACCCATGTACTTCTGCTGCATGCCTCTTGATTGATGTCCCCCGTATCTATTGCTCGCACACACATTCGGCTGTTCTCAGATAGAAACACACCATTAACATTGACTGTGCGCCGACACTGTCCTCTCAGTAAGTTAGCCTCCAATCACTGGAAGATCTTACTGGCAGGAAAGAGAGAAGAAAGTGATCGAAGGGCAGATAAAGACAGAGAGATAAAGAAAGAGCCAACCAAGAGTGAGGACAGAAAGAGCCAGGGAGAAAGTCAGAGGAATGGGTGAGAGGTTGGGGAAGTGAGGGAAATACATAATGGGTTTCACTGTAATATGCTGCCTTGCCATCTGAGCGTATGAGTACACTTGTGTAAGTTGCAGTGCACTGCAGAAAACTAAAATAGGAAACAGTACCACTTAAAATAGCTAGACTAAGCTCTTGTGTGGTGCAGGGTGTGTGTGTGTGTCTGTGAGAGAGCGAGTGAGGGGGGGACCATAAGTGAGAGGAAATAGAGTTTGCATTAAGTGTTGCCTAAATGGAATTCAGGTTTATAATGGATTTTCACAGGAATAACAAATGCTTATCTAATAAAGTGACTAAACCCACAGCAGTATATGACCTTCTTTTCTCTTGATATACACACACTTACAGCATTTCAGATATTCAAATCAGATGCATCCCCTCTGCCCCAGACATTATTACGCTTAAACGCCGAGCAAAAGCACCTGGGAATCACATGTTGCTGTAGTGTTGTTTGACGCTGATCCTGTTCTCATTATGCATCACTATTTCTACGTTACTGCTGCGCATTTTAATCAGATGAACAATGGAGTAGCTCCTGGCACTTTAGCTTTGCTGCCTTTATGTTGTAGGTACCTCTGACTGACTCATAGACTACCTGAAATGAAGTGATGCCTGTAAAACCCTGACAACACCTTTACAGAAAGGTATATTCATTGTTTTCCTAATTCTCTTAAAGACTTGCATTCAGACTTGTTCTGAATCTGACATCAGGTTCTGCCATCTTGTTAGGAAAATGTTGAAGGACACGCCCACCCAAAGTCATGGCTGTTTTCTCTTTTGATGGACAAAGACTCCAGAAACAGAACAGTGGAAAATTTAGGACAAGAGTCTCAACACTGCTGTATGTGATCGAAACTCTACTGATGACTTCATACATACATCTGTATGAACTATTGTTTTTTTCTCTGTTAATTCCTCTCTTTCTGGATCCCCTATCAACCTCATTTTAGCCCCAAATCAGCAGCAGAAAACTCTTTGATATGAGTCTGGCTCTGCTCTAGATATCTGCCTGTTAAGAGGATGTTGTTTCTTGCAGCTTTGACTTGCGAAACAGACTAGAATTCCTTTTTCAAATGAGGCTATGACATGTTTGTTACTGCTGTAAAGATGGACTGTTTTAAATGGGTGTGTATGTGATTTCAGGGGCTTTTGGAAGCAGCCCCAAGTGGACACTAAAGGACTTGCAGGTCGAGGTTGCTATTTGGGTTTGCTCCATTGCGGTTTATGACCTGGGTCTTACAAACGGGAGGTCTCACTCTGATCATATAGTGACATTTCATCCAGATTTGCATGGATTCAAAGAGACTTCAGGGCTAGGAGGGATTGTGGATTTGTTCCTTTAATTTTGCACTTGTGGTTTTTGCAAGGTGGAGGAGATTAAAATGAGCTGTGTTTGTATGTTTTTGGCTTACTGTTTTTTTTTTTTTTGCTGTGTATTATTTGGCTTAAAATGATTTGGATTTTTCATATCATTTGTAGAAGTTTAATATTAAAAAAAAAAACTCTTAAAGCTTTTATTTGGCTGAGGCATTGTCTGGCATATGGACAGCAGGAAATAATCATTAACTGAAAACAACTGGTGTGAAACATGAAGGAAACACAACGCCAAATATCTTGTTAAGGCTTATGAATACCTTTTGCAACAAAACACCATCTAGTCCCTCAGTTTCAGAGGCACGGACACCATTCTTCCAAAAGTTATTTCCTAATTTGAAGCAGGTTTTTTTTGAGGATGTTTCACCATCTGTAGGCTTTATTTCATAGCCCAGTGAGGATGAGGAGCATGTGGATATTATATAGCGGAGAGGGTCAGAGTTGAACACAAGGCTGCTGCAGAAAGGACAACAGTTCTGAGCAAACTGAGCCTCACCGCTGCTCCCTTATTTGGCGTTTCACAATTGTGGCATAGAGCTCTGAAGGGTGCTGAATCTCTCAAGGTGTTCAACAAGCTGAAAATCTTTTGACTGCAAAGGTCACGGCGTATGATTCAGACCATTTTTGACTAGTTTTAACCCTTTCCCTGTGGTTGGTGATGTTATCATCCTGGAGAGGCAACTGCCACAAAGGTAAAATGTTTCATCTTAGGATCAAAGAAATGAGTCAGAACAACTTTTTATTGATTTGTTTTGACCCGTACCTCCGCAGAAAGAGTTAACCCAGATACCCTTTACAGCATTACAGAGACTCAACTTTCAGCAGTTTGGGTCAAATCTTCAGACCTCTTCATGCTGGACACAAATTTGATCCACTACAAAGTGTAAAGATGATTCTTATGGCTGTCTGCACACTCTTTTAACTGTGTCCTAGTAGTTACCTTTGCATGGCACCACCTGAGTGAGTAAAACATGAGTGTTAACACTGAATTTGAACCACTTTCAGCTGTTGCTAAACTAGAAATGCCCTTGATAAGTGGAGTTCATCTTTGAGTCAGCTTTGCAAGGCATGTTTGAGCTTTCAAGCCTCCTGGAGAAAAGCTCCTTCTCTATGTTTGAATCACATCCTAGCATGTCACCATTACAATTCTGATTTGCACTTTTGACCTTGTATTTCAGACTGAAGTGACCAGACATCCCCAATTTCTTGGGACAGTTCCCATATTGTATGACCTGTCCCCGGCTAAAGCTATCCCTGGAAATGTCCCCAATTTAAGCATTTCATGGATGAGAACAAAAATGTTGTGTGTAGACTAGAACAACAGTTATTACATTGGCCGAGTAGGTAGGAAGCAAAAGTATGTAATCCTGGAGGTTGTGGATGTTCCTGGATGTCCCTGGATTTCATTACAGAAATTTGGTGACCTTATTTCAGAGCTTTCTCACTGATGTCTTTTCCTTAAATTTGAATTGAGATGTTGGGATTTCATCATCCACAGCACACTGTATTGTAAAAGCAAAAGACTCAGAAAATCTGGGAGTTTTTCAGTCCAAAGTAACAAGGCCGAAAATAGTTGAGATGAAGATGAGGTGGGACTGAATCTTATTGTACAAGATGGGACTCAGTATTATCCCATCTTTATGTTGGGTCTTCATGTTCCCCATGTGAATGTCTAAAGAGTATGGTCTAGACCAGCTCTTTTTGTCAAGTATCTTGAGACAACATTTGTTGTGAATTGGCACTTTTAATATTGTTTAAGTCATTGAAAGCCAGTTATTAGAGCCCTCAGATGGCACTGCATCAAAAACAGGCATGACTCTGTGGTTGAAATCACTAAATGAGTTCAATAAATGAGCTTGTCACTACATCCATAAAAATAACAATGTTGAGCCATCACCCGTTTAAAACATGTGGCTTATCATGACATAAAAATACAACACAAGAAGCCCTGAACTGCTAAACAGCTAAAATCGCATGAGAACGACAGGGAAAGTCTTTAACATTTGACACAAAACTGGTCTCCTTGGTAACCAAACATTTCCAGTGTTGTCAAAAGGTAAAGCTACACAATTGTAAGCATGACTCTGTCCCACCTGTTGTTAAAGTAGTTGCAGACATAAAATTTAAAGTAAGCAAATGTTTCTCGAATAATAACATTTTTTGGTTGTGACATTTGAAATGTTGTTTTTGCACTACTTATACTTGCATAAAGGTTTTATAAAACTTGCAAAAAATCACGTTTTGTTTTCATGACCAGTCTGTATCCTAACTCTTTTGGGACTGAAGCAATATATTTCAATAAACACAAACCATTGTGTTATTTGCACTTATATGTGATTTAAGCCAGAACACAGAGTCGCAGATTCCTCAGCTCTCAGTCTGGGGTACAAAAATCAATACCTCACTGCCACAAACCTATTTACCTCATAAAATCAGTTTATGTATGACCTACCGTACTGGACTTTTAAGGTTATTTTTTGTAACTTAATGCTGCACATATAGAATGTGTGGGAATGAATATCCATCTCTCCCCTGGAAATCCACATCGATTCAGCAGAAAAACAGGCTCAGCTCTACAGAGAGAGATGGATGAATTCAGGGAATGCTTTGGGACTCAAAGCTGTTCTGTGACTCTGAATGCTGGACTGAAATTTGAACAATTCATGTGTGCATACGACTGTGTGTGACTCTGACAGTGTTGTCTGTACTGCTGAGAAAAAGGAAAATAAGAATATTTGAAAGTCAAATGCTGAGGCAGTCTGTAATTATTTTAAAAAACAACAATTGTATCCTCTGGTGTCTCACTGATGCCTTTGGCTCAGATGGAGTATATTACCCCAGAGATAACATAATCTACACTTGCCACTATAATGAGCTGGTAGGTTTGATGTATAGTGTTGGAAGAGGGCTTCATATCTCAGTGACATTGTCTGTATTCCACAGTGATCCATATGGCTGAGGTTTAGTCAAAACTGAACGAACCAGGATATGGTTTTAATAACCTTACATGGCAGTGAAGATCAGGATGTTACTCCAGAACAGAGTCAATGAATGAACAAGATAAAAGCAGGTTAAGAAATGATGACTTCAACATCCATCATTGACGTGTTGATGGCTTTAAAAGGTCACAATAATGTGGACCACTAGCAGATTGTTTTGGAAATATGTCTGTAATACAGTGGGATTTTTAGATTGCTCCAACTACTTGATTTGATTTGGGCTTAAGCTGTGATAGTTATTCAAGGGACAATCCACCAATTTTATGCATGAGTACAGTCTGGTTTAGTTCTACATGACATGTCAAAAGTGGGAGAGAGCTTTCCGAAGTCAGAGGAAAATAGATTTCCTGATATCAAAAGTGTTTGCTATGATTGTTTTTTGTCAAGATTGGCTGAAGGATTTAACAGCACACACTTGTAATCCATTTCCTGGACTTTCCGAGTGTAGAGGCTTTGGTGCTCTGACTCCAGACTCAGTCCACTACTTGTGAAGCTCTTCTAAGTTGTTGAATCTACTTTGTTTGACAGTTCTCTCAAGGCTGTGCTCCTCCTTGTTGCCTGGTCACCTTTTCCTCCTTTACTTTTCCCTTCAGTCACCTTTCCATGACTCTGCTTCCAAACAGTGCTCTGTGATTAGCACTTTTATTTGACTTTTACCATGCAGATACTTAAAAGGTAATTGCTAATCAGATTTAAAGGTTGTCGTCATTTTCTTGCGCTTATCTGGGTCTGGGTCAGGGGGGCAGCAGCTTCATGAGGGAAGCCCAGATGGCCCTCACCCCAGCCACTTCCACCAGCTCCTCTGGGGGGGATTCCCAGGCGCTCCTAGGCCAGGTGAGCGATATAATCCCTCCACCTGGTCCTGGGCTGGCCACGAGGTCTCCTCCCCAGTGGAACATCTCTAACGGGAGGCATCCAGAAGGCATCCTGACCAGATGCCCGAGCCACCTCAGCTGACTCCTCCCAGCGTGGAGGAGCAGCGGCTCGTCTCTGAGCACCTCCTGAGTGTCCGAGCTCCTCACCCTATCTCAAAGGCTGAGCCCAGCCACGCTGCTGAGGAAACCCATTTTGGCCGCTTGTATCCGTGATCTTGTTCTTTTGGTCATTACCTAAAGTTCATGACCATAGTTGAGGCTCGTTATGTAAAATGATTGGTAAAT
Source organism: Xyrichtys novacula (assembly GCA_962446985.1). Taxonomy (NCBI): domain Eukaryota; kingdom Metazoa; phylum Chordata; class Actinopteri; order Labriformes; family Labridae; genus Xyrichtys; species Xyrichtys novacula. The sequence goes on along the minus strand of OY660868.1, from coordinate 24,291,849 downwards.
CGAGAGTCTCGGCTTATGGCTCAGCTCTTTCTTTCCTTCATGACAGGTCGGTTAAGCGTCCACATAATTGCTGACGCCGCTCCGATCCGCCTGTCGATCTCCCGCTCTATCCTACCCTCACACGTGAACACGATCCCGAGATACTTGAACTCCTCCACTTGAGGCAGGCCCTGCCCTCCAACCCAGAGAAGGTAATCTACCTTTCTGAGGACTTTGAGGACTGAGGACCATGGCCTTGGACATGGAGGTGCTGATTCGCATCCCAGCCGCAGCAAGAGCTGAAGGTCACTGCTCGACGAAGCTAGAAGAACCACATCATCCGCAAAAAGCAGCGACGATATCCTCTGCCTACCGAACTGGACACCCTCCAGCCCCCGGCTGCGCCTAGAAACTCTGTCCATAAAGGTTATGAACAGAACCGGTGACAAAGGGCAGCCCTAGCAGAGTCAAACTCTCACTCTCACAACGAGTCCGACTTTCAACCGGCTACACGGACCATGCTCGTGCTCCTTTGGTAAAGGGACTGGATGGCCCAGAAAAAAAAAACTGATTCTGATATAACCAAGAAAAAAGGTTTTTCAGCATTTTAGTCATGAACCATCAGTCTTTTTTCTCCTGTGCTCACTGGTGCCTGAATACTGTCTATTGTACTATACTGTCATTTATGTTGTAGGGTTCTTGTATTGCCTGGGTTTCAGGCCTACAATTCAGAGACCTGTTTTTAACTGAGCTTTTGTTTTTATTTGTTTTTATTTTCATGTTCTGATGTTCTGTGCTTGCAACTGTTGTAAAAGCACTTGGTAAACGTCTGTTTTTAAAGGTGCTATATAAATAAAGTTATTATTATTATTATTATTATTATTGTTTTTCACTGAAAAACATGTCATGTCATCTAATACAAGACTTGTTTTACGCTGATATTTTATTTTAAGTGGAAAAAACAAACAAATAAACTCTTTCCTTAAAATCAGCCTCTACTTAGCTTTTCTTTTATTTCCAGATCAGCTCCAATCACAACAGGTTTTATTCTTCTTTTGTGCCTCAGCCACTTACGGTAGTAACACAAAAGCACACACAGATCCCTCAATTTACATGCAATTCAGGAAATTACATGTTTTGCCGAAGCAATCAACAAATGCATGTAATTTCCTGAAAATTATAGCATTTTCAACAATAAAAAGACACTAGATCATTTCAGGTTTGATGAGTGATTAGAATGAACCCTTTGTTCAGACACAGTGAAAGGCTCTGGTCTCAGGGAGGCCAGATTGACTGAATTTAACAAGTATAGTGGTGTTTTGTGTGTGTGTGTGTGCGCACATGTGTGTGTGTCTAGCTTCAGATCAAATCTAATTAGCCACCTTGAGAATCAGACAAAAGCAGTAAACTCTGCCGGCCCTCTAGCTTTCCCCCGTGTCCTCTTATAAGGCATACACTTCTTTACACTTGCAGACTCAAATACAGGCTGGACTCTGATGGCAGCTGTATAACTGCTCCAAGCAGACCCTTGGGTCATAGCTTTGCAGTCCAGAGAAAATAGTGAAATATAACAACCTGCTCTCTCTAACATTGAGGTCACAGCACACGCCTCATGACGGGGCATTTTCTGCCACTCAAGCAAAAATCTGAACAAATCTCTTTAGTTTCAGGGGAAGCATTTCACAGAGCAAGCAGAACATACGGGCACAGATTGCATTAAAGTTGTGTGTTTTATGCTTGCTTTTGCAGGTTTAAAGTGAGTGTTTGCAGCTGAGTGAAGATGTGTGATCACTGTGTTTGTGAGCTGTCTCATTTGATGACTGATTTGTTTGGTCCTTCTCTGCTTTTGGAGATAAACATGTATAACCAGATATGAATATTCCTAATGGCTTTTTAATGTCTTTCTAATTTGCCCTTTAAAGGGCTCTAATGGACTGTCCCCATGTTTGCACAGAGAGGAGGAACAGTGGAGCTGACTCATTTAGTGGTTACCTTTGAGCCTGCATTAAAGCACACAAGCAGCACTCCCCCTTGAATTAGTGTTGAGAGCCGATGGAAAAAAAAAAAACACAACACAATACCCTGATATTTTACAGAAACTCTGCATTGTAAATGACTGTCAGCTATGAAATATCCTACAGATCTTAAAAAGGTTACAAAGTTTTATGCCTAAGAATGAATCTTTCAGCTTATGTGGAACAAAAATGAACATTTTATGGAAGATATTAAAATTGGAGCAGGCTGGTCTGGCTGCTTCAAACTAAAATTATTGTTATGGAGCACGTTTGTTGCAATCTGATGGTTGTGGTAGAGATTTTTATCCATCAAATCTCAAATCAAATATCACTTCACCCACTCAGGTTCACAGACCCACTCCAGCTGTCACCATGGGGGAGAGGCAGAGTACAGCCCGGACATGTCGCCACTCGATCCCAGGTCATACCTACAGGCAATATAGAGGATTATGGATCCCCATGAACATATGACTGTCCTATACAGTGAATTAATCCCTTCCTTTCTTCCCTCACAGCAGAGTGGGTATTCTGCCTCTCCCCACAAGCAGCTCTCACTGTGACTACATTATGAGCTCAGAAGGATGTGAGGAAGTTGCAAATGCTGCAAAAGTTAGTCATGTCCTGCTACAGTCTTCAGTGTGTTTCCTGGAGCGGTACAAACAAACATGCAGCTTCAGATGGAGAGAAGAAAGCAAGGAGAGGAGCATGTTTAAGTATGTTTCTGAAAAGCAAAAGGGACAGAGTAAGCACGGTGAGAGGCTGTAACGAAGACAAGTGTGCATAAGTGCAAATAATTGATGCATGGTCTCTCTCGGTGCTGTTACAGTGAATCTTTTAATCAATACTCACCAATTAGATGGACAGGCATGCTTTAGTAAAGAAAAAAGGTTAAACAGTATTTTATTTTTTCTCCTAATCATGAGTTATCCGAGTGGTGGTGTTGACTTTTTTAGATCAATGTTCAATTTTATCTAAACTGAGTGTAAATGAAGTCTTATTCATGTCAGCATTCTTGATTTCTGTCCACTGTACTACTTGGCATCTTAAGGCTGAGGGCTGAAATTGTTGTGTTTTAGTGGTGGACAGGCTCTGCTCCTTTAGTATATAACAACACAGTGTACAAAAAAATTCATGAAAAAAATAGAAGAGAAAACAGGTATGTTTGTCCATATTATCCACTCTCATAACAGCATGATAAAAAAAACAAAGACCAACATTGTGTCCTTTCTAAAACCTTTAAATTTACCTGATTTATTTATGTAAGAATTGAACAAACCAGGTTAATTATTGTCTTCATAGGAAGCCTGTTTAGCACAGTAGCACCTCAGGCTGGCTGTGTTTCTGGTTTGTAGCCTGCAGGCTATATGAATTCTTTTACCAATTTCTTTCTTTGCAAATTACGACATTATTTCTATGATTTCCTCAAAGTAAAACAAATTACAACCACAAAGGAAAAACTGTTTAAATGACTTCAAACAAAACTTTAGCATTTCTGTGAGAACAGAATGACTGTTTATCAAGATAATATACATTTTATCACGTTGTTTTTAGGTATTTAAATCATCTTTTTACAAAAGTACCTTTGAAAAGTAAAGACTATTTCTCAGATCTTCCCTCTTTGCCATTACACTTTCCTCTTTCCACATTGAAGTGCCCCCACTGTGTCTTCGTCACAACATGGTTATGAGACATTTGAAGGTTAACAAAGTGGGGGCCTGGCCCTGTTTTATTGCAGAGGTGGCTCTTCTGTTTGTATGAATGTGTGTAGGAGAAAGGATCAGGAAGGATGGGAGCATCTATGTACAGTCGGCTCCATTGACGTACAGTCCGTGTCACTCTTAAATGTACATTTAACCTTGCCTCGGTTTTGAAACATGTGTTGGTTAACAGTAGTTTACACTGAAAGGGGAACTGTGTGTGTGTGTAGGAAGAGAAAGGTGTTCTCAGAGGTTGATTGTAAAGCAATTTCCCAAGGCTTTGCTGTGCTGTTAGCTGTAGAGCTACGTTTCAAACATAATTTGTCTACTGCCGAGCAACGTGGCGTGTTTAAGAACGCTGAGCTCCCGGTATTTGTTGACTTCATGTGTCATATTTCACAGAGCATAAGTGGATGCATTCCTTTGAACAAGTGCACCACCTGAACTCCTGAGTCAGTCACTTGTGACATGAACACAGATTTAAGCTCCTTTCAATCACAACCTTTTCACTGTCTTTGTCTGGATGACTTGGCGCATCACCGGGGTCATGATCTGATCTTTTTGCCTCATTTTTGAGGTAATGACTGGCCTGACCCACAAGCACCTTCATCATCTTCAAATCTGAGCCCTGGAGGAACTGCACTTTTAGTCACCCACACATTCCTGCTCATGGTCGTAAAGCCAACACACACAAGGAGTGACTCTGCGTCCAGTTTCTTCTTTAACAGATTCTTCCGAGTCTCTTACTGCTGAAACATAAGATAAAGTCCTAATTAAGATGATGGGTTCAGCCATAACATTTTGTCCCACAGTGGCATTCATAGCCATACAATTACTTGTGGCAGTAAGTTAATGAGTATGATAATGTCTAATTCTTTGTTGAATGGAGGGCAGAGTCCTCATTTCCTCCTCAGTTCTGGGTAAAATTATGCATTATAAGATATTTCAGAACTGAAAACTGAAGTTCCACATCTCAGCTCTGATGAGCTTAAATAAACTCTCAAATATCTGTTCATAACCCTCAAATTATACGCCTAAAATCATTTCTGTACATCAGGAGGGTGATTAGCAAAGGGAAGCAAAGTAGTTTGAAACAGGGACTGTAGCCCATATCAAAATTTTAATGCACAAATATCTTCATGTTGCCCCAGTACCTGTATCATTTGTTACTTATGTATAGATATTGCCAATAAATACTTGGTTTCATAAAGTAGGATGAGCTGCAGCCTTCACAGCTCAGGGAAAACCAACAATAAATGAGGTGGAGTGTCTCATTAGGAAACTCTGATTTCCTGTGTTTTTTACTTTCTTCTGCTGTGACTTCTGGGCTTTTCTATGTTATTTTTTTGAGTTAATTTTCTGTTTTGTTCTTTTTATGTATTTTGCTTCAGATTTTTTTTTTTTTTTTGTCTTTTGTCTTTTGCAGCTATTAACATCAAGATTAAGATAATTTATCTTAATTTATTTCCAACCACTGGAGTTCCCTGGGGTGGATTTTAGCACTTTTGTTTACATGGACTGTATTTGGCCTTTAAAAGTACATATGCTTGTACTTTGGTATCTAATCACAAGAATTATTGTAGTTATAATTTGTGCAAAACAGCTTATTGGAGCCTAATTCAGAATTTAGGCTCCAGAGGAGAGGCCAGATAAACATTCATTCAACTAAAAATCAATGTTGTCCCATTTGCTAGTTTGCACCAGAACTAGGACATATAGCTTTACTCTGTTGTTGCTTAAATGCCTGCCGTATGTAGAGTCTAAGTTGCAGTGCAGCCATCTGCCACTATCCGTGACTGTTGTGCTGGTAACTGGTTAATGCTATAACGCTTAACAATCCAGATGTAAACCATCACAGTTGACCTGTGTCATTTCATTGTGTGATTCAGTGATTTACAAACTGCAGATTAAGTTGTATGTAGGTTGGGTATGGTTGACTCAACATACAGTAGCCTACAATGTGTAACAAGCACAGGCATGTGGATGTTTACCTGCAAGAAGGACCAAAAGCTGGACTGTTACCTGCATTAACATCAGCCACACTGCAAATGTATTTGACACTGATTACCTGCAGATCCCGTGTTTGACTGTGTAGGACAAATTATGATCAGATATGTCATTATTTCTGAACGTCTTTAGACAAGATTTACATTTCAGCGACTATAGTATGTTTTGAGTCCCTGTGCATTACAGCTAGCAGTCACTGTTGTAACTGAAACATACAGCACAGGCCTATTTCATGGCCTCATCATCCTCATCATGGCATGTCGCTACCAGTTGGCCATCAGATTTGTTAGTTTAGAGTACATCCCCAGCATTAACACTAAAAACAAACTCATATACAATAAATGCCAAGTCTTGTGGGTCTACTTATTTGGGGGGAAATTATGGAATCTCCAGTAAAGGGGAAGACTTACAGTATATCCCTGTTAAATATTTGTTCAAGCCTCTGCAGCATCTTAAGTAAAACCTCATCATACTGTAGGAGAATAAAAGCTTTTGCAATCAATCCTGTTTGGTTTAATCTTGCACGAGAAGAATTGTAGCAGGAGATACTTGTTTACACACTTATACATGAAGGTTCTCATTTTTGCAGCAGTCGGTTTCTGAGGTAAACCAGAGAGCTGTTTCTGTTTAAAAAAAAGAAAAAAAAAACACGTGCTGTCAGAGTGATGATTCAGGTGAGAAGAGAAACTTTGGTCCTGTGTTAAACCAAGCAAAAGTTGTATTCATACAGTGTACTTTATGTAGGTAACAACACCATGTCTGCCATGATGTCAGGTGGAGATGCAGTTGGGTATTTGTTGGGGGTAAACTGGATCTGAGACAAATCTGGAATATTTACATCCCTGTGTTGTCTGAAGATGTTTCCGTTGAGTTGTTTCTCAGTGTGAATCCTGGATCCTAAAAATATCTGACCAAAAAAAACTGTGAGACAACTTTTCTGCAAAATCAGGAGTATATATTCTGGCACCTATATGATCGTAACTTCTTACCTACTTTTTCTACTTTCTCGCAGGTATGCTGTTCTGCGAGACCCAGCAGGCTGGTTGAGTGTGAACCCTGTCAGAGGAACTGTCAACACTTCAGCCTCACTGGACCGTGAGTCACCTTATGTCCACGACAACAAATACACAGCTGTCTTCATCGCCACAGACAACGGTAAGTGTCAGATACCCTGTTGAGGGAAGATGATACGAGATAATTACACACACATGCATACAGCGTGTCATGTGCTGCGAATAATCTGTGAAAACTGTGGGTTTAAACAGCACAGTGTCTGTTTTGCTCCCTGATCCACTCATGTAATGCAACCTTTATTGCTGGGAGGTAAATAAAAAAGAAATGAGCTCCTGTAATCCAAGAAAAACTACATTAAGATGTGCCATGTTTGCTTTGAATATAGTGGCTGTTTGAATGGCACACACCATTTATAAGTCCCAGTTTTATAATTTCATTTGCAGAGGTAATAGAGCTGCACACATTTAACTAAGTGAAATATACTGCAGTGTGCAGCCAGGCTCTGCAGTGGCATTGAATGAAATCAGAGCTCCAACATGTCGCTCATTAGCTGCGTTTACATGAGCACAAATGATCGGAATAAATGCCAGATTGGAATAAGAAATTCGTTATGTAAACATGTCGATTTGAACATTCTGATCCAATTCAGCTCAATCGGAAAGAAACTGTATTCCAATCGAGAGGGGTGATTTATGACGATCATTATTCCCAAACGCGTCCATGTAAACATTTATTCTGATCAAGACTTCTTACCTAACTCAATCTTCCCTCTTTAGCCTTTGGCTTATTTATCAAGGGGTTTCAACAGGAGGTTTCATTATTAACACTTGCATAATACACAACCGCAGTTGCTGTGTCTGCTAACATGACAAGGCGTACATAAAGCATATGTCACATCTGCATACACAGTGCAAACTTTGACAGAACAGTTCAATAAGTACGCAAGTGTGACATGTGAAAACTCCTGAATTGGATGGAGTGAGCCACTACCACGTTTGTTGGTTTGTTGACAGCACAGGCATAAATACAACTCTTCTTCTGCAGTTGCTTTAGGGAAATCAGACAACTCTATGCATGTCCAAATTCTTCTAATCTGAATAAAGCTGCATGTATACCGTGTCATGATCAAGTTATTTGATTTTGCACCCATATAAACAGTGGATTCAGATTTCCGATCCCTCATATTTTTTTATCGAATCAAGAAATTTTGCACATGTAAATGTGGCTACTGTGTTGAATTGTGGATATTTTGTCTTTGGTTAAAAAAAAAGAAGACAAAAAAAACAGCTTTGGCAATAACATTAATTTACTGTAAAGACAAATAGTTATGAAAGCATGATGCATTATCCTGGTACTTCAACAGGATAAAACGGGGACAGGGATCAAAACCAGGACATATCCGTGTTTTCGAGAAATGTGCTAGAACATGGGACATGGAGCCTAAAAACTTGGTGGTCAAACTGCATGTGTGGTCACCCATCAAACATGAACAGAACCACAAATTTCTGCTTCTGATTACAATTTCACACAGTATTGAAAAGAAGAGTGTGGTATTTTCACCTGCCCAGATTGAAACTGCCATTATCCCCCCATGACAATGGCATGGTCTTAATTGGCATGGCTTTCAGTCGGACCATATGGTCAGTGGTTGGCGTTGTCAGTGGACCCGCTGCTCTGAGACTTCCCCTCAGCCTGGATGGAAGTGTCACAAGTCTGGACGTATCTCTCCTTTCCCTTTGTGTGTTTCTCTGTCTCTTTGTCCCTTTGTCCCATGCTCTCTCTCTTTCTCTCTGTCTCCCTCCCTCTCCCTATCAATCTATCTGGTGTCCTGTGCTCAGGGAGACTCTGACAGATCCATTAGAGGCGCTGGGAGATTCTATTAGTAGGCAGCAGAATAGCACTGTTGTGCTGGGGAATTTGGCAGCCTCAGAAAGATGAGCAGTGAAAGAGGAGTAATGATGGGGCAGGAGGAGAAGCTGAGGGAAGTGGAGGGGTCAGGGGAGGAAGAGAAAGGAGGGGACATAAGAGTAGATAACAGGAAAAAGATAAAGAGCAGGGGAAGTGAGAAAGGAAAGATGGAGACGATGAGAAATAGGGAAGATTATAAGAGCAACGCAGGGTTTCAGATTAGAATTGGAGCCAGAAGACGAGGCGGGGTTAAAAGATACTGCAAAGCTTTATTTTTTTTCTTTTTTGTATCAACTTTCTCAGATAGTGATTGCAACACATAAAGAAACTGTATTACACTCTGGGAAATACTCATCCCTGTGTTCTTACAGAGTGTGAGATGGAAAGATTGCTTCAACTCTCAAATCTATGAGTTAGAGAGGAGACCAAGCTGCCAGAAACTCTGTGTAGGGCATCATCAACTCAATAAATCTAATTTACCAAAACAGAAATTGAAAAAAAATGAAGATACAAATACAAATGAGTGACACAACCGAGACGTGGTCCATGTCTCATACAGTCGATATCCACACCACATTCTGATGGCATCAGACGGTTTGACGGTCGGTATTAGCTCATCCTCTTCATAAATCAGCTGATTAAAACATTTTAGGAGGACACATTGAACCAGTTGAACCATGCTGAGCTATATCAATGAAAAATACACACAAATTTGATTAAATGATATCTAAATATTGTTCAGATATATCATCATAAGCTAAAAATGGAATTGTTGTTGTAGAATAATCCTCAAGAATGTGAATATCACACAAATATACCTGTGAACAGTATTATCATATTTTTATAATTACATAAACCCAAACTGTTGGACTTTGTCATGGGCTACTTCCAAGCAGTATAAACACTCCCCAATAAACTCTCAGACGCAGTTGATTCACCTCTTCAAGTTTACTGAGGAATCTTGTGAAACTGAAATGATACAGTAACATATAAAACAATGAGTTACGGCTTACACACAGACAAGCACTAGAGCTAAGCTACATTAGCTTTAGCCGTTATAATCACAAACGAGCTAGAATGCCGCTAGCAACGAAAAACTTGAAGCTAACTTCGTGTAGCATTAGCGATTAGCGCCATAGCCGTTTTAACAACTTAATTACACTTAAACAACCTTCATCTTAATACAACAATACAACAACGTATGAACACTTACAGACGTTGCATGGACTACAGGGATGAAAACGGAGGAAAGGAGAGGAGCTTAGAACTGAACAGTTGACGGACCTCGCGAATCTGCCCTCAATAACTTCCGGTTTCTCGGTGACTCGCCGGCTACGTGTTGCCATGGCAACGCGATGTAAACAACTCACACTAGAGCGCAAAAACACTTCAGTAGGACGCGTTCAAGCAGCACAACACACATTCAGGCAACATTACAGACTTCGTAACTGCAGTGACCTACTGAACCCACTTCATGCACTAGTTTCCATGCTGCCCTAGATCCACTGTTCAAATATTTAAGAACTATAAAAATCCTGTGCCCAGACCCTTATAAAACACACTGTATGAAAGCATGTATGTGTGTTACTGCTGGACGTGTCTGAAGTGTGAGCTGAATATTAATACCCACTCTGCTCCCACATCGACTGTGTCACCACACGCTCTGTCATTGACAGGACAAATATGCTTTTTCCTCACAGCAATCTGTGCGATGATTGTATGACAACCCACCTATGTAGACTACCAACAGGATATCGATTGACCCTCACATCTCCATCTTTATCTGTATGTAAGGACCTCAGAAGAATATCTATCTATTTTACACTGAGGAGGAGGAGGATGGTGAGAGTCATGGAGTGTGTCATACAGAGTTTGAGGAGGTTTAGAAGGTGTAAAAACAAACTGGGGGGAGACTGAATAGGAGGGAAATCATTTGAAACAGCACTTGGTAAGGGAGAACAGTTTTCATGGAGTTTGTTTTGTAACCTACTAAATAATCCTGGAAAAGAAAATATGCTGTAATTTAACCTCTGCTCAGGGTTTGTAGTTAAAGGGATAATCCGGTGTAAAATAAATTGGGCTCAATCACACCGTAACACCAAGTTAGACACCCCGTCGAGAGATGAATGTTGCCGACCGCTTGCTTCTCTAGTTATACCAACTTTAGTAACGACCGCACGATAGCGATACAGAGAGCCACGCACTCAACCAAAACGCCGCTCTATAGCCACAAATAATGCTCAGAACAGCACCTAACTTCATCAACAGTACATATAGGGTCCCAGGCATAGCACGAGCCACAATCATCTTTTTAGCTTTGCCTTATTTTCTTTAGCAAAGAGACTAAACACAACTCACCCTCTGTTTTCCAGCAGCTGCTTGTTTTTACAGAGACCTCCAGGCGAGTCCTTTGACTGCAGCGGTGGGACACAGCTCAAAAAAGAACATTTATGATCATAACTTTATTATTTCCTTGAAGTAATAATGATCATATTAATCATTTTGCACTGTAGACGTCGTTGTTCTTCTGCCTTAGCGTCTCGGTCTGATTGCATTTCCATGAGGAAATGATCATAAATGTTCTTCCTTCCTTATTTGTCCAAATAATCCTTTATTGTGTGCAGTCAGTACTCCTAATTTACTGCATCCACTGAATACTTAGAACAGCAGGTCCAAGGAGCAGACTGGATTCAACACCAAACAAATGTTGCATACTTTTACAGCCCTGGTGATACTGATGTGTAAGTGTCCACAGGGGTCCCCTTTAAGTCCACAGAGAGAAGTCCACGGGCTCTCTTTCTGCAACCTGTTGCTTGGTGTAGCCGTCCTGTGTTTGAAGATCTTTTTTCAGCAGGTTTCATGAATCAAAACCAGGAAATGTCGGTATTAGTCCAGTCCTCTGCTGGGTTTTTATCGATTCCAGTCCTGGAAAGTACCAAGTAGTTTGTCTCCAACAGGCTCAACTTCCAAACACACGCTCATTACAATCTTCCACCTGCTTCTCTCTCTTACCAGTCAGCAGGCTGCTACAAATGAGGACTCAATTACTTCCTGAGTGGAGTCCTAATCCTCAACCTGACAGAGGCGGACCCTCATCAGGCTGGTGGATCAGCAAACACCGTCTGTTAGTGCTAACTTCTGCAGTTCCGCTGTTGTTGTTGTTCTGATGATTTGAGTTTAAAGAACTGAAAACAAGGTCAATATGTGATGGACTTGAGCTTTCCTTTTTTTTGTAGCCTCTGAGTCCAAAGAGTGTAAACAAAGGTAAAATATTGGACCAAAAGTAGCAATTTCATGAGTCCTTTATATTTAGCAACGGTAATAATGTTTCCCATTTGTTAAAAAGTAGCTGGTTACAATACTTATTACACTAAATAGAAGTGAACTCACAGTCACAGAATAGCCGATCAGGCACATTATGCCAGTCCAGGATCTAACCAGCTCCACTGTCGTAAGAGGAGGTAATGCGCATAACAACAAAACCGTTACCACAATGTTTAATGCGGGTTTTACCGAATCATGTAGTGTGTGGATGTGTTCGAAGGTTTGCAATATTAAAAATCAGTCTCTGTTTAAAATGTTTTGAGCAAAATCCACAAAAGAGCACACACATTCAGATGTTTAATTTTAGGGAAACATTTGTCTCAGCAGCAGCTGTTGTTGTGGATGGGTTTAAGTATAGGTATAACTCCCCAAGATGTTCCTTATTCCTCAGTGTAATTTAGAATTTTTTCTTGAGATACCTCACTTGTGTGTCAGAACGTAATTACTGTAATTTTCATGACTTCTTTTTTTAAATATTTCTTTTTCTTCCTTTTTTTTTGTGGTCTAATTCCAATATTGCTAGTTTCTACTTATTGAATTATGGTTTTGTAGCCTGGAGAGCACAAAATACGGAAAATAAATACAGAACATGTCATGTGAAACTAAGAAAACAAATGGTTTAACACCAAACTGACATTTTGTGCTCTCCCACAATGGAAAGTATGCCCTTGATGAATGTTTTTCATGGTTAGATACATATTGAATGCAGCTCTTGGTTAATAGCGTGAGGGCAGGTCAGATGGAGCAGCTCTCCAGGCAGCAACAGATGGCGAACGTTGGTCTGAACCTTCTTTAGGGAGAAAAGGAAGTTAGGATCAAGAGAGAGAGGCAAAGTTGGTTTACATGAATAAGAGAACTATAATAGAAGAGTAGTGCAGCGGAAGAGCACGGATCATTTAACCCTTGGTTCCTTGAAATTTTGAGCTCCATCCAGTCTTGTTGTCCCCAAAACGGACATACAGATAAGTGTTTATAAAATAATCACTTTTTCACCTTTTTTGTTTTTTTAACTTTCTTTGACTCAAATCTCTTACACAACTTAAATTCTCACCAGTAAAGAATAATAAATAAATAATCATGAATAAAATATCCAATGTATCACCCTTTTTATGCCAGTTATTGTGCAAATTCGTTTGTTCGTGGTAAGATTATTTTAAATATAGGCATGTAAAATCAGAGAATATATGTAAGAGCTAATATTTAAAGGTGCTTTTCCACCTCTAACCAAAATATGACTGCGATTACGCTGATTACCTGCATTTATAAATTTACAGCATATTTGAGATATGATACATTCTCACCTATCGATCCAAAGGACTCGTGCATCCCCATGCATGTCCATCAACTTACTATGAAGTGAGTGCAAAGTTGAAATTGTCTAAATGTCGCCCTCTCTTTGTCCCAGAATGTAGAACCTGGACTTGACATTTTTGTTTGTAAGAACTCCGCTCATGGGCATGTCAGGTTTGCACCCATGCACACATGTAGGAGGATTCAATTTTTTCCTTACACATGTAGCCTACTCTTTGACATCCACATCTAGTGGCACATAAAGTTGCATTTAATTCTGATTATGTTTAGTGGGTGAATTAGCGCTCTAAACACTCTCAGTCCATGGATGAAACATTGCATGTACAGAACCGAAGGAGTTAAAATTGTGTGCTGGTACAATCTGTTGTATCACTGTGGAACAGTAAAATTTAGAGCCCTGGTGATCATGTGACTTCAAAAAAAAGTTGCAATCTGTGGTTTTAGTGCCAACACGTTTTTAATGGAAGTCTATGCTTGTTTTGCGGGCAAAAATTGGCTCGATGGAGCTAAAATGCGTTGACAGAGTTCTATGGGCAACATGTTTTTATTTTATTTTATTTTTTTAACTTTTGCAGGATTTGATGCCCTCATCTTTAAAAATGTGACTATAAGCTCAAAAAAATGATAAAAATGATGAATGTCCTCAAAATGGACATGGTAGGAACCAAGAGCTAACTTGGTAATAAAGTGATGTTGATATCAGTCAGGGGTCATCTCAACTGGACAATCTGCAGCTGTAAGCATGAGCTGTAAAAGTTCCACTCTGTTGCCATAGCAATCAAGTGCACTTGGAAGACAGAGTGCAGGCAAAGCAATTTGCCGCTCAATAATCTGTGAAATTGTAGATTGACAAATGTGTGATCGTCACTTCAGGTGCACCTCCGTACTGCTCCTACAGTGCTCCTACTTCTTGGCCTGCATATGTATTTGTGAACACTGTTTACTTCCTGCCCATCATGTGCTTCAAATTCTGAGGTAATAACTGAAACCACAGCGCAGTGTTGCCTGGGCTGCAGCACCTGGCAGGTCGGTGGAGCGGGTTGATATTGTTTGAAGAGATACTGTTCCAACCTGAGCAGAGCACTCGATGGGCTGTTTATATAAACCCTCAGCAGTAGCTTCTGGTTTTGCACGCCAACAAATTCTCCTTTCCTCCCTGATTCCCCGCCGGGACGCCAGCTGTTCTCGCTTCTTGCCCCCTTCTCCTTCCTTCGCATTAGTTTTGGTATTCCACGTTGGCAGATGTGCGTTTGTGTGTGGGTGGATTGAACTTGTGAGTTCATCCTGGTTTTTAATGTCTTTGTCCTGGTGCTCGCAGTGCTTCTCTCTCCTGCCCTTGCGTATCCGCTAACTGTTGTGTGTTGTGTTTCAATGTTTTCTCCTGCTCCTCATTTAAATGTTAAACCGCCTCCTGGTGGGAGCCATTTGTCATTGGAAAGCATGAATACATTATCAAAGCCCCAGTCGTGTGAAACAAGGCAGTGCACACACAAACATAAAGTCACACACACAATCTTTAGAGTTTGCTGCCACTGAACCTCTTATTAAAAAACCCAAATTATGCACAGATGAGTCCAGCAGTGTTTGCTTGCAGCACATGGACGCATTGAGGAGCGACTTCAATTTAAAGTCAGAACTGATGGTGTGTGTGTGTGTGTGTGTGTGTGTGTGTGTGTGTGTGTGTGTGTGTGTGTGTGTGTGTGTGTGATTTTCTGTCTGTCTCACAGTAAGACAACCTCCACAAAGGCAATGAGAGCCGTGTTAATTACAAGAGTATTAGGTATTACATCCACATACACATGCAGAGAGAGTGATGTGTCTCAGCACAGTCAGATCACATCCCCTCTGGTTGAAATCAAAAGCAGGAGGCAAAAGGCGAGTGGGGGTACTGAATTTTAATAGGTCGCAGAACAAATCTCTTTGGTGCTCACATGGATGTAAAATTAAATAGCGTGTGTGTGTGTGTGTGTGTGTGTGTGTGTGTGTGTGTGTGTGTGTGTGTGTGTGTCCATCTCAGTGTGACAGGTCTGCATAATGGGTTCATCATCTTTTCCCACTGAAATGAGGAAGACTGACAGTCCCATCCATCTGTCACAAGCAGAATACAGTGTATGCATGTGTGTGTGCAGGTGCACCTACTGTATGCGTGTCCATACATGTGTCCACTTCTGTGTGCACTGCGCTGCCTCATCCCCATACTGAATGTAGTAAACCAGGGAAACCAGTGTGCTGCTCATCTCTGTAATGGGCTGAGTAATCTCCCTTTTCAAAACAGCCTGGATACAATGGTTTCACCTCTAAGTGTCTGTCATGTTACCTGCACACAGCGAGGCAGCTTGGGAGCCTAAATGCAGATGGATAGACTCATGTCGTGTCTTTAGCCAGCCGGCATCAGACTCCCCAAACTGCAGCAGGGAAATAATAAAGCATTATGAGCCAGTGTAGCAGCCCAGTGCATTGTAATCCTTCAGCCAAGAAAAGAAAGAAAAGAAGAGATAGCGGTCTCCTTCATGTGTGAAGATAAATGTCAGTGTTTACGCTTAGATGAGTCTTCCAGCTCTTCGTCTACGGCTTTTAAATGAATAATAAAATCCACCAAAGCCTGATTCAGTTATTTATGAATCAAAGTTTGATTAACAGGGGATTTGGGGTTAAGCTGTTAGCAGATACAGACTCAGTGAATGCCAGAAATCAGCCATGACTGCCCTCTGTAACTTTCTGAAGAATCCATTATGGCAGAGCCAAGAGAGCAGGAGCTGAAGAGCAGACTGTGTCTAATAGGTTGTAAATATAGTAACAAGAGGCTCAGTGTCATGGAGACAAAAACAGACACATGGTGGCTGATGACACAATCTTTGGTGACAGATTGTTTGGAGGTGAGATTTTAACAAGGACAGGCAAAGAAATGGGATATTAACAGAGAAGTAATTCATAGTTACTGATTCTACTCTAAGAAAAAAGGAGAACCCGTACACAAGAAGCTTGGGAAGAGATCTGGTTTCTGTCAGTACGTTTGGAGTCTGGATAGTGTTGACCAATCTTTCAGCAGGCTGTGGTGCATGCATGAAAAAAAAAAAAGTTGGCATGGAGAGCAAAAGCAGGCAGGACACACACACTGCTACAATGACATTCTGGCACCATGAAATAATGTTACAAATGTTAATCTATGAGGCACTTTTCAAAGACAGGCTACAACCACAAACTGTAGAATAACTGGACATGGAGTCACTGGCATCACCCATTTGTTTCCAAAGCAGAGTTTTGAAGCTTGTTGTCCTCATACTGGTAATGCTGACTCAAACTAACTTTTGGTCACTCCCCCAGAGGCTAGCCTTTAGCCCTCCGGAAAATTACTACAGTGTGCCTTACCTGCCTGTCAGCCAAGTTAGGCGTGCCTCTGACTCGTCAATCTTGTAACCTGAATAACTCTGAAACAAACGTGTCATAAAAAAACTGAACTCCCTGAGCCAAAGCGTGTTTTGAACCAGGCTGTAAATGTTTATTTTTGCTGCCAAATTAGCCCCTTTATGGCTTGGTGTGTACTTAGTTTCTGGTGCGTCTGCAGCCAGCCTTATGTGAGCATTTGGGGAACTGCAGTTGTGCACTCCGACATTGGCTTCATTTCTTAGGTGATAAAGTGCTTAACTAATAAAGGGAAAACACATCCAACAACTGTCAAACTGGCCAAACATTAGATTAAAAAAACAAAATAATTTAAAAGGAGAAAATAGTGAAGTGCACATAACAGAGGATTCATGATTGGAAGGCAGCAGTCAAGGGAACGCTTGTTGAAATAACAGCCTTTACACTGCAAATATATAGTATGGCATGTTGTAGATAAAGTTGCAAGGATTGTATGATCAGAAAAATGAGGGCTTTAGATCAGTGTTTATATGATGCCTTTGTTATAATTTGGTTTGCGTTTGTTGTGTTTTTCATTGAACTCATACAGCTCACTGTTCTTTGTTCACTTCAGATCCAGATTAACACTTTCCCACTGAACTAATGTAACATACCGAATGTTTGTTCTGCCGGACAGGTCTGCTACAGTTTTTTCACGCCACATGGTCAACACACCCACACACACATATTTCATAGAACATTTTAGTAAGACCATGTGAACAGTGGTTTGCCTGTTCACGTCGGAGATAACTGGCCAATGACTCTCGGTTGTGTTAAAGTCCAGGTCCAAACTGAAGCTCAGAGGGGATAGATCCTTTTCTGTTCCAAAATTATGGAACATGCTACCCCTCCAGGTCAGACAAGCCCACACACTGTCCATTTTTAAAACTCGTCTTAAAACCCATTTTTTATGCATGGCTTTCAACCTTGCATGACACTCGGCTCCTGTTTTTAGTTATTTGTTTCTATGTTTTTAAATTACTTTATTAAAAACATTGAAACTGTGTTTTACTTTTTAATATCTGCTTTTATTTTATCCATTGTTTTAATTGTTTTTTGATTGTTTTTTTATGTCTGCGTTGTTTTGTCTAGTTACGTACAGCACTTTGTTCAGCTGTGGTTGTTTTAAAGTGCTTAACAAATAAAGTTGAGTTGAGTTAAGTCCTACCTCTGCCCAAGAACATCAATGTGAATTATACCCAGAAATGAGCACTCGCTGTGATGGAGATCCTAGGGCTGTACTACTTTTCATGTGACCTAAACAAATGTTATATCTGAGAACTGAGGATTTCTCTAGATGTCTTTGAGCAGTCAACTAAAGAACTGATTCTTACACCTTCAAGGTTTGAGTGGTCTCTATGTAGACAGGCTAGATTTGAAGGCGTTACTGTGTGCAGGATTGAAATATGCTTCTCATGCTTGGTATGTGTGTTTGTATGTACATATTTATACAAGTTTTGAAATACAATCTAATATAGTGCAGGGCTGGATTGACCTAAAGTGACAAAGGGATGTGATAACTCAGTCCCAGGTCTGCTTTTATCCCTGTTTCTATCCCTCAGATGGCGGTGTAAACTTTTTTTCCCCCTTTACAATAGGATAAATAACAGAAGTTACAGTGAAGTGAAAAAAAAAGGGTCAAAGATTATAAAAAAAAAAAAAAAAAGTCTGGAAATATTCACATTAGTACCTTAAAATTGCTTGAATTTGACTCTTGAGAGGCAGCCAGAGGACCTTGGGCTCTGTGGGACAGGTTTTGAACATAACAGGGTTGGATGAATTCTTGAAGTGTTTACTTAACCTGTTCTTGTGCTGAGGTCACTCCCACTCCAAGTATACATCACTCTCTTGTCAATCTCTTTATGGACACAGCCACAGAGGCATGCAGGTTAACTACCATACTGAATTGTGTCCCTGCCCAGCCAATCAATCATGACCCTGTGAAACAGCAGGCCAGGGTGAATCCAGCATGAGGGAAGGGTTCAGGGTAGGAATCATGGCATCTTGACCCTGGATAATGGTAGTTTAATAGGACACGCTCCAGAAAGCTCAGAAGATCACAGCTCAGCGCCGACTTGCCTTCTAGTACCTCTCCCGTCTAGTACCACTGCCTCATTAACCCCAAATACACACTGTCTTTCCCACTTTAGAGATTCAGCACCACCTCCACAACCCCTGTCTCTCTGTCTCTGTCCCTATCTGGCTGCCTCTGTCTTTCATCTCCAGACTTGTAGCAGACCCTCTTGGGGGAAGTCGCCCCCTTGTAAACAGGCTCGGTTACGTCAGTGATTAAAGAATACCTTTGTTTAGTACTGCCTGGGGAGGAACGCTGCTCTCTGTTGTTGGTTGTTATCCGGCCCAGCCTCTCTTGTGTCCTTGGAATACTGATTCATCCACAGATCAGAAGTTCTCGTTGCGCCTGGCACATTTCAAACAAACACGCCTCAGCCCAAAACACCAGAGCTGTCTGAGTGAGGGAAGCGATACCAGACTGCAGAAACTCACTAACTCACAGGTTCTGGGCAAAGTAAGCACATTTAATATGATTAAAATCTAGGACGTGCCCTCCGCCTCCTCGCCTAGCACCCAACTCCATCGGGATTTTCTATGGCGGCTCCCTCAGTGGCGATGTGAACAGCTCTGGGTGCAGTTTTAATGATTCGGATCCAAATGAAATGAGATGAGTGGGTAGCAGAGATGGAGAGGGCAAGATAATGAAAGATGAAGTCAGATGATGGGATCATACAAACACAGCTGATGAAGGATTTCTTCCACTTTATCTAGAAACTATGTCATTAGACCGACAGAGGAAATCTCTAAGGGGTTTAGTTCCTGATGAGTTCAGGGCTCCATCTTCGAGTGTCAGTGCGTGTCTGAGTGTTTGTTTGTGTGTGTGTGTGTGTTTATTCTGCTGTTTGGTGGCAGATGTGGGCTCACAGTGCTCTAGGCTCAAAAGGTGTTTTTTTTATTATACAGCTTCATGGTTTTTTAGTTGCTGTTAATGCCAACTTAATAAACACCTTTTATTTTAAGACTTGCACAGAAATGTTCATAGACTTGTTATATTTCTGCCCTCCCATGCATGTGAAGGCTTATGAAAGCATGCCACTTACACCTCACACCTAGAGTTTGAAACTGTCATGTTTGTTTTGTTGAAGCATCTACTGCAGCTTCTTCTTTTTTTTTTAAGTATTTTGTTGGGCAATTTTTTGTCTTTTTTTTGTTGATAGTACTGGGTGAAATGTGGAGAGATCATAGACTGTATATAGTATAATGGACGTCCTCCTCGCTGGGTGAAGCCACCCTGAGAACAGCACCCTCTGGTGACGGGCTGCAATATAGGTCATAAATCACACCTCCACCAGCAAAGCTTACGGGGCTGTGGACAAACTTTAGAAATTTATTACACAGGATACACTATTTGAGCCAAGCGTCATCACAGTGACTCTAAGCGACTCTCCCGCCAAATGCGTACAACGCTACTGCACAATGTCGGTTTCAGCAAGTGGATAAAAATATGTATCCTTCGATCTCTCTGTGTTTTGAATGTCAGCAGTGTTGGAAATACTTGATGTTATTGTCACAAAGGGAGCTAAGAGGCTCTCGTTCGTTCAGAGTCTGAACAGATCTTCCCCTGCATAAACCCGGTCAGCCGTGTCGAGTCAGTCCATTCGTGAACGTGAGCGAACGGACTGACTAACGACCAATTGACTGAAATGACCAGATCTTTTTACTGAATGAACTGGAATGATCCGGTTCACTGAAATGAACAGTTTTGCCCACCACTATTTCAGACTGGATGGGTGCAGCAGTTCAGTGTTTTGGGGAATAATATATCGAAAAGTCAAGATCACAAGTGGGTCAGTTTGATTCCCAAATATCACTGGTAACAATAGCTAAAAGTAACAATGATTTTCTGATGATGTGGACTCATTAAATCAAAAGGGCATTAAAGCCAAATATCTTACATGAATTAAATAAATTTACAGCAGAATATTAGTAAATAAGCAATAACGTGTCCTGCTGCCTGCCAAAAAGACTCACGTGCATCCAGAAGCTGTTTGATAAATCTGCCCACAGTTATACAAACCGCAGTTGTCTAATGATGATTTGCTCCTTGGATACTGACTGAATAGACTCACAGGTGATCCAGCTGTGTTGTGGTTAACAAAGGAATTGCTGGGGCTGAAGGTTTTGAGAGAAAGACTTCCCTCCATCCTCTCTCTCTTTTGGCATTTTCAGAGTCAGGGACAAAAATGGAAGAAAAGTCACATGTTTTATTTCTATGTATTACTCGGTGTGGCATGAGGCTTGTTTGCAATAACATGACCCTGAAAATGTACATGCTCAGTGGCATCCAGCTATCATTAAATTTCAGCATTTATGTCTGTGATTTCCCTGTTGTGGCATGTGAAAACGTTTTCTAAGAGGTAGCCTACAGACATCCTGAGAATGAGGAGTGAGTGTGAAGCTGAGGGAGCCTTGAGTTTTTTTGAAATTTGTAGTCTGGTTCATACCTGTGCACAATTGAATATAAACAGTGAATAGAAAATCTAATTATTTAAAGACATCTATTTTTCATTTCAGAGGTGCCCATTGGGCCTCTTGATCTAACTTTTGCGCTATGTATTTGGAGTTTCACAAACTTTCCAATTAAAGTTGTTTCACAGATAAGTAAACTTTGTTTTCTCTCCTTTTGATCCAACTCCTTATCATAGTCAGAATCCAGTTTCAGTGTATTCGCTGTGCAACCAAAAGCAAGAAATCTCCCAAAGGAATGCAATTTTAGTTTGTAATTAGTCCAAAACAGCTTACAGCAAAAACCCTTTCAAAAGTATATCAATAGCCTTCTTCCATCACCTGGTATAATAGCTGGCAACTGATAACCCAAACTCTATTCTGGAGGTAATTTGCCAGACTAGCAGCGATGCACCTGTCCCCAGCACCACGTCTCTCCCTGAAGTCATCTCCGTTAATGACTTGTGCCTATTGTAATTGGCTCTGGCTGGTTTCATTTACAGTTCCGATCAGCCAATCAGATTAGCGGAGTGTCATGCGATAGTGTTTGCTGAAGCCCTGAGGAATCTGATGAGTGATGGGACAGAAAGAGGCGGTTATCTGAAGGGAGTCTTAACAAGGTCTGGGACTTCTATAGTGTCAGGATGGAAAGAAAAAAAGAAAAGTGGAAAATACAACAGCAGATACTGAATCCCGGAGCTTTTCAGAGTTGCTTCACTCATGAGATACACAGACTACACACCTTTTTACTGAGAAACTAAATAGATTCCATATTCTTGTTTCTTTTTTTCAATTAGAGGAGTGTGGGGTAAGATTAGCCATTTTTTACATTTCGTATCACTACATCAAGGCAATCATAGTTTTGTCTCTAACTCGTGTATCTGCATATATTTCAAGATGTTGTGCATCCCTGCAAATCAACAGAATGAGTGTAAACATAACTGTCTTGATAATATAGCATGCCAAAAAAAAGTGGTCTCCTATGGTCAACTTACCCCGTGTATGGGGTAAGTTGAGCCGTACCCCCTCACTCTCCACCCCAGCCCTCCCTCACCTTCTCTCTACCTAAAAAACAGTCACTTCTTCACATTCATGTGTATTTTTATCTACTATACAAATAGATACACATTTTATCTATTATAAACATTCTTATTATTATTATTATTGCATATAACTATTAAAAAGATGTTTTGTAAAAAAAAAAAAAATATATATATATATATTTTAACATGAGAATGCCTTTAAGTGATTCAGAACATTCACAGCTGTATTTTTGAAAAGAAAAAGTAACGTATTTCAACAATCTGAACTGAAACTCTGATCCTCTCATCAGACCTCTTTACTTTCTCATTTGAGCCACTGGCTCAACTTACCCCTGAACTACTATTATGACTTTATTAGTCCTCTAAGCAAAAATGGTGGACTTTAAAGCAAGGTTTTTGACCTCATGTTGTAGCTCATAGATGCCACAATTGATGTATAAAACAAATTTAAAATGTCTTTTTGTTTTATCTGAACACAATTCTAATAAAAATGATGACAGACTAAATTCACTTTCAAGAGTGAAAAATGTATTTTTTGGGGGGGAAATAGATGTCTTACCCCTTCACCCATGTGGTTCTAACCTTCACAGACTCCATGAATTGATGTCCATCTCCTAAATATTTGGTCACAGGATCAATTACTTTTACCATTTCCAACCAACAGGGGGTGGCTCAACTTACCCTTTGGTGCTACTCACCCCTCTCTCCCTTATGCCTTAGTTGACCAAAATATCAAACACCTTTCATTCAAATCTGTCATTTGTCAGCTTGATTTATGGCTCTCACTCTGAGCAGATTTGATTTTTGTGATTTAGTCCCTCTTTTGGCTGCTGTGAGTCCTCTCTTTGTGTAAAGTTTGCTTGATGGATCCCAGCTTCTTATGTCAGTGTGTCCTAAAGCAAGACACTGAACCCCAAATTGCCCCAGAGTGACAGCCAACAGGGAACTAATGGGAATGAATACTGATAGGCACTTTATACAGCTTTCTCAGCTATGAGCGAATGAATAAGACATGCTGTTGAAAAATGTTTTAAGAGATCTCAAGAAGTGGGACATATATACTGTTCATTTACCATAACTCTGCTGTTCACTGTTGAAACACATTTATATACTGAGGTTAATAGAGTAATGTTGTATCTAATGGTTCTCAGCACATTACAGAAAAGGTATCCATGTGTGAATGTACGCAGACCTTAACATTATGTGTCTCATTTCAGCCCAATGCTGCAGCTGAATGTGTTTGAATGGAGCTGTTCGACAGTCTAAACTAGAATGGACTTAGAAATTGGTTGCAGAAGATGAAGAATAATGGGAAAAACCCAGCAGCGCATGTGTTAGCGTGTAATAAAGAGCACGTCTCTCTCAGTTTTGCTGAAACACTCTGAAAAGTTTTGCAGGAAGACTTCAGTCCAACTTTCTTTCTGGCTTTTTACCTTATTTAATCATGAGGTATCCGAGCTCACTCCCCTTCAAAATTCCTTTCTTCCTTCTCTCATCTCCTCCCTTTTTCATCTTAGATTTTGCCTTCATTCATCTTCTCTCATTCGCCTCTATTATCTCGCTGTATTCCACCTGTGAATTAGTCTCCCTGACTGTTTTGCTGCCGCATGATGTATTGTGACATTTCCCAATGAGCCATTCCTCATACTGAGCCCTGCTGCTGACTTCCTCTCCTCCTCCCTGCTTGTTCTTATTTCATTTTCTCCATCCTCTACTTTTATGTGGCGGAGGAAAATAATCATAGTAATAACAACACTGAATATTTTAGCCAAGGGCATAATCCGCTGGTTGTTTGTACCTGAGCTGTCCCGGTATTTAATGGTTATTCTGATGAGAATAAAGAAATGTAGCCCAATAACAATAGTCTTGTTTCAGCTCTGTCCTTGGTGACAGACTTTACAAGAGGACCTTTTCGAATCCTGTCAATTCTCCAGTGCCAGAGAACTAACCGACCTATTTCACAGGGGAAAAAAAATGGTAAAATGTATGGCTCTTTCTCCAATAATGAAAATGGAACTGGCCAGACTTATTCCCCCAAATCTGTAGAGCTGCCTGGCCTCACCTTCTCTCATAAAACTTCACTGTTATAACACATGTTCCCCCAGAGGGAAGGCCGAACACAAACAGGTCTGGATTTTATTCTTACTTCACCATGCAGGGCAGAAATTTGTTCTTTTCACACTGCTGCTGGTCACAACCCTGTCTATCCTCCCCCTGCTATACAAGAGTGAGGAGTAAAAGTCAGACAACTGAAGGGAAAAATAGAGCGATAACAACAGAAACTGACAGTCAGACAGAAGCGAGCATTAGCCTAAAGCTAAAGTGTTGGGAGAAAAAGAGCATTTGGGGGGTAGATAGAGTGATATAAGGAGAAAGCAGGGCGAAGAGTGAAAGAAAGCTCAGTTCGTAGCCTCTAGCTGTAGATTAGACCCGATGGCACCGGGAGTCAATCAGTCTGCTTGCTCCTCTCATCTCTGGGCAGCCTGGAAAATAACAGGGCTATCTTACTGCCAGCCAGGGGGCAGGTGGAGGTGTCAGGAGTGGTGGTGGGTGAAGGAGATAGAGCCCAGATCCAGAAGGGAGAGGTTGGAGGTGATAAATTTTGCCCTTGCAGAATTTTTCTCATTGCATATTTTCTGCAACTGTCTGTCAGCCTCTGTGCTTTGCTGAGTGGATGCTGTGACCTGGCCTGTAGGAAATAACTAAACTAGAAAACATACTACAAATTGAAAAGTCTGTTTGTAAAGTAGGTTAAGTAGTTACACTTTCATAAATGTTACTTCCTCATTATTATGTGAAGAGGCTAAACTAACCCTGCATGAAATAATATCTTTTTTAAAATTTTATCTCATTTAATTATGGACAGGACCTTTAGTTTATCCTTGTTTGTGGGTTTGTTTGGGATTTCTTTCTGTTTGCCAGTGGGCTTTATGTAAATTTCAGTGCAAAACTTAGTCATTAATATGATATTGTGCATTGTTTTGGGTTTTCTGTCAGTATTCACACATTATTTACACATTTGCTCTGTGGAGCAGCATTAGGTATCGCATACAGAATGCGTGTTTGGAGTGTGACAGCAGCGTAGTGCAGCACCGGTCAGCTGGGCTCAGTATAGAGGAACAACATGCTCACAACAGGTTGTTTTGCCTTTCTGTGGTTTGTTTCCTGCTTATTTGGATAAAATTTAGTGACTGTTGAGCCTCTACTATATGTGAAGAAGCAGCTCGATTTTAAAAATTAAACTATATTCTTTTATTGGAAGCGTAGAGCAGCAAAATAGACTCATTGTGTATCTTTAACAGTGCTGCTCTCGATACAATGCTGCGACTGAGTTGATACGCGTCCTGTATGCTTTGCTGCATCGATTAGAATGGCAACCTATTCACTGCGTCATATGCGGCTGCCACTCCCTAAATACGCATCCTGTATGTTTTAGCCTTAAGGTTGAGTCAGCCTGTCCATTAAAGTTTTAGCCACTGGTAGGCTTTGAATGCTAAATCCATGTATTATACAGTTTATGTTCCTCACTCAGGATTTGACTTGGGATGTGGTAAAGTTAATCTGTACTTTAACGACTTGTTAAGGTGTGTTTCCTACTTTTTCCCCCATTGTTACTGGTAGGAATGTACATCTCTCACAGAGTTACCGCTCCAACTTTTAATATACAAGTCCCTGGTGTGTTTTGGGGGTCATTTGTTTCTCACAATCTCATACACCGTTGTTGTTCTTTCTTCAGTGATAGTTTATGTATCTATCATTTAAAAAAAAAAACTCAATAATTTGAAACTGGAACACAATTTTTGCACTAAATAATTGACTGATTTACTCAAAAAAAACCTTAAATTAGTCTTCTTAAAGGTCCTAATTCACATTCTTACTAAAAAGCTGTAAACAAAACCTCTGAGTTCTGTCTCATGTTGTCCTGCAGCTAATGGGCCAATCAGCACCCTGTGTTCTCTCAGCAAGAAATTTTCCACTGGTATAATTTTGCAGGACATGGACACAGAGATTGAATCTCCTCTTAATTACACAGGACCTCTCTCCTGCCAGCCAAGTTACAAGTTTGACAGTGACACAGCTGACATGAGACAATGAGAAGACAGACTTTTACACTTATTTCATCACCCTGAGAGGCTTTTTTTTTTTTTTTTTGTATCACAGTAAATCCCTCAGTGTCCTTTCCTTCTTTTTTATGGTCTACTTAACTGTTTATGTTCTTTCTAGTGCCTAACACGCAGAGATGGGTTGGCATGCTGTAGCTAAAATGATCCATAAATTGCCTGTCTCCTATAGAAACTTGCCACATGTTCAATCAAAAGCTGTATGACAGGCTGGTGTGAAGGAAAGGCCAGCAGACAAGCTCCATTGATGCTGAGGCAGGCTGATGATGACAGGTCCATGATGCAATGGAGATAAGGAGGTGTGGGAGGAGAGAGAGAGGGGCAGAGAAATAGAGTGATTAGGCACAGGGAGTATTCATTTAGGAAGACAAACAGCTTCATTTAAAGCTAGCCAAGCACAGAGACTGGCTCTCCCACTGCAAATGGGCTGAAATTTGCATCTTTTTGCTGACGGAAGATCTGGTCTCACCTTTTGGAGTGCTAATAGATTATCTCTGGTCTCGCCTGAAGAGCGACTGTCTTTGATTTGCTTTTGGGTACATCCTTAGTCTGCTGTGCTAAAGTAATTCCTCCCTGCTCTTGATCTGCTGTTGATATTGCCACAGTGCCACTTATCTACAATATACTATGCCTGTTTGCTGTTTTGTTTTATTCCTTGAGAGCAAGCAGAAAGCACAGCCAGGTGCAAAGAAAGCAGTCATTTCATGATTACGATGCAGAAGGAATCCCAAAGTTGCAAGCATTACATTTGATTATTCTCTATCTGTCACAATCACAGTCTGCTGAGGGCTTTACAGCAGAGAATCAAATCAGAGTTTGAAGCTTTGCAAACAAGCGGCTCGTGATGATTACCCGTAAAAACACTCGCCGATTGAGTCTGATTCTTTGGCGGCTGTTAGGGAGCGTAACATCTTGAGTTTCATGTAAATTTAGCACACTCTGCCTCTGCCATCCATCATTCATATCTTGTGTCTGATCCTCTGACTAAAAAATAATTTTATTTCAGCCACCTGGTGTTTCAAGAGCGGGTTCAAAGTCTGATGGAAGTGTTTTTACTTGCTATTATCTCTGCTTCTTTTGTTCCTGCAGAGTGAAAGCATTTGGGCTTTTATAATTGACCCGGTAAATGTGGGTTGGTGGTAATGCAGGGAAGAAGAGTAGCCACTTGTGTGTGTGTGTTAATGTGTGTGGGTAGCCCTCTGTATGAGTGTACATAAGGTTGGACTCCTGCCATTATCTCAAAGAATCCGCACCTACACATGCCCGTAAGGTTTCCACTACACTTGACACTGAGAGCATGTGTGCTTTTACACAAATAGTAAATATTTAGTGCTTGGATACTTGCCTCCATCGTCCTGCCTGAAGGGATTTAGCAGCTCAGGCAACAATTTATGTTGCTTCTGTTTAAGAGGCAGTGTGTGAATAAAAAGCCTCGGCACGGAGATGAGAAATTTTCCATCCGATTTATTTTCAGGTGTCTTTGACATTTCATTTAGGAAGACTGGGTATTTTTCAAGAAAAGCTGCTCTGCTGCATGCACAGAGAAGGAGCTTTTGGTGATTTAGATGCAGGAGAAACAGTGGATGTTTACATCTAAACAACATTATTGATATCCTTCCATCATTTCGCCGCCAGACTTTATTGAAATTTAGGAGAAAGTTTTTCATTTTAACGGGTTGGTTCTTTGTGATACTGTTTGCTTCTTAGTGTAACAGAGGCAACTTTTGAAGTTATCCAGTTAATAAGTCGTCTCTCAGTTGATCTACTGCATATCAATGCTGTCGAAAAACATGTTTAATTTCATTTCATATGCTCTAATTGTCCCCTTAGGGAAATTTGTTTTTCAAATCTCTCGGGGTCTGCAGTTTCCAAATAATGATCATGTTAGCAAGTGGCGTCTTCTTTGATGTCTTTTCATGTTCTGTTGTGTGAGACAAATCCTGGCTTGTAAACACATGTGCATACTAGTGATGGGAAGAACAGTTCTTTTGACTGTTCTGAATCTTTAGAATCCGTTCATTAAAAAGATTCGCCGGCATTCGCATCATGACGTGAGTGAAACAACGCAGCAGCACGCCCGCTAAATGAGCGTGGGTCGTCGTTCTTTTATATCGCGGAAAAGTGGTGAGATTAAAAATAAATAAACATCACAGCTGTAGCAGGGATTCTGATACTTTTAAAGACATCAAATAGCGTATTGCTTTAAATTGGCTGAAATTAAATCCTTCTTGCAGGAAAGTTTATAGACGTGTATTAATGTAAAGGCGCTATAATGCACCATTTGATCTTAGCCTATGTATGTCCTTGTAGATCTAACTGATGCGTCATCCCTCCCTCCTCTGCCTGCCTCAAGTCGTTCGTTTCGTTCATAGTCTGACTGATACATTTCGTTAATTTGCTGTGAGCAAATCACGAGACTCTCCCGCCCGCCCGCTCGCTGGCTAGCTGGCTGTGTGTCATTCACCAAAGAGTCAAAGGCGGCAGTTCCACTTCCAACCAGCACACCACACTCACAGCTGAGATCAACTAAACTAAGAAAGGAACAGATCAGGGGCCTCATGTATCAACACTTGCGTGGAACTCATACCAGAAACGAGCGCACGCAAGGTCCGTCACGCTGAAAAAAATCCGTATGTATCAATGTGTGCGGGGGCCGAAATCCACGTGTGTTTCCTTGATAAATCCCAATCAGCGTGGAATTGAGCGCAGATGTCGGAGTGACTGGGCCCGTCCCCGTTACGCCCTCCTATAAATATGCAGATGTATTTAAATAGGGTCTCCCTGTCCTCACACGCAGACAAAATGACAAGAAAAACTAAATTTACGGCGTGCGAGGTGGAGGTGCTGGTGGCGGAGGTGGAGAAGCGAGAGGGTGTTTTGTTTGGCAGCCTGTCCAGTGGCGTCAGTGCAAAACAAAAACGCTTGGAGTGGGAGAAAGTTTGCGAGAGGGTGAATGCGGTGGGTTCCGAGACACGCACCCCCGCGGAGATTAAAAAAAAGTGGTCGGACCTCAAGGTGGAGGTCAAGCGGCGTACAGCTGCCCTCCGGACAGTCCGGAGGAGTACTGGCCAGACAGGTGGGGTTCCGGGGGAGGAGACCCTCACGCCGTTTGAGCAGCGGGTGGTGGCGATTTTTATTATAGGGTAAGTGGCGTGTCACACAAATGTCCACATGCTTTGTCATCCCACTGAGCAAAAGACGTATATTAGACGTCTAGTCTAAGTTTATACTTCATTTCAACGTCGGGATTCAGTCTATTTTTAGACGTGATTTATACTTCGCCCTTAACTTCATTTTTCGATAACTTTTTATGCAATAAACAACTGTAATGTGCATAACTGACCTCTAAATACTGGATAACATTACCTATGATACCGTGGAGAGAGATGTAAACGCAACAGATACACAGAAGCAGGAATTGAAATGAACAAATATTTTTATTGTGTCACAGAAATCAATATGTCGGCCGTGTCGCCGGCTTGCGGAACCCCGGCCCGCGGCAGCCCGTCCGCCGGCTCGGAGTCGTCGGCCAGGACCAGCGGCATTCGGCCCCAGCACCAGCACCAGCATCAGCACCAGCGCGCCGACAAGCGGTGGAGCGTCCACCAGCCGCGGCGCTTCCGCTGGACCACCCGGACGCAGTGGAAGGGTCCTCGCGAAGGGGGTCCTGCAATCGCAGGAAGAAATCATCAGGGGGATCACGGGGATCAACGAGCGGCTGGACCGGCTCGTAAATGTCCTTGAGCGTCTGGTGGAGAAAATAAATTAATTTGGCTCATTGAACTGTGTATTCACTTCTTACCCATTCACACTGGCGATGAGATTCTCCCGCGCGAGGACGGCGGCCCGGCAGGGATCAGCTCGCATCCCTCCGTCTGCTGCTGGTTCGTCATGTGGGGCGACGTGCTGCTCGGCCACGGGGATGTGGTGCACGCTTGTCACATAGTGAGTCACCAAACACCGCCACACAGCGTCGCCAAAGTGCGAATCACAGTCAACGCAAATATCAGCTCAACGCCAATTTCTACACCACCTCCTGACTTTGCGTTGATTAGCGCTGGAACCAACGCTCGTTTCGCGATGATAAATCTGGACGTGTGCGCCGATTTTGGCGTACGCAAGGTTTTCTTGCGCCGCAAGCGTTGATACATGAGGCCCCAGGTCTTGGAGTGATCCCATTCATGTCGTTCACTCAGCAGTTCCGTTATTTTGTGCAAATTGTTCATGACCGACACAACACTAGTGCATACACAGTACACAGACTGGCCACAGTAAGGCCAGACTGAATGAAGCCGAATACACAAAAGGGAAAATCTGTCCTCTTGGGAAGTTAATCCGACCACAAGGAGTTCGAGAGTCATTTCTGTAGAATAAATTTGTTAAAATGTTTAAAAGTTTGTTTAAAAGTCCAGCTTTAGTCAGACGAATGCAATAAATTGAGTTTTGAAAAAAAAAAAAGTAAATATGCAGAGTGTAAAGCATGGCTGTTTCAAATAAAATGGTCCAAAACAGACTCTCAGTGGTCTACAATCAGGTTCCATCCTGCAACTAGAGAATGAATGAACAAGGTCAAAGTTAAGCAAATACAAATACCTTATAGGCTTACCTCTGAGGCCAGTCTCCTCTCGTCGGTGCAGGTTTCAGTCGTTCCTGCGGTTCCCCAGCAGGCAGAGCACGACACTCTGAATGCTGTTTTGGAGCTGTAGCACCACTGGCATTCGTCTCTTCCTCAGAGCTTTGTTTGGCTTCCATATGCTTCTTAAAATTCAAAATAGGGTTCCTAGAAACCAACAAGCTTTTGTCCCCCTGGGGCATAGCTCACATTGTACATTTCTATTTGCAGTGGCAAGAAGTTTAGAACTCCAACAACATGTGTAGGAAAAGAACAACTGTTTGTAGCCTTCATCAGGGTTGTTATCATCAACATTTTTCAGTCACTAATGAGCAACATGAAAATGTAAGTATGTCCAGGATTACTTTAACTGTCGATGTAATACTGCATTACTCATCACTGTAAGAAAAGTTATCAGAGAAGTCTTGAATTTATTATTTTGCAACACGTTACCCCAAAGATGAACAGCTTGCAGGTGACATGTTCTGACCGAGTGACTCGCAGCATGTTGAGACAACATGCATGAATTATGTCCTGGCAGTCTCTGTCATTCATAAGGACAGTGAATATCTTTATAGGTCAAAATAAGTGGAAGCTCCCTCTGTGCTGGATAAGCCATTCAGACCCTGTGTCTATATGTACTAGGATATTTAATTTAATTTAATGCGGTTTCAGACACTGCCATTGTTGATTACGGTCAGGTTGTGTGTCACAAACGGAGAATTCGCCCCCTGAAAACTCCGGCCAGAGTGGATATTTTGGAAAAATCGGTTTGCACGTTTGCATGTAAACAGAAAAAATTGAGATTTGGGTAGCCGACGGCAGATTGTGTGCAGAAAATTGGATTAAATGCAAAGTTGTTTACAATCTACAATCTATGTTTACAATTTATGGTGATCATGGATGCATGCATGCAGAACAGCATTTATCACATTTATGCTGGTGCAATCCCTTTAAATTTGTTTGCTTTTGTAAATACAAGTGCTGTACTATGTGGAGGAGCAGAGGCTACTAAGTGCTCAAAGGTCAGCAATATTGTAGCAACTTCTCCCTGTGTCCGCGTTGCCGCCAGCCTCACCAGTTTCGGGTCCGACCTGGGCGCATTGCTGTCTGGTGGGAGACCTTTGAAAATTAAGTGGTTTTGCCGGAAGAGTGGCGTGAAAATTTCCAGATGATCCTTCCGTTGTTGTTGTTGCTGCTATGCAGGATTTTGATTGGCTAATGTGGGCCTGAGCCTCTCGCTACACTGCCACCTACAGGTTTGCTCTTGACAGCATATATATACATGGGTTAGAGTAAACAAAAACTTTTCTGAAAACGTAGTGATGTGGATGCATTTTTTTTTATGTAAACGGAGAGAAATGTCTATGAAAATAGCCCGGCACATGTAAACGTAGTCACAATGGGCTCTATTTTCGTGCCTCGCCAGAGACCTGGTGCACACGCGGCATAAGTCAGGTCTGCCACGCCGACAAGGCGTTGCGGCGTAAGTATCCCCCCTCCCTAACTCAGCTCCTCCCAGCGGTGTAAGTCGTAGCAAGGGAGGAGATAGGGCATGGAGTGGGTTTAAGACAGCCGAGACCTGTATTGCCCAATAACATCAGCTCCTCTCCTCGCCTTTAAGTCCGCCACCTGCGAGGCGTATTACAATTTTCGTTAAGTAGTCAAAACACCCTTTTCCACAAATAAAGACACTCACATAAAGTTGCAGATTTTCAAACCTCACGTGACAAAAACAAATCATCTGTTCAGCCGCCGCAGCAGCAGCTGCAGCAGGACGGGGAGAGGACACGGAGACATGTCCAGGTCCGGCTGCACGAGAAATAAGAGGAAGAGAAAGAAAGAAAAGGAGGAAGACGAATCACATATCTTGTTAACTTCATCATGTGTGTCTATTTACTAGATATTTAATTTAATTTAATGCGGTTTCAGCTGTGTTGATTCGGTCAGGTTGTGTGTCCAAACGCGTGCCAAACGCGCTCATCAGATCAGATATAGATCAGAATATATCGATATAGATCTAAATGTATGTGCTAACTCATGTTGATGATTATTTATTGCACTGAAATGTGCCTGACACTGTGGAAACCTGCCGGTGAGGCATCAGTGACGTATGCCGATGCACCGCCGGTCTACCAAAATACCACTAGACCAGCTGCGCTCTGCCTGCGCTGAAAGCTGACCAGGTTTGAATCGGCGAGCTTTCAGTGCACTTTATACGCCGGTGGCGAGCACGAAAATGTCACTGTGCCAGCTGATTCTGTCGACACCTCCCCCTGCCTGCCACCACGCCCAGCTTGGCGGACCTCGGTGCGCCTCAGTCAATGAAGATACCGAACTGGCTGTACGGCGGGGTCCGCCACCCTCCGCGGCATACATGAAAATAGAGCCCAATGTCTCACTTATCACAAGAGCAGCCGTACTTGAGTCAGGCTTTGTGTCAGCATCTGGCTAGAACTGTGCAAAGTGCGAACACAGTTGTGTGAGGGTTTGTGTGCAAGATAGGAACCTCTGTATGCCCAGCAGTGTGTAGGACTCTTCCTTGGCCTCCAAATTTGTATGAACCCAACCTTAACAATAAAATGTATATGCAGTTAGTAGCATTATGTAAGAGTCTTTTTTAGGGTTTTTCGTTTAAAGGACAATCAAGTAAATGTGTTTTTTAGCTTCAATCCCTGCGCAGTCAGCTTCAGCTGAAAAAAGCTGACCACTAAAATTGAGTTCCTGTTGGTAAAAATGAGAAAAAGCCAGATGAAAGTTGAGTTTTTCTCACTGGACTCAATGACACAGTAAAAATGTGATCATTAGAAAATTGATGTGGTCAGTAACTAATATGAAACCTTGATTTTATTCAGGACTGCATAAAATGTCTGTGTAAAATATTTCAAAGCTCTGAGCAAACTTATTATCAGAGGAATGTGGAAAAAAAGCCTCTCCTGACTTTGAAAGAGTGTTCACATTCAGGTTCTGGTTCATAGAGATTTGTTTTTGTATTTTTGTCCTTGGCATTTAATCGCAGTGAGACTTCCTTCTCAGCGTTAACAGCGTTTTCATGCTGCGCTCTTTAAAATCCAGCGCCTCATTCCAGCACTATGTCACATGTCCTGCTCCTATCGCTTGACTCCCCCCCTTTACTCTGCCATAATTGTGAGGGAATATAGTTTTTCCTCCTTGAAGAGGTGGAGGAGAGCCATTTTCCAATTACAGATCTTGTCTTTAGGTGTTAATTGCTGACTGACCTCTGGAGCTGTTGTGGATGCAGTGTGCATTTTTTAATAACCTCTAATCGCAGCGAAACAGAGAGAAATAATAGAGGAGAGCCAAGCTGTTTTCAAACCCTGTTCCTTCAATGAGGCGTAATCTCATACAAACAAGCTGCCGTGGTCTCAGTCCAAATGCTCTTTTGTAAAACAAGAGACACTGTGATTCATGCTCCTCTGACATAAATTAATCTTTTTTGGCTCTTCTGTTGGTTTAACCCAGTGGTTCTCAATCCAGTCCTTGAGCCACCCCCACTGTCCTGCATGTTTTGGATGTTTCCCTGCTCCAACACACCTGATTCAAATGATCACCTCGTTATCAAGCTCTGTAATGGCTTAATAACGAGCTGATTATTTGAATCAGGTGTGTTGGAGCAGGGAAACATCCAAAACAAGCAGGACTGGAGGACTGGATTGAGAACCACTGGTTTAACCAGGTCAGCCCAGTAGAAAAGAGCCATCTTAATACATGTATGGACCTTTTTTTAAAATAAGCACCAGGTTGTGTTGGGTTCTTTGCTGTGTTGAAGCATTTTGTGATTGCAGAGAGACGTTTAAAGGAGAGTTCATGTCAGAAAAATCAGGAGCTCGCTCAACGTTTGCCTCTGTGTTGTGTTTCTTTATCACTCATTGTCCATAATAATGAATACAGTGTTTGCAGACATAAACAACTGTTCAAGCTGACCTACAGCTGATCCATGTTATCAAAAACAGACGTCAGAGCTGGGATGTGGCCATGATCTATCACCTCTTGTGTTTCTCTCTTGTCTAAATGTGTATTTTTCTGTGTGTTTCCAGGCAGCCCTCCAGCCACAGGGACCGGCACATTGATCATTTATCTTGAAGACTACAATGATAACGCCCCCTATGTGGTGCCGTCGGTAGCACGAGTTTGTGAAGACGCTCATGACATGAATGTGGCCATCGTCGGGGGCCGGGACAAGGACCTTCCACCCAACACTGCACCCTTTAAGATAGAGCTGGGAAAACAGCCGGGCCTTGATAAGACATGGAGGGTTACCAGGGTCAACTGTGAGTATTTTACTCTGAAATGTTTGAAAACTCAAGAATTATAGAGAGAATAATAAGATTTAATAACAAAAACAGCAAGGCTTTGTAAAATCAATAAGTTTTTCATATGAGCAGCTGAAACACCCATTTCTTCACCCAGAGTAACCTCAGCAGACCACATAACAAATTGTGTTTCAGTGTGTGTGAGGCACTTTTTTCCATCTTATTATTCCCTCGTTTTTTTTTTCCCTCGCTAAGAGATTTGATCCCATTTCCACAGGCTTTACAAAAAGCTCTCTGGGGAAGAGCTTGATAGAAATAAAGAAAGAAAGGAATATGGGAGACAAAGCGCTGAAGTAAATTTCTGTGTGAGGATAGTCAAGGGTCAGGTTACATGTCTACAATATTTCGTTTTATCTCTCCTGGTGTTAATACAAGTCCTTGCGGAACACAGAGCAGAGACCCTAAACCGCCGCAGCGCAGCAGCACGTGACGAGGATGAAAAGCAAAATCATGCAGGAAGAGAGGAAGGAGGAGAACAGACATAAACCAAGACACAGATTTGCTGTTGCATAACAGAAAGTGTAGGGTGTGTGTGTGTGTGTGTGTGTGTGTGTGTGTGTGTGTTTGAGTGACAGAGCAGAGCTGAAACCTGCCCAGAGGTATTAACAGTGATTGACAGCAGGAAAGGGAGGTACCGACACTCCTCAATCACCACCGCTGGAAGAGACAGATAGGGCCAGCAGAGAGAGAGCGCCTGCTGAAATGGACTGGTGCTGTGCTCGTCATGGCTGTTTGGGCCTCTGTGTGTGTGTGTGTGTGTGTGTGTGTGTGTGTGTGTGTGTGTGTGTGTGTGTGTGTGGTTATACCTCAATGGTATATCTTGAAAAATCAGCTTTAGTTTTGCCACAGCTGGCATGTAAGAATGAGGGTTGGCTTTCTTAAAGCAATACACCGCGTACTGCTCCGTCTATATATGCATATGCATCAGCACTTCGAGAATGGAGCTCAGTTTTGGTCCAGACCTTTACCTCATGGGTCAAACAAGTTCAGGTTCAAACAAGGACTTCTGATATATCAGATTTTCACAATGCCAATTCTTGAGGACCATATCACCCCAAAACTGATATGAAAGAACACTTTGAGGCAGATAAACACCAAGGTCGGACCTCATAATATGTCAGTCTGACACGTCGGTCACTCTGTCGGATCTGGCGATCACAGAATGAAAAAATTGTGCTGTGACTTGATTGATAGTTATGCCATGCTACAGGATGGTACACGACAGTCATTACAATGACTTACTTTTGGGGCCGGCAGGTCCCAACACCCTTGGACTGTCAAGTTGGGGTATAATCATGCTGAAACCATGAAGTTTGACCTTGGCATGAAGGGAGGTAAAATAGAATGTATCACTTCATAAACTCAACCACAATACAATTACATTAGTTCTTTGATTTAACTTGAAATATTAAGTTGAAACAACAAGGTTTCAAAAGTTGATCCTCAGTCATAACTAATAAGTCTTTCCGTTGACTAAACTTGCATTTTCAAGGCAGCAGGTGAACTTGCATTTGTAAGTTAAAGTAGCTTGAAATGTCTTACAGTGTAATAAACGCAACGCCATGCTTACATGTGAAGTGATTATAAGAGCTAAGTTCTAGCTGCATCACCAGCCCATGACAGAAAGTTTAAATAAAGTCAGGATGAGTTTAAAGCAAGCCATGAAACATGCTGACATTCATATTAGTGGCTGAATGTGGTGAAGTAGACTTCCAGGGAGAAGAGTGGGTGTTTCTGTGGCTATTTTGGATGCTTTTAGGGGGGAGGTGTCAGACAAGTCAATTCGCATAGGCTGAAGAGACAGATGCTTTCCTTTGCACTTTCCATAACTTAGTTTCACACTAAGTGATACTAGAAAACTGCTAGGGGACAAAAAGAAGACATTTAAAATCCAAAAACATGTCCTGGACATGTTCAGAAAAATATCAGCTAAGAAATAAGATGCACTTGCCCCACAGGGGGCACCAAAATACAAAAACAAAGTTGCTTTATAGGGGCTTTGGGTGAAAATTCAATGTCGTCTGCTGTGTGTGATCCCTCATCAAATATCCAGTTGTAGTCACACAGGAGTTATTGAGGTGTCTTCTTTGCTACTTATTCATATCTGTCGTCTCTGTTTTGTGGCTGCAGACAACCAGAGCAAAGAACCACTGCTGTCTCCTAACTAAATAAGCTACATTTGTAGGATCACTGCATACTTACTCTTTGTACGATATCAGTTCTTTGGATGCTGGCTTGTAAACCTACAAAGACCCCTTACATTTATTTTTATTGTATTTATTTTTTAGTAATCTGTTTCCACCTTTGTGTGTTATCACTTTTGATTTAAAAGTCATGGGACTAGAGAGTCGCTTGTTACACACCCTCGTGCATATTTATGCAGAAGAAGAAAAAAAGGGTTTTTTTATTACTGAAAATTGCTTACAGGAGGATTCTGATTGAAGAGAATGAGACCCATTGGTTCAGAAAGTTTACAGAATTACAGGCTCGTACAGATTTGCAATCATCACCATTGCTTACTGTTGTCATGTTTGCTGATTTGATCACTTATTGTTTTATGTGAATCCTTAAATTCTGATATAAAACTGTCCCCCTATAGATAACAGCTGTGTCAAGCCAGGAAAAAGTACCACTTTGCATATTGTCGCACATTTCAGTATGAACCGCTCTGAACTGTTTTTGTTTTTTTTCTTCTGGTGCCTCTTGAGGAATTTTAAAAAGTGATGCAACTTACTGTAACTATCTCATGCAACCTAAGTGGTGCCGATTTTTTTCGCTTCACTTGTCACGAATAGCTTAGCAAACACTTGAGGCATTAAGGTTCTTACTGTAATGCACATATTTAGTTAAGCTTTGCACAGTGGGCAGCTCTTAAAGTGGAATGGATGGTCAATAAATGCAAAACCAAGGATGGTGCTTCCGCTTGATTTAGCTTCTTTTTTCTTCTCTGTGTCCCCTGCAGCCACACACTCCCAAATTATGCTTTTGCACAGTCTGAAGAAAGCCAACTACCAGCTCCCGCTGCTCATCACTGACTCGGGGGTTCCCCCTTTGTCCAACAACACAGAGGTCAAAGTTCAGGTGTGCGTCTGCAAGAAGAACAAGATGCACTGCAGCTCTGCCCACTCCCACCTTGCCAGCCTTCAAGTGCTGCTCGTGACACTCCTGCTCGGCCTACTCTGTAAGTATCATTAAAACAGATTCTTTAGGTATATTTGTAATAATAAATGCAAACTAACAGTCTAACAGTGTTTTTGTGACTTGGACACAGAGTTTGCCTGGCCTGCATGCAGTATACAAGTTTTTTTTTATTATTATTTCTTTATTTTCCCCCTTTTTTGTGAGTCCACATCTTTTGCACTCCACATACTTTACTGACAGATTTTCATGCATGCCTCCAGCAGACCCCAGGAGGGAGAAACTTGAATTTACTCTCAAAATCTCATTGAAGCCATTATATGTGATCATGAATAATTCAGCCTTCATCATTCACAACACAAATGTAAAAAAGGGGGACATCCAACAGCTCCTTTGCTGAAATGGAAAATTGTTTTCAACAATAAGGCCACCAGATCCCGTTCCTCTGGGCCTGTTTCCTGGGGTTTAGTGCTGGGCTCACTAAAGACAAAAGGTCTGGTACAGCAGGGGTGATAGTTAAAGTGGGAGTAAATGAAGAGAAGAGGAGTAGTGCAGAAAAAGAAAGTCGACATGAGAAAAGAGATGTAGTTTTTATTATGCTTTAAAGCTGCTTTTGAGAAGATCTCAGTAGGAGATTGTAATGAATTATTCTTTAGTTGAGCACCTTGATACCATAGAAATCTCTGAAAGCTAATCTCTCTCCGCAGAGGCAATGATTTGATTTTGACCTTCACCCTTTCTGCTACAGGTCATAATGTTTCAAAAAAGGTCCTTTTTAAGTGGGACTAAACAGAGTCTCAGGGCACCACTGCTGTATAGATGAGGGAATCATTGAGCAAGAATGGTAAAATTTAGTGTAGCATCAAGTGGTAGCTCAGCTTGCAGCCCCCTCATGAGACATCTTTTGTCAGCTGCAGAGAAACTGTGTTTTTGAGTGAAAGTACTTTGTCGTGTCTAATTTCATGGACATGATGGATTTGTGGGCTTCTCGGAAAAAGACGTGATTGAAATGAATATGCTGGAAAAAGCGCAAGAGCTGCTGAAACTTTTCGATGCAGTAAAAGTGAAAAAAGATTGTTGATTTCTTATAATTCTAGGGCACTTTTCTAATGTGTCCACTTTTGGGACTTGATGTGCAGGACATTGTTCTCAGTTAGTGACCAAGCAACAAACCAAAGTCAGTTCTGCTTTTGCATGTATTGGTTATTAGTCATAGTTGGAGTTTTTTTCTCAGAGAAATATAAGAAACAAACTGCCATAGAAAGGGTTTAAATTCTAAAATCACCTTTTTTAAATGAATCAATGAGACTTAGTTGGTCAAATATTTGATGCTGTGAAAGTGAAGGATTATTTAAGATTTTTGACAGTGTTTTCTCATGTGTCCACTTTTGGGACTTCATGAGTTTTCCTTGCTTTAGTTATCGTCTTGTAAACAAAAGTGGGATTCACCTGTGATGAAACTGTTGATGTCATTTGATGAATGAATCAATCAATCATTCAATCAATCAATCTTTATTTGTTCCCAAGGGGGCGATTAATTTTGCAGAAGCAGGAGCACACAAGACAAAATATACAAAACACATGGCATGATAAATTATTCGCAATACAGACCCAAGATAAGTTAGGAGGGAAGGCGATTTGACCCTCTTGGCATTTAAAAGAAGAACGACGGAAGGTACAAAGGAGTGTTTACATCTGTTTGTGTTTGCAAATGGGATTGTAAGCAGTGAACCTGATGGTTAAAACGGAAACTGATTATGTGAGGGATGAGAGCATTCAGACAAAACAGAGCTTGCTTTCTTTGTCAACTGTTTGTTGTAGAGTTCTTGTAAAGGTTGTTGTGCAGACCCAATGATTTTACTGCTAACACTGACAACCTTGTTGAGGTTGAAGTTGCCTCCAGGGTTACATCATTTATTTATTTATTATTTATTGTCTTTGTGATTGTTTTTTTTTTTTTGCTCTGTCATGTCACCGTGTGTTTGATGGACTGATGTCAAGTGAAATCTAGAGGAAAAATTTAGTTTCCTCTCTTCCGTCCAGCCCTCTTTCCTCACTTGTTCTCTTTGATCGATCTCACCATCTCTTCCCTCCATGTCTCACATGTCCTGTTGATCACTACCACTTGCTTTTTGTCAGTCTGTGTTGTCAGTTTCTTGTCTCTAATGCCTCTCTTGGCTCTTTCTGTCACTGCTCCCTCTCTGTTTAGCCACCCACCTTTTGCTTACAGGCAGAATCTGTGTGTCTGATCTCTATTCTCTCAGTTTCTGTGAATCGCCACATCCAGCATGGCGCATCGATTCTCCTCTGGTAATAGATCAATCTGTCTGTGTCGCAGTTCTCTGAGCTCTCACACATAGCAGAGGACTGTGCCGGTTACGTTTGGACCCTATTTAGTTACCTGCAACTTCTGCTAAAACGGGAGATTCACAAGACACCAAGTACTAAATTAAACTGACAATGTGTTGCAAGCAGCAGCAGCATAAGCACTCCCCACTCTGGCATTGATAGACCATTAGTCGCAGCTTCACTGAAACACACTCATCATGAGCGTAAGCTGATGCAGCGTCAGCGTTTGCAGGCGAGCAGCCACCTCTCAGAAAGTTTCATGGCAGCCATCCCGAGAGTATCCCAGCCGGAACAGCCACTTCACGTTCCATGCTCCTCTACTTTTTGGAGATATTTTGTTATCGGTGGTTTCCATGGCAGCAGCTGCAGAGCCTGAACTAGCAGGGATTATAATTGGATGACATAAAGGGATTCTCCTCTCCTCTGCAGATGTCCTTTTACTCTGAACGGAGGTAGCATTTATTATGCTACTGTAAACAGAGCAGAGATAGACAGTGGCATTTTTAACAGAAAGACAGGTCAGGATCAGATTCTCCGACTGTCTGCACCTTTAAAATTACCTGGAATTTATCATGTTTATCATCATCATAACCCAAGAGGACCTTTAAGTTTAAAGGCCCCCTATTATGGCATTTTTCATGAAGTCTAAATCAGTCCCAGAGGTCCTACAATAGTAAATTTGAAGTTTGTTGTCTAAAAATAATGGTTTATTTGTGGATATCAGCCAGCCTGTTACCCCCTCTTTTTGAGCTCCACTGAGAACGGGCTGATTCTGCGCCTGTACCTTTAAATGATAATGAGCTGTGTGTAACCACGCGGTGGTCCAGGAACTCACCACATACGCTTAGAATCACCCTCAAAAATCATTGTTTATAGACAGAGTTTGTTGCTGCTTTCACAATCGCTGGTAATGCAAGTAAAAAAAAAACATATTTAAACTTGATTAACTTTCCTCCTGAGTTAGCTTTTACTATGCACCCACTTTGCTAAGGGTCGGTTTCAACCTGTGTCTCAAATCAGCTCTAAATTACACTAAAAACAATTATCTATCAACCAATTTTGTTCTCATCTCTAGTATACCTTTTTTAGGATTCATTATCCAGGAAAATATTGCAAATAACACTTTTTGTCGTGGGCCTCTGGGCCTTTCTTTGTCAGTATACCCTTTACACAGACATCTATACTGAATTGATCTCACATGTCTGGACATGCCTGACGCTGTTTTTTGTGCCAAAAATAAATAAATACTATATAAAAATACTATATAAAAAATACTATACAGAATCCCTAGTTGTTCCCAACAGCGAGAAAAAAAAAAAGAGAAAATCATACAAGTGTCCTCTGAAGAGTTTTGCAGTTGAAGCTGACATCATGGCGATGCACTTACAACGCCAAGAGATTCTCCACTTGAGCAGTTGAGTCTCAATTGTGAGGTGTGAGGCGATCCACTCAGAAAAGTGAGGCGAACTAACAGTAGGAGAGTGTGGCAGACCTGCTGCACACACACACGCACACAAACATACAGAGAGAGAGAGAGAGAGAGAGAGAGAGAGAGAGACAGCAAGAGACACACAGCTACCTTCAGAGAAAACAGGATACAGTCAGTGAACATAACACAAAGGTTGAAGAGTACAGAGACAGAGGAAACAAGGTTGGCGTGTGTTCACATGGGCCTCCACTGAGACTCTCAGACAGCTTCCAAAAGGTCCCACCAATTCAAAAGGTCCCACCAATTCTGATCACACGAGCATCACCACACACACACACACACACACACACACACACAGGTGCCCAGAGAGATGACTCCTGCTTGAGCTCATCACAGAGACCTGTGCTGGGGGACAGATAGTGGGGACTGATCGCTGCAGTGTATAGTCAGATAGTCTGACAGAGAGGCAGCGAGGATCCTGTTTCAATTCCCTTATCTGCGAGCTGAACTCTGACCCTGCAGGAGAGAGATGAGGGGAAGAAAAATGGAAAGAGCCGTAGGGGAAGGAAGGGAAAAGGAGAGAGGAATAAAGGTGTGGAGATTAAACTCCTCTGTTTTGTTCTGTTTTTACCCACCAGGCTGCAGGCGTATATGCACAGCCACGCAGCAGTAAAATCTGCTTAATTTCCTCTGCTTCTTGCATCTGCATTTCTCTCCTTCCCTCTGTCTTTTTTTTTTAACTCTGCCTCTCTGTCTGTCCTGAGCTG
Organism: Xyrichtys novacula; assembly: GCA_962446985.1. Taxonomy (NCBI): domain Eukaryota; kingdom Metazoa; phylum Chordata; class Actinopteri; order Labriformes; family Labridae; genus Xyrichtys; species Xyrichtys novacula. The sequence continues at coordinate 24,248,881 of OY660868.1, read as the reverse complement.
TGCCTCACTCATTGTTTTCACATAAATAATTACAGTTCACAAATACTTTTTTCTTGACAAAAGCTTATGTAATCATGTTGATATCGAACCAACGCGTTACAGGAGTTTTATATCTGACTGGAATCCATATCAGATCAGTTTCCCAGGGCCATGTGTAAATGAAGGCCAACCTTTCTCTCTAGAAAGCAGAGGTACTGGTGCATTCAGAGCTGCAAGATACCAACAGGACTTAACAGGAATGCCAGAAAAAGATGAAGTTCTGCATCTTAGCATTAAAGATGCATCGAAAACCTTTCTAAAAATAACTTACCAGTGATCACTCAGTAGGTTCTTCACAAGCATGATTTTACATCTCATTGGAGGACAACTTAACAACCTTTATTAGACAGTATGACTCTGATCTGAGAGCCCCCTGCTTTCTATACGTGCAATATCAAAACCTGGTTTAGGAAGAGCACACCTCTCCTCTGTTAAATGCACATGAGACGCCAAGGGAGAGAAGCAGCAAAGACCCTCATGAGGGCTGTCCCATATCACACCATCCACAATGATACAGTTATGATTTTTTTACATGACGTAAAAGTGTCTTGTAGCCATATCAAGTGGTCCAACGTGACTGCTGGTCAGACAATACCACCCTTTCTGTCATGTTAATGCTGATGCTGGTGTTTGCAATTAAAGTGCATAGTAGCATCATCGCGTTAGCTTGTCTTATTCTCTTTTTAAGTATGAAGTTGGCTAACAACAGCAACCTTAAGCGGTTGTGCTCACTAGGACTACGTCTAATGGATCTGCCTGAGGATTTAACATCTATGACTTGTCAGAATGGCTCAACTCAGTTAAGCTTGAACTGCACATAGCAGACTAATATATCTAATATAACACCTCCGTAAACACATGTGACTTGTTGATTCAAGGCTAAAGTTGATCAGAAAAAGTAGGCTTTTGAGGTTTGCAAGGGAAGCAGCAGGCAGGTGAAAGAAATTTAACTGGATTTCCCATTTTTACTTTTTAATATGTAGATGATATGTCAGCTGATGTGGGCGAGCTTAAGATTGGCTGATGCACTGTAGGCTGGCCAGACTTAGTAGCCTGCCTGAACTAACTCTATGCTTATTTGGATTAACAATAAATCATTACCTGGTTTTCCTCATTGATTGCCTGGATTTTCTTATCTGTTGATTTTTTATTTTCAGTTAGCAAACTTGAGATGATTGATGGAGTTAGTGCACTTACAATACATGCATTTGTCTGTTTAGAAGTAAGATAAAATGCAGGTTCATCTGCTGATGAGTGTGAGTGTGATGAGTGTGTCTTTTTCTGGATGTATCACTTCTAATGCATTCTGATACTTTTGCATTATTTGGATGGTTTCTGTGTTTACAGGCAAAGCAAAGTGTCACCCAGTGAACATAATGCTTCACTAAACAAGTGCGCATTTCTCATTAATGAATGCTGTCCTTGCTCACAGGCTCTGCAGTCCAACGCAGGTATCTGTCTCCAGTGTGAACAATAAGCACCCAACCTTGACATATGCTGCATGTCTGCACAATCAGTGAGACAACTCTGCTCAGGCATTTTCCTCATAGTGCCACAGTCAACATCATGACTGATCTAATGGGAATCACAAAAGGAAAGAAGTGTTACATTGATGTAGAGTGGCTGCAGCTCAGTGGTAGAGTCAGTGGGCTCCTTATCAAAAGCTTAGGGGTACAATCCCAACTCCAGCTGTCTGCCTGCCAAAGTGTCCTTGGGCAAGACTCTAAACCCAAAAGTGTCCCTGCTGACAGGGCCAGCCAAATGTGAATGCATGGGAATGTGACTGTTTAATAATACTGGGCACTTAACATAGAAGCTGCCATCAGTGTGTGAATGCAGTTTGAACGAGTGAATGTGACATGAAATGTGAAAGGGCCTGAGTTGAGAAAGAAGTGCTTTGTAAGTGCAGTCTGTTTACCATATTACAATCAGAAAACAAACTGATTATTGATATTTCGGGACTCTAAGGGAGAAGTAACAACTGACAGAAAGACACATTCCTGCTTTTGGATGGTCTTAATTTTACACCACATTCAGAGGTGGTTAAAGTGGTCAGGAATGAATCTGGATCTCTGAAGCACACATGGAGCTAGTGAATAGAGGTTAAGTTTGCTACACCATTTCAGATTTATTCTTCCTGTCCTTACTCAGCGTTCCTCCTGACAATTGTGAATCCTGAAGTTTGCTGCTATTCTCTCCACTATCACTGAAATTTTGAGTTTCTTTAAGGGATGGGCAACTGAAAGATGCTCTCCCCAGCTCTACTGCTGTTGCCTGGATTGCAGGACAGGATGCTGCTCCAAATTTTGCTATCAGATGGTTGGGGTCCAGTAGCTGCTCTCACATCTCTGCCGAACTGACATTGTTCCCAGTGTTGTATCCTTATCGATTCTTTTGAAAGAACAGAACTGCTGAGTGAACGACGTGAATGGAATCACTCCAAGACCTGATTGGTTCCTTTCTCAGTTCAGTTGAGCTCAGCTGCGAGCATGGTGTGCCGGATGGGGGTGGAACTTCCACCTTTGACTCTTTGGCGAACGACACACAGCCAGTGAGCGGGTGTGCGGAGTCACGTGATTTGCTCACAGCAAATGAACGTCATGTATCAGTCAGACTGTGAATGAAACAAACGACTTCCGAATGACTGGAGGCAGGCAGAGGAAGGAGATGTTTTATATAGATGTGTAAAAGAACTTGTTAGCGGGAGTGCTGCTGTGTTGTTTCACTAGTGTCATAATGCAAACGTCAGAGAGGTGAGTTTTTTCAGGGCAGGGGAGTGATTCAACTTGGAGGTTGAACGACGTGTCACCCAGTGAACGGCGCTTTGACAGGAGCAGGGGAGGGGCTCGTTAATTGAACAAACTCCCGATCAGCGCTGCTTGGTCACACACTCGTGTACTTCACAAGGCAGGACAGGGCTCTGAAGCACTGACTGATTTAGTCAAATCATTTTAATAAACAGATTCTAAAGATTCAGTACAGTCAAAAGAACTGGTCTTCCCATCACTAATTGTTCCCCGACCAGCCTGAGATGTAAACCATTGGTGCGTTTTCACCGGCGTGTGAAGTTGGATACAGTATTTAATTATTTGCATTTGCGTTGTCAAAAGTTTGGAATGGTAATAAACAATGCATACCATCCCACTTTTTGGCACCCTGAATTATGTCTCTCCTATTTTGATTTTGTTTAATTAGTGAATAATGACTCTATTTTATGTAAGTGTTCACTGTTCTTGGGAATGCTTTCAGGTAATTGTAGACCAGAGGGTCTCCTGCTGCACAGCAGCTTCGATGGTGTGTGGAGCATTCAAAAGGAGGGTTTTATTTTAAGATAGGCATAAAAATGTTGTCAAATAAGTGCTTTGTTAACTCAATATGAAAATACCCAAACAAAAGAGAAGTAAAAATTATACCCTAATGTGCGAGCTACTTAGCATTCTGCTGTCTGTGGATAAGAGAAACAAACTCAGAAGCAGTGATCCATCTTATTTGTTTGTTCTCTGTCTGAAGTGTTTAGTTATGTAATAAAAGACAAAATATTGTGTTTTGCATTCTGTTTTAAATCCTTTAAAGGTTGTTTCATCTCCAATCTCTGCGACTGTTAATGTTTTGTGTTTAATGTTTGAGCTGAAGGTGATGTATTTCTGTGTAACTTGTGTGGAATAAGCTTCAAAGATAAAGTTTAAAAACCCTGTCTTCAAAAGTATTCAAGCTCCAAATTGCATCTGAAAAATTTCTCACTCTTAAAAACAGAGGTCTTAAATTTACAGCCGTATTTTCTCGATGAAAACAATAGAGAGACAAATGAGTCTTCAGGAAATGACACTCTGAGCAGGAGCATGATTGATAAAACGATGATTCGCATTGAAGGGAAGAATCATCTGTTTCCCCGTCTCTGTTCTGTGTGTGTTGTGGAAGCAGCGAGAATTTAAATGATGTTTGTGCGTGAGCCCTGCTGGTATGAAGCTGTGCTGTTGATGCCATCAGCCTCAGCTGGATCATACCTTTACACCTGCTTCTGAAATCCACACTTCTCCACAAGATCCTGCAGAGGCTTGCACTGCAAAATCCAGACCAAGGTCCTCACTAGCTTTCTGTTGTCGTAACACTCCAATTGGGTTGTTTTTCAGACCCTTAAATAATGTATGTCACCCTGCAAGACAAAGAAGAGGAGTGTGCGTCTGTGTTTCTGTGTGTGTTTGTGTGGAGTGCCAAAATATACTGTGTCTTCTAATGCTTATGAGACCTTTGTTGCTGTTTCAGGATTGGCAGCTAAATCCCAGAGCTTTGCAGGAGCCTACTTTCACTCTCCCCTGTCGTAAACCTTTCTTTTGTGATCCTGGTGTTATAGACTCTCACACACGTCGTCTCCACACAGATTACCAGAAAGCAGGGAACAATTATGGTATTATCCAACAGCGCAGGAGGGGTAAAATGCCTGCAGATATATGAAGAAAAACAGACGCGTGGAGTCAGATCCACGGTGTGAAATGTCTGAGTGAGAGGATCCATTGTTCACCTGAGATAAGACTTCCTAATTGGGCAAACCAAGTGCAGTCTGTCTGTTTTTCTATAAGCTGCAGATGCACTCAATATGAGCAGCTACTCAAAAGAATGACTCCTTATTTCAGAAGTAAGTAATTACAGAGAGGAACTCTGGTAATAAACAGGTGGTAAACCAGCTCAGATGACCACACTGCCCCCTATCTGTGTACATGTGTACTGATATGCTCATGCCCTATCTGTGAGCAGCAGCTTCAAAATGAAATTCTCACAGCTGCTGATGTGTAACTGGAGGCAAAAGTCAGCCAGGTTGCACAATACATAAAGTGTATTTTGCACATCCATGGACATCCCTGGACTTTTCAGATTATTATGTTTTGAATTTAGCTTATGAGGGATGGGAAATAAGCGGATAGAATAAAAATCTCCGTGGGTAGTACAGGCTGGTGCTCTTAACCATTTATCTTCATCTTTTCTCTCATGCACACTTGCGTGTGTGCAGTTCTATCACCCTGTGCCGATTCACACCGCATGTGCTCAATTTAGGAGGTCTGCAGGCTCAAACTGTGTGGTAAAATCTTTTCCATGCAGGATTACAGGCTTTAATTTGCCTGTAGTTGTAATGCACTGCAGACATCCCCTTCCCTCCATGTTTCTCTGAAATTTCAACAAGAGTAATAATGTAATTCAAAGGAGGGAGACGGAGAGGGAGTGAGAGGGCGGAGTAAAAACAAAGCATTTACCATTAAACACAACAAACAACTCCCAGCCCAGATGCCACTAATTTACCTCCATCCTCTGGGGGGTTTAAATCCACGCTATGCCTCCTCTCTGATCCCCGCTTTGCTCTGACAGCCACTTTTCCTCTTCCTTCTCCGGCTCTACACTAATCCCTCCCAGCTATAGAGACAGGATGTTTAAGGGCTTATTTACTCTTGTAAAAATATGGCTTTTTCACGACTTCCTTTGAAGAGACCTTGTGCCAGAGGGATGTGTGTGTTACAAGGCTTGTTTCCGTTCAGATCAAGCCATGAAGAGTTTTTGATCTTTGATCTGTGATATGAACTAAAGGGGAAGTCAGTACTTCATACAAAGGCTGTAAGCAGCTGAAGTGTCACTGAATATTTTAAGCTGGGCTATTCATTAATCACATTATGATAAGTTATTTAATGTACTTGTAAACGCAGTGGTGTCTTTAAACTGATTCATAAATCCACTGCCAGTACGTAACTCTTGCATTGAAGCTTATATTGTACATTTTAGTTTTGACAAACTCCAAATTTATCCACTCTTTCTTTGAGGACGTATGGATTATTTGTTGATCATTAGCAAGTGATGCTTAAAGACATCATAAATTGTGCATGAATATGAAGTTGTTATACCAGACTGCACTCGAGTTTTACTCATCTATTAAAGATGATTTGGATTTGCTGGTACATCTGTTAGACAGTTATATAGGGATATAAAAGGATGTTTCAGTCACAAAGGGGAAGATCACAAAGTAAAATGGAAAGTGTTCATCACGTTGAGGTGTCATGCTAGAGTGAATACACAGGGCCAGGAAGGGTCATGGAGAGCAAATATGCTGCAGCACTTCAAATGTCTTCCATGGAAAACAAACCAATTTCACTAACTTTTGCAAAAGTCTGTAACAAATGCAATAAAAGACAGAGTGTGCCACAAGCAAAGGCTAACTGAGATCTTACCAAAGCTATCCCTCAGTCAGAAAATGTTTCTGACTTAAAGACTGGAGGTTTTCTTTTCATGTAGGGGTCATGACCCTGTCACTCCAAAGTATACAGCCTGGGTTTGATTCCAACCTGCAACCCCTGACCCATATTTCACCCCCATCTCTCACTCCTGTTTTCCCACTGTATCTACTTTACCATCCTCTCTGAATGAAGCATCAAATCCCCAGAGTAAACTGGAAAAATATGAAATCTGTGTAGGATGCTGGTGTTACAAAACTACATTTTTTTACCTATTTTTATACTGACTAAGTAGCTGATCTAAAGATAAATAAAACTACCATCAAAAATAAATGTAGGTGCAAGTTATTTGACAAAGGCTAAACACAGAGTATCACAGTCTGCAGGTAAACTTAATCGGTTTACCCAGTGTAGCTAAACTAAGCTAAGATAAGCTAAGCTAGGCTAGGCTAAGATAAGATAAGATAAGATAAGATAAGATAAGAGAAGATAAGATATTCCTTTATTAGTCCCACAGGGGGAAATTCCAAATTACAGTACCATATAAATACAAAAAGAGAAATTAAAAGATGGAGAAACTCAGATAAAAAAAAAAAGATACATGAGTGTTATTTACAGCTGTTATGTACATGTTTGATATGTTACACATGAACAATTGGAGATATTTGTATGTATGTCTTTGAATAAGCATAACATTAGCAAAGCTAGCACCACCAGACTGTGGTCCACACTTTTACATAAGCATTGTAGCTGTGCCAAGTTAACCAGCACACAACTTTATCTCCATTTTCTAGTTCAAAATACTGTCAGGCCACGCCATGCTCTTGTCATCTGTACTTGCATCAAAGTGTAATGGCATTCCCTAGTAACTATAGCAACAGCCCTTGTTAGTTGTTGGTGTGCCACTGTTCGATCCTGTTTTGATGTTATTCCTGCGATGGTTATAAACATATTATTTCACTCAGTAATTTCCTAATTGTGATTAAGCCAACTAAACACACACATCTGCAGCCTTCACTAATATACGGTATTTCTTAAGTATTTAAAAGTTGTCTCCTTGCTCACAAGTTCTTGTCAAACTCAGTGATATTTTACAGTTAACTTATTCATCCTTGCACACTGGGTTGGTAAGGCTTATTAACTTTCATTAAGGTCTATATTTCCCTGGCAGATCCCTGTCTTCTCCTATAATGTTTCCTCTTCATGCTGCCGTTTTTTTGTCTAACAGCCATGACACCTGGGCTAATCAGCTGACAGCCTACCCTCCTCCCAGCAATTAGAAAGACTGGAAAACGGTTACTCTTCCATTCAGTGTCCTGTTTGATTCCTGCTCGCCTCCCCGCAGCTTGTTAAATTTACATTTTACGCATTAGGCTGCTGCTTTTACCAGCTGAGACTTAGAATAAACGAGGATGGTAGGATAAGTCAACATCAATGAATCACTGTGATACTCCACTAGGTCACTGATACTCACTGCTCCAGACAGGTGCAGTTAAATAAATCTGCCTACCTCTTTCTCAGGTGTTGTGAAATTGAAATTAGTTGATTATCTGGAAGCTGTTTGTAACAGAAGAGTGTCGGGGAAGATTAGTTGCACTTGCAGTGCATCCTCAAAAAAATGAAGGTGTGCACTGTAACCTTTGCAGAGGACAAAACAGAGCAGAAAGCTGGGCTTGATAAATATAACCGAAGTTTATTTGCATTAACAACCACAGCAGAAGCAGCAGGCATGCAGCTAGAGGAAATGTAATGTAACAAGAATCACTATGAAGTGCTCTTTGTGTGAGTCTCTAGAGTGCAGTGTGTTTTGAAGCCAACTCTCTGAGCTTTAACAGAAGGTAACTCATTCATAACCCAGCCTAACTCTGGTTTAGTGATTACTGTTCATCCCTCTCTTCCTCCATTCCTCCTTTTTCCTCAGACACAATTCTGTCTTTCATTTGTACCTGACCCTCGAGTTCACATAGCCTGTTTCTGTGCCGGAGCTGAGGTGAATTGATTCAGCGACGTATTTTCATGTCGGACCTTGACTTTTTAGCCAGAGGGGGAGAGATTCCTCTTTTATATCCAGTTCTTGGTGTGAAGTGAAACAGGGGTGCTGAGTCTCATTAGATTTGCAAAAACCAATATCTGAGTCTCCAGTGCCTTTGAGTGTGTCTTGACTTTTATTTCCTTTTTTGGGAGGGGGTTGGGACTCAAAGGCCTGAATGTTATATCAGGGAGGTACTACAAGAAAAACAAAACAGAAAAAAAAAAATCAATCTACACCAACCCCACCCTTCTATACCCTCTATCCTATTACATATTCACCTCCATTCAGGCACGTTCCGATCGCTTCAGGATTTTCTAAAGTGTACGGCCAATTCATTTCAGTGTCTGGGAAAATTATAGTCCACATTCTTCAGGACTGCTCCCTAATCTCATTCAAAGGGAAAGAGATGTGCAGAGAGAGAGAGAGAGAGAGAGAGAGAGGTATGGGGGTGGATGAAGACAGGAAAAGACAGAAAGACGTATCGGCATGTCAACTGTCGAAACGCAGACTGAGTTTGTCCGACTGATACTGACTGCCAACTTATTAAACAAAGCACACAGGAGCTGAGATCACAACAGGGAGAGTAGCATTGCAACCCACTCATGCGCTTACAATACAAATGCAAAGAGCATAATGCCACAGTAAACCTATTACAAACACAACCAGCTATGACAAATTGCCACCTCCAAATTGGTTGTTTTACACCCCATTTTGCTGCATGCATTTTTCTAGATTAGCAGTAAAAGGCAGGGCTTAAAGGTAAGCCTGTTAAGTAAGGAAGGATACTCAGGGTACACCTGATCTGCTCTTCACAGTAACCACTACATCTGTGTACAGAGGAGTTCTACTTTAACACAGTCACAGCCATCAGATGCAGACCCTGCAGCTGTAAGGCAGTGGTACTCTGCGTGCTACAGAATAAACAGGAAATGGCAGAAAATACACCAATGTGACTCAAACAAACAACTCCCAGCCCAGATGCCACTAATTTACCTCCATCCTCTGGGGGGTTTAAATCCACGCTATGCCTCCTCTCTGATCCCCGCTTTGCTCTGACAGCCACTTTTCCTCTTCCTTCTCCGGCTCTACACTAATCCCTCCCAGCTATAGAGACAGGATGTTTAAGGGCTTATTTACTCTTGTAAAAATATGGCTTTTTCACGACTTCCTTTGAAGAGACCTTGTGCCAGAGGGATGTGTGTGTTACAAGGCTTGTTTCCGCTTCAGATCAAGCCATGAAGAGTTTTTGATCTTTGATCTGTGATATGAACTAAAGGGGAAGTCAGTACTTCATACAAAGGCTGTAAGCAGCTGAAGTGTCACTGAATATTTTAAGCTGGGCTATTCATTAATCACATTATGATAAGTTATTTAATGTACTTGTAAACGCAGTGGTGTCTTTAAACTGATTCATAAATCCACTGCCAGTACGTAACTCTTGCATTGAAGCTTATATTGTACATTTTAGTTTTGACAAACTCCAAATTTATCCACTCTTTCTTTGAGGACGTATGGATTATTTGTTGATCATTAGCAAGTGATGCTTAAAGACATCATAAATTGTGCATGAATATGAAGTTGTTATACCAGACTGCACTCGAGTTTTACTCATCTATTAAAGATGATTTGGATTTGCTGGTACATCTGTTAGACAGTTATATAGGGATATAAAAGGATGTTTCAGTCACAAAGGGGAAGATCACAAAGTAAAATGGAAAGTGTTCATCACGTTGAGGTGTCATGCTAGAGTGAATACACAGGGCCAGGAAGGGTCATGGAGAGCAAATATGCTGCAGCACTTCAAATGTCTTCCATGGAAAACAAACCAATTTCACTAACTTTTGCAAAAGTCTGTAACAAATGCAATAAAAGACAGAGTGTGCCACAAGCAAAGGCTAACTGAGATCTTACCAAAGCTATCCCTCAGTCAGAAAATGTTTCTGACTTAAAGACTTGGAGGTTTTCTTTTCATGTAGTGGGTCATGACCCTGTCACTCCAAAGTATACAGCCTGGGTTTGATTCCAACCTGCAACCCCTGACCCATATTTCACCCCCATCTCTCACTCCTGTTTTCCCACTGTATCTACTTTACCATCCTCTCTGAATGAAGCATCAAATCCCCAGAGTAAACTGGAAAAATATGAAATCTGTGTAGGATGCTGGTGTTACAAAACTACATTTTTTTACCTATTTTTATACTGACTAAGTAGCTGATCTAAAGATAAATAAAACTACCATCAAAAATAAATGTAGGTGCAAGTTATTTGACAAGGCTAAACACAGAGTATCACAGTCTGCAGGTAAACTTAATCGGTTTACCCAGTGTAGCTAAACTAAGCTAAGATAAGCTAAGCTAGGCTAGGCTAAGATAAGATAAGATAAGATAAGATAAGATAAGAGAAGATAAGATATTCCTTTATTAGTCCCACAGGGGGAAATTCCAAATTACAGTACCATATAAATACAAAAAGAGAAATTAAAAGATGGAGAAACTCAGATAAAAAAAAAAAAGATACATGAGTGTTATTTACAGCTGTTATGTACATGTTTGATATGTTACACATGAACAATTGGAGATATTTGTATGTATGTCTTTGAATAAGCATAACATTAGCAAAGCTAGCACCACCAGACTGTGGTCCACACTTTTACATAAGCATTGTAGCTGTGCCAAGTTAACCAGCACACAACTTTATCTCCATTTTCTAGTTCAAAATACTGTCAGGCCACGCCATGCTCTTGTCATCTGTACTTGCATCAAAGTGTAATGGCATTCCCTAGTAACTATAGCAACAGCCCTTGTTAGTTGTTGGTGTGCCACTGTTCGATCCTGTTTTGATGTTATTCCTGCGATGGTTATAAACATATTATTTCACTCAGTAATTTCCTAATTGTGATTAAGCCAACTAAACACACACATCTGCAGCCTTCACTAATATACGGTATTTCTTAAGTATTTAAAAGTTGTCTCCTTGCTCACAAGTTCTTGTCAAACTCAGTGATATTTTACAGTTAACTTATTCATCCTTGCACACTGGGTTGGTAAGGCTTATTAACTTTCATTAAGGTCTATATTTCCCTGGCAGATCCCTGTCTTCTCCTATAATGTTTCCTCTTCATGCTGCCGTTTTTTTGTCTAACAGCCATGACACCTGGGCTAATCAGCTGACAGCCTACCCTCCTCCCAGCAATTAGAAAGACTGGAAAACGGTTACTCTTCCATTCAGTGTCCTGTTTGATTCCTGCTCGCCTCCCCGCAGCTTGTTAAATTTACATTTTACGCATTAGGCTGCTGCTTTTACCAGCTGAGACTTAGAATAAACGAGGATGGTAGGATAAGTCAACATCAATGAATCACTGTGATACTCCACTAGGTCACTGATACTCACTGCTCCAGACAGGTGCAGTTAAATAAATCTGCCTACCTCTTTCTCAGGTGTTGTGAAATTGAAATTAGTTGATTATCTGGAAGCTGTTTGTAACAGAAGAGTGTCGGGGAAGATTAGTTGCACTTGCAGTGCATCCTCAAAAAAATGAAGGTGTGCACTGTAACCTTTGCAGAGGACAAAACAGAGCAGAAAGCTGGGCTTGATAAATATAACCGAAGTTTATTTGCATTAACAACCACAGCAGAAGCAGCAGGCATGCAGCTAGAGGAAATGTAATGTAACAAGAATCACTATGAAGTGCTCTTTGTGTGAGTCTCTAGAGTGCAGTGTGTTTTGAAGCCAACTCTCTGAGCTTTAACAGAAGGTAACTCATTCATAACCCAGCCTAACTCTGGTTTAGTGATTACTGTTCATCCCTCTCTTCCTCCATTCCTCCTTTTTCCTCAGACACAATTCTGTCTTTCATTTGTACCTGACCCTCGAGTTCACATAGCCTGTTTCTGTGCCGGAGCTGAGGTGAATTGATTCAGCGACGTATTTTCATGTCGGACCTTGACTTTTTAGCCAGAGGGGGAGAGATTCCTCTTTTATATCCAGTTCTTGGTGTGAAGTGAAACAGGGGTGCTGAGTCTCATTAGATTTGCAAAAACCAATATCTGAGTCTCCAGTGCCTTTGAGTGTGTCTTGACTTTTATTTCCTTTTTTGGGAGGGGGTTGGGACTCAAAGGCCTGAATGTTATATCAGGGAGGTACTACAAGAAAAACAAAACAGAAAAAAAAAAATCAATCTACACCAACCCCACCCTTCTATACCCTCTATCCTATTACATATTCACCTCCATTCAGGCACGTTCCGATCGCTTCAGGATTTTCTAAAGTGTACGGCCAATTCATTTCAGTGTCTGGGAAAATTATAGTCCACATTCTTCAGGACTGCTCCCTAATCTCATTCAAAGGGAAAGAGATGTGCAGAGAGAGAGAGAGAGAGAGAGAGAGGTATGGGGGTGGATGAAGACAGGAAAAGACAGAAAGACGTATCGGCATGTCAACTGTCGAAACGCAGACTGAGTTTGTCCGACTGATACTGACTGCCAACTTATTAAACAAAGCACACAGGAGCTGAGATCACAACAGGGAGAGTAGCATTGCAACCCACTCATGCGCTTACAATACAAATGCAGAGAGCATAATGCCACAGTAAACCTATTACAAACACAACCAGCTATGACAAATTGCCACCTCCAAATTGGTTGTTTTACACCCCATTTTGCTGCATGCATTTTTCTAGATTAGCAGTAAAAGGCAGGGCTTAAAGGTAAGCCTGTTAAGTAAGGAAGGATACTCAGGGTACACCTGATCTGCTCTTCACAGTAACCACTACATCTGTGTACAGAGGAGTTCTACTTTAACACAGTCACAGCCATCAGATGCAGACCCTGCAGCTGTAAGGCAGTGGTACTCTGCGTGCTACAGAATAAACAGGAAATGGCAGAAAATACACCAATGTGACTCATGCCTTTTGGAGGCATTTTAATGTGAGGGTGCTCAACATACATGACCAGTCCAATTGCCAAGGGTCAATATTCAAACTTTGCTCAAGTCAAGGGTCAGATGGGGTCATCCATGAACAACAGACCTAAACTGAGCCTGCATCTATCAGAGGTTATCTCAGGAAAATACTCACAGTAAAGAGCAGGATCAGATTTTATTTTGCCCAAGGCAACCTCTTCCCCATGTGTTAGTATGACACGTGAGAGATTTGTGGCCTTATTTTTTCTACCGAATGACCCCATCATTGACAAAAGAGCAAGTTCTTCACAGAAGCTTTAAAATACAACATTAGTCATACACTTCTCCATGTGATGCTCCATCTTTAGCATAAAATGTGCATCACAGACTATCGAGATCAGCCTGTAAAGTAATAGAAAGGGTCTAAACCCTGGTTGGAAATGGAAAGATGGATCACAGACAACTTTGGCAACAGCTTACAGCTTTTGTAGATCTGGCAATACCCATGGATCATAATGGATTTAATGTGTTTGGATTTAACCACATTAACTTGGCTTGGACTGTAGCTGTCCTCTACTTTGCAGCAGAAAAAGGGGCTGCCAGATTTCAAACAGGTTTGAACCACAATATGAACTTTAGTTAATTTCGAACAAGATCAATGGATTTACTTCTATCAAAGTTAACCACCATCTATACCAATCATTGGCTGATGTAGCTAAACTGTTTAATAACTTTGTTACCTTCAGGGATAAAGTGTGGGAACTGCACAGAGCCCACTGGGTCACTGTGTGAGTGTACAGTCACATTGGAGTTTTATTGGCTCTGTATGAGCCATGAGGGTAAGCTGGAAAAAGATTACTGAGTGGTTCACGTTTGAGCTTGAACTTGGTTAAATAGGCCTGTGGACTTCTCAGCCAAGCTACAAAATCACATCTGGGGACATAGCATCAGAAACCTGTTCTGTCATTGTTTGGCAAAATGATGTAAACTAAGTCTTCTTGTTGTATCTGCAGGTCCATCTTTTCTTCAAAAGTACTGCATGATCTGCTAGCATGATAACATGACCCCATCAGTAAAGCAAAAGGGACAGCAAAGCACAAGTCTTAGAGCAGCAGAAGGGAAGGAGGAGGTGTATTTTGTCCACTGCATGTGTGTGACTGCACTGAGTAACAGGTACCGAAACACTTGGTGTGGCATTGCAAAGGTAAAAGATCACTCTGACATTTAAGTAAAATAAAGCTTTACTGTTTGTCTTGTCAGTTGCTTTACAAAGCCCAACAAAAAATTGAAACTAGGGCCCCGTTGGGGCACTGGCGGGCCCGAGCCGTGTCGCGCCGCCCCCAGCGCGACCGCCTACCCCTCCCGATCGCGTCACACTCAAGGTCCAAAGATGGTGTGCGCACTTGTCTGTGGTCATTTACCATTATAATGAATGGGAGGTGCAGTTTCTACCAAAACGCTCGCTGCAGACAAACTCCATGTCCTTTTTGAAAAAAGTCTGGACCATGAGTGAGGGCACAAACACAGCTAGTATATATCCAAATGGCAAGTTGCTCCTCCTTTCCGTTTTGCCGAGAGAGCGATGCGTTTGAGCCATTGAGCGATGGGCAGGAAAAACTTGACTTTTTCTCCTGCCATGGGGGGGCGCTCTTTTGGGGAGAAAAAATTCCTTCACAAATGTGTTGATGGCTGGACATTGCATCATCCTAGAAAACTTGGAGGCCAGTGAGGACAAAAATAAAAAGTTATAAGACTTTTAAAAATGTGGACATTTGGGTCCTCTTTGGCGCCCCCTAGAACGTAAACCGTGGGGTGCAGCGTCATGATTTGTACAACTTTGAATGGCCATGGGGTGTAGATTGACCTGAGCAAATTTGAAGCCGATGGGACAAAAGCTTTAGGAGGAGTTAGCCACATTCCAATGTGTGCGAATCGGCAAAAAATGCGAAATAGCCCTTTAACCGTACATTGAACAGATACGCTCGCATTGACTTTTTCGTAGATCGTATTGAGATACATGTGTGTGTCAATTTTTGTGTCATTTTGACAAAGCGTAAAGGCGTGACAGTCAACAATGTGTATTTTCGCCTTAGGAGACAAGAAAAAATGGACTTTTTTCTCCTGCCATTGGGGGGCGCTCTTTTGGGGAGTAAAAATTCCTTCACAAATGTGTTGATGGCTGGACATTGCATCATCCTAGAGAACTTGGAGGCCAGTGAGGACAAAAATAAAAAGTTATAAGACTTTTAAGACTGTGGATTTTTGGGTTATCTTTGGCGCCCCCTAGAACGTAAACCGTGGGGTGCAGCGTCATGATTTGTACAACTTTTAATGGCCATGGGGTGTAGATTGGCCTGAGCAAATGTGGTGCCGTTGGAACGAAAGCCTTCGGAGGAGTTAGCGAAATTCCAATGTGTGCGGATCGGCAAAAAATGCAAAATAACCCTTTAACCGTATATTTGACAGATACGCCCGCACTGACTTTTTTGTAGATCTTATTGAGATACACATGTGTGTCAAATTTTGTGTCATTTTGACAAAGCGTACAGGCGTCAGGTGAGTTTTCACCATAGGGGGCGCTATGGAGCCATTTTTCATTTTTTTGTTTGGGCGACTTCAGAATATCGAATTTTTCACCAGGCCCGGTCGTCCTGCCAAATTTCCTGAGTTTTCGCCAGTGGGAAGTGGGCCATTTTCCAGTTTAAAGCGGAGGAAAAATAACGAAAGAAGAATCCATCAGGAACAAGAGGGCTCTCGCAGCTGCTTAGCAGCTACGCTCGGGCCCTAATAAAGATGCTGAAAAAAGGTAAACTGCACTGTTAGCTTAAAACATAGAGCTACATGCTCCATACAATGAAAAAGCTAAGGTGACCATACGTCCTCTTTTACCCGGCCATGTCCTCTTTTGGGGGGGCTTCAAATGTCCATGGTTTTGTACATGGGTTTTGCGTTTGTGTCACGTGGACTTACTTAGATAGAAGCGCATAAAAGACACTCAATACGACCAGAAAAACTCTCAAAATTAACTTCATGTGACTCTGTGACTCCGCCCCCGCGTAGTCATGTCCTCTTTTTGGGAAGTCAGAATGTGGTCACCCTAAAATAGCATTTCTATGATATATAATTTAATAAATGAAATAAGCAATCAATATGCACAAACTATGAACTGTACAAATATATAACAAACTCACAAACAAAGCTTCTCCAGGGCTCAATGGTGGTGGATGAAATGATTAAAAGAGGGATGCTGCACTGGAACACCTTTGTTCATAACAATACCCAAGATGGCCGATCTGACCTGTGACCTTACCCATGTGATAAGGTAAAGAATTACAAAATAAAAGAGCACTTTTCAAAATAAAACTAGGAGTCACTGCTGAGTTACATCACAAGTGCTGCGTCCGAATTGCCCGCTCACAGACTACATACTACTGCTACATACTACTGCTAGATCCTACTCCTACATACTGAACACGTTGGCCCAATTTGGACATGCTACATACTACTTCGACTACTACTTCGACTACTACTTGGCAATTCAGACGCAGCAAAGGTGTTTGCAAGGCTTTAGAGGCGTGCCAGCTGTTGACGAACATCTGAGTTTGTAGTTTTGGTAGGGTGCATGGATATACTATGTCATCCTGTAAAAACAGGGGGCTGGCTTGGACAAAGAAGCAGTAGATTTCATCAGTGTGGCTGACCTCTCTGTTTGCCTCCTACTCTTCAGAGAGCACATGTGAAGTATGCAGTGAACATAATGTGCCCACATCCTCAGCTAAATTTGAATCTAGTAGATGCTCAGTGACCTTTCCCTGAACTCATGGTGAACAGTGTGGACCCTCCTGTGCAACCATTGAAATCCTTTTCACTTTGGTCTGACTGCTTGTCTCCCACTTTGTCCTGAAGTGGAGATAGAGGACATTGTAGAGGCCTATAGTGCCCTGCCCATCCAATCCACTCGTATCAGATAGCAGATAAAGAGAGAGACAGGGAGAGAAAAAGAGGAGACAGAATGAGCAAAACGGTGAGCAGAAGTGAGGAGGGTTTCTGCTGAATGCTCAGCTGTCTCCAAACATGTCAGAAATCTGGAGCAGCCTTGGATGAAATGGCTGCCAGAGAGGCAATCAATAAACTCACATTTCATACCACAGTGTGTGCATGTGTCTGTTTGTGTATAAAGTACCTGCTGTGTGTATTTATACGACTGAGTGTGTGTGTAGGTGTGTGCGTGTTTGCTGTATCAAATTTTGAACCAGCTCGTTGTAAGCAATTCAGCCAGACTGATGAGACAACCTGTCACATAACAGAGAACATGTTCTACCCTCAGATATTTCTTTTTTTTTATGAGACTCATTGAAACTTCTTTTTCAGCCGACAAAAAACAGTCAAAGAAAATCCTTGATGCTTAGGAGCTCAACGCTTTTATGTGAGGATTATGTTTTGTGAATAAAAACAGATTCTCCCAAGAGAGGAGTTCACAGCAGGCTAATGTTTAAAGGTACAATCTGTTCAATTTAGTAGCATTTGGTACAACAGGCATTGTAGAAAAGGACTATATTGTTTAACAGTATGTATAAACGAGTGCACTACCGCATAAATAAGTTATTCATGTTATTATTTTTTATCTAATAATAAGCCTTTTCATCTGCCAATACGCTGCCATCCTGTGCCACCATGTATCTACAGAACTAAACTAAACACCATGTGCAGTTTTAGTATATGGTGGGCGGGCTCTAAAAATAAAGAGGGTGGTCAGTCTTTCCTCTCTTCATCTCCTTCGATTTCCTCTCTAGACCCAGTTCAGTTCAGTGTTTCACTTCTGTGGTTGAAGATGGGATGGGGGTGGGTGTGATTTTAAAAGATGGGGCTGAATCTGATCCCATCATCCCTCGCTGGGTCTTTGTAAACATAAGCTGTGTCCGAAATGAATCACTCAATCCCTAACCCCTAAACCCCCATATGGGATTTCACTATATAGCTGACTATGTAGTGAACTCAATCACCGGAGGTTACTGACACTACATGGCATGAGGCAATGCATGACGGGATGCCCACCACCGGTGAGTGACCATCGGATGGTCACTACATTTTGCAATGCTCTATGGGAAATTTTGAGTCTCCTATATGGGGCATTGGAATTGATCACTCAGGTTTCGGACACCCCTCAAAATGGCGCTAACCCCCATATAGTCACCTATATAGGGGTTAGGGATCCATTTTGGACACAACCATAGTCTGGTCCAGACCAGGGGCCTCATGTATCAACACTTGCGTGGAACTCATACCAGAAACGAGCGCACGCAAGGTCCGTCACGCTGAAAAAAATCCGTATGTATCAATGTGTGCGGGCGCCGAAATCCACGTGTGTTTCCTTGATAAATCCCAATCAGCGTGGAATTGAGCGCAGATGTCGGAGTGACTGGGCCCGTCCTCGTTACGCCCTCCTATAAATATGCAGATTTATTTAAATAGGGTCTCCCTGTCCTCGCACGCAGACAAAATGACAAGAAAAACTACATTTACGGCGTGCGAGGTGGAGGTGCTGGTGGCGGAGGTGGAGGAGCGACAGCGTGTTTTGTTTGGCAGCCTGTCCAGTGGCGTCAGTGCAAAACAAAAACGCTTGGAGTGGGAGAAAGTTTGCGAGAGGGTGAATGCGGTGGGTTCCGAGACACGCACCCCCGCGGAGATTAAAAAACAGTGGTCGGACCTCAAGGTGGAGGTCAAGCGGCGTACAGCTGCCCTCCGGAGGAGTACCGGCCAGACAGGTGGGGGTCCGGGGGAGGAGACCCTCACACCGTTTGAGCAGCGGGTGGTGGCGATTATTATTATAGGGTAAGTGGCGTGTCACACAAATGTCCACATGCTTTGTCATCCCACTGAGCAAAAGACGTATATTAGACGTCTAGTCTAAGTTTATACTTCATTTCAACGTCGGGATTCAGTCTATTTTTAGACGTGATTTATACTTCGCCCTTAACTTCATTTTCCGATAACTTTTTATGCAATAAACAACTGTAATGTGCATAACTGACCTCGAAATACTGGATTACATTACCTATGATACCGTGGAGAGAGATGTAAACGCAACAGATACACAGAAGCAGGAATTGAAATGAACTAATATTTTTATTGTGTCACAGAAATTAATGTGTCGGCCGTGTCGCCGGCTTGCGGAACCCTGGCCCGCGGCAGCCCGTCCGCCGGCTCGGAGTCGTCGGCCAGGACCAGCGGCATTCGAGCCACCCCGGCCCCCGGCCCCAGCACCAGCATCAGCACCAGCGCGCCGACAAGCGGTGGAGCGTCCACCAGCCGCGGCGCTTCCGCTGGACCACCCGGACGCAGTGGAAGGGTCCTCGCGGAGGGGGTCCTGCAATCGCAGGAAGAAATCATCAGGGGGATCGCGGGGATCAACGAGCGGCTGGACCGGCTCGTAAATTTCCTCGAGCGTCTGGTGGAGAAAATAAATTAATTTGGCTCATTGAACTGTGTATTCACTTCTTACCCATTCACACTGTGGCGATGAGATTCTCCCGCGCGAGGACGGCGGCCCGGCAGGGATCAGCTCGCATCCCTCCGTCTGCTGCTGGTTCGTCATGTGGGGCGACGTGCTGCCCGGCCACGGGGATGTGGTGCACGCTGGTCACATAGTGAGTCACCAAACACCGCCACACAGCGTCGCCAAAGTGCGAATCACAGTCAACGCAAATATCCAGCTCAACGCCAATTTCTACACCACCTCCTGACTTTGCGTTGATTAGCGCTGGAACCGACGCTCGTTTCGCGATGATAAATCTGGACGTGTGCGCCGATTTTGGCGTACGCAAGGTTTTCTTGCGCCGCAAGCGTTGATACATGAGGCCCCAGGTTTCTATTTTTTTGGTTAAGAGTCTTAGGATAAAACTTGTCATCCCAAGACATGTCTTTTTTTTGTTGTTGTTGTTTGTTTGTTTTGTTTTTCTCTGAATTAAAATCTCTGGTGGAAATTCCCTGCGTTGCATTTCAGGTCACATGCTTGACTTTGCAAATCCTGATATTTGACTTCTGCTTTGTGCACTTTGCAGTTACACTGGTTAGATGATAAACAGTGCAGCCATTTTAACTGTATCATGATGAATCAGTAGCTCTGTGTGCTGCTTTATACATCCTTAGTTGCATGTTTTCAGGATGGTTTCAAACACGGTAGATTTTATTGTAAAGATAATTACACAAAGGGAACAACCACATCTTTTTGTCTGTCCTTTCTAAAGGTTGAATGATGCTTCACCATCACCTTTCCTGGATGATTTATTGTTAATGATCTGATTCACAGGTGACCTTGGTTTTTACAGTATCTCCTCTCTTTTCTCCTTTCTTTCCCACCCTTTCCTCCCTTTCCTGTCCCCTTCCTCTCCTCCTCTTCCTGTCTTCCTCACCCTCTCCTCCCACCAGGCCTGTAGATTCTGCTGAAACCTCTCGTAGTCCTTTTCTGCAACACTGAAAAAGCAATGACTTATCTCCCCCACGCAACCCAGGCTTAGGAGAGAAGATGACAACGAAAAAAAGAAGATGAAGAAGCGAGAAGAAGCTCTGTCACTCCAAAAAAATCAAACAAGAAGAACACACACAATCCCCACAGGAATCAAAACAAATCAAATCAAACTTTACTTATCCAGCGCTTTTCATACAATAGGATGTAACACAAAGTGCTTTACAGTCCGTTAAAAAACCTTCAACAATCCTAAATACACCCCCTCACATACACAATTGCCTTATCCCACACAACCTACAGTTAACAGTCACATACACAGTCTCACCTAAAGTCACACACACACACATACACACATAGATTGTGAACATGAGGCTGAGTACAGATGAACCAGTTGAGAAAGCGCCAACAGAGGAGCCGTCAGCACCAGGAGCAGAGAGCCACCCACAGCCACACAACACCGACGCAGGGCCAGGGGAGAGATGTGGCCAACACCAACGTCCACCAGGAACCCCATGACCGGTCCCTACGACCACAACCGACTACTGCTCCCGGTGCCGAGGGCTCCCCCAGAGGAAACACTGGGGGTCCCTAAAATGACAAAAGGATAAAAACAAGTAAAAACTAAAATTTGAATAAAATAAAAAACAGACCATCTCAGTGACCAAAAAAAATGCAAATAAATATGAAACCTAAGCTAACTAGAATAAATGGAGATAAAATAAATAAATATTCATCAAAAGTTGTACAACACCTCTCTGTGTTTTTTACTCTTCTCCTCCTAGCACTCTTGTCTCCTTCTCTTCATCTTCCCCTTGTTGCATCTGTCCTTTCCAAATTCAGGTCATCTGATTTTACATGTTCCAATCACCGTTTTCGGCTTTCACTGACTCTTTCTTCTCCATTGGTTATTCCATTTCTTTTGGGGTTTTCACTGCGTTGCATTTTCGCTCTGCACCATCACACTGGAAGACAAACATCTGGTGTAAGCAGCATTCATGGCAACATGCTACATCTGTAGGAGATACTTGAAATAACATGTGTATTGACTCTGTAACAAACAGAAAGCTAGAAATCCAATCCATATTGAAGCTCACCTCAGTCCTTTTCTGTCTCGGCTCATATGAAACTGCTGTCTGCATCATAAGCTTTCTTTTCTCCCCCTCTTCCTCCCCTCATATCTACCTCTATTCCTTTGTTTCTTTCCCCTTCAGCTCCTCCATCCTTCCTTCCTTTACCCGCCCAACACACAAAAATCCTCCTCTCCTCTATCTGCCCCCCTCCCCTCTCTATCTATCGACCTCTCTCTGTCTCTGGGTGGGCCTGGTAACACTGCGAAGGCTGAGCTATTGTCCTGGTCGAGGAGCATTGACTTTCCAATGTATTCCTTTCTTTCCTTGTCACAGACTGTGTATGATCTTGTTTTCCTCGTCCAGCAGAGAGAACAGAGCCTGTTTCGTTGTCTGCAGTGGTCGTGGTTTTTTAGGGCAAGGTGGTAGCCATAAGCCTTCAAAGTCAGAAACTCTCTTGAGTCCTTTCTTTGATTCGCTTCAGTTTTTATTGCATTAGTTGTCATGGAGTGAAAACAGTATATCTTTATAGTGACGGTGTGAACCTTTAAAAAAAAAATATTATATAAATATTTTATTTTTTACCATTGTATAAATATAAAGTATTGAATAACTTATGTACTTTGATTGCAAGTTTTTTGGTCACCCACAAAGTGAGTAAATAAAAAACTGCATTTTTCTTTTCTTTTTTGTTTTGTTTCTGTGAGTTTAAGGCTCTATTTGTAATGCTTTTGATGTGTTGACTTTTACTGTAACATTGAAAAAATTCTTCTGTTCTTTTTTTGAAATCTGTGATGGTTTACAGAATTCAGATTCTTGCTTTGATGACTGCCATGTGTTTGGGTTGGATTTTTATCTCTCGTCAGTTTTGCGCCCACACTGTTCTCTCTCCCTTCATCATAAAGTCACAAAGATGTGTAAGAAGAGTCAAAAGATCTGGTCTTGGTGGATAGTTTTGCTTTTTTTTTTCTCTTGCGCTCATCAGAAGAAAGTAGTGTTCAGAGGACCACCAGAAAAGAAAAAAAAAAGATGACATTTTGAATGAGCTATGTCTGTCTTTTGCACTAATTTAATAAAGCCGTTACTGAAAATTCCCACTATGCTGTGTTTTCATATTTGTGTCAACTGAAGGAGAGATGAAAAGTTTTACTGCCACAAGAAGCTGCAATAAGGAGGGGGTTTTTATATGATTATGAAAGCTGGTACTGATTGCTCTATACTACACGTAGACTGATTGATGGCTCAGCCAATTTATCAGGTCGATTAATGACACTTTGACTTAATCAGCATCAAATAGGTATCAGCCCTTACGAGGCCAATGTCCCTACTGTCCTTTCTAAATGGACTAAATGGTAAATATAGATTTTTCTCTCACCTTCAGACCACTGAAAGCGCTTTTACATCACATGTCACATTCACCCATTTGCAATACATTTATACTCTGATGGCAGAGGTTGCTGTGTATGGAGACCATTAGTTTTTCACCAACTCCATTCACACACAGCGAGCAGGGCCAGATGCAGTCAAAGTGTCTTGCTCAAGGACACTTCAGCAAGTGGACAGCCCTTGGATCGAACCCCCTGACCACTGAGCCACAGCTGCTCCTAAATCATTACCCATTTTCCAACCTCAATGACAGCGTATCAGACAAAACACTGACTAGCTAGTGACCCTGACTTGGACATCTTCCAAGAATGCTGGGACAGAGGCATGTTTACGTCTGGGTTACATCACCTAGGCCAGTCTAGTACCCTTGTTGTTATATCGCTTGCTGAATGTGTCTCGACATTGTCTTGCTCCAATAAGCAGGGATGTCCCTGAAAAAGACGTGGCTTGGATAGCAGCACATGTTGCACCAAAACCTGTATGTACGTTTCAGCATTAACAGAGTCATCACAGATGTGACAGTCAGCCATGTCATGGGCAACAACCATAGACTGTGAATAGAATGGACAGCGTCTGCCTCCTTGCTGGGTGAAGCCACCCCCAGAACAGCACCCTCTGGGGGTGGGCTGCAGTATAGGTCATAAATCTCGCCCTCTCCAGCAATCTCTATGGAGCTGTGGACAAATTTTAGAAATTTATTACACAGAAAATAAATGTTTCTCCCCTCTGCTTGTGATGTTGACATGTAGTTATTGTAAGACTGCTTTGTGCTCAAGTCCTCTTTTTTCTGTACAGCTCCATTTTTGAAAGTTATTAGGGGGTTCATGTTTTCTATGATTGACACTTGATACAGCCTATGGGCGTACGAAGATTGTGTAGCTCATCCGGGGGATACACTGTTTGAGCTGAGCGTCATCACAGCGACTCTCGGTGACTCTCCTGCCAAATGCGTACAACGCTACTGCGCAATGTTGGTTTCGGGAAGAGAAGAAAAAATGTGAAATCACCAAGAGCTTTTCAGCTTCAAATCCGTATACTGGCGTAAGGCAGAACCAAGTTGTCCATTGTACAAGCAGTCTATTGCTACAACACACCCCCAAACCATCACAGATGCTGGCTTTGAACTTTGACCTAAGAACAGTTTGGATGGTCCTTTTGCTCTTTCGCCAGGAGGATACCACGACCATGATTTCCGAAAAATATTTGAAATGTGGACTCGTCAGACCACAGCACACTTTTTTCTTTTAGACTGAACTTTCACTTGTAGATGTAGAGACCAACTGAGTTAACTGACAGTGGTTTCCTGAAGTCCTCCTGAGCCCACGTGGTAAAACCCTTTACAGAATGATGAGGGTTTTGTTTACCTTGTGCTGCCTGAGGGGTCAAAGGTCACAGGCATTCAATGTTAGTTTTAGGTCTTGCTATTTACATGCAGCATGACAGAGATGACCATCATTCAGCACTTGAGCGACACACTGTTGCCAGGCTGTACCAGCCAATCAAATAATCATGTGATATCCTGCTCATGTATGCAGCCCATAATAACAGACTGCAGTAACAGACCGCACATCCACTGGAGATGCTACTGGCTTAACGCCACAAATGAGTCAGTGTAATTTATCAA
Source organism: Xyrichtys novacula (assembly GCA_962446985.1). Classification (NCBI taxonomy): domain Eukaryota; kingdom Metazoa; phylum Chordata; class Actinopteri; order Labriformes; family Labridae; genus Xyrichtys; species Xyrichtys novacula. The sequence continues at coordinate 24,224,154 of OY660868.1, read as the reverse complement.
GTTATTGAGTTCATTCCTGTTTATGTTAGGTCCAACTGAAGTGCCAGATTTTTTAAATCCACCCTTACTCTTTCATTACAACACTTATCACTGCACTTGCTGTTAACAGATCATCTCTTTGTTGGTGACAGTTTTTTTTGCAGGTAAGGACCTCTGATTGTAAATGATTGAAAAATAAGTTTTCCACATTGCTTTACAGTTCAGTCAGTACTGTGTGTTGTCAGTAACAATGAGTTTTGGACGACAGTTATCAGAGGGCATTCAATAAACTTATTGTACAAACACAAGGACACCAACAGTGAAACTTTCTACTCTCAAGTCTCGCCTTAAAATTACGTTTTGGGAATTTAAAAGGTCAGTCATGCACACTGTTTACATAGGTTTTCTAAGTAATCGATAAGATCTCAACAGTGATTCTGAAAGGCACCGAAAGTGTCTGTGAAATCCACACAGAGACACTTAAATTGAGCAGACATGATGAGAGTGGTTGGAGAATGAACCTTTCAGGCGGCTTTTTTTTTTTTTTTTTCATTTTTGAATCGGCGGTAAGTGTGAAGTGGAGTTTTGAGTGACAAGGAAGTTAAAAGCATTTTAGAAAAGGTAAAGAGATGAGGGCTGAGATAGAAGTGCTTGATTTTTTTATATCATTTGAGCTGCAGGAGGTGCACCCACACAATCTTCTTTTTGGTTTAACTGGATGGCAGAAATATCAAACGGTTTTGTTGAAACAGCATACTGAGATAAGAGAATTTTAATGATTCTTGGCAGGGTTGGTGGGCTTGAAGACGTGTATTTTCACTGAGCATGCTGCACGGGCCTGAAATTGATTAATAAAAGTGCAAATTTTCAAATGTTGGTCAACAGCTGGCTGTCTACCTTTGGAGTTATGCCAAGAAAACACAAGGTTCCTGTGCTCTAATGGAGGGATAAGCGCAACATTTACTCTCTCCTGCTGAGTTAAACATTCCCCAACACTAAAGCATAGTGTTGGAAAGGCAGTGAGAGCCTATGTTTCACTGCAGTTATTTGGTGGGCTCCTCCCTTAGACCCATAACACATTGAGAAGGCTTATCAGTTAGCTCTGGTGTCCCAGAGTGAGCCAAGTCCCATCACCAATCATATCAACAAGCAGAGTCAAACATCTCATACAACATTGCCACATTCATCTCTAAGCTCCAGGTAGCTCCAACCCAAATACTTCCTGTCCTACCACATGGTCCCCAAAGCCAGACAAACACTGAGCAAACCAGGTCTAGTTCTGGCCCAGATTTCATAAGATAAGTCTCGAAGTTGGCTGAATTCAGCCCAATTGTCCTTTACTTGTTATGCAGTACAGGTCAGAGGACACAAGCAGGGTTTCATACCTTTTTATCCACCAGCTACTGTGACTAGTGGTTTTCCAGAGTAACAAGCTGCTCAGCATTCACACCAGCCACAATTTTGTTCTCGGGAAATTAAATTTTGTATGATAGAAGTTGATTGATGATGTGATATGATATCATTGGATCAGTTTTATCAGCCTTTTATAAGTAAATTACAACCGTACACATCCACATCAAGACTGCATCAAATAAGGTCCTCTTGAGGGGTCGTTCTTTGACTCCTGTACCTTTTTCAATTTCATCATCAGCTTTTCCCCAGAGGGTTGTCTGCTCCCCAGTTTTTGTGACTGCTGCCATAAAGCTTCAAAGAATATTAAAAAATATAAAATAAACTATCCTCCCTTCACAATGTAATACTTTCCATCTACTCCTTCATTAGGTAGGTATTTATGAGTGCTTTCCTCTCTCTCAACTTAAAAGTAGAAAATTAAACTATTTTTTTCACCTTCCTTTCTTTCAGCTTTATTAATATGTAATAAATATTTCACTTGGTGTTACATGTGATCAGTGAGTTAATGACGTCCCTTTTCTGACTGTGCAGAATAAAATCGTTAGAAAGGGTGTAACCCTCTGTAGGTGATCAGACACACAAAGCAGGATATGATGTAATGCTATGGATGTGAAAAGAAGGGGGTGATGAATATACTGATGCAGCATACACAGGTTGTGTTGAACAAGTGCCGCAGGTCACCAGTCTCCAAGCACATATCAGCAGAGTTCACAAATGGATCATTGAGCAGTTGTTTATGGGAGTTGGAGTGTCTTTATTTCTTTAATCATTATTGTTTTCTGTTATTTTTAGGAGCCTTTAAAGGAGACGACAAGAACACAAGTTAACCTCCCAAAGTGGCAAGAAAAGTGCTTGTGTCACCCGCCACTACTGAAATCCACCTACTTTGGTGGGTTGGTGAGTGTCATGGTCTGACATGGGTCCTCACAGATGAAGACCACCTTGGTCTGTACAAAATTAGAAAAAAAATGTACGGCAATGTTTAGTTGCGCTGTTTTTTTTTTTTTCTCAGTCCCATCAATAACAGTAGGAGGATTTGACGGGAAAGCCTCAGGGAGAAATTCTTGGTCTTAAGATTACCCTGAGTGCCTCATAGTCACTTTCTGGACAGAAAATCTCCAAATAAGCTTCTAAAAAGCATTCAAACTTTGAGACACAGGATGATCCTTACAGTTATAGGTATTGTTTTTTTTACAAATTCAAAATGAACACAAAAACTGTAAGATGGAAATACTCGAATCGATAAAAGTTTTGGACTGGCTTTGAAAATGGCTGAGTCTTGTTCCAGAAAAGGACTGTAGAAGTTTAGCATTTCACTTTCTCATCAGTTAAAAAAAGAGCAGCTATGACAGCAGCTATAGGTAGGAAATGCACCATTAAGTGATCATGCAGGGGATAGAAGCCAGCTGGAAAGAGCCCCAAGAGTCGAGCTTCGCCTGGCAGTATCTGTGACGGCACACATGGGGCCTTTCACTCATGACAGATTATCCCAGTCTGTTTCAACACATTAATTTGAGCTGCCAAAATGAAGTGTGCCAAACTTATAACACTGGTCCCCTTAAAGTACAACATGGGAGATCAAACCAAAGGTATAAAATAAGGCACAAAAAAACATGCCCACACAGGCTTTTCTTTATATTTTTAAATATCACTCTATGCCTGTTCCCACTGGGTTTTTCTTTTTCATTCATCTGAATCATGAAATTATGTGCCTGATGTTCAGCCCACTGATCATGCCTGCAAGTTACTAATGATGGCTTTCAACGTACCCACTGGGCCATTTTGCACATCACAGGACTAGCATTTAGTTTAGTTTTGAAGATAAATGGAGGAAGCATAGCAGCAATTTCTCCCTCTGTGACTTTGGCATGGTGGGTTTTAATTGACAGAAGTACATGCAGAAAATAACTCTGAGGGCAGAAGGTAACCGACGCAAATGGTACCATTGGTTTTAAGCCAGTAGAGGACATTTTCAAATGTATTTCATAAACATGCTGGCTTCTTTTCAGCCATGCAGTAAGTGGCTGTGTTATATTCATGCGAGGTAAGAGGTCGGGTCAGTCGATGTCATGAATTATTCTTGTTTATTATTTCTTGTTTGGGTACCTCAGTGGTAATGTTCTGTTTTGTGTTGTACTTCTTGCTACATTTGTCATGGACCTAAAAAAAAAAACTGAATTGCTGTTAGTTTAGCAGACCCTGCATTTCCTTCACAACAAAAAAAAAAAACATTCGAGAGCAACTTTCAGAGACAAACTACATCAACAAAGCATGAAAAAGACGAGCAGTAAGGCTAACCTTCCAGCTTCTGGGTGGGTTTGACGCTGACGGAGCGGCCTGGTGGGTTCATCCTTTAGTACTGTTACAACAGGACGTCAAAATCTGCGGATAGATTGAGTCTAAGTCTTAATAGTGCTTCGTTCCAGTTACCGCGGAACTCGGATGCTGGAGCTGAGAATGACGCTACACCCGAGTTGACGGCGTTCCAGTAAACAAGTCAGAAAATCAGGGTGAAATCCCACTGTTAGCTATTGTTAGCTGTCGTTTACAATTTTCAGCTGTCGTTGGCCATTGTCAGTAGTTGTTAGCAGTTGTCAGCTGTTGTTAGTTGTTGTTAGCGATACCTATTTTAAACTTCACATAACACAATATTTTACTGTTCACAGGTAGACGTTGGGCTGTACAAGATATACCACTTCTTTAATTTCACAAAAACAAAACAGAAGTGCTTATAAATAATACATGACAAGAGCTTTCACTGTTACTCTTTACTGTTGATGCACTGGGCTGCCATCTTGGATTATGATGTTGTCGTCAAGACGGGGTTGGTGAGGATCGTCCAACTTTCTGATTCGGAAATCCGACTTCAGAGGTGCGTTCCAGGTTAACTTCTGACTCGGAGCTTGGAAATTCCGACATCCAAGAACAACTGGAACGCAGCATTAGTGCTCAGAGAGGTCGTAAATCAAGGATGATGCTGCCATTCCTGTATCTCATGTTTTTGCATAGGTTAAGAATGGATAGCCAATCTTCATGTTATATAAATGCATTTAAACACAGCTCAGCATAATTTGTTTCCTTTAAAAACACTTTAAAGACTTTGTCTTTAGGTCCAGTTGGATATTTGTCTGAAGTCATTAGATCTTTCCCCTTGTGTCTGCTGATACCAGTTTAGCTGTGGTGATAATTAGATATCGTCATATGTCTTTCATGTCAGGTTTCTGTAGCATCCCTTCAGTGCATTAAAGCACTCTTTCTTTCTGTTAGGTGTTATAATGATAAAGTTTCAAACAGTCTATTTCATTTCTTTATGACTTGCATAACATAAAAGCGCTCCTTCTGAACTCTTCGTCACAGGTAGAACATTGAATGCGATGTCTGGGTGGAGTTTTTGATGTTAGCTCTACACAGGAAGCTGTCAGTGTTAATGAGTGTATTGAGCATTCATCAAAAACTCCTCACTCCTCTCTGAGCTTTTTTAACCAGTAGAGGGTCTTTAACACCCCTGCTGTCTTCTTTTGTTACTCATGCCTCAGCAGGAACCTGTAACGGGTTCACGACTGCCGGATTTCTGTGATTAGCGTCACCTTTTCTAAAAACTGTGATCTCTAACTTCGTCATTCAGCCGTAAAAATGACACTATCAATTTGTCAATTTAGATATTCAGACCTATTATTAGCACAACACTGAAATGGATTTGGGTGTGCCTGATTTATCACAGCTCATTATAAAAGTTGTGAAAGACAACCTCTGAGATCACACAGAACTTTTTTGAGCAGAAAAGTAAAGTTGGCTCTGCAGGGATGCTTTTAAACTATTAACACGTGCAGTCTGTTCTTTTTGTAGATCAGTGGACCTAAAACTTCCTCTGTCATGCTCCCACACTGAGCCCAGACTCTCTACCCCACAGAAAGAAGAAGTCAGATAAATTAAAGATATATCCATCATGTCCGCGGAAGAATGTCTGACTTGGACTAAGGATCAGTCCTCTGGAGTACCTCAGTAGAACAGCAGGGACAACACAGCAGCATGGTATTGTGAGAGAGTCCGAACTTTATCATCCAACTGAGAGTGGACTCCAGATATTACATAGGTTAAATGGATGATACAAAGAAATAATACACATTTAAATACTTATACTACAATGAAACCAATATCTGATTGATTGAGTCATTTTGAACACAAAAAACATTTGAAAACAGTAATGACTTTAATTTTCTGCCATAAAAAGACATCAGGGTTCTGACCTTTCATCAAGTTTAACTCCACTAAAACAATTGAGGGCAAAAATGACAAAAAATAATGAAAATCAAAAGGCATTTTATTTTTAAAGCCTAAAATAGCTGCTAAAATCAACACTGTGACCAGGTCATGGACATTCACTTCCTTTGTCATTAATCATTTCAATTTTGATAATGGAAAAAAGCACTTTTTCATCTCATCACTGCAAAACATTGACTGCCTTTTTAAAAAATGAAAAAATGACATCATATTTCTACCAAAAACTTTATAGTTTAAGTTTTAACAAACCTCCAGGTGACATCAGATTTCTTCACCATATTGTGTTTTTTTTTTAATTCAATTTCACCATTTTGTGACACTGCTTCGTCAGTCTGTGTGCAATTTAAAAAATAAAGAAAACTGAAATTGTGTTTGCAATCGCTTCACTGAAAGGCGCAACTCAACGTTTATCAACAGTTTTTGGTCACATTGACAGATTGTTACTCTTTTATTTTCCTTTTCGAAGAGTAAAAAAGCCCCAGATTTTTACTCACTTTTCCAGAGGGATTGTGAGGTTTCTTGCACCAAGCTGAATAGAGCTTTGTTGCCACTGCTTTTACAAAATGATGTGCCTGCTGGCAGGATTTGATATATTTTTGGTGAAAAAAACAAGTGGTTTACAGACATGACTGAGGTGTAGCTTTCGGGGGTTGTTGTAATCTGTTGAGTCTCATACTGCCAACATTTTCAGACCCAAAAAAACAGACTCGCCTCTCCTCATTCACTGTGAACCCAAGTACCCACAAACCAATGTAATTCATGAGGAATTAAGTTCAGTAAAATCCTGCCACTTCTGATGTGATATATTATTTGTTTGAGTCTGTTGATCAATTAGATGCTGTGTCTATAATCAGCTGACCTGCAAAAGGGCCAATCAGAAGCCAGGCTCACCTGTCTCAGTAGAGCAGTGAAGGTTACAAAACTTAAAAGGACTGAAATTTTGGATGTTGACACAGAAAACTTGTACAGGGTTACCTTTTTACAACACACAAAATCCACAGATATTAAAAAATGAATGACGAAATAATGCATTAATAAGCAGAATTGATCATGTTTTGTACTTTGACCCTGTAATTCCAATCCCTACCCCCAGCCCACCCCTTTGTTGTGTGGGGAGAGCAACACACCTCAAGCTGCACGTATCTGAGAACATCTGAACACCCAAAAGCAACTACTTATTAGCATGTGCCGGTTCACTAGAAGAAAATGACTGGTGCTTAAGTTGAATATTAATCAGTAAACAGCTCAGCAGCAGCTTCTAGTATTTATAGCTCTTCCTGTCGTCTCTGAATTTGAATGATTTTGATTTATTGGCTTGTATTTCCATCTGCTCACAGTTTAAGTCTCCTCTGTTTTATGTGTCGTGTTTCATTCTTTTGATTCATATTAGACTGACAGGTAAAATGCAGCAAAGAAAAATATCCTTTGAGATGGAAGAGATGGCAAAGTAGGACAAGGTGAGCACTGACAGCAAGGACAAACAGGAACCTTAATGGTTACAAAGTGTCTTTACAGTTCAAAGAAAACTTTCTGAGAGTTTATAAAAGCAGCAGGTTTTTTTCCCAGGATGACTTAAGCTCCTTTTTGACTAAGAAACAAAACCATGGATCAAAATGATTGAGCATTTTGATCCTACTCCCTCATTAGATGTGTTGCTTTAGAGCTTCAGCAGCATAAGTATTTCCTCCCTACAGCGCTGTGTAACTTTAAATCTGCAAATGCCAATACCAACCGTACCATCCAATAATAATGACACTAATATCCTCCATCCACCTTCTTCCACTTAGCCATTCAGACTCATTTATTCCCTCCTAGATGATCATTTAGCACCTATTAACTCAAGATCCTCATCTGTAATGACCACTCAATTATCATTTTCACTCCCATTCTACTTAGGCTCAGCAAGGTTAAGTAACGCCCTGCACCTGTGACAAACCCAGAATGGGCTATTGTTGGTAATTAACACAGCAATATATTCAGCCACGCCTAACGGGTCTCTTTATTCTCACCTTCATCCATCCACTGTCATTTTCCCCCCACTCACAACCCTGAAAGAGGAGCATCACCCTCTTTAGTCTGCTGGCCATGTCATCCTACACCTAAACGGCATCCAGAGTCCCCCCGTCACCTACACCACACACACACACACACACAAGTACAAAACCCTGCAACCAAAGACCTGTCATAGCTTACTTCAGCCTTTTGAAATCACGTAGTGTTAAAACGGGGGATTGAATTGTTGCAAAAGAGGCGTGTAAAGGGAGATTTGGTGTGTTTTGAAGGTTTTTTCACTGTCTTTTAGAAGTCTGCTTTGCCCCTTTATTGATAAACTACAAAAAGAGCAAGGCGACTACACAAACCAAACAGCAGCAGTCATAATTCTAGCAGACTAGTAGGGTTAGTGGTTCTCAAGTCCAGTCCTCAAGGCCCACTGTCCTGCATGTTTTGGATGTTTCCCTGCTCCAACACACCTGATTCAAATGATCAGCTCGTTATCAAGCTCTGTAATGGCTTAATAACGAGCTGATCATTTGAATCAGGTGTGTTGGAGCAGGAAAACATCTGGGTTAGGGGATTGTTACCTACCTACCTACCTCACAGCAATCCTCTACTAATAATATGTTAGGATATTTGAAGTACAGCAGAATGAAACCCAAAAGTGCTTGAAAATCAAAACTTAACTCACCGAACACAGTCAGTATGTTTACATGAACAGTTAAGCCAAGCTGTGGTCAAAGCTCAGTTAGGGGATTTGACTGGACTGCTCTCCTTATCCTCGTTTACACACACTGGGCAAGAATCAAGTTATTCACAGCATGTCTGACGTAACCACAATCCTCTCATTACCATCGGCTCATCTCTAAGGCCAATGAGATTTACATTGAATGTTGAAAACACAGTCACTTAGTCGTTTCTTTGTCTGTCAAGGTTTTGTTTACCTCTCAGTTTCCTACGACTGGGAAAATCCTCAACTATCCAGGTGTGCCAGTCCAACTATTTTGAGTTACATTTAGTCCAGTTTCAGTCGGACTAAAGCAAAGAATTGATATACATAACAGATAAACTAGTAACATACTGGCATAGTGACCTTCTGAAATACACAAAATAAATTGTATTGATCACCATTTTGATTAAAAAATAAGCTTTAAAAATAGAGGATAGTGCTAATAATGAATCACAAAAGCTTCTTGTCCTTAAAGACCACATCTGCTTCACCAGTGGAAGAAGTGAGCAAGTGATCTTTTCAGTCATCAGCCTAACACTAAGACATTTTTAAATATTCCCTTTTCTACACACTGTTTTTCAAATCTGTCCAAAGCCTCTTGCTCTTATTTATGAGGATTCTCCCTGTTTTTTTTTTGTTATTTGACTCTAATTTGTTATTCCAGCTTTTACAAAATAAAATCAAACATTAAAAATCCTCATTCCTTATTCCCATTACTCCAAAAAAAGCTTTAAAACCACATGCCATTTTTGTTTTTTAAAAATATCATCCAAACTCGAGTCATCAACCTCAGCACAGCAGGAATATCCTTCTCAAGGACGTACATGTTCATGTCAAGTCGCTCTTCATGCTCCAGATGAAAGAAGCAGAAAGTGAGGCAGAGCCAACGTCGACCTTGATCTGTGGTGAGATAAGTGTACCTTTCTCCAACGTGTCTCCGTAATGTGTTTTGATTAACAGCATGCAATAAGATGCAGATTTTTTTTTTCTCTTCCTCAAGGTCTTTTATTTTTTTCCACAGAGCGGGATGCAGACACGTGGTGCCTCTCTTTTCTTTTATTTAATCATATCTCAAGTAAACAGGGTAGCTCTTTATCAAATGAAACTGGGCTTTGCTTGACAACTGGTTAAAAATCAATGACTATAGATCCTCTCGTGGAATAAAGTTGTGGATACTTAATTCATAAACTGTCTTCTATTTTTAAATCACTGCAAAACAACTAAGTAGACTCTTGGGACATAAAGCACGACTTAAAAGAGCATAAGCGGCATTGTGGAGAAGAGTTTCACATTCAGGGATAAAAATATCAGTCCAAGACGAATCGCTTTGCTTACATGTAAACAACTCTACGGCACACATGCATCTTCAGGAGCCTTTGAGCTTTCAGGCGAATTATTCAGGCTTATCTTGTTACCTCTTCCTTTTAGTCAGAAAGGTTCAGATCAAAAAACTTCAAGACAAAAAGACTATTGCTGCCGTATTCACCTGTTAAATTCAGAAACAAAGCAAGCAGAAATATAGCTCGGCATTTAAGACTGGAAACAAAGTGCAAGTCGAGTTCTGTGCAAAGTTTTGAAAATTTAAATGCCATCACTTTGAACCATAGCAAAAAGAGACACCAGCAAAAGACTCAACAAGGATATTTTTTGTCACAACTTCTGCACCGGCTGTTGAACCGCATTTCTTGCAGCCTGGCTTCACTAAATACTTGACTCTGATCAACCCACAGATTAGAATTGTAGGGTTATCACCTTAAATGCATAAAAATAAAAGGTCGCCACAGGCAGTGTTGTGCATGAGTGAGTAAAAATAACTGCATGCATTGAACGGTGCGGAGAGATTAAGGAAGTTACTGAGAGGTGACAATAGGTGACAAGCATTGTGTTTTACGATCTACGCCACTCTCCATACATTCAGCATGGCTAATCCAGCTCATAGTACAAACAACGCTGTTAGCAGGGGTTTCGAACTGAATATCTCTCTATGGTGCAACAAAAGCATACAGTGATTAGTTAATTTTGGCATTTGATCAGACAGATAGGGATTAAATCATGTGGCTCTGCTAAAATTAGAGAACTTGTTGCTCGAGCACCATGGACCCAGTAGTGGTAAAGCACAGTGTGGACAGATAGACTGAAATATTTTTCATCTGCCTGTTTTACGCACTGAAAAAAGAGATAAACATAGAGTGTAATTGATGTGTAACCTTGTACTCCTGACATATTTCAAAGAAAACATTCAATGGCAGTTGGCTTTGTACAAACTGATTTTTTTCAGCACTGTCCAGCCAAGCGTTCATTTTTTCCACACTAGAGAAACCAAAAAAAAGACGTCCCAGGTGACAATTTTCACCCTTCATATTTCAGTCTGGAAATCTTTTTTAAAAACTCCCGAATTATCTCCTCTGGTGTCCATGAAAGCCCTCATTTCAGCATGATTCAGCCACTAAGACATCGGCTGCTGTCACAGAGATATAAAATCAGACACAGCTCATGGGTTTTACTTTTTACACAGTTTGTAGTTAGTACAATAATCCAACATTGTGACATTACATATTTGGGTAACACTTTACAATAACCATAATTTATAAATGGTACATAGATAGTTTATTAATGTTTAATAATCATTTAAAAACAGCATAGAGACCAATTATAATTGGCAAATAGATAGTTTATTAATGTCAGTTAATAGTTTCTTCACCATTAACAAGCACCGGAATTATGATTAATAATTTTCATTAATTATTAATGGATTTATTAAAGGTTTATATAGGGTTTAAATATTGGTTGTAAAACATCTAGATTAAAATGTGTGTTAGTAGTAATTTTTAAATGGTTAATATTTGGTTTTTAAACCATCTATAAACATTATTTAGATGGTTATTGTAAAGTTGCAACTGATGTTTGTAATACTTTGTAAATGATTAATAAGTGGTTTATAAACCACCTATAAACATTACTTAGATGGTTATTGTAAAGTTAGGGTTGGGGTCAGGTTTTTAAAATTGTAAAATTTACAATTTATAAATGGTCTTTATGCTGTTTATAAATGATGATTAAACATGAATAAACTATCTGCTTACCATTTATAAATAGTCTATTTACCATTTATAATTTATGGTTATTGTAAAGTGTTACCCATATTTGTGTGTATGAGATTACAGATCAACATAATGGTCCCTGAGTGAAAGTGACATCTAACAAACTGATGAAAACACACACCACAAACACAATGTGAGATGTGGGAGTGTTAGAGAACTGGGAAGAAAATGCCATCAGAAAAGTTACAGGAAGTCGTCCTTCAATCAGTGCTTAGTGTCATCTTGTTTACCTGCAGTTGATGGCTGCATAATAAGCAGCATATTTTAAAGTGACTAAATGAGCTATATATTGAAGTCTTGTCCATCGTGAAAGGATTGTATTTTGCACAATCACCTGCTCACAATACATAATCCTTGACATTAACCATGTTAGTGACTCAGGCCAAGACAAAAAGTCAAGAGTTTACAGTGTTAAATGATTTTTATTTTTAATTTTTTTTAATGTCTGGAGGTTTATATTTGCTGTAATACTGCAGTTTGAGCTACATGTTGATCTGTTGATCTTTTCCTCATTAAACATCCCCTTCCTCATTAACAGGACGTCTTTAAAGAGTCACAGTGAAGCCACGAAGAGCACCAAGAAAAACAGCCTCCTTCATTAAATGCTAAACTGCACAGCTAATGTGCTATAAATATTATACTTAATAGCCTCTGAAAGTCAAATATCTATTTTGCCAAGCAGACACGAGTACACACAGCAGCATATGCAGTCTTTTTTTAACACTTTCCTCCGGGTCTCAGTTTGTCACAATGTTTTTCAAGGTCGCTAACACAGCACTCTCTCATTTGTTGTCGTGTTGCTCACAGAGAGGTGTTAAACAGGAGGCCTTGAAATGCAAATGAGGCAATAAAAGATAAATGGAGGTTGTGGATGTCAGTGCATCACGCCAACAACACAGCATCTGCTTTATGTGATAGCCCCGTTATATATCACCAGCTAAATTACAAAACTGAATCCTTATGGTGAAGCTGTGTTTATCAGCCAGACCCATACATTTTGTAATGATTGTATAGGAAGCTATATCACAAAGCACATTTCTACTTTGTACAAGACGATGACATGTAAAGTCATCGAGAGTGAGGATGAGTGTTAAGATTCAGTTGCCTCACAGTGTCTTCTTTTAATTACAGAGCTAAGGTTTAGACTTTATGATCGATTTACATGGCCTCGCGCTGGAGAGTTTATAACATGTACTTCAGTTTTCCTTTTCACTGAAATTTATGTAATGTTAAAAGCATAAGGATAGCATGATAGCATGGCATAAAGGTATAAAAGCCCACCGGAAGTCTAAAGTATAGTACAAACATATGATCTCAAACCCAGGAAGACGAGGTGCTTGACCATTGAAGCAGGCTGTAGTAGATTTGTAGGTCGGCACTCCACAGAGCCCTTAGAGTACCTAGGGCATCGCGGGAGGAGCAAGGACCAGATCCGTCAATAACAGAAAGCCTTGAAAGGGCTCTGGATCAGGAGAAAAGGTTGACAGGGACAAGCGAATGCCTCCTGGATACACACCGCTGTCTGATCAACAGTGGTGGGGTTGCCTGGAAGAGGGTGAATGATTGTTGAAGGACCCGAAACACCCAAGGACACCAGGTTACAACAGCTATGATGTGTTCAGGACCATCTGTTGCATCAGACGTATTCAAGAACTAGTGCAATCAGAGTCATATAATGTTTATCTTAAATATTCCAATAAAAGTAAAAGTTCTTGCATAAAAATAATTTACAGCTAACAGCAGTTCCTCAGATTCATTAGTAAGTCATGCTTCATGGGAACAGTTTTGTGGACAGCCTACGTATGTGCAGTGTTGCCAACTTATCAGAAAGGAAAGTTGCTAGTGGCTGTCATAGAAGTTGCTAGATAATGCCATCGCTTAATTTGCATAATATTTCAGTCAAACCCCCCCAAACAAAGCAGGAGTCTGTTTTCTTTGTCCAGTCTGTATTACAATTCAGTGTAAATACAGGTTGAGGTGAAATCAACGAAGAACATAACCAAGGTGTGTTACTCATGCTGTATACAGAACAACAGATGGATTTATATAAGCATGACGCACATTAGCCCGACCTTTGCACAGAGTGTCAGACGACCCTCTGCTGAGCTTTTCACCATTCAATGTAACACTGTGTAACTCATTACATGTCCAAGTCTCACACACTCCTCCAGTTCAGAGCTCCCTCTAAGACATCATTCACTGTTGTCCTCTTTTTTGTGTAGCCAGGAGCAGGTATCATAGCTTAACACAGTATCACATCTGGAGTGTTTGGTTAATTGTGTCGGATTGCCTGATATTAAGAAAAAAAAAAAGGCAGAGAAGCAACAGACTCAGTTAATTCAAGGTTATACTTGAACTGACCAAAGTCAATGAATGTTGTTTAGTCACTAAACCACATTAGAATCAACACAGTTTTATAGAGTATGTACATTAAAGGAAGCTGGTCATTTTCACATGGTAATCCAGGGAATTTAAATTGATTGGGGGGTAAATTGTTGTACTTTCATGTAGTTTGGTTCAACATCCTGATGTCACAGAAACCGGAAACCCATCCCTCTTTCACTAGTTTATTCACTATGTAACCATTGGGGTGACACCAAATATCTGCAGTTTTGGGGTTTCTGCTTTTGCTTTAGAGTTCATATAACATCTGTGTTTTACTAGGAGACAGCCAATATGAGAGGCAGGAAAGGGAACTGTCCAGCATGTCAGTCTGTACATGAGATGAATTATCCCGAATGGAAGACAAAGGTGGGCTCTGATGAGTTTGAGAAACTATGACATGTCACAGTGGTTACATAGACACCTAGTAAGGTGTGAACAATCAGGAGGCAGGTGTGGCAAGACGGGGGCAAGGCAAACAGGAAAACATCTAGAGGACAGAGACAAGGGTTAATGATACAAAGTAGAGCAAACAGGAAACACAAACCATAAAATAATATGAACAAAATAAGGTATGATCATGATACATATAAATCCATTAACCATATGAAGAACAGAATTAACTGCAAACAAGTAAAAAATCTTACTGGACCTATGTTTGAATTTGAACCAATTATATTCAGGCTCTCAGATTTGCTTTGCTTTGTGTAATTATCCTTTGTCATCCATTTACTTGCATGTTCTCCATTAGGATTTACATTTACTTTGTATGGACATATTCAGCAGTCAAGTGTTCTGGATAAATTTCCTGCATTTAGAGATGTGCTTCAGGTAAACATGATCAGTTTGTGCCAACAAAAATACAAGAAAAATAAACCTTGAGTTCACATTTCTAACAGACATCGTTTCCAGACACAGCTCTGAAACGCTCTGTGTCTGCAGGTATATAACTCATCTAACAACGTTGGTGCCACTTACCAAGGATTTACGATAATGTTGCTGCAACAAAGTCATTATGTGCTACAACCAGAGGACCTTGTAGGAGATTAAAGGCTCTGTTGGATCAGTTCCTCTTGTTTTAGCTACAAGACTCCTTTGGTGGGAAATTACAGAATAAAGTCCTTGTATCACACTTAAAGATCATGACAGATACTGAGTCATAGAGAGGGTATTTCAATGTCTCTCCAGCCTCTATAACCATCTTTACTGCAGAGATTTTATTTGCTGATCACACTCAGTGAGGCTTCACAGCTCTGAAACCTGACTTCTTAATTGAACTGAGGGGAGGCCTGTATTTAAGTCTAATTGTAGCCAGTAGTGACAATACTATCTGTTTCTGTCTGTCCTTTAATCACCTTTTATTAACTGTGGAGACAAGTCAATTAAAATCGCTCTCCTTCTCTCTCCTCTTTCTATTGCATCTCTTGTTATTCCCCCTTTAAGAAAGTAGACATTCTTAACCAAGAATACATCTGACTCTATCTGGATATATCCTTTGAATGAACCACCACCTGGTAGGTAGTAAAGCAGTCAAGTGGGCTCTACAAATTTGCCTCTGATGCCCAGAAGTCCAGGACTACTTACCATCTTACCATTTTGCTGGATTCATAAATGTATCTTGTCTTAATTAAGAGGAATTCTGTATTTATAATTCACTCCAGAACATCTTCCTAATGATCAGAACTCACAATTTGGTCTTAATCTGAGTGGAGTCATAGCCCAAAGCTGGCTCAGACCTCTTGATACCCCTCGTCTCAACACTGTGTAACCAGAAATCAAATTATATGTAGCCCTGCTGTAAAGATAAAACTTAATTGAAAGAGCTTCAAATCACAAGCAAGAATAAAATAACACAAAAAAAACAGATGGTGACAATATGGTAGTTTTAAAATAGAAATTTAAAAGGCATGGTTCAAATTTAAACAGATGCATACACTTCAGAGAACTTAAGTGAAAGCAGCTGTAAACAAGTGAGTCTTGGACCTGATTTTAAAACAACTCTTACCAAGTATTGCAGCAGATTGACTCATAAGACCCCCATCGATAGATTTATGTCAAAGGAATATTAATAGAGTTCATATAAAATGACTTTATCCTTATTTAACACCCTCTTTAAAATGGCTCCAGTTTTATATTGGTGGTAGAGAGTCTTGTTATTGATATGCATTGATTTGTTGTAAGAGTAGACAAGTTAAAGGGATACCAAACCTCAACCAAAACGCCACTCTATAGCCACAAATAATGCTCAGAACAGCACCTAACTTCATCAACAGTACATGTAGGGTCCCAGCCATAGTACTAGCCACCAAACATCTTTTTAACTTTGCCTAATTTCTGTAGCAAAGAGACTAAACACAACACACACATTACAGACTACAGTGGGGTGACGCAGCTCAAGGAAGAACATTTATGAACATTTCCTCATGGAAATGCAATCAAACCGAGATGCTAAGGCAGAAAAACTGCCGCTACTGCAGTGCAAAATGATAAATATGGTGATTATTACTTCAAGGAAATGATAAAGAACTAATCATAAATGTTCCTCTTTGAGCTGCGTCACCCTGCAGCAGTCTGTAATGGACTTGCCTTAGGTCTCGCAACAAACAAGTGGCTGCTGGAAGAGAGTAGGTGAGTTGTGTTCAGTCTCTTTACTAAAGAAATCAGGCAAAGCTAAAAAGGTGTTTGGTGGCTAGTACTATGGCTGGGACCCTATATGTACTGTTGGGGAGTTAGGTGCTGTTCTGAGCATTATTTGTGGCTATAGAGTGGCATTTTGGTTGAGCGTGTGGCTCTCTGTATTGCTATAAGTAGGTATAACTCGAGAAGCAAGCGGTTGGCAACATTCATCTCTCGAGAGGGTGTCTGACTCGGTGTTATAGTGTGTTTGACTCTAAATTAATTTTACGCCAGAATATCCCTTTTAAGAGTATGCTTTACTGACAACTACCAACCAAAGTTACCCCAGGACCTGAGCACGAAGATAGGCAGGAAGGTTATCAGGTAGGCACCTCCCTTCACCAGTGTGTCTTCAAGCCTGACTTCAAAAACACAGGTTGGTAATGAAAAGAATTAATGGTGAAGGTTTTAATAGTCACAGTTTTACAGGTGTTTCACTTTATAATTCTGTCCCAGCTTTTCCATTACGCTTCCTTGTCCATCATTAGAATAATTGCTTTTAAATGAATTATCCACACAGTCTGGACAGGGTCTGATGCAGGCAATTTACTTTTTTCAGAAGCCACTGAACCCCCCGGTGATTGGGCCGACTCCTCACATACACTTTGTCCTCTGCCTCGCTCTTTGCTCCAGTCCAATCACTTTCTATTGACTTCATGGTCCACTGGATCGGGTTTTGTTGCAGGAAATGAATGTTAACACTGCGGCAGTTATTCAGAAATGAGCCGTGGTGCCTTAATCAAATCAGCAAATTTGAAAACAGCAGGGTTGAGAATCACAGCATTTTGTGTACCATTGTCACGGTGATTCCTGTAGGGTTGTGGGTGATTTAGGATTAGGTAGTAAATTATTTCATTTTGAATCTTTTTCGTGTGTTTTCTTTTAATCAGAAGTAAGTGTGATTCATTTTAAATTTGTTCCACCGGGCTGTGTGAGGTGAGGAGACTAACTGAGTGGTACAAACTTCATATTCCTGCTCCAGACATGGACAAAAGCAAGAAATGGGTTAGATTCAGGCAGACTGGAAAGCATGTATGCCCCAGGTAATAAATGCAGCTGCTGTGAAAAGAGTAAACAGCATCAAGTTCCTGGTGGTGCACCTGACAGGTGACCTGACCTCAACAGTGAGCACCTCAGCCGGAGTTAAAAAGCGTCAATAAAGACTCCACTCCCTCCAGAGACGAAAGGGAGCAAGTCTCTCCATTTGCCTCTCACCACTTTCTAAAGGGGCCATACTGAAAGCATTCTGACATATGCACTCAGACCTGGTTTAGCAACTACGAAGTGATGGAAAAACATCAACTAAACTGTAAAGATGGCCACCAGCATCAATGCTGCACTGTGCATGCAGGGCCCTCAGCATCATTGCAGACCCCTACAACCAATCCTAGAGCCCACTCACTGTTTACTCTCCTGCCATTAGTCAAGAGGAACTAGAGCATTTACTGCAAAATCTGAAAGCTAGACGGCCTTTCTCCAAAGTCACTGTGAAGTGGAAATTAGTATCATATGGACACAGATTACACAAAGCAGTTTAATACACTAAAAAAAAAGATAAAAAAAACAAAAAAACTACTTTTATGACAGTCTATCTGTCTGTTAAACAGTCATTCAAAGACTTAGAGTGGAGCTGTTGACCAAAGTACCATTTAAAGTACCAACAAATGAAAATGCTTCACACTGAAATGCAGACAAGTTCTGGCAGCTTGGTGGAAAACCAAGCCAAATAGGTGAGTTCAATTAGAGTGTCACTTCTGACAAGGCAAACAGCCAATCAAGGTTTAGGATTTCAATGGCCGGTAAGATTGAAAGGATCAACTTTTGTTTTTATATGAATATATAAAAATGACGCAAAAAATCCTGAATGTTTGTGTTTAGGTTTTGTTTTTGTCTAGCTTGTAAGGATATTCAAATATTACAGTTTGAATGCAGTAAAGAAGTGCAAATAAAATATGAAGCTTGACGTTCTCAGCCTAAACAAAAAAAAAAAAAAACTTGAAAGGGTGCAGCTGATTTTGCACATCCTTTTTTTACTTTCCACTCACTTGCATTCTCACTCATAATGAAGTGCTGATTAAATTAAACTTGACTGCTCGGATGCAACAGAACAAGCTCTTTATTCAGTTTGAGTGTATTTTGTAATTCAATGAGCACGTGTCATTTTCCAGCCACCTGATGAGTGCAGATCCAATTTTCACCCTCTTGTTATTTCTGTCTTGATTTAATTCACAAGGAAAAATATCTGGCTCTTAATGCTGTTAATTGTGTGACAGTTTTTTTTACTTAATCGACAGCCAAACACAGTGCTAAAAACAAACATTTGTTGGTGAGATCGAGGAGGCATTAAACTACCCACACTTAAAGAGTGCAGTGTAAATAGATACTAATTTCCTTGGTTTGCAAATTATTTAAGCCCTGTTCTAAATTAAAACATAATGAAGAGATAGCATATGTTTTGTTTTATGTAAAATATACAGCTGAAAAATTTTTTGTCGAGGGCTAGATTGACCTTTAATCAGCTATAGTTATGAGCCAGGCATTAAACAATAGTGCCTCAGGACTGCTTTTCAAAGTAAAAGCCCGAACCTCTCTTCTGTTGAAGGACTTATTTCAACACAATGCTTTTATCACAAAAGTTTGACAGTTAAAAACCCACTCCAATGAAAATCATGTTTTTCTTGTTTTCTATATGTTCACATGGCATTTTTCTGCTGCTACAGAACATATCATGAGAAAACTAAATGCAAAATTGCTTTTATGAGTATTTCTTCACTCAAATCACCGTGAATCTCAGGCAGACCCGTAGGCAGGTTCAGAAACAGTGAGATTTTATATGTAACCAAATCCAAGCTATGCAGGCCACTCTCTGAAGTATAGAGGAGAAATAGAGAGGACGATCGCGGAACAAGTGTGTGCGTTAACATCTTGCAATGCTCGTAAGAAAGCTTATTATGATATCTGTCACCGTGTCCCTAAAGGCATGAGAGTCCGAGAGCTGAATAGCTCCTATACTACCTGCCACTTCTAGCTAACGTGAAGACGAGTGTGCAGAGCAGTGCTGTCTCTGCCAAAGACTCAGAAGGGAATTGCTAATGATCTACTGGAGCTCTGCAGAAGAAAAGCCTTTGAAAATGACACAGGTAATGTGATTTTGGCAAAAAAAAAAAAAAAAAAAAAAAAAAACTTCATAATCACAGTTTAAAGACCACTGAGAACATTTTAGGTAGTAAAAAAAACAACAATCAGAGCGGGACTTAAAGTGATCTTCCCCATCTACCCCTCCCTCTGCTCACCTGGTGCCCATGTGTGTAAATCAAGCACCTGTCTTGACAAGACTCTACTTTCTGTCAAGACTCGTCCATGCCTCTCATTTTGAATATTTGCTGTGGAAAATGTTAACAAAGTTGGTTTCTGCAGCAGATGTTGATCTCCTCAGCTTACACCAATCTTTTAGCTGTGGTTACTGGAGTTAAAAGCAACTGTACATGGAAAAATAATCAATTTTTCAACCAGAACTGACTTTTGACTCTAAGGCCATGTGGAATCACTAATATAACTAACAGTCTTTGTCAACAAGTCGAAACTCCTCACTGTAACTTGGATTGAAGAACCTCAACTTGCTGACACAGTGAACTGCGGACAGAATGAAACCAGGAGGCTTGGCATCACTTCAACACAGCTTATCCAAATAATAACCACCTACACAGGATACCTGGGGGAAGTAGCCCTCCGTGTCAGAGGTCAGAGAGAGACAATGAGTCAGAGAGGGGAGTTGTTGTTTGAAATAAAAATAGTGTTTGGAAAAGAGATCAGATACTTAACTTGTTCTTTGGAGTCATGTGTGAGCACTTACTGGTGCAAACCTTGTGGCGAGTACGTTTTTCGGAGGTGAACTGTTTCACACCACCGTTTAGACTCTTCAAATTAGTAAACATTGAACTGGCTCCCATCTAGTGCTCAAAACTTTGCCCTGCAGCAGCACATCCATTCCCACACAGACCCCTGTGTTGATCCTTTTGTTGTCAGTGGAGGCATTGAAGTCAAAAATCGTTTAGGCCATTGTGCTGAATTACAAGACAAATACTGAATAGTAATTGGAAAATGTGCTGACACTAATTGCCACTGTTTTTCAAACCCAATCTTGTATCACCTCCAGGCCTTTATTATCAAAGCTCTGCCTGTTTACTCCTGAATTTGATTTGACACCAGAAGCCCTGAAGTTGAAGTCAAGGATTTAGCACAACAGTTTCAAAGTTGTGTGTCAGCAAAGTGGTAAACTAAGCTACTTATGGTATTAGAGTTGTTGTCATATTTTGCCTGGCTCTGTCTGAGAAGTCTTCGTTGCGAGCACTTTGCTGTCTCCCCTGAAGAAATTTCAGAAATAAGTAAGGAAAAAAAAAACATCAAAACAAGAGGACAAAAAAGATAAATCCTTGATTTATTTTGCTGTGTGTTAAAAGCAGCAAAAAGCTAAGGAAAGTTTAAGGTTATTTTTTTAAAACACTACAGCTGTGAAATAAAAGTTCAAAACCTGTGAACTCTCATCAAGGTCACAGTATGAAAGACTTTTGTGAGGCTTTTCAATCTCTGTCTAAAAGAAAATAGTTATTTTCACAACACTACATAGAGACCAACATTCAACTTTGACCCTGGAGTCTGTGACAAGAGCAAGGAGAGTCTGAAAATTAGTTTTGTGAGGAACACAGCTGAAAAAATAACCAACAGGGCTCTCATTGTTGGTAAACCCTACTGGCACAAAAAGCTGCTCCCTGTGCCACTGGATTTAATTCCCGGCAAACAAAACTCTAAGACTGTACTCCAGGAAGGAGGTATTACCATCTCTGTTGTGAGGCTGATACGTTGGACACCTGACCAAGCGGACTCGGTTCGATTGGGGAGCTGAAAGTCGCAACATTGTTGCATTTATCACTTGTTTCGGTTCTGCTTTCACACTGTGATTTCTAAAGCGCACCGAACTTTCCGAGCAGCATCTGACAAAGTAGGAGGGGTATGTAACCTCACGGATTACAAACAGGGGCGGACTAGCCGTCTTGTATCGTGCTTCGTCACATTATTTTATGGAACGCTACAACGTTAGTAAGCGCAATTGTTCCTATAATGCTATCGTAGCTTGTCAGGGATTGATCCTGTTATTTTTCTAACTTTGACGATCTAACATGTGACAACATATGAGTTCAGGGTTTAAGGACTGTGACTGTTGGTAGTTGTGATTTGATTTTGTTTAAATATGCCAAATTGTTTATTAATTTATGGGTTATTGTTGTTCAGACAATTGAACTAAGCTAGCTAGCAACTGCTAATGTCATGCTTCCTCTACCCAAGATGCACTGCGTATGCACTGCGTATAACGTCATTACGTACATTTGGTCCTGTGTTTGGTTCGGTGAGCTTTCACACTGCATACGAACCGAACCAGGGTTCATTTGCAAGCGAACCGAGACCCACATTTTTAGGCGGACCAGAGTTCGCTTGTTTGGTCAGCACCAGAGTTCGGATGAGCTTTCACACCTGCCCAAACGAAGCGGACTATCTGAGGAAACGAACTCTGGTCCGTTTAAAGCGGACCAAACAGCTCTGGTGTGAAAGCGACCTAAGTCTTTGAATTAAAAGTTTTTATCATTTTTGCCCTTTGAATTTTATGTCCAGTGAATAAAGAGTTATTTCATTTTCATCATGACTAATTCAATCAATCAATGAATCAGAAATTGTTATTGAAGCTGTAGCGGTGCTTGAGTCCGCAGTGTTTTACTCTCTTGAAACTTTAACTTATGGTATATCTAGATTCCTTACTTTAATGATTAAACCCCTTGTAGGTAACTCTTGATTGAGGTCAAGTTAAGCGCCCCCAGTAGACAACAAAGCCTTTTTTTTTAATCTTGTCCTGCACATGCTCTAGATTAAAATCTCATTTTGCCATTTTTAAACAGTCAAATTTATTGTGAATATTTTATGTGGAAAATGTAAAAACAGGACTGTGCTCAGCTGCATATTTATCTCTCAGTAATGTAGAGTTGATCATTATTTTCTTCTGAATGAGCTCTCTAACAGATCCACAAACCAGAATAAAAATCAAGGTTTTGACGCAGAGCTGTTAACAGTAATAGTGTCTTAAAGACAACCAAAGTCAAACATCAAAGTGGTGTCCCACAAGTAGCTTGTCACGTCTTTGTTATCAGAACATATCAGGAAAACTATTAGAATAAAAATCATTAAGAAGTATTTAGACAGAAAGGATTTGTATTACTGTGATGAATGATAAAAATCAAATAAACCTTTAAAAAGGGGCTTGAAAACAGAGAAAGCGCATGCTAGTTTGGGTGTCTAAGCCTAAACACTCCACATATACAGATGGTTTTGAAAAGGAAAAGTTATTTCTCTCTTGAATATAGAAAAACATCCAATACTTTGGCCACCTCTCAGGGCTAGTCGCTGTAGATTTCATTATATTTACACGCAAAAGATGATTCTTATGGTGGATAGGTGGGAGCCCAGACACCGAGGCTTTCAGAGTATTCACTAAACACAGCTGGAGCCCAAATAACTTTCCTCAAACAAGGTCTTCAGGTCCTCTAAAAAGCAAGACTTGACTGTGACTAGTGATGTTTTCACGACACAGAAGTTGTCAGGGTCAGGTAGATTCAAACATGTTGTAGCAGGTGAACTCTATACTCCAAAGTCGTGAAAAAATGAATCCATCAGCAGCTCAGCTTTGCCTTCAGAAGACCGAGGTCAGAACACAAGGGGAAAAAAAAATTATCCACAAACTTCTTTGAGGCCCAGAGATGGCCTTGACAGCTGACAATACGCTAAGAAATATAGCAAGGTTTGTAGTCAGGTAAAGGTTGCTGCCAATAATGTTGTATAACTAAACAAAATGCCACAGATTGTTCAAGGACGGATGGTGCAGCTGCTCCTAAAAAGTGAAACCAAGATATTAAAAGCTACCTCTGGCTGCAGAATAGGTCTTCAAGCCTTCCTGGGTTATTACAAATTACATGACATGTATCAAACAAGAAAATCAAAATAACACACTGAGGAAAGTAGACTCCATATTCCAGATTTTAGCATGGCAGTGAATGGGGTTCACAGTAAATCCGTAAACACTGTGGAGTCAGAAAAAATATACACACAGGAAGATTCTTCTGTTTTACTTTTGTGGCCCATACATTTGAGTTTTTGGTTCTCTCGAATCATCAAGTCTAATTCTGACTGTGGCAACCTGCTTTATGCCGTCAAGAGCTCTAAAACCCACATTAGCTACCTGGACAAAGTTATCATCTGCCTGCGAGTATAATGAGGCACTTTTTAAAAAGCCAGATCTATTTTTCTGTGGTTTTTGAAAACCAAAGGGCAGCAGTAATGAGTAATGGAGTTATGTTTGTAAGCTGACAAAGTTCTGATAAATGCCAAAGGTGGGAAATGTCTGCTTCTTTAAAAGAGGTTTGGCTTGCAAACAGATTCAGGACTTTGGCTCTTAAAAACCATGATTCGTGAAATGTGAGTGCATTAATTCAGATTTGAAGTTGCATTTGGAGTTTATGTTGACCCTGTGCAGCATTTTCAGCTCCCCTGCTTTCCAAACTTTTGCACGATTATGTAACACCTACAGTTTGTAACCACTTTGAATAACCGCTCACCTGTACACCGTATGCCACTTTTCTGACATCTTGGCGTCATTAGGGTGGAGAAACACACACAGTGACACTAACAGGTGATGTGATGGACAGATTTTCTTTACCTTGCAATTAAAATGAACAGCTGATAATGGAAACCTGACAGAGACGGAGGATCAAACCCACCAAACGTTGGACACATTCCTGACGGATCCTGAAATAAAAGCCCTGTCCCTGAATATTAAAGGCAATTAAAGGTGTTAAGACTCACACATTCCTGGCAGGTTAATGCAGATAAAATGAAAGTGAATTGAACAGTTTCTCATTCAGGCCCGCTCAGCTCGGACAGATAAGCTCAGGTGTCAGCTCAGTGTTTTACTTCGGCATAATTGTCTGTAATTTTATGGCCTCATCTAATCACAAGGGTGTGTGTCTCTGTGTGCCTCCTGTAAAAATGTGTGTGAATGTATGATTAACTTTGTATCCATGATGAATATTGATCTTGCGAGTGGAAGACAGATTGCTGTCCAACAATGTGGATAGAAAAATCAACTCTGGGTCACAGCTCCTCTTTTATTTTCTCCTTTTACCTCCAAGCTGTCTCTCTCTTTTTCTGACTCGGCAGCATTACATTCGATTACCATTGGATTATCTCTGACATTTGGCCTCTGCAGCCCATTAGCAACATTACAAACTCCACAGATAACAATGCAAAGTTGTTTGTTAAACCAAAACACCCTCATTTAAAGCACTCGCCGGTATTGAGTCGTCCAGTCATTAGGGAATGAGAGAAGACAGTGAGCAGGATCTTTGGATTCACAGTAAAGACAGGAGGATAACACACCAAGCACAATTAAAATCATCTACTTGATTAATTCGCGCACATCTCGACCCACGAATCAATTGTATTTACTTGCTTCATCTGTGTGCAGTGATTTCAACAGTAATCCCTGCCAGTTCAGTTCCGGTGATAGACAGAGGTTTTATTACAATTGACCAGGTAATCCGACCTCATCACTCACCTGCCAGGCGAGCTCCTTTTTATTCCGGTTTCGGATATTGAAAGAAAAGGTATCATATAATTCAGGGCACCCACCCACTGACACGATCATTTTGTCCATTTTAGATACCAGCGAACAACTGTCTGTTTTCAGACCTCACCTGGCTCACCTGGTAATAAAGAAGAAATCCAATTGTTACTCTTTTGACATTAAACAAATACTTCAGGGTCTGAGTGACTTCATGTCTTCATGTCTGGCATGAGTCTGGTCCTGCCCAAGGTTTCTGCCTGTTAAAAGGAAGTTTTTCCTTGCCACTGCTACTCATGTTAGTTGAGATGGGCCAAAACCCATCTTAGGTTGGTTCTTGATCATCAAACAATGAGCGTGGTCTAGACCTGCTCTTGTTCCTTGAGATGACGACTGTTGTGAATTGGCGCTATATAAATAAAATTTGATTGATTGATTGATTGATTGACCTGGCAACCTTTGTGCTGATTAATTATGACGCAATTATCCGATCGAGTTGAGACATATTCAGCTTCCGCCCAATTTGCGTCATTCACGCCACCAGAGTAGTACGAGCGTCTAATAGCATCTTTGCATTGACTTAACATGTAATTCATTCACGTGAATGAGTTTATTTGCGCTTGGTGTGTGGAGACAGTTAAAGTTATGCAAAAACCACTGGGTTACATGGAAATTACACATTGCTGAACGTTGCTCACTGTCATCGAGTGGTAACTTCCACCCAGACTTGGGAAATGAAGCTGAAGAACTAAAAACTGCAGTTCCCTGAGTGTCCTCTTGAGGCAGGCTGCAGAAGCTCCTGCCAGAAGAAAAACACCTATTTAAGGAGCAAAAATAAACTTGTTTATAGCCTAGTCTAAAAAATGGTGAATCAGAGGCATGGTTGTGTTTGCTGAGAGGCGGTAGCTATTTGTGTGGAGGCTGAAGGCGCCACTCTGGCAGGACGACCTGAGGTTAGGTTGAGTCAGCATTACCAATATGGTGATAACCGCTGATAGGCTTCAAAACACCTCTTCACAAACAAATGGGTGACATCAGCAATGCTACCTTTATTTATTATAGTCTATGGTTGTCCACAGGGACCCTCTCAGAGCCCCTCGAAAACAGTCTGCGACTCAATACCTGTGACTTATTGTAGGCTTCATATTGCAAAATTCAAAACACAGACCATAATATGAGCAGTTTTTACAAGCTAGTATTGGCAGTGATGTGAGAAGAATGAAAAGGAACATACTGAGTCTGCAGCAGCCTTTGAGATGGCCATAGGGCAGCTCGGTGTGAAGCTAAGCAGCTGGGAGAAGCAGGAAGTCAACTGGTGAAGTAATTCAACTGGGAGCTAATGAGAATGAATGTTTTGCCTGTTAACCCTTCCCCCTCTCTTCCTCTGCAGATAACCAAGCACCATTTATTTTCTCACACTGACACTGTTTTAACACAGTGTTACACAGAGCACAGTGCGTAGAAAAAGAGAGGTGAGGAGGGCACTGTTTCATTAAAATAGCAAGGAGTGGTGCCCCCTTAAGTGCCCCTGTCTTTCCCCCACAGAACTTTTCTGCTGATGGAAAAGAGGAGAGATGCAGAAAAAAAAACTGGAGTGAGCGATAACATCTGCATGTTACGTTGTGTGTATTTGTTGAAGGAAGACACTTGTGATAAGAGAGAGAGAGAGAGCACTTAACGCAGCTCTTGAGGAGGAGATAACAGTCTGTAAATACACTCACACCCTCAATGTGTTGTAAGAAGCAAACACACTGACCCAAAGGTTGTTCATGACTTATAAAAACACTTTGAATAACTCATAGTCTATCTGAATAACCCCTGCTACTTGACTCATATTCATTTTTTGAAGGGAAATATAAGTAAAGGCTGTTTTTTTCCATATAAAAAACACTTAATACACAATAAGTACTGTGCCTGGGAGAGCCTTCCTCATGGCTGACAGAGGTGGACATTCTGGGGTGCACACAAAGTGGGCTCAGAATGAGAAAATACGTCAAAGAGAGATAAAGTTCAGATTCATTCACACAAAGCTGACTTGGGTAAGAGCAGAGATG
This sequence comes from Xyrichtys novacula, assembly GCA_962446985.1. Classification (NCBI taxonomy): domain Eukaryota; kingdom Metazoa; phylum Chordata; class Actinopteri; order Labriformes; family Labridae; genus Xyrichtys; species Xyrichtys novacula. The sequence goes on along the minus strand of OY660868.1, from coordinate 24,196,881 downwards.
ACCGGAGCTGAGGTAGACAGCAGTTATGAACTCATCAACACTTGAGTTAGGGTCTCTGTCAGTTTGAGGGTGAGGTCTGTGCTCAGGGGAACATAGACTCTGAGCAGAGATTCAGCGGCTGCTCTCAGAAGGAGCCTGCCGACCAGTTGGACGACAATGCAAGGGGATGACATTCGGCAGGACATCGAGAATGGAAATTTCAGTTGTTCCGTTTTTTTTTTCTTTAAAAAAGGGTCTGATATACACCTCAAATGATTTTTATGGTAACATTTCTGGTTCTGATGTATGAAGGCTTCAGAAAAAAAACAAAAAAACACAGGTACAGAAGGCAGAACCCAAGTATGTGTGTGTGTGTTTGCTGGCTGGTTGATGCCAGAGGAGGTCCTGAGGGGATTCTGTGCTGCTCCAGAGCATCTACCACTAGACTAGTTGGTCAAACTGAGGCTACGTTCACACTGCAGGTTATGATGCACAATTCAGATTTTTTGTTAAATCCTATCATTTTGTGCGGTTGTTCAGATTACAACAACAAACGAGGCATCTAATGTGAACAGAATGCGTCCGTGAAGTGACCCGCATGCGCATAAAGCACAAATTGCTTTCCGCGCCTGTTTGTGTTGTCGAACAATGGTGACGTTTGTCGCATATTGATGACATATAGGCGGATGAACGCGACCTGAGTATCCACACTGCAGTCACATTGGATACATATCTGATTTATATCCACATACAAAAGAGGCCTGGGTCGGATTTGAAAAAATCAGAGTTCCACTGTTCACACTTACATGATAAAATGCGTCACACATGGTTAAAAAATCTGAATTGACCTGCAGTGTGAACATAGCCTGAGTGGTCTTATTGTTAATGTTAATGCTTATTGTTATTGTGTGCATGCGCATTTGGGAAATCTTTGAGAGATACAATACAAAAAGGGAAATTAATTTGCCATTGATCTAAAGAAGAAGATCTGATAAAGCACATGCTGCCATTTTATGAGCAGTGATGTGATCTTTGTCATCTCAGTGGTTTATCATTAAAGAGAAACACAGTGAAGGTGTAAAGAAGCAGATTTAAACAAAAGTTGAAGGGTTTTAAAGACTGTTAATGTTTTGCTTTTTGCTTTACACAGCCCAAATTTCGATCAGTCATGAAAAGAAAAGCACAGCTGTTACTAATAACATTAACAAAGGCTCTGTTTGATTGAATTCAGCTGTCATTTTTTTCATTATTTACACCTGTGCTTCGCCTACCGTCACAGTGTTTTGTCATCTGCCAAGTTACCAGATTAATTTTCTGTTCAAAGCCAAAAGCTGATTTTTTTTCCCTCTCTGCTCACCCACAAAGATGAACTAAAGCGGAGTGTGAGGTTTTTACTTGAAGTTTACCTTTGGCGAGATACAGAGCACCTGTTGCCATGAAGAAGTTTCAGCCTGATTACAGCAGAAAGTGGCGATTAAAAATTGATTATCTGTCTTTGAAGAGATGGAAGGTGGTTGATGAGAAAGCCTGCAGATATTTGATACAGCAGACAGCTGCCTTGAGTTTTCACGCTCAGGGTTTTTAGAGTTCTTTCAAAACTTGCTGGTGTTGTGGTGCAAATTTCCTCAAAATGTGTCCGTTTAAGGTCAGAAAATGTAGAAAATCAGTAAAGATCTTAAGTTAGATCAAGGACGTCAGCATTTTAATGAACATTCAAACCATGTATCATCTCTATGTTTTTAGGACATCAAACACATTGAGCCACCCGAATGAAGGCTTGAAGAACCAAAGGCATCATTTCATTTAAGTCTTGGTCATTTTCATAAAATTGTCACTGATTTTGGTCATATTTGTGTCTTTGTTTTGTTTTAGTCGGAGGATCTCAGTTTCCTTTTCGTCCGATTTTAGTCGATGTTTTAGTCAAAACTTTTTAACAGTTAAAGGATAGTTTTTAACGACAAGTATTACTCCTGGATGTTAACTTTTTAGGGTGAAGAGACAGTCCCTCGATATATTTGGCCATCTTGGCTGAAAATGTGTTTTCAACTTATACTTCACGTAAAAAATTTAATCATCAATAAAAACTTATCATGTCTTCGAAATAAACACTCACCAAAAGCTTTGCACTTTAAAGGTAACGACTTTATCCAGTTATCAAGGTTCATAGAGAACGTCATGCAGCGTATCCTGAGAAGTGGATCCGATGATTTAACATGGTACAATATGGTTCAGAGATGATTCTTCAAACGGGGACCCTCTGAGACCCTCTGCTGCAGTAAAATCAAAGTTTAAGACTAGAGCAGAAAAATCTCCAATTGAAATACTAATATCAGCACCTTTACACACTTGATTCATACTAAAGAAGCTAAATCAGCTCACTAACAGAAACTTTTAAAGGATCAAAATGAACTAAATCATGCAAAGATATAAGTACAGCTGGTCTTTGAGATTGGGGCTTGTTCTTTTGTTACACCTTGGACAGAAAACTTCACTTCACTTCACTTTAAGAGCCCCAAGTCATGCTGTAACATGTGAGAATTCTAGAAATATACCTTCTTATAATACATTAAATGAGTCCTGATGAAACTTTACAACTATAGAAAAATTTATTGTAGATAAAATGTGTTCTGAAAGCCATTCAAAGGCAGTGGTGTCATTTTTTTATGGAGGTTTAATGTATTATAAATGGCACCTTCATAATAATAACTAGAAAAGCACTCAGAGAGCGCAGACCTCCGCCAAGCAGCTCATGTCCCCCCTTATATTGTGATTCACACCAAAACTTTTACTGTTACGTGTCTTTTACTAACTTTTATTTGTGTTTAAACTGGTATGTTCACTGTTCATAATGTTCCGAAAACAAGAAATGCCCTGACCCGGATTTGAATCCAGGACCTTCTGGCTGTGAGGCCTACACCACTGTGCCACCCATTGGTTATCTTTCAGCATTGAAAATTCCAACGACACCCTTATTTTTGTGTGTTCTGGATCACAGTATCCGGAATTTTGTCTGGATCAGGATCAACCTTTGACACCTCATAAAACTCATTGAGATCCTTTTGTGTAATTTTTTACTAAAGACTCTGGACATTTTTATAGAGTTAAAAGCAAAAATTCCAAAATTTGCCCTATCTCACAATGATAAAGAATCCTTCAAAAAATTCCTTGATCCAGAAGGCGATCCGGATCACCACCAAAATGTAATGGGATCCTCCTGGGGCTGAGACGCACCTCTGGTAAAAATTTCAGGCCAATCCGTCTGTTACTTTCTCCGTAAAGTTGGTGACAGACAAACAAACAAACAAACAAACCAACGCTACCGAAAACATAACCTCCTTGGCGGAGGTAATAACACTTCTTAAACACTGCTAGTTGTTATGAGTACTTATAATTACTTCTACTGATTGTTAAGCCATATAAATGGATTGAAAAGGCTTCAAAAATGTGCTCATGATGTGTTGCTAGGTTTCAATTAATGGTCTCTTTTATAGTCTGTCCTTCTATATCAGCCAAAACCTTTACATCAGTTTGCAAACTAGAACAAATATAACCAAAAACGTTCCATTTGAAATCTCTTGAAATGAAACGAAATGTGATTCAGCATCTACAGTCTTAGAAAAAACTTTTGTACAAAAAGCTTTAATCCTTGTGAAATGTAGAGGGCAGAGTGTAATGTTTCCACCAAACTAAGAGTTTATTCTCCTCTGGAGACGTGGGATAATTTAAGACGTGGCACCACAAAAAGACTGAATCTATTTTATAACTAAATTAAACTTGAGGCAAAAACACAGAGCAGACAGTGAGCCTGTGGAAATTAATGCAGTTGGGTTTCCCTCGTGAGAATGAAATATTTCATTTATAAGCTCTTGTCAGGACCAGGACCAATCAATAGCTACTATGATGTATCAGTGCTGTGACGCCAAGGGTTGGGTAAGTAATATGTAAGATATGGATTAACATCTTTCTGTCCCTCTAGACCTGCAGGACCTGGCATTTATCTCTCTGTCTGAAGGGCCAGAGACACAGAGCTGGGACTTCCTACTGCCCTATTACCACGTTTATTAAAATCAGGTCTGGGACATACAGCAGGAGCCCCAGAGCAATCCTCAGTCATCCATCTATCAGAGCGTTACAGTGTCCCCATCTCCCCTCCTCCTCCTCTTCTATCTGTGCAGGTGGCAGCAGCAGGTGATGGATGACATTACCCAGCAGGGATTGAGCAGGCGGTATTATCATGGTGCAGGTATTAGCATGGAGCCTCTCTGTCCCTGCACGGACCATCGATTTGGGCTGCTGCCTGACCCTAACCTCCTTAAGGGGTCTTCAAACAGAGGAACAGAGCTGTGGCACAAGCCCTGGGGATAAACTTTGCCTGGGCCCTGGTTCTCCATCATCCTTATTCATCCCTTGCTGCCCTCAGTCTCCATCCTCCTCTCTGTTCTGTTTTAGCCTCTGTGCTATCTCGGTCATTTCACCTCTGTTCTCATTTAGCTTTTACTGCAATGCCCAAGAATTAGTGTGGCAAAAAAAGAAAAATGCTCGAAAATGACTGGAAAACATGCCGCATGTTGGATGCTGTTCTCCCACTGCTGAAAAAAAGCCAATCATCTTCTAGATGAGTTTACCCCCCAAAGGCATTTTTCTCTTGTTTTGAATTTTAATGGATAGCAAAACATCATCACTGTGTGTATATACGTGTGTGTGCGTGTAGATGTGCATGTCTGAATAGTCCAAAAATCAGCCCTTTTCCCTCCATTCCTCATGTCAGTGGCACTGGAGTAAAAACATGAACAGCAGGTGCCTTTTGATTTTACACACTCTGCCTCTGAGGTGATTAGAGAGTTAAAAATCCCCAACATCATTTCCTAACAGTATGCTCCCAATCACTGCTGACAAGTACAACTGTGTAATCCACTTATTGTTTGAGTTAAAGAAACAAACCGCATGTGACAAGACAGTCAGGGAAAGACGACTTTGCCTTTCCCAAGTCAGTCTTATCTAACGCTGTTTACAGTGTTAATTTTTCATCTATCTGTCTCTTTCTATCAAACTTAAAAAATAATAGAAATAAAGCATAAAAGCAAGCCATTACAACATAGCTGTAAGGACCTTGACATCGTAATTCTGTTAGAAAAGAGTATAAAATGGATTAAATACCCAAACTAGTCCATCATCCTTTATTCCTTTTCAAATTAGATCAGAATTACATTTAACAAAAGCTGAGATTTTTCAAACCAACACCAAATGATACAGCAACTATGTGCCAATGAAATAAAATAACCAAAGTCAGCTGGTGCAAAGTGCTCATAATGTTACAGTTTAGAAATGCATGAAAGAAATATAAAAACGATCACTCACCAGCATCCTTATGTCCTGTATGACTGTAATGATTCGTGATGAACAGATTCAGTTTCTTGGTTTCATTGTGTCTGAGATTTCTGCAAATCATCAACATCTCCACTCCTGCTCAGAGCTGCATGATGAGCTCTCCTCCTGACAGCTCTAAATTCAGTGATGAGCTATATGGGGATGGAAAGTCTAAATATTTTTGGGGGAGTTCATTCATGACAGACATGACAAGTTTATGACCGTATTTCCTCTAGAGTGGCGGAAAATTGTCTTTTTTTGGAAGATAAATTATCCATCATGTGTTATTGCACTTTTGTGTCTTTGTTTTTTTGCATAGGAGATATAATTTTCTCTATAATTTAAATGTATGCACACATTTCTTGCACTCAGAGAAGTAATTTGCTTGGCAGAGAAGTTTCTGGAACATTAAACCCTGTGTACTTTGGGAATTACACAATGTCTTTTTGGCTAGGTTTAGTTACTCAGGCCCTCCAATGTACTAAGTTATTAATATTACTGCCATTCTTCATGACTTGAATCTGAAATAAAGGCCTTCCTCTAATATAAGCCCGCTCCATTAAAGCAGTAAAACTGGCCGCCATCACCCCGATCTTGAAAAAAAACGGCCTTGACCCCAACTGTCCCAGCAACTTCCGCCCCATTTCCAATCTACCATTCCTGTCAAAGATCTTAGATCATACCGTCGCCTCACAACTCACAGCCCACCTTCAATCCAACAACCTGCTTCAACCATTCCAATCAGGATTCCGCAACAAGCACAGCACAGAAACAGCACTGCTAAAAATCACAAATGACCTCCTGCTCGCCTCTGACTCCAACCAACTAACCATCCTTCTCCTCCTGGACCTGTCTGCTGCTTTCGACACCATCGACCACTCCATCCTCCTCAACCGTTTGTCATCCGACCTCCACATCACTGGCACCGCACTCTCATGGATCTCATCATACCTCTCCGACCATCAACAATTCATCCATATGAACCAGTGCTCCTCCTCCATCGCCCCACTCCCCCAAGGTGTCCCCCAGGGATCGGTGCTTGGTCCCCTACTCTTCACCCCCTACCTACTCCCCCTCGGCAATATCATCCGGCAACATGGACTCAACTTCCACTGCTACGCCGACGACATCCAGCTATACATCTCCTCCCACTCCATCTCCTCCACCACCCTTGCCACCGTCACCTCCTGCCTCAACGCAATAAAAACCTGGATGCAATACAATTTTCTCAAACTCAATAGTGACAAATCAGATCTCATAATCATCGGTCCCAAAACCCTCACCAAAACCACCTCAGACATCTCCATCCACGATGACCAATCCCATAACACCCCCTCTTCACTCATCCGCAACCTTGGAATCCATCTCGACCCCAACCTCAATTTTGACCACCGTGTCTCCCAACTTGCCCGCTCCGCCTTCCTTCACCGGAAAAATATTGCGAAACTCCACCCCTTTCACTCCCCATCTGCTGCCGAAACCTTAATATACGCTTTCATCACCACTGGACTGGACTACTGCAATAGCCTCTTGTACGGTCTCCCCTCCACCCCCCTCAACAAACTTCTACACATACAGAATTACGCCGCCAGACTCCTCACCCGCACCCGCCCAAACGACCACATCACCCCCGTCCTCCGTCAACTCCACTGGCTTCCTGTTGCCCACCAAATTCAATTCAAGATCCTCCTTCTCACCTTTAAGTCCTTACACAAGCACTTTGCGGGTCTCTGATAAAGCGCTATATGAAATCTGATGCACTATTATTATTAATATGAGCATGCAAAATGAAACATAATACTTAACTTCAGAAATTGAGATTCACATAAATTAGCAACGAGTATCTCTGTTTGTGCTGCATGATGAAAAATAGCAGAGCACTCCGTTAAGCAAGACAGCTGGATCAACACAGGATCCTCACAACATAAAACAGGAATAGCAATCTCCTCACACATTGTCTTTTAATGATCAGATCTCTCAGTTGCGACAAAGTGCTTGTGCACCACTTGCGACATTAAAATAGACATGTTGAGTACCTGCAGGTGTAAGCTTTTAAGTGTGTGTTCCCAAAACAGTACTTAAGAGTAAGAGCACAACGTTGAGGGCTTTTTAATGATAGCTATCTGAGGTGCTGAAGAACATGTGGAATACACAGCATTGTGCTGTATGTAACTGATTAAACGCAGCGCTTAGTATAATCAATGTTCTCCGGATGCCTTTCAAGCCAATAGTGTTAACGACCCTACTGAGAATAAATATAAACCTGATTTGTAGTAGACAGCCAAAGACTTCAGCTTATCGTCTCCTGTGAGCCAAAGCAAGAGTCACTCTTGGGTCAAGTCTACAGGAAGCAGTAGTGATAATTGTGTAAAATGTGTAAAATGTGAGCCTGGTGACCCCACCCAATGATGAGGAGGGGTTTGGAGGTCTAATGGTTGCAGTCTTCCTTATGGAAATGCTGACTCAAACTAATGTTTGGTTAACTCAGGTAGGGCTGAGAGGAACAGCTGTGTTGATTCTGTCAGGTTGAGTGTCCAAACGCGTGCCAAACGCGCTCATCAGATCAGATATAGATCAGAATATATCTATATAGATCTAAATGTATGTGCTGACTCAGATTAATAGTTGTTGATGATTATTTATTGCACTGAAATGTGCCTGACACTGTGGAAACCTGCCGGTGAGGCATCGGTGACGTATGCCAATAATAATAAATAATAATAATAATAATGCATCAGATTTCATATAGCGCTTTATCAGAGACCCTCAAAGCGCTTTACATTGGATACATCATTCATTCGCTCACACAGTCACATTTTGGTGGTGGTGGAAACGTGGCTGCCATTCTGCGCCTACGGCCTCTCCGACCACCACCACACAACACTCACAATCATACACCAGTGGAGGACACACACTGGGAGCAAGGTGGGTTAAGTGTCTTGCCCAAGGACACAACGGACAGACTTGGATTAGGGGGGAATCGAACCACCAACCTTCCGGTCATTGGACGACCGCTCTACCTCCTGAGCTACTGCCGCCCCAATATGCCGCAGGTCTACCAAAATACCTCTAGACCAGCTGCGCTCCGCCTGCGCTGAAAGCTGACCAGGTTTGATTCGGCGAGCTTTCAGTTCATTTTATACACCACCGGCGAGCAAGAAAATGTCACTGCGGCAGCTGATTCTGTTGACACCTCCCTCTGCCACGCCACCACACCCAGCTTGGCCACGAAAATACCAAACTGGCTGTACACCGGGCTCCGTCAGACACCCTCCACCTCCTCACCGGGGTACACAGAAATAGAGTCCTAGGTGTTAATTGGCTGCCTTTTGCTGATTGGTGTGTGTCAGTATCAGGTATAACACTTGGTTTTATAAAACTGTGGTACCACGTGACAATCTTTTTATAATCTCACTTTAATCTGTAAGACAGCTCATTGTTCCACACAGAAAGGTGGAGAGAAGTGAAGTGAGAAAATCAGGGATTAATTCATTCAGATCTGACTCATAAATAAAGCGAGAACAATGTGGATGTCAAGCAGCAAATTTGATTCAGGGAGAAATAAGCGATGATAAGGCATCAGACCTACCAACCGTCTCCAATTGAATTATTCTCTCTAATCCCTCTGAATAGAATGAAGAAAGAACACAATTATGAGGAGACAATGGTCTTTTTTTTCTGGAGACTGAACACTTCTGAGCTCCAACTTTCATTTTAAAACAGCGTAAATTCCAAACAAACAGCCGTGTAATTGGAAGAGTAAAGCACCTCATCATTTTGTGCTGCTCTCTGGATGATTATTGCACAGCTCTTAAATCCTTGGACCAATGCACACATGCACACAAATGAAAAAAATAAAATAAAATAAAAACAACACACTAAAGCTAGCACACCCACATGCATGCCTGAATCTCAGGTAAATAAAATGTATGAGGTAATTAACTTTTTTCGTTTTGTTTTGTTTTAGTCTTCAGCCTCCACGGTTGTATGTGGGGAAAAGTCAACAACTTTCCTGACTTCTTAAACCTTACAATCCCTTACAGTCAAATCAAGCATATATGCATCCTCTAAGGTGAATTCCATTGCTTTGAGCTGGATGACGGCTCTGATTAAGTGTTTTCATTAATTACTCACACACAATGGTCAATTTCTCAAAAGTAGCAGCATTGGAGATCAGGTTGGGGTTTCCTGTGACTCCTAGCATTTTTCAGTTACTGTTGTTGGACCCCACGCCACCATCTTCAGTCATTATACCCTGAGTCTACAAATTTCAGTGCAATGACAGTTGTTAAAAGACTCTTCTGCATCAAGAGTCACAACTTTTTGAGTTTCATATTTATCAAATGTAGCATACTTACATCTATATGCTGCAAACTGTAAACTGCATTTCCTGCATCAGTCTCGCATATTCATGCATCAAAAAATCCTATAAAATTGGCAACAGCCCAAGCAATCTTGCAAATGCAGAAACAGTTCAGGTGTAAAATCACATGCAAAAGTCCCAAACTAAAGCAATAACAGAAATGCACAGCAGGAGAAGAACAAATGCACTGAAATGTTGAAATAACTGTGTTTACAGCTACACTTCATTATGCAAAGCTGAAAACACACAATCAGAAATGACTGAAAAAGACACTTTTCATGCTTGTACTCCTGGCCTGTAGGGTCACTACATTAAACAGCTTTATCACTGTCAAGAAAGAGAAAAATTCTCTCGAGCCATGAGATATCAGACGCCAAAGACAAACAATTTTGGATTCAAGTAGGTCTGACAACCAGGTTCTCTTCTCTGCTGTTTCAAAAAACACATAAACCTGCACTTAAAACCTGCACAGTTTTGACTGCACGTTGCAGAGTACTTGCTCATTTTTGGAGGCTGTCAAAAATCCCTTAGCCTGACTTTTAAGTATTCTTGTATACACACATTTTACAGGACACTGGAGACACTGACCGTTGGGGTAAAAAAAAACCTTAAGTGCAATTAGCAGCTATTTTCTTCCATTTGTAAACCTTATTTAGCTTCCCTTAACTACAGAAACTGTTGTGTGGTAGATTTGATGGTGCTTGTATCATATAAAGGCTGCAGGTGTTAAATTAAAGCTCCTGTTAGGAACTCTTGGTTTGCATTGATTTTGGTGCCCCCTTGAGGACAAAGTGATGAAGCGGTGGTATTACACATTTCTACATTTACAATAGAAACTGCAAAGTTACAAAGTTTGGTGTCCATACTAGATGTATGCAAAGATTCAAATCACAAGATAAACATATGTTATCATAATCTTAGTGTGAGGGTAAAGCAATCAGGCAAAGGACAAAGGTGTGGAAAAAGATCTTGTTCCTTTATTTACTTGAAAAAATAGATTAAATCATAACAAATGTTCAACTTAATTTGGTAGAAAAAAAAGAAACAGAACCTGGGCCCATTCTAAAAGAGGTCAACTCAGCAAAAACAACTAATGCTACCACCTAACATAATCAAACAGACCTAACTAAAGTGAGACATGCTGGGGGTTTAAATAGACAAAGGACTAGTCCAACAGAAACACAAGGGGGAAACTAAATTTGAGTCCAAACTAAACATTTAACAAACTCAGAAAAATAGCTTCAAATCATCAAAACAAACTATTTACAAAATAAACTAAATTGCCTTTACAAACTGAAAAGAACACAAACAGAAGATTGGAGATGAAATAAAAGTCCATCTTGGTTCAGCAGACAGCCGACAGCTGTGGAAAATCAATCATGTGACAGTTTGTTGTGCACCCAAATTAGAAAACAACTGCCATACATGCAATTAAAGTGATTTTATTTCAACAGAAAGGTGTGTAATGTGCTCTTTTTAAACTACAAACAAAACTGGTGTTAAAACCCAAAGAAAAAGAAATACTAACATGAGGTAGTGGCAGTTTAGGCCACCACACTTAGAAAGTAGATATAAACTGCTCAAAATGGGACTTTGCGAGACGACATGAGACTCACTAAAGCCCTCCTCACTAGTTCATCTGTGCTTCTGGCAGAGCTGAAGAGCCTGCCTCCAACAGCATGTAAGCGGAGTGCTGCTCTACTGATTGACCACAACAGAGTGGGCGGATAATACCCCCTCTTTAACTCTTATCTTTACTGATCTTGTCCCGTGCTCTGTCTAGATTTCCCTGCCAAAATATCGCAGCAGGCACATTAGAAACCCGGTGAAAAACTTTTATGAAGAAGTAAGGCTGGAGCAAGCTTCTCATTTTCTCAGCTTTCCACGTGTCTACTTTTATAAATTAGGAGTCCGTTGTGTTTGAGCCAAGCCTTCATCAGGGAGCATCTGTGCATAACCACACAGTGTAATAACCTCACCGATCTTGATCAACAAAACGACAACCGCCCGCTGATTGTCTTGCGCTGTATTGTCTGCGCTTCTGTTTATGTGTGTGTTTCCGCGTGCAGAGGGCTGACGGAGGGGCCACACAGATGTTAGGGAAACTCTTACAATACAAGCGAGGAAGAGGAAATGCTATTTGGTCTGATCAGAGCAGCCACAGGGGAGCTTAGAGAGGAGACTTAATTAAAACTCATCTAGATGGAAAATGCAGTGAAAAATGCCATTTAGTTCAGCCGGGCTGCTGTCGGCTCCGGGGTTACAGCAGATATGTGTTTCTAATCACAGCGTTGGTGAGGCAGGGCAGTAGGATGAGCTCACCAACTGACTGACTAATGCAGATTGGAAAATGATCATAGTTAGCATGTGCTGTGGCCGCCCGGGTCACATAACACAGCGAGGCTTCAGTGTATAAGGAGCGCTTCTCTCTCTGATTCTTTTCTTGTTTCTTCTGCTCCTCTTCCTCACAGCCAGCACCACTCTGATCAAAGTAAACACATGTTAGGACACTCTGGTGGATGCTACAGTACTTAGTACACACCTTGACCACCACAGAGACGTTTCTCCCCCTTGTGCACCTAATCCATTTTGCCTTTCATCCCGCTCTCTGCGCAGGCATCCAAATGACAGCGCACCGCTGCATTGGAGCCCATCTCAAACAGCTATTAAAAATAATGAGATGGCCATTTTCACCGCTTGTTACTTGAAGACAATCCATAACACACAGGGCCCCTGGCAGAGACTGAGGGGGGGCGAAGCAGAAGCCAACAATTGCTGAGAGCAGATTTACTTAATAACCTCTTCTTGTCCTTGGTTGGACTATGACTCTGGTTTCCTGCAGTAAACCTGTTCAGGAGACAGAGGGCTGCTGGGTAATGTAAACATCTGACACAGCTGACTCGGACTGAATTTGTTTGCTCTCCTCTGGTTTGTAGCCTCTTTGCTAATACAGTATTTGCATGCATCAGGAAAACATATGGTGTTTGTAATGGCTGGAGGACAAACTGCAGTGTTAATGCAGTTCAGCAAGACTTTCACTGACAGTGAAGGCATAAGTCTGCGTCAGTCTAAATAAATGACAGTTTCTGTCTGTAAGCAGGAAAAAGCACAATAATAAAACTATTTCAGATCATTGTCTTTTTTCTTTTGAGAAAAATTACAGTTTTATTGTCGCAGTGAAAGACATACCTATGATTTCTCCTGGCAGTGCGTGTTTGATGTGTTGCTGAGAGGACTGTGTTTTCACACCAGGTGTATCAAACCAACCAGATTCACATGTTCTTTTACAATGGCTCGTTGATTTCAAAAACTGTGTTTTCAGGGATTTGAGCTGATCGAGTAAAAATAAGCTCCTCACAAACAGAGCTGCAGTGGCACAATTACTGTTTTGGAGGTGTTGCAATGTTTACACAGTGAAGTTTAATTTGTTGCTCAGTGTGCAACCTTACCCATGAATTATGAAGCATTCAACATTTTTATGCGGTGAGTGTGCTTTGCTTATCATGCAGTGTTGTTCACTAAAGATTAAAACTCCTGTGAGGAGTCTTATTGATGTGGATGAAATAGACTGAAATTCATATTTAAGGTTGTAATTTGCAAACCTTACATCCAATGACGTTGGGACATTGTGTAAAACCTGAATAGAAACTGAATTCGTTGGTTTTCAAAGCCTTTCAACTTGTATTCAATTAAATACACTGCAAGCATAAGATATTTAGGTTCAAATTAAAAAACACTCACTTTTTTTTTTTTTTTTTAATATTCACTCATTTTTAATTCGATGCCTGCAACACACTCCAAAAAAGTTTGGATGTACTTTTACCTTCTTACTCACTGAAGAGTCCTCATGCATGAGAGCAGACACTGTACAGAGAGCCACACAGAGGGCTGAGCTGTTTCTTTGGAGAAGAATCAATAATATTACATCAATAATACGACAGCTATGAGTAATTTTGCCTCTCACTCAGTGACCTCTTGAATGAGTTTTACATTCACTGCCAGGTGATTAATGAAAAACTCTCATAAACAGCACACCTCTTCTAGTGAGCATGCTAACCATGTAATCAGCTAGTAACGATTGCTATGAATGAATCTATGTTATACAATGTAAGTATCAGCCTTTTTAGCACCTGGCCTCTTCTACTGTAGTCTACAGTATAGGGCGTACTAAAATCTGAAAAGGGGGCGTCAACATTTGCCGCCGCCATTTTGACAGTAAGGAACTATCAGCGTCAATAAAGAGACACGTAAACAGTGATTCTTTCGTGTTCGTTTTTTCTCTAAGTTATCAACTTGCAATGGTGGATATTTGCTGACAAAAAAAAAACAAAAACAACCTTAAATATGAATTTAAGGTTGTTTTTGTTTTTTTTGTTTGTTGACACTGTGCATCTGCAGTTTGTGCAACCACAAACGTGGGCCAAGAGAGACTTTTCATTATGGGAGGAATTAAATGTATAATAGCTTGTTCCTTCGATAAGATACTGCATCAAATGCACTCGATTAAGTGGTAGTATCTCGAAATCATCTTCTGACCATACAGTGTGTTCATATGGGTCGAGTCCAGCAATGTCCAAAATTTTGCCAAGGTAACGCTCTCTTTCTTCATTGTTCAGCTTGTCCCTGTACGGTATGTTGAGTCCAAGTTTTGCTCTCTCCATTCCGTTCTCTGTTTACTGTGTGGTCAGCTAATAAATAGTTGGTTTTTAAGACCAAACGTCATCCTAATTCCATTCATTCCAATGCGCTAGGTGTTGTTATGTCTGTTAAAATGGCCGCTTGGCACCACGCCCCCCATGCTGACATTGGCGCTGCTACATTTTACACAGTATATAGTAGTTGTGCAGTATATAGTATACTCTGTATACAGCGCCATGCAGTAGTAATACGTGCAGAATGGGGCTGCTCTATATTCAGGAACCAACCCCTCTCACATGAGTGGATCTCTTTAAACAGTAAATGAAGGGAGCACAGAGAAAAAACTGTATTTATAATCTCTTTATAGTCAAACAGGACTCTTGTGTTTTTCATCCTGACTCTCATCAGGCCAGTTCTGACCAGTCTCACGCAGCAGCTCCTTCATGTTACACAGAGATGCTGATCAAAAGGTAAATCAAGGACCTGCAGCTTTACAAGATTTCATAACCGGTAAGTGGGAGTGGCGATGAGATGTTTCATCTTCCCAGTGATTTCTCTAACAACCTTTGAAGTCTCACTGATTGAAGTGAGGCAGATGGAAGGGTTGTGGGTTCAGTCAGGCCACATGAAGTATCCACCCAGGAGCCGCAAGGATGACCTAATGAGCACCCACACCTCTGCTGCATGTGATTACCGGAGTGGCTGATGAGCTGATGATGCAGGAGAGAAAAAACTATAGTCAAGTAATCTGACAAATTAGAGAGGGGAGGGGACAGGTGTGACTGCAGGGGGCATCAGTCAATTAGAGGCCAGTGCAAAGGAAATAGGTACACAGCAAGTCAGTGACATGCACAGTCCAGATCAGTTATCCAACAAAAGGAAAAAAAAAAAAACTCACAAGCTGAGGTGCCCGTCTGCTGAAAATGTTGAGATATATAACGAAAGATATAGAAAACAGCAGGAGTGAGAGGAGACCACTGATATGATTTGGTCAGGAAATCTCTTGTATTGTTGTGTTTTTGGCCTTCTTATCTGTTTATCTCTCCACAAAAATTCAAACCCTTATTACCATCAGTAGTTTCTCCACTCTAGATTACAACATGTTTATTTGGCAGTTGTCTTAAAAATGGGAGGAATATAACTATTAAAAAAATCATCCATCATAACTTTATCATTGGTTTTGTTAATACAAAGTTTGCAAACGGGGTTGAAGCTTTATTTTGATAAAGACCTAACTATTATAGTTTACATCAAAAGAACTGCAGACAGGCCGGTTTAGCACCAGTACTCTTCTACTACTGAGCAATGCTGTTGTAACACATGCAGGATGAAAACGGCATTGCCTGAACGGCTACATGTGTTGCTCCAAAGTCATCATGGATGTTGTTTATTTTCTTATGTGCTGCAAAGCATTTGTAGTAAATGTCATCCATGATTTCCAAAAAGAATGCGACATTTTGATTAGTCAGGTCTAATGGTTTTAATTTAGCCTGAAACTAACTGATATTAACTCAGATTTAACCTGCATGAATGGAATCAGTGCACAGACCATAGTTTTTAGAAGTGATTTCCAGCCCATGCAGTGACTTCTACTCATAGACTGTATATAGAACGGTTGCCGTCTGCCTCCTCACTGGATGAAGCCACCCCGAGGACCCTGGTGACGGGCTGCAGTATAGGTCATAAATTCCGCCTCTGCCAGCCATCCTTATCGACAAACTTCAGAAATTTATTACCCAGAATACAAATTTTTCTCCCTGCTGCTTATGGTGTTGACATGTTGTTACAGTAAGACTGGTTTGTGCTCAAGTCCTCTTTTTTCTGTACAGCTCGATTTTTAAAAGTTATTAGGGGGTTCATGTTTCCTATGATTGACACCTGATACAGCCTACGGGCGTACGACGATTGCATAGCTCACCCAGGGGATACACTGTTTGAGTCGACTCTCGGCAACTCTCCTATTGAATGCGTACAACATTACTGCGCAATGTTGGTTTCCGAAAATGGAGAAAAAACAAGAGCTTTTTGGCTTCAAATCCATATACTGGTGGAAGGCGGGACCAAGTTGTCCATAGTATATACAGTCTATGCTTCTACTACACAGTCATGTCTGATTTTAAAGCAGTGTGTGATCTGATGGCCTTGTCCCTTTTGCACAGCGGTTTTTAAATGTTGTCTTCACACTATACCAGTTAAATGCAGGTTCTATAGGATTCCCAAAGTGTCTAAATTTGTTTTAACATAACAAAGTTACGGTCGCACCGACAGTAGTGAGGAGATTGTTAAGAAAACATGACACAAAAAGACGGTCTCGTTGCTCTGGTGTGCGCTCTTTTGATCAGAAAAGGTTAGAGCTGGCAGAAACATTTCTCTAAAACAGCTACCTGACAGCTTCTATCAGCTCCTCTCATGTCAGGGTGAGCTTACCTGTAATGTCTGAGCTGTAATTACAAAAAGACTTGACTCTGCCATGTTTAGCCAGGATACTACCTTTGATGAATATTTTATAGAGGGTTCAAACACACCCACAAAGCAGAGACTGCAGTCATCACCCATATTGTAAATGACAAAGGTTTTTATTCTACCCAGATTCTCTCCAAACTTTGCTCAGATTTGGTCTCAGCATAGTTTATTCTAAGATAATTCATTATTACGTGACGTTGAAGTAAAACGGTCGGTAGGCTCACTTGTCAGTGTTTTCTGAACTGAAACAGAATTAATGGTAGCAGCATGTATCTAAAACTGCTTTTGTACTGATCCGTCAGAGCAGAGAACTCACTACTGTGCACCTTATCCTGACACAGCTACGAGGGAAGGAGAGGTTGAGGGAAAACAGCAGATGAAAATCCATTTGTAAAGGACTCGGTATTAAATTTTGCAAACAGCTGTGCCTGGTCTTGCTGAACACAAAAGAAAGAAAGGGCTTGTTTTTTAACAAAATGAAAGCAATTCGCAGCACATTTCCCCTGAGTTTTCATCAGGAGACACCGCTGTTCTGAACAACTTGACTTTGCATGAGTACTTTCCCCGAGAGAGAGAAAGAAAAGAGAGGAGGGGGGTTGGGGTGAGGCTAAGAATATTGACAAGCTAAAACAAAGACAAGTAAAGCCTGTTAAATTAGCACCACAGGGGATGACAGAACTGTCCAGAGATGATAGTGACATGCTGAAATGAGACATTTTGTAAGCAGTGTACATTAGGAGGCATTCAGCCTAATGCCCTTGGTTAATACAGCTGCAGTGCTGCTCGCCTCATTGTCTATTCAACATGTGAATTAAACATGCTTATCTGCCCCCCGCAATTTACCCAAATTGCTGTGTACACAGTTGGACTAAGGGCGGACATCAGTGTGTGTGCACGGGCGTGTGTGTATGTGTGTGTGTGTCTGCATTGGACCCCTCCCCCTGTAACAGTTTAACCACAACACTCATGTCTTTGCAGTTGGTATTATCAGCACACATGCACACTAACCTTATGTCGCCCATGAGGATATGAACTGCACATCTTCCTATGCTTTAAAAACAATCACTCGTGCTTTCATGAAAATACAGGCTGTTCCTATATCAAGGTGCATGCTGGGAGATGAATGGCTGATCACAGTGACCAGACCGCTAAAAGTATTATGACACTGTCGATTCGTCGCCATACGGCTCCACAGGGAAAATTGTCAACCCGCAGCAGAGTTTTCTTTTGTTTTATTTTGATGTGAGCCAGAGCACCCAGCTGAAAATGATGGGAACAGTGTGAAATCACAGATTAAGTGTGAGTCGGGACACCAGCCGATGAATAGAGCGAAATCCCCGCTGCCAAAGGGAACACAGGCAGAGAAGATGGCAAAAGCTATCTCATGTACCATACCAGCAGCTTTATAAGATTGATGCCACAATTTCCCTTTCTTCAGGCGATTAGTGGTGATAAATTAAGGGTAAGAAAATGAGCTTTTAGTGATGTTGTTTTGTAGTGTGCAGTTATGGTCTGGTTTTACACAGAAAAATTACACAGAATGACAGCTGCAGACACACAGACTGAGTTTAATATAAACAGGATAAGCTTTGTGTTCAAAGGGGAGACAAAGTCACTACCTTTCAACCCTGTTTCATGTTCCTCCTGACCATCCCGTCTTCACTCCATCATCAGGATCTGATGCTCACGTGTCCCAGGATCAGCATGGACACTCTGGCCATTCTGACAGTGCAGTCCTACACACAACAAACTGTAATCCATGACCCTACTGCTGTTTCTTCGGTTTTATATTTATTAATAATTGTGTTCAGAACACTGATTGTGTCAGGGTGCAGATAGCCAAGTGGTTTATTTGTGCCTGACATTCACAGGCGAGTTCAAATCCACACCATGGATGTTGTTCCCTGCTTTGTCTCCAGCTCTATCCACTGTCCTCTATTTTTGAATAAAAGCCCCAAAATAAATCAGTAAATAAAAAAGTCGCCTATAAACAGCTTTAAGTAAACAACGCATTTACCGTTTTTGCTCCACACTCACAAGCACCAGTTTGTTTTTGCCGTATGGTCATCCCATTTGTATTTTTTCTTTGTTGTACATTTGAATATACAAAAAAAAAATCATATTAACTTTATAAATTTAAAATAAAGCCCCAAGAAATGAAATATATTCACGCAAGCCAAAAAAATATGTACATCCCAGTATTATCGCTTTTGATTTCAAAGGCTTCGAATCAACTTCTGAAATAAAAAATGCGCTTCCAGTATAATTGCTTTTGAAAGGCCTCAAATCAACTTCCGGTCCGTTCATGGAATGGGTCCCAACCATAGACTGTATATAGAATGGACGCCGTCTGCCTCCGCCACCACAAGAAGAGCACCCTCTGGTGACGGGCTGCAGTATAAGTCATAAATCCCGCCTCCCCCAGTGATCCTTATGGAGCTGTGGACAAACTTTAGAAATTATTTCCACTGAATATACATTTTTCTCTTCCCTGGTAGCGATGTTGACATGCAGTTATTGTGAGACTGGTTTGTGCTCAAGTCCTCTTTTTTCTGTACAGCTCTGTTTTTAGTTATTAAGGGGTTCATGTTTTCTCTGACTGACACCTGATACAGCCTATGGGCATACAAAATTGCGTAGGTCACCCAGGGGATACGCTGTTTGAGCAGAGCGTCATCACAGCGACTCTCCCTCCGAATGCGTACAATGTTACTGCACAAGTGGTGGGTCTGGGAAGTAGAGAAAATCCTGGAAATACCGAGAGCAACTCGGCTTCAAATTCGTACAATGACGGAAGGCAGTGTCAAGTTGTCTATAGTATCAGTCTATGGTCCTTACTGTGTACTTGAATTAATTTCAGGTCTGCTCAGTGGAGCGGGTCTTTATAGTGGAGGTCTTCAACAAAGGGTCCTCACATCGGCGAATTGCAGCCAGACTGTCTTGGGACCTGACCGGGGTAGGTATGAACGCTCTGCTTTCAGCAGAGGATTATTTTGCTGTTCAACATTTCCTGGTCAGAGATAATGTTCTTCATCTGTGTCAGCAGTCATAATAATTTGGCTGGTAGGTGCATCTACAGAGTGTCCATGGAAACAATAATCAAAACATTGTGAAACTGCTGAACTCCCTCAAAACATCTGCCTCTGGAAATCATGATATTTAGTTTTATTCTGATGAGACAGGGAGTCAATCACTGGTCAAGATCCTGCAAATTCTGTCATTTTAAACAGTTGAGGTTTTCTGTCTCTTTCCTAAACTTTTCACTTTAGAAATCTTGCTGTCTCTTTCATAGAAAAAAATCTGTTTGAACAAATGAGTCTTGTCCTGTGTCATTCTCTGGTCACCTGAATTCCAATGCAGTCCACTACCATCCACCACTCCTGTTTATCAACTATTCACATAATGAGCATCTCTCTGCTTTATGAAAGCTAGACCATCACCCTGCTGCAACGTAGAGTCTGCAGTAAGTGCCCATCATGCCTGAATTTGCTGTGCACTGGTAAACTAACAAAAAACACATTATACTGAAGATGGCACATAATGTGTAAGAGTTTATTCTGGAGAAGTAAGAAAATGCAGTGCAGTATCAGGGGACATTTGCAGTGGCTATAATTAATTCAGGAGGTTAATGACAGTCCCAGTGTAATTAAGATTGTAATTCAAAGCTCTGCTGCAGACTTCATGTGTGACAGCAGATGTATTAACCATCAAGGATCAAACTATTTTGTGCTATAATTATATTCACCAATGTTTGCATTCTGACAATACTTTGTGATAAAAGGTCAATATAGATCTCAATATTTAACTAAATACATGATATACATGTCTTTGTATTCTCAGTTCTCTTTTTCCAAGACATCATATCAGCCAACCGCTTTGCATAGGTACTCTGAACAGCAAACTCATCTGTAGGAGCATACAGAAGAAACTAATCTAAAAGCTGGTGTTGAAACACCATCAGAATTTGTACAGGGGGTGGTCTGTGCATGTCAATTGCAGAGGCTTACCTCCCCCCGCAAGACCAAGACTCATGAAACTAAAAGTAAAAGTTGTATTTGATTTTAGATTACAGATAGATTGTACACTTTATTTTGCATGTGCTATGGTTTTTCAGGCATGATAAGATTATGCAACACCCATTGTAGGGCTTGATTTACATGTCACACTTTTTCAGAGGAAGTTATACATGTGCTCGTAATATTTTCCATCAGAAAGAATAAATGTCAGTCACTGTGTTTGTGCTACAAATAATGGCTTGAATGATTCTTTGTATGTTGGATGCGTAGAAAACTGTTTGCTGATGTTTGCCATATGAAATTTTGTCACTGTAGTATCTACATCTTATTCCTCCTGTCTCAATGATATGAATCAACGTGATTCTGTGGTTTCCAAACACTCAATGCCTCAGTTTAATTTTACATGCACAAATACTTTTGAAAGTGTTGATCTCCATAAAAGCACCTTCACAGGATCAAGCAAAATAACCATAGATATTTAAAAAAAAAAGGTTTCCAGTCCACCAACTTGAATCCTGACTGAAGAGCACACAATATTCAGAGATTTTTCAGCACTTCAGTGGGATATCAGTGCACAGGAATGTGATGCATCTGAATACACTGTCAACAACCCTATAATTTATACATTTGCAGCAATCACCAATTGAACAATTGATACCCTAATCATGATGTAGTGAGATATAGCATTATCTGATTCAATACAGCATGATTCCATGTAATTTAATGTGGTGCAACTAGGGCTGGGTGATATGGGAAAAAGTTTATCAGAATGTTTTTTTTTTTTCATATCAGTCGATATCGATATATATCATGATATAAAAAATGAAATTTAACATTGCTTATTGGTAGCATGTCTTCTACAATACAATAAGCTACTGCATCTGTGAAGTCTGTGTCTCTCTAATGTTTTGTCGTAAGGCGTTGCGCTAGTGAAAGTGGACAACATGGTCGGCTGTTTCGGCTGCACAGGCACCATGCGCTCCTTGCTCCAACTCGGGGTTTGTAACCTTTTGCTCTGCGTGTGCTCCACCACGTGGCACTGCCTCAGGTGGTGAAAAAATTTGAGGTATTTCCCGACTTTGCGAGAACATTTACTCTCGAAATTAATTTTCAATATATATAGTTATCGTTTTATCATCCAGCTCTAGGTGCAACCAAGAAAAATAAATGATGCAGTTGAAAGCGGTTCACTAAGTTTGATAATTTATTAATCCAAAGAAATCTGAGAGGTAAGTTTCCATGTGTGACCATGTCTTTTGTCTTGTAGAAAATGTACAGGTACAAAGGTCTGAGGAAAGCTGGTAGCCCGTTGGTGTGATTTCTGAGAGGAACGCTGTTTTGTCTTTCAGTGTGCATCAGCAGGAGTGAAAACAGACACTTCTTATACACTGAACAGATTAAATGGCATACACTATCAGCAGATTAACCTTTACAATAAATCCCCACATGAGAGTGTGTGCAACTTTTTTTTTCTTCCAACGTTTTTTTTGCAGTATTATAAATGAATACGTTAGAGAACCATTTGGGTTCTGCTTTTCTCTGCTATTTAGGACTGGGTTCATGTGAATTTTAAGGGGTTGGGGCTTCGACTGACCATAAAATAGTCACATTTCAACAGTTTATTTTTTATTTTTTTCCAAAATCATGGAAAAGAAGAAACTGAGCCTTGAAGGTAAGAAAAATTTACTCCACATATGTCGCATTTCTGCCCTGCAGTCATGATTTCTAACAAGCGTCCAGCAGACTGATATCCTGGATTTGAGCACCTAAAATGAGTTTTCCTCTCAGTCAGGGTTCACCCTTTCACACAGTTTGAGGAGTTTTGATATCTGGAGGGAGTCTGATGTAGGAGTGCAATTTAGTCCTGTGATCAGGTTGTCTCCTGATTGTCCCAGCGTGGGGGTCCTCCATGTTGTCTACCTCAGGGGAGACCTAGAGGCAGACTTTAAACAGGCTGGAGGATTCGTGTATCTCACCTGAATTTGGGACGCCTCGAGGCACCGCATAAGGATATGAAGGATGAGGAGATTGTCTGAGCTGGTCTATCACTACAGCAACCCAAACTTCTGCTCCTTTTTATCTCTGTAGTACATTTAAAAACAAAGTTTGATTTAAAGGGAAATAATAAACATACAGATAGACAATGCAAGAACCAAAATAGCAAATACTACTGAGGAACTGACAGTGTGTAAACAGTGAGGACCAAAGATGTAAGACGATGTGAGCAATTATAAGAGACAGAAACAGAAAGGAATAAAAACAACAAAAGATGATCGAGACAAAATAGAAAAAGGAGATAAAACTTTAAGAAGATGAAAGCAGTAAATCAAATGATAGCACTGAAAGAATAAAAGCAATAAAAGTAATAAAAAGATCCAAAAGCCATTGAGGAATTAAGAGAAAATAAAAGAAAATACTAAGACAGGGAAAAGCTTTTTTAGTGTCTGTGTAATAAGGGAAAGAAATTGGAGTAAAAGCCATGGTTATGCATATTTGTTTGTTTTTATCGATCTCTGAGAGAAAATGCATGAGAGAAGAGGATGGCAGAGACAATAAAGTTGTTTATGTCCTCCAGGAATAATCAGTTCATTTAAGGATCCTTCCTGTCATAAATGAGAGCCTTAAAGTGATTTTTTTTTACTGAGTATGTTACTCAGAGGTGATTATTTAATGTAAAGACTCTTGTTTTTCTCTCTTTTTAACTTCCCTGTAGTGTTGTAATACTAGAGTCCAGGTTTCAGGATAATCAGAGATCGCAGACCTTCACAAAATTCTTATGGTTGGACTGATATGCCTGAATAATGCAGTAGGAGATGTCTGTCACATAGAAGACTCATTCAAACCGAATCTGGCTGAAGTGTTCTACACATGCTCCCCTGTTCGCACACTAGACTCGAAACAAAACCTCAGTATAGCATAGAACACTTGCCACCACAGACTGATAAAACATCTGCAGCATCATGGATGATCCTCATGGCGAGGAAATTTTCCATAAAAATTACAGTAATTTTGTGCATGCTGATGAGTTGAAATTCTGATATTGTTACAGCTCTGGCTGGATTTGTAAAAGACTTTAAAGGACATATACTGACACATGAGAGGAATCCGGACATTAAAGGTCCTTACACACCAGCAAATTTGCGGAGCGAAGCGAAAATGCGAAAATATTCGCCGGTCCGAAAAATCGCTTTCGCTTATGTATACCGGGCGACCACTCTGTGGTACACACTCTCTCCCATCGTTGCTCTTGGTGCCAGTGGTGGTGTGTGTCGTGTGAACTGCAGCCGCATGGGTCTGTGACGTCATCAACAACATGACTTTTGATTGGCCAGAGGTCTAGCAGGTCCAGATATTCGCCTGAGAATCTCCGAAAAATTCGACACAAGAGCGAAAAAATAAGACGCTTTTCGCCATGCGGAAAAATCGCCACCGGTGTGGAAGCTTGCATTGACTTTATGCTGTTTTAAAAAAAGGCGAATAAAGGCGAATAATTCACCTGGCAAATTCGCGCCTGGTGTGTAAGGACCTTTAGTCAGATGCTGATGTTATACTAATTGTTGGATTGAGTGACCAAACAGAGAGGTTAAAGATGTTTAATGAGTCAAAGTTCTGATCACGACAGGTTTGCCAACTCCACATCATTGGTCCACTGAACCCAATCAGTTTTTTTAATCATAATTTTGAACTTTTATTGCCTTTATTTGAGGAGGAAAAAGCAGAAAACAGGAGGGGGGAAATGAGCAGGGACTGCCATGTTGGAGCCAGGGCTGTGTGCCTGAGGCATAACCTCCATTTAAGGGGTGTGCATGTAGACCCCTACAGGCTGGTGACCTCCACTTTCACTTTCTAGTCATTTTTTCAGAGGTGAACATTCAGTATGCAAGTCTTCTTTGTTAAAATTGCTCAAAGAGAAAAGTGCCTTCAAATCTGTGGGAAAGTGAATGATTCATCACAGAAGCCACGGAATAATGAGGAAATTCCTTCAACATTCTTCTATAATCAAAAATTCAAATCATTTTAATGAACTCTTTCTCTGCGTCAGTCTCTTTTCATATTAAAGAAATGGTCTTTGTTGGATTTTTCTTTGCTCTCTAACGACTAAATGTCTCTAATGACAAAACTAACTCTGAACTTTATCACATGCAGAATCTATGACTAGCTCTATATGATCCAGTACATCCACAACTCTGCCGCTCACCTACAGACTCCCCCGTCCAGCAGAGCCGCCAACAGCCTTCTGTCCCTGAAAGTATTCACCAACAAAATTCCCCTAACCAGGCCCCTTATGAACCCTCTGACCTATCCCACCCACACACGTCCACCTCCAATGTTCACCTTTTCTCAAAGCACCTTGAGCCAAGCACCAAACCTGAGGCAACATTTTCTGCTTCCTCCCTCTCCTAACACCTTCAAAACTTTCCGACCTGCCAAGGTTCGAATCACTGACAGAAATTCAGGTTTTCAGAACAGTTATATTGCTGGTGTTGCGGTTTTTTGTCCGAGTGTTAATGTGTCACCTTTTTTTCCCCCTGTAAATGTCATTTTTGTGATCTGAGTGTTTTGAAAAGCAAAAATTGAATGTAGCATGTAGTATGCCTTTGCTTCATGTTTGCTTCACTGGAAACCCTTGGAGTACATTCATCAGCTTGAACTAGACCAGAATGGACATTTGATTTTGTAACATTTCCAACCAAACAAGTATTTATTCAGACACAGGGGCTGCAGGAATACTCTCTAAATAGAACAGCTGTGAAAGCTCCCAAAAGCAGCAATGTGAACAGAGGAACGTCACCACTTTGGCAAC
The DNA here is from genome assembly GCA_962446985.1 of Xyrichtys novacula. Lineage (NCBI taxonomy): Eukaryota > Metazoa > Chordata > Actinopteri > Labriformes > Labridae > Xyrichtys > Xyrichtys novacula. The sequence goes on along the minus strand of OY660868.1, from coordinate 24,171,251 downwards.
ACTTTGCTTCTTTTTGGACACTTGCCCCCTATGTACTTCAAAATTTGACAGAAGTGATATTTTGCCAACCGTTGGTGGAAGTATGTGAGTCATGACCAGCTCATGGGTATACAGAGAAGAAGTGTCTGTTTTAGCAGGGAGATGATTTATCTGACAGTGCCAGACTTTCTTTGAAAACCTGCAGCTTTCTAACAGGGATGTGCCTGAATGCACATGAGATAGTTTATAAGGACTACCACTAACTATGTTTTTCAGGACGGATGAAATTGTTGAAGTAAAGTGATACTCAAAGACAGAATCTGGCTAGAGTGGCAATCTTATTTTGACCCAAGAGTAAATAAAAAAGGTGCCACAAAGACAGCAGTTGGTTATCCCCTAGAAATATAAAAGTACCCTTGACTCTTGCTAAATCTGCAAAAAAAAAACGCCATGAAAGACCCTCTTGAGTACCCTTCAAGTGGTGAAAACTTGAACTAGTGCACTAACCGGTGACCTCAACGAGAAGTTGTGTGCCTCCAAATTGTTCAAATTTTAAAATTTCCTCTAAAGTGTGTTTCTATAACAGAGAGAAGTGGTTGAACTTTGCCTCCGAGTCAATTTAAGGCTGGAAACAAAAAATATCCTCACGATGTCAATCTGATCTCTCAAGAGTTATTTTAGTTTGGAATCAAGTTTTTCTTGCGCAGAGAGCCTGTGCCATTAAATAAATGTGTGTGTTGGTCAGAAACTGATATTTCAGAGGCAGGAGGGGTTAGATAAAAGATAAAAGTTTCATTACAGGAAATTAAAAAGCCAGGATTTGCAGATCCTGACCTCCAAACTAAAGGGTTTGTCATCTTAGGTACGGTAATAATGACATGTTTACTTTTAATTGTCTCCTGTCCTCAAACTTTAAAAAGTTCTATATTACTAGATAACTCTTTTAATAAAAGCACAAACTTTTAAGAATTTAAGCATGGCTAGGTTATAACCATCAAATTTATCATCCTTTACTTCAGTCTGCTGTAGTTGATCTTCAGCAAGTACAAAAAATAGTGTATGAAACTGATCCATTGGTGTTCACGTCATTCAAATTTAGTACATTTCTGCACTCATGACCCAACACAAAGAAGCTACGGACAAGTATAAACACATAAACTGTATTTATATTCTCCGAAATATGTATGAAGATCAAGAGCAGGGATACCACTACTGCCTTGTTGGTGGAGCAGGTGCCCCACGTACAGCCTCCCCAAAAAAGTGTATCTGGTGAGAAAGTGACAGGGATCATAACAATAAGGAGTAAAAATTTTAAAAGTAAAAGAAAGTATAAATCATAAACTATAAATCCTTATACCCCACCCCAAGAACCACGAGAAGCATGTTGTAATTTTTTTTTTTTACTTATTTGATTTTGTTCATGAAGGACACAGTGCTTTTTAGTGGCTCATTACAGTTCAAGAAACTCAGGCAGTTTAGTTAACAATTCAAAAGTTAAACCCGCTTTGTGCCATTGAGTATTAATAATATTAATGATACTAATAAGTTCACAAGGTCACCAGCTCACTTTAATTGTCATTAGGCCTAGAAACCACATAGAGTCAATCGAACCCAATGTTCTGACCCAATTATTCGGTTACTCTCAGAAAAATAACTTATAATTATAAACCCATTCAAATAACCCTCAAATTGGGTTACAATAGAATCCACATGACCCAAGAAATGGGGATGGATCTGAAAAATAACCCAGAAATTTAACTCAACACGTAAAACCCAGGAATTGGTTTGAAGAAATATCCTGTGTTTTTAGAATGTGAGTAGATCTTACCACAATTCATATGTTAGTAGATCAGGTAGACCCGGTTAGTAGATCAGGTTTCCATCAAGTTTGCTCGTGTCTTCCACACGCAAACCTAAGTAGATCAGGCCCTATGTGTTTTTCTTACAGAGGACAGAGGTTTGAATGACTCCTTTTTGTCTGATTACCTGCAATTGCATCTGCTAACTAGGTTGAAGCCATCGATACAAGATTATAGACTGCAAGAATGACCCCAGACCTTTGGATGAAACTGAATTAAATCAGTTAACTCAGTGCTTGCTAAATAGGTGGCCTTCTGTCTCATACCTCAGTCATGTATTCAGACCACGCTGGTGCAGCAGAGCAGCAACTGTTTAGAAAATCAATCCAAAAGTCAGGATCATAAAATACCTTATGTTACATTCATTTTATTCCAGAATCAAGACACTGGTCAGAAGTGCTCTGCTCAGTTTGCACGACCATGAAAACGGTTTTGAAATGGCAAATAATAGAATTTAAGTTTGCAGCTGCACTACATTACAATTAAGGATTTATTTCCAGCAAACGATGAAAGCTAACATTTTGCCATGACATGCACCTGGAGCAGCTTGAAATACTGGAGTAAACTGATTGTGAATGATGTGTAGACATGCCCATGACTTAGCTTTGCTTTATTCATCTATAAACGGTCCTGATGCTGAAAGAGACAGTAAGCAGACCTGAAACATCAATGACAGACTAGGGCCCCGTTGGGGCACTGGCGGGCCCGAGCCGTGTCGCGCCGCCCCCAGCGCGACCGCCTACCCCTCTTGATCGCGTCACACTCAAGGTCCAAAGATGGTGTGCGCACTTGTCTGTGGTCATTTACCATTATAATGAATGGGAGGCGCAGTTTCTACCAAAACGCTCGCTGCAGACAAACTCCATGTCCTTTAAGTCTGGACCATGAGTGAGGGCACAAACACAGCTAGTATATATCCAAATGGCAAGTTGCTCCTCCTTTCGGTTTTGCCGAGAGAGCGATGCTTTTGAGCCATTGAGCGATGGGCAGGAAAAACTTGACTTTTTCTCCTGCCATGGGGGGGCGCTCTTTTGGGGAGAAAAAATTCCTTCACAAATGTGTTGATGGCTGGACATTGCATCATCCTAGAAAACTTGGAGGCCAGTGAGGACAAAAATAAAAAGTTATAAGACTTTTAAAAATGTGGATATTTGGGTCCTCTTTGGCACCCCCTAGAACGTAAACCGTGGGGTGCAGTGTCATGATTTGTACAACTTTGAATGGCCATGGGGTGTAGATTGACCTGAGCAAATTTGAAGCCGATGGGACAAAAGCTTTAGGAGGAGTTAGCCACATTCCAATGTGTGCGAATCGGCAAAAAATGCGAAATAGCCCTTTAACCGTACATTGAACAGATACGCTCGCATTGACTTTTTCGTAGATCTTATTGAGATACATGTGTGTGTCAAATTTTGTGTCATTTTGAATAAGCGTAAAGGCGTGACAGTCAACAATGTGTATTTTCGCCTTAGGAGACAAGAAAAAATGGACTTTTTTCTCCTGCCATGGGGGGCGCTCTTTTGGCGAGTAAAAATTCCTTCACAAATGTGTTGATGGCTGGACATTGCATCATCCTAGAGAACTTGGAGGCCAGTGAGGACAAAAATAAAAAGTTATAAGACTTTTAAGACTGTGGATTTTTGGGTTATCTTTGGCGCCCCCTAGAACGTAAACCGTGGGGTGCAGCGTCATGATTTGTACAACTTTTAATGGCCATGGGGTGTAGATTGGCCTGAGCAAATGTGGTGCCGTTGGAACGAAAGCCTTCGGAGGAGTTAGCGAAATTCCAATGTGTGCGGATCGGCAAAAAATGCGAAATAACCCTTTAACCGTACATTTGACAGATACGCCCGCACTGACTTTTTTGTAGATCTTATTGAGATACATGTGTGTGTCAAATTTTGTGTCATTTTGACAAAGTGTAAAGGCGTGACAGTCAACGATGTGTATTTTCGCCTTAGGGGGCGCTATGGAGCCATTTTGCATTTGATTTTTTGGGCGACTTCAGAATATCGAATTTTTCACCAGGCCCGGTCGTCCTGCCAAATTTCATGACTTTTCACCAGTGGGAAGTGGGCCATTTTCCAGTTCAAAGGGGCAGAAAAATAATAAGAAGAAGAAGAAGACAGTAAGCAGACCTGAAACATCAATGACAGATTAAACCTGATAGACAGAGAGGTGATATATTGTATATGACAGAAGAGGTGTTGGGAGCAGTCCTCAGAGGGTTTTAACATTTTCAAAGATGGACTTTTTAAACCAGATATTATGCCCTTCACAATGACACAACTCTTCATGATTGTCTTAATCGGTCACATCCTGTGAGCCCAGCACTCAATATCCCCAGGCTGATTAATCTGACTGATCAAACTGTGAGACTGTAGGAGGGCGTAAAGTTCATGCTGGACTTTAATTTCACAGGGTCAGTTTGTATCCTGCTTTTAGAAGATATTTTTTTGCGAAATGTGAGTTATTTTTTTCTGCTTTCAGTATCATCATTTACCCAGGCACTAAGAGGCTTGAAATTTTGAAGAGGGGGAGATGTAGAGGCTAATTTGATATTGAGGAAGCTATCTTTTAAATTGATTCTCTGCTCATATATTTATTTAAGACGTCAGCTGAAAACAAATTAGCTCTGTTAGCTTAGTGTCCTCTTCATTTGGAAGAGCCTGTCAAACACAGGGAACATCAGAGTCCCAAGAGACCGGTCCATTTAATTGATTTATTGATTTATCAGGTTGTTTATTTGTGCATTAATTTGCATGTAATTGTACCTGTTGAAACACTGTGGCTGCAATAATACTCAGAGATGGAGCATAAAACAATTAAGTCCATTGTTATGACTCATCGTGTTGAAGAGTTGGGACCTCAGAATGAATTTTAATGCTGAATAATAATTATATAGGACAGTCTTCACTATGCAAAAGTGTGAAAAAGACCAGCATATGAGAACAGTGACAGTAAACGAATGCAAAATAATCAGACTACAAAAGGAGCTGAGCGAGTAAATACCAAACAAAGCAAAACAAAAGAAAGCAAATCAATAAAAAGGAAAAGATCAAAGCAAAAAAGAAGAGGAAAGAAAGAGGAACGGAGTAGAGAATAAAGGTTTGGTTTGAGGGAAAGGAGAGAACAGAGAGAGGGAGTTATGTTGATACTTGTATGGGTATGTCTGTGTTGTGAGGAAAGAGGAGGAGGGTGTGCAAATCTTTGTAGGATAATGTCTGTAGTAGTGGGACCTGACGGGTTTAAAATATCTGTACATCTGGAAGAGCTCCATATGAACTGAATTACCAACAATGAGACATGAAACTACGTGAACTAATGAAAGCATCTGTAACACCCTTTTCTTCGTGCATCCTTTACCCTTCATGACTCATGAATTTGAGTAGCGTCTAAGTTTAGCCCTCATTATGAGTACTATTTTATTGCAATCATGGTCATCTGTCATCCTGTTTTTTTTTTAATTACTTCCCACTTGTTAAACACATTTTCTTAAAGGGATATTCCAGCGTAAAATTAATTTAGGGTCAAACACACCGTAACACCAAGTTAGACACCCCCTCAAGAGATGAATGTTTCTGACTGCTTGCTTTTCTAGTTATAACAACTTTAGTAATGACTGCGTGATAGCAATACACAGCGGTCTATGGAGCCATAAACAAACCTCAACCAAAACGCCACTCTATAGCCACAAATAATGCTCAGAACAACACCTAACTTCATCAACAGTACATATAGGGTCCCAGCCACAGTACTAGCCACCAAACATCTTTTTAACTCTGCCTGATTTCTTTAACAAAGAGACTAAACACAACTCACCTACTCTCTTCCAGCAGCCGCTTGTTTGTAGCAGACCTTAGGCCAGTCCATTATGGACTGCTGCAGGGTGACACAGCTCATGGAAGAACATTTATGATCACGGAAATGCAATCAGACCGAAACACTAAGGCAGAAGAACTACCGCGTCCTCAGACCACGGTGTATCGCTATCCTGAGGTCGTTACTAAAGTTGGTAAAACTAGAGGAGCAAGCGGTCGGCAACATTCATCTCTCAAGGGGATGTCTAACTCGGTGTTACAGTGTTTGACCCTAATTAATTTTATGCCGGAATTTCCCTTTAGTGCCAATTTCTCCTCTCTCTCTCTCTCTCTCTTCCGTGTGCATTGTGCTCATTGGTCTGCATAAAGTACATATCCACACTGTCCTAATATGGTGTTGATTGGGTAATTATGGGTGGAGATTTATGCTGATAAGGGGCTATCTGTGAGGGGTGCTCATGTTGGCCCAGTCTTTGAGTTTGGTAGGTACAGTCGGATTTGTGTGGGTGTGATGGCTCCTGGTTGTCAATTGTCCAGTTGATTACTGACAATAATTGATTGCTAATGGTCTGGAGTGAGAGAAAGATTTTTAATGAGTAATGTTCAACACTTCAACACCTGATATTTTAACAAAAATGTTTGAGTGTCATCCCCCGCTCTGTCTGTCTGAACTGCTCAATAAAGGATAGCAAAGAAGACTCAATGTTTTCAGAAGCACCCTCAGCTCTTTCATTCTGCAACCAAGCCCCCTTTGATAATTTTATCAGGGCTTGTGTTGCAGCCGTATAACAGAAGCTTCTCCTTGGAAATGACAACATTTCAGTCTGAGTAATTGTGAATTCATGCTGTGACCGTGAAATAAATGGGCACATTCCTCTGGCAGGAATCCAGACCGAGTATAAATTCAAACTATTCTGAGCAAAATGTCACTCAGTGAACCCTCTTTCAATCATTTTCCTTTTACTCCAAAACTCACTTTCCACCCAGCCTGTACTCTCCTGAGGTCTGTACCATTGTACCAGCAAGATGTCCTTGGTATGAATAGCTGAACACATGTTTAAACTTTTCCCCTGCCCCTCCTAGTTGGCCTGCGACTCTCCTGTGTGAAATAACCAATACAGAAAAAAATATAAAAAAAATTCATAAAGGATGAAAAAATTAGTTTCCAACAGGTGCAGAGCTTCAGGGCATTTTTGAATCATGTTTGCATAAAGGGGTATGACTTCATTTTCCTAGGACAGCATCATTAATGGTTTTGACACACAGTTTTAGGGAGTACGTGAGAAATCCTGAAAGTTTCCAGTCTGCAGCTCAGTATTTGAGACAAATGAGAGGGACTAAGGCTGGACAGAATACACCAAAGCTAAATGTGTCTACATAATGACACAATGTGATTGTTGACCAGGTATGATTTGTACATGCATGCTAATGGTACTGATGGTTCAACCAGCTACTTTAAGAACTTAAAGTAGGATGACCACACATCCTCTTTTACCCGGCCATGTCCTCTTTTTGGGTTGCTGTCCAGCCTTGTGCAGGGGAGGTGATAAAATGCTTCAAATGTCTGGGGTTTTGTATGGAGTTTGTGTCATGTGGACTTACTGAGTTAGAAGCGCGTAAAAGACACTCGATCCGACCGGAAAAACTCTCAAAATTTACTTTGTGACTCCGCCCCTGCGTAGTCGTGTCCTCTTTTTTGGGAAGTCAGAATATGGTCACCCTACTTAAAGTCCCCCTCTGATCGTATTTGTTTTTTCTTTTAATACATGTTACCTGTGTCATTTTCAAGGGCTTTTCTTCTGCAGAGCTCCAGTAGCTCATTAGCAATTCGTCCCTGAGTCGTGGGCGGAGACAGTGCTGCTCTGCAGACTCCTCTTCACACTAGCTTGCAGCCTAACATTGCCAGTGCAGTAGAAGTAGCGAGTAATATAGGAGCTATTCAGCTCTGACACTAATGTCTTTGGGGACATGATAAAAGCTAATATCATAATTAGCTTTCTTATAAGCGTTGCAATCCGCTAACGCACACACTTGTTCCGCAATCGCTGTCTCTACTTCTCTGAGTCTGGCCTGCAGAGTGGGTCTTTAAGACTGTGAAGCAACAAAGATTGTTGGTCTGTAAGTGATTTTGCCAGTGGATTTTATTTATATCAATTTACATTTTGTTAGAATGGAATTTATGTCAAAACTCTGGCAGCGCAGCTCATCCATGTCTCGTATAAGTATTGATTTTTGGCCACACATTTTAAGCTCTTGATCATTAGGATCCAAATTGTAATCTTGATTATTTCCAAACTGTTTAACTATTATACTATGAAATCATTAAAGGGAGGGTATTATACATTTTTCCAGACAGTTACTGACAAAGGACAGAAAACATGATTTAGTTAAGTCCCTGAAACAACAACATTTGAGTGGAGGTCTTTGCAGGAGAAATTGAGAGTTAAGAGCTGGAATTGAGATAACATCCAGATTAAACAGCCTCTTCAAAAAGCTAGAACGAGTTTACAGATACAATCTGTATGCAAAATCTTTAAAAAGACATGAAAACAACAATTCAAATCAGTTTATACCTCCATGAATTTCTTTAATTTTCGTACTGTAATTGTCTGTGTTATGCTCCCAACAAAAATGAAAAAAGAGAGACAGCAGTGTGAAAACAAGGAAACCTTTATTGGCTGTTTTTTTATTTCGAGGTATGTGATGTTGCCCTTTGTTTGTCTGTAGGAGCACAATCCCCTTTGAAGGCTTACATCATCTCACACTTCATCTTCCTCTTGTGGAAAATCTATCTCTGCTCTCACACTTTGCTGCCTGTACATTTTCAGGGGAAGGACTTGAATTTGTTCTGCACTCTCTCAAATATTTTAGCCCCATTTGTTGCATAATGCATGAAGAGAGTGTTGAGAAAGCAGAGCTGCACTTTCCTCCCTTGACTGAATTTACAACTCAAGTTCCAGTTGTTGAATAAATGACACCGAGAGCAGCTTCAGACATCATGCAGGTGGGTTTTAAACTCGATACAATGCCTGTAAATCACGTATGAACAGGGAGCACTGTTCACACAGATGCAGTGTTTCCCTGACAGCAGAAAGAAATAGAATCACATCTCCTCTGCATGTTTGTGTAATGTTCGCCACATCCTCACCCGAACACTCTCAAAGTCACACACCCTCATATTTACATGACAGGAGAGATGAGACTAAAAAGCTCTTCAGGTTGTTTTATGTATTGTTTCACAACATGCAGGAAAACTTTAGACAGAACATGAAAACACTTTTAGGAATGCAACATGGTTCATCCTGGAGACTTTAATGCTGAAATAGTTCTATCTTCAATCCAAGTTTGTAGCATAGCAGTGGCTGAATATATCAAGTTTGCTGCTCATGCTGGTAAAGACGCCTGTTCAGAGAGGTCAGAAATTAATATATGAACATAAGAAGGGTGATAGTGGTTCTTTATATTAGTTGTCACTTGCCTTACCACAGAGGAATAACAAAGAAGAAGCAGTCACTGAAAGCAGCTGGCTTGGCCCTAACCATACCCTGCTGTTATGAAATGGTGTTTAGTGGCAGCTGTGTTTGTACTGGAATGAGTGCTCTGTCTTTGAGTGGATCTTTGTTTTCTGCCAGGCAGGTAGAGACCAGTGGTTGGCTGGTCACAGCAATCCGGAGAGCAACTATTGGATTGGCCAGCTCCTTGGTGTGTCTTTCCCTTCAAAAAGACCAATCTGGTAAACAATCACTGGCCTCCCATCTGACAACAGCAGCTCAGTTCTCAAACCCCTCTTTAGAGAACTTGTATCCTGTGTGTAAATCATGTTGCTAGAGATGACAGACGATTGTTAAATGCACAGTCTGTATCTCCCAAGTTAAAAAGCTTTTAGATTTTGTTAAAAACAGAGTGAACTCTATGGATTATAAAGTCACACATGGTTAAAAAGAACAGTGTCAATCTGTGCTTAATATAGAATAGATGCTGTCTGCCTCCTCTCTGGATGAAGCCTCCGTGAGAACAGCACCCTCTGGTGACGGGCTGCAGTATAGGTCAGTCTGTCCAGCTCCATAGTTGAAAGTTACTAGGGGGTTCATGTTTTCTATGATTGACACTTGATATAGCCTTTGAGCATACGAAGATTGCATAGCTCACCTGGAGGATACGCTGTTTGAGCCGAGCGTCATCACAGCGACTCTTCCGCCGAATGCTACCCTGCAAATTCAGTAAATACCCGTGAATACTGAAAGCAATTTTGCGTCATATTTGTACAGTGAAGGAAGGCAGAGCCACTTTGTCTGAACTATACACACTAAAAATTGTGCAAAACCTCCCCCTTGTGGTATCATAGCAGCCACAAACTGAGTGGATCCAAACTAGCTAGACAGTTTAATTTTACAGTCATTGAAATGAAACAAAACTTCGGTTATGTTCAATCTTCAATCAGTATCTTCACCAAACCTTAACAAACACCTCAAGGCTTTGGTACAACAAATACTCCTTTATTTACTTAAAAAAGGGTTTATTTTATAGAAACCCAAGACAAGCACTATCATTTGGAGCACCCCCTTCTGGCTGCAGCAGGCATGATTTATTATCATATATCACAAGCATCAATGCTAAGAGACTCAAGAGGTAGATCACAGATAAAATGACTCTGACCTGAGAATATTTGACAATTTTAATTTCAATTATTCTGAGTATTTTCACCTCTTTGAAGCAGTGAAAAGCCAATCTAGCATTAACTTAGTAAGGTGCAGGAGCATCCAAGAGGTCAAATGTGAGAAAGACGGATCAGTAACCCTCAATGAATCGGTATTTTTAACCTCTCATGACTTCGACAGTTGTTTTTCATAACATGTCTAGCAATGAATTCACTTCCTCATGTCACTGAAACTGTCTTTACTGTTAATAAATTAATTCATAACGTCTTTGCAAATCATCGCAATGTCATACCATCACTTTTGTTAGAAATGAAACAACTTGATAGAAAACAGCAATAGAAGAGTTCACAGGAAGCATGCAACAAACAGGCAGAAAAATGAAGCTTTACTTTCCCTGAGTGGAAATCACCAAAACCAAATGATACAGGAAGAAAACACGCTTTTCACTCTGAAAATATCTTTTGTTGTCCACTGCACAGACTGTGGGACTGTCTGAGTAATTGTTATTTAATTATAAAAGGGAATGCAGAAATCCCAGGGACATTAAAAAACTGACACACAATAACACCCTCAATTCTTTCACACATTCAGCAACTCTCACCTGTCTCACCTCCACACCCACACTGCATTGTCAGGCTCAGCTGTGGAAAACTGGATTTCATGCAGCTCGGGGTGTTAAGCTGTACTGGTGCAACAAGAATTTCCTCTTGTAGGACAATGAATACAAGTCAGGTGAGAAACAACACCTGTAAGCTAAGAAGGGATGCTCCAAAACATCTGTCCTCTTCTTGATTATAGTCGTCTTGACAGATATTTACTGATAAAATGGAGAATAAGTGAGTGATTACAGGCTCACAGTGAAGTCACCCAAGCCCCCTACAGCTAAAGGAACTACAACAAAAGGAAAAGGTAACCTGACAATGGTATGCCTCTTGTGAGAGGAATGAAGAACAAACCTGGTGACTACAAATGCCCATCTTCAGAAAACACTTTAGAGACAGTTGTTAAAACCTGAAACAGATGCCAAAACATGGCATGACAACAAAAGCATTTTGACATCAAACATGGGAAGTAAAGAGACAAGACCAAAGACAAAGAAAAGGAGATCTGCTCACTCTGGGAAAGTGTCCTTGCTCAGTGGGAGACAAACAACAGGCTCAGAGCCGCTGGGAGGAGGACAGCAGTGAGATCAGAACTGCTTCTGGAAGAGATTAAACAACGATCACGGGAGAGACGAGGAGTGGAGCTCAGGAGAGACATGGCCAACCATACTCAAGGAGGTGGAAGAGAAATGGGGGGGAGCAAGGTTGACAGAGCTGGACGGGGTGAGGACCAACTCTTTGGCAAGTGGCAAACTGGCAAACCTCCAGATAGACAGACAGGCGGAGGGCTGATGGCTGACAGAAAAATGCATCTCGGTGAAGAGGAGAGGAAACAATATGAGGAAATGGGATTTACAGTAACAGGAAAATAAATGAAATCATGTTTCATGATGGATTAAGATCCTGTCATTCCTCAGCTGACTACTGCTTGATATTCAGGTCAAGTTGGTCCAGGTGATTTATCTTGGATGGTGTCATTTTGGGCTGTCCTGGTATCAGATTTTCATCCAACGGTTGTTCCCCTGGTGTTTCCTGCTGTGGATGGACTTGATAAGGTGAAAAAGACTGAACAGAGTCAGCAAGGTTTCAAAATTGAGTTTCCTCTGAGGTCTGTCTGGGCTCAGGGTCAGAAGCTCAGACATCTAAAGAGAGCTCGGAGTGAGCCACTCCTCCACACTGAAAAGAGCCAATTAAGGTGGTCCGGTCATGACATAAGGGGGCCTCCTGGACCTCTCCTTTTCAAGGTGTCCAACTGGAAAAAAGGAGAGCCCCAGTGCTTGTCAACAAGAGAATACATCCGATTTTGCCAGGGGACTCATTGGGATCCCCCAGGAAGAGCTGGGAACTGTTTCTCGGGGGGAAAGAGATCCCGGTCTGGAGAGAAAACTTGTTTAATGTGATTTCCCTGACAGACTGGGAGAACCTGCAGAGACGTGAATGAAGGTGAACCTGCTGCGATTGGTGATGATGTTGGAGCAGATTCAAAGAAGCAGAATAATAATTCATAAAAAAATAAATAAGAAAAAAGACCCCAATTTTTTTATTACTTAGACTGTGCATTAAATACTTAATGTCAGTGAGGGTTCAGCTGGTTTAGCTCAGAAAAAGAGTTGGACTTTTTCTCAGGGTTACATTCATACAGAGATCACATGGAATAAAACTTGGATATAACTTTACTAAAGAGGCTGAATCAGCTGTTCTTTCACTGGAGTCTTCTTTTTTCTTTAAGGATACAAGGCTTTAGAGGCCAAATATCTGGATATCTGCCACCACTTCTTTACTACATGGCCAAAACAAGGACTTTGGACATGATGAAAAGAGACTAACCTGATGAAAATCACAGAAAAGAGAAATCAAGCCTCATACAAGGTGATCTTTTGTGAAAGAAAATTGATGCTTCTATGTTATGTTTAAGGGTAAATCTACTGGCGTTCTTTCTTTCTTACTCACTGATGGAGCAGAGTTTTTTTTTTTCTCTCTTTTTTTTGTGTGATGATTTGTATTACAGTAAAAGGCCAGTCAACTACTTATACAGTTTATATAAATCACTGAGAGCCAAGGCCAACCTAAACCTAGCAGTGTTTTCTTTAGAAAAGCTTTGTATCCATCAGAAATACTCAGAGTTGAGTTTTAGCTCTTTGTAGCATATTTTTCTTTTTTGCAGTACCTTCCACTGTTACATTTCTTTTAGACTTTAATTTTATTTTATTTTCCCGTTTGCCCTATTTAAAACACATATACGTATGTCTCTATGAAGGTGGTTGAGGTAAGTGAAAAAGAGAAAAGACTTGCACTAAACAATCAAGTGATTTGCAACAGATCTATTATCAGGCCCTTCAGGTTACACCTTCTGCATGAAAGCAGTTTAAGATGTGAAAAATAACTTAAATCAGATATAAATAATACTGCGTTTTTTTTTTCAATAAAATAATTGTATTGATTTGGTTAGAAAAAATAGATGGCAGAACAGTCTCTAGGAAAGCAAAGTATGATTTCTTTTATCATATTTTTATATCTATGTTGATATTTTCTTGATTTTGTCTGTTTTGCCAAAACACTCAGCACGAGGTTTTCTTACAAGGCCACAAATCCTTGAAAATCATTTTTCTGCCTCTCTGTGTGCTGTAAAGTTTCATCTCCTCTGCAAAAGTACCTCACATATACAATACACTGCTTTTATTGCCATTTGAATGGATATTGGATTTTCTGGCTTTTACATTCCTCAGAATAAGGGCATATTACTTTGGCAGAAAGATGGATGAACTGTCTCATTTTCATTTTAATGAAAACAGATGGAAAGAATCAGCGGCAGCACAAACACTGTTTCCAGAGCCTGGTCTGATACCATTATGAATTTGCCATTTTGTAATAGCTCAACAGTTTGCTAATGGCTCTGCTGGTGTTACAAAGAGGAATCTGAAGGATTATAGATGTGTGTCGACTTCACATGAATCCTGACAGTCAAACATACACAGCCTCTTCTTACCTAAACTCAAGGGCAGCTCAGCACACCATGAACTGATATGCTAATGCTGGATGTCATGCGTGGACATCATAATGAGTCATTTAGCGGCTGACTTCTCTCATTTCTGTTGACACCACTGAGGACAAGGATTCCTCCTGTCTCTCTTAACTCTTCATGTATGGATTCATTATGAGCTGATTGAAGGGAGAAGACTTCAGTGAGGTTTTGGAGTAGAAAGATTCAAAGACCCAAATCTTTAAAAGAAGGTCTGAAGTGGGTCTGAAGCCCGGGATCGTCACTCAGTGCCCTCAATCTATTGCAGGCTGTTTGAGGGGCAGGGGATGAAAATAGTAAAAAGGGCACCAGTGCGCTGAAAGTTGTGATTAATTACCACCGACGTCATGCAGCATTTCAGAGGACATGTTGCAGCTCATCAACTTTTATGTTGATTTCCAGAGTTCACAGCAGACCTGATTCTGGTCGGTCACATCTAAAAATGGGCTAGTAGGTACTCTGGAGGTTACAGATCTGGAATAGCTGTTTAAACCTTGAACACCCAGAGCATTGAGTTAATTTAAACGTGTATAATTGGAAGGGGTGATTTCTGGTGAACACTGAAGCAAAACTACATATTCATTGTTAACAAAAACGACTCTTAGGTTATATCGTCTGGAAGCCATCCAGAACACATTTTGTTTCATCCTTTTTATGAGAATCTATTGAAACAAATCTTGTATTTTCCACAGAAAGAGCACCACAGATATTTTGTCTGTTTGTTTGACTGTCAAAAGCATCCAAGAGGGCACCTTGGCGTCACTTTTACAGACTAAATACCACCTTGAGCGCAGTACTGATCTTGTGAGCCTCTTTACTTTGCTCTACAGGTCTTTGCGGACAAGAAGCTGTGATGCATTATCTTTTGTCTTTGGAAAACCGATAAACACAAGGACAATGATATTTGAAACAAATGCTTTCTTTCTTAGTTATTAGGTAAAACTGTTTGGGATTCAGTCACCTGTTTATATCTGATCAAATCTAAAGATATAAAGTAGCTCCACATCTTAACAAACTCTCCCTGAATCAGATCAAGATGCAGCTCAATGTGTGTTTAACTGTATAAATATGTGCAAATGCTATCGGTTATTTTCATTTACGTGATCTACTGCACTGGCTGAGTTTATGTTTCATTTCTTCTCCATTGTGTTACTGGAGCAGCACTTAAAGAATCATATTGTGAAAAGTCAGCAAAAAAAAGTTTCTCTCTAGGTTTTAAATGAGACTTTGTTAATGTTTAATGATGTGCAGCACAGAGACAGGTCGGCCAAAAAAAGGCACCCAAAAGAGACAATGGGAGGGAATTAAAACATTGGGGATGGAGAGAAATTATGATAAGAAGTCCATATAAAAGAAAAAACCATGTCAACTTATGTTCTATTCAGTTCTATTAAGATTAATATGAGCTTTTGTTAGAAATTAGCAGGGGAAAGAAAATTGAAATGCCTCCAAGGCAGCATTTATAACTTTATAGAATTTAATGCAGTAGTTACACAGTGTGAGTGCTGAGGAGACCAAACAGAAGGAAATAGAACGAAATAATTGAATGACTCTTGTGGTAACTGGTCATTTCTGAATTCAAGTTGTTTTTATCTACAAGTGCTTTAACCTACACTGCGAAATAATTGGACCTCATTAGTAAATCCATCACAGCATTTGGTTATGATGCTCAATTTCAGGAAATATGTTATACATTCAAAGGGTCAAAGATGGCCTAAGTATCATTTGCTTTCAGTTTTGGATCATTTTCATTGCATTCAGATTACTGCAGACATGTCTGAACCACAAATTGTGAGAAAAACAGACCCAAAGCATTTAAGTCAAAACATAAAGAGCTCTTCCAGGTGCCTGGCTAGAGTATAGGTCATAGAGGTAATCTGCTATATTATGATAGAGGAGGCATTGATTACTAGGTCAAATGCAAAGCAAGTGACTCCATCAGCCAGATCACTTCTTTGATAAGTGCATCTGTAATTTATTAATAATAATAATAATAATAATAATAATAATAATAATAATAATAATAATAATAATAATAATAATAATAATAATAATGAGTAACAAAGAGAGGGGGCAGCTATGGAGAAAGCCCGTTCCCCCCAGGTTCGGTGTTCAGTCCTCAGAGCAGGAGTGAGATGGTACTACAAGGTTAATGATGCTGGATGAAGGCGTGAGGGTGGAATTATCAAAATTGAGGCACAGGTTCTGAGCTAATTAGGTGAGTGATTTAGGGTCAATGATTATAATGTTGAATTTTACTGGAGTTTAGTCGAAGAAAGTTGGTTTGTATTTGTGATTTTATTTCAACGAGGCGGTTGAAGAGTGTAGACCAGGTGGTTAGAGTTATGAATTTGGTGGAGATGTAGATCTGGATGTCATCAGCGTAACAGTCTTTACATATGATATTGCCAAGGGGGAGCATGTAGAGAATGAAAAGGAGGGGGTTGTCTTCCCCTGTTTCATGAATATGCAGCATGTATGCAAATTATCAGAACACGCAAAATACTGTGATGAAAAGGTGCAAATGGAATTATTCAGCACCCGCGATGTGATTTATCAAACCCTGACACCGATCGCGGTCTGTGTTTTTGCGTCTATATTTAGCACGTTTGAAAGGCAGGTGCAAACTGGCACAGCATTACGCGAGAGGGAGGCATGGGTGCAATGACAGACAATGAAAAGAGAGTCTTCTGTGTGCAAGTCAACATATTTTGACTGTCGGAAATAAAATAAAAAAATAGTAGAGTGTTATTTATAGTAATGTCATTTTTTAAGCTGCTGGATGACCTAAGGGCTGATTTGGAGCCAGACACAAAAATGATCCATGCCATATCTCCTATGGAAAAAGTCCTTGCAACACTGTTTTTCCCTGCGTCTGGATCATTCCAGCACACCATCACAGTAAATGCGTCTCCCAGAGTAGTTTTTCTGGTGTGCTGTCCAGAGATTGAATGCTATGTCACACAGAATGGGGAAGTATGTCCCGTTCCCACACACTCGGGACACAGTAAACGCCACAAAAACACAGCTTTTTTGCAGTTGCTGGCTTACGCAAAATAATTGGTGCAACTCCATAGTTCCGAGCTTCATTTTTTCGTATATGGCAACTTTGCTCTCCTGAACTCTTTGTGGTGACTGACAGCCAATACAGCACAAAAACTCCTTGTTTAAAAAAGGTGGTCCTCACCATTTTTTCACCTTTTATTAATTGGGCACACAATCATAGTCGATCACTTGCAACACACCCACTAATAGCATGTGGAGTTTTTTTAGTTTGCACACGCAGTTTAGCATTTGTTATTTGGGATCCCAGTAGATCAGGCCCTGAGTGTCTGTCATAAGAAAAAAGCAACTTTCTTAATCACCAGAAATTTCACACTACAGTGTTAAAATAGGCGAAGCAGGGTCTGTTAAATAATTATGTTTAATTGTTACAGCAGGTAACAAAACCATTGTATGTTACATATGTTGTAAGCATAATTACAACATACTGTATAGGACTTTATTATGACACTCAATGCAATTAAAGGTCATTTTGAGTCGAGCCTGGAACCATGCTGTTAATTAATGCAGCCTGTTTGTACATTACAAATCCAATGGATTTGTCCAACACGGTAGATCCATTGTTTTAAATACACTTGGCTGCTTCATCAGCTGTCGCGTAGTTAGACAAGCGATGGATCTGTTTGTTGCACCTTCACCTCCCCTGTCATATCTCCCCTTTGCATATACCATTGTTTTTTCTGGGACCTGTGGCCTCTATGTGCTAATTAAATTAAAGGATCGTCACGTGCTGCAGCCTGAGCAAGTGTATCCTACTTTAGTACTGTCATATGTATGTCACTGTTCATTCAATCTTGCAGTGAAATATGAGTTAGAAATTATATCCAACTTTTCTGTATGTTAGTAGCAGTAAAGGATGAATATTTCCTTCCCTGTAAATGAGAGTATTTATGGTCCAATTAACAGCTTCAGGGGTGGCTTCATTTCAGAGGACGGGGACATTTGCCTCTGCAGTGTTATAACTTTTCTCACTTCAGATTAGTACTTTTTCACTGAGCTAGTGTAACTCACTGAATGTTTTCATTTAATCAGAACAATGTGGCATTTAACTTGATAGGCAGGAATCCGATGAACCACAAGGCTCTCTATTCTGCCGGACAGGTTTGTAGATACTCTCCTGAAGGATATCATTCACACGTATTTCAAAGCACATTTTAGTAGGACCATGTGAACAGTGAGTGGCCTCACGTCAGAGATAACTGGCCAATTAGACCCGGTTGTGTGTAAGTTGAACCTCTGTCCGGGGCAACCCCTGCCCAAGAAGAAAAATGTGAATTACACCCAGAAATGACTGCTCGCTCTGACTGGGATCCAGTAAGAGCTCTGTCACTGTAAGCCCAGCGCTGCTTTACTTTACATTTGACCTAAACGAATATTATATCTGTGAACTGAAGATTTCTCCAGTTTGTTCTTGGTCTTCCAACTAAAGAATCAGGCAAACAGCAGGTACAGAAAAGGCTTCCCATTTTCTCTTACCTCTATCATTGGAGTCAAGTCAAGTCTTGCTTTATTGTTCCAAGAACACAGTGAGCTGAAACTTCACAAAACCATTGGATTAAACATGGATAACAAAAGTAAGGTAGAGGTAGAGATGAAGTTAAACCAACCAGCATCACTAACAAAGTGCGGCTTGTATACCTAAGTCAGTTCTTGTTTTAAGTAGACCCTAAAGAAGATGAAGAAAATGATCTTTACATGGGTTGGGCAAATTGCTAAAGAATGGAATGATTACCATACATTTGGGCAACAATAGTAATAATGAAATCTCAGATTTTTACACCAAACTCTATTTATAGTTTTAATCCATTTTTATTATTGTCTGACAAAAAAAATATGAATACAGAGCTTTGGGGAATATCACTAATAAGACATACCCAAACAAAAGACAGCCTTGTTGTTCAAATGGAAAAAAAACCACTCAAATGTTGAAGTGCAGCACCAACAAATGGCACTCATAGAGAGATGTGCCAATACTAACAGAGCTGAACAGAATAAAACCATTTAAAACAGTTCTATCGTTTGTATTTCTATATTGAGACCTTTACGGGTGTAAGCAGTCTGTCCAAAATAAATGGTGGTAAACAAAAGTGTTGGGGTCTTAATGGCCAAAACATGTATAAATTATGGCTTTTGTGATCGGTGATTAGTAAAGTCACATTAGACACGAGTTAAAGTTAAAATCTTTACATGTGAATCTTCTCAGTCTGACTCCATCAAATTAGACGAATAAACCCATGTGAGATGATATCACTTTTGTACGTAGTTGAGTTGTGTTATCTGAGTCAGGAGATCACTTTTAAAACATTTTTGTCTAATATGTTATCTGGCACCAGCACTGGTGCTGTAATGTAGCGGTATAAAACACACTGAAAGTGCCCAATAACAAACGTTAAATATTTGCTTGTTCCTACAGAAATAGATGAACATAACAGCTTCTCATGTCTCAGAGCTTTCTTGTCCCATCATCACTTTGATTTTCAAATGTTACCTTGCCAATTATTGATCATAAAAGCCATTTATGTTTGCCTTACTGACCATCACATCCCAGTAGCTCCCAATGGCCATTTAACACTACAGTTTTCATCACTAGTCAATTCTGATGTACTGCTTTACCCAAAAGGGGGTCAAAACAAGTGTACAACAAAAGTTAACATATTGATTATTGCGGATTGCCTCATTTTTTGTGGGATTGGATGCAAAATACTCTCATACATAGGCCACTACGGGAGCTGTAAAAACACACAAAAGTTGCAGAAAGTCAATCACTCTGGCAAATAAGGGAATTGGTTCAATTCAGTAACAAATAGTGAAGAAAATTTAGCTCAGAAATGAGAATTAAAGGAGGCTTCGCTGTCAGATCTTGTTATTTACCTGTGTGTTTCATTGACATGCAATGCTGCTGGTGTTTGCAGCACCGTTGCCTGCTCACTGTGAGCATATTTGGTGTGAAAGACAGATGCACACAGAGATGGTAATGCAGATTACCAAGGATTTCTTCATTAAAAGTACTAACAGCAGGAAAGCAGGCTGGGCCCTCTGGGTTTGTAAGCAATATTTATCTAATGCCTCTGTAATCTACATCTAATAGAAACTGGAATCTCAATCAGATGCAAAGCCACACAGGCAGGCTGGGCACGAGCAGGGGAGATAAAGGCAGAGGCTGTGTGATGTAAAGTAGGTGAAACACAGAGAAGCAGAGGAATAAAAACAGGCTGGATGGGAAGAGAGACGAGGCCTAGAGTTATAGAAGATGAGTTAAGATTCAGAGCATCTTCACTCTGTGCAGAGGAGCCACTTTTC
This sequence comes from Xyrichtys novacula, assembly GCA_962446985.1. Classification (NCBI taxonomy): domain Eukaryota; kingdom Metazoa; phylum Chordata; class Actinopteri; order Labriformes; family Labridae; genus Xyrichtys; species Xyrichtys novacula. Next base: position 24,150,950 of record OY660868.1, on the reverse strand, counting down.
CTGATCACAGCTGAGCTCATTGCCTGGGGTCATGGCTGTGTGACTGACGAGAGAGGAGAGGCACCATCGCCTCATTGCTTTGGATTTGAAAATAGAGCTCCAACCTCTTCTCCAAGGGCTGATCCATGTTTTAATAATCATAAGTCTCTCTCTGATGTTCTCACTCGTCTGTATTAATTATTGGTTTACCGGTTACCTGTGGAAATCGCCTTGTAACCCGCAACTAACCTGTATCAGCAGCTCCTTCTTAATGATAAATAAAAATTTAATGTGTGTTTGTGCGTGACTGTGTAACATTACAGTACCCACAGTAATTTAATGTTTGAACTGAAATGCTACAAATACCAAAATATGATGGTTTTCAAACTATTTCAGCCCTGTACTAAACTTAGAACAGTATACCGAAAAGTAATCAATTGAAAAAGTTCATTGTTTAAGGGAGAGAAATAAACACTGAGTTAAAATCTTAATGCCAGCGATCCATTTTGAAAATCTTGGGACAGGGGCATGTTAATCATTTGTCTCATCACCTGTTCTTGTAACGACAATCAGGAGCCCAGGGACCCCATAATTCACTTGGGTTTTCCATTAGTGACAAGTCAGAACTGCAGGCAGGCCTGGAACCCTCCACTATGAAGCCATACTGTTGCAATACATGCAACATCTAATCTGGCATTGTGTTGCTGAAATATCCCTGAAAAGGCATTGTTTGGCTTTATAACATCCATTGGATTTGGAGGCATTTCTCAGCTATCCCTCTATCTTTTTTCCCTCTTTAGATAGCAGGGTGTGGCTGCATGTTAAACATTAGTTATGGTATATGATAATTAAACGCCTGTCTCCTATTGACACTTATGAGTTATAGATTAAAACCAGAAAAAATCCCAGACGACTCATATTGATTGAGTCTTCCGGGGTTAGTAAGCTTTCCATAGGCCCTCAGTGCAGGCGAACATAGAGTGCAGTATGGATGCTAGCTTTGACCTGTATGCTGTGTGTATATGTATATATTTATATATTATTGTTGTATTCATTACTATAAAGATATCAAAAATTGAAGAAACATTGGTGTGATTTTATTTAATTGATGAAATTTACACAGCAACAGTCTGGACTTACTGAGGAGGAAGTAACGTCAATTTAGTTCCTGAAAGAGGAGCCCCTGGATGGCAGCCAGAGCCCAACCCTAGTAGTGCTGTGGAGAGGGGCGGCGACAGGACTTGCAGCGGCAATGGAGGAGCACAGATCAGGTCAAGGGCAGCTGTGACAGGTTATGTAGGTGGGGCACATTGTGGTGGGCTATATCTGGGTCATATTTGCTGTTGGTTCTGTAAAAGTGATGATAACATCAGTGTCATAGCCAAGTGCGCTGATTGCAGTGCCAACCTCCTTTATTTCCCATTAGTTAACAATTCTAAAATCAGGCAAAAAGGGAGGTGGAATAATAGTTTTGGCTGGTGAGAGTGTCTTTCTGCTGGCAACGTTCTCTAGGTGCAGTAGATCAGGCCATGAGCTCTGACGCTCTCCGCGCCATGGACAGCAGCATAGTATAATACCTTTCGTAACTCAACACACAGCAACAGTGAGAAAAACACATTTCTCTGGTACTTGCAGATCTCATTTCTTTCATGTTGTCTACTCATCCTCTCCCCTCTTCTTTAGGCTAGTTTTTTTCCTCCATTCTGCCGCTGAGTGGTTGAGCTGTTCACAGCAACAAGGTTGTCTGTATGGTTGGAAGGAGGAGGCCGAGAGGCTTGATAGATGCCTTAATGTCCCTTTGGTCTTCCATTTCAAGGCTGCGCAAACACCCTAATGCATGTGTGTGTTTTGTCTCTTTTCAAAATCTGAGAAGGGAAAAAAAAAGCAAAAGTTACAAAGAGTGTGTGTATGAGAGGGACAGAGCATCATGCCTTATTGTAGCTTTGAGTTCATTACATTTCTGGTATAAGCTTCGAGATGTCTAAAAGTGACTTCAATCCAGTCTATCAAATCTGGTCTCAAATCTTCGAGACACTTCAGCATGAACAAAAAGCACAGTGCACAGGACTCAGAGGTTGAATTCATGAAAGCTTAAGTGTTTTGTGGCTTTTTTTTTGTACAAAAACTTTCTCTCCAATCCTTTTACCGTAAGAAAATGAAGCAACAGAATTTTCTTTGCCTCTGCTGTTGGGGTCAGGTGTTTTACTCTGCAACGCTTACACTCTTTGGGTCCTCCTTGATTGGGTATTTGCTGGTTGGAGTTTTCAGTTGTTGCCTTTTCTTTTTGTTGTCAAAGTTTTTAGTGTAAAGGTTTATTTTTGCTTTTAAGTTTTTGTTAATCATTGTCATTGTACAGTGTTTTTATATGGTCTACCTTGTACCAAATTCGTTGTCTTTACACTGAGATATCGTCAATGTTTTTAAAACTCTATCAACTTGAATGCGCATCACGTACTGTGTCTCCAGTGTGGTGCACAACAGAGCAAAACTCTCGTACAAAAGTTCTTTTCTCTACTGTGAATGACATCAAACCCAAAGAAACTCTCCTGGCTCATGGATTTGAGAATGTAGTTTGTGTGAGACTACAACTGACACCTTACAGTCCTGGCATGGGGAGAATGTGAAACAATGCCGGGAAAACGGAGGTGACATACTGTAAGTGAGAAAGCTGCCTGTTAATAGGCAAAAGTCTGCAGGATTTTGTAAAGTGATCTCAACATGTTGCAGTTTTGTTTTATGCTCAAGCCCAAAGGATGATTGCTTTCCTGGCAGAGGACTGAGAGACTAATAAATACTTTTTTGGGTCTATAATTACTTATCAGGAGGTCAAATTCTGTTTAAGTCTTTGAACATTTAGTAGGACTGATAGTAAGCTAAGTATGCAATAGCTTTATTAGAATTCATTCTGAAAGTAAGCTCCGTTTTATTTAATCATCATTTGACTGAAGGTGTGCCTATTCATGATATCAGTTTGATTATAAATGAAAAGGCTTGATTTGATTTGATTTGATTTATTCTCTGCACAAAGTAAAACTAATCACCCTGCCGGTCTTCATTGTCACCTTTTTTCAAAATAAGCATTCCTCTGGACTTATTTCCACAAATGTTCACTTTTGTGATTGGCTGATGAAAGCATTGCCCAATGTCAGTAGAACAGTTAATTGATTTTCCGATTTCATAAGTATGTTTTTATTCTTTTTGAAATTCCTGGTTCATTTTTGTTGTCAGTCATGAATACTGTGACATGTCTTTTGATAGCGATGGGCTTTGAGGACACCTGAGGCAATCGAGGCGACATGAACCCTGAAGGTTAGCTGGTCATCAATCATGACACCCAGATTTGGGGCAAACTTGTTAGGAATGAGGTTATGAGATCCAAACTGGATATTGATCTGCGGGTAGCATTTGATTCTACCATTAATGTGTATGCATGGTGTGCATATACTGTCTTCATCTGCACATAATCAATGTGTCATATTATCCAAGTCATTTTCATGCTGACACTTAACTATTTCTACATAATTATTTGGTGTTACTTAAATTACGCAGACAATAGCAATCCAAGGTAAAAGTTACATGTATGTCAGATCAAATTTTATAGATGCCCTCCTTTCAGTGGCAGATGCTCTTTTGTTTTTGTAGGAATCTTTCTGGAGGGCATATCTGGAAGATGCTTTACGAAACGTGTGCTTTTTTATTACCCCCTGTGTTTTCTCTGTTGCTCTCACCTTATGTCGAACTCAAATTTAACACCATTTTAATACTGGTTTAAGTCAGGGGCAGGACCGTCTGTCTCTATCGGACCATTCGTGCAATAAGCCTTGTAAGATTCTCAGAAAAACCTACAGTAATGTACAGTAGACTCATTGAAAATGCATTATTTGCTGCATCAGGTGCTAAGAGCACTCAGTGTTTTGAAAATTGGACGAGTCGAAGCACCTGAACACCTAATGTGAAGACATGCTTTTAATCCCACTGGAGTAGAGATTATACCTTAATGTGCCATCAGGATAAACTTGCTGCCTTATAAATACAGGAAACCAAAAACTACCACAGTGCATTAATGGCCAAGAAAATATAAGTGTGTATTTTCCTCGTCTCATAGTTTGCAGTGATGGAGACCAGGCAAAGTCTCCCTGCAGTTTCTGCACAGACTTGAACTGTGTTGTTACAAACATCTATCTGTGAAGTGTTTCCACTTATTTTTCAGGTCCCATAGATAAACCTCCGCTCTGCTCAGAGTTATTGTCTTGCTGTTGTTTAACGCAGGAAATAAGACAGCAAATCATGCTCTGTTTGGCTTTATTAAGTGCTGATGCTGCGCAGTACATTTTGTCCCTCTGCTCTGAACTGAACAGGCCATCTGTGCTAACACTTATCTCTAATCTACAACAGAAAAAAGGCAGGCCTGGCTCACCTCAGCTGACATCTGCCACACCCCAGTGCAGGGTCCCTGTCTTTATCAATCAATCAAAGGCTCCCCCCTGCACTGATTTATCCTTTTCGTAACAAAATATTTAATATCAAACAACCCAGCGCAGAAACACAAAACTTTAAGATATGTAATGCAGTATCACTGAGCTGTGAAGGAGTAGAAATGGTCACAGATGCACCAGGATAACAGGGGCTGAATGCAAATGTTTTGAAAGTGTAAAAGATTAGTTTTGTGAAACGATGGGTACTCTACAGCAGTGGTTCTGTTTTGGATGGTTCCCTGCTCCAACACACCTGATTCAAATGATTAGCTCGTTATTAAGCCATTACAGAGCTTGATAACGAGCTGATCATTTGAATCAGGTGTGTTGGAGCAGGGAAACATCCAAAACATGCAGGACAGTGGGCCTTGAGGACTGGACTTGAGAACCACTGCTCTTACAGTATAGTTTGAAAAAAAAAAGCTGCTTTGAAACAAACCAGAAAAAGATTATACCTGAGCTGCGTCACAGCCTCTGACTTTCTAAACAGCAAGATTAATTACAGGAATGTATTTGTTGTAACACTGGCTATTTTCTGAACACATGAATGATCTGTAACTAATGAGAACACAGTGGAAATAATAGACACTGACTCTCGTTGATTAGGAAGAAGGAAATGTGGATGCGTGTGTCATCCATCCATAACAAGCAAACATAGCTGCAGCGGATAAATAATTCAGTAATTTTGCATATTACTTGTCTGTTTCACATTTCTCCACATCTTCTTTTTAAACATAATGGTTGTTTATAAACCTGCTGTCATCTGATCAGATGACTCACCTGCCCTTCTTTCCCTCTGTGAGCAGGTGAAATGTTCAGCAGAGTTGTGATGCTCTGCGTCAGGGTTGAGAAGGCGAGTCAGGAAACAGGTGATATAGACTCAATAAATCATAGCATGGAAATGCCATGAGAGAAAATAATCAGGTACTAGTTAAACATGATTTCTTGTTTTTTTCTTATTTTTTCAGATTTTCTTATTCACTGATTTTGGGCAGCAGCAGCACACCCTAATCATTTGCCTGCACTGCCTATGCCATGAGTCATCCCTGATGTAAGTCCACTGATTCTTGTTAGTACCACCATGATCCAAATACAAACTGTGTCTCTTTTAGTTTTGTGGAAAGACGTAAAAAAGTGAGATTTTCATACTCCATCTCAGGGTCTGAACGCCAATCTTTATTCACTACAGTGACAGTTATGTGTTAAGCGAGTGTGCCCCTTATGTCTGGGCCAAGCTGTCGCTTACACAGTGACAGTCCAGAACAAAGAGGCTCAGAGGTAGTTATAGGGCTGCTTTTGAAGGTACAGCATTTACGACAGACACTATACAAACCAGTGTTGTTTTTGGCAAGCATTTTAGATTTAGTTTTAGTCTTAGTCATTTTGACGAAATGCTTCTTCGTTTTAGTCCCATTTTAGTCATTTCTATCCTTGATAGTTTTCGTCTAGTTTTAGTCCGACGAAAACTCAAAAGCTTTTAGTCTAGTTTTAGTCGACGGAAAGGTGTCTTTTGAGGTTCGTGGTGTTCTTTCCCGACAGTTTCAAGCCGCAGCATGAGGAAGCTTTGGCTCCACAACTGTCGTCTGTCTCGTCTCCCCGTCCCCGTACAAGACATTGTGTTTTATTGTCACTTGGACTGTATCTGAAGTAGGACCATAAACCATCCCTCTTTTTTCGGCCACCGGGTACCGCTGCTGTGCCTGCCGCCACGGTGTGTGTGTGCGCGCCTCGTCCACCTGCCGCTCTGCGTATGTGTATGAGTGTGTGCGCGCAGCTGTGCGCGAGCGAGGCTTTTCGTGCGTGTGTGATGGGGGCGTGACTGTTAGGACAAAAAAAATCATGTTTTGAAACTTTGTTCGTCCACCTAATAACAATTTAGTCTCGTCTCGTTCTCGTCTGACGAAAATGAATACAATTTTCGTCACATTTTAGTCTTTACAGAGCTTTGGTGACGTTCGTCTTAGTCTCATTTTCGTCAAGGATAAAAGGGGTCTGACGTCGTCATTTAAGTTTTCGTCCTGCCTGACGAAAACAACACTGATACAAACGTTTGCACTTAGTGAGTGTCCCCTCCTGTGACGGAGCGTGGTTGATAACAGAAAAAGGACCCAAAATGCAGGACGACAAAAACTATCTATTCAAAAAAAGAACTAAAAGAAAAGCAACAAAAACAAAAACAACTCAAAAATCCAAGAAACACAAATGGCAAAATCCAAATAACCGAAAAACCACAGGGAGACACTGGAGATACTAGAGACAACAAACACACACATTCACAATGAACCAACAAAGAAACAGAAGAAGACAAGGACTATATAAACACACAGGGAAATGAGCAACGAGAGGCAGGTGAGGCACTGAAACACAGCTGCAGACAATTACTAAGGAGGGAAAACTAAGGAAGTAAAACGACTAGAAACAGAGAATAAGCTGCTTCAAAATAAAACAGGAAACACTGAAAACTGATATACAGAATATAACACTGAGAACAAGAGGGCAACAGGGTCAGACTCAAACTGAAAACTCACAAGACATGTCCAGGTCGAGCTGCGCGAGTAATAAGAGGAAGAAAGAAAAGGAGGGAGACGAAATACATATCTTGTTAACTTCATCATGTGTGTCTATTTACTAGATATTTAATTTAATTTAATGCGGTTTCAGCTGTGTTGATTCGGTCAGGTTGTGTGTCCAAACGCATGCCAAACGTGCTCATTAGATCAGATATAGATCAGAATATATCGATATAGATCTAAATGTATGTGCTGACTCAGATTTTTAGTTGTTGATGATTATTTATTGCACTGAAATGTGCCTGACACTGTGGAAACCTGCCGGTGAGGCATCGGTGACGTACGCCGATACGCCGCCGGTCTACCAAAATACCTCTAGACCAGCTGCACTTTGCCTGCACTGAAAGCTGACCAGGTTTGAATTGGCGAGCTTTCAGTGCACTTTATACGCCGGTGGCGAGCACGAAAATGTCGCTGCGCCCGTTGATTCTGTCGACACCTCCCCCTGCCACCCCACCACGCCCAGCTTGGCGGATCTCGGTGCGCCTCAGTCCACGAAAATACCGAACTGGCTGTACGCCGGGCTCCACCAGACGAAAATACAACTGCGCAGGGTCCGCCACCCTCCGCCGCCTCACCGGCGTACACGAAAATAGAGCCCCATGTGTTTGTCAGTTAGTCAGACTTTACATTTACATTTTTATAGGAGATAAGGGTCTTCAAAACATCAAATTCTGGCTAATATAACGCTCAGAGCAGTCCAGTCTCCTGTAGCGCCTCTTTCCGGCTGTCTCCCCTTCATCTGTTAAATGAAATGTTAAATTAGCCTACACTTTCTCTCTCTCTTGAGAAGATGACTTTAAACTCCCCTGCTTCGACAGGCTCAGATGGACACCTGCAGAGCACACTGACAGACTCTGCTCCTGTCTGCATTATTTTTACAGCTGGAAAAGTATCTTCTACTTAACATCTTTCTAAATGCAGTGCAGCCATAAGTGCACAAATTAAGCAAGACTGTACTTAAACAATTAAGAGGATACAGCTCACACCTGGGAGGTAAAGCAGGTATGCAGTACAGAACTCGCTGGTTACTTCGATGCCCTGAACACCCATAGAGTGGGGGATTTTTTTGTTTTCACATTATATATATTATCCAAGGATTGTTTTCACGTAACGTGTGTTTTTAGCAATTATTCCTATATTTCCTGCCAAAACAGCTCTGGAGAAGAATAAATGTGCTGCTGCCTTTCAAACCTGAGAAAGTCAGCAGGGGTTGGCTGCTAAATAGACACTAAAGCTTTCTGCTCTCACCTCCAAAACTATCGACTGCTGCAGTCTGCACGTCAGCACAATTGGTGCTGACATTTTCCTTCAATTTTAAATTTAGATTTGTTTTCAGCCATTTGCACATGGATGGATTCAAGCTACAGGTGAAGGATATTTCACTCGAGCATAAGTGTCAAGGTTTGTTTGTTTGTTTTGTTGGGCAAAATGTGGTGAAGTTTCATTTTTCTCACACAAGCCTAAGTAAAGTTGCAGCAGAGGTTGAGTCAGTCCATAAACTGCGCAAAATAGTCAGCAGACTATTTTGCAATGATCGCCCATAATCTGATTAAAATCAGCAACCAGATTAACAGCGGATATCCTCCTCTACATGTAACACTAGATGGTTAAAAATGAATTAGATTAAAATAACTGAATATTAAAGTATAGAATAATTCATCATGCTTTTATTTTCCAAATGATGTTGAAATTATTCAATGGGGCAACAAGGACAGGCTGTGACTAACTGAACGTTGGTGGAAAGAAGCTAAAACGAAGCAGGTCAGGTGAAGGCTATAGTGCTGAAAGAAGGTTTTCCCATACGTCGGTATAATAGGTCTCCTTTTACTAGCAATATGAAGAGGATTGAGGAAATAGGGAGCTCCTGACTAAAAGACAACATCGACTCAGGGACGTCCAGCATTAACATACATGTATGTTCTTGAGAGATAAGCATGGAGGATCTGGAGGACTGGAGGGCTCGTCTGAGGAGGATTGGGTGGTGATATGCAAAGTCACTTATGTAGCTGTATAGCACTCATTATGTAGGGTGACCATACGTCCTCTTTTACCTGGACATGTTTTCTTTTTTTTAGGGGCTGTTCGGCTTTGTCCGGGGAAGTTTATGAAATCCTTCAAATGTCTGCAGTTTTGTACAGAAGTTTGGATTTTGTGTCACATGGACTTACTGAGTTAGCAGCGCGTAAAGGACACTTGATCCGTTTCAAAAAACTCTCAAAACTAACTTTCTGCAACTCTATGACTCTGCTCCCGTGTAGTTGTGTCCTCTTCTTGGGAAGTCAGAATATGGTCACCCCATATTATGTAATTTTGATATATTCATTGAGCTAAATTTTAATTGCTGTGCATGTGTATTTTTATGTCTCTTTCTTAAATACACACCTGCAGTTTACAGGAAACAGAGGTCTAACAAAAACCAGCCTTTAGGCAACACTTTCCTCTGTCCATGGATTATAGTCTTATATTAGCCGTCCCTTTGGTGAGCGATTCTTTTGTTCTCGTTTATTTCTGAAGCACTCTGTAATGTGATCAAGGCGCATTTATTGAATCAAACACTCCCTCAAATCATTCATCTAGCTAGTTTAGCATTAATAAAAAAAACATCCAGAGAGGCATGTGTGATGAGGCAAGAGGTCAAGAAGTAGAAGTAACACGTGCCTGCCGGTGCCGAGGCAGGAACGGTGAGAAAAACACATGAATATGTTACGCTGAACCCATCCATCTGTTCCTGCATCTCTGCTCACTTGTATTGATTCGATCAAGTCCTCAAAAACACTAGACTCTTGTGTGCATGTGTGTTTGTTTGTTGGTGAAAGACTCCTGACGCTTTGCATGTGTGGAATGAGCGAGCGGGTTTTTCATTAGGTGTAAAAGGCTGACTTCATAGTGATCAATGGCTCTTCTCATCGGTCACGAGGAGAGAAGCCTAACTGACCGCAGCGCGGAGATGGATGAAGAGAAGGAATGGAGAAAGACAGGAGTGGTGGAGATTGAGTGGAAAAAAAGAGAGGAAGGAGGTGTTTGTGTGGACAAAAAGTGAAGACAGGAGAGAAAAAGAGAAAGAAAGAGACACATGACTAATGGATAGCCTTGGCATCGCAACCTCTCTCTTAAAACTCTGAACGATGTGCTCTGGGAAATAACAAACCTAACCTACTTTTTATTTCATTCAACAGTTCCAGTGGTTGTTCGACCTGAAATGACAAAACTTTTTATTGCAACTGTTATTTAGGATTGTGTTACAGCACAGCAAAATGATAGCTCACAGTGTATACTTAGCGTACTTACAGCTTCAGTGTGCTGAGCATATTCCCACCAAGGTGCAAAACTCTTCAAGGAATTACTATTTATTGTGTTGACTCCACTCCTGCTGTTTTCAGAACAAGTCTATTGTATTTTCTGCTCTTAAGTGTTACTGAGGCCATGATGTGTTTAACTCGTTTCAAATGCAACCACCTCACTTTGAAGGCCACACACTGCTTTTTTAAAGAATGATTTGCTTTTTCACAACAACCATCAAAACTCAACGGGCACAGACACATTATACTCAGTCCTGGCTTCCCCAAAACGATAGGTGAGACTCCATTACAGCCACTCTGCTCTCCCAAACTCTTCATGGTGACAGCCAGAAGCGCACACAAAATACTTTAAATATAGGGCGGTCCTCACCACTTTTGCATCCATTACCAATTAAGCTCGCAATCATAGTAGATCACCCACAACATTTTTAAGTTTACACACGCAATTTAGCGCTCCTTATTTGGGATCTTAGTAGATCAGGCCCATAAACTATAATCTTGCATTTGTCCAAAATTTGAGCATTTTACATCCATTTTCTAGGTTATTACAACATACGTTTATCTCATGGTTTAAAATCATAGACTGTATATACTGTGGACAACTTGGTTCAGCCTTCCGCCAGTATACGGATTTGAAGCCAAAAAGCTCTTGGTATTAACAGGTTTTTTCTTCACCTCCTGGAACCACCACTTGCACAGTAGCGTTGTCCACATCCGGCGAGAGAGTCACTTTGATGATGCTCGGCTCAAACAACGTATCCCCGGGGTGAGCCAGAACAATACCTCAAATGCACCAGGAGCATCCCCCACAACTGCTTTGACTAAGAATTGATAGGAGCATTTTCTTATCCATAGAGACTAAGACAAAGGACAGACATGCACAAACAGAATTTCTTTGTTAGAAAGTCCTGCATTCTGTGATAAGGAGAAAATACTGAGAGTGTTGCAGGTGGTTAGAAATCATTATAAGTAAATGAAAATGTTTAGATACAGCAATATATCTTAATATATAGTTTCTAATACAATAATATATGTAATCCAATATAAGGCTAAGGCTAGAATGTTTAAATCATGTGTAGTTTAAAGTCATATTGTGAAAATTTTAATTGAAGTTCCTCTCAAGACATTCCTCTCAAAAGCAGGGCTGTTTTGGCTACCACTTTGACCCAACGTTGTAATACTGCAACAATCATAAAACAAGCTCTAAATAAAATGTAGGGCATATGTTCAACAATAACTACATATGTTCATGTTCTAGACATTGTAATAAACACCAAAAAAATATACAAAGCATTTTACTCACTTGAATCAGTAAGTAATAGGACCCAATGATCATGTTAATGTGGTTGAACGAAAAAAAAAAAAAATAGAGGTTTTTTGGGGATAACCAAAATTGTTGTAATTCTGCAACACTGGGGGCTCTATTTTCGTGCCTCCCCGGAGACGTGCTGCAGGCGCGGCGTAAGTCAGGTCGGCCACGCCAACAAGGCGTTCCCAAGCACAATTTGGTATTTCGGTGAGCAGCGGAGCCCGGCGTAAGTATCCCCCCTCCCTAACTCAGCTCCTCCCAGCAGCATAAGTTGTAGCGAGGGAGGAGAAAGGGTGTGGAGTGGGTTTAACACAGCCGAGACCTGTTTTCACCAATCACATCAGCTCCTCTCCTTGCCTTTAAATCCGCCACAGGCGAGGCGTATTACTATTTTCATGAAGTAGTCAAAGAGATCAAGAGATGTCTGAAGACAGTAATGCCACAAGATGGCGCAAGAAGGCAGCTCCTCAACAAGTGTCACTGTAAGCGCTGCATTGGGTATCCTCCACACTCTCTCATATGAGCACAGATGGATTTGGTGTGTGTAATGTTGGACCCACTAGTAAGACAAACACCCTTTTCCACAAATAAAGACACTCACATAAAGTTGCTCATATTCAAACCTCACGTGACAAAGGTGGGTTGAGCACACAGATCACAACATAAACTCCAAAAATGGCATTAAAATCGGAACCATCTGTGCGTAAATGACGCATCGCGCTCCGTGGCCTGGCTCTTTCTTTCATAGATGTTGGCATATAAAATAAATTTGCCTCACAAAACTGAATATTATAATATCCGTATGTCGGCTTAAAGTAGATAACGCATCTGATCACTGAAACAAATCATCTGTTCAGCCGCTGCAGGACAGAGAGAGGACACAGAGACATGTCCAGGTCGAGCTGCGCGAGAAATAAGGGGAAGAGGAAGAAAGAAAAGGAGGGAGACACATTACATATCTTGTTAACTTAATCATGTTTGTTTATTTACTAGATATTTAATTTAATTTAATGCGGTTTCAGCTGTGTTGATTCAGTCAGGTTGTGTGTCCAAACGCGTGCCAAACGCGCTCATCAGATCAGATATAGATCAGAATATATCGATATAGATCTGAATGTATGTGCTGACTCAGATTATTAGTTGTTATTGATTATTTATTGCACTGAAATGTGCCTGACACTGTGGAAACCTGCCGGTGAGGCATCGGTGACGTATGTCGATACGCCGCCGGTCTACCAAAATACTACTAGACCAGCTGCATTCCGCCTGCGCTGAAAGCTGACCAGGTTTGAATCGGCGAGCTTTCAGCGCACTTTACACGCCGGTGGCGAGCATGAAAATGTCACTGCGCCCGCTGATTCTGTCGATTCTGTCGACACCGACATCGGCTCGCCTCCGTGCGCCTCAGTCCACGAAAATACCAAACTGGCCATACGCCGGGCTGCGCCAGACGAAAATACAACTGCGCGGGGCTCGCCGCCCTCCGCCGCCTCACCGTTGTACACGAAAATAGAGCCCTGAGTCTTAAGCTAGGCCATAATTCTTATCGCGTTTTGTTATCTCAAGCTGAGCTACCATAAAGAGACAGCGTCAAAAAAAGCGGATATTGTTACAAATAACAGAATGATTATATTTTAATTTATTTAGCCGGTTTAAGTCTTACGTAGCCTACAGTGAAACTTTGGAAATGCTTTGCACCAAAAATGAAGATTTTTATCCGGTCCCGTAACATGAAACCTGTTTTAAGTCCTATATTTATGGCTGCTAACAAAGGAAATAAATACAGCATGCCAAACCTGTTTCTTTGATTGATGTGGCTGCTCGGTATTTGTTTCATAAAATGCTCGAGTCTTTTTTTTTTTTTCATGTCAGTTTGATGAATGCTGAAATGGTATTTCATCACAAGTTATTACATTAAGTTGGAAGATTGTAAAAAAGAGGGAACATACTACTACCAAGAAGGCAAGGATGATGTATTTGCTGTAAGGAAAGTGAAAGTCAGATACTCTGAATGCACAAGGCAAACCATCACTCCAGGCTTTCATTACTTGTTAGGAGATACTGTATAGAGGCAAAATCCAGCAGAGGGGTAAAAGGGAGGTCAGTTCAGGAACTTACCCAGCTCCTTTTAGAACTGATGAGGTAACTCGGTCAAAACTGAACTCACACAGCAGCTTTATGGAGACGTAAGACAAGTTTACAAAAATAACAGATATCCAGAAACCTCTGTGCATCAAAATGTACTCTCTGCTTTCATTTTTGTCTCTGAGAAAACTGGCTTTCGGGGCCTTGAAAATTGCTTGAGACAGGCAATCCATCACAGTGAACAATTCATTTTCTTCATTTCTGTTCAACTTCTGTTATCTCTCTGTGGAAATGCAAATCAGCTCTCTGACTGCATGCGGTATCAGAGTGTGACCCCTGAGTAATTGAACAGTGTCTCAGGTGTGGGCATCTGTATGAAAGTTTTCCTCTCTTTCATCCACACACTGCCTGGATAAAGACGACTCTCAGCGGGGAAGGGTTCAGATTATGTGGAAACAGCAGAGGGTAAGTTAGAGGCCATCAAGTGAAAATTGAGGAAATTGTCACCCCCTCTGCTCCCGCTGCCTTCCACTCTCTATGACCTCCTAAAGACACAGCAAGGCCAATTAACCTTCCTCATTACCACTGCTACAGGCCTTCCGCTCCAAAGGGTAAGAGAAGATGGGAAACAGGATGGGGGAGTGGCTGAGTGGTGCGGGTGGCGGGGTGTAGATGGGCAGCAGTGCAGAAGGAGGAAGGAATAAATCAGTGGGATGAAAAATAAGAAAACGTAATTTGTCACACAATTGTGGGCTTCCTCTCTTTCCTTCTCCCGCTGCAGAAGGAGCATGAATTCGCCAGACGCAGCATGCGTGTCAGCCCAGCTGCTGCATCTTTTTAAATGAGACTCACAGCTTCATGAAATGGGACGGCGTATCCGTTCAATATGCAGCTCTGCGACGGCTCTGCATGTCTGTATGAAGGGAAGGAGGGAGAGGTAGAGTTAATGCGGAGAGGCTGCGCTGTGAGCCAGTCTGAGGGAGAGAAGCAGAGTCGGTGGATTTTTGAGGATAACTTTGGAGAAGCATGAGAATTTGGAGGAGATATGTAGCCTCTGTGGGTTGGAGTGCACGCAGTGACTGTTAGAGACAACTGGATTGACAGGAAAAGCCGTTGACTTACTGCTCAGATTGCACAGGAAGAGAAGCAAAGTCTCTCTCTCTGTCTACGTGTGTTATATGTTTCATCAGATAAAGGATTCGTTTGACGAGACAAAATGAAATAATTTAAGCCGTTTGTCTCTGCGGCTGTGAGGAGGTTTTCAGCTTCAGATGAATGAGTCATACACCCGAGAGCTCTGAACAACACATGAGGTCGACTTCATGAATGGACTGAATTTAAATGGGAAATACATTTTTATCTTTATTTGGCTTTCAAAAGACTTATGTGGATGTTTAAAGGGAAATTTCACAAATTTTACATGTAAAGGTGACTGATCAATCTGTTGGGTCATTTTGAGGAAAAAAAAAAAAGCCATGATGCCGTTCGGATCTCAGGATTGATGACAGATGATTGACGGCTGTGAGCATGGACGTAATTTGTGGGGGGAGGGCACAGGCGACATGTCCCCGCCACTTTTTCAAAAGCCTATTTTCATCCCCTGCAGTTTTAACCATCAAACAACAATGTTACTGTACCCTACAGCAAACCAATACACGGCACTAGGATTAAACGGCCACTCAAGCCGAGAACTGCTTTCCCCTGGTTTGAACCACCCACAAGGTCCCTGATTGGCTCTGCCTCAGGGCCACTTTTTGTGTGTGATTGGTAATCCCTGTTGTCAGTCATTCCATGCCCGCCAGACTAGTGTTTTGCAAGTTTCTCGTAAGAGTCACTCTATGAACATCGCTTTTCGTCAATGTAAGTGTACAGGAGGGCGGTGTTCATTTTCGTCACATTCATCGGAGGTTTCATTTACATCCCTGTATCGGGTTTGTACCTCAATCCACCCGCTGGCCGTATTGCCTCCTCTGTTACTGTGTGTGCGAGATGTGCTGTTTGCTAGGCTATGTGTCTCAACAGTACTCAACAGTACTCAAGTAATATGTGTCCCCCCCACCTCTGAAATCCAAATTTCATCTATGGGTGTGGGAGATGGCAGCATGAACCAGCCTCTTCCATCAAGGCTGAACTATAATCTATGTGTGTTAAATACTCCATTATTGCTTTGTGTCTGACTGTGAGGGGAAGAGACTCTTGCTCGGGATGGTGCTTTTATCCCAGGCTTTGGCAGATCGACTTTAATTATATTGATGTAAAGAGAGTTGGGCTGTCACTTTTCATCCAAACCTTCATTTGAACTCTGGGGGGGAAGTTCATATTTGAGTTGCAACCAGCCAGAACTTATGGACCAGCACATCAGGCCACCTGAAGTAGGTTTCCGTATGATTCAGCAGAGGGCACCCTCATTGGAACCTCGCCAATCCATGCCCTCCAGACTAATACAGTAATTTTACAAAACAAAAATGGAGGACACAGAAGCCACACTGTGCGGACAATCACAACACCAAACATTTAAGGACAGAAAACTGTATGTCCACTGTGTTCAAAGCAGCTGTCTTACTCTTGATGTAAGCTAGGGTGACCATTTGTCCTCTTTTTCCTGGACATGTCCTCTTTTGGGGGGGCTGTCCAGGCTGTCTGTCTTTGTCCAGGGAAAGTTTATAAAATCCTTCAAATGTCTGTGGTTTTGTACGTAAGTTTCGAGTTTGTGTCACCTGGACTACCTGAGTTAAAAGCGTGTAAAAGACACTTGATCCGACCCGAAAAACTCTCAGAATTAACTTCGTGCAACTCTGTGACTCCGCCCCCGCGTAGTCTTGTCCTCTTTTTGGGAAGTCAGAATAACGTCACCCTCTGTAAGCAGCAATGGAGGAGGCACCACTGATGAGCAGAGTAACAACAAGTACTGTAGATTCCTATTAGGGAACTTGTACACATTGAGAGGCTGTGGCAAAAACAAGGACACGATTCAAGAGATGCAAACCTACATGAGGGTGACTCCTCACTCTGTAGACAGCAACTTGTTATGAAGTGAGCAGGTGTTTTCATCCGCAGGTGATATTGTGAACAAGAAAAGGGCTACACTCGACAATGAGCAAGCTGAAACTTGTGTGAGGGCGTTATTCTGCAAAGTGTGTACAGTCCAGGGTGGTGAATTTTTATGTAAGGCACTTAGAGATGATGAATCTCCTGAGTTTTACACCTGGTGAAATTTCACATCACATGCATATTTGTCTCGCTGAGATTTCAATGTGTCCCAGTTTTAACTTCACCAAACAGCGTATGCTTGAACATCTGCTTTATTTTAAACTGTCAAAAGTCTGAGGATTTTGACTCATGCGCAGCAGGAGGCTTTTTTACTAACTTGATCAGAGTAAAAAAAAGATAAATTCAGATGTTTCCTGGTGGTCGGGATTTTAAGGGTAAAAGATGAGAAGAGGAAAGGACAAATGAAGAGCGATCTGTGAGTGGTCATCACCTCTGGGACTTAGACTGTTTACTTGATCAATGAACCCTGTTACTAAGCCAACAGCGCGTGTGTGTGTATGTGTGCGCATACTGGTGCTCTTTATGAAACCTTTTGTTCAACTTTTTTGCTGAAAAACTATTTCGGTGATCCAAGAAAGTGATGCAGAGGATCAATAAGCTCATTCTCTGTGTTTCACTGTGTGTGAGTTTTTACACTCCCTTTTCAGTCTGCCCGGCAGCTGTACCAGGCCTCCTGTGGCTGTCACTCCCAGGTGACACCAGTACTACCTCTGCCTGTTTGCCTCGTTTGCATTCAGTAATGCAATCTGATGATACAAGACGTCAGGTCAACTAATACTGACTAATTGCAATGGATGAAGGAGGGTGGAAAATGCCATCAGCCAGCCACATTAGTTTTAATTACAGCCGATAACCAGATATAGCAGATCTGTCAATCTAAAACTCTCTCTGCAATTGGGAAGGAGGAGGTAAGAGGGAGAGAGCTGGGTGCAAACCAAAGAGAAAGGAGGAGAGGATGATAGGAAAAGGTTTGAAGGAAAAGAGAAAGGTTATGGTACATCAGGAAAGCAGGAGAACTAAGGGTGAAGCATTGTTTGAACTATGTGTTCCACATTTCTCTCTGAGTGAGACTCTGCTGCCCTCTAAAGGTTACACTGATAAACATGTGCAGATTCAAAAGGCTGTGTGTGTGTGTATGTCTGTGTCTGTAGCTGTGTGGACATGTACATGTTGAACGTGTGTGCCCTGATTGCTCGTAAAACCGTGAAGCCCTTTGAAGATGATCCAGAGGATTGGATGAGGTCCGGGTGCAGGGCCGGGTTACCGGAGGGCGGAAAGGGAGGAGAATGGTGCTGATGTGAGGTGAGAAGCATGAAGGAGGGCCATCGACAGCGACCAGGAAGAATGGATTAACGCACTCGGACGAACCCTCCCACTACACACAAACTCGCACACACATGAACACCACGGGAGTCAGTGACCTGCAGGTAGAGACCACCTTTTAGGAGGTCGGTTTATTTTCCTCTAGCTCTCAGTTTTAAATGAAAATCCCTCTCTTCTCACGTCATCACTCACTTGCGCACCCTGCTACGAATAGACCACACTCACATTATGACATTTTGAACATGTGTGCTCCAGACCGCAGTGTGAAAAATGTCTCAAGCTGTAAAAGCGAGATACATTGATTTCCCTCAAATGTCAGGAGCGAGTGTTAAAGCGAAACACTACACCCTATAAAATTTCAGAGGACACATCCGTCAGCCTGGGTCAAACTGACGTAGGCTACCATGATCTACAAAGACTTTTTTTTGTTTGTTTGTTTCTTCTTCAGAGGACTGTGACTCATTTCATGTTAAAGACAGCTAAAAGACACAAAAATGGCACGGGCAATCATTTCATCAATTAGTTTGGATTTCAAGCCTCATTGGCCATTCAGTCTTGTCACCATCTTGCTTTTGGAACCAGTAATGACTATGGACAACTTGGTTCCACCTTCCATCGGTACACAGATTTAAGGCCAAAAAGCTCTCAGTATTTTAGTGTTTTCTCCACTTCCTGAAACCAACAACCAACATTGCGCAGTAGCGTTGTATGCACTCCACCACTTGTGCAGTATCATTGTACGCATTCACCAAAAGTCACTGTGATGACACTCGGCTCAAACAGTGTATCCTCTCGGTGAGCTACACAATTTTCACACACCCGTAGGCTGTATCAAGTGTCAATCATAGAAAACATGAACCTCCTAATAACTTTTAAAAATTGAGCTGCACAGAAAAAAGAGGACTTGAGCACAAACCAGTCTTACAATAACTACATGTCAACATCGCAAGCGGGGGGGAGAAAAATTATATCCTGTGAAATAAATTTCTATAGTTTGTCCACAGCTCCATAGGGATTGCTGGAGGAGGCGGGATTTATGACCTATACTGCAGCCCGTCACCAGAGGGTGCTGTTCTCGCGGTGGCTTCACCCAGCTAGGAGAAGTACGGCGTCCATTCTATATACAGTCTGCGGTATTGATCATATTTGGATATAAAGGTGGATCCACATTGCTACTCCTCTATACTAATAGACAGGTTGACATGGCATTGACTTTAAAGCCACACAGTAACCACCTTTAAGTACACTTAAGCTTTTTGGTTGCCTCAGTTGCAAAAAGTCTCCAACCTTTTCACAAAGTTCATGCAAAGGCTTAAACGCACCAGAGATTGCGCTACACAACTTAAGTGCATCTTTACGGTGGTACTGTTTGTGCATATTTGAATCAGACATTATGCATTCAAATCAGAAAGTATAAGTCTCTTTCTCAAATTAACCTCACTGCAAAAATACTCCCAATTTGCAAATGCCAGCACAAACAGTCACTATCATTTTAATTATCAGGCGACAGTCAGTGTGTCTTCCTTCAGTATCCCAGTAAGAACCTCATCCTGCCTTTCATCACGTAGGTAATATGGTGTTTCCATGCGCACTTATGGCTGTTCATGGAGATGCTGACAGCTCATCACTGCAATCTAACACAACATAAGAGCAAATATCACAGGGCTGCAAAATACGATGTGTTCATTTGCACAAATGTTCATTGTCACGGACCTAAAGATGAACAAGTACTGAGAGTAAGTGATGCACAGTTTTCAGTAGTCACAGTCAGCTTTTTGTTGATTTTCCACTCTGTATGAGTCCACATCGCCCCACCTGTAGACAAAGCAGTGCCACTTTTTTTAAAACATCAAACCTGTGAATAATAAAACACCCGCTGAACATCTTCGCCATAGAAAGTGTACTAAAAGGCACTTTTGGCTTGTAAAGTTATAACATTGTCTTACAACAGCATGTTTAAGCATCAGAAATGGTTTTACAGAAGCAAAGGATCTTGTCTCTAGTGATCTTATTTGCTTTAGTGGGTCACATGGAGGCATCAGTATTCATTTCAGTCTGTTTCATAAAGACTCCTCACAGGAGCTCTAAGCAGTGACATGCTGTACCGAGGGAGACCTCAAACAGGCCACTCAGACCATAAACACACGAGGTAAATTTTTATTCTGGTGAAGTGAGAACTGTGCTTCTGTGGCATGAATACAAAAAGACCTATCTACACAAACAGGCGAGTTTTCCCTGCTGAGCGAATACAGGTTTAAGGCAAGTTTGCATCAGTTTCACTTTTCAGATGGGAGTATATTCTTTTGCACTGTCTAATACATCTATAAACTCAAAAGTTACTCCTAGTTAGAGTCTGTGATCTTCTTTTTATTGTATTTAAGCGTCCGACTGTGAGTGTTTGGATTGATTTTCATTTTTTAATAAAGTAATAAATCGTGTCTTATGTAATTGGCACAGACACAGATCAGGCTCAACTTCAGCACCTATCATCAGGATTTATGATACAAGCTGGACATAAGCACCAGTGGCTTGGACTCAGACTCAAACACTGACTGCATTTGCACTTGTAAAATGAAAAAAGGCACAGACTTATGAGCTGAGAAAGACTAATTTTCCATCCTTCACTCAGTTCATATTGTTCAGCTACAGGTCTGGCCAGGACTCTCACAGGGGTGCCATGACTGGTGAATTTTACTTTAAGAGATTTTACTGGAAATGCAAGCTGAATGCAGACGGGGACAGTCCAGTACAGTGAGTAGTTTTGTGCATTTCTGCAGTCAAGCAGCTTTTAAGATGAATAGGACACAAACTTTCCATTAACTGCAGGACTTTTGGTTGATAAACTGACACCTGATGATTGAAAAAGATGATTATCATATTAGTTGATAAATGTAAAAGAAAAGCTGAATAAACTGTTAATTTTTCATTGATTAGAGGTGATTCAATAAGTGCTACATTTCTTCCCACTCCTATTTGAGTATACACAATTTATGTTACTGCTAAAACACTTTTGCGTTGTTTATGATAGACCTTTTTTCAGTTCGATAAACTTGATAAATCCCCATGTTACTCCATCTTGTCTCTTCTTTGGTGAGTCTTAAGTTAAAACACCCCAGATTTGACTCGGGTTTGAGACTCAAAACGCAACTCTAAGTTCAAGATTAAAAACAACATTTCATAGTTCATCAGTGGTTTAGTCCAGAAGTTATTCCCACAGTCATCTCTTTAAACTTTCTGTACAGATGAGGACCAAAGGCTTTTATATCTCAATCCTTATCAGACTGATTAGAACATGAAAATACCACAGCGAGCCCTCCACCATCTCTGCGGCCACCGTGAACTGTGAAAAATGGATTAGCTTCATTTGTAAGGCAATCTCCTCCGAACGAGGGACAAGAAATGAAACACACCAGTTTCCACACACACACACACACACGCATGTCTCATCTCTGGAAAAAAATAAAAGGATTTCCTGAATTACTGAATTATTTTTAGGTACGACATGAATTTCCACAGCCACAGACAGTTTCTAATCAATTTTAATCAGGTCTTTTTCTGCTTTTTACAAAGTATTGGACCTAGGACGTGTCGGACGACAGGGCTGCACGATATTGAACTCAGCTGTAAATCCATACTAAGCATGTGCTTGGCTGAATATGTGACAAAACTGAAATCTGACTGCATACAAATGGAGACTAGTTTGAGTACACACAGCTCCAGTGTTGAAACTGTGAGTGATCTGAATGCTTCCTCATATATTTGCCTCCAAAGTCGCTCGAACACGGATATCCAATTTCTGCTGTCCTGCTGTTTGATCACACTTTTTTAATAACATCAAACACTGCCTTTGTCACAGTCAGATTTCTTGTAATAACATGTTCAGATTTTACTCCTTTGAACCTGCCTTTTCAAATTGCTCCATTCAGCACATGAAAGCAGACTTGATTAGCACTTTAACAATTTAAAACAATTAAAACCTTCCCATGAGACAGTTTCGCAGCACCGTCCTCTGAAGCTTGTGCTGAGGTTTGTTTCATTTCATTAAACGGGACCTGATGTGTTCATAAATCAGATTACAGTGCTGTAACTCCTCCTCGTGTGAGTAATGTCTCTTCATAACCCTTTGGGTACTAATGTCTGACTGATAACTTTGAAAAGTCATTACATCTCTTGTACTGCTTGTTCAATCTTTAAAAGTTTATCATTCAGAGCTGCTGGACATTTAGGACTCTATCATACATTTGGAGCCAAGTGGCTCAGCAGGTGTCGTTAATATCCATCAGGCGCACTTATTTCCTTTGCACTTAGCAAAATAGCTTTTTTAAATAGCCAATGAATTTGCACCGTGTTTGTGCCCATAGGTGTGTTAGTTTTAAGTTGAGATGGGGTCAGGCAGAAAAGTGATGCATTGCTGTCATGAGAACAGAGAAATCATCTGCACCGACACAATATCTGGATGTACATAGAGTCCTCCCAAATGTGGAACAAACCGACTAAAAACATTGTAATTCTGTACTCAGTTTGTGTATGTTGCCAGCTGTGACACAATTAACCCTTGGTGAGAATTAAGTTTAGCTTGAGTCTTGTATCGATTGTGTATACAGTAAAAAAAAACACAGCCATGAGATCCAGCAGCATAAATGACTACAGCCTTCCTGTCTCTGATGTTAAGCACATGAACATTAGTTAATGACCGATAAATGTTCAGTTTGGACTTTTAAAAAAAAGTGATTTTGAGAAGTTTGATTTCAGTCAAACTAATATATCTACATGATTCTTATAAGTTCAGTTTCAGGCGGCTTAAGGCAATTAATCAATTACTTTGGACAACTAGTAAACACACTGAATAATGCGCCAGCTGAAGTCAAATTTATTATCGTAAAAGGGCCTTGTCTGAACCCGATATGTAGCAAGGACCCAAAATGCTATTAAAAAAATATAATAAAGCACAGTTGTAATAGCTAATCCAAAATGTGACAATTTGCTACATTATGGGCAAAAAGTTATGTTTTGGGCTCAGCATCCCGTTACATTATTGACCCGTTTTTACATTTTATTAGATTTTTAATAACATTTCAGGACATTGTCAAATACCGTGCTCTAACAGGGCTGAAATCTGCTACCTAAAAAGAAACACCCCTTTCTGCAAGTGCATCTGACTCTTAAAGGGAATAGGAGCAGACATGTTGATTTAGCCTGAACTATGTTACACTTAAAACATACCTTCAAATAGTGAAAGGGCTTAATCCAACCTCTTTGTACCCTTCGCCTAACTTAGGGACCAAAAAGTGCAGCACTGCGCGAATAACACGTAGTCGGACGCTTTGAATAAAACCATTTTAGGTGTTTTAAAAAGGCCGTCTGAGTCAAAGTGCTCTGTGGTCATCTCTTAAAAGGAACAAAGTTTGACAGCTACCAGCAGGTGTGCAGTTTTTCAGTGTTTCCATAGCAACACATACGACAGTGTGCATTAACCTCCATTGAGAGATGTTTTGAGCGCATTTCTCTGCCACATAGAGAAGAGAGAGTCTCTTATAGTCTCAGAGATCTTCAGTAACACTCACAGCGTCTTTGAAGGGCATCCTTTAAACAACTGTCCTTTTTATGCTTCTTTCTCCCCCTCCTCAGCCCCACGACTGAACACCATCAATCTAACCATTTACTTTAACTTTATTTCTCACTCCATTAGTTTCTGGGACACACAGCAGCACGGGCTGTGAGGAGGGGTAGAGGGTGTGTGAAAAAAATGAAAGGAAAGTTTGGCTCCTTGGAGAGATAAAATGTAATTTCACAGTCAACTTGCTGTGATATATTATTTCACAACAATGGGACGTTGGCTGATACGAGCCCTGCTTGGCACCTGTACAGAGCAGTTAGAACATCAGTGATGGTTCTTGGGGGGTAATGTTAGTGTGTCTGTTTCTCCTCTGAATGTAGATGCCAGGTGGGTCCGGCCTGCTGCATCCACTGTTAAAGGGATATTCCGGTGTTCCGGTAAATTAAGTTAGGGTCAAACACACTGTAACACTGAGTCAGACACCCAGTCGAGAGATGAATGATGCCGGCCGCTTGCTTCTCTAGTTATACCAGCTTTAGTAACGACCACAGATGGCAATACAGAGAGCCATGCGCTCAACCAAAAAGCCACTCTATAGCCCCAAAAAATGCTCAGAACAGCACCTAACTTCATCAACAGTACATATAGGATCCCAGCCATAGCACTAGCCACCAAACATCTTTTTAACTTTGCCTAATTTCTTAGACAAATGTTAATTTCTTAAAATGTTCTTCCTTGAGCTGCATCACCCCGCTGCAGTCAATGGACTCGCCCGGAGGTCTCCATACAGCTGGAAGAGAGTAGGTGAGTTGTGTTTAGTCTCTTTGCTTAAGAAATTAGGCAAATTTTAAAAGATGTTTGGTGGCTAGTACTATGGCTGGAATCCTATATGTACTGTTGATGAAGTTAGGTGCTGTTCTGAGCATTTTTTGTGGCTATAGAGTGGCTTTTTGGTTAAGCCCGTGGCTCTTCGACTGCTATCTGCGGTTGTTACTGGTTGGTATAACTAGAGAAGCAAGCGGTCGGCAACATTCATCTCTCGACGGGGTGTCAACTTGGTGTTACGGTGTATTTGACCCTTAATTAATATCCCTTTAAATATGTAGTCATGATAAAAAGCAGGGAAAAGGAGTGTTTTGTGTAGTTATTTAATATCAAACAACATTTCCAGTCTGTGCATTGAGCTGAAGTGGAAATTAACAGTTCAACAGCAGGTGTTTATATACCCAACAAGACAAAACTAATCTTCTGCTCGTATCCAACATGTTTACAGTGAGTCTGTTCAGCCAAAAGAGAGAATCTCAGCATCATTTATTCCAGTAGCTGCGCTCCCTCATTGCTCCTGCTCCACCATTACACACACTGTTATCCAAGAACATGGCATAGCATTGATAGATGCCTCACGCTTCATTAGCCGCACTCTCTCAGCCTCTCAAGCACTCTCACATAATCAACAGCTTCAACCAGAGACCTAATGACGCAGATAGTCTAACCAACGCACGGCACACAGGAGGAGGGAGGAGGCACATCATGGAGAAATGTTCCTATTTTTTAATTAGAAAATATTTTCATTCCATGTCCCTCCAGCTTCCCAAGCTGTTTGTGTATTTAACAAACACCAGAATTAAAAATAAATTAAATGAAAAGAAGTCACTGTATTGATAAATTTAAGTGCAGAGGGGTGGGTCTTCGTCTCACAGCTTGCTGTTCTTCTGAAACTGGCCCACCAGTCCCAGCACCTGCTCTGATGCTGTGATGGCTTTATTCTGCAGGTAGAGGGCGCTGTTTTTAGAGGTCTCGTTCAGGAAGTATCTATAGTTCACCATGATGCCACAGGAGTTTGCAACTCCCCTTGGGCTGATATCGGCACGCCAGTTGAGCCTCCACATGGTGGCGCCATTTTGCAGGTGGAAGTTGGCCACTGGGTTGAGAGCGTAGCCACGCCTCTTCTCTCCATACAGGTACCAGGCGCAGAGACGCATCAGGGCGGGTTCCAGGACGCGGGACAGGCGCTCAGAGTGCATCCACTCACTGGTGCCGATCAACTTGCGGAGAGCCTCGATGGCGGGGGTGCCCGGGGCTGAGTCTGTAGCCTGTTCCACCTCCTTCCACTCCTGCTCAGAGAGGAGGTCAGCCCCCCGACTCTCCTTCTTGAACTGGTTCAGCAGGCCCTGAAGCCAGGAGGAGAAGCCTGGGATTGGAGACAGGCTGGAGAACTGACCCATATGTGGGAACTCACTCTGGAAGACATTAGAGGAGAAGAAGAGGGGACAGGTTAGCCCAGGCGTTTCCAGACTTACGCTGTCAAAACAGTAAAATCTTTTTTTCTCTTTAGTTATTTAACTTTCACTTCGCTACAATTAAGCATACAGAATTACAATGTCAATAACCAACGCACAGCAGGAGGCAGCAGTGTTTCTTAGAAAAAGAAGTCTATACATAGATTAATTTTTAACTTATAATGCAGCCAAATATCCTGACTATCAATGGGATCAAACTCAGAGATGGTGTTCCCATGACCTCGCTTCTGCCTCCAGCAAAATAGATTATACCTGTGAGAGATGACCCAAACAGGCCCTCTCTTTTTACTGCACCTTTTTTTTTTTATCCAGAGTGCAATGGCAGGATTATATGAGTTAAATAATAGTGATTTAATTTTATGTCTTCAAACATGCCACCACATAAAATGCTTGATACACTAAAGTGAAAAGTTGTTTGAGGACAATCAGTTAAAAGCCCTTATAAGCACTTGTAGGGCAGATTCAAGGCTGAAAGTAAAAGTAAAGGTTGAGCAGAAGACTTCATAAAAGGTATTTCTAAGGAAAAAATATTATGAATCCAGTGGAAGATAATAAACTCAGATCTTTTGGTAGGAAGAATCTTATTAGAAGCTTTATTGCACCAGTTCAGAAATTTTACCCACTCAGATTTTTCAAGCTGCTGTGTCTGCCAGCAAACAACTCATTACTGCTTTCGTCTTATCCAGGTGTAAGATACATGAATAATTAAGGAACATCTTGAATTCAAATGTTTATTTTCTTTGGGACTAATGTTATTAGGAATGCTTCACTCATCTTCACAAACAAATTCACACACTTTGGAACACTGAACACGGCAGCTGGGAAAGCCACGAATCAGAAACAGCTTAAGCCTGCATCTTTAAAATGGATCAAATTCGTTCAAAGGCTTCATAAGGACATAGTCAACAAATTAAAGAAGAAGTGCAACTGAAGCAGATGCCAGGAATCAAATATAGTCTGTATCACTGACTGTAAATTCATATGGTCCCGCGTAATACTAAACAACAACAAAATACATGCATGTTGCACTAGTGTGCAAGACGGTCGTGATTTATTTTAACAAACCTCACTCTGCTGACTTTAACAGTCAAATATATCATTCCTAGTAGATAGTTTACGTGGAAATTGTAAAAACATGGCTGTTTCTTCAGCTGCAGGGTATGGACTAACCCCCCCACAGATATAAAACTGATGGTTTTATTTGCTTTTGTATATCATTAAAAGGCATCAACAAGAATTTTAGTCTATTTCATAAACGTCAAATGGGAGTTTTAAATTGACTGATTGAGTTTTATTTATTTATTTGTTTGTTTTTTGTTTGTTTATATTGTTATAGTGAACTTTTGAGCTATAATAGCCTTGAGGTGAAAACAGGAAACCATGGCAGCTCTAACCTCAAGCAACAAAAGGTGAGGATTATGTTTTTGTGCATAGTGATCAGTAAGATTATCGAGAGACAGAGATGAGGCTTAAAAATGCTGAGAGGTCATGACCTTGATGGTAAAACAGCATGTTGGTGTGTTCAGTTTGCACAGCCATGCAGCAAATCCCACCAGAGGAACCGAGAACATTTCTGGAATGTAAATAAATGATCCAAAAATAAAGGTGAAAAAACATGTCAGAGGTTTGTTCAGAGGGGCTTAGTGGTGCTATTTCCAGTCAAATCCTTCCTTAAAAAACATAAAATGTTTTTTTTTCCAATCCTCGTAACAAAAATGACTAACATGCATGCAGACACAGCTTAACACAGAATTTGTTCAACCTCCTTTACCAGCCTGACAGGAGACAGACACAGGGACTAAACAAAAATAGAACAGGGGAAAGGGAAGAGTAGAGAAGAGAAGAGAGGTAAAGGTAAAAAATAAAAAAGTAAACAGATAAGAGACAGCACAGATTTGATCCTCTCTGAACTCACAGGGCGCCAGCTTTGTAGCTGCGGAAAAGGGAAAATAAACATTCGACCAAAGTTACAAAACTACATTTCTCTGTTTATGCTCAAGCTGCTACTCAAGCCTTTAGTTCCTCAGACGGCAGTGGCATTGAAAGTCAGCTCTACTCCTTCACCATCCCACCTCACAGATGGAGATGGATGGTCCTTCCTTTCCTCCCCTGCCCCCCCCCCGCCCCCCGCCCCCCCCATTCTATCCTCCTTCTCCTCCTCCCTCTGACAACGCACTCTCACCTCTAAAAAAACGACTTCTCTTCCATGCCCAGTCTCTGCCACCCACACACAAAAAACACCCAAACACAATCCCAAGTGTTCTTCTGCGATCCTTTCTTTTGCCAAAATCCTCCCCCCCTCATCTCTGCCCATCTTCCCGCCCCGGCGTCTGACCTGAGCGGTGTGGGAGAGGAGTGAAAGGCTACGAATAAAAGTGGAAGTGTCAGACAGCCCCTGCAGGGACCTGAGCTGCCTGCATGCATCACTCTGCAACACTTTTCTTCCTCTTTCACTTCCAAATAAAACCCCTTCATTTCCCATGCACCGCTGACTCTCTCCTTGTTTTTCCTCACAGTCTTCGTACAGAGATCCGGCCCTTATCACCCTGACCCTGGTCTCTTGTTTCCCGCTCGGCCTCTGTGTTGAGAGTCATCAAAGGTTTAACACTGAATAAAGGTGGTGGAAATAAGGAGAGAGGCAGCAGGAAAGGTGAAAAGTAACAGGAAAGAAAGGGTGAAGAAAAAAATGGATAAATGCCAGAACTGTGCTCCAGGGTCCAATCTACAAAGACAAGCAAGACCTCCTCCCTTCACCTTAAATCACGACTGTGACCTTTTCTTTTTCTCTCTATCATCCATCCATCATCAGAGTGGTCCCTCTGTGGCTGACTGCTCCTCTCTTCACCTTTACAGGAGGTAATGCCCTGCCAGTTAGACAGGCCGCTGCATAATACCACTGTGCCGTGGTTATTCTGAGGCCCTTAATGTGAAGCCCAGCATTAACTCTGTCCAGGTCAAAGGCTTGACTCCCATTGGACACATAAAGGATCATTTGCACTCATGGGGTATTTATATGAAAAAATCCCCAGGAAACACATTGTGGATAGAAAAATGACCATATATATTTACAAACCCACTGAGCATTTTTAGGTCTAAAAGAGGTCTAATAGACGTCTAAAAGTAGCCTAGACGACTGGTCTAAAATCAGGCTACCACAGGTCTAAAAATGAAAGTTTTTTAGATGTCTAAATTTAGACCAAGTTTAGACGTACTTGTACAACGAACATACCAGTTTAGAAGTACTTGGAGATCAGTAATACGACTCACATTTCCTTTTTTAGATAAATAGTTATCGAATAATGGGTTAAAGTGCAACGTCTAGATTCTGTCTAAAAATATACAGAATCTAGACGGTTGAAATTAGGTCTAAAAAAAATACTAGACGTCTAATAGCTGTCTATTGCTCAGTGGGAATACATGTTTAATGGTGTGTTTAAAGCTCCAAGAAGAAGAAGAACTGCGTGACGACAGAAATATCAACATAAATATTCCTGCAGAAGTCCCGTTCACTTAGTCTAACATCACCTTCGATGGGAATGTCCAGTCTTGGATGCATTCACCTCAGCTGGACTCAAACTTATCTATGCATTCAGCACATGCTCCACGGTTTGCATCTTGGGCTATGACCCCGAGGTGAAACAGGATGCATGTGCTGTAGAAAGTGAAGCGGTATATGAAACCTCAATGGAAGAAAAGATGCAAAAAAAAATAAGACAAAGCTGTGGTATGGCATGTGCGAAAGGCACAAAACTGCTTTCTGTGTTTTCATCGCTCCACTTAATCGTGTTCGCTTATTGCTAACGTGTTTGTTGATTGTTTTGGTACGTGGTGGAATAGGTTCACTGGAAAATGGCCCAATAGATACAGGCTGTAAAGAGGCATATCAACATGGAATATAAGTGACTTTTCCAGCTGCACAAAGAAATAGAGTAGGGACAGTGTCAGGTTAACAGGTGGTTACGCAAATTATAATCCACCAAGGCAGTGTTGTTTTCGTCAACCATGACGTTGACGTCATCGTCAATGAAAACAAAACTGCACGTGTGTGCGCGCGCGCCCGCGTGTGTGTGTGTCTGTGTGTTGGAGGAGCACAGCAGGCTGATGAGAGCTGTCAGAGCAGACTGAAGCTGCTCCTATATGTTTAGCGTTTAACTGACTGAGTTTTGCCACTCTGTTCGTCGTTTTCGTCTCGTCTCGTCCCGTCAACGTAAACGCACTTTCGTTTCGTCACATTTTAGTCATCTCCGACTTATGTTTAGCTCGTCAACGTTACGTCTTCGTCGTGGAAGAATAGGGAAATATTTTCGTCAACGAAAACAACCAGTGTTGTTCTCGTTGACGAAAGTATTTCCCTTTTTTGACGCTGACGTTGACGAAAATATTTGACGAAATATGACGAAAACAACACTGCACCAAGGGTGAGTTAGGACCCCCTCCACCCTGCTCAGCCTGTCAATATTCTTTATCCCATATCCACCTGTCTACAGTAATATAGTGTGTGAATTTATTGTGTGGCTATCTAACACCACAGCAGAGCAGATTTGTGAGAGTTCTGTGCAAAAAAGTTCCTTTGAATATTTGCGTTAGAAAGAAGTTGACAGGAGAGGATACCGACTTTGAAAGCTAGTAGACCTCTTGATGAAAACATCACTTACGCCTGTAAGGCTCAAAATAACCCAGTTTCTTGCATCAAACACAAATACCCTCAACGTAAAAGCAAACTATAAAAACTAGTATCTGCTTCCATGGACTGTGTGTTGACATTAATAAAAATGCCATTAAGTGAAAAGCTCTCAGAAATCAAAACAGTCTCATTGTATGAATAAGCAGAGTGGAGGCAGCTTAACGCTCTGAAACCTGATTTTAGGATGCACCATAAAGAGCTTTTTTCCATCTGCTAGATAAAGTGCTTTTGATGTTCCATTCAGTGTTCAAATCATTTTACAAGTGCTAGCTGGAGTGGCCCGACATGGAGGGCTCTTCTGCGCTTATTGAGAGGGATGGATGAGATTTCATTACTGCTTGTCTGGTGGCTGCAGCTCTGTTTGTGTGTGTATGCATGCAGCAAGTGCTTAAACAAGCGTGAGATTTATGATTCAGTGCCGACACTTAACTAAAAATGAAAACTTTTGGAGAGAAATTAAACAAAAATCTCGCACGTCATAGCTTTGTTCTTCGCTAGGATGATGCTGCGCCTGCTGGGCCTCACCTGAAGGCTGCTGTGTAGGCTTTTAATTGAATTCACCATGTGAGACCACTGAGAGCGACACGTGCTGTGAAGGGGAGGAAACCAACAACACTTTTAGCTGCTACACCACAGGGGAGGAGGTGAGGAGCTCGACAGGAGTTAACAGCTGTATCTGTACAGGTGTCACAGGTGCTGTCATGATAAGGTGGTATTATCTATCTATAACGAGACGGGGTGCTTTGAAGGCTCTGCTGATAAGGCTGAGTACTTTATGGTTACTGAACTGAGTTAACCTTGTCTCAGTTATACTTAAGGCTTCATGAAAAACGTCAAACAAACATGACAAGTGCTCCATCTGAGCGAGCAAACTTCGCACAAGAATAATAATCAGACTCTGAATAGAAGTCAGCCGATGGTTATAACAGCATGTCTCTAAGTGGTAAGTTACCACTTGAGTGTTATTCCTGCAGTGTGTTCCCCTTTTATGGCTGGCCCTCATTATTGAAGGAGCAAAAAAAACAAACAAATAAGCACCAACTGTAGCTGGTTTTGTCATCAAAACTAGAAGGCTACCACGGTTTTCTTCAGTCCTCCACTGCCGGGACAGAGTACAGACAACTGTGTTGGTTATTTTAACCAACTGAGATGCTGGGGAGTCTGGCTTTAACTCTTGACAGACTGACTCTGCATTGCCAAAGTAGAACCACAACAAAAGCAACACTGCTTCTCACTGAAGGGAAAGGATTGTTTACTGCATATAATTCACATTATTCTTGTCAAGAGAAAAAATTCAAATGAGCTTGAAGAAGACATGTTTTGCCCGTCAGTGAGCCGCAGAAACTTTGCTTTCTCAGAATTGCAAGGCTAGAGGATATAATGTATATAAAGTTAAACATAGTTGGAATACAAAGTAAATACAGGGTTCCTACACAGTTGGAATTTCTATATTTTTCCATATCCTACTTTTTAGAAAACCTTTTTTTTTTTTTTTCACCGTGGTAAAAGTCTGGAAACCTAAATATTTTTTCATACTTTATTTTTCCTTTTCTATACTTTTTAAGACCTGGAAATTGAAAGTTACTTCCATACTTTTCCATACTTGTGTAGGAACCCTGTAAATAATATGGTTTACATCATATGGAATCTTTAGGACCTTGGACATTAAAACACCTACATTTATGCAAAATGACTTCGGATATGTACAGTTTAATTTAAAAAAATGATTTAACTTTAAAGTAAACAATAACAAAAACAGTGTGATGCAGCAAAGTCTAAATTAAGCAGAATTTCACTCAAACTTACATTTTTTTAGCTTTTCAGTGGAAGTGGGACACAGATTAAATTCAGTTTGTTTTCTCTGTTTAATGTTATATGTCCTTGGACGGCTGCAGCACAGTGGTATTCTGTCGTCTGTGGTATTTCAGTTCTGACACTTAAATTGCTCTCAGCAATCAGTGTGAATGTGTTTGAATGAAATTCGCTAATATTAGTGGTTCCCCTACTGCCGCAGGCTCTGTTGTCAGTGTATGAATGTTACAAGCAATGTAATAATGCTTTGAATAAAAGAGAGAAGAAAAGAGCTATATTTGTGCAGGTCTTTTTGCTATATAATTAAGGCAATTTAAAACAGCTGTATCTAACGGTACGAGCACAAGTGCAAGAGCAAAAGCGTTATGTGCATGAGGTTTAAGCCCTCTAATTTAATAGAGCTACAATTGTGTCAAAGTTGATGAAAAAGCTGTATTTTATCCTGTAATGTTTATCCACTGCCAACAACTCACACTTATCCATATTAATGTGATTGAACTTCTTTTAAAAATGCTTGAACTTATCCCAACATTAAAAATACAGAAAACTTAGACCAAAAATGTTGTATTATTATTATTACTAATTGGGCTTTTGATCCATTGTTGACAGGATAGGCCTGTTGATAGAGAACTTTGAAAAATAAAGAGTTGATTTTTGCTAAGGGCCAGAGGTTCGATCTGAACCCAGGGAGGTTATTTCTATGACTTTAAGCTTTTGTGCACTTTGATCACCGGGTCAAACCAGTGTCACTTGGACAAAGTTTTAGCAGGGATTACACCTCACCCACTCTCTCACCTGTAGTTCTCGCACCACCCTCTTGATGAGGTAGTTGCCCAGCTCCACCCCTTGTAGGCCGGCCTGTGTGGAGGAGATGGAGTAGAAGATCGCCGCATTTATCTTGTTCACATCTTCCTCGGAGTCAAGGGTGGCAAACTCCCGGACAATACTCTAAGACAGAAACAAACATTTTGGTAGAGTCAAAAAGAGAAATTTGGATTTACGCCTCCTTTTATAATCTCTTCCAGAGTTTACACTGCAGAGCTGCTGCCACGGGAGTCTGTATTTCAGAGCTGCCAGAGCGAAACTGTGAAAATGTTGCCCTCTTTCACACAGTGGGCTATTTTCAAATTTCAGTGTTGTCAAAACCACCTTTTCCTCTCTGAAAACAATAAAGAAGGTCAGCACCGTAAAGGTTGTTCCCAGAGGGCTGTGCAGTTTAAAGGTCTCTGGATTGTTTCTCACAAAACCCATTTGTCAGCTTTGAAGAGGAACAAAATAGTAAATCCCAAGTGTCAAACTAACCTCCCAGGTATAGTTAAGTCAGACAAAGAACTACAAATGCCTCCAGCCATTGCTTCTGACCTGAATGTTATCGGAGATGTCTTCAGTGAGCGCCACATGTAGAACAACCAGCGGCTCTCCAGGCATGGCGGCGTGGGTGAAGGCATAACAGCGGCGGTACGGCCCCACTCTGCGCTTCAGATCGGTCCAGTTCCTTACCGGGTGCACTGCCTCATATCTGGAAAAGCGCTCAGAGTTAGCATGTCTGTCTGAAGCAGGCTGATTGCTAACCTTACAGAGACAAGCTTTCTATTTTCTTCTGCACCAAATGGACTTGGAGGGTGAAGTAATAAGAGTTCTTGAGCTCTCTTGCTCTGAATGCTCTTCTGGGCCTGCTTGACTCCAGCTGCTGCAACCATTAACATCATTCTCACCATTACCATACGGTTATTATGCCAATACTAATCTAAGAACTGCTTGACTGCATCTGCTATGGTTAATCTCATCACTCTGACCCCCTATTATCACCATCATACTTGCACTGCTGATATTAGACCTGCTGACTCAAGCACATCATTCATTTGCTGGTCCTGTAAATAGAGCACTCTGTAAAGCTCTTTCTAGTCACCTTGGTTGAGCTAATTAAAGGCAGTGTTTGAATAACTTAAGTATACACAGAGTCAGACCGTGTGAGTATGCTGGCTTTAGTCAAGCAGACGAGGCTCATGTGCCCCCTCTGCTGGTCGTTTGTGTTCTCATAATTAGATCATCTTTTCAGCACATTACAAAGTGGATTTACTAAACAGTAGGGTGGGAGAAAAAATCGATACAGCACAGTATCACGATATTTTGTCTGGTGATATATTGTATCGTCTCACTGACCAAGTATCGATTTTTTTAAATTAATTTCTAGTGAGGACAAATCTATGATAATGGATAAATAAAATCAACTGTTTGTCTAGTGAGGTTGGCAGAGGTGAAATCAAAGAGCAGGAGAAAGTTAGGACAACAAATATAGCAGCACCTGGGGAAGGACATTAGGAATGCAAACAGGGCGCAAATGGCCGCATAAGGTTTACAAGATGTGTTACATGTAAATAAAATACTGTATAAATAAGACAAACATAAAGGAAAGACAAATGCTAAATTTGCTAAACAGTTTTACAAATTTGAATGAATTGCAATATATTGTATCGCAATACTCACTATCTTGCAAAATGTTAAAAATCACAATAATATCGTATCATGGCCCAAGTATCATGATAATATCATATTGCGGGGCCACTGGTGATTCCTGCACCTATGTGCTTTGTTTTGCACTTCATTTTCCACATACTTTTCGCACTGTTCAGTAACATGTAGCACTTATGCAGTCAATTGAAATGGTATTTCTTGTTTGAAACAAAGTTTTGACTCAGTTTGTCCTTGGATCAGTATCCTCATTTACAGCAACTTGTGTTTTTGACTGATTAAAACTGTGATACCATGATATATTATTACTGTATTTTCACATCTTGAATCATGAGGACCTTTCAAATATTGTATTGTATCGTATCGAATCTTATCAAATCGTATCGAATCTTATCGTGACACAAGTATCGTGATATGTATCGAATCATGAGGTCCTTGCCAATACCGACCCCTACTAAATAGTGTAACACTGTTTTCTTCATATGCATGATTACAAGCTAATGAGGGGGAAAAGCTGTTAAAATAGGATACAGCTACATTTGTAAAGAATACATTTTTCTGGATTTCATACTCGTGTAATGGTGTCACTGGTGTATAGGACACACCCTACCCTTGTAAGTGTCTCTTATTTATGTGATTTCAGAGTAGATTTAAAAGTTTTTTGTGCACTTCTTCCTGGCAGGAAGATTTGGGAAGGAATAACGCATAAATTCTTATTGGTGACTGATGGAAGGAGGCATGTAGCTTCTGTATGGCCCATTTTACCAAGAGAGCTTTGTTCAACAATTCTGACATCCTTTAGCTCGAGAGTCGGAGCTGAGAATGTTTTCACATCTTCCAGCCACAAGTCAGATAGTCATTCAACCATCAGCCTGGGCACAACAAAGGCAAGTGGTGCTAGCTCTGCTAACCAAACTTACATGGATTCTGTGTTCTGTGTTTCTGTGTTATCAAAGAAATAATGCACCATTTTAACTGAGTGTTTTCTTACCTTTCAACTAGTTTTGTAGTATGAATTGAAATTTCCATTAAACAATGGGGAAATAGTCTCCTTAGAGCATCCTTAAAGAACATATGATGAAATGACAAAAACGTAGAGGAAAGAAATAAAGAAAAGGCTGTTTAGGGTGCATGGATCTCCTTACTGGCTGATTTTCTGCAGAATCTCACAGGGGGACTTCCAGGTGATCCTCTCCAATCGGAGGAGACCCACTGAGAACCACTCAGACAGCAGGCTCTTCAGAGTGCCGTTCAGGTCCTTACAGAGAAAAAAAGTGAGAGTTTAGAATTAACACCCAAATTCAGTTGCTCATCAAAAATTCACTGCATACTTTATCTTGTTAAAAGCAGCTTAATTGCAATCTCACTCGAATGTAAAAGCAGAATCTAGACCTTGTATCTAAGAACAGACAAGGGTATATATATATATATATATATATATATATATATACACACTCACACTCACACACTCATCAGTACACTAGAAGCACACTATGAAAAAGAAAAGGAAGGTCATGTTTTGCAAAGTTATCAGTGCACTGTAAAGGATGTTCTTACAGAAGTTCATCTCATTACTCTTTTATATCTTATAAAGAACACTTTATATATAACGAACACTTTATAAGACAAACATTGTTAAAGTGTTCTTTAGACGTTGCAGCTTTCACACAACTATTGAAGTACTGAGCAAACACACCGACTTTACTGCCTCATGGCCACTTTATGGAGAGAACTCAGTCTCCTTCTCTTTTTTTGTGAGTGACAGCAGAGCTGCTTAAAATTTTCTATGAGCCATCAACAATTCCATACCAGAGTCTTACACTGTGCATGAAGCCGTGTGCCATCCCTGAGTGTCCGTATGCTGTTTGAATGTTTTCACATTATGAGTAGTGATTTGTTTGAGCTTGCAATGGGTGTGGAGGAGGCACTTCAATAAACAACTTGCCATTTGAAAGCAGGGCTGTCCTCCTGCAAAGGTCAGACTTCATTTAAAGCAAATCTTTTGCAAACACACAAACAAACGCACAGGGGTGCACACACAAACAGGCTCGAACACATAAATACAGCTTATATTGGCAGTTCCAC
Organism: Xyrichtys novacula; assembly: GCA_962446985.1. Classification (NCBI taxonomy): domain Eukaryota; kingdom Metazoa; phylum Chordata; class Actinopteri; order Labriformes; family Labridae; genus Xyrichtys; species Xyrichtys novacula. The sequence continues at coordinate 24,113,946 of OY660868.1, read as the reverse complement.
AGGACCACTTCACTTCAGGCTTATTTTATTGCTAGCTTGTCACTCATGATCATAGCAAACACAAACAAGCTCAAATACAGTTGGGGGTTTATAAGTCAGCGGCTGATATTCTCTGTGAGCAACTTGCTAAACCCAAACGAACAAAATTTAAAATTCCGCCCCACAAATATGTAACAGGCTCTGCATTATTCAGCTCGATGGGTGAGAGGTTTCACGCAGGAATTCTCGGTAATTTGACAAACAAATCAAACCTAACTCTGCAAAAGTAAAAGTTCTGCAAAACATCCATCACTTCTCCATGTGATGGGGTATGTGTATATTTGTCAGTGAGTATATATACGTGCATTTGTGTTGCTTCAAATACTCAGGCTGCCTGAGGAGAATATTCTACAATGGTCATTAATTCCAGCACAGCATTTTCAGTGGAAATCGCACCACATCAACAACCCTGAGTGTGCAGCCGCTGCCTTGGGTAGCCAATCTTCACCCTCACAAAAGGAAAGCCACACTGAGATGTGTATTCCATTGACCCAGCAGAAGATGAAGCTCTTTCGAAATAGAAGGGCTGAGTATTGGAAGCCTGAGGTTAGGAGAAATGCTGAGGAAAGGCAGGAAGGCAAAGAAGAAAATCCTGCAGTCCATCAGGGAGAAAATAAGCAACACTTCTTGACACCGGAGCTGCATCGGTGCTGTGAAGCGTCAATATTGTGCTGATACAGCCTCTCTACCTTGAGTTGTGGAGCGGCATTTGCCATATGTCGCCATTTTAGAGAGCAATGGAGACTTCTGTGCCTGGAAAGAACACTCTGTCTATCCAAGGCCAAATGACCACAGACTGCCCAAGTGTTTACAGGTCATACTCATGGTGTGCCAATACCTCTCCTCCAGTGGGCTGCATGCCACTTGTCAGGCTGGCAGGCTGTGAGTGCAGGATAAAATAGCCTCTCTGACACTCTGTGAAATCCCAGTGAGCAAACTAGAATTATTTCTTCAAATGCTTCTTCTTCGCTCTGTTTTTGGACAGGACAGAAAGGCCTGAAGGTAGAAGGAGTGAGGAGGGAGTAGCATCAAAATCAATCAACCAAATGAGAGACAAACCTAGCATGGGATCCAAGTTGATGCTGCTGCAAGAACCACAGTTGCTGTAGCTTTCTGAATTCCAATTTTTTACATCTCTGATAATCTGTATAAATTCGAAACCATCTGTGCTTTGCAGGTATTTCTCTTTTCTTGATTTGCAGAGGCTAGCAATGAAGGAAGCAAAAGCCTCATAGGTGCTGTGACCTTTTCTCATTTTTAGCACAATCAATTCTGGCAATAACAAGAAAAGATGTGAACACACAAGACCAGGGTGGTCAGCAGTCAGAGCGACCAAGCACTTTGTTGGTAGCTCAGACCTTTGTAAGCCAGAAAAGGTCTCAGTGGGCCGTGGTTATTGGGATTAAATTCATCTGAGCCACTTCTCAGCAGGGATAAAATAGATTTTGAGCGAGGAAGAGGAGGCTACAAGTCCTCTGGCGGGTGTGCATTCAGCGTCTTTGGAAATCATTTCAAGTTTGAACACATAATACTTATAAGAAATGCAGAAGCAGAGGAAAATGGCCTTTCGGGGTCTTATCCAAAGCAAAAACAAAATCAAAACAACAGATCTCAGAGATTACAAGAAACTTCCACTCTGTAATGTCAGCATGCTACAATATGCCTCCTTGCAACAGCCTTAGATAAGCGAAGCTTGCTCATTACTGCTCTTTATGGTCTCTTTATCAGGGTTTGTGTTATCAGTTTTGTTATTCCAGTAAAACAAGTTTACATTTAATCTCATACGCTTTTAAAACATTAAAATAAAAGCACCATTTACTGAATCCTTAAATGTCTGCCATCCAAAACAAATCACAGCATGGATTTTAAAGGCAAATTTATGATCTTGTTAAGGAATTTATGACTATATCTGATAGAAACTGCAGGCTGCTCTTATCACCGCAGCAGTGATAGAGTAAATCAACTGGTGCCCTGTGACACACACACAAAAAAGGCTTCTGTCAAGCTGCTCCTAAAAATAAAACTCTGACCAATCTAAAAATGCAGTGTGTATAAAGGGGGAAATAAAGTAGTATCTAGCAGTTCCTGCACTGAAATGCTCCCTTGCTCACCCCTCCTTTCAGTGAAATGGCGATGAACTTTGAGGACAAGAAGCTCCTGTGATGTATGATAAGTATCATACTCCATTTAACAAGAACTACTAACTAGACTAATTTTTAGTGCTGAAACTGATGCAAATTCCACTGCCATTCACTCCTGTTTGTTACCAGTTTGTCTATTCTGTGCTACTGTAGAAACTTGATGGTGCAAGTTAGGAGCCTCCGTGGAAGGAGACCTGCTCCTGTGCAGATATAAAAAAAAACTTGTTTCAATTTAGTTAACTTGTTGTGTTAATAGTTATTTCTAAGTTATGTTTCATTTTTATTTTTTCATATACAATTCAACCAAGTCTGTTCAGCTTGAGCCACTAAATACTACACAACATATATTTGATTAAGAAAAAGAAGTCTAAAACTTTGGATAGCAAACAGAAACTTCTTAAATCTTAATTATGCAGCGTGAAGTGTGTAAACTAGTGATATAACAATTTTTGTCTTTATTGAGTGGCTGTGTGAAGTACACTAGTTGGACAACACAGAGGAAGAAAGTGGTTGTTGTGGGCACAAGAACTTGTATTGACATAAGTTTTTGTTGATAAAATTTTTAAAAATGAAGGATCAATCGAATCATCTAGCAAAGGAGCTTCTTGACCCAAAGTCTAACACCACCATGGGGGAGCAACGGAGCTTAAGAATCTGACCTTGAGCTAAATATTCCCATTTCTAGTATACCTTAAATTGAGCCTAAAATTAAATATAAATCCATGAAAAAAGAAATAAAATCGGTTTCCTTTATCCAGCAATACAGATGCAAAACAGATGCAGATGCCTGGTATATTGCTCGCTTCCTGTTGCTTGATATTTGTTTTACGTTGCTTAGTTCAAGAGAGGCTCTCATTTCACTAATTATAAAACAGCAGAGGGGAAAACAGTCAGTAAAAGGACTGTCCCAATGAAAAAATAAAATAACCCTATGAAAAACAGTTATTGACAAAAGAGGATTTGTTGCTTTTCTTTTCTTGAGCTTTGGTAAACTGTGGTTGGATTTTACTCTTTATCGTTTCATTTTTAGATTCAAGAATGAACCCACTCAGACGGAAAATAAGTGGCATGCATATAAATATGAATTCAAAGAGTATCCTGCTTTCTGGCAGTTGTAGTAGAACGGCAAAAACATCAAGCTAAGAAGCCAGACAGAATAAAAATTTCTTCATTGCCTCCATCTGCGTGATAAAGGTGTAAGGAGAGCACATATCAGGACAAACTAAGAGCAAAGAATTAGCCTGACAGCAAGCTCGCTATTTGTAAACTACTCCAGCTTTCAAGCTTTACATTGAAACTCCAGCATCTCAGACCTGCATTCAGGATTGAACCTGGTCATTATATCTGACTGAACTCAACTACAAAGTACAAAACACATAAAAGGTTAACTTTTCAAAAAAATAACCATTCAGAAATGAGCGCGTAAAAGCACAGGAGAAATGTTTGCTTGATGGAGAGGTTGAAGTTTTCTTTCTAAAACTTACTTTTCTCTAAATAGTGTTTTGAACATTTCCTCGAAAAATGTTCAATTTGTTCTTTATAAGACTTATTTTATTCTACTATTTTATTTCAGCTGTGCAGCAGAGTAGCTAGGAACCTCCTCATGTCAAGTCTGAAGGTGCCACGGGGCCTTTTGAACTCGAGAGCTTTAAGCAACAAAGATGAAAAGCTGTCAAGAAAAGAAAAGAAAAAAAGGACTGAAAGCTGATATATGGGGCCAAAAGCAACAGAAAATATAAAGAAATCCCGCTGGAGTCCCAGGTGGAATTCAAATATTGTACTTCTGAATTCACAACATTTCTATCAATGGTCCCATTACAGGTGATGTTTTGCTCTTAAGTCAGCTGATTATTTTTGTTTTGTGAAATCAGATCTGAAAGACAAGTTGTCTCAGTAATTCTGCAGATGGATTGTCCAAGAGGTGTTGCCATACCTGTGCTTAGCACATTGTCATGGCTAAATGTAGAGTCAAAACCTAACTAAAAATAATCCTGGGATATAAATTAGCATAGGCATCTGACAGAAACTCAATCATTGCACCTGAGTCAAGGCAGGCTAATTTTTCAACACCATGCACAAGGCAATAACTTTTTTGGGACCAACATCTTGCTTCACCAAAGCATGACGTGGTCTTGATCAAGATGCATTACAGAGCATGATCACTAAGTCATCAGAATCATCAAGAGTATAAATAGAGAAGTTGTCACATGAGTACATGATGGATGCTAACAGTGCTGCAGAGAATTAAAAATAAGCAAAGGGAACTTTGGCAGTACCAGAGGCCTTGATGTTTGATAAAAATGACATTTTCTCTCTGTGCAAAGCCTGGTTGACCAAAGTGGTCAAGTCAGAGCATGTAAGTACTCTGTTGGTAGCACAGACCTTTAAAATAACCTCTCGATAAGCAAAATATACACCCATGAATTTTTTACATGCATTATGAAATAATTAATCAATAAAAACATTGAGATTTCTCAGAACTATTCCCTCACTACTTGGAGTCAAGTTATAGTTTGACTGTACAACTTAAACTTAAACTGGAGTAAAACGTGACCAGAATTATCCTAACTTTAACTTGAGTGATAAAGCTGTGCACTTTGCCCAACACTGGACACAAGAGCAGTCTTACTCCCCCCAAGTAAGAGGGGTGAACTAGGGCAAAGGTATCTGCTGCTGAAGCTGTGATGAAATGTGAAACCATGTGAGCGGGCAAAGCCGGGTGGGGGCTCAGAGGAAAAGGCTGGTTGTGTAAGCAGTCACACGTAGCCTACTGTTTATATTCACTAAACGTGCCTTATATTAATTTTACATTTTGGTTTTTCCATAGTGGCGCCAAACACCTGTGCGCGAATGGCACTTTCTGACTCACGCAGGCACCCGTAGAAAAAAATAAACAAACGTTTTACCCTGATGTGCGGGCTCTCGCTGGCTTTAGAGGCCAGTATTTCAAGTACATCAGCTCGGAGATCCACCAGAAACTTCACTCCACCCTCGACCCTGCTTATATGGTTGAGTAACTGTTTATAACGGGGACTCAGGCTGTACCGTAGCCTATCTTCGACCTGTAAAATGGTCGCCAGATCTCTGAGCTGGGTGTCCAGCAGCTTCAGGGCGAGCTCTGAGACGCTCTTATGGTCCACCCCGAAGTCCTGGGACAGCTTCGTCAATACATCGAGCTTTCCTTCTTTGTTGAGGCTTTTGTAGAAGTGCATAAACTCCAAACTGTTCGACTCAGGAGGAGGAGGGGATTTGTCTCTCGTCTCGTACGTAGGTATAGGTGCAACGACCCTCGCCAGGATATCATCCATGCCCGTGACACTGCCACGAAGTGGAGCGGAGAACCAGCGCCAGCCGCTGACGTCTGAGGCCCACGGAGCTGCTTTGAAGAGAGCCCGGTGTTTCCAGCACCTGACACTGCTGCGAAAAGCCCGAATCACAGGGTGGGATATCATCGCCGGGGAAGAAGCTCAGCTTTCTGTTTGGGACCCGTGACCAGTGAACACACAGGGAAAACTGTTTCCGGGTGTCTTAAAGGGACAGTACTGCTGTCATGGCAACAGGCAAGAGGGCAAAGGACAAACTTATAACTTGGAAGAAAAAGAAAAAAAAACTGTCGAGCAGTCAGACGATCATTCTTGTATTATTCGAGCTAAAGTGTAGAAAATCATCCAAAACACTATCGCTAAAAGTAGTAACACCATCACTATCGCCGGATGATTTTTACCTGAAATAATATCCCCAAGAAAAAGAACTTGTCATCAAAATATATCAAAATAGGACAACACGTGACAAATTAAAGTAGTTTTCTTTTCATTTTAACTGTGCAATGTCCAAAGGGAGGGGGAAAGTGCCATGAGGGGACCATATAATAATGCAACCAAATAACTGAAATTAGGCATTCATGAACAAAAAAAATCCTTGCAAAAAAAAAAAAAAAAAAGTTTGGAACTGTAAACTTAGTTTCTTTTCCACCCATTCCTGGGGCATGTGAGTCTTCCCTGGTGACTCAGGGTCTTTGGCACAATAACAGCTGCAGGAGAGAGAACCAAAATATGGCATATTTTGTGAGTGAGTAAAAATGACCGGCTGACTAAAATATTTCTTATCATTACATGGATTCCCTTAAGATCACTATTTTGTGATAGTTATTCATAACCACTGCACAAAATAAAGTAAGCATGCAAATTCCAGGACCACTCTTACTGACCTTTTTCGCCTACATGCAGCTATCAAATCCACCCAAATCTACTTTACCCTCTGTCAAGAAAAAGCAGATTTTGGATCAGGGAAACAAATATGCCTTCAAAGATGTCAAAGGCAATGCTGAAGTTACTCAGGGACACATGATACTCAGACAAACGCAACATAATGAAAATCACGTATACATGTTTGGTCAGGTGAAAATCACCCAGTGATAGTGTTTTAGGGTTAAAACTCAATAAAGCTACTCTGAGGGACTTTAAGTTTGTGTTGGTTTTGATTCCCCCCAACCCTCCAACAATCTTCATTTTTGCTGTTTTTGGCTGATATGTGTTACTAACATTTATGTATCCATATAATTATACAAAAATCCCATCCTGTTCTCTTTATATTGTCAAATGTATCACTCATTGAAAGTCTATTGTCTTTGAACATGTGAACCAGCAACCTCCAGTCTTGAAAAATAAAGCAGATAGCCTAATGAAGTGCTTGAAACTGCAGGTCCCATTGGCAGCAGGCTGCAGAAGCTCTGGAAGCCAAAAGAAAATACAATTTTTAGAGAAAAACATGAACACATTCACACCCTGGTTAAAAAAAAAGGGTTTTGGTCTGAGTAACTCAGGGCTCTAATGATGCCCACTGTGCCAGGAGTGAATTTCAATGTAACACTATTTGGTTACGTGTTAAGGTTACAAGATTGGTGAATTGGAGGTATGACAGGTGGTCACGCTGTAGCTGTGTGTAAACCATTTCCATTAATGGCAAAAATGCCCCAAAATATAACTTAAAAAAAAAAAAAACACAAGGGTGTATATTGTGCATAATTATTTTCATACAGAATGTTTGGGTATTATTTATATTTTTTAACTCACATGCATCTTTTAAAGAACCTGCGCTCGACCAAGAAGCTGCAAAATTTAGTCCCTCCAGATTTTTCTTCAGTTTTTGTTCTATTTTTTCATGTTTTTGTTGTGTTTTGCTGGCTGCTGGGAGAGAAGAGTTTATTAAAGAGATGAGCTATTTCCTTAAAACAGAGAAAATCTGGACAACAACATCCAATGCCAGCCCAGCAGACATCAGGAGGTGTTTTTGAGGTTGCCATGCCGGCGTGTAAGTGAAGGCAAAGTTAAAGGCTAGAAAATGGAGTTATAAGCCCTTTATTCTATCAGGCATTATGGGAAACATCAACTCTCTGCCCAACAAAAGCAATGAGCTGGAGGTATTGGTGGAGACTGGGAAAGCATGCCGTGAGTGCAGTGTTTTACAAAACCTGGTTGGATCAAAACAACTCAGACTCCAATGTGGATCTACCTGGCTTCACTCCCGTAAGGTCAAACAGAGATGCCAAAAGTAGGGGCAAGAGGAAAGGAGGAAGTCTGGCTTTATTTGTCAACCAGAGATGGTGTAACGCTTAAGTTTGTTAACTGTCCTTCCAGAGAAAATGTTTCATGAGACTCCAGACAAATGAATTTCCTTTGGGGATAAATAACAGTATTGTACTGTATTATTGTATAGTATTGTATTTTCATCTCCAAAATAACAGAAACACTAATACAAAATAAGAGACCAAAAGCAAAAACAACTTTGTGTAAAACATTCCTCTGTAATGATAAATATGTTTGTTTGCATGCCTCAAAATGTTTCTCAGGAGGATGAGTTTTTGTGATGAAGTTTGAGTGGAGTAAACAAAGAGAACCTTCAAAACAAAAGAAATTGTTCCTTATCTGCACTGTAGTACTGTGGATGTTTGTGGGTCAAGTCATCACTCTTTGTGGTAGGAAAATAGTGAACGTTAGCAGCAAAGCTTAAGCAGTAAAGGAATAAGTAATTTATTCTGACTTAGTATTGAGTTCTGATTTCCTGACCGATGCCCCTAACCATATTTATATGGTTTCATATATGTAATTTTCATTACTTACAATGATGAGCACCCTCCTTCACTCATGATTACAATATATGGTGAAATTCTACAGTTTTGGTGCCTGAAATTTTGACCCTGATATCACTTGATTTCAGATTTTGCATACAATTATGCACAACTTTTGTGCAATTCTTGTTTGTCTGATTGACGTGTCCTGGTCTTACATTTGAAAATGCAGACATAAATCATCACCTGCAGCCCACTGTGGGGGGCTTAAATGACAACAAATCATTTAGCGAACTGAAACTCAGATGAGAGCATTAGGATTTGACATTGAAGGTAAAATGATCAATCATTTGTCTGCCAATGTGACGCAATATAGTGATAGCAGAAATATATCAGCTCTGAGCCACTTTATCTGTCATCCACAGCAGTATGTCACACATTGAGCAGTCTGTCAGATACAGTGACCTTTCATGTTCCTTCAATATATATATATATATATATATATATTTGAACAACTGTGTAATAATTGGGGATGCATGAGATCGGATGTTTGCAGATATCTGATACACCAGAATTGTCAAACTATATCGGCAGATGATAACACCAATACAGCTACACACCTTTATTTATCCTACGGTCTACAAATGTTACTTGCACTAGAATTTTACCTGTTAGCTTTTACTGTAACAGTCTGTTTGTCTGAGAAACAGACACAAAACAAGACAGCTCTTTTCCCTGAAGTTTGTCACTGCTGTATTTTTTTGTTTGTTTTGTTTTGTTGAATGATTGACATGAAGTTTTTCACAGTCTTTTTTGCTTAAGAAACTCTTTGTGGTTCTGGATGACAGTTCTTGAGATGCACAATTAAAGAAGTAGTGTGAAAATGGTGTTCTTTTGTCCCTTCTCATATTGTGTGTGTCAATGGCATTGCAAATAGATGGTTTTCCATCTGTGTGCAACACCTCAAAATACTGCCAAACAGTCAGCATTTTCGTCCATGTAAGTTGTCAATATTTGCTCTTTATTAAAGTGTAGATAATATATGGAATGTTTTAGCCTGGAATTGCATAAAGTTGATCTTGAATTTTATTTTCATTTGAATTTAACAGTATGTGTTTTAATCATTTATTTATGTACAAAAAAGAAGAAGGATAATGATATAATTTGTCATATTAAATTAAGAGATGGGAAAATTCCGAGTATATAGAGTAAAGGAGATGACTAACTCATAAAAAGAGTTTCAACACTCTTAGGACTGCATCTGCGTAACATCACACAAAGTAGGCAACTTCGTACTAAGAGGGCTGTAAAAATGTTCATGTTTTTACAAAGATTCAGACGGACTTGAACTGAAAACCTATTTGATCTTTCTTTTTCTCTTATTTAACTTTGTGAATATGCTTGTATGATTAGTTTAATAAAAAAATCCGGTTATTTTTTAGTACACCTGAACGCAGAGTTGCGCTACGCAAAACCCGGAACTTCGTGAGCCAATCAGGATCCAGTTGGAGGTGACGTACAATCAACTCAACGCAGCGACGAGCGGTGTCCACCTGTCCATCACCTTAACCCCCCAAAAGTTTGTATTATCATTGAAATACAGAGCTATTTCTGTCAAAATTCAAGAGATAGTTGAACGATAACGAATGCTTGAGTAATTAGTGTCTAATCCACAAACAAGGAGTAAGGACGTATTTGCAATGATCGAACTCACTGGCTAAGCTTTCCTTCATGGCTGTGTTAGCTAAGTGCCGCTAGCTAATTGGCTAAGTCAACAGGGAAGTCCGCCGGTCATTGTAATTTTCACCGTGCTTGCTCCTCTCAAAGGTTCATGCGAGCGATGGGAGGAGAGAAGGACGCCAAAGGCGACGAGAAGGCGAAACGCAAAGCTATGAAGCTGAAAAAGCTGAGTGACAAAGAGAGCGCAGGTGCTGTGGGAGATAATGTTACCATCAAAAACAGGTCTGTAATGCATACGTGCTCTTGCGTGAAAGCAAAATTTGTGAATAAGTTCATTATTTTAAGCTAGAGTTTAGTGGCTTTTAAGTAACCGTTTCAAAGAGTGTCACCAGGAATTATGGGTCTGATAAGAAGGTATCATATTGAGCCCTGACACCACAGCTGAAGTCAGACCTGAGCAACAGCTTTAGCCACACTTTTTTGCCCATTACACCCTGAAAATGGCGTTTAAGTTATCACGAGAGAGCGATGTACTTCTTGTCTTCTTCTATGACATCTGAAATAAGATATAGTTTCATAAACACCAAATAGTACAGCATATCGAAAAACATGCAGACACACAGAGTTCACTCTTGATTGCACCTGGAAATAATCAGACTGCTTTACATTGACTGTATATTTGTCTCAAACCCAATCAGTAAAGCATCTGTGGTCCTCTCTGGTCCATCTCGACAGGTTAGCAAGTTATTATAATCAAGTTATTCTATTTGTTGATAAAATATTTAAAGAGCCAGTTGCTGATTCAAATACAAAAACAGCAAATTAACTTTTGAATGTTAAAAATGATATAGATTAATATGAACAATTCAATTGTTTGACTGTTTAGCAATATTGTAGCTTGCACATATTTCTTTATGCATCTACTGGAGTAAATGGAAATTTCCTCTCTTTCTGAACAGATGACAGGAACTGAAAAGATGGTTTACAATTTTCGAGGGGATAAAAAGTCATATTTATTCTTTCAGTTTTGATTAAAAAAAAACAAAACGGAAATAACTTAAAGACAATAAATTGTTAACATTTTATTTTATAGTCTTCTTAGTCTATGGGAATTCAGTCAGTTACTTTCTGCTCCGTGTACTAGCCGTCCATTCAATTATTCCATTTAGTCTAGTACACAAAAAAATGAAAAAATGAGTCATTATTTAAAGGCTAACCTGCTGTCATGGAGATGGATGCATCCTAAGTATTATTCAGAGCCGCCAGGAGGGTCACGCTGAAGGAAGAAGATATGACTGTAGAACTCTGTTACAACCATAGACTGTATATACTATGGACAACTTGGTTCCGCCTCCCGCCTGTTTACGGATTTAAAGCCAAAAATTTCTTGGTATTTCTGGGATTTTTCTTCATTTCCTGAAATCAGCGCGGCACAGTGGCATTGTGCGCATTTGGAGGGAGAGTCGCCGAGAGTCACTGTGATGACGCTCAGCTCAAACAGCGTATCCCCCGGGTGAGCTACGCAATCCCTGAACGCCAATAGGCTGTATCAGGTGTCAATCAAAGATTTTAAAAAAGAGCTTCATAGAAAAAAGAGGACTTGAGCACAACCAGTCTTAATGTAGCTACATGTCAACATCGCAAGCAGGGGTGGAGACAAATTTATGTTCTGTGTAATACATTTCTAAAGTTTATCCACAGCTCCATAAGCTTATCTTGCGGGGGGGGGGATTTATGAGCTATACTGCAGCCCATCAACAGAGGGTGCTGTTCTCGGAGTGGCTTCACCCAGCAAGGAGGCAGACTCTGTCCATTCTATATACAGTCTATCGTTACAACGTAAGATTTTGCAGCTCGAACCGCTCTGTCGCATCTTTCGCCATGGTAACTGTTGCTGAGGATCCGGGGAAGGCCAATGTAGCCTCCATGCACGTATGCTCAAAACAGGTGCACTCAAAATCAGTAATTGTAAATGAGATTTATTATTTTGTTTTCATTTCCTTCTCTATTATATATTCTGTTTTGAGCAGAAAATACAAAAAAACACACTATTTTTTTTATTATATAGAAAAACAAATAAAATGTTTACTCGTTTTTTTCATTTTTTGTTCACTAGATTGAATGGAATAATTGAATGGACGGATAATACATGGACCCTTTCCCCCTACTGTGGCACTCATAACTATTCCATCAAGATCTTGCTAAGTGCTGTTATCTAATTAGATGCCTGTAAGACTCTCTGTCATTACAGCCAAGTTTCAGCAGCTCCCTCTAGATAAATGAATGTGACTTGACTGCAGCTCATCCAACATCTGTTCAGCATCAGAAGTCCGCACATCAGAGTTACTTTTGAATTGATCCTCCAAGTTTCATTGCCTCTCACATTTTTGATAAGTGAGGACAAATTAATTTGGATGAAATATTAATACAAGCAATGATGATGGATCAGATGGGATTAAAAGCCATATGGCAGTATTTGTGCGCTGCTAAAGGGCAGACACAGTGTTACCGGGAGAATGCTACACTGGCTGAGCTGTCGAGCAGGTCGTTGTCGTCGAGTGAATCCCTTCATTCGACTGAGTACAGTGTGTACTCCATCTTCATATGAATAAATTAATTTACCTTGATATCTGATGCGTTTATTACCATGCATATGTGAGCAGACAAATGAATGTGGAGTGATCTGTCATTGGCTTGTGTAATTGATGAGAGTAGGGAGATGAATAGACACCTGTAAGTGCTTCTGGCAGTGAAGCAGGCAGCTCTCCGTGACAGCTAGCCTCATGTTATTTCATGGCACACTGGCTGAATTACTGATTAAGGATCAACTTATCCTCATCAGCTACAAGACTCATGGAACTAATTTTCCCAAGCATGACGGAAGCGTCCTGCTTTTCAAGTTGAATTGCTTCACTCTGAGGCTTAACATGCAGAAATTCTAGATAAAAATAGAGCAATAGTTGCTGTTCAGTTTCATATTACATCCTTTCTTGATGGGCGTAAAGGTCAAACTGAAAAAGAAAATGTTCTTAGCTGTTGAAGGACTCTCAGTTTGTCTGATAAGTGGCATTTTATATATTGCTACTAACCAGTTAAAGACAAGAATCTATATGCTCTCACTGTAAGCCCTTACTTGATAAAAGTGCAGCTCAAACTTGGTCTTAAGGGCCTCTTCAGTCATCTCACAGTTGAAGTGGAAGCAGCTTCATCTTTGCACTTCTGTAGAATTTTCTCTGTTCGCGTGTTACGAATGCTGCCTCACTAATAAACGCTTTCCTTCCCTCTCATTTTTATCCGCTCCATCTTGACACCTTGATGAACAGTGCAAAGTCAACCAAATCTACAGAGAAGACTCCCAATGGGAAGTCTCACAAGAAGGTAAATCACTCATTTCTTCTTCTCTTTTCACATTTCTCAGTTTGACTGTGTAGGATTCCCACATGTAATATGTTAAGTTTGACCTACATCCAGAATACATAAATAGAACCTGTGTTATTTTGACCGGGACTCGTGGTGGTCACCATATCCATAACTCTTGTCCTGTCAGAAATAGCATGTGATACACCAGGGAGAAAACTCCAGCCTGTAACTCACTGACCTCAGCTCAGAATGCCACAGCTACAGTGTGCGTAACAGCTTGTCCTAATAGATTACCTCCATGCTATTTGAAACCAGCAACAGATATATTTATATGCATACCAAGCAGACCTACCAAGTGGAGAAAATTAGGGTATAGCAACCGTTGTCAAAGCTTCAAGATGATCAAAATGAATTTTTAGTTTGACTTTGTTTTATTTCAGTTGACAGACTCGACTCACTCTGCTTTTACTTGAAACAGTCGTCGATAGGAGGCAGGGCTGAAATTATTTCAGAGCAAAACTTTTGCCCAGAAAAGATTAAGTTCTTGTCATTTCAGTCTTCATTTCCATTTTTAAAGCAAGCACTCACTCGGGTTTACATTTCTCAAGACTTTTTCTTGATCAGTGATGCTTTAGGGCTGTATAGTGACTCATTTTTGTGCTCCAGCTGATCACTACCTACTTCTGACTGCTCCTCAGTTGGTGTTCTTGCCCTTTTCAAACAGAAGTTGAAGTTGAACTTTATATTTTCTCTCATATGCTTCAACACTTTGGAGAATCAGCTTCTGAGTACTAACTGGACAGCCTGACAGCATTTAAGACCCTCTGATTTATCTGACTCGTTGTGGCAGTTGGTGAAATGTGGCGTGTTTTCATTCACTGAAAGTCAAAAAGTCACAACAGAGCCTGTCAAACAGACTTCTATTTGAGACCTGCCTTTATCTTTCAAAATATGAAACTGTTCAAAAGACCTTGACTTAAATTGAGTGAGGCTTTTTTTACAGGTTATATTGAATTTGTATGTGACTTTATAAAGAAATCACTTTAAATACAACAACCTGGCTTGAGCTTGGCATGCAAGCACACTTTACGGGATACCAGAGTCACTGCTGGAGTTAGTGATCACAAAGAAGTGGCATAAATGAGTTCAACAGAACTCCAAAGTCTTCTTAATTGTTTGAAGTTTCCAGTCAGTATGTTTACATGACGTTAAAAAGGTCCATGTCTAGTGTTGGCTGACTCAAAGTGAACTTTTGAAAAACATGAAAACATGTTTGTCCGTCTAAATACCTAGATAACGATGTTGTAGATTGACTTTCTCTTGCATGTATAAACTCTTCAGCTGGCCCCAAACTGGCTTTGATGTTGCAAGCATGCTCCACAGTTGTGCTTGAACTGAGAATGAACATGAACTGTACATGTAAGCGTACTGAGTTTTATTTCCAAAACTTGAACTGGCTGCAAGGTAACAATGACAACATGAACATTTACTAAATGAAATCAGACATATGTCACCATTTGCCCTCTTACGTCAGTCAATGTTGTATACAAAAAATATGACATCTACCTGAAAACGTGAGTGCATATGCTGTTTGCATGCTCTGCGTAATTGCTGCGTATGTCTTTGCTTCACCTAACTCAGTTGCTTTTCACTGTGGGGATTGCTTTAAACTTATTTTCGAATGTCATCTTTTTATGTATCTGTTGGTTATTTACAGCAATTTAAAATAAACATTTACAATACTCACTACCTCTTGAATTTAACTGATACATTAAAACTTATCTTATTTTGAATCTGTGGCAGTTTCTTGACAAGCAGAGACATAAGAACCATTTAAAAAAAAAACATTAAAATTGCAAATATTGCCTCATCTAGGAAGTGAAGTTTTAAGACACCAAATTGTAAATTCAAAGATAAACGCACAAAGACGGAAAGACATGTTTTCTCCCAGGAGCCTCAAACAAAGGCAGCAAGGTTTGGCATCACTGTTTTATATGTGTCGAATGTGCACAGATGTACAATCCTGTTCATTTGCTTTTGGGGTTTAAGATTACATGTATATATTATGCATGTGAATACAAGTATACACCGCTTTGTAGGACATCTGAGTGCATTTTGAAGCTATGTTTATTCTTGTCTTCCTCATAGGTCAAGACTCCTCAGAAAGAGTCCCCAGAGCCACCCAGCAGCCCCAGGTAGGGATGAAGTTATTACTGCCCGTTATTCAAGACAGCGATTATGAGCAGACAGCAGACTATAAAGTGATTGTTATGGAGACACTACCGTTCTCTTCTTCTCCCTTTCCCCCCCTTCAATCCTTCCCCCTTTTCTGAATTGATGTAAATGAATCCTTGTGTTTTGATGTCAAGACTCTGGATAGAAGCCATACTCATTTTATACCAAGTGTTAAGCTGTCTCACAGAGAATTAATCTCCCTCTGCGCTGAAGACAAATGTCTGCAGCCTGTCAGGAAAGTAATAAATGAGAATGCATAGTTTGAGTAGCAAGATGCTCAGCAGGGTGTTGCCTGGAAAGCAGAACTTGGTCCAAGGCCTGCTGCATTGAATTTGTCTCACAGCAATGTTTCTACGGTGTTGTTAATGGATTGATCCCTTAAAGTGGACCTTCCCATCACAATCTAATAAGTGACATTTAAAAATAGATCTCATAACTTTTGCCAAACTCTGGCATTTAGTGTTCCCCTTTTAAAGTGGCAACAGTGCTAGCCGAGAGGGTTTCATGCGGAAAGAAAAGTTGAGGCCTGGCAGCAGAGTTTGGGAAGGAACACAAGGCTATTAGAGCCACAGACCGTAAATGTCAATGGGCGCAGTGACCCACCTTTCTTTGTATAGCCTTTTATGGATTTTTCTCAGTAGTGCAGTAAAGCTAGAATTCTGACCACTTCTATACACCCATTTTTTCCCCTCTACATTCAGCACTTACACTAACCTGCTTGAAGACAACACCCACTGAGGTTGGAGGAGTAAACAAATCATTCACCGTGTTATATAAAATATGTGGTGTAAATATTAAAAGCTTTTTTTTCTCTGTGTTGCTAAGGCTGAGATTACAAGAATCAGTGCTTTTCTGTGTGCTCGGATAGGAGACTTAGAAATCCCATTCATACTTGATGGTTGCCGATGTACAAAGCCTCGCACAAAAGCAACCATGCTCTCCCATGTTCGACAATGTGGGAGAGATTATTTTGCCAGCGTGAGGTCTTTGTGGAAAAAAAATGCCATGTGAGTTTGAATAAGCACTCAAAAGCAAAAGTGTGGCGAAGCCTGGACTGTAATTATGTTGTCATGGACTTTTGAGCTGTGCAGGTCTCCAGTGAGAGCTTCTGAAAGAATAAGTTCTGTATCCCAGCTTAAGGGTCTGGACTTTAAAGTACCATGCTGGATAAATGCAACGGTAAAAAAGTACAAATGACACACGGCGCTGGAAACAGGGTGGTGCCATTGTGAACACCAAGCTTTTTACAACTGACCATTTTCACAGAAACACTTTGACTCATATAACATAGTAACTTTTTTTTTCTTCTGGGGGTTTTACATTACATTCTCAGACCCAAATCAAAATTGAGATGCAGTGTAAAGCGTTAATAAAAGCAGATTTTAGTCGTGTAAACGGTATTTTATGTAGAGCAGTATAAAGACAGCGTGTTGAATAATGACTGAGAAAGTGTACTGCTTTGTTAAAAGCTCATCCTCATTTTAAACTTGATGCCTTAAAAAAAATGTATCACAAAAGTTGGGACAGAAAATAAAAAATACTGAAGAGGTTGGGTAATGCTGAAGAATACCGAACACACAGAGAAACATCTATCTATTTAGGTTAATTTGCAAGAGGACAGTCACAAGACTGGGACCCCAGAAGTAAAGATGGGAAGAAATTCACAGCTCTGTGATAAATAAAGTGAGCAAATAGTTAGTCAGCAATTTTTGATCACCATGCTAAAAGTACTTTTGAAGTATAAAGGAAACGTTAAAAGGGCTCAGGATAAATAGCCTGGAATACTTCACAGGGAAACCAGCAACAACATTTCAGGGTGCATAAGTAGAAGTTATTTGTCAACCCTAGGATCCAGGACATGCAGGTATGTCCAAATGATTCTCCCATGAAGCTAAGATCATTCATATTCTGGATATAGGTGCAAATAGAAATGAAATGCGATGGAAAACTGAGCAAAAATAAGCTATTCTAGCCATTTTTCATATAAATATGGGATAACATACAAATGAAAAAACTCAAAAAAAGCATTTTGCACTATGAGAAAGTAATATTTTACACAAGCAGGCAAGTGGGGCTGACTCCAGATGAGGTCAGGACTGTATAATGTGTCAGATATGGCGATTTTCGACCTAACGTACCACACATTTTGACTGATTACTCAAAAAGTTATGGAATGCCCACCCTGAAACTTGCAGGGATGCTAGTGGACATGATAGTCTTTCTTGAGTGTGAATATGAACAAAATTGAAGGACGCGCGTTTTTTTGCTATTTCCAATTTAAGTTTTTGGTCTTTTATAATTTTTTTTCTGGTCCAATTTGGGAAAAAATGCTGTGAACAAAAAGATAGATCTTGAAGAGGGCTTTAAAATGACACCTGGATCAGCTCTCTAGGTGCCATACTTCCAGAGATATGAACACTTTTGTAACGCATGTCATGCTAATTAGCCAAAAATTCGTTAGCCCCTATCTCACTAATTAGATGGCTTTGAACAAAAATATTTGAGATCTGTCAGTTTCCCCTGAAGGCCAATCACTCCACCAAATTTCATCAAAATCTGTGACATGAGTGGAGATTCTTGGTTGAATTGACATGGAATGACCCAAATGTCATGTGAGACCAGGGATCCTGAGAGAAGGCTGCAAACTCAGTGGGGAGCTGTTAGGAGGTCACACTGTGGCAGTGAGGGGAGAGTGCATTAGCTTCACAAGTTCATGCCACATAGCTCCTACCACGGTCCCCGGTAATTGGGATTCAGGGAGGCGGGTTGATCATTATGAGCTCCATTTGTGCCATTTGTCTTATAACTGAACGTAGGAGAAGGAAAAGGAGTAGTTCTTTTTTTTTATTAGCAGGCTGTGCCGTGTTGATTTCTTAATCTTCCTTCCAGTCCGTTCCTCACTCTGCAGGAAATCCAAGCTTGCAGTTGCGTTATTAAATGTCTTTTTTAAAATTGTTGTAATTATGTCATTATCATGAGTGTTTCGATGATGTTGCTGCTTCATTAGAATCATTACACGTGATTTCGTGTGGTCAGTGTGTCACTGTTGGATGTTTTTCCCATCACACATGCAGGGTAATTTTGTCCTGACTCTGGAGCCAGCAGTGATGAAGAGAGCAAATAAAACGCAGCCATTAAGCTTTTATTCTGCCTTGTTATTATCTTGTTGAGTAAAGGCTAATCAGAATCAGCAGCCCCAGTAATTTTTTAAAGGGAAATGAAAGGGAAACAGAGAGGTTCATACAATAGTATAAATTTGGGTTGATTACAAGAATACCTGTGTTAACTGGAGTTTAAAAGAGGTGATTGGAGCTTCAAAGCTGCCACACAGTGTGTTGTAGGTTTGAACAAATAAGAGCTCATTTTAAAGGTTGTAGTCAGCCAAGGAAAACTTGGTCGACCAAAAGTACGCCCACTCACCACCCAATCGATTAGTCGATGGGAAGAACAACAGCATGTTTTCTCTTGACCATCTTTCTGTTGCAGTGCAGTCATTTCAGTCTGGCTGAAGCTCTTAAAAGTATGAAATAAACATAAACTTCTGTCAGTGTGACAATTCTTTAATCTCATTACACTATATTAAAAAAACAGCTTGTATTTATATGATCTTGTAAATCTGTAACTATACTGACAGATAAACACAGCACTGTGGTGATATAGACTTAATGACAAAATAACTCAGATGATTATTTTGTCTTCTTTTATAACATTTATTAACAGGACTCACTTGTTCCAGCTTCACTGGGCAATTAATGAACATTAAGCTAACAGCTAAATTGTGCTCAAAGACACCAGTGCACGGTATGATACATTCAAGAATAGAAATGTGGCTTACAGTTTCTGTTTTAAACATAATAACCTCCAAACTGGTAAAAAAAAGACTCAAAAGACGCTGGGATTCATTTAGTAGAACAAAATGACAGCACTGAAGGTTATTAACATATATATTTAAATACCTTTTATACAATTTAGTGCATTTTTTAAACACTTTTTAGCCCTCCCCAGCAAATGATGATCAAGCTTTTCTTTTCACATTGTAGGGGTGTCCGGATACAACTTTTTTACTTCCAATACAATACTGATATTGTAACCTTCAGTATTGGCCGATACAGATATTGGCACAAACTTGTGCGTGATCCTTCGTTTTGCGCTCAGCTGCAATGTCTTTTTCGGACCTGAAGGAAAAATACTGACACAAGGCCAACATCACTCCCACTCCTTGCTACTTCGTCAGTACCTTAGTACACACTGTTGTTGTGATTTCGTGGGCTCTGCATGCTGGATCCGGGCACTGCTAGGTAGAGGTGCTGGAGTGGAGTCTTGAATGGACTGCTTGTATCGGAGTGCTGATATTGGAGATTTTAGATGCAGGCCGATATAATTTGATATGTTTTTATGCTGATATTGGATCGATATACAATGTCAATATAGGATTGGGACATCCCTATATGTAAGTGACAATCATCTGACCAATGAGTTTTTGGTTGGATTAGAGCTCATCAACCAATTTATCGACCAACTCTTTGGAGGGTGTTAGTCTGACGTGTTCAAGATTTTAGATTTTTTATTTAATTTCTTTTATTGTTTGATTTTAAAACTGTTTTATTTAATTCACTTTTAACACTTTATTACCTTGGTTTGAAGGTTTTATCGCTTTAGTCGTAGGTCCAGTGTTTCCGTATTTTTAACTCAAGATAGCGTTCCCTCAGTCACCTGTGGCAGGTTGAAGAGTCCTCACCTGGTCTTTTGTGCGTGCATCTGTGTGTGAGTGTGTGAGTGCTGTATGTGTTGAATAGGGGTCATTAGGGTGGGTGGGGTTCTGTATTTGTATTTGTATTTATTTTATTTTAATGTCCTGGACAGCACTTTGTGCTACATTCTGTGTATGAAAAGTACTTTATAAATACAGTTTGATTGAATGATTGATTGAGATAACAGCCCTCTGCAGTCAGCCTTTCGTTTACAACAACAACTCTACTCTTCCCTTGCTGTGGTTTAGTAAATCAGTGAAACAGGAACAAGAGGATGACGACTTTACCTCGAAGAAGAAAGGGTTAAAAAGAAAAAGAGTCAAGGATGAGCCAATGGACGGATCCTCACACTCCACTTTAGCACCTAGGTAAGTCTGACCAGGTCTAGGAGCCGTGGTTTGACCCCAAATGAAAGCTTTACTGACTAATTGAATGTAGTTAACTAAGTTGTTTCAGAATATATGAACATTTTTAATTAAGGTAGGGGATTACATAATAACATTTTACCATCACGGGTGAGCTTGTATTCTGCTCGTCTTTGCTGCTCGAAAGAGTAAACGCCATGATCAGGAGGAAGACGCAGACGGAGAGGCTCCGAAAAAGAAGTCAAAGGAAAAAAACAGAAAAGGTGCACAACCATCTGCCTTCTTCATTTCAGCTGTTTCCAAGTTCAGCTTTTCAATATAAAACTCAGTGATTATGTTAATTTATTTTGGTCCAGGCAGTAAAGAAGGAGGAAGGAGAGCAGCCAGTCTCCAAAAAACCCAAGAAGACAAAGGAGGAGATCGAGGAGGCGAAGCAGTTGAAGATGAAACTGAAGCAGGAGGAGGAGCAGAATCGCTGGAGATGGTCTGAAAATGCTGCTCTTTCTATTACACATTGACCCGGACCTCACCTCACAACCACATCCACACATACAACCAAACACATCATCTGTATGTGAGAACCATGGAGCAGCAATCTTCACCCTCCTGATGTTATCATCATCTTTCTCTTTGTCAGGTGGGAAGAGGAGAAGTATGAATTCGGGGTGAAGTGGAAGTCTCTGGAGCACAAAGGGCCGTTCTTTCCTCCTGAGTTTCAGGCCCTGCCAGATGACGTTCACTTCTATTATGACGGTCAGTGAAGTGAGGAAGTTTGACTAAAACAGGGTTGAAATGAGATCGCCATGCATTAGTATCATCTCCAGATCCAGAATTTATACCTGGAAACAAGACAGTGTGGTAACATTCTCCTCTGTGCAGACCTCTCCTATTATCATTGATGAAGACAGTTTAAGAAGTCCCGCCTCCCCTTTATCCTGATTGGTAGGTGATCAAGAAGTGACATTGATGGTGTTCCAAAGACCAGCACTAAAAAAAAAAAGTCAACCAACAATGAAATAAATAAAAAGCAAAAGCACACTACATCAAAGAAGTATTTAACATTTTGCTCACATGCAGTTTTAGGACCAAAGCTAAAGAAAATCTACGAGTAAAACAAAATTTTAAACCAAAAACGGAGGCTTTTAGTGCAAATCCAGGGTTAAATTCTGTCTTAGGCAAAGCTTGACAGTATCATGTTTAAAAGCAAACTATTGATATTAAGTTCAAGACCAAACCGTCACTTAAATTTTGGCAGATCTTTTGCAAAAAGCTCATTAAAAGAATAGGACAGGTAAGTGATGCCGGGTCATCCGAATGAAATCTGCGTGAGATGATCAGTAGGATGCTCAGATAGGGCTGGGTGATAAACCGAAAATTTACCGATACCGAAATTTATGTCAGTAACCAACGTCATTTTGCCCATATCAGTATATTCGGTGTCAGAAAAATAAATAAAAGTTTGTTTCGGATGTGTGTAGGTAGGCTATGGTCTCGTGTCCTTTTGAGACGCTGTCCTACGGTGGAGACGTGACTCCACCCCATCCAGTCCTTAACAAAGCGGGAAAGACAGGTGAGGAGATGGAGGACGGTTCAAAAGTTGGAGTGGCTGGAGCGACGGCTGAAGTAGACGAAGTTAATGTGGGAAGGGGTGAACAGCTTGTGGAGTAGTTATCATCCATTTATTGTTATTGAGGTGAACTCCTCAATATACTGTGATATTGATTTGAGGCCATGTCACCCAGCCCTATGCTCAGATTTACTCTTTTGGGAAGGAAGATAAGGTCAAAGAGGAAAAAAAAAACAAATCAGTGAAAGAAAAATCAGGAAGAAAGAAACATGAAGAAAGAAGTAGGTGTTTTCAGCAGTTTGAAAGAAAAATGTCTCATATGATTTACAAACTGAAATATCAAATAATGTAACTATAATACACTCTTAAGCTGGTGATTCTTATATGAGGCAGGGTTTCTCTTGCCAACACTGTCAAGAAAAAAACAGCTTGAAACAGGCTGGAACAGAGCTCAGCCGTCACTGTGCCTTAGTATTAACACGACAACCTGAACAGTGCAATATTGGTGTCCCAGTGTGTCATTACACATTAAATTCAGCGTTACGGTGCTGTGGCGTGGAGACACACAGAGACACTCAAACATAACATATTATATTCCATATAAGTGCAGTGTTGACGGGGGTATGGTTTGTATGCGCGGCAGGCTGCTGAGCCTAAGCTGCAGTAGGAGAAACAGTGGGATGTCTGGAATAAACTCCATCAGACATTGTACAAGAATAAGAGTTCTTCACTTTTCCTTCAGCCGTAAACCAGCCCTGCTCTTTAAAGTGTCTGAGATGATATATATTATGAATCGGTGCTGTACTGACACAATTTGTTGTATTGGTCAGATTTGGAGGAGTGGATAAAGTTGCATTCAAAAGAAAGAACCAGAGGCCAACACAAATGTCTGTTTTTCTCTCATTTCACAGTGTGGCTCAAATGTTGTCCCACAGGGATCTGGTCTGATCTGTTAATTCCCGTACTTGCATAAACTTGTTCGTTGCTCTCAGGGTCAGAACTGAATCAAGATCTCTGTCCTTTTCTTTGATCGTGGTTCTGAAATTTAACATATCAGTTCATACATCCATGAAGGGGCTGAGGTGGGAGTCATGACATTGATTCTAAGAAGTGTGCTTGTGTGTTTTCAGGTAAAAAAGTGAAGCTGAGTCTTGCAGCCCAAGAGGTGGCGCTGTTCTTTGCCCAGATGTTGGATCATGAATACACCACTAAGGCTGTGTTCAGGGAGAACTTCTTTCAAGACTGGAGAAAGGTAAAACTCAGGAAACATCAAACGTCTTGGTGAGCGGTTCTACTATGGCAAAAGCGATTGTGACCATCATTTTCATTGACATTGAATTCTTGGTGAGAGAAAATAGTCATAGATTTCACAACATCTATATCATTCCATGCACTTATAAAGCGTCATATTGTACGAAACCTGATATACAATAGTACTCACAGTGACAGTCAAAGCATCTATACCTCACTTTACTTCAGGAAAACTGATTGAAATCTGACTGAAATACTAAACTGAAAACAGCTTGAATGTAGAGTATTTTTACACAATGGGTTTCAAACTTTTTTAAAACTTGAATTGAACCACCAGCTGCAGATCTAAACTATAATTTAGCATGTCTTTTAGCTTGCCTTCTCTCATCTGTGGTTACATGATAGTTTGCACTGAATGAGTTGAATCTACATAAGTCTCCACTAAGTATATTTTGCAGCATCTGTAACCTCTTTGCACCTTAGTTGTGCATTGATCCAAGAACTGATGATGATAATAATGTTCAAGATAAAAGAGAAACTTCAGTGTTAATGTAAGCTTTATTTATATAGCACATTTAAAACAGCTAGTGGCTTACCAAAGTGCTTTACAGTAAAATAGGCAGAAACAATTAAAATAATAAAAGCTATAAAAACAATAAAAGCATAATACATACAGAAACATAAAATAACAGCACAGATAAACACAACAAATAAAAGACCCAATAAAAGTAACTATAACAGGTACGTCTTTAGGAGTGTTTTAAAGTGGAAAAGGTATTCGCAGTGCGCACTGTCAAGGGGAAAGCATTCCACAGAGTGGGAGCCACAACAGAAAATGCTTGATTTCCCCTAGATTTTAAAAAGGATCAAGAAACGTTGAAAACCACCTGATTAGCTGACCTCAGGGCTCTGGGGAGCAGGCAGAGAGGGGCTGTTTGACATGAGTTAGCCAGTCTCATGTCAATGTAAACTGCTTTCACAAACAGACTATTGGTTGTTTTTAAACCATGTGTGTCCTGCCTGGCCTGTTGGCATGTCGACCCACTAGGGGAAGTGGTGTGCCACATTGCTAGTCCAGCCTCCTCCATGGCTTTCTCGTCCAGCCCAAACATCTTGTCAGTTTTGATTAACATCAAGATTAATTCTCTCCAAACTACAAGATCAAGAAAGTGCAGTGGTCTGTATCAGACATCCCTTCCAAGTTGAATCAAGTCTTCCTTCCAGCCCCAGATTTCAGGACCTGTGTGATGTGCGTTTGAAAACCTGCTCATTGGTGTCTGCCATGGTGCCTCTGCGCAGGGAAAACACCGTGCCAACCCCCAAGGCATATCATGCAGAATTAATTTTGCGCTGCTTAGTGCTCAATGCTCTTGAAAATACGATTTGTGTGAAGGCATTGATATGCTAATCCATACAAGTAGCTCCCCTGCATACGAACAAATCCAATTAAAGTGTTTTATTATAACCGGAAAAAACTCTCCTCGCTTCACTGCCCTCAGTGCCCGCCCACTGTCGGCTGTCAGTCATGCTTAGACACGCAGACTGAATCTGTGTCCATACTGTCAGGGAGTTTCAGGAGAAAGGTAAGCGTTACTGTATGTGTGCTGAGGTAGAGATAAGTTCCTGCATCTGAGGTCCTCTGACCCAGAATGAGAGGACTAGAAAGACTAGCACCAGCCTAAAAGCTTGGTGGAAAAGTTACTGCATTTCCTCCGTCATAAAAGTCATCAAGCAAAATAAGTGAAGAAAACATCCGCATGTCAAGCTCGTTCAAAGACCCGTTCATCACTCAGGGATGAGTTCAACACAAACATTAAAACTGGCTCTTTACTCTCCGAAATGCTGGACTGTTAGTTCTACTGCTGCACTCTTGCCCGGCAGCAGGAAGCCACATTAAAAGCCACTCAGGTTGTTGTGACATTTCATGGCCAGAAACGTCTGAGATGAACCGTAAAGCTAACACTGAACTCTCTGTGTTGTTGCCCTGTTAGTGGCCCTTATGATGGGATGACCCCTGTGCAATAACCCTAGAGAGCTGGTGATTACAGCCGAAACTGCTGCCGCTGCTGTTTTCAGTGTACAGCTGTTTTTTTTCAAGCTTCCTTTTGTTCAGAAAATAGTCTGCACCCTGACCAGCTTGCCACTTAACTCATTCTCTGTCTACTCAGCTTCATTTCATATGAATAATTCAACCAAATGTCCCCAATCTGCTGTGATCATGCACACCTTGCTCTGTCGGAATGTCCTTTCAACAGGCAAAGGTTCAGCACTGAGCATTAACAGCTCTGAGAAAACTGAAAAAGCAGCTCCGAGTGTGGCTCTTTTGTGTATTTGTTTCTTCAGTTCAAGATTTTCTCACTCGTCGTGTCAAGTATTTGGATGTTGCATTCTTTCTGTGATCTCTGAAGGGTGTTGAGTCCTTGAGTTAAAACTGAGTTTGCTGTCATCGGTATTTCAGCTCCAACAAGCTTTTGAGAACATCTGGCTCTGAACAGCCGCTGATCTGTGAGGGAAAAGAGAGCATGTTCATAGCTATCATTCCATCTGTTCATTCAAAGTGACAAAGACAACCACGTGACAAATCTGGCATTCCAAAAAAATTTCTAGCTGCAGTGAACAAGGTTTTTTTTTAATTTATGGATAATATGTTTGATGGAAGATGGATGAAAGTGAATTTAATCTTTGAAATGCCAAAAAAAATAGTAAAAAAACAAAACAAAACATTAATTTATGATCATTTCTTCCTGGAAATACAATCAGACCGAGACACTAAGGCAGAAGAACTACTGCAAAATGATTCTTATGATGATTATTACTTAAAAGAAATGATATAATAATGATCATAAATGTTCTTCCTTGAGCTGCGTCACCTTGCAGTCTGTGATGGACTCGCCTACAAACAAGTGGCTGCTGGAAGAGAGTGGATGAGTTGTGTTTAGCCTCTTTGCTAAAGAAATCAGGTAAAGCTAAAAGATGTCTGTGTATTGCTATCGTGTGGTCATTACCAAAGTTGGTATAACTAGAGAAGCAAGCGGTCGACAACATTCATCTCTTGAGGGGGTGTCTAACTCAGTGTTACAGTGTGTTTGACCCTAACTTAATTTTACGCTGGAATATCCCTTTAAATGCAGATACAGGAAAACGTCAATTTACTACTTTTTATTTAGGAAATGACCCACGAGGAGAGGAAATTGATCCAGGATCTCAACAAATGCAACTTTGGAGAGATGCATGCCATGCACGTCGCAAAGGTAGAGGCTAGGAGAAACCTGACCAAGGAGGAGAAACAGGTAATAACTTTTCATTTAACATGCAGGTGTACATTTTTATAACATTATAGCCTCATGTCGTCTCGAGAGAGTCTGAGCGGTAGGATCTTGGCAACTTTCCTTTATTTTTAACGCAGGCTGTAAAAGAAGAAAACCAGAAGATAGTTGATGAATTTGGCTACTGTCTGCTCGACCACCACAAAGAGCGCATCGGCAACTTCAAGATTGAGCCTCCGGGGTTGTTCAGAGGCAGAGGCGATCATCCCAAACAGGGCATGCTGAAGAAAAGGATCCAACCAGAGGATGTGATCATCAACTGCAGCAGGTTAGATCAAGACTAAGGGTTCAAAGAACACACTAAGATGTGCTGCATTGTAGGGATGCTCAAGTCTGGCACATCTGACCAAGAAAAAATTGCCATCCAAGTTTTTTTTTGTTGTTGTTTTTTTTCCCCGAAATGTTAGTTTGAAGTGTTTGAGAAAGTTTATCTAAGGTGAAAGGCTCTGACATTAAACTCCTGCAAAAGGTGCAGAGATGAGGTTTGGACCAAAATCTGTGTTACCTTCAAGTAACTGTCGAAATAAGCTCTGCTCTAGCAAAATTGATTTTTCTCTCTCCAAGTTTCCTGGCATGCTGTAAATACATTTGTGGTTTTGAATTGTGCAGCTCATATGAAAAGACTGAGATTTGAACTGAAGGACCCCTTTTTTTTTTGTGCTGCTTTAGTCTTGAATCTCTGTTGGGTGGCCAGGCTCCCTATCCAGATACTGCAGCTTCTCACACACTCTTTCTCTCCCTCCCTCTCCCTCTCTCTTTGTGGTTGTCAGTGACTCCAGTATCCCAGTGCCCCCTGCTGGTCACCAGTGGAAGGAGGTTCGACATGACAACACTGTGACATGGCTGGCCAGCTGGACAGAGAACATCCAGGGGTCTATTAAATACATCATGCTCAATGCCAACTCTAAGCTAAAGGTATCCTTGTCAGTCTGCTGCCAACAGGCACAGAAACTCCACACAAGCATCAAACATAAAAGACACTTACACCATAACCAGTGTGGAGATGAATCACACCTTTATTTTCACTGTGGGCTTATAGAAATGAAACATGAGTTGTAGTAAGAACTTTGAGGGCGTTTTTCAAGTCAGAGGATCAAAATTAAGATTGTGTTTGAAACTAAAGATGAAGATTTGAGATACTTTTTACTTAGTTTTTTTCATCTCTTTGAAAAAAGCTTCATGGTGCCTTCTTCACATATTTCAATAACACAAGTTCTCAACCTCTGTTAGATCAAGATGCTAACAGACGTAGCTGAAAACAGTAAGGAATAGAGTTGGGTCTCTATAACTCGGTCTCTGTCAAAAAGGGAAAGGAAGTCTAAGACATTTTTTCTCAACAATCTGGAAATGGGATTGTCTTTTTTTATTTTGGTTTCATAAATAATGTCAGTACTCACTGCCATTTATCTGCAAAGTGAGTGAAACCCTCACGACTAAATCCAGCTGTGACTCAGTGCTGCAGCGCCAGGGGAAATGAAAGATAGAGACACAATGAACAGAGCTGCACAAAAGTAGGACAAGTGAAGCAGCAACTGAGGAGGAGTTATGATGCCTTCTTTTTAATTTTTTTTCAAGAAAGCTAAAAGATTAGATAACTCTAATACACCCAAGAAAAACAGAGTCCCAGAGTGTAACAACAGGAGGTGGGGAGCCTAAAAAGATGAACTTCAAATGTATGTGTGTGTGTGTGTGTGTGTGAGTATATAAGTAATATGTGGCCACATTTTATTTCACTTCAATCTGACATTTGGGTTTAAAAAGAAATACAATGTGCTTGTTTCATCATCATCGCCTATTATAACAGTGAGAAAGTATCTGGTCTCAAGAGTCTTTTTAAAAGAAATAGACCAGAACAAAAAGGTTGAAATGTGAGTCCAAAGTGTGAGTGTGTGTGTGTGAGTGTATGGTAAGTGTGTGTGTCGTCTCATTATTCAGTCTTCTCTCGTTTCTACTTTGCTCCTCTGTTTGCTCACTCTTCCTCCTTTCCATCTTTCACATGCAAAGGTTAAGTAATTCCACTGTTTGTCTCTATGACAGTATGCCAATGTGTGTGCGCGCATGTGTGTAAACTGATTGTGGATTAAATTGCGTCTTGGCCTTAATAAATAAGCAGCAGCACCCAGCAGGGAATCAGAGCTTTGTCATGAAAGTTGTTTAGTTGTAAGTCTTCCCATTTCCTTTCTTTTGTGTGATTTAACAGCCTGTATTCATGGCATGATTACCATATTGAATGTTTTGATCAGAGGCTTTTCAGAGAAAATGACTTGGATATGAAGTTTTGGGGGGACTGTTTTTGTGGCTCTGGGTATCATTTCTTTCTCCATTTCCTCCTCTTAGCTTTGCACACTTATCTTTTTTTCAAAGTTTCCCTCTCCTAATCTCTGTTACTTTCTCTTTTTACACACCCCTCTTTATCTGTCCTCCTCTCCTTTTATCCCTTGAATACAGGGCGAGAAAGACTGGGAGAAATTCGAGGTTGCTCGAAAACTGAAGTCATGTGTCGACGACATCCGTAACCAGTACCACCAGGATCTCAAATCCAAGGAGATGGTCAATCGGCAAAGAGCTGTGGCCCTTTATTTCATAGATAAGGTCAGGTTTTCATGTTGGTCCAAGAAAAACCTTTGTAATCAAGATGCAGATTGTAGGAGAGGAAGGTTGAACCTGTTTTTACACCTGTGTGAGAAATAAACCGGCTTCAGTTTCACAGACTTTCTTTAGGGCTCACCTAGAGCCATGTGAAAACATCGGAAATCAATGCAATGTGTCTCGGTTGCCTTTTCTGCTTTCTCGCTTAGTTGGATGGCAGGCCTTTTGTGAGGAGTAAAATTGATCACATTTAGCCGTTTTCTGCCAGCGACCCCGAGCTAATTATGTCATTCTGTCACTCTGCATGGAGGAAATTGACAAATTGAGTTTGTGATTGCTTTGCCCATGCTGAAGACTTTTTAAACCTAAACTTGGCTTTTATGTGTTTTTTTGTTTCATGCAGCTCTTTTTATTTCTCTTACTGGAGTGTCATAAATTTAACAGTTGTCTAACGATGATCTCCGTGTCTTCTGACCAAATTAAAGCTGGCACTGAGAGCTGGTAACGAGAAGGAGGAGGGAGAAACGGCGGACACGGTGGGCTGCTGCTCTCTTCGTGTCGAGCACATAACCCTCCACGAGGAACTGGAGGGCAACCAGTGTGTGGTGGAATTCGACTTCCTGGGTAAAGACTCCATTCGCTACTACAACAAGGTCCCCGTCATCCGGAGGGTAAGAGACCCCAACAAAGAGCACAAAAAGACACCTCTGCATATGCCATCACGGTTTGATTAAAAACATGATTCTGCTAACATTAAAACACAGAAACCAAACATCCTTTTTCTCCAACCTGGTGAAGAGGAGACTAACAGGGCCTGTTTATACGACACCGAATCATAATATGTCATTACAATAATCTCAAATTTGCCCTTTGGGTTTTGGCAGAAGTCTCTGCAGAGAAGGTCACCTGCATACATATCAACACGAACAGAGCCTGAGGCAGAGAGGGAACTGAGAGATGTCCTCGGGGCACAGTTGTAGATTGGTTCCCTGTGGCTGTGCTGGTTTAATTCGTCTGTCTGTTAGATCTGGTGAACTGCTGCTCTGCTCCTTTCTGCTCCTCTGGTGGATTATATGTTCATGTTAGCGGATTCATGATGATGTAGGAGTTCTCCTTTTTACATCAGCTTGAATGTTAAACTTGACGTGCCGCAAATTCATTGTATTCAAAGTTAACTTTGACAAAGATTCATAGTCACAATTCCAGTTTAAAGTTGGCTAAATCTGACAATGTCGTATGTCCTTTTTATCTCTTAGGTCTCCCTTCCACTTGAAATGTGAAGGTTTTTCTTAGATGGTCAGATTTGGTGAATCTATGTGAACATTTAAACTAAGACAATGTGAACAATGTGAATGACTTTCAGTGTTCCTGGATAAGGTATAAACTTATTAATCAGTCCTGCAAGAAGGGAATACATACTTTATTTATTCAAATAAGGACAAAGTTAGTCAGGTGTTTCATATGTAAATAATTCAGCTTTGCTTTAGAAACAGACGGTGTTGTCCTGGTAAGTGTTTGCTGTGGTAGATCCACGTTGAGTGAGCGGCCCAGATCCAATTCTTATCCAGGGAGTTCATCTGTAGTTAACAGAAAATACACTGAAAGACCCCCAACATAATAATAGCGAAAAAGTTTATTCATATTCTCTTTTGAGCTACATATAATTTACATTTATTGTGAAGCTTTACATCAAGGACTTAAATCGTGGAGCAGACAAATGAGTCAAATCAAAGCTGCATTGTTAGTCATATAAGGGGTCGAATCTTCATTTGACTTCTTGACATCGACTATCAGCTACTCCGCTGCAGCTTTTTCACATGCTGGTCTACTCTTTCATTTACGCACCATTTTAACCGTATATGGTTGACATCTAAACTAATGAGTGATCTGCACTTGCTCGTTACCCCACATGAGACAGAAATGTCTGTTTTTCTGTCTGAAAAATGCAACGACTACAGAGTGACATCTTACTGTAAATATGAACCTTTAAAACTGCTGTTTTGATTAAGTTGATGTTGATGTTAGTGTTTGCCCTCTTGGTTTTCTTACATCTTAAGTAACAAGCTTCCCTACAGAAGGCTTACCTGTCATGACAACAAGATCGTGCAAGTGAAACTGCTCTCAATCATATTCAGGGTACTCAAGGGGTCTTAAAAAGTCAAAAACCAATTATTTGAATGTGAGGCCTTAAAATGTCAAAAATTCTCTTAAAATCTTATGTAAATAGGATTTTGAAAGGTCTTAAAAATGCATTAACTCTACTTAGAAATAAATGACATGCCATAGAAATAAAGATTGATTTGAAGTCATGTAAAATATTCCTGTTTCCCTTCACGTCCTTCATACTTTTTTCATACTTAAATGTTTATGGATGTAAAGTGTGTCTTAAATTCTATTCATGGTCTTTATAGTCTTAAAAAGTCTGACAAAGTCCGACATTAGACTTTTTTAAACCTGAAGAGACCCTGACATTCCTCTCTAGCGTTTTTGTAGACGTGAATCTGTCTGCTTTTCCTCTTCAGCTTGAGAAAGCACAAGTCCCTTTTACACCTCTGAATAGTTTTTCTCCCCAGAAGCTCTCAAAAAGCCAAGATGCTTTATAATAACTTTTTCTTTAGAAAGTTTAGTCTGAACTTTTAGGTAAAATTCTTTTGAAAACTTGTGACTCATAGAAAATTTCTAAACATTTTGTGATGGGAAGCAGCTCTTTAGATGGAGAAGCTCTGTGAATACAGCCCATACAAGTCTTGACTAAAAGTTGAAGAGAAGTTAGAAGAGGATTGTCTGAATATTTATGAAAACAGGCTTTGGAGTTAACTTTGAAGGTTGCCGCTGTTCAGTGTCCCAGCATCAGATTTAATCAGATATCGGAATAGTGAGAATTCTGAAGTCCCTGCAGCTCAAACTAGAATACTACCACTGGAGTGTCGCCAACTCTGTTACTACTTTAAAAAAACATGTGTTGGAGAAAAATTATTTAAATATGTTTACTTACATGAAAACTACTTTAGATTGGTACAAGTCTGATCCTCAGCTGACACTCCTGTATAAAGGTTTTATACCGTTATCTGTCATTACTGTTTATACCAAAGTCAGTCTGACACATTGCCAACACCATTATTTAAAAGAAGAGAAAGTAATTAGTCATTGCAGAAGCTCCTGTCATTTGTGAATTAATCTGATACCACAAGTGCTGATGTTTACTGCAGGGAGCAGGTCAGAAAATGCCAAAATACAACAACAAAAAAATGTGGCTGCGTTCTTTTTTTGTTTTTTATTTTTCCAAACCTTGTTGCTTTGTCTGCAGTCTGTCAAACAGCTGTCACATTTGTGTGAGTGTGCATGTATGCATATGTAAATTTCCAACCCCTCCTCTGGTGGCAGCCCATGCTATCTTCTTTTCCAGAGATGGAGAAAGAAATGTTAGCACCTGACAGCTAAAGTGTTTTGTTTCTTGGCAGAACATATAATTATTCAAATGAGTGCATTCAAAAGCAACACATTAGCTAAAATTAATTAGTCGCTTGCATATTTTAGCATCATTATTCCCGGGGAAACCAGCGAGCTTGCTGCTAAATGTCAATTGGAATAAAATGGAATGAAGGATGGAAGGAACGAATTCTCCTTCTAAACTCTGATGTGGATTCAATGTATTGAATCTTACACCAAGGCCTGTATATATACACACACAGCATTTCCTGTACTGAATAGGCGATATAGTGCTACTGCAAAGAAATCTCCATATATATGATGGAGGAAATCATGACACGAATATAAAAATGACACTGACAGCAGCCGTACATTATTTTCCACAAACATGTTGTCTCTGGATAACAAAGATACAAAGTGATATTGTTAATCAGCAGTATGCATCCATGTAAACACACTTTTGTTTGACTTTTTTGACTCTAAACACTCAAGAGCTGACTGAATAATACCCCACTTGTGTATATTTTTATTCTTGAAAGGCAGGTACCTACTTATTAGTCAATAGAACACCAGGTAGACTGTCGAATGACTTAATCAAATAGACTAGGAGTGTGGGGACACCTGCAGATTGCTAAACTCAACCTGTTAAACATGTATTTATTTTCCAAATAATTATGTCCCTTCCTGACACAAACACGCACCCACACACACACATCTACATACGACTCGTCACTAAACCAATTAGGCGAGCTCACTTTAGGTGTCTGTGCTTCTCAGAGACTGTTAGACAGACGCTGATTTACATTTTTATGCGCAAAAGCACTTGCACTTTACTTTATCTCTTCAGTTCATTTCCCTAGGGGAAACAAACTGCCACACATACCAGCCAGTGAATATGTCAGTGTGTTTTATTAAGCAACACATCTGTCGCTATTAATTGGCGTCGTGCATATTTTACTGGTTTATTTTGGGAACCGTGCATCTGTAAAACCAAGGAAGTGGCTGGAATTGTCAGCCTAAGTGTGCCAGTTTCACTCGTCCGGCTCTGCTCTGAGATGGACAAATGAAGTCAGGCTCATAAAAAACACTCACTGTCCCCTCCATGTGTGTGTGTCTGCATTTTTAAGTTTTCGAATAGCTGAATAGATTTGCTATCGTGTGAATTTAATGTATACAGACAGTACAAGTTTGGAGTTTTTCAGAGACCCAGAGGTGTCAACCAAAACCTTCGAGGCCCTTTTGGTTCAAGAGTCTTTGCAGGAGAAGAAGTGAAATTTTCATCAACTAAAACAATAATTACAAAGATATCTCTTCATCATCATTACTATCTAAGCCATTATCAGTACAACATTTTTTTAGCACCAAACTAGCAAGTGCAGAGCAACTCACAAAAAGCTGAATCTAAAACTGTCACAAAAATATCGTCGGGTTATTCAGTCCACCACTGAGGACCACAGAGGAGTAGAGTTTAGCCCAGTGTGTAGGGCTTATGGCAGAGCTGGGTCTCCAGGGACTGTAGCTTAAAAGTGGTAAGGAATTCATTCAAGGATTCCAGGTAGCAGGGGCTATCTTTTTGCTCTTATGTAAGTAAGGGGGAGGGTTTTTGATGTGAGTGGCAAATGGGAGTGAATTACAGAGTGACATGTTTTGTTGGTTGACGGCTAATCTGTATATCGTGCGTTCATTTGATTTTCAAAATAAAATGAAAAAATGAAAAAAAACAAGAAAAACATTGTTTTCTAAATATTTGTCTCCTATAACAGCTCGTTTTCCGATTGCTGTTCTCTAAAATGAAAATGAAATAAAATGGATAACGGCTTGACACACCACCCTCATTTGTGTGTCTTGATACGTCTCGTTTTCTCCCGTGTTTTGGGCACAGAACCTTCTGACGGACGATGGACATTTCAGAACACCTTGGCGCTCCTGCCTCCTGCCGCCTGGTGGAAATCTCTGCATGAGTTTTGCCATCCTAAAAAAAGTGCTAGATGAGCTCTGAATAATTCTCAAGTCCAGCCATAATGCCAAAGCCCATTTCTTGATCACTTCTGGGTCACAAAACTTTCTCCAGACGAAAAAATCTAAATCAGATAAAACTGTCGTTATCCATTTATCCCATTTTCATTTAAGCTGAAGAAAATTGAAATCAGAAAACGAGCTGTTATCTGTTTTTTCATTTTTGTTTTAGAGACGAATATTTAGAAAACAACTGCTTTTCTCATTTTTCATCTTTGGTTTTATGTTGAAAATCAAACGAGTTATACATGAATTGAAGGCTATTGGTGCCGCTGCATTATGGATTATATGCAACGTTTTGAAAGTGCACGCTGGGAGACCTGCCAGCAAGGAGTCGCAGTAGTTAATGCTGCATATTATGAGAACCTTAACCAGGAGCTGTGTTGAATGCTCTATCAGGAGGAGACTGATCCTCCTGAGGTTTTACAGGGCAGATCAGCACAACCTTAAAGGTTAGCTGGTCATCAATCATGGCACCCAGATTCCTGGGCAGGTTTGTTGGGCTTGAATGTAATTGATCCAAGCTAGTTATTGAACTATCTATCTATGGCTGGGATGACAAGAAAGTCAGTCTTTGACAGGTTGAGATGAAGGTGCCTTTCTCTTCATTTAATTAGAAATGTCAGCAAGGCATGATGGGATTTGAGCTGAGACACTGTGTTGCAAAATAAGATGAGATAAATCCAACAGTGGGGAAATTTGCTGTGGTGAGAATGACAGGTGGAGCTGGGTATCATCTACTGAGCTGTAAAATAAGAAGCTTTATTGGCTTATTAAAAGGAAGAATAGGAATAGAAGAAGAGGGGACTAAGCACTGGCCCCTGAGGTACCCCTGTTTTTTAAACCACGTGGTTTGTATATTCTTACTTGCTCTCTCTGTTGTTCTGATATCTTCCCCCTTTTTTGGTGACATGTCTAAAATGATTTACCTTAATTGTTATTTTTATTTGTCCCACCTTGACTAGTTTCTTTATATTTACACACTGTTAGAAAGGCAACATCCAGTCATTTTCTTGAAGCTCATTTTATGAAAAAAAACTTTGAACATCCCTTTCTGTTTGTTGCCCAGTTTTTACAACTGAAGTACATACATGCCTCCTTTCGCACTCTTGTGCTGTATGCAATCTACAACTTTTATCATAAATGCAACTCTCAATTTTAGGTATTAATTCAAAAAATAGCCTCAAATTGTGTTAGATTTACTTGAAAATATTCATAATATGTTCTCTTTTTCAGGTTTTTAAGGATCTTAAGCTGTTCATGGAGAACAAGCAGGCTGGGGACGACCTCTTTGACCGCCTTAATGTGAGTATCTTACTAAGTTCATTTTTTTTCTTCTGTAATTCTGACATGTCTCCATTCTTGCAAGCTGCCAAGGATGTTCAAATTCAAACCTTTTCTAAGACATGGCCAGATGAAGCGTTGCATTTCTTTGTTAAAAGCAAGAATTTGTCCAAGGTTATGTAAAATGTGTGAGCAACTCCCCCGAGGTGTGCAATATATGTAGAGAAGGCAGAGACAGATTGTGAAAGGAAAAAGAATTTCTTTTTATTTTTTTTGTAGAGACAGAAGGCTGAAGCAAAGGAAAAATCAGGGACCATGTAAGGTATAGTTGATGAGACTGGATGAGGATGAGCTATTGGTGTGGAGAGATGAAAGGAGTAAAGAGAGGAAATAGGAGGTGAGAAGAGGGGGAGGTATATTGGAAGCTGGGACACTGAAAGCGACGAGGGAGTTTCAAAAGAGAGAAAAGGATAGACTGAGGCAGATAAAAATGAAACTGGGCCTCTGAAAATTGAAAGTGAACATAGTGGGTAGATGAATTTCCACGTGTAAAAAATCTAGTGTCCTCTCTACCTCTCCGTCTATCTGCAGACAGCAGGGCCACACAGAATAGCACATTTGTTCACACGTTTGTCCACTGCAGAGAGACATGCATGAGGCTTCTCTGAGTGAGCTCAGATTTTATGAAACAGGATCAGCCTTATTTGTTTATCTGAGGCTTTACCCCAGGCTGGCAGATTGTAGGGAAGCTCTGATCTGACTTCTTTCACCCTGGTGCTCAGCCTTTTGAAATTTGGACTGAATAACTACAAGCCAACACCACCACGGTTACCAGTGTTTGATAACTAATTCACCGTGTTTGTCACACAGTATGACAGAGACATGGATCAGTATTTATGAAAAAGATGACATCTGCCATGACTTTGATGTTCCTGAATAAATAATAATAATACAACTGAATAAATTAAATGTTGGTATCAGAGTTGTATGAGAAAGAGCAGCAGCAGCTTTCAAAATAAACATGCATTACAAGTTCATGAATAAACATTCAAAATTGTGACAAAATGATGGTGAGCTATTTGAAACTTTCCCATAATCAAATTCATAAAGGACTCATACTGAATTGACATTTAGTACAAGTCTTCTGTTAAAGCAAAGTTTCAGTTTTCCTGTGACATTATGTAAGTGTACCACCACCCTTCAATGCAGTAACTTTGCTGGTGTTTCAAATGGCCATTGACTTGTTAGTGTAGCACAGCCATAATTCATCCATGTTAGCAGCAAAAGAAAAAAAGGGAAAGGGGCTGCTGTTCTCCAACTGTGATGAAGAACTTATCATTTTTGAGAATTTTTTTTTCTGGACAGTCTTCAAATAATGAGCTTGTGCATTTAAAAAAGTAAGAGTGAGTGGGAAGATTCTACTGTAAATAGTGGATGACAAGAGACATGAGATGACAGACAATTGAATTTCCCTTTGGGATCTAGAAAGTTCTTCTTGTTCTTCAACTTTTACTTCTTCTACTTCTATTTCTTTAACTTCTTCTTCTACTTGTACTTCTACTACTTATATTTCTTCTTCTACTTGTACTACTACTTCTTCTACTTCTATTTCTTCTTGTACTTGTACTTCTACTACTACTTCTTCTACTTCTATTTCTTCTTCTACTTGTACTTCTACTACTACTTCTTCTACTTCTATTTCTTCTTCTACTTGTACTTCTACTACTACTTTTTCTACTTCTTTCTTCTTCTTTTACTGCTACTTCTTTTTCTTCTTTTACTTTTACTTCTTCTACTTCTACTCTTACTTCTCCTACTTCTTCTTCTACTTCTATTTTTACTTCTTTTCGACATCTACTTCTTCTACTTCTACTTCTTCCTTTAATTCTACTTTTTCTTCTTCTTCTTACCTGTATTTTTGCTTGTTGCTTGTTGATCAGCTCTTACTCTGATTCTGTTTAAGCCCACAATTTTTATTACTGATTAATTCTTGATTCTGATTGAATTAATGTTGAGGAGTAAAAATATGTAGAGTATTTCAAGTGTAAATATTACCCGTCCTTATCCATGGGAGATGTAGGCTTTTGTTGTTGAACTTCCAGCTGTTTCAAGGTTTTTTATGAAATAAATGTAACTCTTCCTTTAAAGGACAGGTCAACGAGACACATTATAAACCAGAAATCTTTGAAGTTGAAGTCGTAGATAAGAATCTTCATACTCCAAGTGATGTGATGTTAACACTGTGTTCGACTTGAGTGTGTGGAGACGTCTCTAAAGCTGCCTGAGTTCAGCTGTTCAGCAAATACAGTGCCTTTCCTCATATTCTTGGTACTTTGAACGAAATGATTCCACATATCTGACATTCTTTTGCCTTCATTTGAAATATCTTTGCCCCATGTGTAACACTTTGCTGTATCATCATCTTTTCTTAGTGAAGCTAAGCCAAACTTTGAGTCAAACCTCTTCTCACAAGCTGGTTGACAAACTTCATCACAAACTGTATGATATTCTGCAGCACAGCAGGTCCTTTGAGATACAAGGTACACAACCTCTATGATGCCAAAATGTCACTGAAGTTTAATCCTAAAAAGATTTACAATGCTGTCAGGAATCAAAAAGACTAAAATTCACATGCCTTATCAAATCCACTCATCTCAGAAAATGTACAGCCTGTTCCAGGTTTGAACTTGGCGTGGCGCATGCAAGAGAAGGAGGAGGAATACTGGTTGCTGTTTCCTTGTTCGTACCATAACAACATATACAGTACAAGGTCATTTCTACAAAATACAAACTACAGCTGTGTAATGAATAGATCAAATGGATGAATCAGCGTTCAGGGTCCTGTAAGAGTCAAAGAAAAAGAAAAAAAAATCGCAACTTGAGTATATCGTGGGGAAAAAAAAAACCAAAAAAAAAACTGATTTTAATTTTATCCCGTATTTCTCAGCCCTAATGCAACAACAGCAGGACAAAACAATATACAGGAAGCAGAGACCAGACAGGAAAGAGTGCTTCACAGAGAAATGCTGCACAGTATGATTATCCCCTACTCATGGTGAACGCTCTTGGTCATCATCTGCTGCATTAACACAATAACTCACTCAGATTTCACGTGCATGTGCAGTGTGATAAAGAGAGAAAGTGTGTTAGTACAAGTTGCAGACACATGTAGTATAAGTGATGCACATAAAAAGCTCAAGGAGAAACAGCCACGTGTTGGAGTATGAGGACTGACAGGGAGGAATAGGATGAAGCAGGACAGGAGAGCAGTGAGAGAGTGAGATGAGGAGATAGAGCAATTGAAGGATGGAGTGCAGGGCCTCTGCTCTCTGCCCTCCACTGTGTCAGGAAATGTCAGGGAGTGTTGGAGGTGGAATGGTAATGGCTGCTGTGGGCAAGCCTGATTGACACACAGAAAGGCCAGGCCACCAAGAGAGCAGAGTGGGGGAGTGGGGGAGTAGAGTAGTCGACAGAGTTGTGGGAAAGTGACAGCTGGTCTAGGTGAGGGGAAGTTGGAGGGGAGAGGAGGAAAGTGGCTGGAAAAATGTAGGAGGTGAAAGAGAGGTAGTGGGATGTCATGGTGATATGAAGAGCTGGAGGAAGAAGGATGAAAGTGAAGGTGCTCTCATCTCTGCCTGAGTTTTCTGAAAGAGAAGATGGTTGGACATGGATAAAATGTTAACTAAACAAAAAAGGAGATTGAGGGGAGAGAGATTTAAGCAACTTGCTGCGAAGTTCAGTCACCAAAATAAGTGATTGTTTGAAGCTGATCTTGTTTGATTGGTGAGCATGGTTTAGAGTTGCAGAGCGACTTTTTTGTTTTGTTCAGAGTGGTTCGAATCTTTTCTTCTCTTATTAAGTTGTCTCACATCTGTCATTAACAGCAATGTACACAATGTTCAATGGTGTCAGTTCACACCTGTGTATGCTGTGAACCTTTGACAGAGAAAGGAGTCAAAATTATACAGAGAGAAACAAAACACACCTGAGGATAGCCCGAGGGAATCAAAGTGTGAAACTCAGGTGTCAGCACAACAAGTGTCAGAAGTAGAAGTGTATGTGACGTGTAAATGTGAAGTGTATGTGACAAGATCCCATAACTTTTACAAAGAGTAATTTACAGATGTTACGCAACCAGTCAAAGACATACCTAAAGAATAGGGAATAATTTTGCTACGCCTGTACAGGGTGGTGTTGGTGGTGGTGGTGTTGGAGGAGGAGGCGGGGTTGAAAACATGGAAATGCATTATCCTATTTGTATGCTAATAAGGTGTCTTAGGATTCAAATGGCAAGTATTATGCACTCCCTATATGAAACACATTATTTTGTTTATGTTGTGTTTTGTTGTCTACAACCCTTATTTCTGAAAAGAGGGAACATTGTATACGACGTTGGTAAGAGGAGAATTTAAAGGTTTGCAAAAATTGTGGAAAAAAGTGGGGGGAAAATTCTGACAAAATATCTGATGTTGAAGCTGGCTGCTTGTCTCTTTTTCTAACATATAGGCTCTTTTTAAAGTTTATGTCAGCAATTAGTTTAAGAAAGCTGAACACTGAAAAAGAGCTGGTTTCAGGAAATGAAGAAAAATCCTGGAAATACAGAGAGCTTTTTGGCTTCAAATCCGTATACAGGCGGTAGGCGGAACCAAGTTGTCCATAGTATATACGGTCTATGGACTTAACAGAGAAGCTGAGTCTCTCTGAGGTAAAGAGTAAATAGTTTAACAATATCAGAATGATGTTTATCTGCGTAAAAGTACGAAGAATCTGTTGATTTTAATATGTTTAGAACAAAATAATCAGTCCACAACTCAGTGCCAGATGGCCTTGATCTTTGAGCCCTCAGGCAGCACTGCATTAAAAATGTACATGACTCTGTAGTGGAAACCAGTGCGTGACTAATCAAACTCGGAAACAATTTTTTGGAAATTATGGACCACATATCCTCGACTTTGCATAGTAGAGGGACCACCTGGCTTGTTTTCAGCACACAGTTTTTTGGCCAGAATCCATGATGGTATGAGGATGCTTGAGACCCTCTGACATCATGGGTAATTCACAACAGGGAGGGCTCCATTAATACCAAATAATATACAGGGGTTAGGGCTGGGCGATATGGAAAAAAGTTTATCACAATATATTTTCATCATATCAGTCGATATCGATTTATATTACAATATAAAAAATGAAATTTAACAGTGCTTATTGGTAGCGTGTCTTTTGCAATACAATTAGCTACTGCATCTGTGAGGTCTTTGTGTCTCTTCAACGTTTTGTTGTAAGGCGTTGCGCTAAAGAAAGCGGACTGAATGGTCGGCTGTTTCGGCTGCACAGGCACCATGGGCTTTTTACTCGGGGGGTTTGCAACCTTTTGCATTGTGCGTGCTCTGCCGCGTGACTCTGCTTCAGGTGGTGAAAAAGATTTGAGGTATTCCCTGACTTTGCGACAACATCTGCATTTCTGCCGAGGGTAGCACTCATTTTCTTTTTTTCTCACTGACATTCTGTCGGCTTCACATATTAAAGTGCTATGGTTGCGTGTAGCTGCAGCCTGCTACTACGCAGTTGTTTGCTACTTGATTCTAATTCAGCACATGATTGGTTCAGCGTGAAGTTGACCTGGAGCAACTCCCTTTTCATAGGCTATTCTTATACCCTACCAAAACATGACAGAATGCAGACTATCGACAATGTTTTATATTGATATTGAGGGAAATTAATTTTCGATATATATCGTTATCGTTTTATTTTTTTTGTTTTTTGTTGTTTGTTTTTTTGTTTGTTTGTTTTTTCCTCCTGTTTTTTGTTGTTGTTGTTGTTGTTGTTGCTTTTCTGTCTGAGGACAACTGGTGGAAATTAGCCTTAGTTAACTCCGGCTGGTTTACAATGAGAATAGACATACATATTTCTTGTATCATGTCTTCTTCTCCTTGTCCATGAACTGGTACTGTCCTGTCTAAATAAATGAATAAATAAATAAATAAATAAATCCAGGTAATGTCTCTCCAATGGAGAGTTGACATGTTTCTGCAAAGCAGTTTCAAACCAGTTTGATTTGTAAATGCTCTGCCATGCCGATGGTGTTTTAGAAAAGGCTTTCCTTTCCCGCACCATGCACAAAAACTCAGCAAACACGGATCAACTTGAATCCTAAGCGTCAGATCTGGGCTGAAAACGCCAGCATCTATCAGGCTTGTCAGGTAGTTTCCTCTACAAACTGCACATCATTACAGAAACAGTGCACACAGTGAAGGCTGTTTCAGGTTAACCGTAACCTAAAGGGGATTTCTTTTAGTACCTCTAGTTCAAATATGTTGAGTTATTTCCTCCAGGGAAGTGTATTCCCTATGAGCAGCTTTTATTTTGGCACATATCATTAGTTTGCTTTTCCTCTATTGTTTCTCTTCCACCAGCTGCTTGACAGGAGTTCTTCTTCTCTTACAGGGAACTGATGCAGAGAGCAGGATAAATTGAACAGAGAGAGAGAAATGAAAAGCAGGTCATCATTGCTAGTTTAGAATCTCAACAGTCAATATTTCACCACAAATTGGTTGGCAGTATGTTAATGAGAAAGTGCAGTACTCTGCATTCTACATTATAGAAAGCAAATAAGAACGACAGTAATGATACGCTATAATAATGCCTCTAGAGATGACAGGCATGACACAAACAAACACACACATTTGTGCACGAGGAACACATGAAGTCAGGGGAGCTGGGAGTGTGGGAGAAATGATACCTGCCCCTTGGATTTACAGGAACCATCATTAGCATTGCAGGGGCAGAAGTAGCAGGCTCATTAGTAAGGCAGGCACGACGGCGACTGTGCATTTATAAGGTTGAGTGTACCTGTGTTCCCTCCAGCACATGAATACATGGGCGTGTATACACAGAAAGCTTCCTCTTGCTTCCTGATAGTGGGTTGCTGCAGTGAGACACACATATACATACACGCATACGTATTTTGGGCAACTCTGTGGCTCCAGACACCCTGTTCCTGACCCTGCCCTGATTAAAGTGACCACAGTATTGTTGCGATCTTCATTTGAATTATTCCTGCGGCCGGCCGGAGCTGTGAACTCGCTGCACCGGCAGGCTGATCAGGATATTCTTTCCTCGTGCTTTCATCTGTGTTTAGAAATGTGTGTGTTATCTATTTCTCCAGGTCCACATGTTTGCACTCCATATCAGTGTGTATTCAGGGAGCCTCATGTTTATTTAGCCTTCACACCAGCCCTGTTAACACTGTTAACTCTGTTTCAGCCCCCTTAGCCTCTGCTGCAGCCGTTTGACAGAAGCTAATGGTCACCTCACCACAGACTACGCTCTAACTTGTCATAATACCTGCAGAAATGTCCGGGGAATACTCCTAAGATCATTTTTAACTGTTTTTTCTTTTTTTTGTTGAAGATGATGATCATGAATTTAAAGATGGAATTTCATGTGTTTTTATTTATTATGGTAAAATACAGATGCCTTAAATATCAATGTGGTGTGATACCATAGTGCCATCTAGTGGTAGAGTTTGCATACAACTGCTG
Source organism: Xyrichtys novacula (assembly GCA_962446985.1). Taxonomy (NCBI): domain Eukaryota; kingdom Metazoa; phylum Chordata; class Actinopteri; order Labriformes; family Labridae; genus Xyrichtys; species Xyrichtys novacula. Next base: position 24,070,305 of record OY660868.1, on the reverse strand, counting down.
TCATGCTTCCTCAACGACTGCATTTGTTCAAGAGCACTCTGATGAGAGTGTGTTGTTCTTTGTCTCTCTGTTTCCCATCTCTCACCACAGACAACTATGCTGAACAAGCACCTGAGCTCCCTAATGCCAGGTCTGACTGCCAAGGTCTTCAGGACATACAACGCCTCCATCACTTTACAGCAGCAGCTCAAAGAGCTCACCAACAGTAAGCCCAGAATCACTGCTGTTTTAACACTACACAGCTTTTAAATTCTGTGAGGGATTTCCACAGGTTGAGAAACGGACTGAATCTGATAGTGATCTCTCTTTATGTCCTTCAGAAGCACGTCAGCTCTGAGCTTAAACATTTCCCTGGAGTAACTTTTAAAGCTGAAAATTTGGTGAGGATGTGGCGGTCAGGTCAGATGATTGACAGCAGGCTGAAAAAAAAAAACTGCCTCTTTTAACCTTTCTCACTGCAAATACTCAAAGTGAGTGATAGATATCATCATTCAAACATCAACACTGTTTTTATTTGTTCCGGAAAATCTATTAGAGGTATATCTTTGCCCACACAGAGTTCCAGTGTCAACACAAACCCAAAGTTCCTCAGACCAGTATGGAACAGCAGCGACGAACCAAGTTAACAAGAATTTAGAAGAGACAAATCTGAAACACAACAGACAACTTAAAGCGCAGCAAAAACAACAATGTTAATATAAAGAAAGCCATAAATTAGGACTGAGTCATACTGCTCCAATTTTCAATTATGTTCTACAGGATACACAAGGAAATCTTTCCAAAGGAAGAACTAGACTCTGCAGGCTGAAGGAGAGGGGAGTTTTTTCTTTTATTTTGTGAGCTTGTGGCTTTATTGACAGCTTCAGAGAGCAGGAAAGAGAGGATGACACACATTAGACGCAAGGGATTGAGAACTAATCCTATAACCAGTGTGATGAGGACTATGTACATTTGGGTGGCCATATTCTGACTTTCCAAAAAGAGGACACAACTACGCAGGGGCGGAGTCCCGGAGTCCCACAAAGTTAATTTTGAAATTTTTTCGGGTCGGATTGAGTGTCTTTTATGTGCTTCTAACTCAGTAAGTCCATGTGACACAAAACCTACGTACAAAACTACAGACATTTGAAGGATTTTATAAACCTACCCAGACAAAGCCGGACAAGTCTGGACAGCCCCCAGAAACAAGGACATGTCCGGGTAAAAGAGGATGTATGGTCACCCTAGTGTACATAGAGAAAGGAGAAACACTTGGTATCAACAGATTTTCAGGACACTCTGAATCGGAGGAAACCAGCAGCTCATTTGCTGCTGCAGTCTGTACCACCAGGTGGTCTCTGCCTTACTAAATGCAGCTGTTTCACTCACGTTCTTCAATATTCAAATGTCCAATCGGAAAACAAGAAAAGCGGAAAGGGAATACGCTTTTGGTTCTCTATTTATTCTCATTTATTTGTGTATTTGTTCATTTTGCATAATGACCAAACCCATGCTCTTCAAGGTACATTAACTTCATCAAAAATACAGTGTTAGTTTTTGAAGAGCTGAAATAACAAACTTTATAGACGTGATTGTATCTGTGGGATAATCTCAGTTATTCTGTGCTTTAGTTTGTCAAACTGAGATGCAACAACATCAAACTTTACAATATATAAAAGTGACTTGGAGATTATCAACCAGAACAGCTGATCAGTGCCCTGCAGGCAGAGGAACATTTATGCGTCATGTCCAAGAACGGTGCCAAACTGAAAAGACTGTCTGACAGCAAACTAGGCTACTGAAAAATTCCCAAACAGAGCACCATGAGTAGAGCTTTTGTTAGAGTTCAAGATGAGCTGAATTGACCCCGTCTGAGCTTCAGTTCCAGTTCTCCAACTGATTTCTAAATACAAGGGGCGAACACACTAACTATTGACAAGGACCCCCAACAGCCCCACTCCAAAAGATCCAAAATACCCCTCTTCGAGTACTGGATCACAGCCCTCACCATAGACGGGTAGTCACTTTAATACTGTAGCATTTGGTCTCTCAGGCTCTTCTGATTGTCTTATTACCTGCTACCTGTGTGACAGAAGTCCATGATAGAAATGCCACACTTTTGACAATTGCTATTTTTAACTGGTTTGATACTATGATGCCCTGACATCAGCCAGCCTCTCCAGCCGTGGCAGGAGTGTATTATCACTGCAACCAGAGGCCCGCGTCTCCACCTCTTATCAGAGCCCCATTGGCTGCCTCCGCCACACTTTCTCATTTAGAGATAGAGGTGTCACACACCCTTCTCATTTCTGAATTGCCACTAAGAGCCGGCTGACAGGTTGGCTTCTGATTTTGGCTTTTGTTGTGTGGGACTCAGGAGAAACGGATGAAGCTCAAAAAGGATGGACGGGCATGATTCTGGTCTTTTTGAGTTTCTGTGCTTAAGTGTGTGTTTGATGGGATGGTCCTTTCAATTGAACTTTTTTGTCGCCCTCTGAAGACTCAGACAGTGTGGCAGAGAAAATACTGGCCTACAACAGGGCCAACAGAGCGGTTGCTATTCTCTGTAACCACCAGCGGGCGCCACCAAAGACCTTTGATCAGTCCATGGCTAACCTTCAGACCAAGGTAGGAACACCTGAACCTCATTTATTACCCATTTACGTTTTCCTCACGGTGCCTATGCAGAGATGGTTGATATTTTGCATCGTTATAAGAGTTTTCTAACATAAGAGGCTGTGGACTGAGCTTTTGCTGCATAGTCAGTGATATTTTGAACCATACATGAATGCCCGCTTTGTCCTTTTTCACTCCACTCAGATTGAAGCTCGTAAAGAACAGCTGGCCCTAGCAAAGAAAGAGCTGAAACAGGCCAAAAAGGAGGCCAAGACTAAAGGCAGCTCCGACCCCAAGCTGCAGACGTAAGTGTATGAAAGTGGTGCGCAAGAAAGCACGCTGTGGCAGTGAAAGAGTTAATATGACTGACAGCAGTTGTAAACAGCAAACATCTCTTAATCTCAAGACCATAATATATTGGCACCCTGCATGTTTGAGTGCCTCCAGACATCAGAAATCACTGCTCTGCTGTGAATAATGAGCTGTGGGTTCAGAGTTTAGGACGTGTTAGATCTAAAACTTAAAATCCTGTTTGTTTGTTTGTTGTGGTGGTGGAGGCCTCCTGCTGTTCACTCACAGAAATGAGCTTCCCTGCTGGCAATTCTGTGTTTGCTACCACACAGTAAGATGCACACAGATAGACTCCTGCCTTTCTATTTGTATTCTCCTTAATGTCTGATAGAGGAGTTTGTTCACTAAATATTCAGACCTCAGGGACTGTTGTGTAAATTTGATCAAAAGCTATCTGCAGATATTCTGCAGCATATCAGATTTGGTTATTCCTTTAAAAAAAAAGTATGGTTAAGTATTCAGGACAGTCACATCATTTAGTGGATGCATGGACTTTCTGTCTCACTCAAGTCTTTGAGGTCCAATAATTGCGATTTTTTTTCTAGGGGGTGGCCTGTGCAAAAACAACAAGTGTGTCTACAACTGTGAAAAAAACAAAACAAAAACATGCATGTAGAGTGTAATTTGTGGCTGGGAAGATCGTGCAAATAGAAAAATTTCAGACAATTTTACGCAACTTCTTCCACTCAAGCCGATGATTTCACCCATTCTGACGTGAACATTCCATGCAATACACACCCATAATAATCTCAAAATTGATCATGTTCATTGAGCAGTGAGTGATCAAAAACTATAATAGCTATCATAACATGGATCAATACACCAATAGATGAGACCTGTGTCTACATTTTAAAGTATAAACGGAGTCTCTAGGTGAAAGCCGGAACAGCAGAAGTTTGAAAAACTCTAAAAATCACTTGTCCCATCGACAGGGTTCCTATGCAAGTTTGAAAAGTTTGGAAATAAATTTGATCAATTTCCAGGTCTTAAAAAGTATGGGAAATGAAAAATTAAGTATGGAAAAATATTTATTTTTCCAGACTTTACCACAGTTCTGAGATAATGTTTTCTAAAATAGTAAAGAAGGTATTTCCAAAAATAGTTCTAAAATGTAGGGTATGGAAGAGAATGGAAATTCCAACTGTGTAGGAACCCTGCATTGCCTTCAACCCAAATTTGTCTATAGCTTTTCATGACTTACACTATGTCACAAAGAAATTGTAAATAGTAAAGACAAGTAATGGCTCACCGATCCTGATCAAACCACATTTTGATATATGATTTGTTCCACTACTCTTCTTGCTGTAGGACCTGGAACAAATCTAAATTTGCCAAGGCTGGGACAGAGTTATGTTTACTTTTCTGTTGCATCTCCTCGACTTTACACTCTTCTTTGCAAATCTTTGATTTATTACTGTCATTTTGTAACTGAAGTGTTCCCGTCCTCCCCTTTTATGCAGGACTTTAGCTGCCTAACAGTTTCAGCTTCATTGAACAGTATTATTAGATTTATTTATTTCATCAAATGCAAAAGGAAAACACTAAAAACATCATACCAGCATTGTTTCAGCTATACAGCTTTCTTATTATCTGAATCTACTGTTCAAATACTAATATCAGTTGACCATTATAAAATGTGTCTGGTCCCAGTCAGGATCTGAGTGAAGTTTGGCATTTACTCACTGAGATAAAGCATGCTTCCTCTGATACAGATGTCTCTTTGGCAGCTAATACTGCTCCAAAAGCCTGTCTATCTCCAGCGTTCCTGATGTCTTCATGAATGTCAGGGTTTTCTGGTGCTCCCCTGCACCATCAGAGATGTTGGCTTTTGAACTGCTCACCAGGAATAAGCCACAGACCCCCTCTCTTCTTTGGCGAAGGGGATGCAGCATCTTTGATTTCCAAATATAGTTTCATCATTTGGCTTTCCTAGGGTGACAATATGTCCTCTTTTACCTGGACATGTCCTCTTTTTGGGAGGCTGTCCAGCACTGTCCGGGGGAGTTGATAAAATCCTTCAGATGTCCGAGGTTTTGTATGGAAGTTTTGAGTTTGTGTCGCGTTGACTTACTGAGATGGAAGCACGTAAAAAACACTCGACCTGACCCGGAAAAATCTACCAAGTGCGACTCCGTGCAGCCCAACATTAAAGCCATCCAGTAATGGTTTTCAGCCCTTCAGACGTTTCCTCAGACTCTTTGAGTTTTTTGATATCGAGTACATCAGTGGTTTTCAAGTCAAGTCCTCGAGGCTCACTGTCCTGTATGTTTTGGATGTTTTCCTGCTCCAACACACCTGATTCAAATGATCAGCTCGTTATTAATCCATTACAGAGCTTGATAACGAGCTGATCATTTGAATCAGGTGTGTTGGAGCAGGGAACCATCCAAAACATGCAGGACAGTGGGCCTCGAGGACTGGACTTGAGAACCACTGTTGTAGGTGATGATTTCTCAGATTATGGGGTGAATTAACGTTAAAAACAATCTTAAATTGCTGATCTTTTTATCAGTAAAGTCATTGAGAATGATAAATCCCTCTTCTTTTAAGTTCAGAAAGACTTTTCTTCTCTCTGTATCCCTAATCATTCAATTAATCTTTAGCTTTCCTGTCACATCCTCGTGGATTTCTGAGATATTCCACCATATTTTTTTTGTTATTTCACACCTTTTTTACTCTGCTGTCACCACTGTTCTGACTTTTTCAACATGTTGGCGGCATCTGATTCACGCTGAGCAAATAATTTTCCTAAAAGAAAGTATTTCCCAGTGATGATTTATATTTTAAATCAAAGTCACCATTGAAGTGTTTTGAAAACTATATCCTATTGTCCTATCTTTTAGGGATAGGCGGCAGTAGATGTTTGTTTTCACCTAACTTATACTGAAATATTTTTAACAAAGCTGCACCCAGACAAAAAATGGGTCTTTCTCATGTTAGGGAGAGAACAGTAGGTCTTATTTTTGGCAGAAGTGTTTGACTCTACTGTACCTGCCTGCGTTTTGTGTCAGGCTGGTGGAGCGTAAGAAGGCAGCAGTGAAACGCTGCGAGGAGCAGCTGCTGAAGATGGAGGTTCAGGCAACTGACAAAGAGGAAAACAAACAGATTGCACTGGGTACCTCCAAGCTGAACTACTTGGACCCTCGCATCACAGTGGCTTGGTGAGTGGAAATTCACATGGAGACCCTACTTTTTCCTGTTTGAAGGCACAGCACCACTTGTTTCATACCTCCGATTCTTAAAAAAAACAATTTTGAGACCTTTTAAAAGGTGAACTTGTGTTTCAAACTGAATATTTATTTTACAGTGTTAACTGAACAAACTTTTTTTTCCATGCATTCAGGTGTAAGAACATGGGGGTACCTATAGAAAAAGTCTACAGTAAGACCCATAGGGACAAGTTTGCCTGGGCCATCGACATGACAGAAGCAGACTTTGAATTCTGATCTCAAACTTCAGAGAGGACAGTCTTAGAAGTTGATGAAAAGATCTATTAATGAAACCAGTAAAGTACATACAGTACTTAAACAGAACATCACTTATTATGTTCATGGAGTATTGAAGTTTCTCTGTGGTTAATTCTAGCAAAAACCTCTCTTCTGACACTTTTTGATTTCTGTTTCAAATTTTGTTGGCACTTCTTCTCAAAACTGCTTTTGTTGTTTGTTTTTTGTGCATGTACATTTTGTGTTTCTTAGTTTAATAAAGGTTCCTTCTATGCACAAATAACAAATGAGTGGTTATATTTGGCCAAAATGCAACTTTCAAGGAACCTTTGACAAACAAACCTTCTCATGACACAAATGTGAATGTAAATCCAAAAGCTTCAAAGAGACTTATTAAACAGAGATTACCAATTCAGGTGTTCTACTAAAAAAATGTCATTTCAATCCTTTATAAAGAATGCAGACCAATAAAGCATGCAACACTGAAACTTGAAGATAATCTGCATGATAAAATACAACTCTGGTTTGAAAAAATAAATACAGAAAAACTGTGAGCACCTCAGAGATTATAATATTTTTAAAAATTCACTCAGCACCTGGCCAAATATTTATTATGTAATATACATGAGAAACAGCATTGTATTAAATAGCTTTAATAGAAGAAAATCAGAATCGGAATGCATCCATCGGTTGAAAATAGCAGTGCTGTTTTAGAAATACTGCAGGATTCAGATGTCTGCTGCACCCATTCTCCCTTGATGAGAGGATGGAGGTTGCAGGATGTACTTCTCAGCACAGACTAAGGCAGAACTGTCCCCGTTAGCCATCATCTCCTGGGATCTAATTAATCATGATAGATGATGGCAGAGAAATAACCTGCAGGTCAACACACAAAATCCATAAACTGCATTCCTGCACACAGGCTGTTTTAGTTCTAGAGGGCATATCACACTACTCTACAAACAAGGTTTAAACTTTTCAAGTCATTACATAACTGTAACCGTTATCACAATATTCAATATATAAAAAAAGCATTTCACACTACGACACACCAAATCAATAGAAGTCATCTTCAGAGGGAAAGTCTGCTGCTCCTGAAAGTAGGACCGACTTCACGCCGTGTTGTTTAAGAACCTGCAGAAGCACGAAAATACTTTAGGTCAGTTTGTAGTCAGGATTAATTTGAAGACACAGGAGGAATTAATTTAAAACATCAGGATAGGTTAAAAAAGTGTATCTGCAAAATAATTATTCAGACTTATATTTTTAGTGATTTGATTTCGCCTTTCAGATTATTCTTAATGTTGACAAACATTACAAGTCTGGAGTTGAATGATGATGCTAAATATCATCCCACAGTACATGTTAAAAGCAACAGAGCTATGACCAGTTAGCTTTAGAGAGTCTTCTGGTTTGGGATCAGTCATCACAACAGTCTAAAACAACCACACTTTCTAACTTTATTATGGCTTTGAGAATGAATCTGTTTGATTTGCCTGGTTTGTTGGCCTGTTCAGCAGCAGCCCTCTGGAGATGAGAAAATGACACAGATGCTGATATGCTAAAACTGCACCTCCTTGAATGTCAACTTAAAGCTGTCATGCCAAAGAACCCCCCCTAGACTCTGTATATGGAATGAACTTAAGACCCTGTCAAAAACATAGTTCATGCTGATTAGTTGCAATGTTTTTAGCCACAGTGTCGACAGGCAGAAGTTACTAGGCTGTACTCCTTCCTGAGGTTTATCCCTGGAATCACTTTGCTGCAGTCAATCACAGTTGGGGGATTTTGACCAACGTAAGATAAGTCTAAGTCAAGTCTAAGTTATGGTAATAAACTTAGGGAGAGTTGGGAGGCTCTGGCTTAGCAGTCTACAAGCTCCCTATCTACAGAGGTTATGCCTCAGGCGGTCAGCCCAGGTTCGCTCCCAGCCTGTGGTTCCTTTCCTACATGTCACTCTGCACTATTACTATTTTCTGCACTCTGCTGTCCTGTCCTCTCCTCTCCAAACAAAGGCGAAAACACTGAAAATACACCTGTGTGGTGCTTATTTGGTGAAATCCAGAATGAATCATTTTGAACAAATGATAACACTGCATGTCCAGTGATTCCCTGTTAGAGCACCAGAATTCGCACTTTTCAGAAGTTCAGTTTTGTTTGCACTAAGCGTCACCTTCCTCACTTAAGTTTTATCCACAGATTTGATTTGTGTCTCTCTGCACACTCCAAGAGAGTGTGCAGAGCCAGTTAGATGCAGCTGGTTACCGACATCGGTCTGATTAGCTGTTCCTGTATCCATAATTCATCGGTGGTAGCTGAATTATAAAGCACTTTGGTGATGTTTTATAGTATCTGACACGATATGCTATTACTTCTGACTTGTCAACTGAGCCATTTGGCAGCAAAGTATGGCATTCAACAGCCCAGTGGTGTCTATATATTCTGTCATCATAGTAACAGGAGAGACAGCTTAATTATGGTGTGCTGTAAAAGAGACCCTATCATAAGAAATAAATACATTAATCTCAACTTCAATCAAATCACAATAATACTTTTGCACCGACAGCTCTACTTTTAAAGTGTAAAATGAAAGCTGAGACTGTAAAAGACATGAGTTACAAATCCTGGGCAAAGCTTAATAGGTGTTCTTATATTTGACGTGCCAGTTTCTTCTTACCTTCATTATGAGCCTTGACCTTCTTTAGCCTTTTCTGGAGGTGCTTCTATCTCTTCAACACCAGCCTGAGTCATCAGGTCAGCGATATTCTTCTCCAGGTCATCAATACGCGTGCTCATCTCATCAAGTAAAGAAGCAGTTAAGGCAGTAATTAACAAAAGACCAGACTTAATTAAGTGTATGCAAATCTATCATACTGTATTTTAATTGTGCTGAGGGAACAGGGAATGTGAAAGGGATAAGAAATGCAAGAAATCACCAGAAAGATTTTTGGCTCTCATCATATTCAGACTCTAAATGGTTATTTCATTCATGAAAAAAGAGGTTGCAGGAATATAAATCATGAGTAAGGATATTCCTCCCGATGATCTGGTCTGACATGGTCTGGAACTTGTCCTGCATCTGTTGCAGAAGTGTCTGGACCTGCAGAGTAAACAGCATAGGTACAGTGAGTGCACAATAATATTTCAATCTACAGAAACATTTCAATCATTAAAGACGTGATGTGAGTAATAATATGATGATGAGCATAATCTACAAACAATATCTGCTCCTGAAAAAACTTGGTCTAAGTCCTTGGTCTATGAAAGATACAACAAAAGTATTCAGTTTCCTTGGAAACGTTATAGAAGCTTGGTAACCATGGGAGACATTTCTTCTTTTAATGACACACGCATGTTGAACAGCAGATGTACTGTAAAAGCAAACTATTCTGTACTGGTACTAGAGCTATTTGTCCATATTTTGCATGATGTGGTTCTGACAGTGGTCTCTGGAGATGACTGTGTCTGTGTCCGAAATAAATCACTCAATCCCTAACCCCCATATGGGGTTTTATTATATAGTTGACTATGTAGTGAACTCAATCAACGGAGGTTTCCGACACAACATGGCAAGACGCAATGCATGCAGGATGCCCACCACCGGTGAGTGACCATTGGATGGTTACTACATTTTGTAATGCTTTATGGGAAATTTTGAGTCGCCTATATAGGGCACTGGAATTGATAACTCAGGTTTCGGACACCCCTCAAAATGGCGCCAACCCCCATATAGTCACCTATATAGGGTTTAGGGATCCATTTCGGACACTGACTGTGTCTGCATGTGTGTGTCACACTAAGTACCTTTTCTATCAATGCTTTAGTTCTTTGCACGTTCATGTTTTATTATTATTTTTTTTATTATTTCATCACCAAATTTCCTCTCTAGTCATAAAAAAAACTGTAACTATTCCTCATTCATTTCATTCTTCTCCATCTTTAAATCAATCAAGATTCTATTTACATTCTCATACTTTTGTGATCAATAATTGACTATAGAGGAGATATAGAGGCTTGATCTTACTAAATATGTATGCCTAATATGCCACAGCCTTTCAGTTGAACCTTATCCTGCAGCCAAGAGGCAGCTTATATAACAGGAGATATAAAAACATCTAGAAAGACATCTGGGACTCCTTGAATGAGACTAAAAGAGCACTTGATGTGAGTAAAAAAGCAAGGGTGAGGAGTCTGCATTCTAAGTACATTTCCCTCTGTACCACACTCTTATCAGACTGACAATTACATTAATCATATTTTCTAAATGAGTGCATACATATTCACAAGTTAAACAGTAACCAAACGAGGGGAATAAGTATGCAATCGCAAACTAAACAAATGCGGAGGTGTTGGTAAAAGTTATGGAGCTCATCTCCATGACAACCCAGAGTACCGTTCACAGATTTAAGTTAAAATCCTGATTGTTATCCAGAGCAACGGTGTCAATTATAATAAATAGCTGCTGAGAGGTAAGGAAAAGTATCATTTTTAATATTATCTTAAATGTTAGCTTTCTTTCTGTATGTGTGATTCTCTGCCGTTCACTCGGTTGTGTTATGTTGATGTCATTGCTACGACTAACTGACCCTTATATAACGCGATGGATCAAAACAAAAGCTGCTGGTTTATCATTTAATTCCCGTAACAAACACAATACGCATACAACCTCGCTGTATAATTTCGACAAAATGGGCACAAATGCAGTAGAAATGTTTTCTGTTTAGCTATCATCTGCTAATGTTAGCCTAACATGGTTAGCATCTCTATTCATTGCTAGCAGAGCTACTGTTGCTAACGTTAGCTCCCTATATCGATCACGACTCACCACATTGGTCAGGTCCTGCACAGACTTAGGATCCGTCTCAGCCATGGTGTGTGTGTGATTATCAGGGCCTGAACAGAGATGAAATAGAACAGGTACTCCACCGATTATTTGGCTATCAGGTAGGTTTGGAGCTGTTTGAAGTTGTTGGTATCGTATCGCACCACCCACAGTACCAGCAACTGAGAGAGAATCTCGCGAGAGTTCAGAATTGTGGAAAACGGGGCCGATCTATATGGGCCAATCCACAGACTATATACACAGTCTATGGGCCAATCCCGAATCACCGAACTCCACCCTTTAAGATCTGAAACTCATAGGACCTCAGCAGCATATGTGCGAGTGTATACGTGAGGAGGTCCCAGTACTTGACATTGTGTAAAAATGAAGAACAGGACAATAAAAGCTCACTTGTGCATTTTTAAAAAAAAACCTAACAGTGTTTTTATCCTTCACTTTAACAAACAAACACAACTCTGCAAAAGTGCATGAACAACCACAAAAATGATCAAATACATCTAAATACATCTATGTTTCTAATATTTCTGTGTGATTGATGTTAAAAACAGATTTTGGTGGTTTGAAAGTTATGATGCCTCCAACTTGAGAATTAGTTTTATGTTTTGTATGTTGTATGTTTTCAAATACACAATATACACTCATTTTAAACTTGATGCATGCCTGCAACACATAAAAAGACTGGGTCAGGGACAACATAATTGCGAAAAATAACATCAATTACCACTTCTATATTTTTACCACTAAAACTAATACTTTCACACCGGAACCGTTTTTGTCGTGCGATTATTTCATACGTCAATATTTTTTTCGAACCAGTATCCTGCCAATACAAGCGTTCACATCAGCGACGTTTTCCCATCCTGCGATATTGCTGCATTTATTTTTTCGGATCACGGTCGATTTTTCTAAAGTTTTGTATACTGTGTGTCCACTTCTGACCAATCAGATTGCGTGTTGTTGCGACGTCTGATTCACCGGTATATCCAACATGGCCGACCGGCTGATTGTTTATGTGTCGGAGAACAGAGTGCTTTTTGATAATAAAAAAAACACAAATATTACAAAGATAACGACCTGAAGGACAATTTGTGGAGAGTCATAGCGTCGGATCTCCCATATGACGATAGTTTGTGTGCTTTAACAGTTTGCTAAACGTCTTTGTTTTAACTTTCATCTGTGCTAACATAAGCTAACAGTTGTTACCATAGTTTCATGTACTTATCTGGTACTGGCCCCGACTCAGTACATGCTATCATGACAAAAAGCCATCTCAACATTGTGGCCCGCCCTCCTTCGCCTCTGTTTGGCTATAAGTGCTGACCGTTTGGCTCTTGAGCATGTGATGACGTTTCCAGCTTCTCTAGCCAATCAGAGGTGAAGGAGGCGGGACTTTCCCCGGGATGTGTCTTTTTCGTCGCAAAATCGCATTGGACTTGATGTGTATAGTCAGGCGCGTCAAAATTCGCCTCCGAATATTTCGTAATTTTGCGTTCCATATTTGCGTCAGCCCCGGTGTCTAAGGACCTTAAGTCTCAAACAGTAAAATCTATAGGTATGCTCAATGTTATTTGTACTTATTTCACCTTATTAAAAGGTGAAAATGGTGGTATGGTAAGTACGATTGGTACCGAGTTGTAAAGTTGTCAGTGATTTCATTGTTGGACATACAGCCACTTTGCCTCATGCTAACTTGTTTGTTGATTGTTCTGGCATGTGACACAGTAGGTCAGCCAGGATATTGCCCAATAGTAACAATCTAAAAGGGGAGATATTGCCACCTAGTGTAGCGGGGGTGGACATACTTTTATCAATAAAACCATTTTTGCCTGGTGCTACTGGGTAAAGGACAGTCGTCGAATCAAATACCATTACTGTGCCATTAAAAAAAGCTTGACTTAACTGTGCATATAAACATGTAAACTGAATAACAGTCTTTTTTCATTGAAAGCGGTGGAACTTGTAATAAAATACACTTTTTGGACAGCTTTGTAATAGACTGCTGGAAGTTTAGTTTGTTTGCTTATTTTGTTTTGTTTTTCAGTAGGGGTGAGGAAGGGGTACTGCTTTGTCCACTGGGGGCGCCAATATGAACACAAACTCCAAGTTGCCACTTTGACTTTTTTCTGTCAAAACATTAGAATCAGGGATCTTTGGGTTACTGAAATGTTAGTAGTCAAAGATGATATGATAAGTCTAAATGGAAAGGACGAAAAATGAAAAACATTTGTGTGCATGTACATGATTTATGCCACTACTGCAAAGGCCAATGCCCCCTTTGGCCACCCTTCTCACAGTCTGGCTCCGCCCCTGGTTATTTGGTGCACAACTCGCCCACTTTCCTGGAATGCGCCTCAGTGACTGAATCTGCAGTGCAGGACTGGGTACATGAGTTTTGAATAAGGAGCATTTATTATACAGCATTAACCCTAAACGACCTCAAGAAGACGCATTGATCCTCATTTCTTTCTTCCTCCCGGTTAGACTGAATCTCATTTGACTCTAAAACCTGCATGTTTAATGCATGAATCTGGTAAATCTGTAGGCTACTACACTGAAACACACACACACACACACAGTCTGCATAGTGCACAGCGGTTAAAATATCTATGCTCGCGCGTCCGCACATGTGCACGCTTCTTCTTATCCTCCTCCTCTCCCGCTCCTTGAGCACGAGTTGGTATCAGAAACTTAGTGGTGCCCGTCAGTGACGCTAAAACTTTCGTGTTTGTGGTTTGTAAGGCGAGCTGAAGTGAGTGGAGGCGGCTGGTGAGTAAAGTCAGAGGTTGTCCATGGTTTACCTGGAGACATTTAAACCCTTACTCCTGCTGGTTAGACTGGCATAAGAACGATTACGCACTCGGAACGATACGCAAACAAGCTGCAGAGCAATGTGTGTGTGAGAGAGATGTGGGCACGCTATTTAAAGCGTGCATTACTCTTGAACAACAGTATCAGACTTCTTCAGACCACGTTTGCTTCTCTCAGTCAGTGTGATAAAACCACACTCCAGCCGCTACTGTGTACTGATAAATGTGTGTCGGTTTAATCCGGCGGTTTTTGACTGTCTGTGCTCCTGCTTTCGTTACCCAGTCGCCAAAAATTGATGTCTGTATGTTAAGGCATGTAAGACCCAACCCCACGAAACTATGCTTTTCTTGCATAACAGAGCTTGTTCAGTTACTAGAGGTGGCCTCACGCGTTTTGGCAACTTCAGCAGGAGGAAATAGCTGAAGACGCCCCTGATTGTTAAATCCCAGAGTAATGTTTAACTGTAGGAAACCTGTAAAAGGCATTTATAGAAGTTACTCAAAGGCTTCTCTGCAGTTTTGCATTCATTGAAGACTGCTAATGCTCTACAGAAGTGACAGAGAGCTCTTTACTGAGGTGTGCAGAGCTGAGAAATTGTGTTTTGCTCTGCTAAATCCATCAGTTTAACACTGCTTCAGAGTTGCAATTTCTCAGCTAGGGAATCATCATCAGTGTGCCTGTCATGCTTCACAGCTGTGTAAAACAACAAGTAACTTAAGAGTGTTTCAGACTTACTGTTGTCCTCCAGTGCCCAGGAAGGCAACCCCTTATCACATTCATTCCTTGAGAGTGATCAAAACCAGTTGGTGAGGTTTTGTTGTTTTGCCATGACTGATGTTGTTGTAGCGGTGTTGACCGACTCTTTAAGCTTCTCTGAGTGACTAGTCAGCTGACACTGATTGTCAACCATGTAGGAAAAACATAGGACTCAGCATTCTGGTTCTAGGTTTTAGACCTGATTCAGGGACTTATGATGATGTTGTTATTACACCACCACAAGAAATCTGACAAACCATAACAACACCATAACCACACTTAGTGTCTCTATCTGTCAGCTCAGAGCTATGAAGTTACCTCAGAGGGTGGGAATCATGTTTATTTCCAAGTAGGTATTCACATTCAGGGATTTGTTTGGTATCAGAAGCATGTCATGAATGAGATTAGCAGGGGTGTTTACGGGGGCGCGTGGGGATGAGGGGCCCTCATGTCTGAAGAAATACAGCAGAAGTGCCTTCTTACATGCTCCTGGCGTCAACAACATATGATGCCCTCTCTCTGCTCCTTCCATGGAAAGTCCATGAGAATCTGTTGTGGTAGCTGTTCTAGTTGTGTATCAGGCTCTCTGGATGGCCCTCCAGCACATTCGGTGTTAAGAAAGTGTCCTCTGGATGCCCTCCCTGTGGATATAGCATAAAAAAGTAGCACCATCCAAATGGCCTCACAGTATATAATATGTAAAGAAGTGCACTCTAGGTGCACACCGTGTAGATGTGACGTATATCGTTCCTTTTTGATGCCTTCTGGTATAAAAACATGAAAAAAAGCTCCTGCAGGATGCACGTCAACCAAAATTAAGAAAAAAATGCCTTATGTTAACCAATTGTAAATTGTGCTATGGTGCCCTTTTAGTTAGGGTTGGGCATCGAGTCTTGAGCATCGATGGGGACCAGGGCTAACATTCGATTTTTGTAGGATGGTAGGGGAAGGTCCCACCCTCCTTTGCCTCTGATAAGCTGGAAGTGCTGAGCTCTGATTGGTTATTCCTTATGGCAACGTTATTGCCTGTCAGGTAAGGGTTAGGGTTAGGGGTAGGGTTGAGAAATTTAAATAATGTGCGATAATGTTCTGTTCGATGTACAGAGCCGACAGCCCGCATTTGGCTTGAGCGTGTGATGACGTTTTCAGCTTTTTTAGCCAATCAGAGGTGAATGAGGTGGGACTCTCCCCTACCACCCTACAAAAAATAAATATCGCCTCCCGGAACCGTTCAGATTTTAAAATTTCAATTCCAAGGCTGTGTCCGAAATGGATCCCTAACCCCTATATAGGCGACTATATGGAGGTTAGCGCCATTTTGAGGGGTGTCTGAAACCTGAGTGATCAATTCCAATGTAGGCGACTAAAAATTTTCCATAAAGCATTGCAAAATGTAGTGACCATCCAATGGTCACTCAACGGTGTGGTGGGCATCCCATCATGCATTGCGTCGAAAGACGAAGAAGAGACAGTATCCTAGCTCTATTTTCCAATTTCAGAGTAAGTTTTTTATCTTCACTTCACTTGAAAATGATCCGTACAGTTTTTGAAAAACAGTTGTTTGCTGTTATATAGTCTCGTGCATAATATGACCCTGTGAACAATATTCGGCAATATACTGCTTGTGCATTACTATATAAACTATGCTGGGGGTAGCAGGGGTTTGAAAAGTTACAGTATTGAATATTTGTGGCCTCTGTACAACTGCCTGTCAAGGATTTCAACATTTTATACCAGCCCACCAACTGACTATTTACAACGACAGCATTTTGAGAGCTTTGTCTTCAGGTCTGATTTACAAAGCATATTACATTAACAATGATCAAGCACAAACACACCCTCTAAGTTTATCAAGTCCGTGCAGTTTGCTCTGGTGTTGCGACTTACTGAAGAGATGAGCTGTCGGCATCTTCACTCTTTTCTGCACAGGGCTGCACTGTACACTGTGCACTTAACAGTTTTGTCACATTACAGATATGATTCAAATCACATCTGTAATGTGACAATAATAATTTTAAGTTAAAAAAACCTTGCAGTATAAAACTTAAACTCTTGTTGTGACTGTGTGTGGAGTGTTCTGGCTCTTTCCATTTGTAGGAGTTGATAATCAGTAAAACATATTGTCTGAAGAGTATTGAACCACTCATTCATTGTGCCAGGCTGATGTTTGAATCCCATCGAGAATGACTGCTAACTCTTGGCACAAACACTATCATTTTGAGAATAAGAGTATTTAAGGAACTTGTTGTGACACAGCTTTAAGGGTTTTGTGATGAAATATTTATCAGAGTGAGAAACCCACAGTGAAGTCAGAGAGGAGGAAACAGACCTCTATTTTTTGGACTTATCTCTACACTGTGACAGCCACTGACCCAGTAGACCTGAGTTATGCCCTCAATGACTGTCACTTCTGCCCCTTGCTGTAGGTTATTTAACCTCTCCCTGCTCTCCATTTCCTCTCTCTTTCTAACTTGCTCTCACATCTTGACCTTGCTCTTCATCTATCATCTATCACTCCTGTCAGGCTGCATGCATCTGCTAATGCACAAGACATTCATTTTAGGTATTATGTGAGCTTATGTTGCAGGGGTTTAAAAGAGTATTCAAAGATTGAACTCCCGTAAAAGTACAGTTACTTTGATGATACTGAAAATATATAAAATATATTCTGTTAAACTACTTAAGAAATAATCAAAAGTACTTCTTTTAAAACGTTCCTACTATGTACTGAATACTTTTTATATACTGGGAAGAGGTTTGAAAACAAAATATGACCTACAAATTACATAAAAGCTTATTTTCCCAAACTAGCTGTAATACAACCAACACAAGAATATAAGTTATTGAATATTTTAGCCCCTTAGTGTGTATAAAATTGTTTGTAAGGTCTCCCTGAGGCACAACCGGCTTTGCATAGAGGCTAATATAAAAGTCGTCCAGCCTGCAGGATGGCTCTTGCCTACAAAATCAGTTTGTAACCCTCTGTTTACCTTACTGTGGTTGGAAAGAGTGGTCAGAGTTGTGACACTGATGAGTTGTTCAGCCCGCAGGGCTAAATCTAGTAACATATTCCCTCCGTTATTGCTGCAGTTTCATCACATGATGTGTAGTTTATTTGTGATGTGGTTCAGCTGGCTGGTGGGAAGTGAAGGTCACAGAGTCAACTGACAGTCAAACATTTGACTGAAACCTGTCTCACTTTGGGATGTGTGTTTCTTTAAATCAGTGACAGATGCTATGAAAGGTAAAATACTTCCCAATAAAGCTCCTGTGAGGAACTTTCAGTTCATGTCGGTTTGGCGCTCCCCTGTGGAAAAAGTGCAGTCTTTGCTTATCTTGTTCTCTACATGCTCAAATATTTAAACAGCAAATCTCATCCTGCTAACTTTTTACAGTCAAATGTAGTACTAATTGGGAATATTTCATGTGGCTGTTTCCTCATCTGCAAGGCTGACACTTTCGGCCTTGCTCTAGTTTCAGCCATTAAAATGATGAAATGATTATTGTCAGGCATCAACAGGATTTTCAGTCATTACATACTTGTAAACATACATGTACACTGTACACTCTGTTGATGGCTTGAATGGATCAGCAGGCTGATACAGATGTTGCATGTGTTATAAATACTCGTTAAAGGTGCCAGTAAAAACACCAGTATGGCTTTCTTCTACAAAGTAGCCTTAAACACAAGGGGTTAATTATGGAAGCAGATATTTGGCTTTTTGAGGATCGTCTGTATTGCCTTTTGATTCACAAATGCTCAATAAAAAGTTCTAGCTTCTTTGGCTCTGCAGTGAGTGTATCTACCCTCTCTGGGCATGTTTTTCTTGCACCAGTTTGTGTCACTCAATCTGGGGAGCCAGATGTCACATGACTATGTGACCCAACTGGACTGCAAGTGTAACTCTTGTTTTTAATCAACACACATCAGTTCATGATATCAGTTCACAGTCCCATGAACTTCTAGTTATTGATATTGTTAACAGCCCTTGAAGATCTTGTTCAGGTCTTGATTTTGACCTCGCATTACATTAAGATTCATTGGTAATGATAACTCTCTCATTGCTTTAACAGTCACCTGTCCTACCTCTGAGCTCTGTGAGCGTCTCTGAGCGTGATGGAAGAAGAGCTGCTTCTGCAGGATGAGGACATTGAGGGCTCGTGGTCGTTGCTGTCCTGGCTGGCATCTTGCCTCATGGTGTTTGGAGGAGCCCTGCCTTATGTGCCACAGTACCAAGAGATCCAGAGGAGCAACAACAGCGAGGGCTTCTCCACCAGAGTTTGCCTGGTTCTGCTCATAGCGAACATCCTGAGGATCTTCTTCTGGTGAGGAAGAGAGACTGAAATGATCTGATTTTTCTCTGTTTTCAATCTCACTCCTTTTATTTTTGCCCTTTAGAAGACACAGACCATTTGCAAGGTCATCCCTCAGATCTGTCACGGTGTCAGAAATAAATAAAAAGGATCTGAAAAGATTGATTTATTATAGCATCTGAGGCCACACTGTCAACTTTGAGGCTTCCTCATAAATTGTTTTGTACATCAGGGAGGAGAGGTCAGCGTTTGGGTTAAAGAATCAGAGGGGAAAAAAATCAATGAAAAATCTTAACAGAATTTGGTGGGGCTTTGTACTATTCATAACAGAGAAAGTATTTTAAGTTTGTGCTGCTTATGAAACATCCCTAATAAAGCCTTTTTAACTAAATAAGATCAGTCACATGTTACTCATGCTGGTTTGTCTTTGATACTGTGTTTAAGGTTGATGTTATACATTTCTCCAGCAAAGTGATAAGCATTTTTATTTTGTCCTTGCAGGATAGGGAAGCAGTTTGAGCTCACCCTGCTGCTGCAGAGCGTGGTCATGATCCTCACCATGTTTGCCATGCTCCATCTCTGCTGCTCAGTCCAAAACACCAACCGAGTGAGCACCAAGCAACACCGACTCTCAGGTAACCAGCTTTATTAACTCCTTGTGTAGGCACCTTTGCTTCAAAAATCTACCTTTATAACATAACAGAAGTCCAATGTTGTGCAAAAAGAGTCACATGGTGGTAGTGTTCTCTTCATTTCTCCAATTTCTTGGCAAAGGTTGGGTGTGTTGTATTTAGGTTTTATATTATATATATTATATATTATATAGTTAAATATTTATAGAACTTTGAGCGAATCCTGAGTGGTCGGATAAATTTATGACACGTTAGAAATTTAGTTTTGCCTCCAGCATGTTGTTACCTAGAGCAAGAGGAGCCGCGATCCCCAAACTAAAGGCATTAATTTATTTTAGTTAAGTTTAATCAAGCAGTGTCGTGTAGTTTAGCAGCATTTAGCAGAGTGGTGAAGTGGTAGAAATGAAGTATAATATTCAGAAGTATGTTTATATCAGTGCATAATCTCCTGAGTGGAAGCAAATGCTTTGTTTAGTTAACTTTTCTACATTAAGAGTTGGCTTCTCACAATGTGTCTACAGGAACACAGAATGGACAAACTTATTATTTTAGTTTTATATTTAGTTGAAGCCCAGATGCCAAACATAAATGATGTTCTGCAGTAATAAACAGCTTAAAGCATAAAAACACGAGTTGCCTGACTGAAATGACATAACTGAGATTGATTGAACTTAAGCCAACTCTGTGTCAAAAACTACGTCAACACACAAATTCAATTCAATCTAACCCAAACCCCCTCCCAGTCACGTCACACAGTGAATCATGTCTTACTTGTACAAGACACATACAGTATTTTTGCACGTCAGCAGCTTTGAAGCATCAACTCCTGCTTCTGCCAAAAGAGGGGGCTGTTGGAAAGGCTAATATGGTGAGTTGCTGTGTTAAAGTCACTCATCACTCAGAGTGTGTACAGATTAGACTGCTAATAGTAGAGTCACAAGGTTAATGAAAATAATGATTGTATAGATATAGATAAGTAATGTAAAAATAAGTGCTCACTCAGGGGCTGTTATCATCACTGTGATGCCTCTTATGGGAACAGCCTTTTTCTGTCTAATCCAGGCATATGTGTGTGTTTATGTGGCTAAGTGTGTGCGTGTGTGTTTACGTTGTGTGGGGAGAAAAAAAGGGCTTGAAAATCTCATTAAGGCGGTGAAGAGTATAGAGCAGTATTTCCATCCAGTGTGTGCTCTGTAAGTGTATTTGTGGGTGTTGTATCTGTGTGTGTAGAGATTATTTTCAGGGTCCCTCTCTGTAAAGCGCTGACTTTTATTGATATATGTTTTTTGATTCTTGTTTAACTTTATTGGTACTATGGTTGTTTGGTTTTCAAAGGAGCGGAAAGACATTCAGGAAAAGTGTACTTTTTATTGTATTACATCCTGTGCAGGGAAATCAAATGACGGGATCTTGTAATGCTCTGATCTTGTTGAGCAGTGTGTGTTATTAAAGGCATTGGTTACTGCAGTGTTTGATTCGGAATGAAGAAAAGTGTGTGTGTGTTGTGTGTTTGTGTGGCTGTAATTCTTTAACAGTGTGTTGATTGAAAAGTGCATTTGTTTGCTCATAAGAGTAATGATCTTTTCGATCATTGCATCAGTGCTTCTCTTGTCTCTGCTCAGTGCTGTGGTATTACTCATCATAAGCACTATTTTTTCTATCAAAGCCCACGCTTAAACTTTTCATATCGACTGTGATCATTTATGAAGAGTTGTGTTGGATGGCTTGTTTCCTGCGAGGGCGGATGATTTTGTAGGTGCTCAGTGTTTGTTTCAGATGCATTGGACAAGTCCGCCTGTGAGCCTTGTTGTCTCCTCTGTATGTTAAACAGAGCCGGTTGCAGAGATTCAAAATGATGCAGACCAGGATCAGATTCTCACACGTGAGTGCCAGTATAAACGCGCTCACTGACACACACCACCCAGTTACATAAAGCCCCTCTCTGGAGGGTGGGCCTTAGGTCCAGTTTCAGAGTCTGTCCGATGGGGGATGGTGGGGTCAAGACGAGAATAGATCAGCCTTTCGTCCTCAATGTGCGCTCCTCCTTCGTCCCTCCATGACTGAGTCTTTCCAGCAGATTGGACTTATTTCTGTGTAAAGTAGCCTCCTCTTCCAAAGATACATGTTTTATTTTACTGTATCTGAAGATCCTTCATGCTGAGATCTCTTCTCTGTTATTACTCCAAAAACCCGCCCAACAATCTTTGACTGTTCCCTTTTTGTTTTCATCTACCTTCCTCCTCTGTTCTTCTTTCATCTCGCTGTCCTTTGGGTGTCATTTAATCTGCTCCCAAATCTTCCCCTCATCATCCACCCTCTAACTTCTTATTTCAGAAGAGACATCTGAGACCAAAGTCCATGTGTGCTGGACCAGAGTTTTCTTTGATTCTACTGCCCCCTGCCAGCATTTGTTCCCTGCTCACTGACCTCATATTCTACTTATTAAACACACACAGACACTCAGACACTAAGGTGCACACAGGGAATTTGTTTTTCTGTGAACTTGGCCAGATTTAGCTGGTTTTTGGTTTTGGAAAGCAGAACTAATCAAAAGTTCAGCTGATTGCAAATAAAACAACACAATCAGTCATTTGAGGAAAGGCAACACAAGGGTGGCGTAACATTTTATTTTATAAACTTTACTTTTAATCACCCTCATTCATTTCTGGTAATGTTCATGTTTATCATTTATCCACATTGCTAGCCCTGTGAGTTAAATTTCCTTTGCCGAAGCCTCATGAAATGTTTGTTTGTCATGCTTTTGTTTTGTTTTTTTCTGCCTTGAGTTGAAGTTGCTTTTTCCTGCATTTGTGACGATGCTTTTATTTTGAAATATACTACTTCTGACAAGTTAGGACTGAAAGAAAATTGTCAAAAAACTTTAGGTATAATTTTCCTGCTGATTAGTAACCCAAATTGGCACAAACTCTGTTGTTGCTTTTCGACATTTAAGAAATCTTTGACCATCGGTTTTAAAAGTGTTTAATCATCTCCCAGAGGACTGCTCCAGCTGCTTTGTGGTCACACCTGTGTTTTATCACATGTAGTTATTCGTGTAATGGATCAGTATTGTGAACTAACATAGGTCCTGAATGGTTATTTTCAACATGATTATAATATTTTGGGTTTCTAATAAGCAATCATCATCAGTACTGGTATACTGTGACAGCTCTGTCTTTGCTTAGGATTTGTTATAACTTTACAAAAGAGCCAATCTCTTTTGTAAATGATTATCTGTATAAAAGAGTAGATGACAGCAAACAGTTATAAAAATTGCTCTTATTTCTATTATTCTCCCACAACCGACGTGCTGGGTTTGTCTCAGTTTGTTAGATCCCATTCCACTGGAACAATCAGCAAACCGTACTTTACACGACTCCACTTGCACTTTACTAATGTAGTAAATCCAGCTGTCTGCAAACGAAATTTGGCCTCTGCTTTGATTTACATGAGCTCCAACCAAGCTGTTTCTGCAGAGTCCAGCTGGCTGTGTGCTGCTGCTGTGATGCTGAATGATTTTTCTTGTAATGTACACTTAAAAAAAAAACAAAAAAAACACTCAACCCTTTTCAAAAACCTGGTACCAGCCTGAGCCTGATTGTCCCATTTCCCACCAGACCTGTGGCTGTGGTTCCCCTCTACTTGATGTCCTTTTTTTTTTCCTTAGTGGTTTGTTTATGCAACGCTCTCTTGACAAAAAGATGATATTTGCTATGAAAATAACAGTGAAAAAATGTTGAGAGATAGAAGATAAGGGTTAGGTGGAGCCATGTTTGTAGAAATGAGAGGAGTGTGATACAACAAAAAGTAAACAAGAGGCACAACTTTCCTACAAATCTAAAGAAATGTGTTAAAATAGGCCAGATTTATTCTCCTCCCACATATCACTGACTTTTTAAGTTCTTATTTATAATGCAAGGACACCTAAAGAAGGTCTCATATTTACCTTCAAACACATTTATGACTTTTGCTGTAGCTTATATCGACTTGAAAGCAGACCAGGATTGTGAATTATGCAGAGAAGAACACAGAGTCAGATCTGCAATAATTTTCCTTGGTGGCATGTCCATCACCTGACCTGTTTTTTTTTTTTTTTAAGCTGAATGAGAATCAGTACAATCACACCTGTAATCAACTCTCCCCAGGTCACCGACATTATGAATAATGAGTCAGAGCGGGTGTAGACAGAAAGAATTGAATGACTGCTCTTTGTGTGTGTTGTATTCGTACGCTGGTATACATCAAGATATTCACTTGATAATGATGTTGCTGTTACTGCAAAGTTTAAGGTCAGCAAAGAGAGAGAAAGAGAGTTTTATTTGTGTTAGCACTGTGACAAAAGTGTTAGTCTTCCTGATAGGGAAAGTCACATCATTCTTTCCTTTGGTTCATTTGTTGTAATTTGACAAGGGAAGAAAGAGGACGAAGTGTGATACCTGGAGTTTTAAGGAGTTTGGAATTTTTATTTTTGCTTTTATTTGCAATTTGGTACAAGGTGTGAGAAGTACATGAACAGGCAGAGGTGGATAGACTGAGCAAACATCAGAGGAGGTGAACAGGAGGCAATTCTTTTTTTTTTTTGG
This sequence comes from Xyrichtys novacula, assembly GCA_962446985.1. Classification (NCBI taxonomy): domain Eukaryota; kingdom Metazoa; phylum Chordata; class Actinopteri; order Labriformes; family Labridae; genus Xyrichtys; species Xyrichtys novacula. The sequence goes on along the minus strand of OY660868.1, from coordinate 24,045,977 downwards.
AGGATATAAGGGGAAGGTCCTGCCCTACTTCGCCTCTAATTGGCTAGAAGTGCTGGGCTCCGATAGGTTATTCCCTGTGGCTTTGAAACGTCATCGTCTGTCGGGTTAGGGTTAGGGTAAGGGTTAGGATTAGGATAAGAGTTAAGGTAAGGGTTAGGAGATTCAGAAGTGCGATAATGTTCTGTTCAATGTACAGAGCCGACAGCCCGCGTTTGGCTTGAGCGTGTGATGACGTTTTCAGCTTTTCTAGCCAATCAGAGGCGAAGGAGGCGGGACTCTCCCCTACTGTCCCACAAAAAAAAAAAAAAAATCTCGAACAGGAGCTCGTCTGCAATTTCTCTTTATTTGGTCACAACACAATCTTCAGGGTGCCTTCATATTGAAATTCATTTGATCCTGCAATGGAGCAAGGCAATTGGTCTGTTTCAGTTTCAATTATGGTTATGGCCCCCCTTCAATCCTAAAATTTAATAACAGAGACTGAACAATATTAGGGTGTCTGCTGTGTCGCTCCCCCTTAGACCCTATATGTTGAATGAAGTGGACTCTCTCTCTCTTTCTTAACAGCAGCATCACTTTTACTTCATTATAATCAGCTCAGATCAGTGAGAAACCAAGTTTGGAGGCAAAGGAAGTTACTGCTCCTTCTTAAATTTGTAGTGATGATGGTATATCTTCAACATATCCTACAGCAGGCAGCAACCGGGGAACAGAGGTGAGCAGGGAGAGGAGGAGGAGAGAGGAGAGCAGGGAGAGGAGCAGAACTTAATCAGCATGTCCATCTAACAGCCGGAAAAGTTTCCAAATGAATATATTTGTTTGAAATATTTCAAAGGGGCTGTGAGGTTCGTGTTTTCATTCCCAGGGACTTTGTTTTGCAGATCAAGAACCAAACTAAAGTCATATTTTGTAGAATTTACTGTGTTTGTATAGTGCGTGCTTTATAAGCAGTGCCTCTGTTGTTGATGTGCAGAGTTGACTCAGAGTCCTGACTTTGCAGTGACTTCCAGCGATCGCCCCGGGGTGCCACATTAACAGTCCTGGCCTATGATACGGGGAACTGGAGGCAGGTTGAGGGGCACGGAGGGGGGAGATGATGCTCAAAGACAAATGTGACCTGAGGCAAAGTGTCAGGCTCAGTGCAGGAGGAGTCACTTTGAACAAGTGAAAGTAGAAACAGCTGGAGAAAGGGACTAGGCACCAGATACCGGAGAACTGGGCACTGATTTTGTCTGATAGTTATGTGAATTACTTGAAAAAAAAAATCAAGATTTGAGGGACTTCCTTTTTACCCCCAGAGAATAAAATTGAACAGTGTTGTCCTCTTCTGGCTGGACAGGGTAAAGCACCATCAGAAAACTCTAAACACACTTGATCAAAGGTGTAAATTTACTCTATGATCTATAATATTTGCATGAATTCATATTCTTTATATTTTTTTCCATATTTGGCTGACCAACTCTCTGCTCTTCTCTCGCCTACAACACCACTTTATGAGTCACCCAGCTAAGAGCCACAATTTGTATTTAACATCCTGTTTGTGGGAGTCTGCGAGAGCTTAGCAGACCATAACGGAGGAAGAGATAGGACTCTTGATAGCTCCCGCTGACCCCGCGGTCATCCTTAAAACTGTTTGCACTCGAGTGGTAAAAGCAATTTCAATTTGTTCAAGATAACCTCTGCAGGAGAGGTGAGATGCAGCAGACAGACACGGGAAAGGGATTGTCTAAATACCGGGAGCTCAATTCATTATCAGCTCCTAAATGAACTTTTTTGTGCTGCTTTTTTTTCACCCTGAGAAGAACAAGTGATAACCTGCACTTGTTTCCAGAAGCTTATTGCCTCATAAATTAAAACCAGAGCTGTTCTGTAAAACGACTGCTGTCTGCTGCTCTGCATGGAGAGCTGGGGACCAAGTTGAATCACTTATCGTGCCATATGCTTAAAAATGATGAAAACCAACTTATTCATGTAACTTACTCATACATCCTTCAATGAATTAGTGCATCTGATGACACATATCTACCAACAGGGGTTTAGTGCTTTTTACTTAAAGGGATATTCCGGCGTGAAATTAATTTAGGGTCAAACACACTGTAACACCGAGTTAGACACCTCCTTGGGAGATGAATGTTGCAGACTTCTTGCTTCTTTAGTTATACCAACTTTAGTAACGACCACAAGATAGCAATACACAGTGGTCTGAGGAGCCATAAACAAACCTCAACCAAAACGCCACTCTCCCACATATCACTGTCCCGAAATCTACAGCACTTTCTGGGGAGCTGTCATGTCAGTTATCTTTTTGATACAGTCTGTGATGTTAGTAAAGGTCACCTCTGAATATTGTCGGAGTAATTGGATCTCCATGCGTCCTTAAAACCTCTCAGGCTGTCCTTTTGTGATGTGAGAATGTGTGTGATCACAGGTTGCATGTTCAATCAGGTGTAAACAGCCACTGAGTCAGAAAACCACTTTAAGGGTGAAGGTGAGTCTTTGACTGGTATTTCTGAGCTGAATTTCTATGACTGTCCTTCAGTTCAGGTGAGGTTTTCTGCCATATTCGCACGGTTGTTGCGTTTATATACGACATGTGGTCACAGTGCAGCAATTACTGAATGGTGCAGCTTTGAGTATGATAACTTTGCCACTCACTCTTATCTGCTGCAGTGGGGCCGTTCCAGTGTAAAAAACACAATTATGCACCCACAGACACACACTAACTCCGACACAAAGACACACACTGTGGAACCCAACCAATTGCATTGACATATTCTAAAGCACACAGGAAAGTGTTCTGCTTACTTTAAACGCCAAGTGTGTTTAATTAAACCCCAGATAACAGCAAAGTCTAATTAGCAAGTCAAATGGAGTCAGGTATATGAGAGGTGCTGTATTAGCAGCCTGTTAAATTACTCGGGCAGAATGTTAAAGAAGAAAAATAAAACGACTCAGAGGAGGAATTGTGGAGATAATTTTTTACTCATAAGTTTTTCAGGAGCTCGCAGATAAACCCCAATGAAAGAACCTCCTCTTGAAGCAGAGTTAACAGTTGTAATAAAGCTTTTGGTTGCTCTGTCTGTCTGCTGTTGGACTGTAGCTTGTGATTCAGCAGCAGGAATGTTGCTAAAAACATAAAAGAAAGACTGAGGAGAGGCTCTGCCTTTTGGCCTGATGTCAAGTTGTCAACAGGAATGGATTGTCAGGGTTTGTTTGGCCTGCTGAGAGCAGTCAGTGTGAACAGCGAGACAGAGTGAACAAACCTTTCTGAATTCACTCATCATAAAACGCAAGAGTAGGGTTTGGCATCGAGTCCGGAGCATCGATGGTGACCGGGACTAACATTTCGATTCTCCTAGAACCGTTCAAATTTAAAAAATTTGATTCCAAGTTTCGATGCCGGAGTCCGCCGACCAGAAGAAATAGCCGCCGAACACCAACGAGGAAGACGCCACTAAACACCAACGAAGAAGAAGCCGCCGAACACCAATGAGGATGAAGCGTATGAGACGAAGCCACACGGAGAGAGAAGAGAGACAAAGAGAGAGAGTGCATTGCAACCCACAGTGGCTGCGGTCAAAAGTTTGGCTAACTTTAGCAGGAAGAATGAACTCTTATCTCAGTGCAACATTAGCAACACAGTTATATCATGCAAAGGAGGGTGAATGACCAACATGATTAAACACCTCAGGATTCATGGAGGAGAAATACCTGAGGGCCCGTCTTTGACGCGCTTCGCCGGTCTTCCGCTAACCAGGCAGAATCAGATAAGTGAAACAATAAATGACTTCTGTCTTCTGCTAACATTGAAGCGGCAAACAAATTGCACTGTGTATGGTGGGTCAACTTAAATATCCAACTAACATTAGCCCTTGTACTTTTTCATAGACAAACGACCTGACAACAAAAATTGATATTTATATTCTGGTTGAAAATAGCCCCGTGAGAAATTCATAGTAAAGTTCTTAAAAAGTTAATATAATTAAAAAATTCATGGAGAAGTTCAGAAATTTCATCCAAAAAGAAGAACTCCGGTTAGCACCCTCATTTAAACCATGTATTTTTAAAAAAAATATCCTGCCTTTTAAAAGAATTGGAATAGAGAATCATTAGGAACCGGAATCGGAAATCGAAACCGCAATCGTTTAAAATCAAACGATACCCAACCCTACCCAAGAGCGACTCTCATGGTTAATTGTGCTCAGCCAGTCCGGATTTGAATAACACTTTTTATTAAGGATGCTGGGCTACGGCTAGAGCGGTCGTCCAATAATTCAAAGGTTGGTGGTTCGATTCCCCCTTACCCCTAGTCTATTCATTGTGTCCTTGGGCAAGACACTTAACCCACCCTGCTCCCAGTGTGTGTCCTCCACTGGTGAATGATTGTGAATCGGAGAGGCTGTAGGTGCAAATTGGCAGCCACTTTTCTGTCAGTCTGCCCCAGGGCAGCTGTGACTACTAAGGTAGTTTATCACCACCAGGGTGTGACTGAATGAATGATGTATCCAATGAAAAGCGCTTTGAGGGTCTCTGATAAAGCGCTATAAATCTAATGCATTATTATTGGCATAGTATCGTCATTAGCAGATACTTGGTTATGAACATTTCCAAACATATTTATGTCATGTTTGATATTATTTTAGTTGATTTTTTGAAACAAAATGACAGATCTTATATGGATATAGTCACATGATGTAGTTTTGTCAGGTTCAGGCCTGGGCCAGCTCTTGAGTTATGCCATCAGTTTAGACCGCCGGGGATATTGGCACATTGAGCACCTTTCCCTCCTTCTCCATCCTCTCTCTGTATGTGTCATTAACTTTGAATCACTGTGTCCCATTAGGGTCTGTTGCGGCATTCCAGTACCTTTAAAAAGTCACCTGAGGCAGAGAATAGGTCCTATATAACTATGCGACACACTGCTGCTGTTCCAAAGAAGCATCCTCAGTTTAGAGAAGTATTGTAAGTTTTAATAACACAACAGTGGCTTAGGATTTACACCCACACATAGGATGGTGCATGTGTACACTTTTGGTGATGTGGATCAAAGCAAAAAAACCCAAAAAAAACAGAAGTGGTCAACAAAAATTACGGCTAACTAGACTCACCTCTCAACCCCAGTGCAGGTGAAGCAGCCACTAATATAACCTATCAGCTGTCAACCACAGTGCTCATGTGACCTAAAACCCTGCATACCGCAATGGCAACCAGACAAAAGTAATTGAACACAGAATAACCCATCAGCAAAGCAACATTATGGCTCCTACAGAGTCATGAATACACGGTCTTTGTTGGGAGTCCCTGAGCTCCATCATGCTGTAGGTTCCTCTAGATTGCTGCTGCAGACGTTTTCCTGCGGTGGACCTATCTGGTTTCTTGCTGCTTCAGCTAACGTGCATCAATCCCATCTCTGTCCCTCAACCCCCCTTTTCTGCATCATCCTCTATCCCTTCTCTCAACCCAGCGCAGAGGCAGCAGATGACTGCCTAACATGAGTCTATGTCTGCTTGAGGTTTTTGCCTGTTTACACTCCTAGTGTTCATCCAGCTGATGGACCCAGGCCAAGGATGATTGCATCTGGCATTTGTGTTTCTCCATCAGGACCACAGAAAGAGGGAGAGAGCATACAGAGGATCCAAAGGTTATAACGGCAAAGTCTCTGGTTAGGGACTGAATCCAACCACGTTTTTTAGTTGACCCCGGTAAAGTTCACTTCAAACTGAATAAAAACTTCACTTTTCTTCAAATGTAAAATTGAATATTATGAATATATCTGGGCTCCTCCCTGAGGCTCTGCCCCGGTACCTCCTGGTTATTTATGGATGTGGGTTAGTAATTCATGAACAAGTCTTTGACCCTGCTGATCTGGTTGTGTCAGTCAGGACAGTGTGTCACCTCATTAGACCAGCACAGAGAGACGACCTGACATCATCTATCATCATCCACTCTCACCATGTAACCTGACAGATGTGCGTGTGTGTGAGGTTGTGTGATATGTACCGGTGTGATCTGTGTATAGTACATTTGGGTTTCTGCAGCGGGCTGAGTCTCTGGGCATTTGTGTAAGAGTGTGCGTAACAGCATCTTTGTGTTCCCATTTTGTGTGTGGGTGTTTTTGTGCAAGTACAGGTATGTGTATTTATAGCTTGCATGTCAATACAGACGTCTGTATCAGGTTGACTGGGTGTCTGTTAGACGAACATGGAGTCTTTGTGTTTCGATTGATTGCTGAGTGGATGATGGACCGTCCTATTGATGGTATATCTTTATTCGCAACAGCCTTAAGGTCCTTACACACCGGGGCCGACGCGAATATAGAATGTGAAATCACGAAATATTCGGAGGCGAATTTTGACGCGCCTGACTATGTACATCAAGCCTGATGCGATTTCGCGACTTTCCGGGGGGGAAAAGACGCATCCCAGGGAAGACTTTTCTCGGGGGAAGTCCCGCCTCCTTCGCCTCTGATTGGCTAGAAAAGCTGGAAACGTCATCACATGGTCAAGCCAAACGGTCAGCACTTAAAGCCAATCAGAGGAGAAGGAGGGCGGGACCTTCCCTTAACAGCCAGCAAAGCGAGAGGACAAAAATGGTGTCTACTTCAACTTCAAGTGATGGCGAATCCTTGGTGATGGTACTCCTTTTGCTTTCTCATAAGAAAAAGAAATGTAGCACATATGTGCATCCAGTGTTACCCAAAAGAAGAGAACTTGGTGCCTGGTTTAGGAGGTTTTTTATCAAAATGCACTCTGTTCTCCGACACGTAAACAATCAGTCGGTCGGATATGTTGGATATGTTGGATACCGGTAAATCAGACATCGCAACAACACGCAATCTGATTGGTCAGAAGTGGACACACAGTATGCAAAACTTTTGAAAAATCGACCACAATCCGAAAAAATAAATGCCGCAATATCGCAGAACGGGAAAACGTTGCTGATGTGAACACTTGTATTGACAGGATACGGGTTCGAAAAAAAATATTGACGTCTGAAATAATCGCACGATAAAAATGGTCCCGGTGTGTAAGGACCTTTAGATGTATTGGTAATCAACCAAAAGTAAATGTACACAATGCTTGCTATTGAGTTGTCTTGGTTTAAGATAATCATAACCCTGACCACCCTCTCCACCCCACTCTGGACAGACAGCGGAGCTCCTTCTCCAACAGACTAGTGCAGCTCCGCTGTCGAAGGGACAGATACAGGAAATCTTTCCTGCCACAAGCTATAGCTCTATTTAGTAACTCACATCTGTCAGACAAGGACTCACATCTGTCTGCTGTATAGTCCATTTTTAAAACTCCTACCACATCACATTACTGAGCACCCTAATATTGTCTGTTTATTTATCATCCCATCTGTGTCTTCCGCATTTCATATTTATTACTCATTTCAATAGCCCACGTTCTTCATATCACACTTTTTTCTCTTAGGATGTTTAGTATATTTAGTCTGTATTTGTTGTATATACTTAGTATTTTTAGTATTTTTAGCCTGCATTGTACTTACTTGTTCTTATATTGAATTTTATTTTGTATTTTTTTGCTGCTGTAACTATCCTAAAAAAGATTGTTGTTATGGTCAAGCTTTCTCTGTTTTTGATGTTTGAACAACTCCTACATGAGGCTGTAATTTCACCCTCAACATGTACCCTCTGTGGTGTCGACATTTCAGGTGATGAAGATTACAGCTCTCTGCTCTGATTACTTTCTGGCTGCAGAAATGCCTCACATATCTATAAGGCTTGTCAAAGACTTGCTGTTTTGACATTACCAAACCACAGATGTGTGGAGGGTTAAATTAAATCACTGCTGCTTCGCTCTCTTTGGTCTGACCGGCTGGTCTGGCTCATACATTTTTGAAGCACACTGCAGCCTGTAACAGCTCTATTGTGGCTGGTGGTTGGCTCAATTATTGAAGCCACACACCAAGAAGCACATTAAACACACATTCCCAAAGTGCAGCGCCCCTGTGGAGGGAAAGCACAGTCATTTTGTTGCGGTTTCCGCGTCAATGGGGGTTGTGCTTTCTTGCAGCCTGCAGGAGGTGAAAACTTGGTTGTGGCAGAGAACCAGCAGTTAGCCAGGTGGTTGGTGTAATCTTCAGAATTACAATTTGCATGACTGTTTATTTATTTATTTTTCTTTGACGCCCCAATTTCACTCCATATTTCTTTTACTCCACACAACAGTGAATAATATGAAGCAGACTTACCTACAGTGAGGTTTTTATTTTGATTTGTGCGGTAGAAACCGTCCTTTTGTGGGAGCAACACAATCAGCCTCAGCAACATTTTAGCTCCTTATTCTCAGCTCCCATCTCTCAACATCATTCTGAGAACAGTTCCCAATGCTTCATCATTCCAATTTAGCCAGGTTACTGTTAAAGAAGGGGTATTATGCATTTTTTTCAGACTTTACTCTCCCTCTATGATACCTCTTAAATATTTAACCCTTTAATGCCCTTTGTATCATATTTGATACATACTTTTATGATACTTCTATCAAATCAATATGATCAACAAATTACTAAAATAACACCTGAATACAGTCCAATAAATGATAAAAATGTCCTTTTGTGGTTTATCAGTTTCCAAAAACATCTAATGTATCAAGATAAATACATATATTTCTTAAATTTTAAGGACATTTTTATTTTTTTGCTTTTCAGTAGTAAGTGAAATAAACATTTCAGCTCCCCAAAATTTTGAATTTTCTGGCCATAATTTGTGGTTCCAGGCATTAAAAGGCTAAAAACCCAAAATTTCTCTCTCAAAATATAATTTTGTCAGCTTTCTTCTAAAACACTCTGTTTTAGTCGCTGTCTTTTTAATTCGACATGATCAGCTGGCAAGTCGAAATTCAACAAACAAGCACATTTGTTTCAGTCTCCTTTTGAGGGCAGACCTGACAAAATGATCATTTTTACCTTCTCTCATGATGTTGTCATTTTGGCAAAGACCTATCAAATACAAGTACGTAAAATCTGGAGTGTAAGTCAAACTTGTAATACCTTGTTTGTTATCCAAAAGTGGGCTGCATCAGTTTAGGGATGCACAACATTATCAGCATGGTAACGATATTAACAGACAATAGCTTTAACAGTTAATCATTTTATCAACAGAAGTGAAAATTTATACAGACAAAATTACTGGCAAAAAGGTTTTGCATATGTCCTTTTACAGTATAGAGGGATTACACGTCAGCTGCACAGAAGTAGTATCAGAAACAGGTGCATTTCTAAATGTTTGTTGTGTTCCTATAACAACAAAATAAAAGATGTGGCTATATCATCATTGGCCAAAGTGAGTTTGAAGAATATTGGCAGTTTATAGGATATTAGTAAAAGTCCAGTATCATGCAACTCTACACTGGTGTAAAATGCAGACAAAGGTTGCTGCTGGCCTATGGTCTATGTTCAGCCCACAATCAGATGCCTTGAGCGGTAAGCCCGGGTTGGCTTCCGGCCTGTGGTCCCCTTTCCCACATGTCAATCTCTGCTCTGTCTCATCCTATTTCCTGCTCTGTGCATTGTCTAGTCTTCTCTAAATAAAGGCAAAAAGCCTGAAAATATGTATTTAAACAAATGCAGAGTTATGAATTCTATTATTTGATGGTATTCACATAAAGTTGGATAGATGCTAATTCAGGGGATGAGATGAACCAACAGTGTTTAATTCTAAGAAACATCTGGAGGAGTAGATTTAGCTGTGTCTTTATCTTTGATTAGGACTCTTCTGACGTTGCCGATTGGACTGTTTACAATGCAGAGCACATGCAGGACATGTTGGCCTTTTCCTTCTGACCATCTGCTGAAACTCACTGGTGACCACAGAAGGTCAATGCATCAATATGTTTACCTTAAAACTGTTGACCAGGGTCCTTGGAAGCTCCGGTCTTGGTTTTCCAAAGAGAAATTATAGCTGACTCAAGTTGTCAGAGGAGTTTTCTAACAGTCCAGCAGCTTTAGAGAAATTGCTCTGTCAGTCATGCCATTGTTGTTGAGTTAATGCAAATGAGTCCTTGGCTCTGCAAAGTCAGGAGGTGGCATGAGAAGATTTCTTTAAGCTCTGAGCCAATTATTTCTTCAATGAATGCAAAATAAGATCAACCTCAACCTTTTCTCTTTTTTCGCTCTTTGAAGCCTTTGTTGTTTGGCGTGTTGTGCCCTTATTAGCCCCGATCAGAGGGACTGTGGAAGTGTCAAACTTTAAAAAACCTCTGGCTCCCTCATTAAAAGAAAACTCTGCCTCCCACTCACACAACAACACAAATCTTCTTGCCTTAAAAGAAAATATGCACTCCGAACTATTAAGTAATTGGTTTAGCTCAGTTAGTTACGGGCCAAATATAAATTACCTAAAGGGTTTTAGCATGATTAAATCTTCTTGTGCCAGTTTACTCCTGAGTCATCACTGAGTTAATGAGTCATTGTTGTTGCTGGAGAAATGCGGCTCCATCCCAGATCTGCCTTGAATTAAAAACACATCCTGTCAGAGAAAGTTCTCCAACTCTGAACTCCACAGAAACACTGGGATGATCCATTTTGCAGAGGAAGAGGAACTTGCAGCTGTGTGTGGAGCGGCGGATGTAGCCGGATGCCTGCTTAGCTGCTGTCCTAATTGGGGAGGTGTTTCTGTGCCCCGGGCACCGAGTCAGCCAGACTCAGGACTCACATAGACTTATCTAACTGGTCTCCAGCATGTCATACCGTGCTGTCTGTGAGAGAACATCACTGCCTGCAGGACACACACACACGCACGGTCGCACATGAACTGGCTGGAAAAAGAGCCATGTCACCAAAAAACTAGGATACCAGAGATACTCACAACTAGATGATTTGAGTTTTAAAGTTTTGCAGACTTTTCTAGGTAAATAATTTTGAGGCTTGTGTGGCTCCTGCTGATCAAATAGCTGAAAACAAGTTCATTTTAAAGCAGGCTAAACATTACAATTTTTAACCCCCTACTCTGTCAAATCACTGATAGTTGAGCTCAGATTCAAATCAGTCTGGATGTACAGATGTGATTGGGCTGAAAATGATGTCGCCCTTAATTTATTTCTTTATGATGACTGTAAATTGTGACTCTACATAGGCTCACTAAATGATGACCTTTTTCTTATGCAGACAGATATGACACAGCCCAACCTGCAGGAGTGGAGTCATTGTACATGACTGATTTCTCCAGATGAAAAGAAGCTTTTAATGAAATTCTGTGACTATAGATGGGGAAATTCTAAAATTATTTGCAAGTTTATAATTTGGTACTTAATTATGAAATTTGAGTCACACAAGGAGAGCTGTTACAGTGTGCTCACATTGGTAAATGCGCTCAAAGCCAGTTAAGTCAGGTGCTCTTGAAGAAAATAGCATTACCATCCAAGAGGGGAAACCTGTAGGGCTGTCTACAAGCACACTTACTTGGATCAACGATGGTTTTAAAAGCCTTTATTCATTCAGAGCATGTCTAATAAAAAGTCTTTGTAGTGACTATTCTGATCAGATTTTTAGTCACTGTCTGGGTGCAGGGGTCAGTTTTTTATGTGCTTCGAAGAGTCTAATGTCCAAACAGAGGTTGTTGTTGAGTTATTTGTTTGCCATTTATTGAGCCAATGAAAAAATAAAAAAATAAATTAGGTACATTGAACTTACTATGATGGCGATGTACTTGATGAGGGTAAGGGTGGTGTTAAAGATCGGTTGTAAAAACCGTGTGCTCTTTCCATTCCCAAGATCACTGCTTCGCCTGTGTCCCTTTTGTAGCATTTACCTGCGTATTTACCTCAAGTCCCCCTTGTGGTGATTGTGCAAGTGACAAAACAAAACCCAAAACAACGTAGATAAAATTGCTCACACAGTCATTAACATACAGAAAAAAAACAGTCAGATTTAGACTCTGTCACGGTCTACATCAAGGCCTGGTGACTGAATGGAGTCATTTGAAACACCACATAATCTGAGAAGTGAGAACTACAACAGCATTTATGATTAAAATACTCAATACTTTAAAATACAAAAACAATAAATGACAGTATGAAATGTATGATGCATGTTTTTCTTTTTATCATTTGCCAGTAATATGAGGATATATTTGACCTGTAGAGGAGTTGCTGATGTAGTTGCACATTTTAAAGCGGCAGAGTTCAGAACATCTCACAGGAAGGCAGGACGTGTGTTTTGATGACTTACCTCTGAAAAGTTGTATCAATTTTTGGATAGCTTCTCTGTTCCTTCCCCCTCTCTCTCTGTCTTAATCATCTCTGCTCCACCTTTTTTTTTTGTTCATCCATGATTTTCCTCACCTACTCTGTCTCAGTTAAACACCTCTCGTCTCCCCCTCTGTCTGAACAGTTGAATAAAGCAAGTGGACAGTGATGTAACCTCACTGCAGGGCATATTTTAATACTTTAAACCTCATTCATCTGCATTATTTAAAAGAAAAATGAAAGTCAGCCCTCATCCATCATTTGTGAGACGGCGTGATCAGATTTTAGAGTTTCCTGAAAAGATGGTTATGAGAGGACCCAGCAGGATCACTCTGATTTATGTGAGTTATTTGTGACAGCATGCAGCTTCAAGTTTCAGTTGGTATTCTAGATCTAATATATATTTGGAAAAAGAGTGTTTATGTTGCAAAACTCAACTGCTGTGTATAAATAGATGTTGGTTCTGTCAGAGCAAAAGTTTGTTTCAGCTGGTTTAGTTTAAAAAAGTTTTAATTTGTTCACATTTAAGCTCTTTTATTTCTTTTTTTAATACCAACACTTTGATTCGGAGTTAAGGCCTGTATGAGTGTCCCATTTAGAAGATGGTGTTGATGTTTTAGCATGCACAAAAGCCTAATAGTATTAAAATTTTTGTGTAATGCATCATAAGGATGTTGAATTCACATAGAAAATGATAAAAATGGTTGACCCCGGCTAGTAACTCAAGCCTACTGCCATCTGGTATTATGTTTGTTTGTATTGCAAACACATTTTCAGGATGTCACCTCTTTATCAATGTTGCTTACACTGTTAAAACAGTCACCGTAAGACTGTGCCTGCAATTCACAGACAAAATTTACAGATATTTGTAGAAAACCAGAATTATCTTTTCTTTTGAATTTGTTGGTTTTACTGTGCAAAGGCTCTAAAATGTGACAGACATGGTGACAGTGAATGGGCCATTGTGCCGTTTAGCAGTAGGTAGGGCTATGACTTTGGCAAAGTTATGGTATTTAGGAATCCTTATGTCAGTGTATTAACAAAAACATAAAGGATAAAGCTTTATTTAACAGGACTTATGGGAGTTATTATTGCTTATGTCTAATACAGTTAGGGTTATGTTTATGCATTCAGAATGGGACCATCATCAACCCTAAAGTTTGGATCAGACTGTAAAAGCTAGTAAGTCCACAGGGTGACACTATGACTGTAGTTGAGAAGTGAGCACATACAGCGGTTGAAATAAGTATTAATCACATCACCATGTGCAAAGAATTCAAACCATAGATGTCTGTAAATGAAGAAGTGGGTGAAAACGTATTGAGCACATGAAGAAAGGGAGGTGCAAAAAGGCATGGAAAAACAAGCAGTAAATAAAAAGCAATTGTGCCTCATGCCATTGGAAAATAATCAAGACCTTTGCAAACGTACATACATACAGCCTGTTGGCGCTGATTATAGAAGGATTTCTGAACGCCTGAATGTTGTGGTGAGCACTGTTAGGGTCATAATCCAGAGCTGGAAATAACTGAATTTTGCCATAAACCAGCCGCAACCACAACCAAAAATACAAATATTATGAAGGGGGGATAGAAGATAGGAACAAACATGAATAAAATGGGAAATTACAAAAAGAACTGAATATTAGAAATAAAGCTATTTACAAAGCACAGAGTGTTTAGGGAATAAGCATAAGAGAATACAAAACCAGTTTGTAGTGTAGGATATTGCACAGCGTTTTTTACAGTTTAACAAAGCATTGCACAGTTAAACAAAATATTGTACAGTTAGCTTGATAAACGATGTTGTTATCAGTATTGCACTCTTAGATTATTGAAGTTTTTACCAGTTTACAAACCGATTGCACAGTTGAATGTATTATATGTTGTGAAGAAGTCTACAGCTACTTTATGACACTCAGAGGGAGGAATCATAAAGTTTGATGGCCACAGGTAAGAATGACTTCCTGTGACGCTCTGTGGTTCATTTATGGTAAATGAGTCTAACACTGAATAAGCTCCTCTGTTTGACCAACACGTTATGGTGTGGGTGTTGGATGATGTCCAAGATTACATGTAGCTTTGACAACATCCTCCTCTCTGTCACTACCGTCAGAGAGTCCAGCTCTACCCCCACAATTTTACTGGCCCTCTGGATGAGTTTGTTGAGTCTGCTGGCGTCTGCTACCCTCAGTCTGCTCCTCCAGCACACAACAGCAAACAGGATCACACTGGCCACCTCAGACTAAGAGAACATGCACAGCATGGGCCTGCAGATGTTAAAAGACGCCAGTCTCCTGAGGAAGTAGAGACGGCTGAGCCCCTTCTTGTAGACAGCTTCATTCTTGTCCAAGTACACCCAAGGTACTTGTAGTCCTCCAGAATGTCCACACTGACCCCCTGAATAGAAACAAAAGTCAATGGTGTCTTTGTCCTTCTCAGATCCACTATCAATTCCTTAGTCTTTGTCATGTTGAGCTGAAGATGGTTCTGCTTCCATCATGTGTTTAAAATGATCAACCACAGTCCTGCATTCAGCCTCATCACCCTTCCTGAGGTATCCAACTACAGCAGAGTCATCAGAGAACTTCTGAAGGTGGCAGGACTCTGTGTTGTAGTTGAAGTCTGTGGTGTAGAGGGTAAAGAGGAAAAGAGGAAAGGCCTGTCCCCTGTGGGCCCCCAGGGTTGCTGACCATTCTGTCTGACACTTTGTACTGTTATAAGCGTACAAACTGTGGTCTTCCAGTCAGGAAATCAATAATCCAGGACAAGAGGGTAGCCTCCATCTGCATCACTGTCAGCCTCTCACTCAGTAGAACCGATCTGATGGTGTCAAAAGCACAGAGGAAGTGAGAAAATATGACTTACAGTGCTCTCCAGTTTGTCCAGGTGAGCGTAAACACAGTTGAACAGGAAGATAATGACATCCTCTACTCTCAGGCAGGAGCAGATCCAGAGGTGTTTGACTGTCAGCCTCAGCCTTGAAGACCGAGGCTTGTGGTGAAGACAGGATGAAGCAATCCACATTTTTATAAGGCTTGATGAATGTGTGAAGTTTCATGACTTTTTGAAACATGTTCAGACCTCCAAATGTGAGCTTAATCAGGCAGAAGAAACGACGTAGAAATGAGACAATGATATTAGGGTTCATTGGTCCTACTAACCTTTACATTACTTTATAATGATCAATGCTGACACAGTTTGTCACAAGTTATCTGTGAGACATCCCTGTCGCCCTCCAAAAACATAGACAGAACATAAAGTAAACATTTTTCTTTTGATAGCGCCTCTGCTTCACACTTGCTGCCATTCTCCTGAACTATAGTTGCATGCACAGCTAAAAGACGGGACTGTCTCAGTAAGGTGCAGGGGACATAATCATTGGTTGGTAACTGAACACACACACACATACACACACACACAGACACACACACACACACACACTCATACAAAGGTGAGTAGCCAGTTGTGTAATGGGGAAGGTAAATGGACATTCTGTCTAAATAATGACTTTTAATGAGGCACCGCTAATTACTGTCAGCTCAGACTGGCTGATGAGGAAACTGTATCCTAATGAAGGGACGAGGAAGACCGCTACTTTAGTTTCATTCAACTGGTCTCTGTCATTAACTTGTCCACTCTAAACCGCTGAATGCCAAAACTCTTCCTCTGCGTCTTTTTAAAGGAGTGGCTGTTAATTATTAATTTTCAATGTCATTAATTTTGCAGTCCTATTTTCCAACATTTAAGAGTTAATATCTTAAAGAAGTTAAGTCTGTCAGTGATCCGTTTGAACTTCCCTTAATTTTTATATGGTTAGAAAATAAACCAAAAGTGAAACTGATGCCTCATTATTACACTTAAAAAGGAAATGAGACTACAGCAGCATTCAGTTGTACTGATGCCTGAAACAGTTGTGTGAGGAGGGGTAGGTGTCCACAGGGGGGGTGCCAAAACCAGAACAGACCAAAAGTTCCTCACAGCAGCTTCAAATCAAGCTAGTTATCCAAAACATTAGGAGATATGTTGGCTAACAAAAACCCAAACAGTTTGACAAAATGTGAAGGACCTTGTTTCCTTGATTTGATTCCATTATATTCATTCATACAAACTCACAGTTAATCACTTCAAAAGCTTCTCTGTGGTGTATTTGCACTACTTGTTAAATCTTGTGTTGTGTCATGAAGCGCTTAACCTCCATACAAGCACTATTTCATGTTTCCTACTCCCAAGATGCAATTTAGCTGAAAGCTAGCACTGATGAAATTGTATTTAATTGAGCAGTCCCTGCAAAAATTAAACGATAAAATGTATTTTATTTCCAGGCCGAATCATCAAGTGTTAACAGGCTCACTTCATATTAGCAGGATTGATTACAGCCGTTAAATGATGTGATTAGATGGAGTAAAAGGCTTAATGCACTTGAGTGTGTGCTTTCTAGATTAATTACATCAAGCATGTTCATAAGTGCTCTGTTTTGCTTAGTGATTATAGTATTTTTGCAATCCATGGGCAACACTGATGTGATATGCTGTGTTCATGTATGAACTGTAATGGGCTGTCAGTGTGGAATAGACATTAAGTCAAACAGTCTCTTTTGATAATAAGATTAAGAACAAACTGACTGTCATGTGTGAACAACTAGACCTGCTGCTCCACAGACTGTCATTTCAGATCTGAAGGTCACTGTGTTCAATCTGCACAGGTTTGATTCAGTGTAATTCTGCTGCTGATAATAGTCCTGCTGCTTTCCCCTGACTTTGTTTTCTGTTTGTGTTATCTTTTATATACACCTGCGTATCTCCATTGGAAGAAAAGCTCCCATTGATAACCTGTCTGCCCTCATAGACCCCAATTTGGAACCTTTTGCTCCCCTGTGTCGCTGTGTCCATATCTGGACCCCTGACTCTTCCATCTGGTCAACAGCTGATCATTATCTGACCAAATCACCTTCACACACAGCTTCATTCTGACTGGGGGGGGGGGTGAAAAAGGGAGGAGGCACAGAGAGGAAGAGAAGCAGAGGACTTAGAAGCTGTAGTTGCTGTATATTGCTGTGATTTGTCTTTGACGGTGTTTAAGAGAGACAGAACAAGTGAGGGACAAGACAACCCGCTGGTATTTAATCTGGTTTCCTCTCCTCCTGTTTCTGTCATGCTCTCCTGTGTGATTACTCCAGAGATGCTTCATCTCCTCTCGGACACCCTCAGCACCGAGGTCACCGCATCTCAGTACTTATTGTTTATTTATAATTAGGGGTGTCCCGATACAACTTTTTGACTTCCGATACAATACTGATATTGTAGCCATCAGTATTGACCGATACCGATATTGATCCAATACTGGTACAAAATTGTGCATGACAAGTTTTTCACTCAGCTGCAATGTCTTTTTCAGACTTAAACATAGCAGCTGAGTGATTCTGATTCTGAAACAAACTACTGCCACAAGGCCAACATCACTTTTACTCCTTGCTACTTTGTTTGTACCTTAGTACACCCCGTTGTTGTGAGGTGGCATCCGATATCAATATTGTATTGGGACACCCCTATTTATAATAAAGGACTCCAGCAAGAAGCACAAACACAGACATGTGTTCTGACACATGCTTTTAAAACTTCATTTCTGCCCCCCCCCCACCCCCCCTTTTTTTTTGTGAATTTCTAGGAGGAAACAAAGTCATTTTTACTTTCATTCAGAAAAATCTGCAGCTCAGCTCATAAAGCTTGCCTGAGGGAAATCACAGAACTAAAATTCCCCCTCACCTCTTCTTATTCCTGTAAAGTTTACCTGAAATGCTGGAGAACAAAATACCCCAAAACACTCAGACAAGCTGTTTTACCTCAGTCAGCCCAAAGCAACTTGTGTACAAAAAAACGTCATGTAATTTTAGAACAGGAGCATGTAAATAATGTATTATGTCAAAGACTGCGTCATTGTACTTAACACTCTGACTCATGTTGCACACGTCAGCGTTTTGGCAACACTGCCAACAATCCCATTTTCCTGCAGCCTTGTCCAAAAATAGCTGGTTTGTTAACAACCATCAACCTTGTTTGAATCTGTCGAGCCATGAAAGCTAAAAGCTTTATCTCATAACTGTCATTTAAATCCTAATCCAGCATGCAGGACCCGATCGAAGCGTGGTGGGGTCTGCAGACTGAGGGGCTTTATTTTGTTGTGTTGTTACATTAATAAGAAGTGCATCTTGAGAAAGTGGTCACTGTGTTTTCTGCTCCTCTTTTACTGTCAAACCGACTTCTACAACCTCAGTCTGACAGCTTCAGGTGTGTGAAGGAGTTGGATGTTCTAGTCTGCAACAAGATAACCAAAGAAAAGTGGGTTTTGAACTTCTTGATGGTAGGTCATTAATATCCATCAGGTGAAAATGACAGTTTACGGTGTTAGTGAGGTTTCTGAGGGGTAAATTAAAGAAAAAGAGTTGTTAAAAAATGAATTGGGTAAAGTGTAGCAGAATTGTTTGTCTGTTTTGAGGTTTAATAAGGAGGCATTTTATCTCCCTAAACATGTCAAGTTTTATTTTGCTGCCGACAACAAATGTGAACAAGAAAGAAACTTCAAAGAAAGTACGCTGGAGCTTAAAAAAACTGAAACTCCAGCAGACACATCTGACCTTGAGTGATCTGAAAAGATTTGAGACATTTTCGGATTTAGACACTGAAGCTTATATAGATACGATCAGGGCAAGTGAAGGACAATGCCAGTGAAGGGTTTTCTTTATCTTGGGTTGGTGCGCACTGATGGAGGTTGCTGCTCTGGGTGCAGAAGAACGAGGGAGAAAGAGAGGAGTTTTAAAAGAAAGAAGGCAGGAGAGAGGGAGAAAGACGAGGTTTTCTTGGTCTCTGGTCTGTTTTTGATGCACTGCTGTCTGGGGGTTGTTGTTGTTTTTGTGGTTGTTTTTTTTTACTAGCATTACAACAATTTCTCTCTATATTTCACACTTAAAACAATATTAGTTTGCAGATTTAGCATTTGATATGTTGTGTTTACCCAGTTTTCACTTAAAGATACAGTTTGAATAGTTATTTAACAATTATATTCTTTCAACATGTTAACCAGCATGTTGAATAAGCATTGAAACTCAAGTTGAATTTGGGGTTTATGTATACAGAGCTTCTACTCTATCCTGGTAAACCTGTAGTTGTAGAGTTGACTTGTCATTAAAAAACATACCCTGAAGCCCACAGAAAGGATCTGGGCCACCAGTTTTTCATCCTAATTTTAATTTCTACGTCTGAATCTTTTCTCAGAGTTCTAGTCTAAGGGTCAGAGTTCTGAAAAAAATTGTTTAAAAAAATCAGACAGTCAAACTCAAAAAGTCAAGAGTTAGAAATCTATGAAAATCCAGATCATCAGATCAAATCATCCTGAGCTCATACGGGTTCGAAAACAAACACTGATGTCCGAAATAATAGCACAAAAGAAACGCTCTAGTGTTTAAGGACCTTTGAGAATAAGAAGAATAACAAGGACTTTATTGATCCCCAAAGTTGTCTCACGTAATATGTCTATAAAAGTTATCTACTATTTACACAAGAGTTATAAAGCCTGATGGCTGTTGGTACAAAAGATCTTCTAAATCTTTCTGTCCTGCAGTGAAGAGAGAGGAGCCGTCCACCACCATTGGCCCTTTGGTCCATCAAGGTTTTGTGAAGTGGGTGACCCATGTTCTTGAGAATAGACTCCACCTTCCTCAGTGTAGATCTCTCCACCACATCCTCCACTGAGTCCAGCTTGAGTCCAACCACAGAGCCAGCCTTTTTCACCAGTTTGTTAAGACGTCTTGCATCTTTGTGTTTGATGCTTCCTCCCCAGCAGACTGCAGCGTAGAACAGAACACTGTAGACACCACAGACTGATAAAACATCTGCAGCATCTTACTACAGATGTCTATTGATCGGAGTCTTCTCAGGCAAAAGAGGCGGCTCTGCCTCTTTCTGTAGATGTAGCCTATATTCTTAGACCAGTCCAACTTATTATCCAACTTTAGGGTCTATTATCAACTTTAGGGTCACCAAGGGTGTAAAAAAGGGTGTAAAAACACACTAAGTGACCATGATTCTCTGTAAACATGGTCTATATGGTCAGATGTTCTCTGAATGGGTCCATTAGACTCAAATACACTTTAACGGCAGGTTTGAAAAATACATGATTGTTTTAGGGTGTGGTTTTGTTTACATTTAAATGTAACCAAATCGAATATAAACAAACATCAGGAGATACACATACACAGGAGCAATTCCATCATGACATCATCATGACATCATCATGACATCATCATGACATCATCAGTAGTGAATGTATTTAAGGAGAGCGGCTGTCCAGGGTAGGATCGTTTGAACCTTTCAGCGAGTGACTGAACTTCAAGAAACAGACAAGCGAATCTATTAGCAGCAGAACTCTAAGACTAGAAATCGTCCAAGACAATGTTGCGATCAACCCGACCAAGGTTGACTTGGTCCTTCAACAGAAGGGACAGAGAGATCGGGGAGCTCCGCAGGAATGCGAATCTGCTCGCTCAAGAGCTGATGAGAGAGAGGGAAACCTGTGAAGAGGAGAGGAACCTAAGACTTCTGCTCTGCCTGAAGATGGAGGAGACCAAAGACAAGCTGGTCTTACAAAAGAATCACACGAAAAGGGCTTTTGACAAATGGAAGGAGACCCAAAAAGAGCTGGACATGCTAAAAAAGCACAGCTCAGAGGAGACCCTGTCCAAACACAGGATTGCTCTGAAGGTGAGGGACAAAAGCAAGAGGATGAAGAGGAAAGATCTTCATGATGATTACGAGGAGCTAAAGGCGGCACACAGTGAGGAAATTAAGAAGATCACTGCACAAGTTGAGGGTATGACTAAAGACTACATGGCCCTTTCTGAAGAACTGGGTGAGATAACCATCTCATACCGCGAGCTGAGCTCCCAGTATAAAAGTCACCTCACTTCTGCGAGACAGCAGGTCGAGACTCTTCAGCGTGAGCAACAAAATCAGGCTCACCTTCAACAGACCATCCAGAGTCTGAGAGCTGAATTGGACGCTGTGCATCTGAAAATGACAGAGGAGACTGCTTTTCTGCAGCAGACAGCTTCTGAAACTGAGAAGAGATACAGGACTGAGCTGGAGGAGCTAAAACAACAGCTCCAAATCCAGAAAGCCAGTATGATGGACTCTGATGAACTGGTGGAAACTACAGGACCTGCAGAAATAACAACATCAAATACCACCAAACCACCACCCTCTGTCTGGAAGCAAACCAGATACTTCCTGAGGTCAAGAAAGCTGGAGAAGTGGAAAAAAAACAATTTCATTCAAGTTAAAAAGAACTTGAAGTAAAAAAAAAGAAAGAAAAAAAAAATGAAAAAAAAAATGAAAAAAAAAGAAAAAGAAAAAAAAAGAAAAAAGAAAATTAAAAAAAAATTTAAAAAAATCCTTGAACATCTTGTAGAGGCTATTTTATAAACTATATATCATCACAGCTAGTTTTATTCATCCTGTCTCTTACTGAGGAATGTCAGTGTGGAAAATAATGCAATTTGTGTACCTCAGTTTATTCCTCATATTCATACAGCACCCACTCTTCTCTGGTGTCTCACTTTAACTTGAAAGCTGTCCTGGTGTTGTTCTACATAACCATTGGTAAATAAGGCGGAAAGCGGCTACTTGCTGCTTCTCCATCAGTTTAAATTTCTTGACTTGTTAGCAGCTGTTTGCAGATAATTCTTGCATAAAGTTAGTGCAATGGTAAAGTTGATTAGAAATCCTGAGGTGATGATGGAAGAAAAAAAAAGTGCTACCATCAGCATAAAGAAACCTGCTTTTGTATTAACAGTTGACTCAGCTGTCTACAGGCTCAACGTAACAAATTGTGTCATTCAAAGTTCAACACAACAAATTGAGTCATTCATTACACATTAAAATTTAATATCACTATTACTTTTACCGAAGTTTTAGAGGACTTGTTAATCAGTACTTTTAGTCACCCGATTAAGTCAAACTTTAGTATTTTATTGTAGTTTACACAGGAGAGACAAGACCCCAAACCTAGGCTAATTATACAGCATCTCTTACGTAGTCTGTGTTTTTGTAGTAACTAACAGTCGACTAAGGTCGACTAAAGGTCGTAATACTCGATTTATTTATTACTACCGCAGATATTGTTTCCTGTAGTTCTTGATACGCAGAAACCAGAAACATTTCCTTAATATAGAGTTCAGGGGATATTATATCTGCAATGTATAATCAATAATGACTTGATCTTCATGAGTGAATATGACTTGTACATTTAAAGAGAACTATTTTTTAATTTTGGTTCAGCAATAGACATTCGTAGACAGGCTGGCGTCTGTAAAGTTCAGTTTAACAGCTGGTCTGTAATACTAAAAAGTCTTATTCAACTCATCAACACATATCAGTTCATGAATAATCTATTACAAAAACAGCTCAAATCAATGTGGGATTAGCTCTTTCTGAAGACCCTTAACTAGAAAATTCATGTTTTATTTGTGGAACAGAATAATGATCCATGAAATTATCATTTTGTCATGTGTGATGTCATTTAAACTTATCAACAGTCTGTTTCCTATGCTGACATGGACCAACGTAAGGACAGAAAACAGGCTGACACATTTATAAGTTTACATTCACAAAGATTGATCTGCAGCACCACAAAACAGGATTAGAGTCATTTTTGGTAATGTTGCTCACTCATGGTTGACCAGCTGACTGCCATTTATTTATCTGAGAGCAGCAGGCGGCAGAAAGTGACTTTAAGGGACAGAGTGGACGGAGGCAGTGGGGCGAGAGTGAATATTAAAAGGTAGATTGGATGGTGGAGGAGGCAGAGTGAGTTTGACAGAGTGCCAGAAAAGTCAACGGACCTGAAACTGAAACAAATGTTGTTAGGTGTGGAGACGCTGTGTGCTGACTGCACTGACAGAAACATGACATTCAGCTATGATACACACAACCGTGCAGGGGAGCAGGCCATCAATCTACCTGTCTGAGGAGCAGAACACTGTCACCTGGTTATATTTAGAAAAGCTGTTTGAATGGACCTTATCTGTCTGTCTGAATTCACAAACTGGAGTATCACAGAGAAGTGGCTCCTGTTATTGTGAAGGTTGTTCAATTCCCAAAAGAAAAAAAAGCGAATATACTGACTCGAACATGCAGATATACATCTGAGTATTATAACTGTATCAAAGGGATGACAGTCAGAGATTAATTAATTAATGCATAACAGCAGTGAAGTGGGTGTAGGATTGTAGAAGAGGATCGTTAAGGCCAATACTCTCATTAGTTTAACTGATCTGGGTCAAGAGGGTAAAGAAAGTACTTACACACAGCAGAAAGCAATCAGTCTTGAAAAAACACAGTCACGGTTCACTCACAGGGTCAAAGTGGGCCACTTTCTGAGGTGTTTCTGCAGAAACTCAGACAGCTCGGGACCAAAGAGTATTTCTGCACGCTGACCTGACTGTGATTTGGAGACTTTCCTTTCTCTAATCATGTTGTAATTCTGGGCTGTTTTGTAGTTAGATGTAAAACATGCAGTAAACAAGAGGAACTAAACAGAAACAGTTTATTGACAGGAGGTGAAGGAATGCAGTCGTGCAAATCTCGTGGAGCAAATGTAAAAGCGACTTACACACTGTGAGTCACCGACAATGCCATCACGCCTGTGCACTTACATTTGCATACAAATACATGCTATTGCATCCAGAGCAGCGTGATATTGGTGCCCTAGTGTATGAGTAGACATTTCTTTTTAGCATTTGCAGAAGCTAAAGAGGCTTCATGTGTAACAACACAGAGACACACACAAGTGGTGGACAGTGTACAGTGTTTTATATCAATACTGGTGTCACAACATGGTGCCAAGACATGGATTTTGCATTACTGTCATTACTAGTTTAAACACTCTCTCAGTTTTTTATGCACACAGTATAAACGTAATCCTCACATGACAAAGATTTGATTCTCCAACATCGATCTAGGCACAGTGGCGGTTAAACAGGAGTAGTGTCATGGTGTGATTTGTGGCTGACAATAACTAGAGTGCATCCTGGTCAGAGCAGAGCCACAGCCAGCACACTCGGAGAGCTCTGCCTTCTTTTAGCACTGGAGCAGAAGTCAGTGCTAACAGTGAAGAGCATCTTTCCCTCCATGATTGATGTGAGAAACTTATAGTGTATCTCTCTTTTGAACTTTGCACAAAAAACAAAAACAGTCTAACCCTGATCTGATGAACTGATTTAAACAGCTGATGGTACCTTCTAGAAATGCACCGATCCGATATTTAGATTGGATATGGGCTCCGATATTGACAAATTAAGTGGATTGGATAGCTGATGAATGATGTCGACCCAGTGTTCTGATCCAGTCTATTTTTCTTTTAAGTCATATCATACACAACAAAACAGCGATTCAGTTCACTCTACATTTAATGTCTGTCTATCCTTTTGCACTAAATGTTTACATGAAAGCCTTGCTGTGTGCTAATGTGCAATTTGTTATTTGTCAATAAATAATATTAAGTAAATTTATATCTGTGTTAGTTTGTTACCTTTTTTTTTTTTAACAAGGCTAATGTCAAACCTGATGCCTTAACTCACAGGGCAAGTTATACAGTTTATTCATTCAACAGTAGTATTGGATCGGTATTGGCTATCCACTGATACACTCAGCCCGGGTATCGGTATCGGAAAAAAATGGATTGGCGCATCTCTAGCACCTATGTGCACATATTGATTTTTTTTTTTTTCATTATGACTCTAAACAGAGATTTTATACCCAGTATCAATGACAATTGATTATCCCCAGATTCATAGATCACATTAGATCAGAATTGCAGAGGCTGATCTGTAACCATCACAGATCCACTGTGATCAGATACACCACTATAAACCTCTGTTTAAGACCATGCCTAACTCTTAAAAAACAACTTTAAACACACTTTTGACAATACTGGAGTTCTTACTTGGATGTTTCTGCATCAGTGAATTGTGTTATACACAAATTATTATGCAAATGACTGTGCCAGCTGAATAGCTATTCATAAGAAGATGCACAGAGCTTATTTTTGTTTAGGAGGATGTGACTGAAGAGAGAAAGTGCTGCAGAGCTGTCTGGGGCTGGGGGGATATTGTAGCTCACTGTTAAGACTTAATTTATTTGGTTAATTCACTGCACATGAAAGATTAAAAGAGGGTGTGCTTCCACAAACTAAGCAATGAAGCAACAAATCCAAAACTGGATTAAACATGTAAGCAGAAAATACCAAAACTAAACTCATATTTTGATGTGATGAGCGGGATCCAGCAGAATGCTTCAGTCTCCTTTTACTGACTGCACACATGCACACTCACATCCATGCATGTTCCTAAGTTTTTGTATTTAAAAGAGAATGATTGCTGATCGTACTAAATTGTGATTCCTCTTTGTGTTTGTTTTTTTTGGTGGGGGTGTGTGTAAGGGCATTTATGTGCATCAGCGTGTGCTCATTGTCAAAACCTAATCTAAAATTTCCTTTCTCAGCAAAAACCATGGAAAGGATTAGCTGAAAGAAAAAAACAGCAGCACAAAATCATCATCTTAATCCAGTGTTCCCCGGAGGAAAATAATAGCCCAATTGTCCTTTCTCTCTGTCTGTGCAGTTTCCCATTTCTTATCGCTGTCCTGCACATTTGGTAACTTTCTTCTTGTTCTTTTATATGTTTAACTCATTAGTTACACTGATATTGAGTTTCTCTGTGCATTGAGCAAATGAGGACTCTTAAACTCAGAGCTTTTAATTTCTTTAATTGATGATGCTTATTAAGAGCCCAGTCGTTCGGGTGTATGATTTTAGAGACATGATTACAGTAGCTGCTGAATGAGCCCTATGCTGTCAGGATGTGACTGGATAGTTTGCAGGCAGACAGGAGAGCAGGCAGGTGTGTATTTGGACAGAAATAGTCGACCGTGTTACCACAAATAGCCCCTGTAACGCATGGCTGGACCCGAGCTGTCTGTTTTGCACACAGAGTCCATGTTGGTTCACTCCATCACTGAGTAACATCCCTTTTGAAACCCCTCTCAGGGCAGCATCTCTGCCGTTTAGGAGGAGGGAGGTCGAATGAAATGGAATAGATTATGTAAAGATGTTATTAATGCATAAGAATCAGGCTTTTAAATCGAAATGAGGTGGCTCTTTGCACCGTTGTCTCCACTTTAGTTCCAGATTGAATAAGGTGTTTGTCCGGCAGTCACTGTTTTGATTGTTTTGTCCTTTGAAAATGCAGGAAGATGCAGCGGAAATGTTCAGTCAGTATTACATATGTGAGCTTTTACCAGCAACAGACATTGTTTCATGAATTCATGAATTTTCTCTGCTCCAAAGTTAAATATGAACTAGTTTACCAGAGGAAATCCGCTGGGATAGCAATTTGTGTGTGTTTGTGTTTTATATTCTCCTTGTTTGTTAATGAGTAGACATTTATTTAGAAGCTTTTGTATTATTCAGAGAGCTGACTGAGAAAAAGGAAGAAACAGAGAGCAGAGAGCGGTGAAGGCTTTCTTATTTATAATCACTAAAACTTCTTGAACAGAGTCCTTCTTTCACAGCATATGCTTTTATACATTTTAAACAACTTTGGTCAACTAGGTTAAATCATCGGAAGTGTCTGAGTGTAAGTTGAACAAGTAGTTTCTTTAAGTCAATGTAAGTGCTTCACTTCTGCGTTGCATTGTGATTCTACTTCGCCTCCATCTCAGCACCGGTGATCTGGATCGATCAGCATAGGACAGACTGAGTTAGAGAGAAAGTCAGGCACTGAAAAATGCTGAAACCTTCAGTTTGTTTTCAGAATAATTGCCAGATCAGTATTCACTAAATGACACAAATCATTGTGATAGCAAGGTCTAGAGTCGACTGGTCAGGGGTTTTCATAGCTCATCATAGATGCAGGAAAAGCATTCCTGTAGATGTTTTTTTTTAAAACCTGTAGAAGGTTTTTTATTTTTTAACTTTACTCAGAAAACTATTTTAACTTTAAACTTTCATGATTACTATCTGAAAAGTCGATTTATGTCTTGAGGAATGTGCTCCTCAGTTTGCAGCACACAGAGCCCTCAGTGTCACAGGAACATCTTTCAGACATCTTAAAAACACAGAGCGACTCCTCTGCTGAGTCGTGCCTGCAGACTGTCAGCGCTGAGTCAGCACACTTCTGTGCGCTCTAACTGTCACTGTCTATCCTTGTCTCTGTCTCAGGGTCTCATCTCCCCTCAGCTTCATGCTGTGATTTCTCTGCTCCACCTGATGGGAAATGCCTTGAGTTTAGCCTCCATAACTCTTTCTGACTGACTCAAGGCTGCTCTCGTTCTGGTTTGGACTTACTCTCCATTGTCCTTCGATGTCTAATCTCTGTCTCTGTCGTCTGTGCGGCTGCTATCCTCAAGATAAAGCTCAGAACTCACACCTGAACAGACACACTTACACAAATTGATTGACTTATCCTGCCTGAGTAGCCTCACATCCTTGCAGAGTAACTTCACAGTCGGGCACTGACATCCTCAGGCTGCTCCTTCGTCCGCTTTAGTAATTGAATTGTTTGATCTCGAATGGGCTTTGTGTAAACACAGGGTCTGTGGGAAGAAAGAGCATCCTCCTCCTTCTCCTTATGGCACTCTGGAGTCTCTGGGGTCTTTGAAGTATGGAGACACACCAGAGCGGAGGATACTGCTAGGAAAAGGCCAGGCCACCTGTCTGGTCCTGGGTGACAGTGGAGTCGCCGCATACAAGGAGGAGTGTGTGTGAAGAAAAAAACATCTATTTAGTCTGTGAGGTCGGTGAAAAAAAAAGGTTGGTGGAAGCTGGAGATGATGCATGATAAGAGAGGAAGACAAAGGAGATGAGTCCATGAATGATGCATGGCTTCCTCTCTTCATTATACCCTTCGGGGCAATTTGATTACGCAGGTAAACATACAAGGCTGTGAGAGTGAGGGATGAAATGGGATAGAGAGACAGAGAGGGAGCGGGTGTGGTGCTTTAGGCATGAAAAATGGATTGGATTGTCTGCTAAGAGCACAAGAGTAAAGTTTTTGTTTAGAGTGTGTGTGTGTGTGCTGCTGATAAAGTTGAGAGAGAGCTACATTAAAAAAGAGGAAACGGAAATATGGGAGAAACTCAGCAGGAGGCTCTGCTGAGGAGTTGACAGTAGTTTGGAAATGCGACTGTTCTCTGTTGCTGCTGTCAGCATGTTTATATTTTACTACTGAAGCTCCATTTAAATGGATAAAAAGACTTTTGTTCTGCTGATAAAGGGTGGCTTCAAGTCCCTCCAGAGTTTCTGGTCTCCCTCCGCCAGCCACCATGGCTGAAGTGACTGGGATTTGATGGAGTGTGGGAGTAAAGAGTGTATCTGGAGAGGACTGATTCGCCAATGCATTGCAGTATTATTTTCCTGATTCAGTATTAATTCAAACAATCCTGTAGTTGGTTATTTCTGTTGGAGTGAAGCTCCACTCCTGTGGTGGCAGTGTGGGTACCACCTATAGACTGTATATGCCATGGACAACTTGGTTCCACCTTCCGCCACTGTATGGATTTGAAGCCAAAAAGCTCTCGGTAATTCCACGTTTTTTCTCCACTTCCTGAAACCAACATTGCGCAGTAGCCTTGTACGCCTTTGGATTCATGACCTATACTGCAGCCTGTCACCAGAGGGTGCTGTTCTCAGGGTGGCTTCACCCAGTAAGGAGGCAGGCAGCGTCCATTCTATATACAGTTTATGCTAACACCGTACTATGACTTGAGTCCCAAAGAGACCATTTTTACTGAACAACAGGGAGGCAATGACTTTGTCATATCATGATATTGGCAGATCAAAGGTCTTTGTGGTTTTGTTGGCGTGATTACAGTGTTGTGTTTAAGTCACTGTGGATCACAGCAGAGGTAAAATGGGACTACAAAGATCATCATACTGTGTACCCATCATTCATTGGGCTCTGGCCACTGCCTCAGATCCAGCTCAGTGAAAATAGTATACACCCGCATTAGTGGTGATAGAGAATTGTAAGGTTTACATTATTCACTCTTACATTTTTGGAGTTGGGAGGAGCTTCAATTGAGTGCTGATATGTACACAGCTCTTCTTCTGTCTTAGGTCTGAGCCTCGACCTTAAAAAAAGAGACATAAGTCATGGCCCTGACAAATGATACGTGTGAGGGTGTGACACAGTAGGTGTACATGTGTGTCTGTGTGTTTGTTCCGCCCTGTTCTCCCTCTTTACTGTTGTCAGCACTTGGGCAATGAGCTCTTTTGTGAATCTCGATAATAAAGTCATTAATCACCTTCATGGTTTGCCACCAACATGCCACACTGCACACGCTGCAAGATATCTCACTCCGACTGTCCCATGATGCAACAGCAGACACGGCTCACTGGAGCGTAATGGGACAGGTCCCAGTCCTGACTGTGTCTGTGTGTGTGTGTGTACTTGCTGAATACCTGTGTGACCGTACATGTACAGTCTTTAGGAATATGATAGTGTACATGGAGGGGCCTTTTAAATAAAAGACAGTCCAAAGTGGGGAGAGAGAGACAGAGAGATATTCAAACAACAGTATTGATATGCAGTAAACGCAGGGTTTCAAGTGTCCTTATCAACCATTTGCAGATTCATTAGTTCCTGAAAAGCAGATATAATTAACGCTTTACTTCCTCAAATAGAAGCCTGAAAATCAATTGATTCAGTCAGTAAGCCTACTTTTATTCATCGAATCTAATCACAGGGTAAGTTTGTGGCATTGGTGTGTAGACCCATCTGCAGTGTAGAGTTGTGCAGGAGGGGCTTATGGGAGTAGGAGCAGCTCCTGAGTTAATTGGCACAGGTGTTATCTGTTAGCTGCTGGCAAGAGGAGACTCACACACACACACACACACACACACACACACACATCCTGTACCCCAAAGCTCTTAAATGATGTCTCCCTGTGCTGAGGACCAGTCTAAGGCTGTTAACACTGTTCAGAGGAGAGAGGATCAGGGAGAGCAGAGGGAAATTAGAAAGGTGATCAGACATAATACATGAGAGCAGCTGTCACAGTAGTCTTATAACTGTGGATCAGAATTCATCTTAACTTCACAACAGCAAGTTAATAACAGAGACCTTAAAACAGTCACTGAGGGGTGCCCTGAACGAGATTAGAAACATACTCTGGTTTCCAATGAATCTGTGGTCAGCCTGGGTTTTAAAAAGTGCTGAAGAAAAGGTCATGATGAATATTTTGAACTATTTCCTCCTGTATTTTATGTTGAGCATTATAATTTTGATTTGACATTTGTATAAATCATTCAGTGCGTTAACATGCACAGCTTAATCAGACTAAGCTCATAATTTTTATTTTTATTTTTTCCAAATCGGACTTTACCTTGTCGGCATATACATGCAGCTGAGAAAATCAAATTATGGACGTGAACGTTTCCTCCTCCCCAAAACTAGGGGGCGATGTTGTTCTTTTCGGCGGTGCTGTTTCCAGTTGACCCAACAACATCAGCAAGTCTGTGCCAGACGTCAGAAGTGGCTACAACTGCTGCTGGGCATTTTCAAGCAAGAAGATGGAGCATCGTGCAGCGTTGTTTTTGTCATACATGATGTGCGCGATACTTTTTCTGCAGATGAGGTGCACGCTACTCCTCTTCTCTGGTGATTTTGTTCCGGGGTTACAGGGGCGTGGCACACTCGCACATGCATTGTCTGATCATACTCCAACTACGCTGGTTACATGGTAGAGAAAATCGAATTCCAATCGCATTATCTGGGTGTCTTAATCGCCGTTCTCCGACTCCAATCGGAGTTCTCAAACTCTGATTATAGTCGGACCAAGGTTTACATGCACTTCAGTTATCCGGTCTTAATCGGAGCAAGGCTATAATCTGATTTTCTTCAGTGTCATGTAAAAACTCAGCTCAAAAGAAGGGGGTACATGCTGGCTGATATCCACAAATAAACTGGTGTTTTAGACAACAAACTTCAAATTTACTTTTGTGGGACCTCTGGGACTGATTTAAACTTGATGAAAAATGCCATGATAGGAGAGCTTTAAGGTAAAAACTCATCAGGCAAAGTCGCATGCAGGAGTTTGTTGTATTATAAATTATACATTTTGACAGAAAGTCTTTCACATGTACTGTCAGTGTCAACAGATATTAGTGCTTAATATAGTTGGTATCGGTATCAGCCCTGAAAAACCAATAACAGTTGATCCCATCAAGGACAAAGTGATCAAACATTCAGCCACATTTGGCAACAGTGGCACAAACTGTGAGCAGAACCAGGCGTATGGTGGTGAGAACTTCCCAAACAAGAGCCTGTGATATATATTGGAGCCCAAAACCCCCCAAAGAGATATTTGTAGAAAATTTAATCAGGTGGGTTATAAGTCCTCCTATAGGTGGAGAGGGCATCTGCTTCCTGGATCCTGATTGGTGGGTGATTCAAAAAGAGGGGGGCCTGATGACTGATGGCTGACCTCCAAGACTACTTTTAGAGAGTCTGCGAGTGTAGTGGGCTAGGGGGATAAAGGGGGCACTTTTAGTCCTGCATAATACAATAGTGGCTGACCATTACGAGCTTCATTTAAAGTAAAAGATTAAAATTTTAATTTCCGAGCAACATACTGGAATAATGACTCATTAAGTTTCATTTTATAGGCAGTAACTTATGAGACATAACCTCCTCTGGTACCACTTTTCAAGGATATACTGCTTTTTCATCTTATAAATTAATCTCATATTTTCAGGTGGTTTGCTGAATACTGTATGGAAATATGCAGAATCACCTTGGCTCATTGAAAACTGCATAATTCACTTTTTGCCACATTTTCTGAGTTTGTTTGCGTGCATGCTTTTATCAATAGCTGACTGTGAATGCAGGGCGGGAGAGAGAAGGTATGCAGGAAATAGGGTCATAAACGGGAGTCGTAAAATGCAGTGGACGTGGCTGTTAAATTGTAAGAGTGTGACCCTCTCAGTGTTATGACATTTTAAAGATGAAAAGGTTGCAAAAACTGACCAACCGGAGAAGACGTTTTTATGCCTTTCTGTCACATTATTTTCTCTTCCATGCAGAATTCAAGGACACACACATGCAAATAAACACACACTGTTCATACAGTGTGGAAGGTAACAGCAGTACGAAGTGAAGTCAGGAGCTCGGCAGTACGCATCATCACACACACTAACTAATGTGCTGTTATTTAGCCATCAATTCCTCTTAGCTTATGTCAGCTGGTTTCTCACAGCTCCATGGTCATACATAAGCAATGAGAGATCGTCAATCAACTCACATTATGGTCCATTGAGGAGGAAGCTGATGGTGACCAGAATGTATATGTAGAGAGCAAAATGTTTCCTCTCACAAATTCCTACAAGGAGACCAGCTGAGGAAAAACTGGGCTGATATATAAATGTATATATTTATGTTAAAATGACAGTTTAACCATTTCTTTTATTCTGTTCAATGTTTTCTTTGAGTAATTCATCCAGTTTTATCATAAAAAAACTTTAAAAAATGATTAGTCAGGTGGAAACTGCAGATTTACAACCTTTTGTAACTAATTACTTTGAAACCTCTTGAGATGCTTTTTATTTACAAACCCAGTAAGAACCCATTTTCAGTAATTACACAGCCTAAGATGATGTTACTATTAAATAAAATGCTCAAGTAAAACAGGAAGAAGAGAAATAGAAAAAAAATAAAGCAGTGGTATGGTTCATCTTCTCTGTTTTTCATACAAAATCCCTTTGTTCTGTTTCCAAAAGGTTAAATTGAGCTAAAACATGAGGCTTATGAGTTTGCCAGCATCTACCATCTGTCACAAATACGCCATTGACAATCAGAGTCTCAGCTAATCTACTGCTGCTAAATATCTGTATGTTTTCTGAAAGGCAAATAGCTTCTAGGTTAAATGTCCACTGATACTGACTCTCAGCCAGTACGTCAATTCAGCACCATCCTGGAGCAGCAGTTGAGCTTTGGAGGTGACGAACAGGGACGTTGTTTTGATTCCTGTAATAAGATAAACTTGGAAAATAATCCTTTACATTCTGCAATTCTGGAAAAAAAAATATTGTGATAGATTTTCAATTTGCAATGTTTGTTGTAATGAAAAAAGGGGGTTACAGGAGGGTAAACTCTGTGTAATGTACACTGGGGTGTTTTTATGTATTTTTATATGCAAATATACATAAACTATAACCTAAACACCATTTTCTAATTTTTGCTCCACTGAATTTGCTAACCCTACACGTCTCTCTTTATTCAGCTATCGAGTATTTATCGTATCTAGATAATAATTTTATAGCTCCTCTCTGAACCACTCTGGTTTGTACTCCCAGACTTCTTCCATTCCAGTTATTCTTTCTTAAAAATAACCACCGCTTGAGGCAGCTGTGGTTGTGGTATTTACCCCCAAGAAGTAAGAGCTTCACATGATAAATGGAGTTGTGTCAGTGGAAGGATAGCTTCATACCAATGGTAATAAACTTCCTAAATGGAAGACCTGGCTATGCCAAAGGCCAGGTTATTCCAAAGTAATAGAAATGTAAAAGCTTCAGAGTATCTCATTTATCTTTGTTCCATCCACTTATGCATGTGTGCTGTATTGATTTAGGAGTGCTGTCTTTGCAGAATTTCTATGCATCCTTTAATGAAATACTCTTATTCCTGCTCTCTCCTCCTCCTGGCTTTTTCCGGCTATATTGCCCCCACTATATTCAATCTTTGTCTGTCACTATTGCTCTACTGTTTCCATTTCCATGTACTGTAAGCACCTTCTTCCCCATAGCACCGAACACACACATGCACATACTCTGTTTCTTTATTTGATTATTTCTTCAAGCTCTATCTGCTTTATTCCCGTGTAATCCTCCCACACATTTTCCACACTCCCACCCTCATATTTTCTTACTTCTTCACCCTACTTACCAAGTCCATTTTCCCAGTCCGATGATAAAGAGCAGAAAAATAAAAGCATGTTTCTGCTTGTTCTTCTCTCTTCTCTCCAGACTTGGACATTCGCTACTTCTGGAAGTGGAGCGCGTTCGAGGACTACCTGCTGTTCTGCTTCGGCTTCACCGTGCTGTGTGCGGTCATTACCCTGCTGCTGCTGGACTCGGCTGTGTTTGTGGAGACGCTGGGCTCCCTGGCCGTCATGTTCGAGGCCATGCTGGGCCTCCCGCAGCTGCTGCAGAACTTTCAAAACCGCTCCACCAAAGGCATGAGGTACGGTAGTCTCAAAGGTCAAACAGAGCACCGCAGGAAGCTCATAAGTTGTTAGGGTATATGGACACACATCAGAACCTAGTACCCACTACTCTCATTTACCTTAAAGCTCTCCTCGTTTAGACGGCTTCAATCCGATACCATGCGCTAATGTTTACAGCCTGTGCAGTGTGATGGCTCATAGAAGCGCTGTGGTTCAGTCCTACCAATTTGACCCAGAATCTGACCCAGAGGGAAAGGCTCCTGAAAAAAAATCAAACTCTGCGTCTGCAGCAGGATGTTTCTGAATGGTTGGTTACAAATATTATGTGTCTTTATATTTGTCTTACTTTGTTAGTGGGTTATGTTACATTGCTAGGTGGGTTAGCTTATCTGACGGCTTAGTCTTCGCTGTCTCATCGTTACCTGGATCTCTTTTGGAGAATACCCAAAATAAGTGGAACGTTATAGTTATCTCTCCTGACTTACACCATTTGGCGTGCGTCCGTCTGTAATGTCCCCCGCTTTTGCAAAAAGGCGGACGGAATGATAGGATAGGACGGACAAAATGCTCCATCCGTCTCCTTTTCCATCTTCTAGGAGGGAGCTTATGCGGTTATGTCGTCATAACTGCACAGCTTTTCCATTCGCCTGTTCGCACACATTTTCAGAAAGGAGGTAAAAGCAAGAGAGGGAGAGAATGACATTTTTTCATGTTGGGGGGGGGGGGGTGTCAACCACCCAAAAGTGGGTTTTTCATACTAGAAGACCTTTAATGAGCCGGGAGTATAAGTTATTTTGATTCTCATGAGCAAAACATGCTAACATGATTTATAATCATTTGGAACTGCAGAGAAAAAACAGCGAGTCAAGCTTTTGGAGTATTTCAGGAACTGATTGTGAATAATTAGCAGAGAATTGTTTATCTGGTTCATTGACAAAGATAAATGCTGAACCAGGATGCACTGATTTAGCTTAAATAAGATTAATTTTGTTGTGCAGTACTTCCTGTATGAGATGTATTAGCTGCAAAAATGGAGGTACAATAAAACTTACTGGCCTTTAGAATCAATACACCTGCTGACGCAAATACTTAGGATAGTGTCACTGCATGTGGCATTTAAGATATCTACTGAAGATTCAGACTGCACCTATGGTTGACTCAAGGTCATGTAAAATGGAGGAGGAGAAAGAGGACGAAGGAGGCTGAGTTTGCATATAAACGTCCTCCTTATGTTATGAGCTGCAGTTAAAGTGAGCAGAGGTCAGTCTGTAAACCAGTTAGCCTCTCAGGTAAAAGACTCTGAGATCAATTACTCCTCTAATGGCACAGAACCTCCAGCTAATTATCATCATTATTTCCTCATTATGTCTCTTGTCCATCATCAGTGCACAAAGCATAGATACTGTATGTGTCTGTGTGAGTGTGTGTATGTGAGTGTGTAAGAGAGAGAGTGTAGTTTTGTCTGATACTTTGCCACTCATCTCTGAAAATAAGCCTCCAGAGATAGAGCTGTAGATTCTGACTCTCCTCCCAGCATGTCATTAGTTTTTCGGCTGATATTCAGTGATGTTAAAGTCGGACGGATGTTTACAGAGCTGCTTTCACACATATGCTTTACTCCTGAAAATGTTCTGTTGGGGCGAGTCTTTTATTTTCCTTTCCGCTATTTCAGACTTGACTTTTTCCTGCCCTATTTGATAAAAGGTCTGTTTGCAGACTGATGGCAACAGTTAATTCAAAGTAGCTCAACAGAGTGATTTGAAACAGATCGCAACGTTGATTAAACTCATGTCCTCTGTCTGTCCTGCACTGGCACAAAACCACCTCCTCCTTGTGTCAAAGCAGCTGTCAGTATTTATGATGAAAGTGAGTTGCGGTGCCGGATCAGGTGAACTTGTTTTCTCTCCTCTCTTGGTTTGATGTCTGCAAATAAAAGCACCCTAAGTGTGTGTGCTGGATTGTTGTGTATCTCTCTGGTTCTGTTTGAGGCTTTAACATTGGCTGAAATGGATTGACTCAGTCTGACTGGAGCCCAGAGCAGCAGGGATTTGCATCTCCATTAGAGCTGAACTTTCTCTCTTGCCTCTTGTCTCTTTACTTCTTCATGTAGGTGTCAGGGGGCTGAAAACCCTGTGTGATTGAAGTGGGCGGGAGATTTGATTTGAAAGCAAAAAAAGACTTTAACGATCCAAATTAAAAGTAGTAAGAATAATTGTGTCATTGAATTTTAAATAGCTTTTAACACTTATACTGCACTGCATTCATCTGGTAAAAATATTTGAATTCTTCAGTATTATGGTTCATGCACAGTGCAGCCTTGTTTGTGGAAAGAAGGAGGGTCAATGAACATACAGTAGGCCTATATGCATGTGCATAAACCATTTCACTTACCACCAAAAGCAAAACAGAATTTACCGTGCTGTAAATCTGAACTGCTACACCTGCAGTTAAGAGGTCTTGTTCTTAAAGGGCTCTTTTTTCGTGTTCGCCGGTGACGCGTCGGAGGGTGGCAGACCCCGCGCAGTGGTATTTTCATCTGCCGGAGCCCAGCATACAGCCAGTTTGGTATTTTCGTGGACTGGAGGTGTCGACAGAATCAGCTGTAGACCACCCGGACAAGAGCTAAAAAAGCCGGGTCAACAATGACGGGGGATGCTTTGGGATCTTACAGACCCTGTAACCTTTCTGTTGGACAGGTAAATCGCTTTAACAAAGTCAGCCAAGTGTTTGTAACAGAAGTGTTTCTTTTCAAACGGGACCTGCTGCGTGTTGTAGGGCCGCTAAACTGTTTACCTCGGGTCCTGGAGTATGTTACTTTATCCTAGATGTAGAAGTCCTGCAAACATTGTGTTTGCTGGTAGTCTGTTGGCATCTACAGTAGCACCAATGCTTTTTACTTTCACGTTGACTGGGCCCCATTTGTAATTAGCTGAAGTATTTATCTGCATTATATCTGAATTTAATTGGAACGATACAAGCGAGCAGGAGCGTCTGTTTGTGGGCGGGGTTTGCTGGAGCAGAGAGGGGAAAGGAGGAGCTGAGGGGAAAACTGGTTGGGAGGGGTAGTGTTTACATTCAAGATTTCTCCCCAAAACTGGCACTTCCTCAGATCCTGCCTATCCCACCTTTAAGTGGTAGTCATGCAAAAAGTCCATAATTGCAGTCAATGTATCATGATATCATCGATATTATGGGCCAAGTATGATCTTATTGTAGATGGTATTGTCTTGTAACATTAGTTATTGCGTCACATCTTATCCCATTGTTTCATGTCGTTTTATATCGAATTAGTTTTTGTCATATTGTTTAGTATCTTAGGTTTCGTATCCTACTGCATTAGTTTGTATTATATTGTTTCATTTCATATCGTTTCTCCTTCATATTATATTGTTTTGTAATGTGTTGTTTTGTGTTGCATCGCAGCGTGTCTTTTGGTTAGTATCCTAGAGTAACCGTATCATATCATATGCCATTCCCAGCACTGTTGAAGACTTGTTAAAATGTTTACACTTTACCTTGGGTGTGTTGAAGAAATCTTGAGAAATCCCTCTCTATCCATGTTCTCGTATTATTAATCCCCAAGGGCTTTAGATGAAGTCTTTTTAAAAGGAAATCCAAAGAGGAGGTAAGAAGGTCTGTGCTTCATGAAGATGGTTAGCATATTTTACTCTCTACTAAAAAATTGACTGTTTTTTCACAAACTGTATAAAATGCAGACGTTGTTCTTCACCTCATCTTCCTCTTCCGTGCTTTCTCCTCGTCAGCACTGTCACGTAGCTTTTATGCTGAAAATACATGCAAGGAGAGTCAGTCAAGCCTGCACACATTTTGCCCCATGCTGCACATACATCCCTCAACATGAGAAATAAGCTCTGAAAGTACTTATATTTTAAAGCCTAAGAGTAATGTGAAAGACTACTTTGTTTCTGCAGTAGACTTCATGTATTGTTTTAATGGCACAGCAATTATTCTGGTTAATGTGCTCCATTTCACATAACTCGTCCTCGGGGTTTACATCTGGACCTGTACTTTCTATGAGAACTCATTCAACTCTGAGCTGAAATCGTGCCAAAGGTTCAATATGCAGCAAAAAGAGAGACTGGGCTTAAATCTAATGGAAAATAGCTCCTAATTCTTCATGATTCTGTCTAAATAATACATTCATTTCCACATGATTATTTTCTTCATGTTGCAGCCTAGTGGTATGACTGACCCTGCTGGTTATACCTGCACATTCAGCACTTCTGTCCCTGTTACATTTTTCAGATCTTTTGACCCTCATTATGTCTCCTTAAAGGTTCACTCATTGTTCAGTTAATCCAGAACAAACTGTTTTGCAGATGTGATGATGCAGCAGCACATGCTTTGCCCTTCCTCACGTGTCCTCCCAGGGTGATACAGTCACTTGGTGTTGTCATGCCAGAGTCCCTCAAGGCTCATTACTGAGCTGTGATGGTGATAGTATGGATCCTTTTTATATCAGACTGCTTACCTGTCCAAGACCATTATTCTGCTATTCAGGGAAACATAAAAAGACAGTTAGAGAAAGAGACCAGGGGACAGAGTAGACTGTGAAATCAACCCTGATCTGAACTTTAAACCCAACAGCTTTTATGTGGAGAAGATTTTTTATAATCGTTAATCAAGCAATCAATCAAGCTTTATTATGAAGAACATGTTATAGAAACTAAATGGTATGCAAAGTACTTTACCGAGATTGAAAAAAAATCAAAACATGATAGTCATTAAGAACAGAAATTAATTTAGAGGCACACACTAATGAAATGTTCAAACTGAACACAACTAAAATCATCCGCGTGAGTGAATTACATGAAAAGTCAGCGTAAAGTTGCTTCTTTGCAAGCTCTTGTTGGCTGATACAGATGAGTTAAGCAAACACACACAAAAATGCAAGTTTGTGTCTCATTAAATGTGATACTCACTTCCTTTGCTTTATTCATGTGAATTAAGAAAGTACATACACAATATTCAGGTGTCCACATACATGTGAGTAACTTACTTTACTCACAATTGTTGTAAACATGCCATAAATGCAATAAAATATGTTATTAAAGAATGAAAACAGAGTTAAGATGAGTTAAAGCACTGAATAATGTAATAAAATAAAAATAATTCAGATTAATCACAGGGTTGCTGTGGATTAATTTAGATTCATCACTATTAAATATGAGTAATTTTTAATCTATATTTATTCTGTTTTATTTTGCATGAGCAAATTTTGCTAGCCAAAGTGCTAGCCAAATTCCTGATTAAAGTATGCTTCATGTTTATGAGGTATTTTGGACTGGAAGTGCTTCAGTGGAAGGGAAAACTCCTGCCTGCAGAGTAAGATAATACTTTGGGCTCTATTTTCGTGCCCGCCAGCGGTGCGGCAAAGTGTGGCACACCCTGCGCAGTGGTATTTTCGTCTGTTGGAGCCCGGCACACAGCCGGTTTGGTCTTTTTGTAGTTTGAGGTGCACCGAGGTCCACTAAGCTGGGCTTGGTGGTGCAGAAAAGGGGAGATTTGGACAGAATCAGCCGGTACAGTGACATTGTCATGCCTGGCGGCGGCATGGATAATGCACTGAAAGCTTGCCGATTCAAACCTGGTCAGCTTTCAGTGCAGGCAGAGCACAGCTGGTCTAGCGGTATTTTGGTAGAGTGTAATACCAAAAATACCAAAATGTTCCTTGGCGGGGGACCTGACTTACGCCGCACTTACACCACGCCACCAGCGAGGCATAAAAATAGAGCACTTATGTCAGTCGACTGTTTGGTCATGGTTTTTCAGATTTCCCATCGAAAGGGCCAATGTGCTGTTTAGCGTCTTCCATAATGAATTGTTTAGAGCCAGTCACGACTGGATCAACTGCCCATTTGCACATGTGTGATGGTAAAACTACTTGGACAAACTGCCCAAAAAATATGTTGGACAAAATACGTTGCCAGAGACGTTTCAGGGATTTTGAGCCATTCTGCACTTAATTAGATTAATCATTATGATGAATTAATTTGTGGTAACGTGTTTATCTTGACAGCATCTGGTTTAAATATAGAACAATATCAAAACAGAAACATTAAAAGTTAAATTGAACCACATATTAAATAAAAGCTAGTCAGAATAGATCTGTATAAGGTTTTTCAAAATAGCTTCTATAAGCAAATATCGAACCTTACGTATAAATGTTCAGATTTGTAAGAGTTTGTCAATCTTCGACAATCGAGGTCTATTTCTGAGCCTTTAGAAAGGGGCCTGCTGTATAAAAGATAGGAAGATATGAACAGCTATTACTGTGCTGCTGGTCCATAATCCTCTGCTGCCGCTGCTTTACATGGTCAAGCCGGATAGTTCATCACTTTTGACGAGTAACATGGCTGATTTTCACAACAACACACAGTCTTCGTCTCTCATTTTTTCATCTCCATTATAAAACAGCTTTAATAACTTTATGGACTCACAGCCCCCATAGCCAACTACCATAAAGGAACATTGTTGGAAAAACTTAAATTATGTAGAATTCAAGAGGCTGTTGGGTCAAAGAAAAATGTGTTTGCAGCTATTCATTAAAAACTTACTTCACAGAGATGCAAACGTCTGGTCACTGAGTGTCTGGGTCACCCTACCAGGCACAAGAAAGTACATTTTCCCCCAGTGGAAGCTACAATTGAATGTTGAAATATCAAACGAATAACAGTGTCTTTCTAGATGAGGGATTTCTCTGTGCAGCAGCTCCGGGAGCCCGCCTGTTTCCTCCTCCCACTCATTAAACTTTATCTATTTTCCTCCTCTCCAGTACTTGTCTCACAGCTCTGCAGAAAAGCAGTCGACCTTCACAATGTCACTCACTGTGGAGGAGACTGGAGTGCAGGAAATCTGTATCTCTCTCTGAATGAAGACTGTGTAGACAAGGACAGTTCAGCTTCCTTTTTCGATGGATACTTATCTCTGTCACGTCCTTTTCTTTGACAGTTTGACAGCTTTCCTTTTTCCTGTCCATCTCAGTATGTT
Source organism: Xyrichtys novacula (assembly GCA_962446985.1). Lineage (NCBI taxonomy): Eukaryota > Metazoa > Chordata > Actinopteri > Labriformes > Labridae > Xyrichtys > Xyrichtys novacula. Next base: position 24,004,487 of record OY660868.1, on the reverse strand, counting down.
TCTGTTTCCACATTGTCATGATTGTTTAAAGGTACCTATTCAACTGTGCTCTGATAAAAAAGACTAGTTTCTTGAACAAGAACAGACAGATGCCTTGTAACTGCTGGTTTGCTGCCTGTTTAGCTCCTTCTTCCCTCTATATGTTTCACTGTCTCTGTCACGCCTTGCAGCTTCCAGTTTGTTTCTTGCTCTTAGCTCTGGGTAACACCCTTCAAGCGTTAATGGTGTTCCTATCATCCCGACCCTTCAGTAGCAGCCTAATGGGGGTTTCACTTTTCTCCTGAGGCAACCATTAACTGGAGCCCAATTCAGGCCGAGCGGCAGCACCTTCTCAAGTCTGGCTCTGCAGGATGCAACGCAGACACTGAGATGACCTCTTAGCATTTTGTGACACTCGGACCAGAGTTGTGTGTCTGAAGGGAGTAAAGTGAGAAGGTGTGTGAAGACAGAGAGTAAATACATCTGTGAATTTGTGTAAAGACAGTTGTCATCTCCCCTTGTGGTTGTTCTGTGAAGGAGTCTGAATAGCAAGCCTGAGCTTGTATAGATGACACAATCTCAGGGTTTTTTTTAATTTGTGATCCCACCTCTACAAAAAGGTTTAGAGGCTGTATAAACTATTGATAAAACACACTTTAGGGTTTACCAATCATCTTAACCCTTTATTAAATTAGATAAAGTGCAAGGACAACTAATGGGGGTTGAATTTGAGCTGCAGGAATCAAACCTAGATAAGCATATTTTTCCCCTAAAACCAATAATGGTACAAGTTTGGACATTTGTCTTGCATGTCTTGTTGTCTTGTATTTTCACTATTGGCTTTTCTGTCCCGACTTTCTTGGCATTGAGGTTGTAAACTATTTGGACCATATATTGTGAGCCACACTTGTGATGTTCTTTTACTGAGGATCTATCACAAAACAAACCAGGTAGTTGGGTCCACCAAACTTCTGTTTTACAGGTTTTGCTCCAGGTCTTAAGAGGAGATTGCTTCATAAAAGTTATTTGTAGTGCTTTTCATTTCTACCTCTGTACTACCAAGGTTACTTTGTTTCTTGTTTGGATGCACTTTTATTTTTTAAGTATACCTCAAGTACACTCTCTGAATCACAAAGTCCAAGGGGGAATATAGTAACTAGTAAAAGAACTATCACTAACTGAATGTTTTCGATCACTCTGTGCCTTCTGGGAAGCACCAGTTCTAGTGCTGTTGAAAGGTTGTCTTTTGTTGTCTGTTATGTCTCTCTTTTTCTCACACTACTTGTGACTTGTACACAAAGACCACAGAGTGGATAAACAATCTTGTCTTTCAGCAGATGATTGTAATCTTGAAAGATTTAGAGAAAGAGAAATAATTGGTAGGTCTGCAAATATATTTATGCTCAGGAATAGTCTGTGTGTGTGGGAAATTTATCACCCAGTGCTGCTGCCATGTCTGTACAACTTTATGCAGCCACAATGTCTCAATCTTTTTTCATTTCTCTAATTTGAATCGTTCTTTTTGAGCGACAATGTTTGACTGGCTCAGTCAATACAGTTGTTTTTTGTGTCTTTTTTCGGTACCCTGACTTTAGCGCAAACATACACTGTCTTTGAATGAGTAGTCTTTTTTTATGTTTGGTTATCACAAGAGAGGCTTAGAAAACTCATGAATAGAACCACTTGGTTTAAGAAGTCTGCATAAAAAGGGTCAGAAATTAAGCAACTACAACTTCAAAGAGTGAGGAGCCAAAAAAAAAGCAAAATGCAGCTCTTAAATCTACGTCCACGGATGACAGCATTTCTAAAGCCCTGTCTAAAAAGCTGGGGGTGATAAAAGTGCAGGAAGTTAACAGGAAGCTTCATTAAGGAGATGGTACCACTGGGGTAGAGCCAGGTCTCAAAAGCCATAATAAATCCAGACAACTTGTAAAAATATAAAGTATTTTCAGTAACAAACTTAGAGAACAGCTAAAGGTGATGAGAAGGACCAAAGTTTTCAGGGTAGTCGCTGATAAATTTAGGTTTTAAAGCATTGTTTGTCAGTATTTTGATCTAGGAAATTCAATCATTCAATCAAACTTTATTTATATAGCACCAAATCACATCAGTTGTTATCCCAAGATGCTTTCCAAAGAAGAATAGTAGGTCTAGACCACGCTCATTGTTTGATGAATTATCGAGGCCCAACCTTGAGATGGAACTGATTATTATAGACGATTGAGATATAGTTGAAAGTAGGCTGGATCTGATTAAACTTGATAAGTCAGATGTGTTTACAGCACACACATGTGGACATGAGTTGTGTTAGAGGACCGAATGCAGGTAGTACTATCTCAGCTGGCTTTGGCCACACTCGGCAAGCCACTGGACATTATTAACACACAGTGTGATCTTGTGTTCAGTAAATCATGCTCAATTTGACCTTTTAATCCATGTATTTTCCTATCTTTCGCAGCTTACCAGTCAGTTAACCAATAATCAAAATAAGTTACTTTGAAACGTTCCTATTCATTACACTAATCGCTGGTTTACAGCAGAATGAGATTTCTGCTCCATATGTGCACACTCAAGTGTCAGTATCATTCAGTCTTAATCATCTTTCAGTCAGATATGACTGTGCTTGTACCCTATTTCACATTAGTAATGCTCAAAGGGATATTCCAGCGTAAAGTTAAGTTAGGGGTCAAACACACTGTAACACTGAGTTAGACACCCTCTTGAGAGATGAATGTTGTCGACCACTTGCTCCTCTAGTTATACCAACTTTAGTAACGACCGCACGATAGCAATACACAGCGGTCTGAGGAGCCATAAACAAACCTCAACCAAAAAGCCACTCTATAGCCACAAATAATGCTCAGAACAGCACCTAACTTCATCAACAGTACATACAGGGTCTCAGCCATAGTACTAGCCATCAAACATCTTTTTAGCTTTACCTGATTTCTTTAGCAAAGAGACTAAACACAACTCACCTACTTTCTTCCAGCAGCCACTCGATGATCTGACAAGTCAATCACCGAAGAACATTTATGATCATTGCTTCATGGAAATGCAATCAGACCGAGACACTAAGGCAGAAGAACTACTGAGTCTGCAGTGCCAAATGGTTAATATGCTGATTACTACTTCAAGAAAATGATAATGGTTATGGTCATAAATGTTCTTCCTTGAGCTGCGTCATCCTGCTGCACTCAGTGATGGACTCGTCCAAGCTCTTCCTACAAACCATAGACCGCTGTGTATTGCTATCATGCGGTCGTTTCTAAAGTTGTTATAACTAGAGAAGCAAGCGGTCAGCAACATTCATCTCTCAAGAGGGTGTCTAACTCAGTGTTACGGTGTGTTTGACCCTGACTTAATTTTACGCTGGAATATCTCTTTAAGTTCAGTCAGAACCACTTTGGCCAAAAAGAATACTAAAATAAAATTGGTGGTATGACTGTTCTGACAGCGCCCTGCTTTCCCACATGCAAACCCACACAAAAGATGTCAAAGTCTGAGATGGGGAGAGCACACCTCCTCTCTGTTTCACGAGACATGAAAAGCTTAGGCAGAGAGAGCAACAGCAAGACACTTTCTAGAATGGTGCTTTAATACAACACCTGTTTTGACATCTGTAATTGTAGGGCTGTCAGCTGATAGGGGCTGACTTTAGGGGAAAAAAATGGGCAAAAGCAATCCAATAAATCTGATTCTTTAAAGCTCCTGCAATGAGCGGGATGAGCGGGAAAAAAATGAAAAAAAAAACGTGCACCTACATCTCAGGACAACTCTTCAGACACTTAAATCAACACTGCTGTTAAAATAACAAGATGGTGTTTAGTGTTATTGGTGCATGAGTAACCTAGTGTTTTGGTTAAAAAAAAAAAAAAACCTGAACTCTACAACCCACAGTCCAGGTGTTTTGGAGATCATACAAACACACAGTAGCTGAGCAAGCTGCCTCCTCAGGAGAATTAAAGTGGAATAATACATTAAACACCCTGAAGTCAAGGCAGCTCTGCAGATTCACTCCATGTGCTTTATATTCTCTGCAGGTAACAGGAGCAGAACAATAACAGAGAGAAAATATTTAAAAGGAATGAACTTTAGTCTCTGTGTTGATAAATATCCACTATATTTGTTCCAAAGACTAATTAGTTCCAGTTTGCCAATTAGTTTGCTGTCTCTGATGTTCCCAGCTTCATTTCTAAGAGTACATTCAGGAGATATTTCCTAACATTGCATCATTATCTTTTTAGTCACTGCCCTTACTTCAGTGAGTCCTGAACGGTGTATGTATGCCCTTGCTGTTTGTGTGTCTGTATATTCAGACACTAATGTAGATGCTGAGTTTTTAAAAAGATATAAAAAGAAAAATAACTGGCTATAAGACACCGTCTGACTGCACTCTGAAGAACAGCTCGGCCCGAAATGCTCCTGGTGGGAACCTTAAGTGTGTCATAACTCAGCAGGTTTGATTTCCTGTCTGTTTATTAAAACACCTGAAAGAAAATTGTAAAGCCTCACAGAATATGTTTTATTCTGTTTTCATAAGTATCCTCAACTGACTGATTCAGGCTGCAAAGCTATGACAAATTGAGCGTTGTTTCAGAAAACATGAGATTAAAGATGCAATAAATCAGGTGAAAATGCTGAACAGGCAAACTCATCTACTCTGACTTGTTTACATTCTCTGAAAAAATGTCCAAACTATCCTCAGGCAAACTCTGTGTGATTCTCACCCCCTCTCTGCCTCGTTTGGTGGAGCAGAATCCATCTTTTCCTGGCAGGTTGGGAACTTTTCGTTGTTTGCCTGTGTGCAATCGATCAACATGCATAATTCATAGTTAGTGGGCTAAGAGCGGCTCGGCTCCTCTCTCTGCTGGGGCCTTTGATTTTCGACTCTCTGCTGGCACCCCCACCCCTTTGGGAAAGCTGCAGCCGTGCTGCTAAATCACCTCACACACACACCATCATGTGTGGGCGCACATGTGTGTATGCAAAGATGCAAAAAAGTGTGGACATACATCATGCCAATGCACGTATGCATGGCTGCACTAAAAAGGTGATGAAGAGGTGATTGAAGCTCTTTGAAGCCTTAAACATGAGCCCCTGCAGCTCTAGTGTGGCTCTTTCCCAGAGTTGTGTGTTAGTATTATCAAGCACTTAAAGGATGGCCTAACCCCCCTCTGGAGACTCTTTAAGTCTCTTAAACTAAGTGTGATCCCCCACTCAAAGCCTGAACTAGATTTAATTTGTGATCAGCTGCCTACTTATCTCCACAGTAATAGTGGGGAATGGGTTTTGAGTCCACTAAGATTCTTTAGGTCACAAAATGTTCTCAGTCATGAAGAACAAAGACAAATCCATCCACACAATACTCTGCCAGTCTAAGATGGAAAGATTCAGTTCTTTCCAGTGATAGAGAGTCACTTCATCTGGACTGCAGTCACTTCATTGACATATGTGGTGTTTCAGTTTTTAATATCTTAATTATTAATGCTGGTTCATTTTGTATCAAAAGCTGCACCTAGCAATTATTTTTTTTTTTTGTTGATTAATCCACCAAATATTTTTTTTTTCAATTAGTTGACTAATCTGATTAATTTATCGATTAGTCTAGCGATTATTTTTTATTAACCAATTAAAATAACAGTGAATGTAACCAAAATAAAAATAAAAAAACTTGTCTTATTAGTAGTCAATGATTTATTCACGAATCTCTTGAAATCAAGCAAAATTAAAAAGAGAGATGCCTGATTGCTATGCAGTGTTTGATTTTTGATATTAAACACATTTCCAGGTCAGGAATACAGACCTGACTGTGGCCTGTTATCATGAGCTCTTACCTTTGTGTGTGTCTCTCTTTGTGAATATTTGTGCCATAACATTTTTTTCTTTTTTTTTTTTTTAAATTTTCTTTATGGGAGTTGGAACATTGAAAGTTAGTGTTATTACCTCTGCTGAGCTCCTGTGCAGGCAACAAAATTTACAATTTATAATTCATAAATCCTTTTGCAAATACTGTTAATTGCTTTTGTAGGTCATAACCAGGCCTCATTGTTTATTTGAGTCTGTTTCGAAAGGAAAAAAAAAGTCATTGCAGGAGCTTTAAAGGATCAGATTTATTGGATTGCTATTGCCCATGGCATCAACAAGACACCCTCTGCTCTCCACAGGAGAACCTTCACGACGGCTTCTGATCTAATGAGACTGCTAATCATCTGGTTGAGACTTAATGTTATGCAACAAGAAATTATCATTGCTCTGCTGGTAATCACTAATAATTAAGCTTGGTAGTGTGATTCGTAGCTTCAGAGCTTAAACTCATTGTTATGCAGCAGAGCACAGTGTAGTTCTGGAAAGTGTGTCAGCAATGCTTAATAAATTTATGCATGATGTTGACCATTATTCTGAGTGTTTCCTTTCCTTGAGTCCAGTCGATTAGTCTGAACTTGAATGTTTGTTTGATCAATTTGGAAATACGGGAATCATCCAAGTATGGATTCAAACTTGTGTGCAGAAGTTTAGAAAGTTTTAGAAAAGAAGTTTAGAAAGTTTTTGTCTGCGAAAAACTTTCTGCTATCCCTCTCTCCAGCTGGATATTCATTCATCCCAATATCAGTCAGAGCATCCATCTATTCGTCAATCCATCCTGCGGTTCTCTGGCAGTGGACAGAGTGAAAGATGGCAAAGGGGGTTGGGACAAGACGATAATCAGACTGCAGATGATGGAAATTGAGGCAGAGTAGACAAGGAGAGTAGAGGGTGAAGATTTAAGAGAATGTAGTGAATGAGGGATGAATACTTGAACAGAAGCAGACAGGTAAGCAGATAAACCTGCAGAGATAGGGGGCTTGGGGAGGTGAAGGCGCTGGGCAATTTACAGGGAGGTCAAGAGATGCACGGTGGACACAGAAAAGGCAAAACAAGAGCTGTTTCCCAATGAAATAAACCTGCTGCAATAAATCAAGCTCCTGTTTACCCTCTGATCCTTATAAAAGTTTAACATGGTCACAGTAATTCATTAGATGGACCTGCTCGAGCACATTTGTCCCCAGACATTAGTGTTCAAATCAAGGGATTCGATGCCTATACTGAGGAACATGAGTGGGAGGGGGGGCAAGGCTTAGTGAAGCAACTATGTGTTGTGTTGAGATGCAACTTTTAAGTAGGATATTGAACCAACTGTGAGAGGATTTTTAAAGTTTTGAATACAACTGGAAAAAAGTAGGATTGTCTTGTATTTTGAGGTGATGTGGTTGACCTCTGTTGTTTTTGTCACATGTCAATTATTGTGTTGACAGTATCAGCTCTAAAAGAAATCATTATAATGTACAAACTTAGTGTAAAATCCACTTTTTCCAGAAGTGCGAGTACATGCCATGATTAAAGGCTGATCCAGTAGATGTAGGGTGTCCTGAAAATGAAGTCTTTTCCCATATCCTTTTGTTGATTTTATCATCAGTTCTTCTGAGCACAAATGATAAAACTGCATCCAACAATATGAGAGACTGTTGTGTGATGTTTAGATAAGGTACCAGAGTGCTGGTAGCTCTAATGTGTCGACCCAAATATAAAGTCTAATGGGGCGCTCACACCAAGCACGAGTAAAATCATTTACTCGCTTCATTCGCTTGTCAACGGTAATTTCAACAGCAATCTCTGCCAATTCAACCAGTGTGGTCAAGTGATAAACAAGAGTTTTTTACAATTTACCAGGTTATCCGACCTCCCTACTCACTTGCCTCCAGGTTAGCGCCTTTTTACTCCAATTTCGGTAATAGAAAGAAAAGGTATCATATAATTCGGGGCACCCACACACTGACACAATCAATTTGTCCTCCATTTTAGATACCAGTGAACAACCGTCCGTTTTATATGTCATCCAGCAAGTTAGACTCAGCATTTCCAGTCAGTGCCTGCCAGCATCTCTTCAGAAGGCAGAGGGGACATCATGAAGACTACATCAGTGTTTCAGGACAGGTTTTAGGATAGCAGGAGGGTGACCAAACATCCTCTTTTACACGGATATATCCTCTTTTTGGGGGGCTGTCTGACCTCGTCCGGCTATGTCCGGGGAAGTTTATAAAATCCTTCAAATGTCGGGGGTTTTGTATGGAAGTTTCATGTTTGTGTCGTGTAGACTTACTGAGTTAGAAGCGCGTAAAAAAAAAACATTCGATCTGACCCAAAAAACTCTCAAAATTAACTACACGCGACTACGAGATTCAGAATATGGTCACCCTAGATAGCAGAGCACACCGGGGGTCCGTTTCACGTAGGTGGTTCAACAAACTCTGAGTTAAATCCTTAACTCTGAGTTGATCTACTCTGAGTTAGGAAACTCTGAGTTTCCGGTTTCACAACACCTGATTTGAGACGGTTTTAACAACTCCGAGTAGTTTGACCTGGAGTTAAGCACGTGCACGCCAGACATAAACAGCCAGCATCTGTGGAGCGCAGATTCACTGATCAACCAATGGAAACAGGGAGAAGGAGGGGGCAGCAGCAAGCCAACAGCGAATTACAGCACGTTTGTAAAAGAAAGTGCAATACAGCAGCAGCTGCAAAGGAGAGGGAGAGGGCTTGGGAGGAAATCGCTGCTCGCGTCAATGCGTAACTTTAAATCTAGTCTCGTGCAATCACAATGACAGACTGTTGCAGGGAAACTGCTTGAATCATTTTGATCATGTTTTACATTGTGAAGTAAGTATTAAGTGGCAGTTTGATCCCTTAGAAAATGCTCTTTTCACACTCAAAAATGAATTTTACTCTCTTATGATATTCCGTTAAATGATTAGGAATATTAAACTAACTCATCAGTATGTATATGTACATATATTAAACTAACACACACTACACTCAATATTAGACTTTCACTCAGCAAACAGAAAGAGGGCAGATGCCAGAAAAACGGGTGGTGGCCCAGCACACCTCGTAGCAGCGATCGTCGGACTGGTGTGCGTGTGTGTGTGTGTATGTGTGTGTGTGTGTGTGTGTGTGTGTGTGTGTGTGTGTGTGTGTGTGTGTGTGTGTCTGTGGGGGGGGGGGGGGGGGGGGGATTTGCGATCGGACCGGCCGCGATCGTCGAACGGGGGTGGGGGGCAGCTCCTCTGCCTCCGTTAAAGGTGGGGCTGCTGGACCACCACCCGTTTTTGTGTTAGTTTAATATTCCTAATCATTTAACGGAACATTATAAGAGAGTAAAATTCAGTTTTGAGTGTGAAAAGAGCATTTTTTAAGGGATCAAACTGCCACTTAATACTTAGTTGACAATGTAAAACATGATCAAAATGAGAAAATGCCGATGTCTCACCTGAAACTCTGGGTTTACTGAGTTAAACCTGCTCCCGAGCAGGTTAGGTTCACGGAGTCTGTTACTGTGGTAACTGACCGCGAGGTTGAGTTACCTCTCTTTGTGAAACAGGTTAGAGTTACCCCTCTCTCCCTGGTTTAACTAACCCTCCTTTGTGAAACGGAAAACTCAGAGTTTCCCTGATTTCAGGGTTAACAAACTCGGAGTTTCCACTAAACCTGCTACGTGAAACGGACCCCTGATCTAAAATAGAGAGATGTTTGTGTCCCCGGCTGTGTTTGTGTCATTGAAGTGAATAAAATCTTTACTTTTTAGCTTTACTAAGCTTCTATCTGTTAACAAATATTTGGCCTTCACAGATCCTCTGTATTCTCAAAGTGTAACATTCAGTCAACATGATTGATTTGAACTGCGGTAAAAGAATTAAGCAATGATTAACAAGACTGAGTGCCTAATAGTCATTTGAGCACTGTGACATTTAAAGAAGCATTAGGCACTCTGCAGATATTTAGGCTGTGAAATCACTAAACTGCACACACCCCCGTCGTCCTTTTAAATCCCCGTCTCTCTCCCTCTCTCTCTCTCTCTCAGCCTCTCTCTAAATGTCACTCAGGCCTCTGTCCTGTGTTCGTGTTGAACTCGTCCACTTCAGCTGCTTGGTTGAGCTAATAGCTGCCCTGACAGCGCTCGTTCAATACCCAGCACAATTACTGCCCGGCCCACATGCGGCATCGCCATCGCACTATGCAATCAGACCCCCCTCTCGCTCTCTCCATCGCTCTCTCTTGTCCTGTCACTCTCCAGCTATCAGGGGGGGCTTCGATCTTCACCCCGCTCCAGATTTATCGTCCGCTGCCTGGCTGCACTGTCATCCATCTTTTATCATTTTCTTTTTCGCTCCCGCCCTCCCTCATCCATCTCCCGCACTCTGTCTTCTCCTTTTCATCCCTGAAGTACGCAGTTCACCATTTCACCCTCTCCTCTTTCCCCTCGACCACTCGGCTCAGATGAAGGTGTCAGGTCAGTGCTAATCAATGAGTCAACTCCAGTCCACGTGTGTGTGTGTGTGTGTGTTTCCCTACGTTTGTGTGTAAGCACCTTAATGGGACCATGAGGCAAATTAACAATATCAAGATTTGCATTTTGTGTCTTCTTTTCCGCTTTTCCTTGGGCTTTAAGTGCAAATGAAAAGTAACAGGCACACATCCCCCGCAGAGATGTGTGTGAGTGTGTGTCCAGTCAGTCAATAATCTGAGTCGATATCATAATAACTCCTTCTCCCAGTGGACGCTCAGAGCCTTGCTCAGGACCAAGTTCAACTGTTTGTTCTTGGTGTCTTTCATCAGCTGTCAGTTAGACTCCACATCACGTGATAAGAGGAATCTCAGCCAGATGGAGACAGCATAACAAACTAAGTCTGTCAAACATCTATGTGGGAATATGAGTGAGTATGTTCCTCCTGAAATGAATGACCTCAAACTGGTGTTTTGTCTCGTTCTTTGGTGCTGCTGCAGCTTTGGTACGGATGACCCGCCCTCCTTAATTACATTGTTAATGACTCGTCCTCGTTAATGATGTTTGTGTCTCCAGAGTAGAGACATCAGCCAAAGGGGAAAGCTCAGAATTTAAGAGGGTGAGAGAGAGAGGAGGGAAGGTTGAGCAGAGACAACGAGAGAGAAGAGAGGAGAAAGAGGCTTTTTCAAATCATAGAAGTTCAATTGTTTTGCATAAAAAGGTTGAAAATACCTCTTAGAATTCAAAAAAGTCAGAGAGCAGAGTTTTTAAATCTGGATTTTATTTGATTTTTTTTTACTCTTCCCCATTTAAAAATTGTTTTTAATACCTTATTGGCATTTAAAAAAAAAACAAGCTGCACCCTAAACACTGGTGTCACTAATACACCAATGGAAAATGCAGTGAAAAGTATTTTATTTTCAAGTGCTGTCAAGAACCTAACCATCTGATTCATATCTTAATATGGGAGTAGCAGGTCTTGGAGATTTCTTGCATTTTTTTCTCAAAATAGTCCATTAAAGGTGGGGTAGGCAGGACTCCATTAAAGAAGCATCTTTTTTGAAGTGTATATACAAAAAAGCTTTTAATATCAGTCAATAGCTATTAGTTATTGATGACATTTGGGAATATAACGATATCAGGTTTTTTTTTATGTCTGTGTAGTCAACATTTTAGATTTTTTGAGCGGCCCGCTCTTTCTAAATGTAAACAAAGCTGTTCTCCACCTCCTCCAAACTGGTTGGTTGTGAGGCAGACGCTGCTCCCCTGTGTTGGAAAGCACGCTCCATGTCCTCGAATAATGTTCAAAAGCCCAAACAAAGTTAGCATGCTACAATATTGGACAGTAGAAACCAACCACAAAGTACAGAAAATTGCCTGAATCCTCCTTTTGCCATTACTGCCAACACAAGCAAGAAAACGGAGTAAATACTGAAGACTCTGGCGGAAGAACAGGCGCTTGAAAAGGAGGTAGACTGGACAAGAGCTAAAAAGCCAGGTCCCAAAAACTGGCACTTCCTCAGATCCTGCCTCTCCCCCCTTTAACAACTTTTAAGGCGTGAAGAACAGTGTTGCATGCATTTTTATGTCATTATCTCACTCTATTGTATGCCAAAGCAGATTTCTCTGCCGAGCTGAGGACTCAAACTTCTGTGTGCACAACTTGGGCAAAGCACACATAACTCGTAACACATAGTGAGGATGCCAGGTCTAGCAGTGCCACATAATATCAGCGTTTCTCCTGATATAACGGCGGCATATTGTTTGGAAAATAAATCTTTACACCTTATTTTGGAGCAACAAACAGCCAGTTTCAGGGTCTCTGGCTCTCACAGCCTCCATCCATCCCTCACAACAACAAATGCTACCTCTAAAGAGCTCAGTGAAAACAAATGGTACCAAAGAGTTTCAGACGTTCACAGAAACAGCATATTTAGAACTTTGTTGAAACAGTTAAACTTGTCCCCTCCGAGAGTTTCCACAAACTGACAGCACCATACATCGCTGCAACTGAACATTTCAACCCAAAGCTATATGAGTTTGAATAGAAAGAGGCTTTTAGTGTTTCAGTGAAAGTGCACAGTCCCATTATTGCTCCCTTATCCCAATATTAAGTCCCCTTGAGAAGTCTCTTCTAGTCTCACATAGCCATTTATGAGCACCAGAACCAAAACAGCACCACCACCTTCAACAGATTCAGACTTCTTTTAGTGGGATCCAGGTAAAGACATTGCTGATACTGTCCACCCCGAAAACATGGCCTCCAATTGCTTCTATCTAAACATGTATGTGGATAGATGTGCAGGGAATATGTGGGGAAGAGTATCAAGCAGGCACCTCTCTCTAGCAGCCTTTAATAAGTCAGGCCCACAACACCTCAGGGAGGTTCACCAAGCAGATACTACATCCACCTCCACCCTCTGCTCCCCTTGAACTTCTCTGTGATATGTCATCATCATGTGGACCGCACAGCTATTGCTAATGGCTACATGACATATGAAAAGGTAACACCATGAAAAAAACATAAACACTATCATCCTCCTTTTGGTTTCTAACTCATGTTATTCCTCCTCATATAAATCCGCTGGTCTCACTCTGAAAGCTGTATCTGACTTCTTTGCCTATAAAACAAATGTTAATCATCTCCTGTTGCTCTATGGTGATTGAGCCAGTGGTCCTTTGATAAAGCTGCTGCATTTGCAGAATTTCCAACTTGATATCCATGACAATATGTCCTGACTTGCTTGTTGGACGCATTCACTGTTAAATAGTCTCTGCTGGCATTTTAAGGAAATTGTCACCAAGACTGAAAGAAGAAACTGATGAGCTATCAGCACTTTAAGTAGAACACATAAAGTGCACATAAAATGCACTTTATGTTTTACATAAATGAAGTTAGCTTACCTGTTTTCTTCCATAAATGTGTGTATTTTAAAATACTGTCTTTCATAACTACATTTAACATCAATCACAGCAGACAAAACAAAAAGACATTAAAAAGATGGGGTGGTTTCTGCAATCAGGTGAAAAAGTCTGCATTTATCGCCGTCTGCAATCAGTGGAAAGTAGGTGCAGCTTCAAGAAACAGATATTGAAACACAGAGAAATGATTAAACTTTCTATTTTCTGTTCTGTAACAAGCATATTTTGTTGTATACTCAACAATAATTCACAGGAAAAACTTTTAAATGTCTCGAAGTTTACTTTTCTGGAGAAGAGAGGTGCAGAGTAAAGGCAGTGACAGAGACACTAAAGTGAAGATGACAGCGGTATGGGACAGTGGAAAAAAAAGAAGAAAGTGGAGCTGTGAAAGGAAAAGATGAGCAGAAAGATGAAACAAGAACTGCATGTGGGGTTCAACAAAGAAACCTCTGAGGGAAGAAAAACTGGTGAAATAGAAAGCCAGCCATTCTTTTGAGGAAAACAGACAACTTAGAGAAAGAGAAAGTTTTCAAATTCTTCAGCGCTCTTATTTTTGGAGCAGTTCAATCAAACCCTGGAGTGTTTATCCTGAAAGTTTGAATTTCAGCAGAAAACATCAGTGGGACTCAGATGAGTTTGAAACAAGCAATGCTTAGCTGAATTTTGGTAGAGGGGGCGATTGATTTCTAATTCAGGCTGCGGGGGTTAAAAACAAGCTGATTAGTTTGACCAAAGATGGAGAAAGCTGGCTGTTGACTGAGGCTGATTGGCTTGTCTCAGTCTCAGTCCAGTCTCATTACGTCCCCTCCTTGTTTGTGTGCAGGGAACCATGGCAACTGAATCCAAGCATGTATATCTAAGTTTAAGCTGGTTTATGTTGCCTATGTAGGCTGACATTCATTCAGGTCAGTGTGATCCGAGGCTAACTGGGGAAAACTGGACTTGATTGAAGTTGTTGAAGATGATTCGTTTGTAAGATTTTGGTGAACAAGACAGAGTTTCTCGCCAAAAGACACTTTGGGATTTGGACCTGTAATTGAACCCCAACCCTCTGACTGAGAGATGAGCGACTTTACCCCTGAGCCGCAGCCTCTTTTGATCTGCTGCTGATCTTCCCTGTACATGGTTAGGTGGTGTTGACTCTTTTGGACATTTTTGGGTTTTTTTTTTCAAATATTGCAGCTGAAGAGACATTTGAAATGTGGGGAGCGGAGAGTGGGGATGACATTTACCAAAGAATCAAACCAGGGACCACTTCAATGAGGATAATAGCTTCTATACACGGTGTTCACGCTTAAACCGCGCTATTAGGTCCTGTTTTTTTTACAAAAAAATCATGTCCTGCTCTTAAAACTTATTGTTAATATTTGCTGCAAATGTGTTTAAAAAATCCGTTAATCGTCTCATCTGATACCAGTCCCATGTTGGCAGGTTCGAACATAAATAACAGCTACGAAAAAAATAGTCTCTCTTGTGGTTAGCTCTTGTGGTTAACATTAGCTTTGTACCCCCTCATGAAGAGACATCAGTATGAATTTCATGCTGTTTCATTACTAATGAAAAATGCTCCCGTTGTCTGTAATAACATTCTCTGTCTGAGAAGTTTAATGAATCCCCCACAGACGCGGTGTTTCCACTTTTTGACGGTTAATCATGTTATTAATGAACGCATTAGAGCAGATGTGATTGCTTGTGAAAGACTCCAGATGTACAGCGGGACTGTCGCTTTTGTTAACAGCTGTGAGAACAATTTTGATGGTTTACAATGTTCACTTTTCCTGCACAACCTCTGAGTGCAGCCTGCATCAGCCCGGGTTATTCATCACCTCCAAATTCATTCTTTCGGGTTCTGGATTCAGTGCATTTCCAGAGTTGCTGAATGGTAATGTCCTCAATTATGTGCCATAGTGGAAATGTTTGCAACAAATGTTTCAGTTTCCCATCAGAGCCTGCAGGGACCCAAGGGAGAGAGTTAGGAGCCTGACATGACTCTGCAAGCAGAGCTCAAGGACAGCACAGGACAGATGTCCCCAAAGTCATTACTGCCTGAACCCCCAAACACTCTCCTCATCCCTCTCTGTCTCTCTGAGCTCTGCTCCTACTCTCTGGTGGTTTTGTCATCTTTGCCTTCTCTCCAGACTGCATGAAGAGTAAATGCCATCTTTTGCAGTTTTTCTGTTTCTGTGTCCCTCATGTCCTTCCCCCCCCTTAGCCCCCTGACCCTCACAGCATGTCCCTTTGATAACTGATGGTCCTGCTGCGTTTCCATGCTCAGTCAGCCCAAATATTACCATTCAGACCTAAAAGTGGGGTAACTGCAGAGAGCAAGATAAGAATAAACCTCTGTGTCTTCAGTCACACTCCTGGCAAATCTTTTTTTTAATGGTAATCTGGATCAATCCAATGCAGAGGCATGTGATAGGGTCAGATTGAAGCAAATGAAACCATCTGCACCAAGACTGACAAATACTATATTGTAATTTTTAATGTCTGTAATTACTGTGAAAGGGTTTTGGTCAGAGCAGATGACTAAAAGTAAAAGGCCTCTCTTTATTTTTTTTCCACAGCAAATAACCAGTTTGTGATAAATCTGAACATATAAGAAAGCATGATTCTTTTTGAACTCGAAAACCCTGGGATGACCCAATCCTGATCCCAGTGACTGAATCAGAGCTGATCTTAGCATTTTTGTCTGATCAAAGATTCAGTTAGATGATACAGTGCTAACCAGATGAATGTAAATGGAATAAACTGAAGACATCTTCAAGTGAGTTTGTTTTAATATGTTTTAGTTGTTAAAAAAGTGTGCAGCTCTGTCATTTAGATGGATACATGTTCGCAATGAGGACTTGGTGGCAAATCTGGCAAATCTATTGGCAAATCAGTATTAGACCAGTATCAGGAGCCTAAAAAGAAAATTTTACATACAATTGTACACAGTGTGATTAGGGATAAGTGGTCTCTCTTTGTCCACAGGGGGCGCCAAAAACAACACAAACAGGAATTCCCTCTCAGGTGCTTTAAGCGCTTTCTTTTTTCTTTTTCTTTGCTCAACTAAACCCATTAAGATAGACTTAAATGCCATGCAGGATTTGCATACATGTTGGTTTTATTATTTATATTTTTCTGTGCTTAGTATTTGTCCAAAATTATCATTTGGTATCTTGACATCTGAAGGCACCACTCTGTTGATAACAAGGGTTTTACTTTGTTTTGTTTTATATCAAAAATAATAATCATCATTTTTTGTTTTACATTGTTTTGCATATTTATGAACCTCCATTTTAAGTTTGTAGGCTCTACTTCATCAGTATTCATTGTGTCCTGTCTGGTCTGTTGTGTTGTCTTTTCAAAATACCAAAGTTCACTGAGCTGCATGTTTCTTCTGCTCTGTTGAACTGTGTTTGCTGAAGGCAATTTCCCCCTCTAATCTCATCTTAAGTTTAGCGGAAAGTTACTGGCAAACACTTAGGACAGAACTTAAAAAAAAGAATAGATCTCAATCTTTGAAGACCAGGATCAAGGCCGAAAATCAAGACTATGATTCAAAATGTGTCTTTCTTCAGGTTTTAATGCGACATGTAGTTAATATCTGCGTTATTTTAATGAAACCCCCCTTAATTTTTTTTAATCTTCACAGCAAATTTCCCCAAAAAGCAATCACAACAAAAACAAAAATACACAGTCTGATTGAAAACAACCCAACAACCATCAAGCTGTTAAATTACAAGCGGTGCGTTCCTGTGATGAGCAGAATTAGTTTATCTGTATGGTGGTAATTTTGTCATTTATCAGCAACGACTGCACTGGAGGTACAAATTCACGCTGACTTCATGCGTCCATGTTATTTTTCAACAGTTATTTCTGATGCATGTCAGTAACAAAGACACACGTGGCTACGAGGGTGACATTTGTTCAGTGTTTGGCGTTTGTTGTTTTTTGCAGCTTTTGATTCATTCCAGTTTGATGATACACAGAGGGAATATTAAAGAAGCTATTTCAATCAACAGAAACAAGTATAGAGGTTATTAGTTTTTGTTGATACTGATACGTGACCCCCTAAATGAATCAAGTCTTTAATGATAGTGCTATTGAGTCTTTTGTGTTGTTTTTATTTTCTTCAGTACAACTGTGTTGAGACTCTATAACAGAGTTAATCTCTTCTCAGGTATGAGGGTGCAGCTGAGAGTGCAGATATAACAAGAGACTGAATATAAAACAGCTTCAAAGATTGATGCTAGGAATTATGATTGAGTTGGAAAATGTGTACATAAACTTATTTTGAGGTCAACTCAAAACGGGTGGTGATAAATAGAGGAAGGAGTGGGCATGAAAGTAGAGTAAAATCGAAAAGGACAGAAAAGCATGAAAAAAGAATAATACTAGAAAAACTGGTGAATAATAAAGACCAGAAGGAGGGAGGAGGAGTAGAAGAAGAAACAGTGATTCACGATGAAGAGTAACCTGTCTGCTCCCTGTCTCATGCTTCCTGCAAAGTTTCAGAGAACTCCTCCAGGGTTTCGTGTTGGCATCAGGCCGCCGGCGAGGCAGACGACTCATGTCTTCTTCAAGGTTCTTTCTTCTCCGCTTCTGTTTCTCCGACAGGCAGTCTTTGTGCATCTTTCTCTTCCCCTCACTTTCTCTGACGCTGTGATCAATGGGTAGTTTACTTCACCCTGTTCATTGATTTTTTTTTACCGCCTTCCTGCTGTTTCTCATACTGCAGGAACTGAATCAAGAACAGAACATTATGAAAAATCTGTTAAGTGTTGGCAGGTAATGCCGGGGGGGAACGACAGCTGTTGTTTTACTTTTAATTTGTTTCTTTCTTTTTTTTTTCTTTCTTTCTTTCTTTGGTTTTTTTTTTCCTTTTTTTGTGAGGAATGTAACAATAACGGATCATTTCTCTGCTGTTGTAAAAGAAAGGACAAAAGAAAAAAAAATTCAATGGGTTTGAAAGCACGTCATTGTACTTTATCCTTGGAGTTAGGAGAAAATCGCTATTATGTCTGGGCATGAATTTGAATCAAGCAGACCGATTGATTGGAGGACGAGCATAAAGGCTGGAGACAGGTGGCCGAGACTGTAAAAAGATGGGCAACATGACAGCCTCCTAGATCTTGTAGATGACTATTAACCCTCAAGAAGATCAAGGTCTCTATTTGCAGGCCTGCTTATTAGGTCTCCATAAATGGTCGGGGTAGTAGAGCTTTCAGTTATCAGGCCCCTCTCCTCTGAAATCAGTCAAAGTATGGAAAGCAGACACTCTCTGTACCTTTACCTAAAACTTTCCTCTTTGATAAAGCTTATAGTTAGACCTGGTGCAGGCCAGGGCCAGCTCTTAGTTATGCCTTTATGAGTTTAGACTGCTGGGGGTACTGGCACATTGAGCACCTTGCCCTCCTTCTCCATCCTCCTTATGTTTGTGTCATGAACTTTGAATCATCATGTCACACTAGAGTCACTTATACACAGTGTTTTCTGGGAGTCCCTGAGCTCCATCATGCTGTAGGTTACTCTGGAACGCTGCTTCCGGCCTCCTGCAGCTGTGGACCTGCCTGTTTTCTAGCTGTGTAAACTATATGCATCAAACTAACCTCTGTCCATCTCTCTCTTTCTCCATCGCCCTTTATGAGTCTCTCCTCTGTCCATCTGTCTTTGTCCAAGTAAAAGAGGTAGTCAAAAGTGCGTGGTGCAAAGTAAGAAATGGTGTTTTTGATTTTGCTAGTTAAGCGGCGCACCATCTGGCTCCAAGGCGGAGGTACAGAACGCAAAGGGGTTGGATAAAGTCTCTTGATTCCTTAGAAGTGTTTTTAGGTTTGGCATGGATAAAATCTGTGTTTCTGCTTTGAGTCAGGTGCGCCTGCAGGTAAGCGTGTTACTATTTGCATGGCAGATTTTAGCCTCTCTACTTGAACAGACTGGGCTTAAGCAGACATATGTAATTTTGGTTTTACCACTGTATTCCTTAAAATGCAGGTAACACACAATGACAGTATGCGTCACTGTAAAAGTCACATTAATGCATGGATTCATGTTATATCGACTGATACAATCCTTCTGCAGAGAGGAAACAACCAGGGACTTTTCCGACTGGTGAGACACAGCAGCATAACTTCATTAATAATCATTGAAATATTAAGACGGACCAACAGTGTTGTACAAGATTTAATGAAGACTAATGCACTGTGTACCTAACATCAAATAGGTAGGCCAGTAATCTTTTTTGTTGGATCACTACTGTGTGGATAATGAATATCACGGAGTCTTCATTGATATCTTTGGGTGCAGCACTGTGTTGTGTTTGAGATTTGTAAAAAAGAAAAACCTCTAAACTGTGTGAGAGTGTGTATCTGTTTCTGTGTGTGTGTCAGAGGGAGAGTGTGCATGTTGAAGAGCTTGGTAACAGTCTCGTTCTGGGGTTTTTGGCCTGTGCAGTGCTGGAGGGAGGGGTTAGCAGTTACTGTGTCTTTATTTTGTTGGACATGCCACCTGTGCACACAGTCATGTCTCATCATCAGGACCAACATGCCCATGGATGATAATGCAGTTCACCTGCTATTTACACAACATGGGGACTCGGCATTAAAAAGACCAGTATGTTAGGAGGAAAATAACAATAGAGGCTGTGCTTGCACAATAGTGATTGGGGGTGTTTTGGCTCCACTTTTGTATAGTAAGTGAAGGCAGGGGTAGCAATGATAATTATACACAGGCAATCAGGGAAACTGTTCGCTTCCCACTGACCAATAGACAATTATTAGGTGTCTAGTTTTTTTTAGACCTAATTTCAACTGTCTAGATTCTGTATATTTTTAGACGAAATTTGGACATTGCACTTTAACCCATTATTCGATAACTATTTATTTCAAAAAGCAACTGTGAGTTGCATAACTGATCTCCAAGAACTCAACCAAAATAATTATGATAGCTGTTGAGCCATATACAGTGTAGTATAGATATAGCCCAGATTCAACTAACAGCCTCTGAAAAACACAATGTGTTTTTAACCTGCAGAAAAGCAGGTTTGAGGTTTAGAGGCGCTCTGTAATTTCATCAGACTGGCTGTTTTCTGTTTCTGGACTTTGCTATCTGAAAGCGATCAAATTGTGCCTTTCTCTCTCTGTCTCTCTCTCTTTTTTTTGTGTCTCTCCTGCTTCAGTGTGAAGATGGTGCTGCTGTGGACAGCTGGCGATGTCTTCAAGACCACCTACTTCGTGATGAATGAAAGCCCGACTCAGTTTGTCATCTGTGGTTCAGTTCAGATCCTAATCGATGTGGCCATCCTTTTGCAGGTCGTGTTTTACAACCAGGACACCCGGGCCAAGCTGGGTTAAACATGATTCATTTTAAAACCAGGACTCTCTTCTGCAGTCTAATCATTGGGGCTTTTAAAGAAATAGCTGAAGAGGCGGAATAATGATGGGACACATTTAAGTCTCAAGAATATGAAGAAAGCCAAAGTCAGTTCATTTTTTTTTCCACATTTAACCTTGGTATCCTGCATTATGGATTCATGCAAAAGCCAAACGCCGTGCCTTTCAAGTGCAAACAGCAAATGATTTTCACCTTGAACAGACAAGCTACAGCAGCATTTTTAGTCTAGCACTCATCACAAAACCTTGTTCCTTTTGAATTTTTAAAGAAACAAGGAAGAAATTTTGGTGCTTTTTATTTTTTTTATTCTATTTATTTGTTGATGACTCGGATGTTGGACTCTTGTGTTCTTGGAAACATTGCTCAGCCTGGCAGCTCACTCACAGCAGACCTGTACCGGCAGCTGTTACACCGGTCCTGCACCGGCAGCCCTGCAATGGAATCTCCTGCCTGATTGATGAGCCTCCCACTTCTCACTCCACACCTCACTGGACTGGTCTCACGATGCAGGATGTGTGTGTAAGTGTGTGTTTGTGTTTGCCTGTGTGTGCAGAGCTTGCTTGTGGTTTTCTGCAGCCCAAATTGATTTTTGCCGTTGGCATCCAGTGCAGAGTGAAGGCTACAGAACATACATCATGTTAGTGTAACTATACCGAACATCAATCAGCTATGGCTCTGCTTTTGGGTGTAATTGATGAGTAATGTGGGTTTTTTCAAACTTTCTAATGAAAAATGTTGTGATGCTGCTGTGCATATCTCAGTCGCAAACTTTTTACAGAGCACATCAGACTGAAAGTTAGTTTTACGGATTTTCGAGCCGTTGACTTGCCTTTTGAATGAGCCACCATCCCATTTTCTTTCCCATCATCTGTTTCTGATGACTTTGCTCAACTGAAAATCTAAAAACTGTTAGTTTTTCAAGAAACCAAAAGTAAAAGAAGACATCAGCATCATGGGTAAGAAATCGTACCAAACACATGCTTTGTAGAAAGATCATTTTCTTCAATGTTTCTTCAATTTTTTATTCAAGACGGTCAGAAATACTGTGTGAAAATATGGATGAATGATCTCTGCTGTTTGAAACAAACCAAACCGTGTGAAAATACAGTAAAATAGGTAGTTATTATTACTTTAATTGGGCGTTCCTGCCTTCCTCAACAGAAATGATGGCACTGGGAACCCATCAACAATGGCTGCCACGCTGACACACCAGCTCCGATAGGCAGCATCAGTCGATAAGGCGTCTATGGATATTATGTCTGTGGTCAAGACAGTCCTTCCATAATGCGAACTTTTACATGCTTTACAGTATTGCAGTTTGGATAATGTATCATTTTATCATCTGAATCACAACAAAGCAAACAAACTACAGATGTGAAAGACCCTCATCACACACCTCAGAGGGTCTTCACTAAAAAAACAAACAGAATTGAAACTAAACTGTCGGCACATATGCAAAAATTTCCAGTGGGACTACATTAATACTAACCAGTCACTGCATCCACCAAGATCTACAGTTAAAACCCCTTTAGCCAATTCTAGATACCTCCTTTTTAAAAATTAAATATCAGCTACAGCGAAAGATGTAATCTTTATGTTGCCATCCATATGATTTTTAAGTAAATCAATAGAAAGTTTGATAGGAATTATTAAACAATATTTCTGATTTCTTTCCTTTAACATAAATTAAATTTTGAAAAGATTAGAATATTATCTGTTCTCTTTCATATGGTGAACGTGGTGCTATCTTGAGTGGCAAACAAACTTTAATACATCCTGGTTTACAAAGGATCGTCTCATTTATCAGATGAAACCTTTAAAAATAGCTTTTACATTAAATATTCACCCATTTCAGCCACAATTTCACTCACAAGTTTTCTATTCAGAAGTTGTGTTTTTAATCAAGAGCCAATTTAGTTTTATTGTCTCAGGGGAAGTGGTGGTTCTTTGAGTTCCTTTAGTTAATTCTTGATAGTTTCCTCTGAAGCGCTGCAGGAAACAAATCAGTACCAGCAGCTAATCAGTAGTCAGAGCAGGTTTCTCTTAACTTCTCCCTCGGCCTGAGTTAATTAAGTAATAAATCTACTGCACCTGCTTATAAAGAGCCGCAGTCACCCTTTTAACTTAGCAGCCAGTCAGAGCATGTCTGTTAATCCACATCCCTCTGTGCTGTTCAGGTTACTGGATCCTTTTTTTTTTATATCACACTCCACTCAAGTTTGGTTTGCATCATATAAACAACCTCTCACTGCAGCTGCCTCACAAATCTATCATATTTTACAAATAGTACCTCTGTGTATTTAAGTGTTTCAAGTCATATGGAAATTCTGAATATAAGAGCGCTGTAATAAAACCTTGGATTGTTTTTTATCTCTTAAAGAACCAGGTTTCTATAAGCTTTAATGTTACACTAAGTTTTTGACTTTCTTATTGTTAGTCTTAGTTTTAAATCAATAGTTGATATATATAAAGGAATGCATTGTTTTTGTCTCATTACATAAGAAGTTCTCTCATGTCTGTATGGCGAGTAGGAAGCTGTGACCAGCTCCACTAAGCTAAGCTTTTTATCAAACATGGAAAACGAAGGATTGACAGTGTCATTTAGTCAAACAGGTAACTCAGCCTGTAAACCAGTACCTTATTATTATCAGTTCTCAACAGATTAGATGCGTATTTTTGGTTCTTATGGTTTTACACAAGTGGTTTTGAGTGACTTAAGATTCAAAAAACATCTGAACTGTCTCTCCCCAGTCTTTATGAAAACCCTGGCTGTATCTCAAACCACACTTATGTACCACCTACTCCATATTCAGACAGGATGTACTGCGTATTCCTGCAAAGACATGAGAGTGGTGATGATTAGCTGATCTTCTGCGATGCATTTACAGAAAATGTACCTTTCTTTGTCATTCACAGTGGTTGTAGTTTGAGTCCCAGCCCTGACCATTTGCTGCATGTCATCCCCTCTCTCTTTCTCTCACATTTTCTGTCTTCTTCACTGGCCTGTCCATCAAACGCACAAAATACCTTTAGAAGAGAAATAGAAAAAGGAAAAAAAATAAAATTGGGAATATTTTAAGACTTTTAAGATCACAGTGTAACCCAAATTTTGAAAAAAAGAAAGCAGTCTTTTCTTATTCTCTATGTTTATGTATGAGTGTATATACATACAGTATATACGTAAATGTGCATATCTCAAAGGATGTGTTTGAATATAAATACGTGTTTGATGAATGCACTGTGCCAAATATATTCAAGCCTATGAATCTGTAAATGCTGCTGTGCTGGTGCTGTAACAATGAGTGCACAGTGACATTTATAGAAATGTTCAGATTGCTGATAGACTTCTGTGACGTGCAGCTTCGTTGTTTTATGACCTTACGTTGTGTAACTCTCAGTGTGGGAACACATATGCTCTTCACTTCAGTTATCTCACATTATTTCCTTAAGCAATACAGTGAGCTGCATTTATCTTATCTCCTGTTTCCTGCTGCATCCACAGTTGTGTTGCCGTTGCATTATTTCTGTATTCTATATGCTCTTATCTTCAGATGAGTATCTTTATATTCTCTTTCAGCAGGGGCTCAGGATTTATCCTCGATGGATTTAGCTTAACATTTAGGCTCTGTGTTGCCTTTTCCTCTCAAGGGCGTCTGGTCAGATTAGCACACTCACTGCTGGGCTGTGATAATCCCTCAGCCAAATTCACATTGTGGTGAATGCACAGCCTGCCTTTCCATGAACACAATGATAAGAAAAGAGAGCTTTTGTTCCTGTTCTGAGGATGGGAGGGCTGGACTGCCACTTTTACTACATGCAAGATCCATTAGAAAAGTTGCGACGGTATTTAAAAGCAGTCTATTTTTGGAGGGGCCCACAAAGGGAAAAGGTTTTGAACTGTCCTCCTGTTTGATGACTTCAAGTGTGTTAAGAAAAGCTCCTTCTAGTACCATATTGTGTCACAACCATACCAGCTACTCATATGTTGTTGAGCTCAGGCTGAAGTGGTCTTGATAGTTTGTATGTACCAGCTGACTCCCTGCCTGCAATCCACTTAAACAAGCACCATTACTAGAATTCTGCTGGTGATTTATTGACTCAATTTGAGAAGTTCTGAATCTAAAGCACTCCGTAGAATTCATTTGTTAAACGTATACCACTGACACATCATAGCAGTGGTAAGTATTAAAAGGTGGCAGCTCATCTTCAAGTGCCAACTGAGTAAAACAGCATGTCATTGTAGAATACAAATGTGTAGACTCTTTTAGAGGCGCTAAGCAGTTCACTCTGCAGGGTTCCTACACAGTTGGAATTTCCATACTTTTCCATACCCTACTTGTTAGAATTATTTTTGGAAATACCTACTTTTCTATTTTGAAAACAGTATTTTATAACTGTGTTAATATAGTCTGTTAACATAGATATTTTTCTATACTTCTTTTTTCATTTACCATCCTTTTTGAGACCTGGAAATTGATCAAATTACTTCCATACTTTCCATACTTGTGTAGGAACCCTGACTCTGGTCTAGAGTGTAACACCTCCTCATATGCGTTACACATAGAATTGATAAACTCTGTAAACCCCTGACCTGTTTATTCAAGTCCTGGCTTTACTCATACAGACAGTTTATCGGTTTGGTTAAGTAAGATACGACACAGTTGCATTAATTTTGCTTTGTTTCTTGACTCCCTGTTTCATGTTGATTGGTTGTGCAAACCTTTCTGCTCTGCTGCCGTAGCAAAGCGAGGACAGCCCAGATTTTTAGTGGTTAACCAGCACCAAATAGGGAGTTGTTTTTTGTTGTTGTTTCTTAACAATTGCAGAAGATACTACAGGTCTTTGTGAATTAAAAGGGCATCTCACACACCAAATTTGATGGAATAAGTATGAATTAAATTGTGAAAAAAATATATTCCTAAAATTCATTTACATTAGATATGGAATCTTTTTATAGCTGTACTTATTTTCTTTAAGTTTTATCCATCTGGCTGCTTTTTGTGCCTTTCACTGAAAAAGTAAGGTCAGTGACAAATCAGGAAACAAGGACAGTTTGAGAGTAGAGGAAAATGCTGCCTGTTACCTTTATCTAAGAACATGAACAACAAAAAACAAACTGTTCAGGGAAATGACGTGACATTTTGATTGTTATAAGATTCACAGTCTGTGACATCTACTCAATGCCAAAAAGTTTTTCAGTTCAACAAAGTTTTTACCATCTGACGATGACTGTATGTGTGAAATATTCATTGGGTTACTGTCAAATATAAACTATTTATATTTCTGCTTATGGTCTTGTGTTTTTACTGTCTGTGAGTTTTGCATGCAGGGATAAAAAGTGAAAACGGAGAAAAAGTTTGACACCGACATGGCAAAAGACAACAGAAAAGCTCTTCTGTGAGCCCAACAGGTTGCTGTTGTTACTACCAGACCAGTTTTGACAACATTTCCCCCTAAAAATATTATCCAGACCTCAGAGGACCTCTTTGATTTAAAGCCTGCTTCAAAAAGGAGTATCCGCCCTGAATCATACAAGGATAAAAATGTGCTTTTATGCACCTGTGTGTAAAACTCCCTTCACTAAAGCTTTCAGGAAGCTTTGATTTAGAGTGTGTGTGTGAGTTGTCCCAGGAAAACCTTGAATTTTTCTGAAAGGTTTGGGAGAAATACCTGTGCATGGATCAAATCATGGAAAGATGGAGGCTGAGCTGAACGGTCCTAATGTTGGAGGAGGAGGGGAAGGATAAAATGGGATTCATTAATTTGTGTGTTGCTTCAAGGCTTTAGTCCCCTTTGGATAATGCATCACTTCAAACACACACATACAAATGCAAGGTAAGACCTCTGGCAGTGCAGTGCAGAGCAGCTCTGCAGCATGGGTGGTAAAATATTAACATGGTTACAGTAGATAATGGGCGATGCTCGATGGTTTATAGATGAGTTGGACAAGGACAGACAGGGTGCTGCACCTGTTGCTGTCCTTGCTCTACCTCCATACCTGGCCACTTCATCCATTAATAATAGGTTTAGTGCTAGCCAGGCCTGAGCTTCCATGTGTACCTAATGGTCATGTGTCATACCTCTACCTATGCCATATAATACTTAAAAGACACCACTTCACCTATAAAATATTCAAGATAATTTACTGTAAATCTTGCTCATAATGGACCCATTTGGCCGCCTGCCACACTCTGCCTTCCTGTCTCTCCATCCACTCATCTGTCAGCTGATCACCTCATATGTCCATCTACACAGTGGCGTCTGTTAATGATTAATGAAGTGGGCTAAAATGGTCCACCTGCACTTCATGTCTGTGATGTGCAGAACTGCCCTGCTGCTCCTTTTATCATAGCGTCATCATCCTGTGCGGAAGGATAATGTGCACTTCACACGTCTACGTCGTCAAACTCAAGTTCAGAGGAAAATCGATTTTAAGTAAGACTGGACTGAGTGCTTCGTATATTACTGTGATGAAGTTCCAGAATCATCAATCGTGTCCTTTTGTTACATATAAAAGTAATAGCATGACAAAATCAATCCAATGTAACACTTTTCACTACTCTTGTCTAGAGGACAAAATAGAAGCAACAAGGTGTTAGAATAGACGGACAGAACAAGATGTTTTGGATCCATGAACAAACGACCTGCAGCTTTGGAAAAGAGGCAATATTTATTTGATAACTAATGGATCTGATAAATGAAAGTGAAAAAGATATAATATCAGACTATACCTTAACAAAAGAAAACATGACTTGACAACCAACATAAATGCAGAGGCAGTAAAAGACATAGCCTCCTACAGTGGCGACTTTGTTTGATCTTATCCAGTCTGCTGCTCCGGTCTCAAGGGTCCAAAACTTTAGGAAGGAGAATTATGTTGGTCAGTTTTTGCTGCAATGGTTGAACATGTAAAGAAGTTCAAATTGTGGTTACATTTTAACCAAAGCTAAAGACATGGATGGAGCAAAATGCAATTTATGCTGCAAACAACCTCCAAACACGGAGAGTTAGCTAACTGAGGTGATATACTCGATGTCATCTATCTGGATGCCACGTATACAGTTGACTAAAATGGTGTTTCTCATCAGATAGATATAGGAGACAAAAAGAAAAATACAATAAACAAGACCAAGCAACATAGAGAAAGACTGAAAGATACAAGGGACATAGCTGAGTTTTTTTTGTTTAATTGTTATGGGACCTTATACTTTATTTTGATTAACACACTGTGTACTGTCAGTATACGCTACACTGAATTTTGCACACTGAATGATTTAATGACTAAATAAGGGACTGAATAATCAGGCAGAAAGTGATATATTGGGAAAAATAAACATTCAAAGTGCAGATGCAAATGGAAGTCTTTGGACAATGTCCGTTAAAAATAAATATGAAGGCAGTCATAGAAATCTAAATATCTGAATACAGTGCAGGTACAGTGGTGATGTAAGGTACAGGTGAAAGTGATTTTTATATTAAGAGGCAAAAAGTAAATAAAATGTCATCATGGTGTGTTCAAATTTCACATCCAGAAAAAAAATTGGCACACACAGAAAAAAAATCTGTATGAATAAAAATGTTTGAAGATAACTGTAAGAGCCATTCACCATGTAAGAGCATTTTATTCACCTGTTGTAGTACTCTAATTGAGTCAGTGGGTGTCGCCGTCCTGAGGCGCGACCACAGGTATTTAGGGAACATTGATTCATTTCACCTGTGGTTGGTTTGTTGATCCCGGAAGGGCCAAACGGTTTTTGACCGACGCGGTGGCGGCTCTGGTTTATGCTGTATGAATGAAGAAAGAGTATGTAGTCGCTGTCAGCAAATAAATATGGATTATTGTGCATCCCAGTTGAGACTACCTTTTTCTGAACAAAGCTTACGGTAAGCCATCGGCGTGTCAGCCAGGTGTCCTGGGAGTCAAGCAAACCATGCTATTTTGGTGTTAGCTCAAGCTGCAACATTAGTCAAACACCGGCCACTTTGAACTTGTTTGGAGAAACTCCTGGCACTTTTTTGCCGTGTTACGGAGGCGACATGGACACGGAAAGCTACCGGTAGCATACCGCAGCCTCGGTTAAAGTGAAGCGAAGAGCGTCTTTATGCCGCGGGAGGATCAGGAAGCTGCCAAGGTTTCGTCTACACTGGAGGAGCTCTACAGACGGCGGGAGGATCGGGAAGCTGTCACGGTCTCGGCTACGCTGGAGGATGTCGTTGGCCGGCTGGAGGTCGAGGAGCTGCCAGACCTCTGCGGACTGCCGTATCATCGGACCCGACACAGGAGCTGGGCCGCTAAGGAGCATCGCACCCAGACACCGCACGGCGCCCAGCGCATCTGCAGAGGTAAACTTAGCACGACACTGTTTATGGCCATTCAAATGTGTACACACATAAAGGGGCTAAATCCAATGCATTGGTTGGGCGACATGACTGAGCGTACTTTGCATTGACTCGACTCTTGCGCGATAAACTCGAGACTGATTGTGACTCTAATTGACAATGGCGGAGAAAGTGGCGTCGGACGTTGCAATGGGGACGGGTGACGCTAAAGCTAAGCTTGCTGCTAGAAAAGCTAGCAGTGTGGCTGGTAGTGGGGAAATACAAACCGGAAAACGGGTGGTTAAACTCATTGCAAAGGCACTTTCTGCTAAACTAGAGAGTTTGCAAAATGAAAGAAAATCCAAACTAATTAAGGCCAGTGTCATCAGAAAAACAATTAGAGATTTAATGTTAAGTAATGATAAAACAGAGGTAAAAAATGCTCTTACATGGTGAATGGCATTTACAATAACAGTGACAAAAAGTCTAAATAGTAGTATCAGTCAGGACTTGAAACATTAAGGGGTATGATTACATGATCTCAATCCCTAGCCATCTGGTTACTCAAAAATCTGCAGAAAATCTCACGTTTCTTTTGGCCCTTTTTGGGTTGATTAAGTCCAAAATATTATGGAGGAGAGGAGTTTTGCTGGCACAGCAGATTCATCAAGATTCTCCAAGGAATGAACTGTTTCTATGGAAATGAAGTAAAACCTGCTGCGCTGTATGGAAGATGTGAGACAAGTGTGGGGTTAAAGGTGTATGATGATCCTGTTGTTGACTCTTTTGGTCCCAAAGCTAAATGCAGTCCTAGTCAGTGTTGTAGTCACCAAACTCTGAATTCAGTGGAGTCCTGTCTAAGTCCTCGTCAGTAAAACCAAATCAAGTCTTCATTTCCTCTAAGTCGAGCCTTAGTTAAATCAAAGTCCCCATTACCTGAGGAATTATGAGGAGCACTGTAAGATCTCCAAACCATGAACCCGGACTGATTGTGTTGGACCTTTTAGATGAGCTGGAAACACATTTCATCGATCGACATAAGATTCTGACAGATCCTGTCAGCATATCTAGAGACTTGAATTATTAACGAAGTTTCTGAGCTGTGTGTCATGTGTCAAAGCACACTGCACTTTCCTTCATTTATACTGTGGTGGGTTCACCGCAGGAGTCTCACAAACTCCAAACTTCAAGCCAGAATATAAACACCTTGGAGTGTTTCAGATTGAAAATGTTGCTCTGTTCATGACCAGAGAAAACACTGTTTGACCTGTCTATTTGACATTTGTTCACACTTGCTGTGAGACACTTGTGAGACCAACATTTGCACATACTGGCAGAACTTTCACTGAACAAGATGACTGGTGAATACATAAGCAAGCGAAAACACCACAGATTACATTGATCACACTAAATACATTTTTGATTTTGACATTTTGGAACCTCTGGGGCTCCGTATAAACACCCATCAACAGCAGCTCCTATGACTTATTATCCAAACTTTTCACCCCTGACTCAAATAACCTCACACGCTGTTATCAACAGCAATAGGACGTCGACATCTGCTCATCAGTTCTTTGTCAAGACGATGTAGAAAATAGATCAATCTTGCCAATCTTCAATAGCCAAAGCACAGAGGAACATTTTGTTTTGACAAAGCAGCCGTATCACCTTCCCTTTATGAAGGCAGAATCAGCACAATATGAACAGGGCAGAAAGAGAGAGCGAGAGAGAGACTGATGATCTTGTGTTTGAGGTTTTCAAGTAAGCAGCAGGGTCGCTTTAAAACCTCTTTACTCTGAGAACGGGAGGGAAAATGATCTTTTACTCTGTCATCAAAACCAATAAAGACATTCACTGCTCACTTCTAGCTTCTGAAATTGACCCTTGACCCCTATTCTATGGTCAAATGGTGAATGACAGGACAGAGAGAGGACTAGATTATCTAATAAAGGAGGCAGAAAGAAGAGAGAAAAATGTCCCCTATTATTTGAGTTTAAAAGCCAGACAGTTGTCAGATCTATTCACATTCAGGTGCAGGAGGGAGTGAAACAAAGCAGGAGACCAAGCTGTTCACATTACTGAAGAAAATGACATCATACAGGGGAAATAAAAGGGTTAAAAATGAGCACAAGACTTATACGGCACACGAGGGGAAGACAAAGTGCTACTCTTACAGCATGCTTTTGTGAAATGTAGCGTGGCCAGATGGCCGTGGGCTCCGAGTCCAGGACAGTCAGCTCCCCCTGGCACATAATGACAGGCCCGGCACAGCAGGACAGGATCAAACTCTCGAGATGGATGAGTTTATACTGAGGCCACAGACTGCAGAGGAACAAAGTATCCAGAGGGGAAAAGAGTGAAACACACTCAGGTATCTTTAAAAAAAAAAGATGCTTAAGATGTGTTTTTGATCTTACAACAGCACACTTGAAACAATTGATTTATTACACCAGGTTTATGCAGTTCTGATAGTGTGCAACATGTCCAAGTTGAAGCTTTCACAGTTATTTAAAGCACATTACATAACAAATGTGAATTCAGAGTGTTACTCGACTTTACATAACAACACTGATGCAGACCTTGTGCATCCACCATGTATAGTGGGGTGTATAGGCAGCGGTGAGCACTTCTCATTTCTCAGTGCACAGATCAAGAGAATTAGCTGCTGAAGTGAAAGTAGAGAATCCATCAGAGAGAATCATTCTGCACACCTCTGCAGGATAATCCTGCGTCTATACATCCTTTACCCAGAGGTTCGAAACTTTCTCTCCCTCACACAGGGTGAAGATGTGAGCGCTCGGTCTCTGTCATTCTTTATTCCCGTCTCTCTTTGATCCATTTACCCTCAGCTATTCAGATGTAGCTTCAGCAAAAATGTTTAAAGCTGCGCTCATAAATATTTAAATACAAACAGTCGATGAAATGACTATGTGTTATGTGAAATGTATCGCTTGCTGAGACGATCCCACAAAGATTAATGACCCCACACGGCAATTCCCTCTGCTCCTCTGAGCTTTCTGAGATTAGCTCTTTTAAAGCACCAGTGTGTAAGATTTATGAGCAGAAAGGGGGCACAGTGTTCATACTAGGGATGTTCCAAAATGACTTATTCATTCAAACAGAAACTTTAATTTTGACAGTACTCAGACAAAACGAAGCGCAATCTGTTAAACACTACTTTTCATGAAGATTGATTGGATTGAAGAGTCTGCGGGTAAATAACACAATAGATAGTGGTTTCCTTAATGTGACTTGTGGTAGCAGAGCTGGCACCACACACCGCTAGTCCTTCTATATGTCCACATGCGAGCCATTAACCAGAGCTTCAGCTTCAGCTTAATGTTGGGCAGTATGAACAGCATCTTATATCATGGTGTGAGTAATTTCATATCACGGTAACGGTAACCCCTGTAAATTCAATTAATGGCTTAAAAATAACCATACTGTTGCATTCGTTCATTTTCCTTTTATTTTTAAACTCAGATTTGTAAACAAATGCAAACAAAATGCCAGACCAGTCTGGCGATTTTTTTTTCATATGGCGTATCTTTGGTGAAAGACTCTGCCAAGCTCTTTTGTATGAGAGGAGCTGCTGCAGCTTTAGTTTTTGGTGCAGCAGGTGCGCCACACGTCTTTTGGCTCTCATAATAGAGCTTGGCGTGTTTCATCTTTAGGTGGTGGAAGAGGTTGCTGGTGTTTCCACCTCCAGCAACAACAGCCACACTACATTCTTTGCATAGTATTGTTTTTTGATCATTGTTGGATTTTCTAAATCCGAAGAATCTCCAGACAACCGATGTCGTGACTCGCGCCCTTTTTCGGAACGAGTTCCTCCTCCTTTTCCTCATGTTGGGTTGGTTGGGCTCCGTTTGCTCAGTACTGCCACAAATCTCTGTGTCCGCCATGACCACCACCAGTGAAGCTGTTTCTTCTTCGTCAAAACTAACAGTCTGCTGGACACGCTGGTGATTATAGGGAGTGCACCCAAACCTGACCAATCAAATGAAGCGAACTAACTTCGCACTACACGTCTGTGAATATATGGAAACGCACTCAAACGGATGCGCTCCTTTTAGGATGCGGCTTTCCTGTTAGCGAGCTCAGACAACTACACACTGACTCAGAGAGATGTAGCAGACATCTGCTCTCTCTCTCTCTCTCCGGTATAAACGAAACCGCAAAATTTCTACCAGTAGATACTTTTATACCATCATACCGCCCAACACTACTGCAGCTTAACCCTGGGTCATACTCATGTGTTGACTCTAGGCCAGGGTTGGGCAATCATGTGCCATGGAGGGCAGAGAGGCTGCAGGTTTTCTTTCCAACCCAAAACTCCACCAGGTGATTTCACTGATTAGTCCCTGCTCTCTGCTTGGAGGTAAGGTAATCAGTGAAATCACCTGGTGGAGTTTTGGGTTAGAAAGAAAACCTGCAGCCTCTCGACCCTCCATGGCACATGATTGCCCACCTCTGCTCTAGGCTGTGTCTTAGCTGACATGTCCAATACTGATTTGTGGGTTTGGAGGTCATAGCTGTAAAACCTTCGTCCAAACATGAAACAAACAAAGTGTCGTGTTTGGTAGCGTATAGAATATTGCATAACTATAAACAGGTTTCACAAAAATAAAATTATGACCTGCATTGAAATACATTTTCAGTTATGTTTCCTAAATGACAATACTCAAGCAGCTGTTGGTCTGCTTTCTGCACCATCAGGTGAGCGGACCAGAAGCCTTTCAAAATAAAAGCAAATATACTGAGAGTTAACTGAGAATTAATTTCATAATTTCGAAGGTGATTTGAAGCCTTTCAAATTAAAAAGCGATTTCACAGTTTTTTATTTATTTTATGTATATCATGTTAGTATTTTTTATGTGTTCAGCAAAGACAAAAGACAAAATAGGATGACCACTTTAAACAAACTGGAGGGCTTGAGAAAAAAACGTCACCTCAGGTCCTCTCAGTGGAGGTCTGTAGCTAGACGGTATTGAGTCTCTTTGATGGACGATCTCATCAGGACTCAGAGCGAAAAACGCCACATCACAGCATGTTCATCACACCGAAGATGAAATGCTCAGGATGCACATGACAGCTGAGACCTTTTATAAATAAAGCCATGTGTTTTTGTACGGATGAGGTGAGCTACGAAATTGGAAATGTTTGGATGAAACTTCTGAAGCTGCTCTGACTGAATAGACACTTTGTGAGTCCTTGAGGATGCCCTCACTTCACAGACTGTTCCCCTGTGGAGTGCATGTTTTCCTTTGCTTTCACTGACACGCCTCCATCTGAAGATCCAGTCCACAGATGGCCAAACTGCTCTTTTTCCATCATCTTGTTCTGGCTCAGGTTTATTTTAGAACCATCAGCTCTGTGAAGAGGACTTTTTTTTCCCTGTCTGCTACGATTGGACACTCTTTCTGCATGCAGTTAGTATGGCTGAGCCACACATTGCCTCTGAGTGTGTGTTGTCATATCAACTTGCTGTGTGTACGAGTGGGTGTGCACATGCTGTCTGTCACAGCAGAGACTGCAGCACGGCAAGTGTCACTTTACATGGAAAAGTGACATGAGCTGCTGTTGTTGCATTTGAGCCAGACGACACTCCAGCCGGCTGGGAAACTGATCTACATCAACACAGCCTGAACATCAGAAAAGAAAAGATGGAGGAGAAGATCCACGAGCACGTGCTGCAGAGAAAACTCACCCTGCACAGAAGAGCAGCCCAGTGGGGGGTTCCTGAGTAAGAGCAATGAATAAAAAACAGAATCTTTCACAGAGACAGTGTCCAACATTTTCTTGAACATACTCTCCCTTGAGCCTTCTTTCATGTGAGCAGTTTCAGTGGAAATTTCACACATCCCACAAAGCAGTGATTCAGACAGATAAAAGAGCAGCAGCATGGAAAACTAACAGAAAACTCAGAATAAAGACAAGTGTCTCAGACTCAGTGGGAGTGAATGAAAGGATAGGGACAGATATTTAAATCCTCAAAATGATAGATGGTTTATTTTTTTAAATTAGTGGTTTTATCAAACTCTAACCACACTGCAGCTCCCATTGAGGAGATCTAGGCTATTCATAACTCGTGTCATCAATGGGACAAGATTTGCAGAATTGGCATCTAACTGATACAGTAGGAAGACTGATGTGAGCCCAAAAATTAGACAATAATTTCAGACAAAAATGAAAATATATTGATCTTGTAGTGATAGAAATGTTCTGTTTTACACTGAGAAGTATCCACAGGTCTTGGGGTCACAAATGCTGTATGTAAAATAAGTTGAATGAAACCTTTAGTGGCTGCAGAGGATGTCAGGGCAATAAACTACTGAGAGAAATATCTCTAATGATGTTACTGCACTGTTAAGTTTGTCATCGGCTTATGTTTTTATATCTTTCATTGATTTTGAATGTTCTCTTTAATTTTTTTTTCTGGCTGATTTCATGTCTTCTGTGAAGCTATTTAAATTGCCTTTTTTTTGCTGAAATATTACAGAGAATTTACCTTGCCTTTTCCTAAATAGGGCACACACTAAAAGACAGTCATCTCACTTTGGGTCTGATTCCCCCCCTCAGACAAACGTTGTCAAAGACCCATTTATCAGATGATACTGAAGATTTTCTTGCCAGATTATCCTGAGCAGTGAGCTGTCACTGTGTGAGGAGTGAGTTCTCTTTCCTTAGATCTGTACTGAAGACAGTCACAGCCGCCCTGACTTGGAATCTGAAGTATTAAACCATAGACTGTATATACTATGGACAACTTGGTTCCACCTTCCGCCAGTATATGGATTTGAAGCTGAAAAGCTCTTGGTATTTCCAGGTTTTTTCTCCATTTCCTGAAACCAACATTAAGCAGCAGCATTGTACACATTTGGCGGGAGAGTCGCTGTGATGACACTTGGCTCAGCCAGCATATCCCCCGGGTGAGCTACGCAATCTTCGTACGCCCATAGGCTGTATCAGTGTCAATCATAGAAAACATGAACCCCTAATAACTTTTAAAAATGGAGCTGAACAGAAAAAAAGAGGACTTAAGCACAAACCAGTCTTACAGTAACTACATGTCAACATGGGGGGAGAAAAACTTATATTCTGTTTAATAAATTCCTAAGGTTTGTCCACAGTTCCATAGGGATTGCTGGAGAAGGCGGGATTTATGACCTATACTGCAGCCTGTCACCAGAGGGTGCTGATTTCAGGGTGGCTTCGCCCAGCAAGGAGGCAGATTGCGCCCATTCTGTACAGTCTATATATTAAACATGTTTGATATATTCAATCAGAAATCCTTCTGTGTGGATTACGATTACCCTTTCAACTAACTGGTTAAACAAACAGTTCAGTTTTTTTATAACGGTAGACCTGAAATGACGTTCAAATTTTATATCTGAACTAACTTGCAGAGGCTGTAGCTCCAGTTGGTGGTAAATGCCTTTATACCTTGGTGCTCCACTGACGAGATGTACACAGGTATAGACCACCAATGGTGTCTTTTGGCAAAGCACAGTCCCTCAATATATGACTGCAAAGAACAGAGATGAGGTTGCACGTTAACTGTAAATTACACTGACAGAAAACCACTCAGCCAAATGTATGATCGGCACAGATGTGGATGTTAACCCAGAAGACAGACTGAAGCCTGGCAGTGCTAGCTCTGCCAATGTTCGGCACCCCCAGAAAACTAGTCTGCTACAACAGCAGCTGTAACGAAGTAGTGTGCTTTTAAATTAATTCACTTTATCCCAATCTGTAAAGTGGCCAATACATATACTCAGCCAAATGCTATATATATCAGCCCCAATAAGTGATCAACCCCTACTGTGGAACATCCCTAATGAAGAGTTATAGAAAAAGTTTAAATGGTTATGGGGTGATGGAGTTGTTGGTATCCAGTATGATCTTTCATTAGGTCTTAGATTCCTTGCAGTACCTCTGTGGTCTGCACCTTTTCTCTGAATATCAGCTTTTAAATGCAAAACACATCCAAGCCTCAAACTGAGCTGATGTTGCCCACATTGCATTCAGGGTCATGTCTGCTCTGGGTATTTTTAAAGGCAGAGAATGTGAAGGATACAAATGATAACTCTTCATTTTATTTGTTGCTAAGTAACAAACATTTATATTTATTTGCATTCCATCAGAGACATTACCTTTCCAAAAGGTTAAACAACAAATTTGGTCTTTTCAAACCATTTTTCAGTGCATTAGAGAGCAATAGAGCAAGAAACAATAGATACACGAAAACATGTACATTAGTACAGGATACAAAGAACTGCTGAAAAAACAACACTTCTTTTGCATTATCAGCACCATGTCTGAACAGTTTCTTCGCTATGACAGCAGATTAGCTTCAGCCAAATGATACGTCTTGCAGCTATGTCACTCCTCTGTAAAGCGAAGACACACACCACATTTCTCACAGAGGGTGGTGGTTGCATTGACTTTGCAGAGTTTGCAACAACCTTGTTTGGGACATTTCACAGGCCAGCTTGCCACGTGGTCAGTGTGAACATCTTCCAGAACGCTAGTGCTGACTGAAGATGGGCAGTCAAATGCTTTGCACCCCCTTTGTGAATGCATGAAAATCGGGCTTGTGGCAACCTCTGCTTGGAAGCTCTTTTGTTTCAGTGGCTTTCTGACACTGAATAATTTGCAGTTGCGGCGGTAAAGCAACCATGCATTGACCAGACCTAACATGATGGTTTGCCAGAACAAGTAGAGGTACCACCTCCGTGATCTCATGTGGAACTTGCGACACAAGCATCAAGAAGGTCTATGCCTTTCAAATTTTTGTAAACTGTACAAATTTGTTTGTTCCTTCAGTAACCAGAGCATTTCTACCATAATGAACTTTCAGAGATACTTCCGAGGAGTATGGAGAGTGTCTTGTTTTCTGGCACTCTCTCTCTTGAATGAGAAATCTGGTGTTTCAAAAGGTTTGAGCTTCCAGGAAAATGTTTTCTTCTCTTTCTTTTCTTTCTTTTTTTTTTTTTTTTGGATGGTTGTTGTTTCCTGCCTTTGGTTCATGATTGGTTGCTGTTCTTCCAAAACACTTAAGTTGCCACTGTCTAAATCACCAAACCAACTTGACTCATGAGTCCCTATGTCTTTTTTGTTGTGGGTATAATCACGCTAGGATTACACCACATGCAGATCTGCTATGCTCCGCTTCGCAATGGCAGGCAGATCAAAAACGCAAGTATACAGCACCCACCAGATCCAATCCGCTGCCACAAGTGGAGGAGAATCACTTGCTATATTACAGATATTTCTTGCAAAACTGGACAAGATCTCATAAGATCTTGCATGTTTCACCATGAGACATTGAATGAGATCAGCTGTGTATATAAACACCCACATCCCATAACCCTGGACCCTCCCATTATCACATGAAGAACAGTTCAACATATTGACTTTATTTTATCTTGAAAATTAACCAGATATATTATTCTATAGCTGCGTACAATTTCAGCTGCCATTTGTGCTATGCTGCTCTGAATTGACGCGTTGTCCCGTGGCGTCTGGCAAAAGTAGAAGCCTTGCATATCTGATCCAACCGCTGGAGCAGATTTGCAGTGGAGTCAGATAGCAGACCTATTGTGTGGAATCACGCACATTGATTATAATGGTTGCGTATTTGATCAGGCTGCCGTTCCAGAGCGAGTGCAGCCTTTCTGAGCTGTCAAAACATCCCTCAAAATGTCTGGCATCTCCCGTGATGATAATTAGACCATCCTGAAGACTGCATTGTTTCTTTTTATTCAGACTACAAACAAACTATTATGAAATACAATTAAAATAGGATCAAACATCTTACTTGTTTGTGTAACTAATCAATTGTCTCCCTCAATGCTGACTCACATTTTTGGGAATAATGTACAAACTTTTTCATCAAAGTTGTCTTAATACATTTTAATTAATTGCTTTTATGAATTTCACGTGAGATTTTTGGTTCATATTTTTTTAATATTGTATTTACTTCAACTTTAGGAAATAAAATGATTGAATGAGCTTAAGTAATTAAGCCGTTTTCCACCATTTCTTTTGATTGTGATGAATACATCACATGAAAGTTTTTTTTTTGAGAGTTATGGGATGTTAGATATTTGTCACAGAGATCCTCTCTTTTCTCTCGGTATCAAGTTATCAAAAAAAATGTATCAAGCCTCATTGGCCTTTTCTTTCCTCGTCTTCTGTTTCTGCTTATGCTATCCACTCATGAGTAGGGGTGGGCATCGATAACTGGGTCCATTAAAAACCTCATTTGCCAAAACCTGAAAATCAATAACGTTTGAGCTTATCAAGTCTGCTATCAGGTCTTCAAGGTCCTGTGGAGTAATGTTATACCTTGAGTTAAGACGCACCATGTTAATTAAATCAATAGTGGAATCAAATTCACAGACTTTCTCATAAACTTTTTGAACAGGTATAATAGTACAAGTCAGTTGTTCCCAAATTGGCTCCATTATACCAGAGCTGAAGATAAAGATGAAGTAAAATGCAGTTAATGTTACAAAATAAATTCTTTGAAAAGAGGAATGCGACCTTTATCACCAAGCACATCAGTACTATGAATCAAATTAATCCAAAATGATGCTATACATCAACTGTCTGCAGAGTTGCCATCCTCCTCTTCACTCAGTCCTGTTTGTTAAGAATTATGATCCATGCTGCCATCAGCAAGATAAAGACCATTTACCTTACTAGCCAGTGACTCATGATTACACTCTGAGTTTGGTAAAACTAGGGTGACCATATCCTAATTCCCCCAAAAGAGGACACTACTGCTGGGGGCGGAGATGTGTGCACACAATTTTTTTAATTTTTTTTTTTTTTTTTCGGGTCGGGTCAAGTGTTTTTTTTATGGGCTTCTAACTCAGTTAAATGCATATTCCAAACGAACCATTAAACATGTATGGTAAGTTCAATGGTCTGTGATGTGAAGATAAAGTACGTGCTACACAAACTCAAAACTATGAAAGCCTGTTTCCGCCAGTGAAAAAAAAAGAGAGATAAAATTTAGCCTCTTTTTTAAAATCTTCACACAAAAAAAGAAAAAAACCAAACAAACAAAAAAAAAAGGTTGAAGACGTTTATCTCTTTTTTTTTTCTCTTCACTGGCGGAAATGGGCTTCCATTAAAAACCCCAGACATTTGAAGGGTTTTATAAACTCCCCCTGGACAGGCTGGACAGCCCCCCAAAAGAGGACATGTCCAGGTAAAAGAGGATGTATGGTCACCATAGTAAAAAGAGAATTTAGATGTCTCAATGGTATTAGTATCAATGAAAATGAACAATCCCCATCCCTGTTCATGAATAGTATAAAAGAAATCTGATAATCGTGTCTTTGAGCTGATAAAGAATATCAGATCATTGACTGCATAAGTAATCAGATAACTCCAGATATGCAATCATAATTGGTGTATTAGTTAACACCCTTAATGTTCTGCCATGGTAAACATGTCAAACCCAATTTGAGAAATAAGACTAAAACTTTCAGATAAGCTGCAGAAATTTGCAATAACAACAGCAAAATTTGGATTGCCTATGATACCACTATGACACTACGTATGACTTTCTGTGCCATATTTCTCCCGTACACTTGGTTTTCTTTCTTTATTCTCTTCAAAGATGTATCAGGACAACATACCCTTCATAGTGGGGAGTGAAATATCCACCTCGTCTCTGCAGCACAGCTGTTCTTCAAATTGAAACAAAATAGCCAGCATTTTGTGGTGTTTGTCCATATGTTCTCTGACTCCAAGAGGTGAGTGTGTGTGTGTGGGTGTCTGCGCCCTTGTGAGGGGGTGTGTTTGCAGAACACTTTTACCCCATGTTTTCCCCAGCAGCATTCTGTCCTCTGTTCAGTAGTTGGCATGTAAGGTCATGCACGCTGCAATCTCATATAAAATCATCTACCCACCCACCCATGAACTCTCTCTCTCTCTCTCTCTCTCTCTCTCTCTCTCTCTCTCTCTCTCTCTCTCTCTCTCTCTCTCTCTCTCTCTCTCTCTCTCTCTCTCTCTCTCTCTCTCTCACACACACACACACACACACACACACACACACACACACACACACACACACACACACACGTTCAGCAGCTGTTTCTCTGCACTGAGACAAAGTGCCACAGCAGAAGCAGCAGTCAAAAAACCTCAGTTGGAAACCTCAGCGGTGTATTTAACATAAATGCCTCTGCCCTTGCACAGCCATTCACTGGTTAAGGTTAGATACAGACTGCCAAAAAAGCTTTTTTTCCCTTCAATCTGTTCCCGCTCTCACATCCAATTCCTCCTTTCCCTCAGCAATTAGCCCAAGAGTAGATTGAGGTCAATATCCTCTCTCCTTGGCCACACATTTTATGCAACATTCAGTATTTTCCTTCTCCTCAAAAACAAGTTTCTTTTCACCTTTTACTCTCTTTTTTTATGCTCCAATTTTAATTCAAATTAAACCACCTCTAATCCGGCAGTTAAAGTGAATGCTGGGACTCTATTGTGGCACCTCGGACTATTAATCTTCATGTGGAAGCTATTTCCTGCTCTCAGGTGAGGTAATTATAATGTCCTTATGACACAAAGGGGCTTCATGTACCACTGATCACCCTCAGCAGCCCCCAGACTACTTACCAGACAGGTGTGACAAGCAGCAGGGGCTAATACTAATGATGATGATGATGCTAATAAAAAACACCGCCATGATGAAGATGGTGATATGGGTCATAACCCCTCATTTCCATCAGCAGCAAACTGATTGCCTCACAGTTACTAGGGGTGGCAAAACGAAGAAAGTCCATCTGCAGTATGTCTCAGTCCGCAGGGTTTATGTTCCATTAAGACTAATGGTGACAGGTTTGAACCAGCGGGGCTTATTTGCATGTTATGGTGCTGAAGGTCCCGGGTATTACAACTCTTCCTTGCCTTTGCAGCTGATGATGTTTACCAAAGGTCATTTGTATGATATGGATGCCAAAGTATTTAAACCTCTGCAGTTTTATTGGTCATTAAGTGCTAGTAGAATTTGAAAGCTAATGCAAAAACTTTTTCAGCTCATTTTGACACAAAGGGGTCAGATGATGTTATTACTGTGTTTTCTGGCTATGTTAGATTGAAAGGATGAGGTTGGAGGAGGCTGTTGCCACATATGCACTATCAAGCATTGTGACTGAGACTATAATTAAGCTTTATAAAACATTTCAAATCAAGTGAGTCAACTTAAATTAATACTTAGTGTCAACTTCTTTGTATCTTTGGTTGGCAGCTGGATTATATGCAAGATAACATAAAGTGAGGCAGTAATTTATCAAAGTAGACTCCCTGCAGGGTGAGACAAATACTAGATGTCAACTTCAGCCTCACAGCACATTATCCTTAACATAACAAGTTTAAAGTTTCCTAAACTTTGGAGGAAATTCTTGACTGTCAAATTTTAAGTTTTAAAGCAGGAGTTTTTTTTTTCTTATTTGTAGGACACATTGACAAATTTAAAACAATGTAAGAAAAGTCCTTAAACAAAACACATATAGGAAAATATAAACTAATAGCAGCTTTCAGAAACAAAACTTTGGTGCCCTGTTTGAACATGTAGTGGCATAAAGTAGTACTGGTGTCAGTCCTAACAAGGGTGCGAGAATTATAATGTAGGACTGCCAAAATGATGGATGCAGTGTGATATATAATTAGCTGAGGCTTTGACCCTTATGTCCTCATGCTATAGGTTTTGGAACATGGAATACATTACATCCATATTAACTGAAGTAAAAAAAAAAGATTGACGTTATTTAACTGAAATAAGCTACAATATCATTTGAACTATATATATACCTAACAATACAGACAAGCCAAATGCCACTAAAGGCCACCAATAAAAGTAACCTGGGCTTTAGTAACACCTGAACAGTCTCCACACCTGAACTGAACTTTTCTGCATGTTGAATCCATTCTTGATCAATGAAAGTATAAGATGGGAATCTGCCAAATCATCAAAATTACAATAATACAGGTTTGAAATGTGTTGTTGTTTTTGTTGTTATTTTACAAGTGATAAAGATATACATGTATGAAAGTTTACCTGGAGAGCAAGAGTTTAACTATTAATTTTATTTAATTATTTACAAATCTCTAATAAGACTTTAAGTATCCATAACTTAACTTGTAAAAGAAAAATTCCTTAAACGGCTTAACTCAACACAAAGGAACCCTTGAAAAAGGACTGTCATAAAAAAATGAAACTGAGCTCATCAGCCTCTAAACTTCAGTAAATTTGGCTGTGTGGTGAGTTTGCTGTGAGTGTGTCACCTTCATCACTAGAAAAGTTAAGATCCAGCCACAGATGTCTGCAGCACTCTGGAGATGGACGGGCAGCAGTGCCCTCTCCTGCCTTACCCTATGGGGGATGACTGATGGCTGAAGGGTGAGAGGAGACAGAGGTGGAGATGAGAAGGGCGGAGGAGGCAGAGGTCGAAGGAGGAGGAGGAAGTGAGGATGATTGATTCTGACCATGAAGAAAAAGACTTTGAGGAAAGGCTAAGTGACAGGGATTGGAGGATATCTAAGACGATGAGAGGAAGAGGAGGTCAAGGGCTGAGAACAAGAGGGAGAATATTTAGTATGCACACTGCAGCTGTCTCCCCATTACTTCTCACAGTGTGCCAGCATGTGAAAAACAAAGGTGATAAGAGTCTGTTGTTGATAACAGCTTCTCCATCACTGTGTTTGTTTATTCTGTAATATGAATACATAACACCTTGTACCTGGCAGTTGTGCAGACTCTTTTTCTACTGCAATTTCCTGCTCAATCTCACCACTCTTCAATACACTGACTTATATAGGAGGACAGTATGAATGGCTGTCACAATTTCTTTTAATAGCCCTGTCAGGAAATGACTTTTACTGCAGCGCTTCCCTCAGATAATTTACAGCAGCTAAATGTCATGTATGTAGGATTATTACTCAATGCAGCTTCACAAATGTCTGTTTCTAAAGCTCATGTAATTGACGTATGAACTGATGCTGCAGTATTTTTGGTCCATGCAAAGTTTTATTGGTCACATACTCAAGTATCCCAATGCTCATTGAGTAGCTTCTGCAGTTCTGCAACACCAAACAGCTAGGAAATAAACTCAATGACAAGCTCCAACACACAGTAAACCGCTCTCGGCCTGGATATTTCCCTAAGGAGATAGTAGGGTCCATTGACTGTGAACAAAATGGACATCATGGCTTAATTTCCAAGTGTTGATAGATAAAAACCCAAAGGACACTTGTGGCTCTAGTGTTTCGTTGCACTGTTTCCTCTCTACTCTGGTGAGCTGGCACAGAAGACTGGAGGAACAACATTTGTCAACAAAGCTGTCGATCAAACATATTTCTAACAACGTTTAACCAATCAAACTTTGACGTCAAGGAAAAATAAACCATTGAACATGAACCTCCATGACAACAACTAACACTGGACAGTATTGAACGGTTATGGCTTCAATGTCATGCAGAGGTCTGGGACGGTGCCTGGGAAGTGACAAAAGGGAATGATGGTTCCCATTTTCAAAAAAGAGAACAAGAGGGTAGGAGACTGTGGCTAGATACTGGAGGAGCGATGCAGATCCCACCCTGGCAGTGGGACAGCAGACCAACTCTTTACCCTTGGCATGGTTGTTTGGCCATCTTGGCTGCATGTGTTTTGTGGACTTGTAGATGGCTTACAATAGTATCCCATAGGGTTTTTTGTGGGGGGCACCGCGGGAATATAGCGTAAGGGTAGTGTTTCTGCAAGCTATGTGAGCCCCATGTGACTAAAGTGAGATCTGTGTCCACATACTCTCACAGTGCATGTCGGCTTTTGTTGGGGTCGCCCCTTTTCACCAATTTTGATTGTGATTTTCAAGGATGGAATCTCAAGACAAAGCTGGATGGAGGAGGGTCTCCAGGACAAGAGCTTCAGAGTTCCATCTCTGCACTTTGTGGATCATGTGGCACTGTTGGCATCTTCAGACTGGGACTTCCAAAAGGCACTGGGGAGGTTTGCAGCCACGAGTCAG
This sequence comes from Xyrichtys novacula, assembly GCA_962446985.1. Classification (NCBI taxonomy): domain Eukaryota; kingdom Metazoa; phylum Chordata; class Actinopteri; order Labriformes; family Labridae; genus Xyrichtys; species Xyrichtys novacula. The sequence goes on along the minus strand of OY660868.1, from coordinate 23,959,523 downwards.
GAGATGAGAGGCTGGGATAGGCGTCAGCACCTCCAAAACCAAGGCCAGGGTTCTCTGCTATATTAGGGTGGATTGTTAACTGGGTGGGGAGCAAGTCTTTTCCCCAAAAGAGGGAGTTCAAGTATCTTGGCATCTTGTTCACGAGTGACGGCAATCATGAGCTTGGCAAGCAGATTAGTGCAGGATCAGCAGAGCTATGGGCAGTGCCCATGCTGTGGTGGAAAGAGAACTGAAGTGAAAGACAAAGTTCAGATTAACCTGTTGATTTACTTCCTACCACTCACCTGTCATCATGAGCTATGGGATAGGACCAAAAGAATGAGATCACAGATACAAGAGACTAAAAGGGTGTCCAGGCTCAGCCTTAGAGATAGGTTACCCGAATTTCCAATGCATCTGGAACAGTGGGGATTTTCGCCATCTGCCAATTCCTACTGAATCCGTTTGTGAGGCAAATTTCGAACTCACAAGAACCTGCGGATTCATGTGCAATCGCGCGATAAAGAGTTGTCCCTATAAAGACAGCCACATAACCATATAAGCAGTAGATTGTGTCCTTCCAGAGGAGGAAATCCACTTCTAAACTTTTAGAATCAGCATCTCCTCATTCATGGTGTCATCGGGGTGAAATGCTGTCTAAAAACCTTTCATTTGTTCATCCCTGCCCATTTAATCCACCTGAAACACGGAGTGTATTATTTTTCCTTTCCAGCATGGGTTTATCTGTGCTGAATTTATCCAGCATGCTCCGGCATCTGGAAAAAAATGGAACTCTTGCAATCAGCTGCGGAGTCCGGCGACCTGCAGCGGAACGGAAAGAAGCCGGTGGAAATTGACACATTAACTCGAATAGTTAAGATCAGCTGTAATCAGTGGTTACGGCCTTTTCATAGCTGTTCAGGATGCGGTGGAAATTGGGGGTTAGAAGCTCAGACATCTGGATAAAGTTCTGAGTAGAGCCGCTGCTCCTTTGCATCAGAGCCAGTCGAGGTGGCTCAGCCAAGGATGCCCTCTGGACGCCTCTCTTTGGAGTGATCTAGACATGTTCAACTGAGAGGAGAACCCTGGGGTAGGAAATCCATACTGTCACTCAGCTCTCTGAAGGTATGCTCTCAAATTCACCCACCTTTATTTTCTTTTTCTTTTTTTTGCAATCCTCAAACATAACTAAGTATAACACCCAAAGACCATCATGCCTAAGGCAATGAGTACAGCCATGTGATCCAGCTGTAAAATTAAGTTCAGAGAGCTTAACCACCTACCTTTTTTTTGTTAACAAAACCATCATCATTAATCATCATTAAATTCTGTCTTTAGTTTTCCAAGCTTTGAAAAATACAGTTAATGCTGCTGTGCCTTGTGTGTAAATGCATGTATGTCTTTGTCAGATTAGAAAATTGCGTTTTTTGCTCAGAGGGATTGTTTCTGAGGATAATCATCAATAGGCCACATGTAATAACATAACTGTGTGTTTTCTGCATTTTGTATGGCTCTGTAGACTCAGTAGACTCTAGCCCTTTGTGTTCAAGTAGAAAGCTGATTATCTTGAGCCTATATAAATAAAGGCGCAGAAAAAATAAACCAAACTGGTTGTCACAATTGTCTGATAAAACAATTTCTGGTCTTCATAAATGAAGAATATGCATGCAGTCTGACTCTGAATTAATGAATTTCCCTTTGGGGAAAAAATAGTTATTCTTATTCTGCTTAGAGGCCTGGAAGTCTCTGACTCCTCTGTTATTTGAATGTTATTTGTGAAGCTGCTGAAATGGATCTTCACAAAATCCAATAATGGTTTTAAAAACCATTAAAAACCATCTTTGACATGACAATGACTGGGAAGGTAAACTGAGAAGGCCTCTATGCAACAGCAATATGATGACTGGGACAGAGACAACAAAGCAGGAGAAAAAAAGACAGAGACAGAGAGGACAAGGAAACATGAAAGGCTGTCAGGTAAACATCGAGCGGAGACGGTAAGAAGAGATCTAAAAAGCTTTTCACATGCTCTGCTTTGCTCCTGTTACAGTTCTGCTGAGCGAGACATCAGGTGTGATGAAAAATAAAAGTGTCTTTTCCAGCTTTCAGGCTGAAACCCTGTGGCCCTTGTGGAAAAAAATGTACCTTTTTGATACCAGACCAGCAGAGGCAGCGCTGGGGAGGACCAAAATAGAAGAGAGGCAGCATCAAATACAGTATGTGCATTATAATAATACAGAGATGGGAAAACAAAACAAAGAGTGGAAAGTGAGAGAGCAAGCTGAGCACTTTCCATACATTACAGTAGAATAAAGTAACCATCTCATATTTTACCATCACTCTCAACTCCATCAATTTCAAATGAATGCACCATAACATGGAGTCTTATATTGAACAACAACTGACTGCAGGAAGCATAAGTATGGCTAAATTGAAAAGCTATCAGCAGGACCTTGTTCTCCACTGACCCTACCATTACTTTGACTGACATGAAGAGCAGCTAAGTGGCTTTCCACTTTCACTAACCAATGGGCCTCTGAATGAGTTACAACAATTGGGAGGAAAGGCAGAGCTGCTTGTAGGGAAGGAGGATGTGGTGATCCTGTTTGGCTTTGCAGACAAAATGTAGTTTTGAGTGCATTAGCTATCAAACTAAAGTGTAGTAAAACAGTAGACTGCATAGTTTTCATTTTAAGTACATTTGAGTGTTTCGGTCTTAATTTTGGTAGCTGCTTTCTGTTTAAATGATAAAATGTAGAATAGTTTTGGTCACATTTTAGTCAGTTTTCCCCTTCATAGTTTTAAGGGCCCTACCATACAACAAGCACAAAGCAGTTTGACATGTGGTGCAAGTGTCACTGTTATTTCCAACCTCGCATTCTTGTCAATTTTACCCATTTTGTGTAAATAGCAAGGGGACCTGTGTTAGTTTTCAGGGGTGTGTTAGTTTTGAAATAAAGTGTTGCTGAGTTAAAGTCATTTGTGTATTGCTGGAACTATAGGTCCTCTCATTCTAATTTATTAATGTAAATTATATACAGGTTGTATTATTCAAAGTATGTACGTCTTCAGTAGAAAGTAGTCAGTGGTCTCTACCGACCTAAGAAGAGACAGGATCTTTCCTGACATTTTGCTGCCATGGGCATGCCTGCTTTCCTGCTGCTTCAACTCCATGTATCAGTCTGTCCTCTGTCCATCTCTCTCTTTATCCATCTCCCTCTCTCCACTCTCTAAACCCAGCTCAGTCTCAGCAGATGACTGTCTAACGTGTCTGGTTCTGCTCGAGGTTTCTGTCTGTAAAAGGAAGTTTTTCCTCTCCACAGTAACTTGATAAATGCTGCAAAGTGTTTCACTCATGTTACCATGTTAACTTACGAATATATTTTATTTGTTAGGGGTGTCCAAATACAACTTTTTTTACTTCTGATTCAATACTGATATTGTAGCCTGCAGTATTGGCAAATACTGAAATTGATCTGATTTTGGCACAAACTTGTGCATGACAAGTTTTGCACTCAGCTGCAACATCTTTTTCGGACGTAAACAAAAATACTGCCACACAGTCAACATCACTTCTACTCCTTTGTTAGTACTTTAGAACACAATGTTGTTGTGATCACATGGGCTCTGCATGCTGGATCCGGGTGATGCTAGCTAGGTGTAGGTACCAGATGAACCTGGGCAGCCAGATTGGCTCGAAGCCCGGCGCCTGTTGATGGTGTCATGCTATATGATTGGCTGGAAGTTGGTTGGATGATGTAGAAGATTGTGGTTGGTCTGGACAAATTACAGAAGCAGTTTTTGCAGGATTAGGTGTTATGGGATTGTAGTTCTTCAGGGAAAACATGGACGAATTTTACGAAGCAATCGATCGCTACTTATCAAAGGGGACTTATGACAGTTGGACTACCGCCTGTTTTAGGTTGCCAAAGGAAATCTGGAATAAAAGCAAAACCATCTAATAATAAACTGAAATCCTGCATACATCTTTTTTTTTTCTTTTTCCTTTAGAAAAATTTACATGTACAATTCAAGCCATCTAAAAACTACAGTGCAGAATAAACAAACAGAAATAAAGAAAACCGTGGGGGGCTTTAAACTGAGCACATTTGACGTATTAAATGGAGTGTAATGTAGTTTGTCTGAGTGGACTTGCTGTAGTTTGACGTCTCGCAGCACGAGCACATCTGTAGCTACACTGGAGCAGAGTCTGGAATGGACCTCTTGCTTCAGAGTGCTGATATCAGAAGTTTTAGATGCAGGTCGAAATAATCTGATACTCGGTTTTCAATGTTGGATCTGGATATCCATAATATTTTTGTATTTGTATTTATGTCTACTCCATCAAAGGTTAGCTTTTATGCTGTAGTTTGCTAAAGCATGTTTTTAGAAAGCAGATGGTAAATACGTTTAAATGAAGATCAACTAAATTTATCATAAACCAGTAAATTAATGAAACCATTGTTGGTAATAATTTGTTTTTCAAATTATATGCACAATTATGTTATGATCCAATATCATATTTTATAAAGAAGGAACCATGTGACAAAGACAAACACATGCACACTTAGTCACCAACATCACCTACACAAACACACCATCACACACTCCTAATCACACAGGGGATGCCCACCGTGTCTCTTCTGCTGGTAAACAACTCCTCGACCTTTTTCCACTCTCACATCCTCTGCGTGACACATCTGCCCGCTTTGAGAGCTTGTACGGTTGCATCCCCTGCACACACACACACACACACACACACACACACACACACACACACACACACAGATGCACTCTCTGTCTTTGTCTTCTCTCACTCTCCGCCTTTGTTACACTCAGATTCATGGCACAGAGACAGAAAAAACAGAGTGATTGAGCTAGAGAGAGGAGACTTTTCTCCTCCTACACACCGAGGTTTCTAAAAGCGGCGCTGCTCCTCTCCTCTCCCTCTGCTGTATCACTGTGAGCCTTCGTGGACCTCTTGTTCCCACTGTGAATTATTAACTATCACTCTACAAGCCTAGACAGGCTGGTGGAGGGAGGAGCATCACTCAGACACTCAGCCTAAAAGAAGAGAACTCCACCTCTGTTTTCTTTGTTTTTTCTTGCAGTGCTTCCCTCTCACTCTCCCGCCGGCCATGGAAACACTTGTGGAAAGTCTGTCGGGTGTGTAGCTGAGACGGGGGTGTCCCCTTACTCCTGCTCATGAACCTTTGCAATCATTCCTTGCCAGGCTTTCTCCGCTTTTGATCTCAATAATGAATGTTGAGTAGGAAGACACCTAATCCTCAGTGGTAGACGAGACACAAACCCACACGACCTCTGTCAGGTGTGTGTGTGTGTTCTCATGGAATTATTGTGCATGGATGCTCTAGTACGGATTATCCTGTTACTGTTACACTGCTTTACAGCATACGCATCGGGTTTCTTGAAGCTCCTCTTGCCATAGAGCGTCAGCATGTTACAGAAAGGGTTGAACAGGTTTTCCATTTACTTTGGTCCATCCATCATGCTTCTTTTTGCTCTGATGCTCCCGTACCTGACAGCAGGAAGTCAGCTCATTTCACATGGTGTCTGCAAAAGTGCTGCATGCATGAACATAAATGAGAATTCATAGATGAGCAAAATAATGATAGCAGCAGCGCACATTCGGTGAATGAGTTAATCTTCTTATAAATTCTCATAACATATCACATTATATATTCTAATGAAAGCCTGGAATGCATTACAAAGTCTGTCAAGGGATTACTGAACTGCAGCCTGCAAAGAAGCAAAAACACGACATGCACAGCCCCATCCAGTCTCCGTGGTTGGATGTGTCCTGAGCCACCGCCAAGGCCAGAGAGTGCAAACGCTGCACTTATTGTATGTCACAGCGAGCCTCCGATTCTCGGAGCGGAAATCATTTGATCATCTGATTATCATGGATCCCCAGTTCCTTTCAACGGATCATTTCAAGCGTGTGATATGTGACTCTTCATGTTTACTGATCGTCCTGAATAATCAAAGAGAGGAGCTAGATATAGACATGACTCACAGGCAGGGATAGGTACGCTGGCTGGCTCTACTCCTCAACAGTTACTTTGGTGTTTTACTGGATGTACAGGGGTTTTAAAATAACACACTGCCACATTTCATAACAATGGCGGTGAATAAATTCATGGGTATAAAAAATGATTCACACAAGAAACGTCCAGAGGAACATTGTGACAGCATGATTTGTGGATTTTACCTTATTGATGGGAACAGGAATGTGTTTTTTTTTTTTATTTTATGAATAATGTGTTTTAGACGTTTGAGCACGGTACAAAAATAGCTTTATTGTTGTGGGGTGGAAGCAAGAATCCCAGACACCACAAACCCTGGCCCTGCCAAACAACATTATCAAAAAACATTGCTTTCCAGGGAGAAATGGAAGCCAGTAAAAGCAATGGTTGAAAATGTATGATAGATCAGACTTGTATTAATGTTATTTTGAGATTATTTTGGATTGCAGCTACTAGGGCTGTCACATTATTAGATTTTCATCTCATGATCATCGTGGCCACAACAAGATCATGATAACTATATTATTGCAGTATTCTTAGAAGTAAAGAAAAAAAAGATTAATAAAAATAAAAAACAGAGGGAAAACACCTTTCTTCATAAACTTAACCGAGAAAAGCGATGAACTTAAATGTTATCATCCGTTCCTAACAATGTCAACATTTATGATTTCTTAACACCACCAGCCCTTTGACTCAAACTTCTTTGAAGAAGACTGTACCCCATAAAACAATGGTTTATCATGTTTTTATTTAGATCATTTTTCTAGATCGTAAAATTCTACATTGTAAAATTGTGCTCTTATTTTTAAGTAAAAAGTACTTCCGGTAGGTCATAAGTTATGAAAGGACAGTCAGACAGTATTTCTAAGCTTGGACTTCTAATAAATCTTTAACTTTTGGTTCCTAAACATGCTTAATCTGTAGCTGCGGACGGATGCTACAGTTAGTTTGCAAGCAGCTACTGAAACTTCTTTGTCTATTTTCTGTTTTTTGATGTTTGGTAACCAGCGTTACAATGAACTTCTGGTATTACTGTATGCTTATTCTTAGTATAATATCAGTATTTCATCTTTTAAATATATGAAGAAGTGATAAAACAAGTATTTACGTTAATAACAGTATATTATGATCTATGCCCTTGTAGCCAGACTCGTATAGTGGGCATAAGACTGCTTGGATTTAAAGACACCAATGTAAACACAGCTTTTGCTACAACAGTGGTAGATGGCTCCTCTCACTTTGCTGCTGGACAGAAAGATCTGGAAGATCTTTTGTACCCACAGCCGGACTCAAAGATTAACTGAGACATGCCTGGGGTTTTCTCTGACCTAAAAAAAAACACTTTAGTTTAGCTTCCTTGTAACGTTAAGATTAAGATTTCCAGAATTTTCAATTTTAACTGTAATCAGTGTACGATGTGTTTTTATTGGATTACATGTACTTCATGAGGGCAAGGTATGTAGACTCTTTAGATATCTTGAGGTCACATTTACACCAGAGCCATTTGCTCTGCTATAAACAGACCCTGGGTAATTTCTTCACATAGACCAATATGTTTGGATTCGTGTGAAAACTCATGGCAAACTCAGGTGCAGACAAAACAAGTGAGCTCTGGTTTGCTGGTCTGTGCTTGCTTACAAGTGAAGTGTCCTGCAGTTAGTTTGAGGTGTAACAGCAAACTGGACCAACATATAAACCGAAGGTAGAAAGTGGTGTATGACCATGCAAACAAACCGCACAAAAACTCTCAATAAAGTTCGCGAAGTAGACACCCCCAAGAGACCTTCACTGGTTAAGATCACTGAATTCCTAGCCAAGATTCAAGCAAAAGTTCAACTCTCAGCTGGGCACATACTCTGGTGCGTCTGCAGCCGGGTCCTTCTCAGACAAATATGATTTGTTTGACCAAGTGCAGAGTTGGAGCAAACTAGGGCTGTAAAGTCCTAGTTGACCTGCCAACTTGTTGGTCGATACATGCTGAATCAATCAATCAATCAATCAATCAATCAATCAATCAATCAATCAATCAATCAATCAATCAATCAACTTTATTTCTATAGCACATTTAAAAGAACCACAAGGGTAGCCAAAGTGCTGTACAATGACACATAAAAACAAATAAAACAATCAAAGAACAAAGAGTCAACTAAAATTCTGATTGGTCGACTTTATTTTCTTCCGCAGCATTTTACAGTCTATGGTTAATTTTATCAGGAGGAACATACCAAGTGATAATGGGGGTGTTTCACAGGGAACAGCCTGTCTAAGAACATCCCCTTGTTTTCACCATTTTGGATTTGCCCAACCTACTGGAGACTGGCTGGAGACAGGAAGAGTGGAGGGCATCCACGTTAATCAACATCGTGGATTGCTGAATATTTGTTCTTTTTTTAAATTTTTGAGCGTTTCAACCTTAATGTGAGTCCTCCTCTACCATCCGTGTCAAAGACATCAGCTGAGACACGCACCGCCGAGCCACACGAATAGTCAATTTTTGATTGAAAATTTCAGGGTTCTAGTTGACCAAGAACATCTTTAATTGATTACAGCTCTAAAGCAAAACAAATCACATGAAAGTGCAGCGATGTCAATATTTAACCCCCTCATTGAACCAAGAACCTCAAACCATCATGTGTGAAAAGGACATTAGCACTTCCGTACTGCTGGTCATGCAGTACATAATCTTAATCATACAAGACATTTTGGTTTGTACAAAAGAGAAAACCAAGGGTTTGATAGTAAAATTATATATGAATGATCCCTGTTAACTTACTTTTATTTCTGCAGTGCTCATTGTTGATGTCAAGCGTTTTAGACACTATAATGAAAGCAACTTTTGGTACTTTTGGCCATAGTACTTGTCTTTTTTTCATTTCAAGTTCAATTAACCAGAATCAAAACAGTCAGTAGATTAATGAGTCTTCTGTACACTTGTTTAAACCTTAATTTCCTCAAATTGACAATGAGGACCAGGAAATAAAGTGTTTACTGTGATTGTAAAGGGAGAAAGATCAAGAGGCACTTTCCCTTCATTGCCATTATTCATGAACCCAGTCACACATAAACATTTAAGTAACTGTGTATGTTATGTAATTTGTTTATTTGATGTCAATGTTTGTATAATTAATGATGTAAGAAAAACTGCTTTCAACCAGGCCTTCTTTTCAGGATAACTCATCCCCCCAGTTTGTCTTTTATTTCTCCTGTTGTTCCCGAGGGATGTCGCTTACTTCTGCCTCAGGCTCCACACTTCTTCAAGGTAGACAGCTCATCATGTTGAGTGACAAACGCTGGGCCTGAAACTTGACCATCTGAGGAGGAGGAGGGCAAGACTAAATATACCTCCTTCAGCAAAGTGAAAAGTTGCGAATCGCACATTGAGGAGAACTCTGCTGGCACACAACCGTGGCTTTTAGCCAGCTTATCATTTGTATGAAACGCTCAAAAATAACAGCTGAGGGGAATAAAGACATGAAGTCTGCTGCTTAAACTCGTACAACACCACACACTTATTTGCATTTCCATCTTTTTGACCGGCATGTGTAATTGTTGTATCCCAGAAGAGGTTGCAAACCACATAAACACATGAACCAAGATTTTCGCTGGGAAGTTACAAATGAGCCAATTAGTGTTCTTAGCGGGTTGAACTCTTACATTATCTAAAGGTTTGTTTAAAGGAGGAAAAAGAAGCGTATTTTTTTCTGTGAAGCCAAATCAAAAATACCACTCTGCCCGCTGAGGTCAATGCCTCATTAAAACTCCTCATCCTTCCTATTTCTTTTTTTTAAAACTCTTTGCGTTGCAGCATGTCCTCGCCTTCTCTCGCAAACCAGCTACCTCGCCTGCAGCACTGTGTTCCCTCCTTCCTCGAGTCTTGCGTGACAATTAGAGAGAACAGTTGGCCCTTCCTGCCTCTCGGAGCAGCTCTGCCCATACATATGTTGAGGCTCCGCACACCATCTCTGCACCGTTCAACAGTGAACAATAATTCTAGGTTGATAGAAAATTTTATACACCCTCTCTGTTGTTTTGTGCGCTCTGATTTCTAATTGGGGTGGATGGGAGCAAGAGTTGAGCGAGCAGAGGGTGGTTGAACAGAGAGAATGAGAAAACTTAGAAAGTAAAGACAGAAGCGAGAGAGAGTATCGATGAGACGACAGAAAAAAAAAAAGAGTGAAGAGAGACTGATGAAAGGATTGAGGGTGATCTCATCGTTGAGTATCTTTAGGCTTTCCTTTGGGCGCTGAAAGCTTCAAGTCATGTTTGATCTCTCTCTCTCTCTCTCTCTCTCTCTCTCTCTCTCTCTCTCTCTCTCTCCCGCTCCCTCTAATACATGCACACACGTTTTGCTGTCAAACAGCTCTGGCTAGCTTTGAACAGCTTCCAATGCCTGAGGTCAAAGAGCAAACTTCAAACAGAAAATATAATCGTCCTCTTCTGTTGTGAACGCCCCACTGTGATGCATGTAAACACACAACATGAGCACACATCCAAGAGTTTTAATTGTGTTTCAGTTGAGCGTCTGTGTGTGCACTTCTTTTAATTCACAGAATAACAAACAGGTGCACCATCATAAAAATATCTGAACACGGCCTACAAAGAAATCATTTCACTTTGTAGTTCATGCCCTCTCTTGCAATGAGTTGGACAAGAAGACTGACAAAAAACTCTGGCATCTGTGCTACAGATTTAAGGTAACAGCTGGCCTACACAGCTTACAGCAAAGACTGAAAACTGGGGAGCATAGTTTGGTCTGAAGGTAACAAATCTGCTCTTAAATACCTCCAGACTGAGTCTGAGAGCTAAGACATAGCAGACGTAGCATTTTCCTGTTTTTACAGGCGCTCCAGCTAAAAAGCTAATAGTTGTAGCTCCATGTTTGCTCCATGTTGGACAAGTTACTAGCAAAATGGAGTGAGTTAAAGTACCAGTTATTTTACATTGAACACAGCTTTGCTACAGGCATCAGGAAAAAAACATACATATGCAACAATATATCATTGACCTGTAATAGTTAATACAATGAACCATTTTACCAATTTCTATTTAGGCTTTTAGGACAGAGAGCATAAAAAATCCAGAGAGTGCATATAATAAAGGTGCACCAATAGATTTAACTTTTTCAGGTTGCAGGAGATGGCCAAACAACATGGGTGTACAGCTCATAATGATGAGTAAAGAGAATTGTATTTTACCATGAGTTACCCCGGGATTTGCACCCATAGACTGTATATAGAATAGACACCCTCTGCCTTTTCGCTGGGTGAAGCCACCCCGAGAACAGAACACAGGTGATGGGCTGCAGCATAGGTCATAAATTTCGCCTCCACCAGCAAAGCTTATGGAGCTGTGGACAAACTTTCAAAATTTATTACACAGAATCTAAATTTTCTCCCCCTGCTTGTGATGTTGACATGTAGTTACTGTAAGACTGGTTTGTGTTCAAGTCCTTTTTTTTTTGTACAGCTCCATTTTTAAAAGTTATTAGGGGGTTCACGTTTTCTATGATTGACACTGATACAGCCTATGGGTGTACGAAGATTGCATAGCTCACCCGGGGGGTACGCTGTTTGAGCCGAGCGTCATCACAGTGACTCTTGGCGACTCTCCCGCCGAATGCGTACAATGCTACTGCGCAAGTGGTGGAGTGCGTACAACGCTACTGCGCAATATCGGTTTCAGGCAATAAGGAAAAATTGTGGAAATCCTGAGAGCAGTTTGGCTTCAAATCCATATACTGGAGGAAGGTGGAACCAAGTTGTCCATAGTATATACAGTCTTTGTTTGCACCCTTATTGCCTGCTATGTGACAAGATAACCTCCAGCAACACAACAAAAGAAGTCTGCTGCATCAAGCTATTTTCAATTAGTCAAACTGAGCTAGTTTAGGACTGCTTACCCAGAGGATGGTGGTTAAAATCTGTGATGTCCTCCACAGAAGTCCTAATTCCAAATACATTTTATGTTTCAACTCATATCTTCAGGTGCTCTCTCCTGAATTAATTGACCAAGTAACAGGTAAAACATCTGGGGAGATATATTTGGCAGCAGCATTAAGGAACTGATGGGATGACACCATCATACAGGAGTAGAAAGCTTGATTCCAGAGTGCAGAAGATCACCTGTCTGCTACTTCACTTTGATAAGAGAAAGAACAGCCTTCACAGGCGCTACAGAAGTGTTTGTGGTGCACTTAATTCACCGTGGGAACAAGAGAGAGGTGATGATTTTTCAATCTATCTCTGAGCAGGAATTTCACTTAGCACATTTTCTGGAGGAGTCTTTTGATCACCGTTGACTGAATTGATTTTCTACATAACAAGCAAGACCAAATGAAACATGACTTTGCATCATGGTCACAATTTAAAGTCACCGCTCTGAGCACGCTGAAGCAGCTGTGGAACATACACGAGGAATAACTTGCTTGCTCAGGCAGATTCTGAACATAGGAAGCTCTGGGATCAATTGTTTCCGCTCTCCAGTTTCCTCGCATGGTTTTCTCTTTGCTCCATTAATCTGAATCAATTGAGAAACAGGCCTATAGATGCAAGGTATGATTCATTATTGATGACCAGCTCTAGAGGGACCTTGTAACATAAAGTTGGAGAAAATAGGACCCCGCCTTGCTGGAAGGAGAGCATTGCTTGTGTTGCCGTAAATGGTTAATTGTTGTCCGTGTTCATGTGGAAGCTGCAGCTGCAGAGAAAGGAGACAGTGTTTGTGCAGGAGGATGTGATGAGGATGAGAGCCACAAAGAAAGCCAGCTCTGTGTTTTTTCCACTCTTTTCAGACTCTTTCTTCTCTTGTCTCTTATTATTCTGCTTGTGGCTGACATGGCGCCCTCCTGCTCACTCCTCATCATGCCATGTTCTTGGCTGGAATTAAGTAGCTCTGCTGCAAGTCTGTCACTGCTTAAGATGCAGTGAGAGAATTGATTACAATGTATGGATGCAATGCATGTACTTGTGTTAGTGTGTGTGTATCGTGAGGCTGGAAACACACACACACACCTTCAATAGATTGAGTCTTGAAGCCTAAGCATGTTTGCACAGAATTAAAGGCTCTGCTCCTGGTCAAATAGTTACTGATACATTCATATTTACCTTTTCCTGATCCAAAGAGTCATTCTTACATTCACTCTTCCTTCTGCTCTCAAAGACACAACAGTTAAAGTTCATTATAGTTTTAATATAATAACACTGACACTGGGTGATGGTGCAAAAACATTCAGATCACTTTTTCCACAGTCTGAGAAATTTCTCCATGAGACCAAAGTTTACAGCTGCTGACAGATTTATGAGTCAGTTTATAGAGAAAGATGCCAATTCTCCAGTTTGCAGTCATGTAAGAATGAGGAACCAACTTTCACGTACGAGACAGTGATGTGTATGAAAAACAAAACCAAAAACGATTCACAGTGAGGCATGGTACACCGAATCCAACTGTTTTTAGAAAGGATAAAGTAACATACATATAAAGCATTTCACCACAGTCAATTAAAGATAAAATTATTCTTTGGACAGTTTTTGAAAAGACAAAAGAAAAACAGCATCTATTTTGATAGAGGAACCCCAGTTTTACACTCAGACTCAATCTCAATCAATTAAACGAAGCATAGCGTTAGTTCTGGCAGGTTACGACGTCAAGCACTGATCCGCATTTAATGGCAAGTAGCCACCTCAACCAGCTAATGGCCTAGCTATTTCCTCCTAGCTCCTATTGGTCCTAAGCTTTTAGAGCGCCCCTATTTAAAACTGCCCTAACCCAGCCTCTCCCTCTGCTTCGACAGCCAACCAGCAACCTACCTCCACCCCAGCTCTACCCTTGTGCCGGCCAAACTGCTCCACTACCCTTGAAGCACTCCTCTTCTGGGTTCTGTTCATCGCTGCTCTAACCCCCGTTGTTTCTACCTTCATGATTCCTCATGAAGGGCGGGAAGGTGCTCTTCCTGCTGCTGGCCTCTCACGCATGCTTGTGGAGAACGGGGGGTCCCCTGAACAGATTCTTGCATGCGCTCCCTGCTATCGCCTTTTCATGATGACTCGTGAAGGGCAGGAAGGGGCTCTTCTGCCTCTGGCTTCCCCGCAAGCGCGTGGAAGGGCAGGGACCCAGAACAGAACTATGCCACCAGATTTAACTTTGCACGATAAAGTTCAATTTTGACAAAGTGATCCTGACTGAACTTAATTTATACGGCACCGATTCACGTCAAGTGTTATCCCAAGATGCTTGTTGTTGGTCTAGATAGTACTCTGTTTACAAAGGCCCAATTTAAAAATGGGATCTGATTGAACTCCATCTAGTAATCAGACCTACTCCCATCCCATCTTCAACCACATGAGTGAAACACTTGACAGCTTCTAGCAAGTTACAGAGGAGAGGAGAAACTTCCTTTAACAGGCAGAAACCTTGAGCGGAACCAGACTCATGTTAAGACAGTCATCTGTTGAGACTGAGCCGGGTTTAGGGAGGTAATAGAGGGAGATGACGAAAGAGAGAGATGGACAGAGGAGAGACTGAAGCATGCTGTTAAAGCAGCAGAAAGGCAGGCAGGCATAGCTACAAGAAAAATCTGCGATTTTTGTCCTCATGTGAATAAGATCTGTCAAATCGTTTTAAAAATGGTGCAAATATTACCAAAACAAACAAGTGAAGGAAGTGCTGGCTAAAGAAGACAGTTCAAGTAGTAGTCCTCTGCCCACTAACCATGCCAAATTAAAAGTCCTGTTAACGTCCTCCAGAACTCTGAATAAAAACTGCCACACTTTATTGAGATGTCAAGCACAGCTCCAAATGCTCCTTCAGCTTTAGTGCAGCTGCAAATGTTGCAGTTAAAAATAAAATGTGGCACTTTTTGGGACGTTTCCCTCTCTCCCTGAGTTCTCAAAAGGTGTTTTGTATTCTCTGCCTCACTGCTTTCTGCCACTTTGTTCACTCCGGCTGGCTGAGAGCCATGTCCTATGAATGCAGCTCCAGCCTGATAATCAGACTTGACACTGAGCTGATGTGAAGCTCCGTGAGGTTGAGGAGCTCTTACAGTATAACTCAGGTCTAAGGAGAGTTGAAAGTTTTTTTTACCTTTCATTTCCTTTCAAACTGCTCTCTGGAGGATTAGATTCACCCTGCTGTGTCATTTCTCTTTTCACCCCGGCACCTGTTCCCCAAACTAACAAGCAGCAACCTATGCAGGTTGACTCCAAATGAGCAGAGCTGTTCAAGCTACAACTCTGCTTTCAAAAGGTGAGAGGAACTTCCGCTTCTTGGAAATTTATGAATAAAAAATAAACATAGTTTTAAGAAAGGTTGTATGTTCTTTGGGTATGATAGTCAAGACTAGGGCTGAAACGATTACTCGAGTAACTCGAGTAACTCGATTAATAAAATTCCTCGAGGCAAATTATATGCCTCGAGGAATCGTTTAAATCCGGAACCATGTGCAGCGCACGGTGTTTGACACGGACGGTTATTTCTGTTGCGCAGCAGCGTGCTCTTTCCGCTCCTTCCGCTGCCGCGCGTTTCATACACAGACATAATAAAAGATAGACCCCGCATCGGCCACTACCACGAATGGGCGCTGTCGAGAAATGCGGCCGCCATCTTGGTCCGGTCATCCGCCTCACTCTGCACCGCTGTTTAACCGGCGGAATGAAGTCTGAGCGCATTAAATGAATCATAGTTCGCTCAATACTACGGGTCTATCCTTTTATTATGTCTATGGTTTCATAGACATAATAAAAGGGTAGACCCCGCTGGGGGCGCTGCGCAGCGAGAAATGCGGCCGCCATCTTGGTTAGGTCAAGCTTCCCATACGCTCCGGTCAATCATATTCATTCATTCAGCGATGCCGGAGCACTGTGCGGCGTATTCCTGTGCCAACAGGCGGACAGCAGAGAACAGGGCTCAAGAAATAACTTTTCACAGTTATGATTAAACGTTTTTTAAACATTGCACTTGACTGTAGAGTCATTTGTAGGCCAAAGAGGAAGACTATCGGTCAACTCCAAAAAGGAAACAGCATTTGCGAACAGCTAGCTTATTCACAATAATAGCAACTTTGGTCGATTATCAACAGATTTGCATTAGATTGAAAAACTTTTGTTTGAGAGAGGTTCTAAGAAACGTTAAGAAATAAAATAGAAAGAAAAAGGAAGAAAGTGAGCTCTGTTTTATTATCTGTTTTATTAAAGATTTCTTTGTGGTGATCTCCTGTTTCATTTTGAAGATTTCCTAAGGACAAAAACTTGAGGAAGAAGTGGGAGATTGCTGTTAGAGGGAGAAATTCGCAGCAAGTGATTCCTCTGTGCTGTGTAGCCAACAAGCAAATTGATATGTAGTTTAGATGCTGTCCTGTCATGCTGTTCTTGTGTTTAAATCTTTTTGATATGTAGGCTATATATTTGTGTGTATTTTCCAGTCATTAAAATAGTGCTTCTATATGACATTATTTGTGTGTGTCTACAAATGGATAAATAAAATTATACTATATAAAAAATTATAATCAAATCAATATATATTGAAGTTGCCTATTAATACCGCCAGTTATTAATAATTATTGAGACATAGCAGGAACCTAGCTCTAAACCTAAATATATCCTTGATTAATTGTTATACTATAATACAGCCACTGCTGCCATGTTCTAAAATATCATTTTATTCATTCTGAGTATTTGAAAACGCCAAAAAAAAATATGGCCTCTATCATGCCTCTTTGAATGGCGTTTGCAGAGAAGAAAATTACGTAGTATTGAGCGAACTATGATTCATTAATGCGCTCAGACTTCATTCCGCCGGTTAAACAGCGGTGCAGAGTGAGGCGGATGACCGGACCAAGATGGCGGCCGCATTTCTCGACAGCGCCCATTCGTGGTAGCGGCCGATGCGGGGTCTATCTTTTATTATGTCTATGGCGCGTTTGGTTCAATCATGGAGGGAAACGAGGACAGACAGAGAGAGGAAGAAAGAGATGACACGCAGAGGAAACGGCAGAAAGTGTCTAAAGTGTGGGACCATTACACACTGAAAAGGAAAGAAAATGCCGTGCAGTGCGTTCACTGTAAGGCGGAGTTGGCGTTTCACAACAGCACGTCGTCAATGCTGCAGCACCTTAAAAGAAAACACCCGGTCCATGCATTAAGTCCGCTCTGAGGCAAACGTGATTCAATGCAAAGTATTACAGTGAGAGCAAAACATTTCTTATCCGATTACTCGATTAATCGACAGATTAATCGATAGAGTACTCGATTACTAAAATAATCGATAGCTGCAGCCCTAGTCAAGACTGTAAGATAAATCCAGACTTATTTTAGTTAAAGCTTCTGTAAGGAGTGTTAAAGGGATATTTCGGCGTAAAATTAAGTTAGGGTCAAACACACCATAACACAGAATAAGACACCCCGTCGAGAGATGAGTGTTGCCGACAGATTGCTTCACTAGTTATACCAACTTTTGTAACGACCGCATAATAGCAATACACAGTGGTCCATGGAGCCACATGCTTAACAAAAACGCCACTCTATAGCCACAAATCATGCTCAGAACAGAACTTACCTTCATCAACAGTACATATAGGGTCCCAGCCATCGTACTAGCCATCAAACATCTTTTTAGCTTTGCCTGATTAGCAAAGAGACTAAACACAACTCATCCACTCTCTTCCAGCAGCCGCTTGTTTGTAGGGAGACCTCAGCGAGTCCATCGACTGCAGCAGGGGTGATGCAGCTCAAGGAAGAACATTCATGATTATTACTTTATCATTTATCATCATTTATCTTTATCATTATATACCATGTTAATCATTTTGCACTGCAGATGCGGTAGTTCCTCTGCCTAAGCGTCTGCAGCGTCAGTCTGATTACATTTCCATAAAAAAATGATCATATATGTTCTTCTTTGATCTGCGTACCCCTGCTGTAGTTGATGGACTCGCCCAAGGTCTCCGTATAAACAAGCAGCTATTGGAAGAGAGTAGGTGAGTTGTGTTTAGTCTCTTTGCTACAGAAATTAGGCAAAGCTAAAAAGATGTTTGGTGGCTAGTACTATGGCTGGGACCCTATATGTACTGTTGATGAAGTTAGATGCTGTTCTGAGCATCATTTGTGGCTATAGAGTGGCTTTTTGGTTGAGTGCGTGGCTACTGAGACCACTGTGTATTACTATCCTGCGGTCGTTGCTAAAATTGGTATAACTAGAGAAGCAAGCGGTCAGCAATATTCATCTCTCAACAGGGTGTCTAACTTGGTGTTACAGTGTGTTTGACCCTAGCTTAATTTTGAGCTGGAATATCCCTTTATGGTGCTAATAAATGAACAATGAACGAGTTCGTTTTAGCATGGTTATGTAAAACATTGGTTCTTCAATCCAGCAGAGGGCACTGTCATCATAACCTGACCATTGCATGGCACTCTTAACCTCAGGAAATGTATACAGTGATGATTCTGTGCAAAAATGGAGGACATGTGCCGCAATCAAAGATGTAGTGAGTCAATAGTTGTGACACCCAAACTTTCTTGTGAAAGTTTTTAAGGTTCTACACCACAGATAGAAATATAAAAGAGAAAGATAGGACTGCAAGTCAACTTTGCACAAAGCAGCTGCCTTACTCTACAGCAAAAGCAATCTGTTGGCCCGCCTGTGTGCCGGCAGATCATCCAACGCAGTGGAGCATGCATGGAGTTAGCATTAGCGTATGATATATGTACTAATTTTTTGAAAAAGTAGCAGCCCTAATGTATGCCAGTGCCAAAGCTACAACCAGCTAGCAAGTGATGTCAATTGAACATTTGAAGTTTTCTGTTTCTTTGCAGCTAGTCAGTTCACTCAAAGTCTTGATTTACCGTAGTTTAGAAATATGTCAGAGAGCATATTTGACAAAACCTTTTACTGTTTTGATCAACTCTAAATCATCACAGATGAATGTGCAGTGCAAAGCCAAGTGAATGGATGTGTGCAGGACTTCCAGAGCACCTATTACCACAGGCACAGTTAAAGGGCTGTTGTAAAATTCTTATGTGTTTGTGTGCTCATCATATTTTTATATGGAGTCAAAGACATAAAATATAAATTTAGGGGTGAAAGAAGGCGAATTTTATTTTGTTACATGGAGTAAGAATCATTCCTCTCTAGCACAGCTTCACTCTGTGTGTAATGCACTTTCCCTATAGCTCTAAATCAGCAGGGACAGCACAGCAGCAGCAGCAGCAGCAGTGTTGTTGGAGAGTCTAGGCCAGGTTATCCAGCTATGGTATCACACAGGTAAAAGGGCTGCCTGTGTAACAAGAGTGCAACAAGTTGCAACTGTTAACTGTTGCCTGTAAAATGGTAAATGTGCTGTTTTTGTGCAAGACTCACTCATTTATGTCACATCCACACCACATTCAGCCACTAATGGCAAGGACTGCTTAACTCATCCCGTTTACACACTGCAGCTGGAGCCACCAGAGGCAGTTTGGGTCTTGAATCAGGACACTTCATCATGCGGGACCAGGAGCTGAATGAACTTTTAGGATTGACTCTACTACCGAGCTACAGCTGCCCCAACCTCAATTTGATTTTGACTAAAAACCCCAAACGTAAAGACCAAAATGAGTCTGAAATATTTTGAGTTTTCATCAGCTAATACAGACTAGACCATGACTAATGCTAAGAAGAATTTTGGACTTCTTCTGATATAGCTGCCAAATGTATCTATAACATCGTCACCCCCACTGTGAAGATGCTGAAGGTGACAGTACTCACTAAGTGCTGCTGATGATGTGGTTTCTGTTTCTGATGACTCACCCACTTTTTACCACTGTGGGTGTGTATCACCGTCAAACAGAAACACACCGGATGTGTTGTAGACAGGCAGTTTTATAGCGATAAAACACCTGTTTTTATTCTATGCATAGTGTCGGGAGAAATGATTGGGAAAAAAAGGCAACAGACTGATAAGGCAGATGACAAAATGACAGAGCAGTTATTGTCACAGTGAGTTAGACTGCAGGCCACATAATCCATTTCACTGGTGACAGACAGATCAAATGAGCGAGAGCAAACAGGGTGGGGTGAGTAATCAGTCTAATACTCACCGGCTGGGGGCAAACGCTCCTCTTTGGGCCCCTTTGCAGTGATGGAGGGACTTAATAAGGCAAAAGTGTCACCATCTCCACCTCCTGTTAGCACTCTCATCACCATCACTCCTTCTTCATCACCATTTCTCCTGCTGTCATGGAGACTAATTGCCGTCATACCTCTGGCAGCGAAAGCGTTGTTACATTCCCTCATGATCCAGAAACCCTGGGGCAGGAAGGGTAAAAAATGACCACTCAACATACATTACAACATGCTGACATGCTTGGAGGGGATGCTCTGATTAACAACGAGGGCAGCTGATTCTCACACACCAGGCTGCACAGATTATACAGAGAAATGTACAAACACCACTGGCAAAACACAACAGCACGCAACACAGCCGCTTGCCAACTTCATTAGCATAATATGCAGACAGAAATGTACAGACATCTCACACTGTAGGTCCGGAGCAAAACAAGATCAAACTATAATTAAATCTGTTATAAATACACAAGCTGAGGATACAAACTGATGAAGATGCTACAAGGGACACTAAAACTACCACAGGAGCTAGCACCAAAGCTAGGCTACAGTCTTCTGCAGGGGGGCTGATTCTAGTGTGCAATCAAGCTAATTTGGAAAGACCCAATTATTCATCTCGCTGTTGTAGTTTTTGCCTTGTTGTTGTGTATCACAAAGTATTTTCTGCATTTTTGCCCTTGTGCTGCTTCCCCCTGTGTGTGTATTGTTGTTCCTGTGGTCCTTGTGTTTCACTGTTTTCGCTTAGTTCACCTGTCAGTCTCTCTTGTGATTGTGTGCCCTCATTGTCTGCACCTGTGCCTTGTTGCCTCACCTGTCTATCATTGCTTGGTACTTTGTGTGCATTCATTCTCTGTGTTGCCTGAGGTGACCAGCTTTCTGAAATGAAATCTGAGGACATTTCAAGCTCAGAGATAAAAACAGAATTAAATGTGAGAGACAACATCTCAGGCCACACTGTGAAGTCATATTTCAGCAAATGTTAATGCGGGGCTTATTGAAATGAAGCTAGTAGCAGACTAGCAATGTTGGTAACATTGACATCATATATCACAATTTTAACTGATCTGCGTATGTTAGCTGTATGTACTGTTTTGTTAACCCTGGACGTGTCACTGAGAACATTACCTCTATAGATTCCAGCTGTCAGTGTCGGTATAGCAACAGATGCTATATCAGCTGTTTCAGAACCTGCGCTGCAATTTAAATAAGTCTAATTAATGGAACATTAATCCTCCGTTTCACAGGCAATGTATGTCGCCTTATGTGTGTGTGTGTGTGTGTGTGTGTGTGTGTGTGTGTGTGTGTGTGTGTGTGTGTGTGTGTGTGTGTGTGTGTGTGGGAATGTGTTCATATGGCATTTTTCTGATGCTACAGGACATATCATGAGAAAAATACATGTGAAATTGCATATCTTTATTATTTCTGCTTTCAAATCGCTGTGAATCTCTGGCAGACCCAAACCGCAGGCTCAGGTACAGTGAGATTTCCTATGTAGCAAATCCAAGCTCCGCCCCTGGAGCCCTGCTATGCGGGCCAGACTTGGAAAAGTACAGAGGATGATCGTAGAACAAGCATGTGCGTTAGCGGATTGAAACGCTCGTAAGAAAGGCAATTATAATACTAACTTTCATCACGTCCCAAGAGACATAAATATCCGATAGCTGAATAGCCCCCATGTTACCTGCCACTTCTACTACACCAGCAATGTTAGGCTGCAAGCTAGCGTCAAGAAGAGTGTGCAGATCATCACTGTCTCTGCCCACGACTCAGAGGTGATTTGATTAAGATCTACTGGAGCTCTGCAGAAGGAAATTACACAGGTATCAAGATTTTAGCTAAAAACTTCATAATCACAATTTAAAGACCACTGATAACACTTTAAGTGAAAAAAAAAACAAAAAACGATTGGAGTGGGACTTTAAGCATAAAGTGTTAAACAACATGCAAAACTGAGAAGCAAAAATTGTCAAAATTCAATGACTCGTGCAGGGAAGACAAATATAGCTGATCATGCTGCATGAGGAAAAGCACATCTGTTTTGCATCTGCAGAAACTGCAAAACAAAAAGGGCTTTCTGATAGCAAAGTTAAGCTTGATATTGATCAGAGAAGTGTACACTTTTAAATCAACATGAGTCTGAGCCATCCAAAACTGGCTAAATAGCTTGTTTGCAGTAAACTGTAGCCTAGCTCATGTAGCAGCTTCTAATTAATGGGGCAGAGCTGAGCAGCATTCATTGTTGTATATATACTTTTTTTTACATTTTACTCGTTATCGCTTTAACTCTGATTTCCTGTTGTCTAACAATGTACAGTGCTTTTCCACATCAAAAATGACCCAGGTGGAACCTGTTTAGCCAGAAAAGTGAACGTTAAGATTCACTTATTGTGCAAAGGTCAGTTATGCAATAATCTGTATTTACAAATTCAACATAAATCTGTAAGGATTTATCTGCATTTTAGTTTGACAGTGGGGCTGGAACAAGAGACCGTGCCAAAAGATCTCATTAAACTGAATACTGAGGTGATAAACTGTCTCTCAAGATCAGCACACAACATTGAATTTTCCTCAACAACCAGGAGGAGAGTGTCTTGTTTACGCTAAGGGCAAGGGCATCTCAATCAATAGCAGAGGTAGAGGATTTAAATGTAATATGCTGATCTTTGGATGCACTGCAGCTCATTTGGTACACTGACAGACCTCATAGTTACACAGAGCACCGTTAGACTCCAGTTTTCTTTCACTTTTGCACTTACAGCCACGTTCACATTCGTCTTGTTGTCTGTCTCTCTGTCAGGTTATCACTTTCCTCATACAATGAATCCTTGATAGTTGGTGTGCTGCCAAAAAGATCATACATGCATACAAGTTCTGTAGATGCATACATGTTGATTTTCAAAAACAGCACAAAGTAGAAACTTGTCACTCCCTCCAGAAGTCACTGACTAACATAGATGCTGTTTCAGTTTTTGACAGCAAATTGTCAAACCAAATTAAGTTTCATCTCTGCAAGCGCAACCATAGGTAAAAGTCTGAAGTTCTCCATGTACACACTCCCCTCAAAGTTTAGGGAAAACAGACAAACATATAAAACTGCAAGAAAAATACTGTACTTTAACTTTTTTTCTATTGTTCCTTTTGTTTTTGTTTTAAACAATGAAACCATTAGCTGTCACGTACTGAATCATTCAAGATGGAACAATGCACAGCCTTAATGGAAGAGTTGCACAACTGACTGACCACAGCCTGCACTTAATAAGATTCAGTCTGACTCCAGTTAAAGTAATGCTGATGTAAGAGGTGACCGCTGATGATCAATGCTCGGATTATGTTCCTCTAATTTTGCTAAAGATATCACTCTATCAAGATCTTGTTTTGATACCTGGGCATGAGTATACTGAGTATTTGGTTACCTGTGACGTGATGTGGGTGAGAACCTGAGATTGTGAGAAGAGTCAGAGTGGATTGAGTTCCAAAATGCTCTGCTACGGTTTCCTTTAGACAAAACTCTTTGGATCAAATAAGGACACCACATCACCTATCTACATTTGAGGAGGTGTATATCATCTCGGAGGGGGGACAGACATAATTCCAGCCAAAGATCCTAGGTTAAAAAGTACATGTAGAAACTATCTAGAGTGTGCAGCTTAAGAGCTTGACATTTTGATGTGCAAAAGTCTCATTTAAAGCACCTTCATGAATAAAAGAACTGCCTAATCTCGCTTATGTGATTTTTCATGATCTGGAATTAAGCTTTAGATCACAGAAATCTTAAATGTGATGAGCAGCTCAGGACTATGTTCCCAGATTTGCTTCTTTTTCAGCCCTGAACCCTTCAGAGTGATATATCACTTAGTGTTTTATCAGTCTGTAACTACAGAGACTTCTTCACATTTTTATCTCCTCTGTCGGTGAGAGCAGCTCCTTTTACTTGAGCCTAAGACTCCTCATGTGGAGGCTTGTTTAAAATTCAGCAGCAAAGCTTTCAGCCAAAAACTGAGGTCCAAACTAATTATTATTATTCCATTCATACAATTGTACCTGATAGAAAAGCAAGATATTAAAGCTCCTGTCATTTATTTATTAGCAAACCTGCATAGACCTACACAGTTAAAGGCAGTATCCCAATCCATCATTACACACAAAGAAGAGGAACATGCACTTCTACAGCTGACCAGACAGTTAAAACTGTATTACCAGAGTGGATGTTTTACAAGACTGTTTCAGAGCAGGACAACATAATTGCAATAAGAATGAAACATGCTGCAAGTGTTCTGACGGTGTGTATTGGAGAGGCTAGAGTGATGATGTCGTCGCTAGAGTGGACAGCTCCTCTTGGATCGACAAAACCTAGCTCGAATATATCGCTACCACGCCCACAAATTTCACTCCACAGCCAAAAAAATACATCGAAATGGAGGTATATGTGTCCTGCTTCTCACAAAAGAGGTTTCAAATCATTAAATCGTACCCTTGGCCAGCAGGTGACCCTTGCACACGCCCTAATGTAATTTTTCTCGTAAAATTTGGTACAGTGATGGCAAAACTTGCTGTCACTCTTCATCTCAAAAATCAAAGCCGTAGGACACACACAGTGGCCTGGGCAGACACCAACTGCCACAGACATCCCCCAAATTTCTCCAGCTTTCTCCATTGACTCCAATGTAAACCTGAGAGGAGGATTTTCAGAGGAAACACAAACTGGACATGCTTTTCAACTTGTCCTAGTTAAGACATTTTTGGCTTCACAAAGACAAAGAAATTATATCAACGTGTTCAGCCGGGACTTGTGGGTCTTACAAACTCGTTATCATGAAGATAGCAGCTACAGAGGAAGAGCATTAGGGCGTTGTTTAGGCATTGCTCTCTCAGCTTCAAGCCCCCTTTCTCCTGCTGTAGTGATGCATCTACCTTCACCATGGCAACCAATTAGAGCACCTGGAGACAAACAGCTGACTGAAAAGCTGCTTCTAATGGCCATATGAGACACATGAAACCAGGCTCAGTACACAGAGTACTGGGGATTACGTTTAAAACCCTTCACTAGAGTTATTTGACAAACATCGTAATCTATCCCTTCCCACAAACTTTGAGCTACAGAAACCATCCAGGGCTAAATAAATTCAGTTCATTGAGGACATTATGGGATGCATTCAGGATTTTTTTTTTTTTTAATTTTTTTCCACACTAGATTCAACTTTAATATTCATGCATTATTTAATTCTTCAAACAAATTAAAAATTATTCAAACTGATTTAAATGTTTTTGATACTTCTAATACTTTAAGATTTTTAATCGTTTTAATTTCCATGTTTTAAATCATTTAACGATTTATACATCATTTTATGCAAACAAATTCAAACTCATTTGAACTGATTCAAACCTTTCTTATACTTCAGGATTTTTAATCATTTTAATTTTCCACACACTGATTTTTTTTTAACAATTTATGCACTATTCAATGAATTCATCCAAATCATTCAAAACAATTCAAAGCTTCCTCAAAATTCAAACATTCTTATCTTTCATAGACTTTCAAAATTCAGCCATTCGCAATAGCAGTTAAGCCATAGCAATTTCAAACAGAGCAATCCCACTCGCAATTTCTTCAGAAATTGCATTTTCTAGTTACTTTTAACACTGTGATGTCCGGGCATTACAGTAAATAGGTATGAAATATTTACGCATCTTTGCTCTCAAAAAGTCTCACCTTTTTTTACCCTCAGGTGTGCATACAGTCATAAATCTTGATATGAATAAACATGAATAAAGACACCTGATACCACAGTGGCTTTGGTCACCAAGAGAAGACTGTCATTGTTGCAGTGGGCAAAAAAATCAATACAATTACAGTTTTATTTCAATTTTATACAGCAGAAATTAATGAGATGCAGAAAATCAAATGCTACAACAGGCAAGCAAGTATATAAACAATACAAAAATCACAAAACAAGGAGTGCCCCAGAACCTAATCAAAGAAGTCACTTAGTTCATTAGTCTGCGAAAGATTCCGGCTTTGGAGTATCTGTTAAGACAGGGTGTCTGGTCAGGACAGGAAATTATTTTTGGCAACATATTTTAAAGATTTCATATTAGCACAAGTTTAAATCCTCGACCTTGAGAAAGAAGATCTTTTCTAATAAAGTTCAACTTTTTTTGCACCGTGGAGTTATACCTGAAGAGGAGAGGTGTAAGTGTATAAAAGTTGAAGCAGCATAAATCTAAATTAATGACAGAAATTGACACAGTGAGCCTGCCGAGTGTCTCACCCGCCTGGTAGCCTGCAGTCTGCTGTAAAGATTCTCTTTATACTGACTGGGATTTTGAAGTCTGCAGGGAACCTTGTTGATAAGCTGTGAACCTGCTTTGAATATGAATTATTTCAGCCTGAGCAGAAAGGCATAGGTGGCTCATTTACACTGACTTAGCTTATTGGAGGATGTGTGGGTTTGAATAATTTTGCATCACATTACATCATTTTCTGTAAATCAGCCTTCACTTATCATTAGAAAGGCTGAGCTGATGATTATGTTTAGAGCCCGTCCATTGTAGCTCCAGCTGTCCAATTTTTATCAGCTTTAAACACAACAAAAGCCAAACAAATCCCCAAGAGTTTGGACTGAAGAGCAAATCCAGGACTACCTTCAAAGTGCATCCATTTTTCTAACATCTAAGGCACTGTCTGCAACATCAAAGAAATACTCATTTGTATTCAGTCGGATTCAAATCATTTTATTTTTATTTATTTTTATTTTTATTTATTTATTTTTTACCAGAGAGTGTTTTCAGACCAGTATTTTTGCTTTTGTGCCAGGTTAATTTAAAATAACCTGAGTTATTTTCCTCAAATAATAACCATCAGCAAAGTTTCACAATAAAGGTGGGGATGTTGGCATAATCGATGGACGTGTTTTCAGTACACTAAGAAATTCCGAAGGTGTTTTCCCTAAACACATAACAGGTTGTTTCATGACTACAAAGATGTGTAAAATGTAACACTCTGACTTGATTTCAGCCAAAAATGAAGCGCGTCAGGCAGAGGCTGATCACTGCTAAAATAGGGCTTTTCAATGATACATAAGGAGCTTTTTGGTCTGCAAATTTCAAAGAGCTACTAAAAAAAGTATCTCAGGCTGAGGTATGAAAAGTGAGAATGGGTTTAGATAGATCTCTTTCAACAAAAAGACATAATAATATTCAAAAAAGCTTTTGGCAAATATGGGCTCTTATTTCCCCCAAAACTGAACTGAGTTTGGTCCTTAGTTTGAAAAATCATGTAAATAGGCTCATCATCTTGTTCCTGCCATCCATCCACTTCCCATTGCACTGTTATAACTGAGAGGATTGTGCTGTATTGTTTTCATTGTATCCCACAAACAATGTCTTTCAATCTGACTGGGTGATGTGAGTTGAATGTGCTCCAGATAGGTCCTTGACTTTAGCTTGTAATGATAAATTCTGGATGGCTCAGGTGCTATGAATCAATCTGGAGAAGGACAAGAGTTTAAAACAAACAAAGACTGAAAGGGCCTGGTCTCTCTTTTTTTTCTCCAAAAGAACATGATCTAACAGATTTTCATCCCTCTTCAATCTGAAAGGAGTTCAGTCCAGGCTTTTTTTATCTTTACAAAAGCTAATGATTAACACTCATGTCTTCATCTCTCCTCCCTTCAGCAAATCTGTTATCTGGAACTGCAAGACAGGCAGGTGAGAAAATGCCAATGGCCTCCAGACAACGTATTGATCAGCAGTACAATTAAAAGTGAGCCAGAGAGGCCTTGAGTAAAAGGCTTCACACTGTCGTAAATATGAGGCAGCTGATATGAGAAAGTGTTTTTTAATATCATTCTGTGCACGCTGCCAACCTTTACCTTGATCTATTAGTATTAAACTTGTTAACAGTTAGTACATTAGCCACAGAGGATCCTGATATCAAGTGTACGCAAGATGCATGGGTTGAAACTCCAATGGCACAAATAGTAACATAAAACTTTATAAAGGTTTTCTTTTACAACAGATGTTACCCTTCATTACTTTGCTTTACTGGCAGAAAGCTCTTCGGTTTTTGCACTATTGCAAATGCATGTTCTTCTGCCTGCAGTGTATGATGCTATAGAAGTCACAGAGAAGTTGTTGATTTTGAAACTTTTACTTCTCAGTTAGACTGTATTTGATAATATTTTTGTTTCTTTTGAAGCTTGCAGACCCAAACAAATTATCTGGGCTTTGTAGGAGGAGAAATATGTACAGTATGTGCTGCAACCAAATATAATGCAAAAACAAAATTTTGAGTATGCGCTTACATCAACAATGCTTTTTTTTTTTTTTTTTTTTTATAGTTTGAGTTTGTTAAAATGAGATAACTCCAGCTGACCCCATCTGTAGTCACTGATATCTTAGCTCCTGTTCCACTGCTCCAGTAATTTCTCAACAATAGGGTTTGGCTGTTTGGGATACTTTGTGGCTATTTCAAATGTTCTTCCGTCACCCCGCTGTAGTCCGTAATGGACTGGCCCGAGGTCTCGCTACAAACAAGCGGCTGCTGGAAGAGAGTAGGTGAGTTGTGTTTAGTCTCTTTGCCAAAGAAATTAGGCAAAGCTAAAAAGATGTTTGATGGCTAGTACGATGACTGGGACCCTGTATGTACTGTTGATGAAGTTAGGTACTGTTCTGGGCATTATTTGTGGCTGTAGAGTGGCTTTTTGGTTGAGGTTTGTTTATGGCTCTTCAGACCACTGTGTATTGCTATCGTCTGGTCGTTACTAAAGTTGGTCTAACTGGAGAAGCAAGCAGTCTGCAATATCTATCTCTCGAGGGGGTGTCTAACTCGGTGTTACGGTGTGTTTGATCCTAAATTAATTTTACACCAGAATATCCCTTTAATATTGACAAATACCTCCTCCAAATTAACTCTAAAAAAGGAACTATCCCTTTAAAATGCGGAATGAGTTTGCCAATTTAGGTGTAGCCATCTTGTTAGGAATACAAAAAGAGTCTGGTTCAAACTCGAGGATTTTCTTCGGTCTACAGTGATAGTTTAACGCTAAACACCACAGGATGTTTGATTCACACCAAGAGGAAACAACAACATTATCTTAGGATCATATGAGCCCCGTTGTCTGAGAAATTAATTGAAACCGACCTGATGTAGATGCTGTCTTCCCCCATCAGCCTGCTGTTTCATCAACCTGTCCTTTCCTTTTATTCACCCCCTGTGCTCCTGCTTCACCATCCTTCCCCTGCCTCTAAAAGACGTTCCTCTATCCCATCACATGCCTTCAAGTGCTCTTTTCCATTATGCTGATTCTGCCCTTTTCCTGCTCTCTGTCCCCCCCTTTCCTCACTCTTTCTTCCATCCTGGCCACCTAGTGTTAATCTGTCTATACACACCGTCCGCTGAGAGAGCAATTAACCTGATCAAAACTCGCTGTTGCCGAGATCAAACATGTTTCAGCAGGAAGGGTGTAGAGAGAATCACACAGAGAGATGAGCTCGGGAATCAGGGGAGAGGCAGAAATGATAGTTTTGAGGTGAAGGGGAGGAGAAGTTGGACAGGACCATCTGGCAGGTCTTCAAGTGGCCATGGCTGTGAAAACATTCAAACAGTTTTTAAATAGCCGAGTGACTCATTGATCTTCTCATGCACACACCTCACACTGCGGCTCATCAGACCTCAGCACGACTGCTGCTGCGATCTCATCTCAGCCCCTCCGGCCTGTGAGGGATTAAACTCTTAATCTGCCAGACTAAGGCTTGCTATTAGTACCAACAGGGCTGCAGCTATCTTTGTTTGTTTTCTCAAAAGTGTGTTTTCATGTGTGTGTGTGCTGGCTTGTGGTTTACAGCATTGTGGTGTGTTTGCCTGTGTGTGTGAGATGGATGGTTAGCAGCTGCAGGTATTGGTGTGTGTGATATTAATAAAAAACAATGAGGCGGGGACACAGAGGGAGTGCTGGGGGTGGTAAAACACATAAATAAGTTAACTTTATCAATGTTGGAGGTGCTCCCTATCTGCCACCTGTGCAAAAATACAGACATGTGAGTGAGTGTGTGTGTGCATGTGAGACAGTGAATGAGAAAATGACAGACAGAATTAAAAAGGCATATTGCATTACTGTCTCAGTGAGGCAGATTGCCGGGTACATAATCCATTCAGCTGTGACTGAATCGTCGTCTCCTTTGTGAGGCAGAAAAAAAGCTGACGGGGAGCGAACAGCGAGCATGTGTGATCAGTCTCATGTTGCATACACTAACCAGCCCTGGGCACAAGCTGCCCTGCAGGTTAATGAATAGTGATGGAAGGATTCAATAAGCCGAACATGTATATTCACACACACACACACACACACACACACACACACACACACAGTGACCTCCACCTCTTCCGTTTCCTTCTACTCACTCACTAATGTGTTGTTTGCTCCGTTAGCAGCCATAAGGACCCCAGCAAAGTGTTCGCTTGTTTTAGTCATTCCCTCAGGCACAGGCAACTTAATGAGCTGCCTCTCAAGGACAAAGTGGATGCATAAGGCCAGAGACAGAGACAGATCTGCAAGCATGATGATACATTCCCTGTGAACTTTCACCCTGTTCAGATTTTACTTTCAGCCGTGCCGGGGCAGCAGCTTGCGTTGATCAGTTGTGGTTTTCAAAGTCAGGCCTGAACACTGAGGTGAGTTTGTTTAAAACAGCAACAAGTTCAACCAGCTGTTCAGTGTCACGCAGATTTATCACTTTCTTCCTCTTTTTCTCCTCTATCTGTGATGTTCATTGTCTCTGACTTTATTTGTCCTGGTGAACATCTGCATTGCACCATAAAAGTAAGAAAGACACAGCTGTTGTAAGTTACATGTAACTTCTGATAAAAAAGTTACTTGCTCATGTTTATTGCTAAAGATCTCAGGTATAAGCGTCCAGTGGTGGATAGTCGCAGAAAAAAATTACTTTGGTACTGTGCTTGTGTCCAAATTACTTTTATTCCACTTATGCTGTACTTCTGACCCCACTACATTCCTATGAGTGTTCGTTAAGGCTGGGACGATATGCTTTTCTCACGATTCGATTCTTGTATGATTTTTTGGATGCCGATTCGATTTAAATTGCAATTCTGCGATATTGTTGATTTTCTCAATTTTTAGTCTGCTTTTTTTACACCAGTGAAATAGTTGATGATTATGACTCTGACTACTGACTATTCCAGAACCATATTTTCCCAAAAAATACACATCACATGTAAGTCAGCTGTTAAGATTTATTCTTAAATTTAATTAAAAAAAAAGAAAGAAATCGATCTTTGAACATAAAAATCAATTTAAAATTGTAAAACAAAAAATCGCAATACTTCTGTGAATCCACTTTTTCTCCCACCCTTAGTGTTCATGTTACTTACAATTTTCTCTCTGAAGTCAGCTGATAAATGTTCCTTTTTGTTCAGATGGTAAACTGTGTTCATGTATCTCTGGATACAATTTGTCCAAGTAGTCTCCTTCGCTGAACATAGAGAAAACACCACGTAGATCAGGCAGGTGGTCATTGATGGCCACAGCGGAGGAGGACAAATTCTGCACCTGAGCACCCATGACCATATGTTAGCCCGTGTTTGAGGATTTTACCACGATGAATGATCTATGTCGCTGTAAAATTCCCCGTTCAACCTTGGCAAGCATGTTGAAGTTTTGAAATATGAAGTCACTTTGTTTGACACCTACCCCTTTTGCAGCATTGGCATTATAATGAACATATGATCTGTTTTATTGAGAATAGTCTTGTTTGTTTTTGTAGATCATGATAAGGTTTTACTCTTAATTTCAATCTGTTTCAAAACCAGTCAAAAACTCCTCACAGAAGCTTTAACTCAAGTTTTGATCTTATATTACTATTATTTTTAACTTTTTTGTGTCCATACTTTGACTAATGGTCAAAGGTGTGGGCTTTGTACAACATCACACATGTGTCTGAAAGGCACTGCTTATGTCAGCAACATACAACTTCTAGTGATGTATTTACAGAAACAAACATAAACATTTCCACAATTTTATTAATGGGTAAATATGAAAGGTGTAAAAAGACCATTTTCCCAACACATTTAAGATTTAACAGTAAACTACTCTGACCAATGATTTTTATTCAGACCTTCAGGCATCATATTTATGAATCATGATAATTTATTCTAAATCGACGTGATCTAGTTTTAATATAGTGTTGCCAACGACCTCGACCACACGTATTTACATGTGTGCCTTTAGGATACTGTCTCATTTATTTTGTCTCCCTTACATAACTATAAATATATATTTTTCCTTTTCATGAATAAAGGCGTTTTGACATCCCACTCAAACTGTCTGCAAATTTTGGACTCTTCCCTGCAGACTGAAGCGACCTTTACAGAAGGTAATTTGGGAGGTAACCGCGCCCCCTGTTGCGCGTAAAGCGATAATAAGAGAAGGAAACGTGGATGAAAGCGTCTCCTCAGTGTCCTTGAATTTCAGAATATCTTGGAGGGAAAGCGAGTCCGGACGGACACGCTGCTCATGCAATTCTGGTAAAATGTCTCCTACCTCTCTTTCACTCTTGTTTTTATCACTGCGCCTGTTCTCACCTTTACGCTTGAACTTGAACTTGGGAACTGGGAGCCTTCTATGTTGCGCACCACGACTCCCCCCCTCCCCTGCTCCTCCTCTCCCCTGCTCCTCCTGCAGCACCTCTGACTGAGCTGTAACGGGACACTTTCAGCGCACCAAACCTTAACCCGCCTCCATCACTAGTACGCTCAGACCCTGTGCGCGCCGTCCACCGGCTGGGATGATGCAGACGCCGGAGACGCATTCGCTGCCATGAGGCGGATGGGAACGCTCGTTGACAACCTGGTTTGGTGTTGACTGATCAGAGGAAAGCGAGACGACCGAGGGATTTGCACAAAAGCCGGTTTGGCAGCGTGGAGAGGAGCAAGAGGAGTCCGGACGGTAAGCTGCACCTCATAAGTTCCTCTGATGTTTGCAGATTTTCTGTCCGCAGCCGAATTTCTGTCTGAAGTTATGATTTTGTTGGGACACTTAAAGGAGCGGTGCTGCTGTATTTACAACAATTCAGAACCATTGAGGGAAAGACAGACTGTCAGATGTAATGAATGAGCTGTATATGATGAAGTAGGTGTTCTCAAAAGTTAGCAGCCAAATTGCTGCCATTTCGAAATTAATTATAGTCATGTCTGACTTTGCCCTCTAAATAACACTTGACTGAACGTGACCCATGATTAAATTTTTCTCCACAACATCATCTAAACACGATCTGGTAATGAGATCTTAATTAATCGCCCAATTAAATCAGGCGTAATTAAAGAGTCCACGCTTGATAAGGGCGCATAACAGTTCTGGCACCCCGTGCATGAGCGCGTGTGCGCGTATTGGCAAGTTGGTGAGACAGAGAGCGAGAGAGCAACTGATCCATACTAGGCACAGGTTCCTCCACCCCCTCCTGTCAAACGCAGTCTCTGTTGACTTGGCCATGAATACGATATTAGCTCTTTGAATGAACGCTGAATACGGTATGAGGTTGTCATGAAACATTAAAAAAAAAGAAAAAGTGAATTGAGTAAAGGATGTTTTCATTGATTAGTTTCTACAGTAGAACCACATTTTTATGAATCTGACATGAAAGTTTTACTGAATCCAAAAGAACTTAAAATACATTTGCGGTGAATTTATTCTGAAAAATAATTCACACACACATAACCTTCACACACACAGGGAACAATTTTTCCAACCTCCAAACCCAGGACTTTTATTTTACTGCATGTATGAGCTCATGGTATGATTGGATTTTTCTACTGTGCACCTTTCAACACCATGGAGAGTGCCTCAGCAGATGAGAACTTAGTCCCAACTGTATTACCTCCAGCCTGTGCCCACTGTTCCTGCTTGCTAGTCTTAATGACACGGGTGACTGAAAATGGACATTTACATTGCATACCAATGGCAGCATATTCGTCAGCTAGTGCTTTGTGAAGAGAGCTGTAATTCTCCTGGAGCTATTTTGGAAAATATAAACTTCCTTTTCTACATGACAGTAGCCTACCAGATGTTATACAGCAACTCAGTTAGTTTTGCTGCTTTTGAAGGGAGTTCTCAAGTCATAAGCAGGAAAGTGTTTGTGTTTATGTGAGGACTGACATGACAGGTTGAAGCTCATATTGAGAAAGAAAAGATGTCATAGCTGAAAATAAAGTTGATGCTACTTCTGCATGAGAAAAAGAAAGGATGCCAGAATGTAGCTTTAACATATTGCAGCTTAGCCAATATATCAGCATCAACAGAGCAAGAGCTCCAAGCTGGTTCGGACAGGCAACATGAATCTTTGCCACTATCCCAAATCAATTCCCCGTATTTGCATTTTATCTGAACTGCAAGTTGTCCTGTGTATGGCCATGCTATGCCATGATGCCATGAATGTTGCAAATAACAGTTCAGAGCATAAATGTTAGTTGCCTTACTTAAAAAAAAAAAAACTACAAAGAAAAAATGACTAAATGTGTTGAATTAACATCCACCCAGAAGTTGATTTCATGGGCTTTCTTAAAATGTCATCAGACATGTCAAAACATGCACACTTTTAGCCCTGAATCAAATAAGTCATACAATGTTGTGAAAACTGTGAGAGGGGGCCACTCATGGTCTTTTCTTGTTAACACAGCGTGTCATCAAACTCTCGGCTAAAAAAAAAAGAAGAAGAACTCTCTGGGCTTCCTGAGACATCCTCTCCTCCCTGTCTGTCTCCAGTGTCCAGTGGAGAATCAGAGGGGGGTTGAGCAAAGCGGGGAACACCAGTGTTGTGATAAAATCAGCTCCTTCCATTAACTTTCCTCCAAGGAAAAAAACAACCACATCCACAGGGAACTCAAATCGATTAATAAATAGTTTATCACACGCTCCTCCCTCTGTGAGGTGGAAATGAAACCCCAGCATGGTGACAGAAGTGATTTATTAGTTCCTCCAGTACAGGATGGGACCCTCCTGGATTTGAATTAGTGACGCATGTTGGTTCAGCCCAATGATTCAAACTGTCTGAGCTGTCCTGTCACACATACAATAAGCCTGTGGTGTCTGAAGAGACTGTAATGAAAGTATGGTTTTACAAAGACCGTGGTCAGCAAAATACGAAGTGCAACTGTTCCTCTGACATCAGGTTTGTGAGTCAGTGCTAATCACAGAGACTAATGTACCATTAGTGTGCAGAGAAACCTGTGCGTGTTAAAGGACGTGCTTACTAAGTCTTGGTTTGCCCTTGGAGAGTCTGGTTTACCTGAGGAACAGTGCCAGGTGTAGACATCTATCACAGCTTTCTATTTACAACAAAAGCTGGCAGGAGAAAACTGTGGGGCAGCCACCCAAATGTAAGACAGCTTTATTGTTGGTCGCTGCATAAGAGGAGCAGCAGAACAATGAGTCTCAGAGGAAGATTCCTGCTGTTTCAGTCTGAGCCATAGTCTTTCATCATTTGCCACCAAACCATTCAATATCAGTATGTGTTCCCACCTTCACCGTCTACAGAGTGGCATTTATCTCTAAAGGTTGTGGAGCCGGGTGATTGTGCTCCTATCTGTCCCTGGTAAAATGAGTACCCTTTTCACAGCACACAGTTTGGTATGTCAGATCGGCAGAAGCGCAGGTGTTACTTATAGTGTGGCAAACTTAATTCAGCCTTTATTTAGTTGTTCCAAACACCTTTGCTTTTGTTGCAATGGAAGCCAAGAAAAAGTCGGGATGCTGACAGAGGAAAAGTTTCTGAGTTTATCCATAAGTCTGGTTGACATCCATCTGGAGTTTCGGCAATGCTGCAGTAAAATAGGTCCTTTTAGGGCCATTATGTTAGCTGGAGAAGGAAACACAAATTGGCACCACATTGTCGTAAGCAGTACAGGAGTCAGGGGGCTGAAAGTGTTGGATGGGAAATCGTCTGCAATGACAGTGGCTTCAGACCCACCAGTGAGTATTTAGAATAATAGGTCTCGCTGCTAGAATAAGCTGCCTCTGCATGTCAAGACAAAGGGACTTAATGGTGGTAATCATCAAAAATGCTCATCTGTGCAGTGCACCCTTCGCGTAGCAAAAATTTGTTGTAGAATGGATGGATTGAAACTATTTCTGGTCCATCTTATCAATCAGGCACAAATTTAAAAGCACCTTGGGACTAATACACACAAAGTATCATCACTTGGTTTTTCTATCGGTCCGCTGTGAATGTCTAAACACAACCACCCCCAGCCTCAAACTCAGTGTCGTTAGATCAAATTGCTTGACATAGGCCTGGGCAATTAGGCGAAAAAAATATATTTTGTCATATCGTCCGATCTCGATTATTATCACAATTTTTTTTTAAACTGCCAGTTTTAAAGTATCTGTACTAAAAACTAAAGAAACTAGAGATTAGTTCAACATTTTATTAACATACAAAGTAAATAACAAAGCAAATTGAATAAGATAAACTTAGAAAAATATAAAAAACATTTTAACTCAGCAATATAACAAAAGTAGATAAACACTAAATAATAGAGTGAACTAGTTTACAGTCCTGAGTGTTTTTGCCCCCTGAGGGATAATGAAGATGCCTCAAAATGTAAACATAGAGGATACAACTGATTGCTGTTTTGGTCTGGTGGCTGCACCGCTAGTTGTAGCTAAACTGTTAAGGATGACTCAGTCACGGCTGACATCTATTTTGCTGCCCTCGGCTCCGCGTTTAGCTCCACACAAGGTCATTCTGTTTACTTCTCCTGTTTACTTCTTGGGCAACTAACAAAAGTGGGCAGGAAAAGCTTGACTCATTTCCCCTATGTTTGACTGAGTAAATATGCTCACAGCTGATCACTGTGATCGAACTGAAATTTATCATGATCATTGATCACGATCATTGATCAAGCCCAGTCCTAGCTTGACATACATCCCCCTCACTCCCATAAAGGTGGTTCAAAAAAACAGAACTTACGTCCAAGATGGCAATCCACAGACTTTGTCAGACACACAGACATAGTTCCATAGTTCATATGTTTCACTGCACAGAATAAGATGTGTGATTTGTGTGTGCACCCACTGTGGACAAAGCTATACCTCTTGTCCTATACTTGTGAAAATACTTTCAAGTAGTCTTATACAAATCAATACAGTACATTGTTGTTGTTTTTGTCCCTGTTTTAAGGATGCAAAATATCAATTATTTTAAACAAATCCCCACAATAATCAAGATTTTTTTAATTGACATTACACACCATCGAGGTGACCTTTCATATTCAGAGACTAGATGTTTTCAACATGGTGGAAACAACTCAGCCTCCAGCTAAGCCCTGCCCACCCAAAAACCATGATACTGTTGATGAACACTGAAAGGACACACAGTAGATTAGATTGAGCAGGAGAGGACATTTAATTTAATAACTCAATAACATATCCCTGTAAAAATGTACTGCTGCTGTTGAAGGCTCAGATCCAGAGTGAACCAGTCTGGGCAGCAGCAGCGTCTCACTGTGCCAGGAAGTTTGAGGAAGACAGTGTAGCCAAGAAAAACATTTTGGACCCCCGTGCTACAGTGTCTGTTGCTAGGACTGCTGCCCATCCACAGCAGCCAATAACTCACTCATAGTGCGAATAGCAGCACAGACCTGACTGTTCTTTCTGCAGCTTATTCTTGAATTTCCAACAATCATACCAAGCAGAGCAGCCGCTCCGTTCTTCTTGGATGTTAGCTAGAGTGTGAAACCCTTTGCTACCAGTTCAAATCCTGCACCGACACAATGACCGCCTCATTATAGCAGGAGAGCCTCTGTGTCGGTCTACTCTGTTACTGACTGATAGGAAGTTAAAGGGGATGTAGAGCCTACAGCTCTGCAGTGTCTCTGAGCTTTGCTCTCTGATTGCCTTTTGACCCTCTCTGTATTCACATCATCTCTTCTTATTCTCTTCGCTTTCCAATTTTTGCTCTATTGTCACATCCCTGACTAAATCTCCTTCTATCCTAGTTTTGGTTTCACATTTTCCTCACCCCTTTTTCTCTCTCTCTCCTTCCCTTACAGTGCCTGCATGATGCCTCTATGTGTCTAGGTCCGTCCTAATCCTACTGCAGAGATTTAGAGGATCTTCTTCAGTCCCTGGACATCTCACTGCAACACATTTGGCCCCCCTGACTCATCCAGCTCTTCCTCTGCAGCCATCAGTCACTGATCAGTCCCTTTATTCAGGCTTTCCTGCTCCAGACTCCCTCCTCAGACTGGGATTACACACTGATCTGATAGTGAAACCCGATACGCCTCATGAGCCTATTGTGGATGTCTGACAGCAATGTCAAAACTCACTCAACAGGTTTACTGTCACTTTCATTCTTCTTTCTGGGTTTGTTGCGGGGTTAGTAGGAACCTGAAGCCATAGCTCCTCTGTTGCTGAGAAGAAAACTCCTATCTATGAGGATTTCTGAGACCAAAACACAGAAAACTACAGCCATACTCATGCTCAGATCGTCCAAAATAGACATGGACAACTTTTCCCAAGTGGAGGTTTTAATGTAGGTTGCTTGTCAGAGAAATACTGGAGGACTGTCCAGGGACCAAAAAGGCTGAACCCAGTTCAGTTGATGCACTTTCTGTAACTTGTACCTGATCTGAGCTCCCCAAGTCTGGAGCAGCGTGATTTCTAGATGCTGCCATGCCCATCATCAGCAACGCCAACCATGACTTCAGCAATCTGTCTGTCAGCGATGACAGCAGTCTGGACCGCATCTTCACAGAGATCCCTGAGACTGAGACCGTCAAGGTATGAAACCCTTTCTTCAAAGTATTCTTATCTACAACCCAGATAAGAAAAAATTGGGAGACATATTATACAATGTTATTTATTAACAGATTTTGATGGTTTGTAAATCATGCAAACCCCAAATTTCCTAAAAACAAAAATAAAGAATCCACAGATTATGTACCAGATGTTGACTCTAAAAAGTGTTGTTTTATGAAAAATACTGCCAGTAACATGTTGTACCAAAAGTTGAGACCGGGACAATAAAAATGAAAAAGGGATGTGATGCTATAATAAAAAAAAAAAAGAAAGAAAGAAAGAAAAAAGAAAACATCTGGAGGAACACCTCTCAACTAATTGGGTAAGTTTGCAACAGGCTAGAACCATGACTAGATATAAAAAGAGGCTGAGAGACTATGAAGCAAACCGTCAAAATAAAGTTAAAATTACATTTCAAAGACTTTAAAGACTTCATTTAAGATAAATAATATTTAAAATTTAAACAAATGTGGAGGAATTTCTGTAAAAAGGGAAGAGGTCAAAGACCAATACCCTAATATTTAACCTCATATGTGATTCTGCATTAACAACAGACACAACTCTAGTGGAAATCATTGAAAACCATTGGCTGTGAACAGTTTGTTATAACTGTGCCATGCAAAGAGGGAACCATATTTAAACATGATTCAGACGCACAGGAAACTAAAATGGACTGAAAAAAAAAATGAAAACCATCACTTAACTGATCGGTGAAGGCTCCATTAATGCTGAAGAATATCTACAGGTTTAGGAGCAACATCTGCTGCCATCCAGACAAAGACTTTTTCAGGGAAGATCTTCATATTTCAACAAGACAATGACAAACCACATTCTGACAACAGGGATTACAACGGCATGGCTCTGTAGTAGAAGAGTCCTGCTGAGAAACTGGTCTGCCTGCAATCATGACTTGTCACCCATTAAAAACATTTGGTGATCGATTAACCAAAAAATTTAAAGAGACCCTGAAACTGTTGAGCAGATAAGACAAGAATGAGACATATGTAACTTTAAAAACTCAAGAAACTGACCTCCTCAGTTCTTAAACATGAACAAAGTTGTGTTAAAGTTACTAAAAGGTTATTTAGTTTCAATATTTCACATCTTGTCTTAACACTCTTTTCAATTCATAATTGCATTTGCAAACCACCAACTTCTGCTTTCATCAACATTTTGGAATTAGTGTTGTGTTATGTATGTCACGAAGTCAAGGACATGTCTTGCATTTACACATTGTCCAAATATAATACAACTCTTCCATTGACCTTTCTATTGTATATTCTCCAGGGTGTGTACTACAAGAGGGCTCAGTTCATCCGTCGGCCAGAGGACCTGCTGTCCATCGACCACGCCCTGCTAGCGTTGATCAATGTTGGGGGAAACCGCTACACCTTCCCCTGGAGTACCTTGGAGCAGTTCCCTCTCACACGACTTGGCCGTCTCTGTGGCTGCAGGTCACCCGAGGACATCGCCAGAGTCTGTGACGACTATGACGAAGCCCGTAAGGAGTTTTTCTTCGACCGCTCGCCATCTGCCTTCAGGGTCATTCTTAACTTCCTGGCAGCAGGTAAACTGCGCCTGCTGCGGGAGATGTGTGTCCTTTCCCTGCATGATGAGCTGACCTACTGGGGTGTGGAAATGGCGTACATGGAGCGCTGCTGCAAAAGGAAGATGTACACACGCATTGAGGAGGTGCATGAGCTGGAACGACGTGAAGAAGAGCGCAGGCAGAGAAACGCCATGCAGCGTGTACCTGTGGAGGAGACGAGGTACAGGAAGGTGATGAACTGGCTGA
This sequence comes from Xyrichtys novacula, assembly GCA_962446985.1. Taxonomy (NCBI): domain Eukaryota; kingdom Metazoa; phylum Chordata; class Actinopteri; order Labriformes; family Labridae; genus Xyrichtys; species Xyrichtys novacula. Next base: position 23,918,799 of record OY660868.1, on the reverse strand, counting down.
GAGACACGGTGGAGAATCCACAGTCTGGCTTACCGGGGAAGATCTTTGCCTGCATGTCGGTGATCATGGTTGCAGTGACTGTTGTCAGCTTGTGTATCAGCACCATGCCAGACCTCAGAGAGGAGGAGGACAGGGTGAGTGAACCAGAGAGAGTGCATGCTCTGAATGTCTGCAGCATGGGGCCAAACGAATACTGTTTCAACTTATCAAAAATACCTACACCTGAACAGAGCTGATCAGTTTAAGGTTTGAAGTTATGCCTAAAGGTATGGAGGCCCTGAAGATCAACTGCACAAATATTTCATGGCAGCAGAAAGCAAAAAAAAAAAAACACATCTTAGTTTGATAGTGATTAATCAAACCTAGAAAATTTCACAAGAGGAGGATATTTCACAAAACATGAAACAATGGCTGCTTCAAAACCGCCCATACTTTATAGTAGTACGTTCTGATTTTTCCAGAATACAGTATGCAGTACATGTAGTATATAGTCTGCACCAGTGATAGTGCATAGTGTACACGTTTGTTTTTCTACTTTTTAGGCTTTTAAATCCATTATTTACATACACATTTACATATTCAATATGACTATTCCACTTGCCACTACTGCACCTGATGGCTGGACCCTTCAGCTGTCTTGCCCATTGACAGATGTGTGTATTGTATTGTTGAGTGAATGTGTGAAATGTCTTGTCCTTTGCTGTGACCCGTGCATTGCAAACTGAATTGCCCCTTTGGGATAAATAAAGTGATCTGAATCTTAATGTGAATCAACAGGAGTACCGAACAAGTGGTTTGGAAAACAACCTATTTTATGAAATAATGAAGCGATTTTAAGAAAGTAAAATCCTAAACACTCAGCAAATCTTATGTGAACCCAGAATTACATATTGGGGCTGTTGGAGCTTGATATGTCTTTAAAAAATATAACAAAACCCAAAATTTTATAATTAGTCAATAATGTAACAAAATGCTAAGTCCAAAATGTAATAAGTTTTTGGCCAAAATGCAGCATCTTGTTAGATTGTTGACCAATTACTACATTTCGGGCTTTATTGTATTTTTTTTTTTTTAACAACATTCCAGGTTGTTGTTACATATTAGGCTTTAACAGCCTCTTCCTGGGAAATTTGAGTACAAAACAACCAAGATAGAACAGTTAACTGACTAAAAGTATGATTCACACTCTGCAGGAAGGGATTTTCTATTCAGCAAAGTACTTTCACTTAAAATACCACATTAACGTAAAGCATAGATGTTTAATAAGTTAAGTACATTCCCTTCTTTCTTGAGTCTCTTTTCATTGCATATTGGCTCTTTTTATATGTATTTTGTGAAAAAGTTTCCTGCATTTCATAATTAACTTTCTTTTGAGGAAAGGAAAAATTTCCATTCAGTTTGAATTTTATTTATATTTTCAGAGGTAGTGAAACGTCTCTGGCATTCATTGAAATATTTTTCACAGTCATGAAATATGTGTGGAGTTGACCTTCAAGGCCACCATACTTCAAAGACCCTGTCAGTCAAAGATAGTATAATCTGGGTGAGAGATGACTGCTGTCTCCTATAGCCCTCCCCCTCAATCATACAGCGACTAACTTTCCCACAGCCTAATGTGTCGAAGTGGATGTTTATTTAGCTGTGAGATAGTGCAGAATTTAATCACTCATGGTGTTTACAGTATGTCTGAATCTGTACGTGAGAAAAGGTACAAATGTGTGAGAGTCTTGCTTTATTCATATCTGATCCAGAAAGGAATTGTGAAGCTGCAAAAAGTCAGCCTTCAGTCGAGTCATATATAAAAGCCCTTGTCGTCACACTCTCTTAAATTTCCCTGTGGGCTGCTGCTGTGTGTGTGTGTCTTAGCCTTTCATGTCCTGTGATCTGTATCTTCCCATAGCAGCGTGGGATAATGAAGCCAGAGCTGCTCGCTGAGGCCTGTCCACTATCTGTCAGTAAACACAGGGGGAATAATGAAATGGGCTTACTGTATTTCACACAAAAGACACAAAAATGACAACTCTAGCATTTCAAACATACACACGTGTGTGCACTGGCAGTCACATGCACATGCAAAAATAATGAGCCCATGCACTGTAACCGATACGGCTCTCACTGAATTTTGCACCCTTTAGCTCTCCAGTATTACCTCCCTCTTAACTTAAATTGAACTGCGGCGTGTCCTCTCTTTGGTTATGATCGGTTGCCCCTAAATAAGAAATGAGATGCATGTATGTGATCTCTGTGTGCGCAGTGACTGGTTGCTGCAGCAAACTCTCTGCAGCTGTTCAACAGCTGTTGAGAAGCCTTCAGCAGCAGCACCCCTGCATTGATTATGAAATGAGCAGTCACAAGTGGCAAAACGATGGTGTGCAGGAGGGTGTGATAGTGAAGAATTCAGGAGGGGGAGGAGAGCGACAGTAGCAGAATGCTTGATGAGTTGTAAAAGCTGAAGAGAGGATTTGAAGAGCCCTGCCAGGAGTCCAGCAGTCAGTAGATAGTCATAGGAGCACAGATGGACAGGATTGGAAAGAGTTGCTAGGTCTGATTCATTGAGTGCTGTAAACCTGCAGGACTCTGTGATGGCTTTGGAGACCTTTTACAACATAGGACAGGACAGATCTAGAAGCAATAGCTTATAGGACAAAGAGCAAAAAGATGCTGCTGAGGTGATATTGTTTATCCCCTGACAGCAGTGGCAGGGTTAGCAACAAAAGAATCACAGAACAGCATTCAAGAAACAGCAGAGGTAGGGAGCAAAGTGTCCTGGAGGCAAAAAGATTGTATCTTCTGATGTATAGCCTCACAGTTTTCAGTTCTTATGGGGGGAAACTGGAAAAGGAAACTTGGCTTTTCTTCTTGCAAATCTCCCCGCACAGCTGCAGAGACTTTGGAGGTTCATGAGAGAAATCAAACCGTCCCCAGGAGTCGGTACAGTCCTCAGAGGTCTGCAAACTATCCCAAACACCCTCCACATCCAGCCTTCAAACACACACACACACACACACACACACACACACACACACACACATACACACACACACACACACACACTGCACTCTCAAACACACTTAGTAACCATTATCACATCATATCGACTCCTGGCAGCAGAGTGTTTCAGGAAAAACAAAGTTTTGTGAAACTTTATACTGCTGTGTGTCTTGGTTTGCAGGTTTTGTAGGACAAATTTATGCCGTGTGAGATTGCTGAGTGTGTGAGCGTGTGTTTGTATCACTTTTTAGAGCTCTGTGAGGACACTGAGTTATTGAAAGGATATCTTGTGTATTTTTGTGTGTCTGTTTGTACAGTTGTGTCAAACATGATCATGTCCAGTGAAGAATGAAACAGCTGAAAGTCAATCTGAGGTTAAAGTACATAGACCTATATAATACCAAAAAACGACTTTAGTAGAGTTGAAAATCAGGATTTCTTGATGAAAGGTAATAGTTAACTGCAGTAAATTGAATTTTTAAACTCCTGTAAGAAAAATTCAGTTTGAGTCAAGTTTGGCGCCCCCTATGGACATAGTAGTCTAGTAACTTTAACAAATAATCTCCTCCCATGCACCAACTTTTGAAAGTGAAATGTTTCAATTATTGTGAATATTTTATGTAGAAACTTTAGAAACAAGGCTGCTTCAGGCATAAGAAATTAGGATAAAGAAATCTTTAATGTCATTGCTGATGATCTTGTTTGCTTTCAGATGTTATAAAAAGGTAGTTTTATAAATTTCAGTCTATTTCATTCACATAAAAACTCCTTATAGAGGCTTTAACAACAAATTTAAATATTTTGCATGTCCAAACTTTTCTAAATCCATATTGACTATGTTAAGTAATTACCAGTAACTAGCAATTACCAATAACCAGTGGATTGAATCAAATGAACACAACTGTATTTATGGCCATGACTTTCAAATTTGTTGTTCAAATAATTGCGAACCTGTGATCCAAAACCAGACTCTCACGGTAGGAGACGACTTCAGTGTTTATTCTGTGAAAAACATGTTTGTTTGTTTGCACAAAAGGAAATGTGTGGGGATGCACGTGCAGAGTATCTAATCAGTTTCAATTTGGTTTACAGTTATTCTGAGGTTTTAATGACTCACTGATATCCAGTGATTCCTGGTAAATGCAACAATACTTAAACCTTTCAAGGGTTTCTCTGTTTAATTTTTGTCCTGTATGCATAAAATTATGGTCACCTATGACATGACATGCAACACCAGGAAGCTCATGGCGTCAATGAGACTCATGTCTCTCTCAGTGTTGACAGTCTGTACCCAGTTATGGAGCCCTGCAGTCAGCTTAATTGATTTAGCTTCATTGACAGGTCTGTAGGGACTCCAGTGCTCTGCAGACAGATGATGGTGCAGTTGCCTGCTGACTTCAATCCGATTAGCTACACCTGTATGCTTAGCTTGTACAAGTGCAGGGTCATTTTATTGAAATTAAATGCAATTTTTGTTTTACTTGTTAAATTTGCGACCTGAAAACACAGGGTTGGTGTTTTTTCCATAACAGCGGCAGCAAGAGAGTAGGCTCCTGTACAGCTTGCCGGAGTGGCAAAAGAGCCGTGCCACTTCAAATAAATTAATCCATTTTTGACCTCATTAGCATTGGGATTAACGCATTAATGCCAGCAGCCCTAATTAAAGGGATTTTGGGGATATTTAATCCACTCAGGAACTAAAAGTAAAGCATAAGTAACTCTGCATCAGGAAAATTTAAAACTTTGAATTCTGACAGTAATACTCTAAATTCTCTTAAAGTCAAGTCATGTCTATCTTAAGTGCTTTTTTGATTTGATATAAGAAGTATAATAAGTGAAATGAATTGATTTAGGTACCAATAACAGTTTTAAAAGACAGCTAGAGTCTCAAACCCCACATTCAAAACAGACATCCTATACACGTAAGATAACTGTTATATGACACCACCATTGATGTTTTGAGAGGATATGCAGTGAATCAAAGGGACATTCGAGTGTGTGTGTGTGTGTGTGTGTGTGTGTGTGTGTGAGATCATCCAAGCATCTCTTTGCATGTCGATGCTCCTTCTTGGAATAAAGGGGCAGCTGCCCTCAAAAGTAAACAAATCCATCTGCCGCTCTCATGTTTGTCTCCCAGCATACTCCTGGGTTTCTCGCTCTTCTCGTGTGTTTGGCGACCGAACTCCAGCCGCAGTGTTGGGCTCAGCCTGGGCTCGAGCAGCAGAACCGCTGTCATCTTTAATTCACATGGCCCTGCTGTTTGTCTCTGTCCCTGTCTGCTTTGTGCTGGAGAGGGCCAAAATTCCCTCGTCCAATCATCATTCACCCTGCTCCTCCGCCTGCCTCGGTTTGGGTCAGGAGTGTGAAAAGAAAGATAAAGTAGGAGGAAGATGGATGAAGAGGACAAATAAAGGATATGTGAGAGGAAGAGATGGGATGAGAGGTGGAGTTAAAAATATGCTGGAGGGAGTGAACCAAAAAATGAGAATGAATGACGTGAGTTTCTGTGGGGTAAAAAGAAGAGATAAACACGTTTTTCTTCTACCCTCTCTGCTGGTCTGCATGTAATGAGCCCTGCATGTCCTCAGCTGATCCCCTCTATCAAACAGCACATCACTATGAACTAAATGCTTTGGGAGGGGCCTTTATCTCACAGCTCAGTTTCAGCTCCACTGATAATAACTGCTCTATCGCTCCTCTGTCCTCTGTACAGACTCTGGAGCTCTCCTCTGTAAGAGTGCTCTTCTCTTTATGCTAAAACACACTCTTCAAATCTGGAGCCACTATTATTCCCTCAGGATGTGTACACTTGCAGCGTTTTGACGGGAAGCACAGTCTCCCCTAAAGGGTTTCAGAAATGCAAATAGATGCTTTAAACATGGATTCAAAATTAAAAGTCAAAATGCTCTCAGATTTTAAAACCTACCCGATCATTTAAGTGTCCTTAGAGTTTCAGAGCTGCTGGTATTTGAAGTTAATGAGTTTTTTTTAATTATGAACATACAGTATGTGAACACAGTATGTCACCAATTAAAATCTAAACCTATTCTTGAGAGACCCTCGGAAATCGACTGTGCCTCTGCAACATGGAACTATGTGGTAGTTATAGACGCATAAATCCATAATCTGCATTAAAAGCACAGTCTTAAACTTTTTCAATTTTTATAACTATGTCGACTGGGAATATGCACTCGGCTAAAGAAACAATGACTATGCTCAGAAATTTAGTTGCATGAGTGAATCTAAGTTTAACTTTCAAATTAAAACATTAAACTGAGGCCGTCAAAGTTAACGCATCAGTGGCATGTTAACGTATTAACTGTATTATTGTATTGACTGTTTTTAAACACATGACTAATGCTGACACATTCTGTAATCTTTATTATACATCATATTTGTCTGTAACATGGCCCCGCTGTAAATGGTGTAACTGCAGTACCAACTAATACCACTAGATCTGAGTATTTGGGGACTGTCCAGATCCAATCTTTCCATAACCAAAGTATCTATGATGATTTTACGCATTAGTTCAAGTGAATTGGTGCTTATTTCTGTTAAGAGCCAACAATGTAAAACAAAGGGTGCCATCTTTGTTTTGGTCAGAGGCTGTTCCCGGTATCAGCTGACCTGACAAGGTCTAATCAGAAGCCAGTAAAGCCTCAGCAGAACAGTGATAATAAAATTAGCAACAAAGTGGAATTTTTACTTTAGTTGTGATACACGAGGTCTGTTTTTTGTGTTGAGCTGCAATAAACAACAGAGGTGTTTATTTAACTGGTACTAGTGTACAGTTGGACTGGTATTACTGTGCCATGATACAGTCAGGTCAGTATGAGCCTCTGTTGTTACTGTGTCGGCTTGACTTGGTCATATTTTGCCCTCTGCGTATTTTTGGTGCATACAGCACTTTTGAGGTTATTCTGGAGACTTTTCCTTGACAGTAACATACTGCTAATTTTACTACTAACAATAATAATAATAAAAAAGATAATGTCAGTGCGATTGCAAAAAGCATGTGTATTTGTCTACTTCCATTAGGGCTGGGCAATAAACCAAAAATTTACAGATACCGAAATTTTCGACAATAACTGAAGTCATTTTGCCCAAATCAGTATATTCAGTGTCAAATAAATAAATAACAGTTAGTTTTGGATGTGTGTAGGAAGGCTATGGTCTCATGTCCCTTTAAGACACTGTCCTACATCAGAGATATGACTCCACCCCATCCAGTCTGTAACAAAGAGGGAAAGACAGGTGAGGAGGTGGAGGACGGTTCAAAAGTTGGAGTGGCTGTAGTGGCGGCCGAAGTCAACAAAGTTAATGTGGGAGGGGGTGAGCAGCTTGCGGAGTAGTTATTGTCCATTTATCATTATCGAGGTGAACTGCTCAATATACTGTGATATTGATTTGAGGCCATATCGCCCAGCCCTAACTCCTGTTTTTAATCAGAGCATTAAAATCTCTACAAATACCCCTCTGTCACATCTCCAATAATGTGCGATTAATTGTGAGTTAACTATGGGCTACCATGCGATTAATCGTGATCTTAAAAAGTAATCATTGGACAGCCCTAATTAAAACTACAGGGATGTGAAAAATGTCTTTTCACCGAATGAGCACTAAGATGACCACAGCTGTAGGAAGTGAAGAATCTGTGTCTGCTCTGATACTCACCATCCTCTAAGTCTTTCAGTGTTCACCTCTTTCGTGTCTTTGCTCTTCACCATAATCCGTCTCTGGTGGGTGCATGTGTCTTTGCACAGAGCAGTGGACATACAGAGTGGTCCATGAGAAGAATTTAAATTTGTACTGCTGTCCTAACCCCGCACTGACCCCGATAATCTCTGGCAGGAGAGCAGCAGGGTTTGGATGGGAGTGAGCAGAGAGTGTGCAATTTTTATCTTTCTCTGGGAGGCAGCAGGACTCAGCACACATTGATAACCTGCCCGAGTTTACATCTTGTTTCTGTCTGAATGTCAAACATCCAAGAGTCTCGTTCCATCTGCAAATCCAGCTGAATAAAACTTTTCAGGAAAGCTACTTTCCCTGCATTAATTTTCGTTGGTTTAAAGCATATACATCAGAGCGTTTCACCCTCATCGAGTGCCGCTCAGATTCATGTCTTTAATATTCTCGCTGGATGATGAAGTATTTTCAGACAGCCTCATCAGATTTGCTCTCGTTTTCTTAACTCACTTGTATTCTGGCCTGAGGAGTAACTGAAGTGGCTGTTTTAAATCCTTAATGCTATAAATTGGAGTGGGATTTGCTGTTCGATAATTACCTCCCAAAGCATCAATCACACGTGTCCGGAGAAAGAGGAGCGCCAAGAGACACGGAGGATAGCACACTGCATGACTAAGGCTTCGGATTGAGAGTTTTTACACGTTTTTCAGATCGACTCTTCACTTCTCCTCCAGCAGAGACTTGTCAATAGTCTCATTGAATGATCAAACTAGTCTAGGGAAGCGATTATGGAGAGGACACATGGCTGAGTGATTTCTTATTTCCATTAGAGGAGAAGTAAAAGAAGATGGAGTGGGGTGTAGTAGTGTGTCACGAGAAGAAAAGATAAAGTTTTCTTTGTGTTTTAGGAAAAGAATGGAGGAAATAAAAGAGTCTGAAAGACACAATGTAAGAGTGAAGGACAGAAACACTCAACCAGCTGAGAGGCCTCCTGTTTCTCCTTCTGGTCCCTTTTCTTCTCTCCCAGAGGAACTGTTGAAAGTTTAAAGACTGACTGAGATGCTGCAACATTACCTGTGCTCTGACAAGAGACAGCAGCACAAACTATCTCCAAACACATGCAGATGCATTTATGGTAGTATTAGTGGATGTATTAAAGCTAATTTAATAGAGAACAACTTCATAAATAGAGAATGATGGGCTGCCAGAAATACAAATAAGCTCAGGAGTTGCTTGCATAAGATGACTTGCTGTTAAAATGTGCAATGCAGCAAAAGTTCAGAGAGCTCATAGGTAAATAGGACTGTTCTTATTTCTTCTCTAATCATCACAAAAGTCTGAATACATGAATAACTTCTCAGCTAATGTTCTCTCTGCATCATTAGAACAAATGTAGTCCAAATGTGTATTTCTCAACAAACTGCAAAAACAACCTTGGTTGGTGTCATTTCGCATAATTACTCGAAACAGAGTTTTGTTATGTCAGTATCAAACAGAGCACGAGGAGCGACATGATTCTCATCGGCAGTCTTTTGCACATCATAAATATTCAAAGGTTCATAGTGATATGTGGAAGTGTCGGTGGATCTGCTTGACATAGTGAAGAAAAGTTTCTAAGATGGATGACCTATTCCTCTCATTACCCAACTTATAAACTAATCACCGAACTGTGTCCAATACTTGATTCTGATTGGACAAAACTGCCAAACAACCTAACCTTGAGGACATTTTCGATTCTGAAAAGGAAGAGCGACTCAAGAGACAACCGGATCACACGCATCATATCCAATCGATCCATGGAAAGGACTTCTGTTGACACTAACGGAAACACTTTTGTACTTTCCTGGGGAAGTGGTGACAGTTACAGTTGAGGTGTGAAAACAGCCTGAGGACTGACTGGACCCCTGCTATCTCGGAGAGGAAAAAGTAGAGCAACACCCTCTCCTGAAGACCCTCAGTTAATTTTTGTACCTACTCGTTGCTGAGTTAAAATCAGGATTCTGTTCAGTGAACTGGTTGTAAAGCATACCTGAACCTTGGACTGGGTGATTAGGCAAAAAAAAAAAAAATTGATCACAATATATTTTGTCGTATTGACCGATCTCGATGATTATCACTATTTTTTTTTATAACTGCGAGTTTTAAAGCAACTGGACTAAAAACTAAAGAAATTAGATTAGTTCAACATTTCATTAACAAAGTGAATAACAAAGCAAATTGAATAAGATAAACTTAAAAAATATACATAAAAAACATTTTAATTCAACAGAACAACAAATGTAGATAAATACTAAATAATACTAGTAGACAACCAAAATAGACAAATCACCCCCTCAGAGATAATGAAGATGCCTTAAAATGTAAACATTATATAATGTAAACATACATGATACAGTTGATTGCTGCTTTGGTCTGTTGGCTGCACCACTAATTGGGGCCAAGCTGTTAATTCTACTTGTGCTATCAGCAGTGACAGGCTGTGCAGACTCCGCTCGCGTTTTCATTCTTTTCGCATCATCACTCAGGAAATACATCTTCAAATGATTAAACCGATCTGTCGTGTTGCCGGTTTGTGAGGGCACTAACCGCTGACATACTTTTCACATCGGCTTAATTGCTCGACATCACTTTGGAGATACCCAAACCACCAGAGAGAGACAGTCTATACATTCAGTTTAATAAGCATTATCCCCAACTTTAAACATCTTCAGGCTCATGTCTGATTTATGTCAGATACATGCACAAATTAACCCCTCTGTCTGCATGTCTTCCTTAAGCTCGTTGATATAAACTGAATGATTACAATTGTTGAAAAGTATTTCACTATAAATGAGTATTTATGAGCCCTCAGATCACAAACCCTCTCTGTAGTATTGTACAACCATTATTATGTTAGACCATCTGTACCTGGTGTGAATGATCAGCAGAGCTGCAGTGATGGAACAGAAACGTTACAACCTTGAATATCAATGAGAGCAAATCAGTGTCTGGGTGTCTGAGTGAAATTTACATTAAACTGTAAAGGTTATCAGTTAATAATAGAATCAGGAAGCTTTAGTCATGAATGTAAAACATACCCAGGTTTTAAAGTGTTGGGGAGAAAACTTTAAAGCTGATGGCTTCGAGGTATGAGGCCCCGTATTGAGTTTCTTCCTGCTATTAAAAGATAAGGGTCAGCCACTGACTCAGATCTGCCTTTAAGACTTAAAATAATAGGTGAGGAAACTTGTGAAAGCTCATTGCAAACACAGAAGCAATTTGAATGGCTTTGTAGCCAAAGAAAAGGCGGAGCAGCTTAAGAAATCTGAATCAAATTCATTTAAACCACAACAGAACAATGATCGATGAAATGAGTCACAATGATGTTAAAATCGAACTGAATAAGTTGTCAAAATGAGATTAAATGAAACAAAATGGATGAATTCAAGTTACAGAGATAATAGCAGTTCAGTAGTTACAAGTTTCCCCTGGAGAAATAAAGAATCGAAGTGTGGCAGCAAGTACAATAAATCAAAGAAGTAACCGAGTTTCAACCTCGACTTCTAAGTGAGGGTTCATGCTCAGTTCATAGCCTGATTCAGAGTTCAGATTAGGCACAAAACATCAGGAAAATAAGAAAACTGTGGGCCACAGTGGTGGGGATCTTTGCATGGATTAATCTGCTCCTCAGATCTCAAACAGCCACAAATTAAAAACAAAGTTTGTCCTCTTATCTGGCATTTTGCTGCAATGTCCGGCTCCTCTTAGTCTTTTTGAAAAGATCAAAGTTTTGGCTCTGATTCAACCTCAGAGGCAGTTCTGCTTGTGCGTGACCATCTCCGTTAACTCAACTGTGCAGAATTGCATTATGTGGATCAACAAAGCCAGTTTCCACATTTATTATCTCTGAGGGCGAGTTGTGATTTGGTATCCAACAGTTTTTGACTGTCTGTACTTGGAAGCATGAATGAATTTCGCCTGCAGCTCCACGCAGCACAGCCAACATCCTGATCTGCAACAAAAAAGGAAACATTTGTGAATTTTGTCTCTGGGTAAAACAGTCGTAGACTTCCACGGTTTATGGTTTTATTTGAGGTAATTCATTGCCACACTTGAAATGTGAAGCACACTTATGAAAGTAACAGGAGATCCAAAGAACCAGCAGTGAGACTTTAGAGCCACTCAGTTATTGTACTTTTGTGTATGTTTCTCTGTGTGTGTGGATTATCTTTGTCTTTCTGTACACAGCTGAGCTCTGCTGAGCTGGAGGACAAAGCATGATCATCAATCATGAGCCTGTTTGAGTGTGTAACAACTGCAGGACCAAATTAAGAACCCATTCCTCATGTGTCACATTAGTTTCTTCCTCTCCTCATAATTTCAGCCTCCACTAAATGAACATGAATGGCGCATAAATTAGTGTCCAAGTGTGTAAACTCTGACAGTCAGTCATAGCGACTATAAGTCAAAGAAAGTAAACAAGAGTTTAGATATGCTGGTGGTTGGAGGGGAGAGGGAGAGGGAGATGGAGAGGGGGAGTGGGAGAAATAAAAATAAAGCAGATGCGGAAAAGAGCAGAGCGGAGTTTAGAGCCCTGGAAGCCTCTGAGGTGTTTATAATATCGCTGACGCACAGACACATACTGAGCCTGACAAAGTTGACCATACAGCAACTGCAGCTACCTGATTATTATTATGGTTATATTTAACACTTGATCCTGATTGGTCAGTACGCTATGTTCGCAGTCTCTTATTTCCAGTGTTGCGCATGAACACGATGAAATGAAAGAGTTCTTTGAATGCCTCTTTGTTATTGTGAAGTTTGAACTGAACTGCGAAACACTCATAATCAGAAACATGAACAGAGTTTACTCCAAGGACAGTGGATGACTGCTATCATCACAGAAGGAGTCTGTTTAATGGTCAACTTCTATCACTGCCCCATCCCCCCATTCTCTTCCTCGGCAGTCTTATGATACGCCTCCTCTGATGCCACCCCTTTTATTTCTCTGTGCAATAACTGCAGCATCAAGAACAGCAGCTTCAACTCAATTATATCCGATTTGGTTTCCTTGGAGAAAACATAACAAGACCGGCAATATAATGAGTATGGACATTGCATGAAATCTGCCACTATGGCTTGTGTATAGCACAGGCACAGCATGGGGCTGATGCAGCAGCCAGTGAGTCTCAAAGTAACACTATTGTTACTGTGATTGTGACTTTTTTGTGGCCACAACGATCCTTAATCTAAAATCTGATCTCCTCGACCAGACTTTTTCCACCTTGGCATCTGAAACTGTGAGTGTACTAGACCATTGTCAACAAAGGAAATATAATGTATATGTGACTATAGTGAGCAGGCTGTTGTAGACTGTTCTGTAAAGGCCTACTAAAACAACTTCTCCTTGGCTTTTAACACCCAGTAGGAGGTTGACTTTATTTTATTGATTTTATTGATTGTGTTTGTTTTTATTTGATTTCACTGTATTTTATCTCATTTTATTTTGACCTTATTTATTGTGCTTCTGTTGTGTTATTTATTGTATTTTATATCTTGCTGTGCAGCACTTTGGAAACCTTGCGTTTGCTTAAATTGTGCTATATAAATAAAACGTATTGGATTAGATTGGATGAAACCCAGTCACAGTCACTAGAACATTATACCTGAATTAAATTATGTATTGGGGGAAGGTCAGGCAACATTAGTTCTCCTCAATTAAAAAATTAACATACTGCTATTGCACCTACAACATCTTTCTCAGTCTTACAACCTCAAACTTTTCATTGTAAACACTTCTTATGCTAATGGCTGGACTCAAAGCATGAGCAGAGCATCTTCATGTACGCACATGCACTGGTAATTACTTGTGCATGCGTATGTGCTTGGTCCATGTCTGCAGGCATGTATATGCCCTGTATGTCTGTATCAGTGCGAAGCAGATTTCATGCCTATTGCTGCCTGTCTGCTCATGAGCTGTATTCCCTCTGTGTCTGATGTGCTACATGGCTGCCAAGTGGGATTATGGAAAAGAACAGCAAAGTATGAGGTGTTCATCCTGTCCGTGCCAGGATGGGGTTATAATGCACAACACAGCATTAAACCAATACAGCACAATGCAGAGAGTAAAGTGGAGCAGCTTTGATCTACACACCGATCACTGACAACATTATGACCACAGACAGGTGAATTTGAAGACAGAGATTACCTCTTTACAATGGCACCTGACAGCGTGTGAATTATGTTCAGCAGTGAGCAAAAACCCCTGTCCTTAGTGTTTATGTGTGGGAGCTGGAAAAAATGGGAGAGTGTAAAGGTGTGAGCAGCTATAAATACAGCCAAATTATGATGGCTGTGACTGGGTCAGAGCATCTCCAAAAGTGCAGCTCTTCTGTGGTGTTTCTGGTAGGGAGCCGAAAGTAGTCCAAAGAAGGAGAACTGTTGAACGAACACTGAGGCAATAAGAAGTAAAGACTCAGTATTGACTGTGGGGAGCTGAGGATGAGCTGTGAGGTCCAACAAAGAAGTTACTAGGAGTCGAACTGCTGAAAAAACTTAATGCTTGGTCTGAGTGTTTGAGTGAGGGGCTGCATTAAAATTATATCAGGTGGACTTTGATTGCAGATGAACCCTGGATGAGGAGGTGATGGCTGTATGACATGTTTCAGGTCCCAAGACTGACATTGCACCTCCTGAAATGTGGCTGTTTCATTTGCACACATTGGGACTTTTATTTATGGACATGCTAAGAGGCTGTGCAAAAATATCAAAACAAATTCTTTGGCAAAACCACCACCAACAACAAATTAAACCCTCTAGGTCAAAATAGAAACAGGCATTAAAAATAACGTGCCAGAAATGTAGTCAATAGCACCACTGTCCCAATCTTCAGAAATAAACTTTCATAAGTCTCAGCAGTTTTGTGATTTTTTTCATTTATAAAACTAATTTTTATGCATGTGAACAGAATTACACCTAAAATAATCTGTACATGTGTAAATAAGCAAAGTAGTGGAATCAGATCCAGAAGTGTAGAGAAGTTTGGTGCAAATCAGGACATCGAATGGTTTTGAAAGAAAGCTAACTCTGTTCCATGTTGGATAATAAGAAGGCGAGGTTCATCTGGAGGCCATTAGTTCCATTAATGGTCTCATAACCAGTTTAAAAAAACACCTTCTGTTTTGGAAGACTGTTCGTTATAAGACTGTTACATAAAGGTGAATTGTGCAACAAAGCTGATAAGCCTCCTCTTTGGACTCTTTGGCACAACATGGTCTTGTCGTCAGCAGTGCCAATTTGTTCATCCATGTTGACCAAAGTCTGGCCAGATTTGGTTTAACCAGCAAGTAAACAGCAGACACATTCTCAACAGACAATCTGGCAGTACATTCTGGCAGTAGGACTTAACGATTTTGGAGAATAATCTAATTGCAATTTTTTTTTTCTCAATATTGTGATTGCCGTTTGTAATGCAATTATTTTTTCAAGGCCCTCTTCTAATGTATTTTTCAATAAACACAAAGAACAAATCAATCTGTATTACAGTAAACAATATCAGATTTATTAAACATAAATTGTTCTTTCTGGCGATAATAGTTTCATACAAACACACACAGGTTCTCTCTCTGCGCACACACTATTGCGTACACACATGCACACGTCATCATGTACGTCATGATATTCATCTACATACTGATGGCGAGATGTAATTGTTGCCCAAAACACCGGAGTCAGGTCTATTCATTCAGCTGTGCTGCCGTCACTGTATTGGATGTGTTTTCCGTCGTTATGCCAACGTGGTTTGAAGTTAAAGTGCTGGTCACTGGTGTTTTAGCCATTCAACTATCTTACATGGCTTTGTTGTGTTTTTTAAAGTGTTGATAAAGGTTCTTAGTTTTACCTCCTGATGTAGCAACAGTGGCATGGCAGGTTCTGCACATGTTGCCAAGGAACATCTTTTTTGCCAAAATAAATCCACACAACTGCTCCTCTGTGGTACTAAACTTTCTGCAGTGTCAGCTTCTGTAGTGGAATTAGGCCATTGTGCAACAGAGTCCTGTGTTGACTTCTCTCTACACCTGCTCTGCTTCACTAGCAAGTCATGTGACCAGATCACGTGACCAGTCAAGATCGCAGCCTTCAGAGTTAGAAAATTGCATTTTATCATACCACAAAGTAATCGCAAATGCCAGTAATCATTCAGTCCTAACTCTGGCACTAATTAAGGATGAGGAGCAGCTGTGGAGGTAGCAGATTTGGGGTGTTTAATAATGAGCCATACGATGCATCACAGAGCAGCAGACTGAGGATGATATGTAAGCAAAGACAGGAAGCGCTAAAGGAACGAGAAAAATCTGAAGGTAGAGGGGTTTGAAGGAAAGAGGACATGGCATCACAAACAAACACACCAGTTTTTCCCTCTCAAGTCATGCACACAGAGGTTGTCCTTTTTGCCCTTTCTGATCCCACAACACATCAAAATGCACCTCAGACTTCTTCAGACTGCAGCTTCACCCTATAACTGAGGTCAAACACAACCTTTGCAACTCACATCTCTTCATGCAGCCTGCAGAGCCTGACAGACTTATTGGTTTGTGTGTGTGCGCATGTCTGTCTTTGTGTGTGTTCTGACTTTATGATGTGCTTATTGATGCAAAATAAATAAATAAAAATAAAGAGGAACTTTCAGTGTACTGCAATAGATTTAAAAACTAAAATAAGATGAATAGATAATTATCACTTATGTGTTATGCTGATTTAAGCATATAGCTCCTTTGCTTTGATACTTGAGTCTGCAGTATTAGAACCACGCCGATGATTTCCCTTGATCAGATTTTAAAAAAGCTAAACGCACTCATATATACAACTTAAGTGACTAAACTGCTGTTGCAGCATTTTGCAGTAAAAAGCAGAGGCTTTGATATATTGTAAAGTGTGTATGTTTGTTTGTACTTCTTTGTGATGGTGCATTAACGGTGGCCTTAAAACTTTATCAGGTTATTTCAATGAATTTAGGATGTGGCTGGGGCAACACAGCAGGCAGCTCGATATTGTTCACTCTCAGTTATTGTATTTTTATGATTGTAGGGGGCCAGAGTTATTAACAAGATTTTAGATTTTGTTTATTGTGAGTTTTCTTGTTTGTCACTCCCATCTAATAGACACTACAACAACTCTGAGAGAAATTGGAGCCTCATTGTTCTGTATGCTGTATCAGCCTCATTCTGATTGTGTGTGTGCGTGTGTGCGCAGCATCCTGACAGACCAAAGTAAAGACTTATGGTGCATGACGGACAACCAAAATGCTTCAGATGTCACCTCGTCTTTCCCTCATAAACTCTCTCTCTCTCTCTCTCTCTCTCTCTCTCACTCTCTCTCTCTCCTCCCCTCTGCACCACCTAACACCCTTCTCTCCCCTTCCATCCTTCCTTTTCTCTCATCTCCTTTGTTCCATCTATTCATCCTCCCCTCATTCCCTTGTTCATTTTCCTCCATTAGGCTGTTTGAACATGAACAAGCTTTTGGTCTTCTGTCAGTGATAGGATGTTTGGCAGCTTTTCCAGCAGCTTCATATGGATATAAAACTGCCTGACTCTGCTTTCATACTCTGGCTCCTTGTTTTGGTGCTCGGTGGTTTGCACTTGCATGTCATTAAAGTCAGGGGGCTGGGAGTCTCAGGAGACTGGATGGCTATTTGTTGCTCTTTCATCATAATGCACAGCAAGGATTTCTAAAAATAAAAGAGTCCATGCAGGGTGGAGACCTCACTCAACCAACGTGTGAATAAATACTCTTATATGAGGATCAAAACATCCGGAGTCATTTCTGTAAGTTTCAATCAATCGATGTCCAAAGTCAAACCAGATTTCACCAGCAAATGAACTCCTGCTATGAACACAGTCACGCACAAAGATGGCAAATTTAAGATCTCAAACTGTAACTAGTGTGGCTACAATGATTTTATCACAGTGCATCATAGGCACCTACAAAAATCAACCAAAAGACCTGGGTTCCGTTTCACGAAGGTGGTTCAACAAACTCTGATTCAAATCCTTAACTCTGAGTTGATCTACTCTGAGATAGGAAACTCTGAGTTTCCGGTTTCACAACACCTGATTTGAGTCAGTTTTAGCAACTCTGAGTAGTTTGACCTGGAGTTAAGCACGTGCACGCCAGACATAAACAGCCAGCATCTGTGGAGCCCAGATTCATTGATCAACCAATGGAAACAGGGAGAAGGAGGGGGCAGCAGCAAGCCAACGGCGAATTACAGCACGTTTTTAAAAGAAAGTGCAATACAGCAGCAGCTGCAAAGGAGAGGGAGAGGGCATGGGAGGAAATCGCTGCTCGCGTCAATGCGTAACTTTAAATCTAGTCTTGTGCAATCACAATGACAGACTGTTGCAGGGGAAACTGCTTG
This sequence comes from Xyrichtys novacula, assembly GCA_962446985.1. Classification (NCBI taxonomy): domain Eukaryota; kingdom Metazoa; phylum Chordata; class Actinopteri; order Labriformes; family Labridae; genus Xyrichtys; species Xyrichtys novacula. The sequence continues at coordinate 23,900,723 of OY660868.1, read as the reverse complement.
CATGGAGCAAATTAATTTATTTTATGTAGGTGCAATCCAGCGGGTCAAAAATGCACTTGGCAGCAGCTGAAAATTAAATTTAAAAACATTGTGCAAACAGGTGAGACATTGGCATTTTCTCATGTTTTACATTGTCAAGTAAGTATTAAGTGGCAGTTTGATCCCTTAAAAAATGCTCTTTTCACACTCAAAAATGAATTTTACTCTCTTATTATGTTCTGTTAAATGATTCGGAATATTAAACTAACTCTCAGTATGTATATGTACATATATTAAACTAACACACACTACACTCAATATTAGACTTTCACTCAGCAAACAGAAAGAGGGCAGATGCCAGAAAAACGGGTGATTTCGGGGTTAACAGACTCTGAGTTTCCATTAAACCTGCTACATGAAACGGACCCCTGAGCTACATTCAATCCCACTCCCCAGGAATCATAGTCTGTTTCCCTCCAGTGTCTGTTGATCCCATCAGATATCTGGGGGTCTTTCTGCCTTTAGAGCTGAACCATCACAGCTTCAAACCATCACAGCTGCATTGCCTGTGCCAGAGTAGTCTTCTTTTCCTTATTTTAAAGCTCTCTCCTTTTCAATGTCTTAACTTTCTTGTCACAGGACCTGTTATGTGCCAAATATCTAAATGTTAAATGAAATATAAAACATGTAAAAATTTCATCTTTTTGAGACTTAACTCTAATCATTAATTCCCGTCAACTTTTCAAGCCTACAAAGACCAGCTTATCAAATAAAGAGCAAAATAGTAGAAACTAGAAAAGTCACTCTGGGAAATTTTGAAAGTGCCACAAAAACTACTGCCAGGGTGTGTAAATTATTAGGGGATTCTTAAGAGATGTCACATAGTTAATACTATTGAAACTACTGTAATATTATATACAAGGAGCACACCACAAACATTCTTTAACTACAGTGATTGCCCCCCCCCCTCCCCATTTTTTTGCTTGTCCCATTGACTTAACTGCAAATTTTTTCCACAGTTTTTTGTGACTTACGTAACGAAAATTCATATAAAATAGATAATAAGAGCACACCGTTCCCAATTAAAACACACATATTGATATATAATTTGTCCTACAACTGTTTAAGCTGTTGAACTAATAGCAAATCAAAATTTGTCCAGAAGAGGAATAAGAAAAAATCCACAGTATAACAATAATGCTTCGGGGCCTTCTGTAAGGTCTGTAGCATCTCGATTGTAAAGGAGCCAGTGCCTTGGTGTGTTTACCCTGTGGCCCTAATTAGGATTCTAGTTGAGAGTCAGCTTTTTATCGTTAATCAAATTGCTCTGAAAATGATTTAATGATGCAGTGATTTCAGAGCAGTCCCTGATTAGTGAATTGGTCTCAGCTGTGGGCCTGGCCTGAGGCTCACAGGTTGCTACGACGATAGACGCACCGCAGGCTGAGGCAGCCAAACGTCCAGAAAAATAGCGACTTTGTCTCAGCGCTGTTCTTAGATTTGGGTTTATTCTGACAAAACAGTAGCTCATATCAGAAAAAAAGCAAACCCTGGTCATCACAAGAACTTCCTGAACACTTTGATATGATTTTGGTGTTTTTACAGTAATTAGTTTGGACATACTTGCAAGTTGTATACAGGAGTCCCTTCTGCCTCACTCAGAAAATCTTTGTATTAGCGTCAATGAAGAGCAGAAAGAGACATTGCCACACTTAGAGGCTCAGTATTTAAATTCTGTAAGTCTCTCTGCTTAGATGAACACATGGTTGGAGACAGAACAAGTGTGTCTGCAACTGTGGAAAAACTATGCATGTAGAGTGTCATTTGTGGCTGGGAGGAGAGTGAAAAGAGAAAAGTTTCAGGCAATTTCATGCAACTTCTCTCACTCTAGCCGATAATGTCAACCAATCTATCGCAAAAATTTTACACGACACACTCCCATTATAATCTCAGAATTTCTCCAAAATTGACCATGGTCATTGAACAGTGAATGATCAAAAACCTGTTGAGACTTGGATTAATACTCCAAAAGACAAGGTGTCTACATTTTAAAGTTTAAAACTCTTTTTTTTTTTTTTTGTTGTTGATTTCAATGCTAAATTTTTCCATAGTTTTTCCATAACCCATAAAGAAAAGTAATAGCACACCATTCTGATGTTCGAAAGATAAGTTGTTCTACAACTCTTCAAGCTGTAGGACTGAATAGAAATTTGGAGGAATAAGGAGGAATAAAAAAAGAAACCCACAGTATAAGAGTAGTACCTTGGTGCATTTGCCCCGTGACCAAAACTAGGTCTTGGACATTCAGACCTGTTCTCAGCCTGGACATTTTATGACTCTTCTGTAGTGTGTGTGTGTGTGTGTGTGTGTGTGTGTGTGTGTGTGTGTGTGTGTGTGTGTGTGTGTGTGTGTGTGTGTGTGTGTGAAAGTGGGAGACAGAGGGAAGAGACGGACAGACTGACAGAGAGGGAAAGGGCAGAAGAGATCGATGACAGTGGTCTGATAAAGTCTTTTATAGGTGCTTGTGTGAAAAATGTCACCCATTTGTTTCAGCCGCTCAGACAGAGTTGAGATTCTGTGACATTATACGATGCAATGATCAAAAAAAGACGGTTTTCACAGCTTTACTATAAAACAGCCTCATACCCTCTGAATGTGTGTGCTTAAGACCCGTAAAACATATGAAATAAAGTATTCAGTTTTTTAGTGGTCATGCTGTAAAAAATCCACTAAGTGTCATTTTAAGGTCGCAACATAACCGTTTGCTCGCTCTACCATGTGTGCATTAGTGCATACATGAAGCTTTGAGGTCACGAGGGGGAACCAGCCTGATGATGAATGGACGTGTCACTTGATACAAGCTTGTTAATAACCCATGACTGCTGAACCCAGTGCTTGATGTGCAGGGCTCCAGTTTAAGGCGTTCAACCACACCCACATCATTCTTCCTCCATGTCTCTCTGTCTCTGTCAATGCCGTCCAACCCCTCTCCTCCTTTCTTTTCTTTAAGCTTGTAAAAGTAAGTGAAGGTCAGAGCAGAAGCAGAGAGAAACAGCGTTCAGTGGTGCAAAGTGTGGCCAAGCTGAAGCTGAGTGACGGGTAGGATTGTTCCTTCAGCGAAATATGATGAATTAGATAGGATCACCGCAGAAGCTTTTCCTCCTGACTGAAAGACAGGCTCCAGAAAGGAGGAGCTGCAGAGCGGGAGATATACAGTACCGTGAAAGAAGCGGGGAATGAAATTAAAAGCTGGAGCAAAACACTGGAGAGCAGTCCTAAGCATGATAATGAAATTTTAAACACAGTCTATAGCGCGCATATCTACATCTCTGTAACATACATGGAACTGGAGGAGGGTGCATAAGGGAGGCGTCGTCCTAATTACAGACTGAAGAGGGAGGTTTATCTGATCCACAAGTAAGAGGAAAAAAGACATTCATAATTCAGCAATATAGAAGCTTTCTCGTGTTGGACAATAAAGAAACACATTTACACTTCAAACCCCGCCGGCCTGCTGTTGGAGCATCCAGCAGCTGCTCTGAGATGGGTCACTAACAGAGGAGAGATGGGGGACTGTCTACAGCAATGTGAAACTCAACAGACTGCAGGAGTGATGTTTGCATATTAGACTGAGCTCATTTTAACCCCACATAAGTTAAAAAAAAACACATTATTTTCTGCCTTCTGCAAAGGAAGATAAATTCATTGTTTTGTCATTCATGTTTAACTTCTAGGCTGGTGAAAACTGTTTGCGTGTTCAGTGTGTAAAAGAGATTCAAACCATATTGCTCCAATTTTGGTTCTTTCACCATCTGTCCAGTCATTAACACTAACGCTGGCATCAGTGTAACACCCTGAAAATGATATTATGCAATAAAATCCCAGATGTTTAATCAGAGACTGAAAAGCAACCAATTAAACTGCAGAGCCAAACCTGCCAGCAGTTATGAGGCTCATTCGGTGGGATGAAACGGAAATATGGCTCCATATTCCCAGACATCAGATTAAACATCACCATCTCTGAAAAGAAAAATACACGACTATCTGTATAAATGTCAGTGACTCATTTTCTCTCCCGTAATTGCCAAAATGTCAAAGCATTCCAAATTTTACATCAATGTAAACAAAGATTTTGGTCTGTACTTTTTATTTATCACAACAAAAGTACTGCACAACAAATGGCATTAAAGGCCACATCGGGGCTAGGCCATATGTGAAAAAGTTGATCACTATATTTTTTTTCAAATCAATCGATATCAATATATAACATGATATAAAAATGAAATTTAGTGCGTATTGGTATAATTTCTTTTGTAGTACAATAAGCGACTGCATCTGTGAGGTCTTTGTGTCTCTTTGACGTTTCGTTGTGTGGCTCTGCACTAGAGAAAGCGGACTGAATAATCGTCTGTTTCAGCTGCACAGGCACCATGGGCTCCTTGCGCCGCTCGGGGTTTGTAACCTTTTGCATTGCGTGTGCTCTGCAGCGTAACACCACTTCAGGTGGTGAGAACATGTACTTGACATAATTTGCAGTGCACATTACTCTGCTTCATGTCTGATCTCAAAAAAACCAAATACCTCCACACCACCGACGTTTTTGTGCCAGTTTTGTCGACGATATCATCATCTGTTGAGCCTTTGTCAGCATTTCTGCCGGGGGTAGCACTCTTTTTCTTTTGTCTCACCGATAGTGCTGCCTGCTACTACACAGTTGTTTGCTACTTGGTTCTAATTCAACACATGATTGGTTCAGCGTGAAGCGGACCCGGAGCAACTCCCCTATTCATTGGCTATTCATATAGTCTACCAAAACATGGCAGAATGCCAACTATCGAAAAGCATATGGACCATGTTTTATATTGATATTGAGGGAAATTAATTTTTGAAATGTATCATTGTCGTTTTATTGCCCAGCACTAGGCCACATATATAAACAATGTCTCCACATGCTGTGAATAACACTGGCAGGAGATGTGACCTACCACTGGGTTATCAGCTCTGCAGTAATAAAACAGAGGTGTGAAAATGGACATCTGTAAACTGCTTGTATCACTGCAGACTTTTTGAAAATGCATGAGAGGTCCACATGAGTAATTTCTTCATTATTGTCCGCAGAGCGGTGACTTGATATCACAGAGTAAATAACAGTGGTAGCCCATGGGTAAAGATAACTTGAGGGGAAAAAAGGATGTAGCCTCCTAATACAGTACAGTAGTCCCTCCAAATGCTTCTATTCCCAGCATGCCTTGTACAGTGATTGCTTTTTCTCTGCAGTCTTTTTCTTAATTTGACATTGAGATGTGTTAATGCAGATGATAATGTGAAGCATGGCGTGAGACAGCTGCTGGGTTGGTGTTGAAATGAGCTGTCACTGACTTGGCTCCGGAGAGAGTCACACAGAGGAGATAAGGTCAGGGAGATAGCGGGTATTGTGGGAGGTATTGTGGGTGTGAGTGTGTGTATTACTGTGTGTGTGTGTTTGAAAGACAAAAGTGGAGGCTCCTCGCTGTAACAAATGGCCTATCATGCAGAGGGCGAGAACGGTGTCACAAAGCCCTGATGGACCTAATGTCAGCTCATGAGAGAGAAGAGAAAGAGAGGGAACAAATGAGAGGCAGAGCGTGCATGTGGGAGAAAGAACATGTGACCTGTGGGGAAGAAGTTTCTGCAAGGCTGCTGCTACACGACACTGCAGGAAACAACACTAGAAAGACATGAACAATACAAGTAAGCGCAAGCAGCAGAGGTGAAGAGGTGAAGAGGTAAATGCTTCATGCGAAGCCAAGGTCGATAATGTACAGCTGTTGTCGACTTCACGTGGTACAAGTAATGAATGGGTTTTTCAATCTGCTCTTCTCCTCTTGAAAAAGTCATTCATCCAGATTCAGAAGAAGACATACGTACAGACCACAACAAGTAACTTAGACATGGAGCAGTTCATCAGTTTAGAGTTGGGAGAGACTCAGAAACTATTTGGCAAAAGCTGGTTTATCAAAAGATAATTTTGCTCCTAAACTGTTTGGATTGTTGCCTTTCTGATGAGCATTTCATTGATCTGTATGTAGAGCAGCATAGTGTGAAAATCCATCGTATGCAGTTAAGGTGATGAAGAGGCTGCAATAAAACTCTGACAGGAATCTCAGATTTCATTAACAATGCTATAAGAATGAAGAAATATTACTTATAAACCTTCATTTGTCTACAATTTATAAGTATAATTAAGCGTGTTCATGAGAGGACTGGTGTTTACTTGAAACTAACTCTGACCCAGTGTTTGAGTGACACAACTGATTTTGGAGCCAGGCTGAATTTTGCCTTCGTCACGCATTTGTTTGTTGTGCAGAGTAGAAGGGGCCCTAAAGTAGATCACAATCTCATCACTTACTCAAGACAAATGGGATTATTTTCTGGCATGTCAGAAATCTTAGTCGGCGAACTGCACAACCTTGCACAGTGACGGCTGAACCACAAGAAGATTCCAGAAACTTTGGCCTTTTTTTTTTAGATTGTGTCCGTGTAAAGTGGTGGACAGAATCTGAGGGGTCCACAGTAACATGTTACATGACATAGACAACTAAAATCATAATCACAATGTAGAAACTTCCTCATTTTGTTCTTTTGTTGTCAAGTCAGAAAAATGATAATTATACTTTACATTTAATGTTGAAGTCTTCTTCTCTAACTTTTTTCCTTTTTTATGCTCTGTTATCTTCTGATTATGATTTATTATCACATTATCTCAACATCTTTTCTCATGCTAACGAATGAATTAATAATGTGTCCGCCATTATTACTGTTGTTGTCTAAATCGCCCATGGCAGTTAAATATTCCTATGTTGAAGGTGTTGATTCGCAAAGTGGAGCGTGACGTCAGCGTTTTCATAAATAACCGGGCTTGCTGTTGATGCCAGGGGCTGCAGTGTTTCAGAAATATCCCACCCTGGAAGGCGTTTTTAGAAGTTACCATTTTATGTCGACTAAAACACCATTTATGTTATTAGAGAAAACAATCATTGTTATGTCGAGACGACAGTGCATTAAAAATAAGGGAAATCCATGGCCGTCTTCCATACTGACTCAAACTTGAGCATGTGTAAAACTTTATTGGCAATAATCCTTGACACAAACTGCATGAACTCTTAGATTCTGCTTGAAAAGTGGACTGTACAGTGTGAGTGTCTACTCTGTGAGCCTTAGTCATGCAGAATTAACAATACAGTCCTTAAACATGAGTCCACTTTCGCCACATTTATGATGCTGAACAGTGTATGGCTCATAAAAATAAACTCTACAAAGCCAAAATGTGAAATTGCTGCAAAAAAGGAAGTGAACCCAAAAATGTCAGACTCACTGTGTCTCATTTTCTGCCAACTTGTTCTTCTTGAGAAAATAAGCATGTTCACATGGTTGGTTGTCAATCAGGGGGGAATCACAATCAGTCCTGCAGTATGAAACACACTCAGGAAGACCTGATGTTGCAAGTATGCAGAGGTACTGGTGTGTGATAGTCTGAAAAATCTCTCTGTATTGACTTTCCACCAGCCTGGCAGCTTCATTTCCAGAAATGTAGAGCTGTGCCACAAAAAGTTCTCAACCTCTGTGTCATGGCATGTGGCAGGTGTTAGGTATTGTACATAGCTACCCAAAAGATGAGCCAATTTTGAGACCTGGTGTACGGCTGCAGACCCAGGCTGAGCGTCCCCTCTGTGTCACTCCCTTGGCCAGCAAATTGGTTTGTAGCATACTTCATTACACCACCACACAGATAGCTAAATCTAACAGGAGATCAGATGTTGTCGGGGCACCTGGTGCAAGTTTGCCACACCATTTTTATAAGGTGTGTTCATGAGACAGTTTGAAGGGGGAACAACAGGCAAATATAAAGACGCTGTCATGGCTGCTGCACACCTTATAAAAGATGGATGAAGAATATATAAGAACACGTACAGGCCAAGGCTATGGCTCTCCACAACCTGTGTCCTTGGTTAGAGAATGAAAACATTGTGGGGAGAATTCCAACACAAAGTGTCATTTACAATTCAGTAACAACAGCGAGTATCTGTGCAGCATAACATCTTACGCAGAGAGATACCACTCCACAGGAACAAAGTGAAAGGCTAAAAGTCACTCTGGGACACAAGAAGAAGCGGAGAGAGAAGGAAAGAGGGATGCCAGTGATGGATGAGAGCAGCAGGAATGGGGCACGTGTGTGAGGGATGCATCAAGCATAGAGAAACACTGGAGGGAGTTGTGTTTCACTTAGATGAGCTGTGAATGAATGAAGCAGAAAGAGAGTGAAGTGAGGGGCAAGCAGAGGATGAGGGATGAGAGGGAGGGAGTGCGACGAGGGTGATGGAGGAGGAAAGAGAATGAGTGATGAGGAGGTGGAGATAGAGGCAGGAGAAGAAAGAGGGTGGAGGAGAAAGGAAATAGATGAGGCACACAGTGGCAAGAGATGAATGCAGGGAGGGAGCAAGCGATGAGAAAATGAGGAGAGGCTGGTGAGAGAGGAGGCTGAGAGAGCATGCAAGTAGTGACCATCAGGATTATATAAAAGCAGTTGTGGTTTTATATACAGAGATGTGGATGTTTTATAGTAAACAGGATAGAAATTACAGCTTTAATAAATGGCCAACATGTCAGCAATAGTGTGAAATAAGCAGGTTACTATTGCACATTGGAACTAGGGGTGGGTATTGGCAAGGACCTCACGATACGATACATATCACGATACAATTCGATATGATACAACACGATACGATACAACACGATACGATATGATATGATATGATACAATACGATACGGCTGTATATTAGCGAGGACCTCATGATACAAGACATATCACAATATAGCAATAAAATATGGTATTTAACATTTTTAAAGAGTCAAAAATACAAGTTGCTGTAAATGAGGATACTGATCTAAAAACAAACTGAGTCAAAACTTTGTTTCAAACAACAAATACCATTTTGTTTGACTGCATAAGTGCTGCATGTTACTGAACAGTATAAAAAGTATATGGAAAATTAAGTGAAAAACAAAGTACACAGGAGGGTGGGAATCACCAGTGGTCCCACAATACAATATCATCACAATACTTGGGCCATGATACAATATATCGCAATTTATATATTTTTTTCAACTGTTTAGCTAATTTAGCATTTTTCTTTCCTTTATGTTTGTCTTATTTACACCGTATTTCGTTTTTATGTAACATATCTTGCAAACCTTGCGTGTAAGGTTCATCTCATTTGCGCTCTGTTTGCATTCCTAATGTCTTTCCCAAGGTGCTGCTATATTTGTTTTACCAACATTCTCCTGCTCTATGATGTCACCTCTGCCAACCTCACTGGAAAAACAGTTTTTTTTATTTTTCCATTATCATAGATTTGTCTAAGAAAGCCACCAACTCACTTTACATGAATGCACTAGTAACCCAACTTCCAGATTAAGAAGTAAATGACAATGAGTATTTCGAGGGTGGCTGCTAAATGCATCTGTTCGAGGGCGAAAGTGAAGAGTAGATGTTGGGCACAAAAGAAAATGTGTGGATTAAGAATTTTAAAAAGTAAAAGCTTGACAAAAGGAAGGTCATAGTTATCATGCATCTTAGGAGCTTCTTGATGCAGTCTCTCACCCAACCTCTTCACATCTTTAGATCTGAGAGACTCAGCTGCTCTGAAATGTCTTTTTTATGCCTAGTAATATTACTAACCTGCCTAAATGTAACCCAGTAGTCAGGTGTTTTTTCTTTTATCATTTCAACAACTTTTTTTAAGTTTTTCACCATTCCTGCTCAAACTTTTTTGTAACATGTTGCTGGCATCAAGCTTAAAATTAGCATACATATTTCCTTTTTTCAGCTGTAACATTTAATTTTTAATTTTAGATTTGCAAGCAATCAAAGTCTTTTTTTTTTTTTTAATCCAGTGTTTCATTCAGCACCCCAACCTTTGGGGTTAGAAATACACAGCAGCAGTAGCAGGATGGAGCAGCACTGTCAGTGTGAGCACGTCTGAGTGTGTACATTTCCCCACTGTGAGTTTACACATCATGCTTTTTGTGCATCTGTATTCCTCCAGAGAAATCAACATTATGCTGCTGTGGGGTTCAGTGTAAAAATGCTAAAGCCTTGCGCTTATGCAGCTTCATGAAAGTGCTTTAGTGCCATCTATATTCCTAACAGCCTGTAGGTAAATGTATCGGAATGACATTAAGTACTTTTGGACCTTCTCCAAATATTTCCACGGATGCAATTAAGGTATCCAACCATCTTCAACTGACATCCATTACTACAAATCATTTTTACTTGTTTGTAGAAGACAAAGCACACAAGACTTGAACTTCACTCTGATTTTTTTCCATTACTGTGTAATGTCTTCCTTCTTGGCCTCTCTGTGGTAGCAGCTTTGACTTTGTCGCTCCAGTAATGGAACAAAAACTTTTGCCTTGGGCTGCTGATTGACTAGTTAACATGTTAAGTTGACTTGAGCCTGAAAAGAATAAATGCAGAGATGAAATCTAGCCCTTGAACATATGTATGATTTGGGTGGACTGCCTGTACCAAATAAATAAAGTTGTTTGAATCTGAGAGTAGTGACTGTTAGATTAACTTCAACTAATGCCATTTAAAAAAAAATGTTGATGTTGGAATATAATGCAACTTCTCAACAAAGTGATTTAAGAATGTGAGGTAAAAGAGTGAAAATAAGAGTCATTTGTCCAGACGTGGTGGCCTCTGAGACTTGCTGTTCTGGCTCTGCACTGCACTAATAAATTGTGTCTGATCTTGCATCGCTCTTGCTTGATATTGTAGTTCGAGGGCATGCAGACCTGATTGCTTTCTGTCACCGTTCCCACCAAGTGTCAAATGATCTCTGAAACCCTGCCTAATAAAATAGTTGATTGATCGTGTCAGTGTATCATCCATGAGTGCTGCTGCAGGAGCTTTAGCATCCTGACTGACTTGAGCTCATGTTTTATTAATGACCACAGAGGGTGATTATCTGACCGCAGGATTTTTGTCTTCTCTCCATCTCTCCATGCCTTCTATCCCATCTGTCAAACTCCTGCTCCTCTCATCCTCACTCCCTCTCCCTCTCCCCTTCCTCCCTCCCTCTGTCTCTTTGCCTCTCCTACCCCCCCCCCCCCCAGGGCGAGTGTTCCTCCAAGTGCTACAACATGTTCATCATAGAGACAGTGTGTGTGGCCTGGTTCTCCCTCGAGTTCCTCCTGCGCTTCATCCAGGCACGCAGCAAACTGGACTTCCTCCGTGGGCCGCTCAACATCATCGATGCCATGGCCATCCTTCCCTACTACGTTTCCCTGGTGGTGACGGAGGAGGACCCAGACCAGGACCATGAGAGGCCAGGAGGTGGTAAGGGCTACTTGGACAAGCTGGGTCTGGTGTTGAGGATTCTGCGGGCGCTGAGGATCCTCTACGTGATGCGGCTGGCTCGCCACTCTCTGGGCTTGCAGACACTGGGGCTGACAGTAAGGCGCAGCACCCGGGAGTTCGGCCTCCTCCTGCTGTTCCTCTGCGTGGCTGTCACCCTCTTCTCACCTCTGGTCCACTTGGCTGAGAGCGAGCTCACGGGTGCCCATGACTTCAGCAGCATCCCCGCCTCCTACTGGTGGGCGATTATCTCTATGACGACAGTGGGCTACGGCGATATGGTGCCTAGATCCATTCCAGGACAGGTTGTAGCGCTGAGCAGCATCCTCAGTGGGATCCTCATAATGGCCTTCCCTGCTACCTCCATCTTCCACATGTTCTCCCGCTCCTACCAAGAGCTCAAGATGGAGCATGACCGACTGTTCAAAGAGGAGTGTGCAGCTGCTGCTGCGGCGGCCGCTGCCGCAAATGGCGAGCAGGAGGTGGGAGTAGAAGGGGAAGGGGGGGGCTTATCTGTGCCTGGACAGGGACTACGCCTGGATAAGGACAGTGTTCACTCTCTGGAGTCCCTGGCTCTTTTAGGGAAAGGTGAAGAAGCTGCAGGAAATAACAATCACAACCTGCCACCTTCAGCTTTCTGAACTTCATTTGCAAAGTCTAACTCAATCCTAAACTTCCAAGAAGATGTGAGTTCCCTCACCTCTTTATTGCATCAAAAACAAGTACTACAAAGACTATTCCTCCATAGGCCTCGCTTCACTGAGGCTATGGATGAAAGATTAAACAAACAATATTTATTTTGCTCTTTGGTTGGCAGACTGCACAGAAACTCAAGAGACTTCAAACCCTTTAAAATGGACAGTCTAGTGTGTCTGACCAGAAAGCCTCTGCAGCAATATTAGTAACCAGCTGTTTCCATAAACATGCAATATTCAATCCAAAGTTGCTTTTCCTTCCACTGTGAAAAAAGTATATATATAAACTGCAACTGCAATTTTTAGTTTTATTCTATTATTTTTTTACAACCACATTTCCATAAGATTTGGTAAACTTGGTAAAATATTGATGAAAAAAAATTATGATCATATTAATCATTCGAACTGTATTTGACTTACAACGGTGCAAAAGACAGAAAATGTGTGATGCTTCAAGAACTCCCAGAGGAGTATCTTCCAATAGTTGAGGTTACTTTCCAACAGGTCAGTAACATCACAGGAGATTTATAAAAAAAAAAGGGCTTTCCAGAAAAGCGAAGTGTCTCAGCAGTAAAGATGGAAAGAGATTGACCACTCTATGAGATGAGGTAACGAAATAGTCCAGCATTTTTTGAAAAAAAAAAGTGTAAAATTCTTTGCAGTGTAAAACTGCAAAGTTCGGTCTGGGGGTTTCGATCATGTACAGTGGAGTTCAGTACAGTCATTCAAAGATTCAGAGAATCTGGAGAAATCTCTGTGTCCAGGGGACAAGGCTGAGACGAATACTAGATACTAGAACTTTAAAACTCTTGGGCATTAAAAACGAGACGTGACTCTGCAGTGGAAATCCCTGCATAGGCTCCAAAAAATAAAAAATAAAAAAAATAAATAAAACTTTGACGGTGATACAGTTTAGAGATGCAGTTTAAAAGCGTATCACACAACTGTAAAGGCTCCATTTATGCTGAACAATATAATATACACAGGTTTGCCACCATCCAGACAAAGACTTTTTAGTTAAGACCATTCATATTTTAGCAAGACAATGAAAAATACACTCTGCAGGAATTACACAGCATAGCTCTGTAGTCGAAGAGTCCTGCTGATAAACTGGTCTGCCTGCTGTCCTGATTCATCACCCATTAAAATTACTTGACAGAGACTGTCCTCCTTTGTAACCAGGAGCTGCAGGGTGTGATTCAAAGATGCACTTAATAGTGAAAATGCCTTTTGTTACTATCTAAATTGATCAAAGTTAAAATGGGCATGTATTTTCAATAATAAAAAGGTTCAGTTTTAGAATTTCATTTGTTAGTTTCATAGTTAGTTTTCATTGAATGTAGGCTTTAACTTATTTGCAAACCATCAAATCCTATTTTCCTCAACATTTTACACAGTGTCCAACTCGTATGGAAATGGGGTTGTACTCTGCAGTCTTGAATACAAAGAGGTGCGCCTCTATCTATTTATTTTTTAAAAGCTTGAAGCCATGTTCTGAGAAGAAATATAAACTAAACGATAGTTTGGCCCATATATGAAAAGATATATATAAATATATATCTATCTCTCTCGTATGCCTGAACTCAAAGCGGTGATGGTTTCTTCATTCTCTACTGTGAACTCCAGGTAAACTGTGATGTAATATATTGCAGAAGTAAGAAACCAGATGGTTTTTAATAAGATGATAAGGAAAATGGAGGGATGGAGTGAAAGAGGGATGTTTGTGTTGAAGGTTGAGGATGTGTGAGCGAGGGAGAGAGAGAGCGTGTGCTAACAACCATGACGTGTACTTAAAATCGCTCCAAATAAAAGCTCTCCTAGTAATCTGAGAGAAATCCATTTTCTGGGCTGAAGTTTTTTGGTTTGTTTTAATCTCTTCAGTGAGATGGGGATGCACAGTCAGAACCCTGCCGCTGAACATTTCTGAGAAAAGAAGAAACAGAAACATCTGTCTGAGGCAGACACAAAGATAAGTATTCTCTGAACAACAATTCTGACTTACAGACTTACACCACCTTCCTGTCGTCACGTGGACTGATGTCACTTTAGAGGAGCGCCATGGCTCTGCAAATCTGTGTTGGGTAAGTGTGGTACTCCCTTAATCTGCTGAAATATCCAGGATTGGGATAAACATAATCTATCATCTCCTCTGAAATCCTGGGGTGACCTCCAAAACAGACGGGGTCATCCTCCTTTATCTGATGACGGCAGTCAGTCACACAATGGGGTCCAAGAAGGATGTGCGAGTGGAGATGCCAGATGTGGATGTAATCTAGATTAAAATTGGGATTAGAAACCCAGCAGGCTAACAGGTTTCTGCCTCCAACTCAAATACTTGTTATACTTAATTTCCTTCTTTTTCTCTTTCACTGAAAACAGGAAAGTCAAATGTGGTTGGTGATTTCAGCGCACTCACGTTTGCTGAGTTGCAGTGTCACGTATCAGTCATAAGGCATCAAACTACCGCTGCTGCAGCTACCTATAGTGTGCACAATATCATTTGTAATCCCAGTCTGTTCTGAACATATGGCTGAGTTGCTGTCAATATGTATGAGGCAATTCAACTTCTATGGTGAGATATGATGGATTACACATATTAAGGATAATATCCATCTGTAATCTGACTGAAAAAGAGACAATCATCGGCTGCAGCATGTGCACAGTTTCCTCAATACTGATCATTGCTTACATGTGTCATGACTCAAAAACAGTCTAGGGGATAATACACCGTCACAGGAGACATAAAGATGCACGTCAGGTTATAAATCAGCGGTTCAGATGGAAGGATGGGGCTCAGAAGGCTTAACTCCACATAAAAACAAAGTCATTGCTTATGCTGGAGCAGAAATGAAAACAAATCTAAAACATTTTTTTTTTAATTGACTGAGCAAAAAGGCAATTTTAAAACAGAAGCTACACTTTGATTTCAAAATTAGGAGCTGTTTAAATGATTTATTTGGTTCAGGGTTTTGGAAAATATGCAGCATTGCCTCTTTGCAAAAACTGTTAGAAGACTGGAGGACATGGAAGTATGAGCTTCTCTGTTATGTATATTAAATCATTTCTTCCAGCAAATTTAAATCCCTCAAATTATCTCTGCAATTTATGGTCAAATTGTATCAGTTGACAGAGATTAGGCTGTTTAGTTTGTGGCAATGGCATCCAACTCTTCCAATAACTAGTGACAAAAGGAGTAGAAGCACTGCTGGGTTAGGTGCCTTTTGAAAACTTTGTGCATGCAATGTTTGTGTCTTCTTAAAAAGAAGTACTCATATTTATAAGGTAGATAAAGCAGTAGAGCAGCCTGCAGTGGGTCACCTACTTAAAGAGAGGCTAACTGACTACAGTCTTGCATCTCTTCAGGATGTAGAAGCCTCCAGGACCCTGACCCCAACAGTTTCTTCCACACCAACCATAGAGCCGCATTGTGATTGGGATTCTAACACATGGTCCATGGAGCTGAGCACACGTCTGTGAAACCATTCATTGTATTTATCAGTGTTGCTTTTATTCCAGTTTCTTCTGACACTAGCTGTGTTTATGTGGGCACAAATAATCAGAATAAATGCCCGATCTGAAAAAAAAAAAAAAAGCGTCATGTAAACATGTCAGTAGGAAGATTCTGATCCAATTCGGCTCAATCGGAAAGAAACTGTATTCCGATCGAGAGGAGTGATCTATGCTAGTCGCTATTCCGAAACACGTCCATGTAAACATTTATTCCAATCGTGACTCGCTTGCCTGACTTAATCTTCACTCTTTAGCCAGGAAGTTTCATTATCAACACTCAACCGCAGGTGCCGCGTCTGCTCCTCTGGTAACATAACAAGGCCTACATACAGTGTAATGATGTCACATCTGCATGCACAGTGCAACCTTTGACAGAACAGTAAAATAAATACGCAAGGGCGCCATCTAGTGACAACATTTAACAGGGGGGAAAACTCCTGAATTGGATGGAGTGAGCCACTACCGCAATTGTTTCATTTGTTAACAGCACAGGCGGAAATACAACTTTTCTTCTGCGGTTGCTTTAGCAAAATCAGACAACTCTGCGCAGGTCCAAATGCTTCTAATCTGAATAAAACTTGGTACATATATACACGTCATGATCGGATTATTTGATTTTACACCCATATAAAAAGTGGATTCAGATTATCTGATCCCTCAATTTTTTAATGGCTCAAGAAATTTTGCCCATGTAAACGTGGCTATTGATGTTGATTTTGGAAACTTTTAACCAACCCTTAAATTTTCTTGACCTCTTAACCTTTTCAATTTCCAGTCCAAATGTGGATCCAAACTCCGCTCTTACGTGGAAAGATGGATCACTGACAACTTGAGAGTGATCATATGGCCTCTATAGATTTGAAGTAATATTGTAAGGATATTATGTGTATGGACTGAATCTTTAACAGGAGGACTTCTGGACTTCTGAACAGGTTTCAACAGAAATCCACTGTTCTCTCTTCTAGTTATTGTTTCTGTCTTTTCATTTGTATTTTCCTCCATTAAAGTGTCTTGTCAATCCATGTCCTGCTGTTTTATACTTTTTGACATGTTTCTTCCACTTATGTGTCCATTGTATTTCACACTAATGAAAACCAGCCCAAACCCTAATTTATGTATCCTCACCTTGACGTGAACTTAGCTTTGGTTTAGGTTGTGGTTCTGACTTCACTGCAATACTCCCTCTCACTTTGTGAAGGCACATCATCTATGGGGGCCTCATGTTTGCACACATGATTGGTAGAGGCTGCTACTCATCAGGGTGCTGTCTGAAATATGATAAATATGAAAAGACATCCTGTGTCTGCCACAAATGCTGAGCATCTACCTGAGCATCACACCCAGGTGGCCTAAATGGAAAAGCACATGAGTATATATGGTGAGCTATTTTTGCACCAGATATATTTATTTATTTTGGATGTGACACAATCTGGAATCAAATATTTAGTTCCTGATGTCTGCTCACTCTGCTAGCGACACGCACGCATGCACTCAAACACACACAAAGTGTTTGACACAAACACAGTAGTGATACACACTCTCACCACATCCCTCCTGCAGACACTCGCGGTTGTTTTTGGACCTCTCCTGTTTAGCACTTCTCTTGTGTGCACCCTGCATTCACACCTCCCATGCATCTTATCACCCAATCACCATCCGCAGAACTACTGTGGCTCTGATGATCCACTCTGAAAAATGATTGCCACCTTCACAGTGGTATTTTTGGCATGTACCAGCTGAACTGGCTCTCTGAGAACCCAGGTGCTGGAGCTCCGTGGAGCTCCAGCACCTGTCCTTCCAGCCCCTCCTCTCTTTCACCTTCTCTTCTCTTCTTCTGCACCACAGTTTGGAGCCACACCTCAGCCTGGAGACCTTCAGCAACTCTCACAGCTCAGCCTTCGGTCACCCTGGAGGCAGCCAGACCATCCATAGCATTTTGTCAATAAAAATTTCTTCTACCCATCTCCTCAGTCTGCTTGTCTGCTTTAAGGTCCGACTGAAATTTAGAAAGTGCTACAGCTAGGTACCAACAAGCCAAATGACTTCGTTCAGTCCATCATGGGACATGAAGCCCAGAGAAAGGCTCTTGTGGAGACTGACATATTATGACTTTCACCCAAGTTCCATCGTTGAACCTGAGGATGGTGGGTTTTATGACCCGTTCAGCCTGTCAGTAGGGGGCACAGTAGATCTTGAGGCTTAAAGGTTACTGAACACTTCTAGAATCGATTTAATACAGGCATAGAAAATGACAACGCTGACGGCTTTCTTTTGATTAATAAACTGCTGTTGGATAAAAGCAAGCATCTAGAAAATCAAGTTAGTTTAAGAGTAGGATTTGTCTCGGTTTGCTAGTACAAGCGCCTGTGGTCAACATGCTGTATAATCCTGTACAAAGCAGGACACTTGGTCACCTTAGTTTCTGTCAGAACCACTTAAAGGTAGGGTTGGTAATCACAGCAAACTGGCATGAATTTGAGTGTAGCATCTCCTCAGGACTTCATCTATCCCCTTCCCCCTCCCCTTGGAGCTCCTCCATAACAATGCCCCCGCTCACATGCACGAGCGCTGCTGTCTGCTGATTCAAAACCACAGGCTCAAAACTTTGGGACTTCAGATTTGGAAGTCTTTGCACAGCAGGGACAAAGAAGGTAACATTAGCATCGGGGTGACTACATAACTAGCAACACGGCAAAATACTTGATCAAGGTTTAAAATCACACTGAAACAAACCCTAAACGTACCTTTTCCAACAGAAAATGAGCGACCATGGCATCACTTTTAAAGCCCTTGACCTCTTTCAGATTTCTCCACTGATGAATCCATTGCTGTCCCAACGTTGACTTTCTTTTTCGTCATTGCTTTCTCCAAACTCTGTCTTGCTTCGGCCTTCTCTGCCTCTGTCTTTCTTTTCTTTCCCTTTTTTTGCAGGAGGAGCGGTCACCATTAATTTGGGGTATAGGTAGTTTCTCTGCCATTCTCCAGTGTAGCCCTATCCCTCTCAGCTCGGCTATGCGCAGTGAATCAGGGCCAGTGCACACCGGCGACATGTACATGCAGGAGGCCAGCACGGGATTTGAATGGTTTAAAAAAGTGGGACCCACGTGATGTGATTGGTTGGTGTTTTCCCAATAGCGGCTAGGTTTTGCTCTTTTTTAAGAACACATCATGTATTGATTACCATAAGAACATAAAGATCATTTTAACCAGAATAACAAAAAGTGTATCTAAATCAGATTAACAACCCTACCTTTAAGTCAAAATAAATATGTATGACTTCATTCATTCATTCAAAATGAAAAACAAAGGTAGTGAGAGCAGCAGCAAAAACCCCAAGGGTATGAAGCATCGCAGGCGTCCGTGGTAACACTCATTAAATTGATTAATAAATGAATAAATCAACATGAGGAGCTAGGCAAGAGGCAGTTTTCGAAGAGGCTAGCAGCAGGAGGAGTAGGCAGGCTAAGCAATTTCTACCAGAAATTTGACAATCACCATTTGGATTCAAAGAAGGAAGTCAGCTGAGCTTTCAGCTAATACAGGCCAGTGTTAGGATCAGCTGATGTACTTTGGGCTACGCTTGACTTTGTGGCTTGGCTGTACTGACTCTATATTCAGTTTTCCGGTAAGATGACCAGAGCTCATGACTTTGCCCACGAGTTACACACAAGCATCTTATTGTTTCACTCTGGCACTGAGACACACAGTCCTGCAGAGACAGGCAGGCGGGCGAAGTTCAGGCTGTTTCATTTCTATGGATCTCCTGTCTGGTCATTTTCGGCCTTTTCTGAAGAGCTTGTCTCCTCACTCATCACATACATTGTTGCTCCCAAAACACTTTCACAAACTCTCCTGCTGAACACAAACTGTCAAGCTCCACTGATTCATTACAAAGCCAGAGCAACTCTCCTCTGTTTGTACCAAGGCAGTTTCTTTCTTCACTTTACTGAGCTGCTTCTGCATCCATTTATAAAATTTCATTCTTTCTTATTAAGTTATTTTATTGTCTTTGTCTCTTCAATATCACATCAACCCCTTGCAGCAATGCTCAGTTCAAACAGGCTGATCAAACTGTTATTCAGGGAGTCTAACAGAACAAAACAACACTGCACATGATAAATGGAGCAATATGTGATTTCATCAAAAAGTTAGAACATGTAAACAAATCCATCAAAAGTTTGTGAGGAAATGTCAGCAGTCTCTCCCGCTCTCTACTTCCCTCTTTCTCTCTATCTCTCACATACATACAGACAGGCACTCTTTCACACACACCTACTCGCTTTGGAGACTGAGGTTTTGTGGGAGTTTTTCGAGCTTACTGAGAGTCTAAAGGTCTGGGAGGTCAGCGCATGCATTCATTGTTCACATGATGTAGGCGTCGGGAAGCCCTTTGAGACTGAAACTGTGATTAAGATTGTTGTGCAAACAAACTTAACTTGCAAATGTGTGTTGTTTTTTTTTTTGTCTTTTTCGCAGCTGGAGAGGATGAGGATGGAGGTGCAGAGGGCTGTAGTTGTAGAGAGAGAGAGGTGTTTTGATGTTGCAAGGTGATGACGGAGGCCCAGCAGACACATCATGAAAGATCAGACCCCATGTGCCGTCTGCCTCCCTTGGAGCTCTGTGATGTGCAAAAAAAACAAAATCCAGGCAAACATTTTCTTCAGTCAGAGAAAAACAGGGGAAAAGGAAAAAAAGTTGGACAGTATTCTGAGACTATCATTCTCTCGCACTCCTCTATGCCTCTCTGACAAATGATCCAGCTCAGGGGAGGGTTTATAAAAGTGACTCAGTTCTGCGCTCTTTTTAAAAAATCTTTAAATATTAATGAAGAAGCCAAAACTGAAGATTCCTGAGGCTACAGAGAGATGGAGGAGGATTTAAATGAGAGACCATGTAGTGCAGAGCATGTGTTAATTTTAATCAGATGCATTAAAAGTTAGATATTAAGAGAAATGTAGTCTTTTGCAAAAAAAAAGGAAAATCTCCCCGGCAATTGCTAGTCCCATTAAGTTGTATTGAGTAAGCTACTTGTAAAATGTAGTGAGCCAAGTGTCTTGTTATGCTCCATTAAATAACCCTATCTGAAGCTACCTCAAGTGGCTGTGTATTTGTGTCCAGGGGGAGCTGTGACGAAAACCAATACAATCCATGAGGTGAAACTGCAGTTTTCACTCCAATATCAAAGGTCCCCTATTATGAAAAATACACTTTTGGGGGGTTTTCTATCAATAATATGCATCCTCTCGAAGCCGACAACTCCCCCACCCCAACATGAAAAAATGTCATTCTCTTCTTCTCTTGCTTTCCTCTCCGTTCTAAGAAACCAGAGTGCAAATGGGCGGATGGAAAAGCTATGCGAGTATGACAACATAACCGCATAAGCCCCTCCTTCGTGTTGGTGGCATAATCTTTAGCCCAGCCCTCTAAAACTTTTTCACTGAGCTAGCGTCCACCATTTTTCCCCTGGCATACGCGGCCCCAGTCGAGCGACCATGTTGAAGCTACATCCCTGCCGCTGCTTGGTTCTTGGCTACACAAACGAAGACAGGAGTCCATTTCTGCCTCCTTCGTCGGATTTGAGGACCCAGTGGATTAATTTTAATTTTGATGGAAATGTACCCACAACAACTCCAAAAATGTTGTGTGTGTGTGTGCTAACCATTTTACTACAGACTGTTTTACCAACAAGCAGCATCTCAAAGCAGGATTTGCTAAAAAGCTGAAGATAAAACCTGGATCGGTACCGACTGTCTGTGTCAGGGACCAAACTTCAAACATGGAAGCTGTAAGTTTTACCATTTTAGTTTGCTTTACTGCCACCTGTATGACTAGTGCTGTGGTTGCAATCATGTGTGTTTGCCATCGTTGGTATTTGTCTTTGGACTCGCTTCTATTTACTTTCATTCCCATGAGCAGCGGGTGTTCCTCGGGGGCACCAGGATGATGGTTCCAGCCATGGTGGTCTGAAGGTCCTCTGAAGAGCTCTTCAGAAGATCTCCAGACCACTGCTCCTGGATCACCGCGGTGGTGCTGGCAGCTCAGAGTGGCCTTGGGGAGGAAGAGTGTAGTTACAAACAGCTCATTATCATTTAAAGGTACAGGCGCAGAATCAGCCCATTCTCAGTGGAGCTCGAAAAGAGGGGGATACAGGCTGGGTGATATCCACAAATAAACTGGTGACTTAGACAACAAACTTTAAATTTACTATTGTAGGACCTCTGGGACCAATTTAAACTTGATAAAAATGCCATAATAGAGCATCTTTAAATCAAATCAAATCAAATCAAATGCATATACATTTGCAAAGCTGACTGAACCTACCATTTTAGCCCCTTGTAAACTCGTATGTATTCCAAGATTTTTTTTAAAAGAGCCTTTAACAAATCATGCCTGTCTGAATACATGCTGGTTCTGATCCTGATTGTTGAAAAAGGAGGCAGGCAAAGCAAAATCAAGTATTCACATCACCACATGCCATTGGCCAGGCTGTCTTAGTAAACTAGCTCCTTAAACACAACTAGGTGTTAATTCTGCTTCTGTTATTTTAAGGCTCAAAATTTGATGTCTGGCTCATCAGGCCCAAGCTCTTTAACTCTCAGCATCTCCTGCAAAGATCATTCAAACAGTAAAACTAACTGAGTTGTCTTTCTGCAGTTTGTTGATAGCCTTGTTGGTGTCTTTGGCCTCACACTGATCACATCATCTCCCTGATGTTGCATATCTTTTTTTTTCCATGTCTCACTTAGCGGGTTGTAGCCCTATGCTTCCACCAACTGGCTTCCCTCAATGCTGTTAGTTAAAATCATTTTGTAAACAAATATCACTGTGAGATTACTTCTAACCCATTTGTGGTTATGGCAGCTTGGGACTGAGAAATGAGTCCTATTCATGTTATGTCCTGGCCACCCCTTGACAGGGCATAACAGTGTGGAAAAACACATTTTAAACTAATTTGCAAACATCTCATTCAGTTTTGGTCTGCCGCTCTTCTTGTGGACAGTAATGGAGTATAGCACCCTTACACCCTCTACTCACCAGCTACCACTGGCACTGTGTTGTGTTTGTGTTTTACTTAATTTGGTTCCAAAAAGCAGAGGTGGAAGCAGGGAGGCATTTCACAACAGAAGTTTATTAACTACAAAAAGTGTTAAGCAGTCCGTGGAAGCCGGGATCAGGCTGGTGACAAAAACCCTCTGAGCTGCAGCCACGACTGGAGAGCCAAGATTTATCTGGCAGTGAAGTAGAGTCCAGACCAATCTTAAATGTGCAGCTTGATTAGCTGAGTGACCACAGGTGTGCTTAATCAGCTTCAGCAGATTCAGCCTCTCCCTGCCTCACACAGACCCTGCAGAAGAAAAGACAACAGAAAAGGAAGGGGAGAGATCAACAAAACAAAAGAAAAAGAAACTGCACAGAATCATCACACACTGCCTTTCAGAAAAATGAACCAACAATGGGACAGAAACAGCAGTGGCAGGTTAGTTCTGTTTTGCCCCATTCAGATGTGACTCAGGCTTTGTTCAAATTTGGCATCAATATCCTTCCAGATGGGAAGTCTTATGCATGAATGTAAATACTCCTTGGTGGTGGTCTTAACATTCCCTGTATGTTGTGCTTTCAAAGCACTTAACAGATCAGACTCAAATTTTCAGTTTCTATCCAGTGTAGCTCCGGGAGCAAGCTAGCCAAAAGCAGCTTGTTCATATGGGGTAAAAACCCTGTTATGCAGATTGTATGCTTACCCGTAGCTATCAGCAGACAGTAAAAACTTCACTGTTTCACCATAGACTGTTTATACCATGGACAACTTGGTTCTGCCTTCTGCCAGTATATGGATTTGAAGTCAAAAAGCTCTCGGTATTTCCGCTTTTTTTCTCCACTTCCTGAAACCAACATTGCGCAGTAGCGTTGTACGCATTCGGCGGGAGAGTCGTACGCCCATAGGCTGTATCAAGTGTCAATCAAAGAAAACATGAACCCCCTAATAACTTTTAAAAATTGATCCGGGCCAAAAAAGAGGACTTGAGCACAAACCAGTCTTGCAATAACTACATGTCAACATCCCAAGTGGGGAGAAAAAAATTGTATTCTGTGTAATTAATTTCTAAAAGTTGTCCACAGCTCCACAGGGATTGCTGGAGGAGGCAGGATTTATGACCTATTCTGTAGCCCGTCACCAGAGGGTGCTGTTCTCAGGGTGGCTTCACCCAGCGAGGAGGCAGACGGCGTCCATTCTACATACAGTCTATGATTGCCACACAGTGCTGTAACTGCCATGCAGAGGTCACGCAAACCTTGCGAAGGCCCAGAATCTTTTACAAAGAGGAAAAAAATTCTACCATTTGATTACGTTTGGTTTAGAGATCTGTTTAATCTTGTATTTTCTGTTAAAATAACATTAAGTATCGCTTCCTTACAACTCAATACCCTTCCTGTAGTACAGGGGTGGGCAATCATGTGCCATGGAGGGCAGAGAGGCTGCAGGTTTTCTTTCCAACCCAAAACTCCACCAGGTGATTTCACTGATTACCTTACCTCCAAGCAGAGAGCAGGGACTAATCAGTGAAATCACCTGGTGGAGTTTTGGGTTGGAAAGAAAACCTGCAGCCTCTCGGCCCTCCATGGCACATGATTGCCCAACCCTGATGTAGTAGATAATGTAACAGGAACTCAAGTTCCAGATGCCATATATCACTAATCTTAAGAGCTGGAGTTAGAAAGATTGCATGTAACTCATTCTCCTATGGTAACAACCAATGATTGCTGAGGTTGATTCATGAATTACATCTTGTATACTCTGGAGATGTAGGAGATTTTGCACCTTAACATGCAATACAAACTGTTAACCCTCTTCAAGCTCTGCTTTAATATTTACCTATCAAACTAAATCAGTCCTCTCACTTCACTAATGCCAGAAAGGCTACTCACCATTTTAACAATGTCAGACTCTGTAAAATGCTTCATTTGCGGCTACATTACACAGTACGGTAGCTCAAGTTTGCATCCAGGGAGTTCAAACATGTAACGACCTTTATTATCTCAGAGAGCCAGGTCTGATTTTTGTCTACTTAGAGGCCCACAGGTATTAGAAGAAGCTGGAAGGAAGGGATAGAATAAGCCTGTTTTAAATTCATAGCCAGCTTTACTTTCATCCTATATTTATATACTGATGAGGGCTCTGAGCCACAGTCAAGAGCTGAGAGGTCGACCAAGCTGAGGGCTGTTCTGCAGAGAGGACGGTAATTTCCAGAGTGAAGCCACCACTTGACTTTCAGTGTTCTTCAACCATTAACGGGTAAAGGTTTTATATAGGAGAAAAAGTGGTTTTCTGTGCCTGTAAAGTGACAGATCAAGAGGGCAGCTTGATTTTTGGACTGTGCTCAGCCCTTTAGCAGGGTCACTTTTCACTAGAATACAGAGCTGCATCTGTGACTCCTGGAGAACAAATCTGTTCAATAAGCAGGAGGCAGATTAAAATCCCAGAGGATATGTTGAGCTGGGTTCCTGATGAGTTTCTGTGTTTGCTTTTGTTTCTGTATTTAAGAAGAGATTTAAAACTCAGCACACTGTCTCTCTGTTGACTGCTGTCTCATTTATCTTGCTTTTACAGTCTGTCTAGCTTTTTCCTCCACTTATGCTGGCAATATGAACTGAACTTGGCTAATGCAACTGAATACCATGATATTTGTGTGCACTGCTGCGCCGGTCTACCAAATTACCACTTGACCAGCTGCGCTCTGCCTGTGCTGAAAGCTGACCGGGTGTGTATTGGCAAACTTTAAGCACACTTTCTGCACTGCTGACGGGTACAAGCTGTCAACCAACCAGCTAATTCTGTTGATACCACCCGCTACAGGACCACCACGCCCGACTTAACATACTAACTTAACACGATGAGCTTCAGTCTACGAAAATACTAAATCCAAGTTTTATGCCTCTCGAGAACTTTCAGTATTTTATGATAGTACAACAGCAATGTGGTAGGCTACATTCTTAGTTTAAATGTGTAAACAAATAGTTAAAGACATGGCTAATATAGCGTTTTTATAACCATTTTGGTTTTACTTCATATTAAATTTGCAGTTATGTAGCCAATGTTGAATTCTTCACATTGGTATTATATTCATTAAATCTGGCTTCAAACGTCCAAAACTTTTCGCCGGTGCCAGCATTTCCACGTCAATGTGTATTGGCCTGGCCTGGATGGAGTCAAACTCCTGGCCTGAATCATGGTCCCAGTCCGCCCCTGACTGGGCGGGGTGCGCCACCCTGCGCTGCGCCACTGGTGGGCACGAAAATCGAGCCCTTAACCTCCGTATTACTAGGGACCAAAAAGTTCCTCAGCTTTAAAACTGCTTAAAGTGAAAAAATAAAATCAAAACCTGAGACTTATGCTTAAACCATTAAGCATTGAATTAAAACTAGATGTTTAAATAATAATAATAAACTAACCTTGGGAACCAAAAGGAAACCTACTAAAAAACTAATACGAATTAAAAAACGAAACTTGAAAACAAAAATTAAAAATGAAATATTAAAATTCTGCTAAAAGTTATAAAGTCTGGCCTTGTTCAGCAGGCTTTGTCAAGAAAAAGACCATAAATTGACAAAAACCCAATATATAACTTGGACCATGCAAAAATAGTTGATCTGAATATGAGCGTGGCTGTATTCACCTTTGCTCTAATTCACATCTTAAAAGCTTTTCAAGGCCCATGAGATAAAAGAAGGAGGGTCAGTTTGTAGAAACTAGTTTCTGCAGACAGTTTAATTTATTTTTGATTTATTCATTTTATGAGACGATGCACGTTAATGAACACAAAAGCAGACAAGATTGGAAAGGAAGGATGGTGATGTTTTCACATGAAACTACCAGCACGTAAAATGCTTTTGCTGTTCATATTTCAGTTACAGTCCCTGCATACGGTCTTTCTCCTCCTCTGCAGCAAATGTCC
Organism: Xyrichtys novacula; assembly: GCA_962446985.1. Classification (NCBI taxonomy): domain Eukaryota; kingdom Metazoa; phylum Chordata; class Actinopteri; order Labriformes; family Labridae; genus Xyrichtys; species Xyrichtys novacula. The sequence goes on along the minus strand of OY660868.1, from coordinate 23,874,185 downwards.
TTTTAAACACCTCCTTTTTATATATATATATAAGATATGATCAGACTGTCGGCTTCCTGCTGTTCGCGTCGGGGTGGATGCACACCACATGATTTCTGATAAGACAGGGATCCAATTAAACCACACAGACACATAATATCAGGCCAGAAACCCCTATAGAGACTACATCCTCCCATCTGGTTCAAGAGAGCATGCCTCAGTCTGCGAATGCAGAATTTAATCAGCTGAACGAGTCTTCGAGGAGTCCTGGAGTGTCTCCTAACCTTAATTTGGAGGAATAAATGGAAAGTCAAGAAAATCTGTTGTAGAAGCCGACTTCACCGCCTCTTCCCACTGTAGGGACACTAAACCAATTTGTGAGGTAACAGGAAATGTCAATGTTCAGGGGGAGAGGAGTTATTCTGCTGTTTGTTTCTATAATAAAAAGGAAAAGTTGGTGCAGCAGAGGTCATGAGGGAAATCAGTGGAGCATAAGGATTCAGGTAAATGAGAAAACACTCAAGACAGATCACCTTCATGATGTGACTAAAGAAAAGAGAGGAGACAAAAAGCCAGCATGAGGTGAGCGATCAAAGAGAAGAAGAGGGCGGGCGGAGAGAAAGAGTCTCTTTATCTGCCTTCTTATCTGAAGCCGGGCACACATTATTCAGCTCTATAATGAGCCCCAGTATGTGCTTGGACTGAGAATTAGTCTTCTTTGTGGTGTCATCTTCACTGATGATTCGCTCCTCTCTAAAATAAAACTCAAACCAGAGGGTACACACTAAAACAGAAAATAGAAAAAACTATCCAAAGCTCAGCAGGAGGACGTTTGAGCTGCAGCGCTGATGAAAAACAAAGTCTGTCCCAGAGGAGGCTCTTCATACCGAATCACTGCTGCAGAGCTGTGCAGGACAGGATTTGCTTTGGTTATAAATGTGGACTACTTTAAATGTGCCTCAGTGGGACAAATTGAACAATTAGAAAACAAGAAATTGGTTTTATATTTTAAGACCTGTAATCTAACGTCTTTCCCCTAGTCTGTCTGAAGTAATGAGACATAGCAATGAGAAGTTATTTGGGTAAAATTTGAGGCATACGGGTTCAAATGTAAGAATAACTTTTCACAGTGATAGTCACAAAAGGCAAAGTTAATTAGACCAACCAATGGCTTTTTTATTAGTAATTGGCTATCTATCTGTTGAAAGCATGTTACCAGGTAAGATATATGATTTTAGTAAGCATGGAATAACATATTTATACATGACTTTTTAACATTTTATTCACAATATTTAGCAAGATTTTTATTTCCTTTTTAAAAGTTTTAAATGGCTGGTCTGACTTTCACCTTTGTGGGCTGTGTTACTCAGAAATATATTTACCTATAATGCCTCCAGGTTGTTCACAGTAACTATGGGATGATGCAAGTATCACTACAGAATTAAATAAAGCAGCTTATTGGAGGGATTTCAGCTAAGGCTCAGATCTGTGATGCTCTTTTTCTCAAAAGCCATTTAATAGTAGATGAGAAATTCAACCTTTCCACAGGGTGTGCAGCTGTAAAGTGAGCCAAGCGCAGATGGAAACTGAACCTGGAGTTCATGCAGAGTTCAGACAGGTTCACCCTCTCAATGTCACAGGTGTTGACAGCAGAATGTTAAGAGATCATCAGCTCCTCTGGGTGTTCATGTGTGTTTTAGTTTGTTCAGTTTGATGAATGTGTTTAGGGCGAAAGCTCTCTGTTTGTCAGTAGAGGACTTTTGTAAATAAAGGATCAATGAGGGTCCCGTGTTTAAATATTTGTTATTTAAAAGAGAAAGTTGGATTTCCTGGGGTAGGGTTGGATAAACATGATGCTTCTTTATATGTCATCATGGCCTCTGTTTGAAGACATGTATATTTCCATGTGTTTAGCAGACTTTTTTCTAGCATCACCGTAATTCATAAGTGAGACAACAGCAGTTTACTCTGTATTTTTAGAGTGACTTTAAGTGTTGTCAGATAGCTGTCTTCGTAAAAAATACTGGTCTTGTAAAATTTGAATACCAGACTGAGGAGAAACAAACACATACTTCCCCTCTGTTGTTCAGCAAACAAACCAGCTTTTTCAAACAATGTCTGTTTAACAATCCAGGAAAGAGTCTGCTGAGACACCCAGGGGAGCTTTTCCCCAGTCGAATGTTTATCTGTCCAGCTGATCTCTCTCTCTCATTAAGCAGCAGCTCTTCCTCCCTCTTGTTTCCTACCTGTAAACACACCCTGGAAACAGCCTCCTGGCTTTACACATCCTTTACCTGGAGACTAGAGCTCTGCATCAGCAGGTGAGGTAAAACATTATTTCTTCCAGCACAGGAAACACAAATGTAAATAAAATTCAGTTTTCTTCATGTGTGAACAGTTTTGAGGCGAGGATGATCTAAAGATCACAACAATGCCTGTGTTGTTTGCTGTAGTGCCATGAGACATACTGTATATCTCAGTTTGGCTGCTGGTAAACTAGACAGTGATTTGTCAATGTGTAGCTGCATGGACACCAAAAATCTAGCAGTGTCAGCAGCTGTAGCTTTAATTATAACCAATTTAAAGGACCAATCCTGGTTAGGGGACAGTTAAAGAGTTTTTCTAACCCTTTCTGGATTTTATTTTACAGATCCAACTGTCCACTGTCCTTCCTTTTAAATGCTACTTTATAATGATACAGAAAATGATACAAAACATGACTTTAAGAGGATTTTTATGAGTCTGGAAATTGTTTACTGTCAAAAACAGCCAATGTCTTGGCTCTCATTGTCTTTTTGTGGTTCAAATTAATATAAAACTGAACTTTTCACTTAAATGATCAAGTCACAATCAGCTGTTAGGCTCCTAATTTGAATTAATTTAAGTTTAACCAATCATTTCCATTGAAAATAGCATAAAACAAGATGAGAAGGACTTCTGCAGGAATAATTAAGTTGATACACATAAGGCAAGTAGCACAACTTGTGACAATGTCACTATCATCACCTCTTACGGTTCAAATTTGTAACTATCAACAACCATAGACTGCATATAGAATGGACTCCATCTGCCTCCTCGCTGGGTGAAGTCTCCACAAGAACAGCACCCTCTGGTGATGGGCTGCAGTATAGGTCATAAATCCCGCCTCCTCCGGCAATCCATGTGGAACTGTGGACAAACTTTATAAATTTAATACACAGAATGTAAATCACGGAAAAAACGCAGAAATACATAGAGCAATTCGGCTTTGAATCCCTATACTGTCGGAAGGCAGAACCAAGTTGTCCATAATATATACAGTCTATGTCAACAACTCAGAGATGCACCCACCAGCTCTGCTGCTATTAGCTTGACATTTATGCCACAGTGTCAACAGGCATCATGTCCATCCTTAAAGTGGATTTATTTGATATTATGTATCATGAGGTTGGTCCTGGCACCACCACTGCTGTTTGATTAATTAAAATCAAGGAGTTTATGCATCCTGGCTATAAGTGAAGCTAAATGGCTGGCTACATAGTTAGACTGTACTAATAAAAAATCCCAGTTGATGAATCTGGACACAAAGAGGAACATGCATACTGCTCTGTGAGAAACTGTGTGAGCAAATACTTAAACAGTTTCAGAATAATGCTGTAGGAATTTGAAAGGAATCTGTGGATTTCATCATCTACATTACAAAATGTCACCATCCAGAGAATATGCAACCTCTGCATAAAGGGGACAAGGCACCAAGCCAGTTCTGGATGGCTGTGACATTTAGGCCTTCCGGTTGAACTGCATTATAACTGACATGACTCTGTAGAGGAAATCACTGCATGAGTCCAAAAAACCATTAACACTGTGTCCACAAATGTAGGTAAAAAGTATGCTATGCAAAGAGATAGTCATATATTAACATGGTCCAGAAACACAGGAGACTATACTCTTGTTTTGAGTCCATTTGAGAAGCAACTGAGGGACTGAAATGAAGCAAAATGAAAACTGCCAGGCTGTCTAATAAATCAAAAAATTGGCATTCTTTCTGGAAAATAATGGATATTGTGTTTTCAGCTTAAGAGAGGAGAGGGAACACCTGGTTTGTAGCACATAACTCAAAAGCCAGCATCCCTGATGATTGGAGTGGAGAGTGTAAAAGTGCTCATTTCAAGGCTAGTTAACACATCTGTGAGGGCTCCATCAGGACTCAACAATATAAAGCAACATATGCTGCCATCCAGACAATAACTGTTTCAGAGTAAACTTTGGATATTTGAGAGAGCCCAAACCAAAACACCTTCTGCACGTATTACAAAAGCATTTAACAACATTTCGCGTTTAAAACTCCAGGAACTGGTCTCCTTGTTTACCAGACATGTAAGGAGTTGTGTTAAGACGGTGAATGAAGATTTTGTTTTGCACCTCATTCATAAATTTCACCGTGAGTTTCAACTTAGATTTTGAGATGTGTAAGCTCCTTATTCTCATCCTTGAAGATTTGTTCACCTGCCCACTCAGTGAGAAAAAACACAACTCATTAGACTCCTCGTTTTTGCATTCATACAGTACTTACTCGTACTAAAGAAGGTTTTGCATGGTGGATGAGTGACCTGTGTGCAATCAGCAAGTTGGCTGCCTCGACTCAGCATCAAAAAACACTGCCATCTGGGCAAGCCCACACACACCTGTGCTTTCTGGGAATGTGCCACAGAGAGGCGGGCAAAGGCTGAAGAACTGAGACAGGGGTGGAGGACATGAGATGTGGCATGGCTGGAAGTCAAGGAAGGCGAAACTGTGCCTCGAATTACTCTTAAAAGGACATTATATAACCACTTTTTGAAAGACTTGTTCGAACACAAATTAAAGGGATATTTCAGTATTTGTGAAAGGGCTTATAGAAGTAACATGGCACAAGTAAGTGTACTAGTCACAATGGGTGAGTGTGAATGAATGTGTCAGTGTGAAATTCCTCCACACTTTAGGACGATTTCAGGATGTTGATACCAAACACTGATGCCCTTTCTTCAGTATTGTCCTCTTGAGAGAAGCCAAGGTAAAGAAAAAGAAGAGTTTTTGACAGACCTGTTCTTGCATCACTTGAGCATCATGGAAAAACCTGATGCACAGCTTAAGATTCATCCACATCAAAAAGGTCAAATCTTTACCCCCCTTGGGCTTGCATCAAGTGTTGGCAGAAATTGCATGTGTCTGCAGGATTTTTGACTGGGCTGTCAGCTCCACAGGAAGCCTGCTCCACACCTCTCTGCTCTCTATTCATTTACCAGAATAATTCACACTCAGCTAAAAGAATAAAAAAGACAGTCAAAAAAACATTCTTGGGGGCTGTGAAAAACGTTGAGATGGATGAAAGGATATCTGTGAGTTATAGGGGCGTGCTGTTGTGGAAATGTGCAATATGTGTGTCAGTAGATGTGAGCGTGCGTGCATGGTTTGATTTTTAAGCAGGCCTGAATCTTAAATGATCATTGACTAAGCCATTTTTCCAAGACGATGGGAGGGGAAGGTGCCAGGGGCCAGTTTGAAAGAACCTGACTCGCCTAAAAATGAGTCCTCAAATGTCTTTAAACTTTGAACAGCCCAGGAACCGGCTGTGTAGAGTTTACAACCAGTAGCTTGTCTAATGATATCACCAGAGACCAATCAAGCTATGTCATACTGCATGTATGAATATGTATAACGGCCTCAGAGACATTGCTCTCTTTTTTTGGTTACGCTCTAACAACGAGTCATTTAACAGCCATTTGCAGCCTGATGAGGAGCACAGAAGCACCAATCTGACTCTGCAGTGGAGAGCTGAGGTGTGTTTGTGTGCATGTGTGTGTGTGTGTGTGGCATCTCTCCAACAGGATGTTAGATAAGGCTTTTCATTTATAGCAGGCAGATGCCGAGATGAATGGCAATAAACAATGATTTTCCAGACTTTTGGCTGCATCACCAATCAGAGAGGGGAGGATGAAGTTCAAACTGTGAGCCTGCCAATTGATGCCCGTGGACTCCCTCCCTGTTTGACTACCACCTCATTGCACCTCCACAATGACCTTGGCTCATCATACAATCTAGTGTTTGATTGCACACACACACGTAATAACTGGCTTGTTAGCTTTTATGGTAATTACTGTGGTGCATGCATCAGTGGCTGTTGGACACATTATGTGTATATCAGTATTCAAAGGTTTTCTTCTCCTTTGAAATTGTTGCTCTGTGTTGTTAACATCCACAAATCTGTTTTGGTGTAAATATAGAGGCCAGTGTTTCTTTGACTGGGTGGCTGTTTGATGAGAATGAGAGCAATCTGCGTTAACTTTCTGTAAACAGGGACTTTAATCAGCGCTTAATAACCAAGCATCAAGAAGCCTGGCTCTGAGAGGCTGTGCTCTGGCACTGCAATGCTAAATTAGCATAATATACTCACAATGTGAATGCTTATGTGTTGGAGTCAGGTATGTTTACAGTGATGAAAATTTAAAGGGTACATATTATTCTCTATTGGATCATTAAACAGACTCCATGAGAGGTGTGAGCTTTGCTGTGGTGTTCAAAAGCCAGTCAACTACCTCAACATCCAGAGGTAGCAACACAACACAAAATAGTGCTTCTAAACCTGTATATATTGTGCAGCGTTAATAGAGCCTTCTCAGCTGTGTAAGCCACCCATGTCAGGGATACTGCATCCATACCATACCATTGAAGATGCTTGCTTTTGAGCTCTGTAATAATGGCAGTCTAGATGGTCCCTCTTCTCATTATATTCATATCATCCATGGTTTCAAAAAAGACTAAGTTTTCCTCTCTGCCACAGTTCTTCTTAATTAGATCGAACAAAACAGTTGGTAAAAGAGCATTTAGGTATAAAGCACCATCAGACTGGAAGAATCTGCCTTTAAACATACTATACACTTAATGACCTCTTTTCATAGGTTTAAATATGCCCTGTCTTCTTTTTTTGAGTTCAATTCTACATGTTTCAGATGATGTGATAACAATATTATCTGTAACACACTGTAATTTCCATTTGATTACGTTATTATTATACATTTCACTAGGCTACTGCTAAAGCCATTTGTGACAATCAAGAGGCTGTGTTCATTTTTTTTTACTTTTTTTGGCGTGTGTTGTTGTCTTTGTTGTGTATGTTTGCAGGTTGTTGAATGTGTTTTGTTTCTGTCTTTTTTTTAATTATTATTAATTATTTTTATTTATTTATTTATTTTTTAGTTTGCAATGTATTTTAGGACCCCCTCAAAAACAAGAAAATTCCTCTCAAGGGGTTCATCCTACTAAATAAATTTCTGATATAGATTCAGCCCTCATGACTTCTGCATTCATTTGTGCCTGAAAAGATCATGTTTGTAAAGGTACAGTTCGGTCTTTTTGATGCAGTGGTTTTATATATCTAAAACAAAAATGTTTTTTTCTTGATTTTTTTTTTTTGTTTGTTTGTTTGTTTGTTTTTTTTTTTTGTACTATGATCTAACAGAGTAAAAAATTTGCCAACACTGGGTCTTGGACATCCAGACCTGACTGAACCCTTTTTTTTTTTAAACAAATCTGAAAGGTTTTTTTTAGAGGGAGAGAACTTTGCTTCTTCTTTGTCTAAGAATAGAGCCAGCATGCAAACCTTAAAACTTTTGTTCAAAGACCTGAAGCTATGTGTACTTCAGAATGATTGCATCAGGGATGTGAAGAGTTGCTTGTGTTTTCGAACTTTTGGAAACATTGTACCAACAATAACTCGGGCTTAGTCAGTGGTATTTTCGCTGAGTGGTGAAACTCAGAGGCACAGCACTTTAATGTCTTTCTTTGAAGGGGAATAGCATCTATCTTTAAAAAAATACTGAATGAATGAAGAAATACGGCCAATTTGGTTCTGCAGTGTGTACCCTGGTAAAAATTTAATGATCTCTGAGAAGGCCAGCTCGATGCATTATGTTTCTTTCATATGAGACGTTGTGTAACATTATTTTTTTTTTACTTTTAGGGGCAGTATGCACAAACAAACAACTCCCTGTTGCAGCAGTAACACTGACGTAAGAGCAGATGTAAACAAACCTCAGGAGTCTTCCGTATAGAAAACTATCACAAAGACATCATAAGAGTCCGTCCTCCTTTGAAAACACAGCTAATAACTCTCTCCCTGTGCCCAGTGTGTCAGGCCTGGCCTGGCACATTCATTATTCAGAGGGTGTTTCTCTACATCTACAGTATACCGCTGCCCCAGCTATCCCAGTCATCCCCACCATAGATTTATAATTCATCACCCAGGCCTATAAATCTTTAATTGTTTTGAGAACACCCGTTAGGGATGTATAATTTAAAGTTCACTGCACCAAAAGCAAGCCTTTTTTCATGAAACTACTGAAGGATCCTCTGAAAGGCAAGGATGGTGTTATGTAATACTAAAGTGCTGTGGAGATGCAGACCAGTCTAAATTATAGTCTGGATGTTTGAAGGATGCAAAAGACTGATTCATTTATTGAACCCTTTCTCTGTTTGCGTCTCTGTCTACCTACCACTATAAGCTCTATTACCTGAGCAGTGTGGCAACTCAGTGAACTTAAAGAAGAATATTTATTACATCGGTAAAGAGGATCTTTGGTGCTTGGACTCAACAAAAACACTTTGTAATTGAAGTATGATAGCTCAAAGTGGCACCATTACAGATTCCCCCTTAAGTCTGTACACTGAAGGAGGTGGCTGACGACTGTGCTGAGAACAATTCTTTGTCTTCAGATAGATGGAGAATTGAAACTTGTGGTTCTTTTGTGGCTGGCAGAGACATGGAGGTGTGGGGGTGAGCATAACAGCAGCAGGAAGGGCTAGAAACAGAAAATAAACATATTAAAAAGGAGCCAAAGCATGATTGTCCAGTAGGGGCAAAGTGCCACTAGATAAAAGGGGGTTTGCTGATGGAACAGCTGATTTCTCAACGAGAATCAAGGACTGTATGAAAAGTGGACTCAGTCTTGGTCAAGTCTACAACGTCCCCCATTAGCTTCTAAAATTAACCAGCACAGCCTGATCATGGACAAATCAAAACTAATATGTAATCTGACCCTCTTTTATGTGCGAAATTAAAAACTCTGTTAAATCAGGCGGTAACTTTACTGGGAAAATGAACCATTTAACATGGATGTCAATGGAGATTTTGGAGCTTTTATAACCTGCCTCAAGTGGACACTTGATGAACTGCAGTTTCTGTGCATTTGCACATTAGCTTTATCCTCAACAATGGAGGGTACAGCTTGGTGCTATACATCCCACTCATTTAGTAGTTGCTTATGGCTTACACTCCATGGTGTCCCCATTAGTGTTTTATCCCAGTAAAATGCACACTGGATGCAGAAAGTTTGTGAATGTTTAACAGTCAAGATGCAGCCAGTTTCCTTAATGAGCACAAGATTAAAAGCATCTACCTGTTGGTTCTAAACTAAAGGAAAAACACAAGTTGTTTTTTTACGTTAAAATATTCAGACACAGTCTGATGAGTCACCACATTAATGTCCTTAAAGATGTGAAAAGTTGTGGTGACAAATCCACTTACCACCAGAAGTCCCTAAGTAACAGTAACAGGTTGCCCTTTTAATGTAAATCCACTTACTGCCTTTGCTGCTTTCTTCTGCTGACTCAGGACCTCAGACACACTTCAGTCAGACGCTTCTCACTCGGATCTGAATAGTTTCCACTGCAGTAACGATCTGGCGCATCCCAAGCCTTGTTGCCGTGCCTCTTTAATGAACTGTCGTGCCACCAAAGAGGTTATTCATGGACTAATTTAATAGTTTGTAGGGGTTTATTGACAGGCTGTACCACAACAGCAGTTAGAGGAAATTTATGAGACACATGTCTGAGCTCTTTGTGGGATAATGAACTCATCTAACTGTAAAAGTCCTGTGGCTTTCAAATAGACCCCATCTTTTCCTTTTTGTTGCACAATAAACAAGTACTGAGAAAAACACAATCAACACTTAATGAATGCAAACTGTTTATCATGAACTTTGTATTCCTGCTGGGAGGTGAGCCAAATCTAATTTGTTCAGCATCTAAAAACCGGTGAGCTTGATGTCAAAACTTCAGAACTGCTGTTCAATATGCAAAATGAAAATAGTATTTGTGCTGTTGTGAATGGATTGGCTGTATTTTTTAGTGAAGTAATTGTCAGTTTGTATCATGTCTTGGCTTTCTTTGTACCTTGCTGGTTTTCTTTAGCTGCTGGCTCATCCTGACACGTTAATCATCAGAGGCTTCACATTAGTTGTCTGTGAAGCAGCAGGGGAGATGTGAGCATGGGAAGGCTTATCACGTATGAAAGGACTAGCTGGACGCCCCGTTGCGGTGACTTACTCCATGCAGAACATTGTCTGGGTCTATTGAGCATGCAGCTTGATCTCCGACTGAGGTGTTTACTGTGTGTGAATTATCATGTTTCTTATTTAGAAGGTTGGTATTTCATGGTGCAATGACTCTTTAATTTACATGACTCTTAAGTTGCATTGTGCCACAAAAAAGTTCAAAATGAGCAGGACATTGTGCAAACACATTTTGCCAAACACACACTCCACTGCAACACTTCTCCTTACAGCCTTTTGAAATGCTTCTCTCAGTTGACTATTTACTGAACCCTCTCTCTAAAACAGTGCTCAAGCTTGGCACAGCTGGCCTGTTGGATTTTGAGTTTGTTCACACTGAAGAGACGTGGATGGAGAGCTTCACAGTCAGAGTCAGAAGAGCTTGGTCTTTTTTATTCCCAGAGCCAAAAAACAACAAAACTGTGAAAGAATAAAAAATGTACCACTCTTTGTCTGCTTTAGCATTGATGCATAAACTCCTGAAATCTCTAAGGTTAATATAAGCAAAGGCAGAAAGAGTGCCAGAACTGTTAATATATGTAGGTGTTTTACACAAAACACCTAGTTGTCAACCAAAATTCAAACAATTAAGAAAACCCTATCTAAAAATCATGAAAAGCCCTAAATCATGTAAACGTATATTTCCTCAATAAATGCATAAAAGTCAGGATGCCACTTAAATTGTGTAGTGTCATCCAGGGTGAAAATATTCAATATTTTTGTTTTCTCGATCTTCAGTGTTGCACTTTGTAGAAAGTCCTTTTGCATGTGGCAGTTGAGAAAAGGCTGGTGTTGTTTATCTGACTATTTTCTCACTGATAAATATCAGTTTGAAACTCACTTTAATGGCAGGAGCTATCTGACAACAGTTGAGGCAGGTTATTACAAACATACTACCAAGTTGTCTGCAGGTAAAAATTGCACCAGGCTAAATAAGTTCTTGATGGTTAAGACATGAAAACAGGAGGATAATAATTAACATGCATTACCTTGACTTTTACTTACATGTCATGCACACAAGTGCCCAACCTTCATGGGTTAACAAGACACCAAAAACCCAGTTACAGCGCTTTAAACACCTCAAATTCTTAAGAATTATTATTAAAGTCGCATCCTTCTTTTACAGCTTGTTGTCAAACTCTACATTCTGCCTTTTTCCCAAGGCTTTGTAGATAAAATCTGATACAAAAAAGGTTCCTCTTGTGAAACACAATTCATTTTTTCCATAATCATCCAAACAAAAAAAAGAATTTTTTTGAAAAACATCCCTTAAGTCGTCATAGACTTGACAGTAAAACAGAAAGTGAATCTTATTTTTAAGTTCACCTGTCAAACAACAAACAGATTCGGTCCTCCTCCTCAGGTGTGGCCTGTAACCTGCCTGTCTCTAAAGCTGAAGGAAAGGTTCCTGAGTGCATCTATGCAAAGAGAGATCTTTGCATTTTGGTTAAATTATATTGATCGTAAGATTCCTCACCATATCTACGCTTTATTAGATGATTATGAGCTTCATTTCCTCAAAGGCCACCGTCACTTCCTCAACAAGAGGGTGAGCAAGGGTGCATTTCACTCAAGAGTCTGATTATCACTTAATATTCCCATTAATAATCTTTTCTTTTGGCAAGTGCGATGAGATATAATTTTCCAGTTTTTTTTTTTTTTTTTAATATAATCACTACCGCTGAATTTATTCATTAGTGATTGGCAGTTTGGAGGAGCACTAACCAGCACTGTTACTTTCACATCTATGCCCACTAAATTACTTTATTCTATGGAAACGAATGTTTTTTTGTTGTTGTTTTTGTTTTGTTTTTTTTTGCACCAGTTTCAATAAGCAGAGGTGAGGTCCTCTCAGTGATTGATTTGATATTGCACATGTAATAAGCTTGTCCTTTGCAACACCACTGCTGTTGATTTAACTACCCTTATAATAGGATTTGACCGGTCAGATTCAAGTGTTTTACATCTGGGAAACCAGAGTAGATAACAGCCAGTTACTGACACATTATCCCTGCGCAGAAACAGTTTTTTTTTCCCTCCCAAGATACAAGTTGGACTCACTGACATATGTAAGGAGGAGAAAGTCCTGGCTGCTGGCCTGTCATTTATAACTAATTAGAAAACAGCTGGCTGCCATGACGGCCCAGAAAAAATGGTCATCATTAGTCTTGGTCATTAACTGTTCAGGATGGTGATGGATATTGTGAACTGTAAAAGTTTTACTAAATTGTGAGTCATGAATTTGCACAAAGACACAGATAACACTGAATTTCTAATCAATTGTAATTTTTATTTTTGGCAGGGTTCATATCTTAGCGGTCTTTATCATTTTTCCAAGCTAACTAAAGAAGGAAATATTGATGATTAAGAAGCTAAAGCTCCTGTCTGCCGGTTTTCTGACCTTAACTCACATGCTCAGTCCAAAGGTTAATGAAACTGTGGCTGAAACTTTGCCTTGGATATTTCTTTGACCTCAGCGTGCTGACACAGAAAATGGTTACAAAGGTCTGCCTAGGTGAACTGCTCTTTTGCACACGTGAAAACCAGAACTGATACAGAGATCTTACATAACACAACACACGAGACTTATAAACCATCAACAAATAAGGTCAGAATAAAAAACCTTTTCAGTGTCTCCAAAGTTCCTTCAGATTTTGCTTTTTTAATGCTCTTTCTGTCTATCCTGGCTCATGTTTGACCCATGAACTCATTAAGCTGGAACTTGGTTTCCCAGAATACTTGTCCTGCATGTGCCCCATTGTTGTGTGAGTGACACCATAACCAACACTGCACGTGATAGGATGTTAAACCACTGCAATCAGATTGTGACACCACACTAAGCCTGGAGAGACTGGGTCATGATGACCTTACACTGGCTGCTGCAGGTAGGAAAAAATATGTGACTTTCAATCTCATTAAATCACTACATTCAATCTTCTTTTCTTTTGTGATTCACTTTTTCTCTGTGATCTTTTAGAGTTGTTGATGTAGAGGTTTAAACACACAGCAGATGGGTAATTCCAGTAATTCATAATGTCTGGAAGTTCTTTGTTGGTACATGCTGATCTTAATCCTGTCACATCTGCTAGATCTAATGTGTTTGCTGTGATACGAAGAAATAAAGAGCAGCTGAGGATGGAAAGGTTTATCCGTCAGCAGGTGTAAACACAGCTGTTTTTAACTCCTCACAGTCTGAGATTTCTAAGAATGATCTCCGGTCATTAATGATCAACTCAACTTCAATAAAGATGACACTTAAATAGCAGACTAATTCCTGGAAGTTTTGTTTAAACAGGTGGATTTATTCAGCCCGGTCCAGGTGTTTCACTGTTTGCTCAGTTAATTGCAGGTTCATTAGGTGAATATGAGATTAATGCTGTAAATAAGGACACTCACACCTACCTCTACTATTTGGATTCACAGTCTCATGGTTTTACCATCATGTATGAAAAAGATAACACTTCCTTACCCGTTTATTTCTTCTGCCTGAAATACTAGAAGCTTGTAGAGACGAGCAGGGCTTGACTATACCGCTGTTAACAGAACATTTATCTTGAATAATTCATCATTTCTTCATATAGGCTAGCGTTTCGCTTGCTTTATTTTACTCAGGAATTAATCAATGCTGCAAGTTTAAATTAATGCATGTTTTGAGTTAGATTATATGATTAATGAATGAAAAAAATGGTAGGATTTTGTTACATGAAAATGCCTAAATGTTATTCTTTTATTGATTTCATCCTTAGATTTAATCATCACAGTAAACCACCACCATGAACTCCCCAGTGAAAACTCAGAGGGTGAGGGTATCTCAAGCACCATCAACTGCTCTCGATGGAGGCCACGCCTGGTTCATCCTGCTCTCCTGCTTCCTGGTTTTTGGATTGACATTTGGGGTCATTAAATCTTTTGGAGTTTTCTACGTGGAAATTCATCAGTACTTTGAAACCACAGCAACAGAAACATCTTGGATCACCGCTATTGCTGTGGCTACCATTCATGTTATTGGTGAATATCATGATCTCCTCGTACATCTGTCTTTAATATTATGTTGAACAGCAGGAAACAGTTTACAGATATTTCACCCTGGAAATTTAGAGTTTTTTAATTGCTTCTTTATTGAGTTTTATTGGGTCAAACCCACACAGGAATAATATAGTAAGTGTAAATCCCAGGTTCATGTTAAAGATCACAACATAAAGATGGATGTTCAAGGCTTCGGTTGAAGGTGATAGTAGGTTGCTGTGAATCGGAGGTCTTGGAGGTAGCTTTTTTATGTTTAAGAAGACTTATGGTTTCTGTCAGAGGTGGTGGGTGGAGTCAGCTGCTTAGTTCGCTGTAAGTTTCAAAAGTAGAAACATTCTGTGGAGGGTTGTCTGCAGCTGAAAGGCAAGCAAGAAATAAACAAGTGGAGGATGAGACTCATGGTTAACATCATGATTGTATTTTGCTTTTGACTTGTTTTTGTTTTAATGTGCTTTTATCCACATATTTTACAGCACTTTGATGGAAAGCACTTTAAAAAATAAATGTATTATTATTATCAAAGAGTTTTTTTTAGATAAGTTAGTACCTCATACTCATTACAAAGGCAGCAGTTGCTGTCTATTAGAGGCCCACGTTGGAGGTGTGGACTTGGGCATATAGGAACAGGGCAGGTGGAGGCAGCTGCAGTTTACTGGCAGGGACTGGGTTGGAGGCATTGGAAGCAGCTATCTTTCATGTGACACAGGTAAAGGCTGCAGGTGGAGACAGGGACCAGAGGCCTTTGGCATAGGCTTCTAACACTGATCATTAGCGCTGCAGGTGGAGACATGGTTGATATTTGGAGGAGGAAGCCAACAGACACCAACTACAAGCTTGCATTTGATTTATACCTTACATTTGATTGTAGATTCAGCAGGTTGAAGCAGTGGCTGGAGGTGATGGCTTCAGTTGGAGGTCACGCTGCAGCTTAGGCCACAATTTTCAGGCAGAGCGTCAAGCTGATGAATGCTGGCTGGAGCTGCAAGTGATGGAAACAAAGAGGAACATTAGCAAAGACCGAGTATGAGGATGGGCTTTGGCTTTCAGCTGCAAAATGCAAGTGGTGTCATATGATGTCAGTGTTTGTCAGATCCTGTGGTTGAAAGTGACAAACTGCCGGTAAAGACAGGTGACATTTGCTGGGAGAGGCTGAATTTGAGGTAGAGGAGGCAGCTGTCATTTTGTGCAGGTAGGCTGCAGCAGGAAACTTTCGGCTCTTTTCTGTTGACTGTTAATTTCAAGCATCATCTGGAACTGGAGGTGACTGCAGGTTCCTGGTACAGGCTTGGGCTTGAGTTGGTGGCACCTGCAGCACAATGTCACAATGTCAACGAACAGATACTTTTGCTCAAAGTGGTGTACATTAGAGAGTTAGTTCAATACCAGTACAATACCAGTAAGAATCCAGAGAAGGATACAGCTTTCAGGTCACGGCTGCAGCTTCCAGGTCATTATCATAGAGTTGGTGGCTGTCGGTTCCTCGTAGAAGCTCTATGTTGAGTTAGTAGATGTTGTTGTGTAGCTAAGGTTGAAATAGGAAGCTTTAGTGCAGCCAATTATCACAGTTTTGGGTGAGGGAGGCTTAAGTTTTAGGCATTAATGATACCTTCAGTTGATGGAGACTGGACTGAGCAGCTCAGCTAGATGTTTTAGGCTTCAGGGAGAGGCTTGAGGTGAAGTTTGTGGTAATGGCTTTTTGATGTTGAAGCTGCAGCTGATATTTACTTTGAGAGTCTGCTGGTAAGAGAATTTACAAGAGATTTATAGCTGGATAGATAACACTGAAAGTGATGCTATGACCTACAGTCCTCAATTAATGGTTCAGAGGCTACAACTAAAAAAAGGTACCTTAGCAACACGGCTTTATAAGTGTGAGTTGTTGGTAGAAAAGCCAGCTTGCAACACTTACCACTTCTGGTAGAGGCGAAGGCTGATATTTTCTGGTGGAGGCTGAGTCCGTGAGGTTTGGAGACTGGAGCTGAAGTTGATGCTGACAAATTCTTTGGTAGGGCTTAAGCATAGGCGGTGGTTCCTGACAGGGAGGGAGCAGGTATATGCTTTGGGTGTGGAGGGTGTGGAGGAAGCCATTTTTCGTCTACAGAGGCCTAGGTTGGCTTGGTTTCTTTTATTCCATATTGTTCGAGGGAGAGGCTGCTGGTGTCTAGCTACTGGCACACTGCAGGACGTGGCCCAAGATTGCTGGCAGAGAGGGAAGGTTGTGTCAATGTGCTTGTAGAGGTTGCAGTTGGAGACAGTGGCTGCTGATGTTTGGCAAGGACTTCAATCATAGGTGATGGCTGCTGATGTTAAGAACAAGTTTGGGTTTAAGGCACTGGCATTCCATAAACAGGTGGAGGCAGCACATGGATTAAACAGATTGGAGATATTTACCTTTGAGCAGGAGGAGAAGAAGGAGGCTGATGGTGGAGGCTGCAGGTGGAAGCAGCCATCTAGAGGCAGTTGTTATTTTTTAGAGGCTGAAGATGGAGGTTGGCAATTGTGCAGCGCTAAGGTGGTAAAAGCTGCTGGCACATGTTGGAGGACAGGATGGAGGCAGGTTCGATACTTTGTTATTTTCAGTCAGGTCAGAGATGGTTGTTGGTCGAGTCAGGAGTTTGGAAGAGGCTCAAGGTGCAGGACGGCTGAGGTGTTTTAAATTGCATGCAGACAGTATTTTGTCTTTTTTTTTCTGGCAGTTCTGAATTTTTTCCCCTTATACTACTTTTCTTATCTTAACTTAAACTAAAGTAACTTAAACTACAGTATTTACAAAATGTACGAGTTTTAACTCAGAGTTAAAACGACAATGTTCACAAGAAGAGAGTGAAGACTTTCATGTCCTCACTCTCTTTCTGGATAAGGTCTTTGGCTGTGGTTCATCGGATATGTCCACGTTGTAGAGGGGTGGATAAACTCCCACCCCGTTACTCGTGTTTACATGGACAAGTCCGTTGTCGTCCACAGATCCACTCGTTCCCACAGCTTCTGCTTGATGTGACGTCCCAGTGCAAGGCTGTAGGGACGCCGACGGCCATTCTTGTACCTGTGGACAGGAGAGGACAGTAGTTCAAATCACAATGTTAGGTCAAGTGTTTCCCATCATGATCTGTTGGACTGGTGAATTCTTGTTTTTGTATCATACATACCAAAGCATGTCATCTACCACGGCGTGGTAGACCTGCTGGTACTCCTCCACTGACTGATCGTGAATTATCAGTGGGCCGTCATCCAGCAGTGGAGCTGTGGGGGGCTGGAACTGATGAACCACAGGGGTGACTTGAGGCAGCTCAGAAGGTGGGACTGTTAACTGAGGCCTTGGGACCAAAGAAAGATCAGCAACTTCGGCATTGGAGTGCTGAGGAACAGGATCCAGGGTCAGCTCTGTAGAATTAGAAGTACGGACCGCAGAGGTCCTCTTCCTCTTCTTAGGCCGGCTGCCGGCAGGAGCTGAATGATGGTGTTGGACAGCCTGCAAAATAAATCCAACAAACAAGATTTCAGGCTCAAATACATTAGAAACAAACTTTTACAATCTCACCAGTTCATTATATTCGCCAATGAAGTTGTGCTAGTTTTGAATAAAGTTTTAACTCAGAGTTAAAACGACAATATTAACAAGAAGACAGTGCAGACTTTCATGTCCTTACTCTCTTTCTGGGTAAGGTCTTTGGCTGTGGTTCATCGGATACGTCCACGTTGTAGAGGGGTGGATAAACTCCCACCCCGTTACTCATGTTTACATGGACAAGTCCATTGTCGTCCACAGTTCACTGAAACTGTGGATCCACTCGTTCCCACAGCTTCTGCTTGATGTGACGTCCCAGTGCAAGGCTGTAGGGATGCCGACGGCCATTCTTGTACCTGTGGACAGGAGAGGACAGTAGTAAATGTACAGGAAGATGGAATCACCTGCTAAACATTGCTGCCGGTCGCACCTCCTCCGGTGCCCATGGGTCAGCTGCAGGGTCATCAGCCAGGAACCACCATTCACCCTGCAGCTGACGGGCCTGACTGATAGATGTTACCCCCTGTTGCTGTTGTTGGGGTTAGGTGTTCTTTCCCCAGCACTTGTCCTTCCTCCTCAGCCAAAGCCAAAAGCTCCCCTTCTCAGCCTCCTCTGCGAGCTCTTTGGTTGCTTTCTTGAGGTTTCCTCCGGTCACTCCTGTGTCCTTCAAGAGGTGTATGGTTGACATCCCCACAAAGCCTCGGCATCCAACCTCCGCTGGATAGATGGTGGTCCTCCAGCCAGCCTCCCGGAGTACTTGGCCTTCTTCCGTTCAAAGGCGGCCTCAATCCCCTCCTCCATTGGCACCGTGAGCTCGATGAGGTGTACGGATTTCGCCTTGGTGGACCACACCACTATGTCGGGCTGGAGAGATGTGGTGGTGATCTCAATGGGAAAGCGGAGCTGCCTGTCTAGGTCGACCCTCATGTCCCACTCCTGGTCGGGGGCAAACGGCCTGGATGTTTCCCTTGGCCTGGTGTTTCTTCTTCCCCCGCCTTCAGTAACAAAGCCGATGTGGTTCCCTACTGGTGGTGACCCTTCGCTGCCCTGTCGCTGCCCCTCAAGCACCTCAGCCAGCTTCCTCAGGACCTGGTCGTGGCGCCACCTGTAGCGTCCTTGGGAGAGTGCGATCTTGCAGCCTGACAAGATGTGCTGAAGGCTTGCGTTAGGTGCACTGCAGAGTGGGCAGCTCTCCTCACTCCCGAACCACTGGTGAAGGTTCCGCGGACAGGGAAGGGTGTCGTAGGTTGAGCGGACAAGGAAGCTGAGTCTTGCCTGTGGGATCTTCCATAGGTCTGCCCACCTGATGTTTCTGTTGGCTACTCCTTCCCAGGTTGTCCAGCTACCCTGTCGGCCCTGTGACATGGCCTTGATCTTGTAGCGCTCTTCCTCCATCCTTGTCACCTCCGCCACAACCATCTCCTTCCTCTCTTTGCGGTTGGCCTTGGACCAGAACCGTGGCGCTTCCCCCCACCCTAGTCCTGCTCTTCCTGCCTGGACTCTGCCAACAATCTCTTGGTGTTGCAGTCGGCCAATGGCTCGGTCGACTTCAGTTTTGGCGTTCCACTTCCGGCCTGTGGGAACCTTGGCATTTGCGTTCCTTACAGTCTGGTCGGTGGACTCTCTCAACTCGAGGACAAGCCTGGTCTTTTCCTGCATGTATCCCAAACTGATTGATTGCAACGGCAGCTGTAGTGTGTTCCTTCCAAAGAGGCCCGTTTCAGAGAGGCACCGTGGCAGCCCCAACCACTTTCGGATGAATGAGTTGGCTTTTCCATCCATCTTACTTGCAGTGGATGAGGGGATCTCACTCATTTTCAGCGGCCACATCACCCTCCTGTAGAGTGTGAACTGGTAGCACCAGACCTTAAACTTCCCAGGGAGCTGGCTTCGGTCGATCTTTGCCAGTCCTTCTGAGAGCTGCTTCATGACGCTTCCTCCCATCTGTTTGTCCGAAAGCTCTGCGGTGTACTGTCTGCCAAGGCTTCTAATGGGTTGCTCAGAGAGGAGTGGGATTTTCTCTCCCCCTACGACGAAGATGGTACTGTCGCTTCGGACTCCTCTTCTGAGGGACAGGCTCCGTGATTTTTAGGGCTTGATCTTCATTCGTGCCCACGACATCAGCTCATCCATTGATGAATGCTAACTTCATAATTAGCTTTCTTACAAGCGTTTCAATCCGGAGAGTCAAGCAGATCCACAACAGTGACAGATCCACAACCCCCTTTGCGCCCCTGCTGGACGGAGTAGGTCATTGCATGACAGATCCACAACCCTCTTTTTAACCGCTGTTCCACATCCTTTTTTTTTTTTTTTTTTTGTGCCCAGAAATTAAATTTAATAAACAAGTTAATAAATAAATAAACAAATGACTGCAGTTTCATATTATTATCAAATCAAAATAAGTCTTTGAAATTTATGAAGAACGTGTTCAGTTCTTGGGATTCGGCCCACTTCCTTTCAAGGATTTGAAATTTATTTTTAAAATAAGTAAGTGCCCACAGTCACATTTTAGATATTAATCTGTTATTAATTTTACAATTTTTTACTGATTATCATCTTTTTATGTATTGTCTGCCAACCTATGATATTTTGGGTTTATTCTACCAAAATATCAACTTATATTATCCCAATATCATAGGGATTGGCCTCGCTTTTATTCTATTCATTCCTTGGCGATGATTTAGACCCCTGAATGCAATAGTATGTGTCTGCAGAGCTCCATGGATGTAATATTTTGTGTGTTTTTCTCGTATATTTTCATGTACAATCTCATGCACATTATTTGTCATCGCACTTCTGCTTCATTCACTACAATGCGAGAAGCCTGTGGGTCAAATAGTACATTTCCGACGAGCTGATGTTAGTATTAGCTTGACCGAGATTCGATGTGCATCTCAGACCATCATGGAAAATGGATAGGGAAAATGTCATTAACGGAGCCTGTCACATTGACATTTATTTCTCTGTCAAATTCAAGACAACAGTTTTATTAATGACTAAAAATTGTGTGATTCACGTTTAATACTCGATCATGATGTCGCCCCATGCAAGCCAATAACTTTCGAGAAAAGCGCATTAAAAAGGGGCGGTCACGTGATTCAGGTTGTGGATCTGTCATGCAATGACCTACTCCATCCAGCAGGGGCGCAAAGACGGTTGTGGATCTGTCATAGTTGTGGATCTGCTTGGTTCTCTGGCTCTGCAGACATTTACTATTGGACACAGACGTTTGCTCCGCGATAGTCCTCTCGTTTTCTCCTGAGCCTGGCCTGCATAGTGGGGCCCCAGGGGCGGAGCTTGGATTGGTTACGTATGACATCTCACTGTATCTGATCCTGTTGTTTGGGTCTGCCAGGGATTCACAGCAATCACAGAGATTCACAGTGATATGAATGCAGAAATGCAATTTTGCACTGCTTTTCTCATGATATATCCTCTAGTATCAGAAAAAATGCCATATGAACATGTAGATAACAAGAAAGACATGATTTTCATCGGAGTGGGTCTTAAAAGGGATGGCTCATTTTTTCAGTGGGGTTGTGTGAGATACTTTTCAGTAGTTATTGTATTACAGCCACAGATAATGTGGGTCACCTTGGCCCCTTTGTAGGGGAATAGCTGAAATACTGGAGTAGAAACTGGCTCCACTAAACACATATGCCGATGTGACATCTGTACATGACAGCGACATTAGTCCCCATTCTCCAACAGGAGAAGAGGAAGAAATAATTGCTGTATAGTCAAACTGAACACTTGAAAAGGAAAATCTGTGATTGCTTTTGATTGTCACTAAGAGTTTGGAGAGAAGTTTACAGTCATCAGTAAATGTTAAATCAAAAAGGCACAAGCAGAGGCACTTTTCAGACCTTTTATCCCCTTTCAGGTTTCTGGGGTCGCTCACCAGAAGAAACACATCAAGGCTGAATCCTTGCTCTTATTGCACTCTGCTGCACGTCTTTTTCATAAACAGCTTTTTCTATTAAATTGAATCAAAATCTTTGAAAAGAAATAAAAAAAAACTGCCTCTGTGGATTAACAAACTGTCTGTTTTTCAAAGAGCATATCAGTCAAACAGAATTTCATTTTGAAAGAGCGTCTTTATTTAAGTATCTCATAAGCCAAAACTTCAAAACCTTTTTGGGTAAAAAATCTTGTATGGTGCAGTTCCTGCCCTGGATAACTGTCCATGTCCTAAATTAAGCTAATTAATGAATGTCCTTTGTGTCCCTTTCCAGCCCCTGTAGCATCTGCTCTGAGCGCCCGTTATAGCCACCGCTCTGTGGTGATGGTGGGAGGACTAATATGCAGTTTAGGAGTCATGTTGGGGTCTTTTTCTCGCAACTTGATTGAACTTTATCTGACAGTGGGGTTCTTAAATGGTGAGTCTTTGCATTTAAACACATGAATCCAGATCAGACTTATTAGAGAGCATGCACACGGTTTGAAATCTGCTGTTTTCTCTCCTGCAGGTTTTGGCTATGCCTTGACATGGACCCCTACAGTCACCATGCTGGGTCTGTATTTTGAAAAGAGGCGCCCAGTAGCAAATGCATTGGCCAGTGCTGGAGAGTGCATCCTTACTTTCATCCTCACACCTCTGTTCCAGCTTTTGATTGACAGCTACTCCTGGAGAGGGGCTTTGCTGATCCTGGGGGGGCTGCAGCTCAACCTGTGTGTGTGCGGGATCCTGCTCAGGCCCCTCAAAGCCCCCAGAGATGTGACATGTGAGGTCAAAGCACAGGAGGAGTGCTTGTCCCTGGAATTGCTATCAAAAGACAAATCGGAGAGGCCTCATGAGAGCAGGAACTCTGATAACATAGAGGCAACCAGTACTGGTCTCCAGGACTTTGAAGAGACACAGAATCCAGCCATGACAGACTCGAACAACAGGACAAAGAGAACTCAACTGAAGACAAAAATCCTCCTCTATGTGGATTACACCCTCATCACTAACCCCCGCTTTATGGTCTACTCAATGTTCGGGGTTTTCGCAGCTCTGGGTTTCTTTGCTCCGGCTCTGTTCCTGGTTCCTTATGCTCGGAGTAAAGGGATTGAAGAGTACCAGGCGGCTGCACTCATGTCCATCTCTGCAGTGTTGGACCTCTTTGGAAGGGTGTTCTTTGGCTGGGTGGCAAACTTGAGACTGGTGCAGACAGTAAGTTCAGTCTGATATTGATTCTGAGCAACAAAACATTCAAACATTTGCATAGAAAAAAGATTAAAGAAAGAGTCAAGCCCCGGAAATGTCATGAATTGCAAATTGCCAGTCATTAAAGCAAAGGGAAAGTTAAACATTTTAGGAAATACCTACTCTGATATTCTCTTGACAGTCGGATGATCTGCACGGAGAATATAATACCACACCTACCTGCAATTAACATCACTTTGCTTTTATACTGACAGTAGAGAAATCAGCCTGACTGGCTCTGAACAAAGGGAAGTTCAAAAGCAGAAACTTTCAGGACACGCTGTCAGCTTGTCATACTTTGAGGGCTAAATGAGAATGATGATTATCAGTGGGAGGTAATGCAAATTAGAATACCAACAGGGTGAACAAGACCTTGATATGAAGTGGACAGCCATTGTCTGTATAAGTTAAAATTTATCACCTCCATTTTTAGTAGTCCATGTAAAAACATCTAATACTCCCATTCTCTTGAGGCTAATCTGAGATTTTTTGCCACAGTGGGATCTGTGCATGACTCTGTGATGGTTTGATGAATCATGGCATCCAAATGAGTATTCAGCACATCCGGGTTAAGTTGCTATATAAAGAACATGCATGAAAAAAAAATGGGATCACTGTCCATCATGTGTGTCAATGTCTCCACCAGGTGACACAGCTAACAGCCACAGTGATCCTGCAAGGCACTGTGGTCCTCCTCTGCCCTTTGGCTTCCTCCTTCCCTGAGCTGGTCGGTTTCAGTGCAGCGTACGGCCTCGTGTACGGCGCAACAGTCGCCATCCATATCACCGTGCTGGCTGAGCTTGTTGGCGTCCACAGGCTGGGGAGTGCGCTGGGATTCTTCATGCTCATACGCAGTAGCGGAGGCCTGCTTGGACCACCAATTGCTGGTGAGTGAATAAGATGCTTTGATAGTCAACTGCAAGTACAGGCTGTTCCGACTGTGCATATCAGAGAAGAAATGGATTTCAGCTTTAGGTGGCTGCTTGAAAATTCCCTGTGATCTGTTTCTCCATGATGACTGTCTGCAAGCTTCAAATATACAGGAAATTGTAGTGAGTCAAAAGAGACTTCTGTTTCTTTCCAATATTTCTGTAAGCAATAAAAGAAAATCCAATAATCTTCAAGGTTACAATGACATTTTCTTCTGGCACATTAAATCTCACACAATTGATGTGCTTATAGATCGTTCTGCATTGTAACTGCAGCTCAGTGAGCCTATTCAGCCAAAATGAGAATTTTACACCTCTATGACATTGCAGCGCCGCCCTTCAATTAATCATCACTTTTGTCAATGATCCATCCCGCAGGATCCGGGAGCTTTTATTCAGAAAGCAAATGTGCAAAAATTATGATATCACGCATTTTTATGGTAGTGTTAATTTCACAGCCGGTTGCTTTCCAAAGATTCTTTTCTCCTTTAAATTGAGATTTTTCCCTAAATGACTCTCCTTTCTGCTTCATATAAGACCTGTCCATAGTCATACATCATGTCCTTCAGAGCATTAGAACAAATGAAACACCGCACTGGCAAACAAAAGGAGCTGAGAAATCGGAGACACTTTGCTTTACTGGCCTATTCAGATCTGGAGTTTTGGCCACCAGAGGTCAGTGTTAATGAGCTGTTAAAAAACACAGACCACTTTGGTTTAGTTAATCAGGCTGTGGCTTTGTATACAAATTAAATTTATATTGCTGGATCCTGCGTATGAGTGTAGAATCTGCATAAGAAGGGTAAGATATTTTTGAATCAAGAATGTTCTGGTTTCCATTTTCGGGAGTGTTTTCATCCACAGGCTGGAAGAATATTATTTCAACCTCCACAACCCATTTGTCATCATTTTATAAGGACAGTTCACCTCCAGAATTAGTTTATGGGATGCACTTTCTTCCATCCCAAAAAGTTGGCTGCAAATTATTTACCAGTGCACTAATCTATCAACATAAACAGAGAGAGGATTTATGTGCAAAGCTGTTTAACTCAGAGGACTGTGCTCGAGGCGGTCAAATGAGGTCATGAGGTCACATCATGTACTTGATAATGGTGATATAATATTGCCACAGTTTTGGGCTTATAAAATCCTTTTTTTTTTTTTTATAAAACCTTTTTTTTCATCTGAGCTGCTTCTCATACATCTGTGCAAAGCAAGCCAGAGACAAAGCATTCGGACTGTTTTTAAATCACTTTTTTAACATTGCTCTCTCCATGATTTGGATAAAATCATCCATCAGTAGTAAATCAGACTTGTAGAGACTTCTGAGTGTGAGACAATAAATGGCCAGCAGAGGAGGTTGTGGTGAGTCATCGCGAATCAGATATTAGCAGTGGGTCTTGCTGTACTTAGCAATAATTATTCTCACATTATTACTACCTTAGGTTGTGCATGTCTAGTGAACAGGTAGCTGGCTGTATGGCAAAAGCAGAAAGTGCTAGAAAGAGCTACACATCTGTAAATAACTGCACAGTGCTGAATGCAATGGAAGTCTTTGTGTGGCAGGACAGTTATAACCTTCTTCCCTCTTGAACCCTACCAGGACAAACTGCTCTTTATATTTGGATTTTACTGCCAGTGATTCAATCTGGTAGAGAGCTGGTTTGATTGGGGGAAAAAAAAAACAAATGACAGGTGAAGATTGGCGACACAGTGGGAGACAAATTGGTTGCAGGTAGTGGGTCTTTCTGGACTTCACAGCTACCAAGCTGAGCTCAACAACCATACTGGGAGCTAATCAGGCAGCAAAATCTGCACAGCACAAACAGATGGTATATTAAAAGGCTACATACCTGCACAGGAACTGCACACTGTGGTCTGAGCTGAAAGCAATAAATATCACCATACTGAGGAACAATTTTAATGTTTCTTTTTTTTTTCAATGAGAGAGTGAAAAGGGGATTTGAGGACCTCTTAAAACTGTGGGGTCTGCATCTTAAATACCAGTGAGACTCACAATCCAGATCCATAACCATAGTCTTTTGGTCTGTAGAAACACTCTTCTACATAGTGTCAGTCATACATAACCAACTCCATCCTTATTCCTAAAGTTTCTAGTGTGACTTTCTATGAGGTCACAGAACTGTTTCAAGCATTTTCTGCAGACTCTAAACCTGCAGAGAGACCACAAAGATTCACCTGCAGTTCAGGCCACTGGATAAATGCAGGTCAATATTAGCCCTCCTTTGGGATTTTTTCGCTTTTTTGGCAACCACCAACTCTTTCAGTGAAATATCATGCTCTTCAGTAATTGAATATCTCACTTTGTTCAACAGCAAGTAGTTAAATATTAATGTCTGCCTTTTGGTGCAAGTAGAAGGTTTGTTAATTTGTTTTCTTTTTTGGCTGATAGTGAAAAATATCTAAGCTATGGGAGTGGGCCACAACAGGACAATTTTGAGGTATAAATCCACCCAAAAATTGAGCTGAAAGGTGCTGAAATACTCAGAAGATATCAGGAAACTCATGTGGCTGATTTTCATCATCAAAACTTTGTCGGAGAGAGTACGTAGAGTTTTAAAAAGCATTTTAAAAAATCCCCAGAGAAGATTAAAGTGAGATGCAGCAAAGCTTTATTCTATTTCAGCAAGTAAAGACATTTAAGATACATATAAACCGAGTGAGCTCCTGAGCAGACTGAAGATTTAACCACCGAACCCTTCTTTTATAATGTTTTTGTCATATTCTTGTGTAATGGTTGGAGGAGAACATCACACCTCTTCATTGCATTATGAATGCAGTTCTGGCCAAAATCATAAGTATGATGGGCTCCTGTGCAAATATTGTTTGGACCCTTTATGCACCTAACAGATCTGCGTGCCTATATGTGCACACAAGCGCACAAATGCACAAACACATGAAGCAGACAATTTGTGTCACTGTGTAGAAACTCACAGTGCAACTCTCATCCAAACCAGCCAATGATCAGAACCACAGACAGCAGCTGTAGAGACACATCATATCTACCAAATCGCCTCAAACTGCCACAGCTTGATCAAAACATCTGAAACAGCTTTAAACACCAGAGAGCTACAAACATAAAACACACAACCAATAGAAAAGCACCTGAGTTTGTCATATGCCGGCACATTATGGATGACAGCCCCCTGGTACCATAACTTTTCTCACCGATGGCACTGGAGCCAGATTTGATCAGACACACAACAGGTGCACAGATCCCAACATATTTGACATTACAGTCTATTAATGTCAATCTAAATTCTATCGAATCCATAAAAATGGGAAACCTCGACTTCATCCTGCAGGCCTTGCACTCAGCAAAGTTTGTGGCATCACTCGTTAAGGTCAAATTTTGGCTTTAATGTTTTCTATTATAAGTAATCCAAATCCCCAACCCCAAAGTGGCCTAAGACTTATTTATAACTGTCAAAAGGTGGTACTTTTAAAGCTGGTGTAGATTTTTTACAATCCTGCAAGAAAATCTGTGCCACGTTTTTGTCTCGACTGTCTCAGTCCAGAGTAAAAAAAAAAGGAATGGACCCAAAATGCAGATCAAAACAGGATTTAATTAAAAGGAACAAAAAGAAAAGCAACAAAAACCTACTAGCAAATGTCCAACTCAAAAAAATCCAAAATCCAACAAAGGACAAAGGCACTGGGGGAAAAAAACACTTGGAGACACTGGAGACAACAAAGACACACATTCACAATGAACTAACAAAGAAACAGGGGAAGACAAGGACCATTTATATATATATATATATATATATATATATATATATATATACACACACACAGGGAAATGAGCAACGAGAGGCAGGTGAGAGACAATTGCTAAGGAGGAAAACTGAGGAAGTAAATAAAGACTAGAAACAAAAGGAATAAACAACTTCAAAATAAAACAGGAAACACTGAAAACTGATATAAGCAATGAAACGCTGAGAACAAGAGGGAACTGGGGTCAGACACAAACTTAAATCTCAAAAGACAGGACTACAGGGAAACAGGAACAATAGGGAACAGAAACACGAGGGAAAATCACAAAGAAAATACACTCCAGGGAAACACAAAACCAGGGAAAAACTAACTCAAACAGAACATATCGTGACAGTTTTAAGGTATGGGCCAGAGTGCATTAATGCTTACATCAGTGCCCATAACTATTACACTCCCCCCATCCCTGTGCACCTCTTCTGGGTCAAATGTCGGTCAAACACCCTCTCTCCAGAGAACTCAGAGAAACTTTTCCTGGGCCTGTCTTTTTTTTCCCCCTCTTTATATGCCTCTTTGCTCCCACAGTGTATTTGACTCTGAAAGACATAAAATATGGATCAGCATAGTTCAAACTAAGAGCCTGCATCACAAAAGGACTGAACTGCTTTTGCATCTGCTAAACCTGCTGTGTGAAAGGACTGTAAAGACTAATTCACAAATGTTGCACACAAAGAGTTACATGTTCCACAATCTGCATTGAGCAAACAGTGTCACTGTTACAGTGTTGTTCATGTACATTAAAATGAGACATTATGTATCAAGTTGGAGCAAAATATGACCTTTTCTGTGAACACTTTTCTCAACAACAAAAAAAAGTTTTTTGGTGACATTACTATGGCAGATAAATAAATCTTTATTTCAATAGATATCACCTAACATGGTCATGCACAGGGATGCTGACAGAGATTAGGGGGCCTTCTTCACTAGCATCACTGAAATGATGCAGCTGAGTAAAGGTAGGGTCTCCAAAATGTGCTGGTTTGAAACACCTGTCAACTCCCAAGTCACTGAGTAGTTGCGGTTGCTTTAATCAGTCAAACCACTGCTGAGCAAGACGAGTTTGTACAATGTCATCCCAGCTGAGCTTTAACCTGCAGAGCTCTTGCAGGATCCTTTTAGCTGGCAGAAGCGCTGGTGCTAAGATACCCAATGGATGGTAGATGGAGCTCACCAGGGAAAGGAGGTTTCTTCTGGTGGGCGGTTTTGACTTGGACTACGATTCTGAAACGGAAGTGTTACGGAACCCTGATGTAAACGACACCCAGCAGTTGGCCATGCTTCCTTCAGACCCTTTGTGTACGCCTGGTAAACACTGGTACTCAGCGATGCACGTTCTGGACACACTGAAATCCGCAACATGTCACTCCTCGTTAGTATAGTGGACAGTATCTCCGCCTGTCACGCGGAAGACCGGGGTTCGATTCCCCGACGGGGAGAGTATTCCTTTGCTCCAGCAGCTGATTTTAAGCCCACTAAGACCGGGGGCTTGGAACTCATCCTGCTCTCCAGCCCAGGTCAGCTGACAAACTCTCAGCCTTCCATCCTACAAAGGAGGAGGTCAAAGGAATGTGATTGCATGCAAAGAGGGCCTCAATCTGCCAGAGGAAGAAACAAGAAAAGGAAAAAAGTGATGAGAAATTCTGACTGGGACTCAAGTTAACCCCTCTCTACCACCGAACCCTATTCGATGGCGTACACAGAGAAGGACAGAAGATGGATTCCTTGCCTTTAAGCCGGGCCTGCTAAAATGGGATTTGGGAATGTTATGGGAGGGCCTCTGATGACAAAGTGTCTTTCAGCCCCTTGAAGTCAGTACTCAAGCGGGTTTAAGTGGGCAGCCATTGAGCGCTTGAGTAGAGCAGGAGGGTACATCAATATGTTCCCGCCCGGTTTCGAACCGGGGACCTTTCGCGTGTGAGGCGAACGTGATAACCACTACACTACGGAAATTTACAGGACAAGTGGGAAGGGTACGCAGCCCCGAACTCACCTGCTTTCCAAATGCCAAGATTTCAGATGCTAACAAACAGTTTTTTCGATTGTCGTGGGTTCTAAATACAGTTCCGTAACTTGACTTCTTCTTGCAATGAAACGGCGTGGATCCTAATTTCTGCAAATGTTCTTATCTTTCTTCAAGCCCCTCAGTTATTGGCACTTTCATTTTCTCATCCATACCACGCCCTTAAGATCCACAAAATATAAAATTGGAAAAGTAATCCATAAGTAGATATAAATTTCCATGAAAATATAAAAATCCATCTCAAAATTATGACATTTTACACTAAATTTCTCCCTACTCTCTGATTTTAAAGGGATATTCACTGGAAACACATTGTATGACCAAGTTAGACACCCCCTCGAGATATGAATGCTACAGACTGCTTGCTTCTCTAGTTATACCAACTTAAGTAACAACCGCACGATAGCAATACACGGTGGTCTGAGGAGCCACGTGCGCACCTCAACCAACCACTCTGTAGCCACAAATAATGCTCAGAACAGCACCTAACTTCATCAAGATTACATATAGGGTCCTAGCCACCAAACATATTTTTAACTTTGTCTGATTTCTTTAGCAAAGAAACTAAACACAACTCACCTACTCTCTTCCAGCGGCCGCTTGTTTGTAGGGAGAGCTCAGACGAGTCCATTACCGACTGCAGTGGGGTTACACAGCTCAAGGAAGAACATTTATGATAATTTCTTCAGACTGAGACACTAAGGCAGAAGAAGTACTGCGTCTGCAGTGGAAAATGGTTAATATGATGATTATTACTTCAAGGCTCTGTAGACCACTGTGTATTGTTATTGTGCGACTGTTACTAAAGTTGGTATAACTACAGAGGCAAGCAGTTGGCGACATTCATCTCTCGGGGGAGTGTCTAACTCGGTGTTACGGTGTGTTTGACCCTAACTTAATTTTACGCCGGAATATCCCTTTAGCTCTTTACAGTGAGTCCTTACTTTGGTAATATGATTACTAAGACAGATGCATTAAGATGTGTGATTCATCCCACTGTCTTTACACTCAACAATACATGTGGGCATCCTTCTATATATTCCTAAAATATATGCCAATCTATTACACTGTATGAAGAAAAACAACAAGAAATACTTCGGAAAAATTCAAACTTTAACTCGAACATTTTGCCCCTGATGTTCACATCCAGCAGAGTAAAAGTCTTGTCTTCTTGCCCTCTCAGTGAAAACTATCTCACAGTGCAGCCACACCCCCCACAGCACTGTCCTACACACCAGCAAACATTTGAACCTGATTACTAAGGTTACGACCCATTTTCACACATATCTCCAAACAATAGCAGAAAATACAGCCTGAAAAACATCCGGCTTGACTTTGGCAGCCGGGCACAGCACCTCCTGCCAGAAAGTGTCCTGCCTGAGTGCAAAAGCAGCGATAAATCAGCTGGGAAACCTCTCCAACAGAGTGGAAAAATAACACATTCACATAATTGTGGTTTGGATTCATTTGATTGTATTCAAGGGTTTCCAAGAAAAGTGTTTGCAGGAATGAGAGAGATTTTGGTTTAGGCTGCTTTGTTTTAGTCAGCATGATACAAATGTAGAGAGGCTTGGGTTTTTGTTCTTTTTAGTTCATTTTTCACCCACAAATCGTGTCCTTTATGGCTGGTGTGATAACGAAGGAAGGCTTGCAAACATTTAAGAGGCTTGTAATCTCCCTCCACTTGTAATCATTCATTTTTAAACTTAGCATCTCCATTAGTCTTTGTTTACTGGGTTTCTGAATACTCTAAGCTGAAAGAGTAAATGGCACATCATATAAATGTTAGGCGTGCAATGGTACTAAAGGGTGGGATTGACCTCAAATAAAGACCTAATTAAAGTGAAGTATTTATAACTTTACATGGTGCCACTGACACAGAGGCTATTTCTAACTTATTTACTGTGACGCTCAGTCCTTTGCTCACTTTGAAGAGCAGAGAGTCAATGGATGTTAAGGATTCATCAAAGCTTTCTAATTATGTTTCCTTCACAGGAGGACAGAAAAGGCTTTTCTGCCCTAGGATGAAATTCACATTGATGTTCATGTAATCCTCCTTTTCCTTATCTCTGCGTGAGTGTTTTACTCGTTCATAACCATCTTTAAATGAAGATACATTAATGGTAATCTCACAGAGGTTTGACTGAGTTATTGTAGTCAGAGGTTAATGATGTAAACCTTCATAATCTCAGAGTTCCAGGATTCTAACGGTGAAGGACTGAGAAAGTTGCCCAGTTATTTTAGTTTCAAAGATTCAGAAATGGGAGGAAATGAAAATGTGAAGCCATCTTAGGTGCCCTGTCTGAGGTTTTCTTTTTAAACTCCAAACAAAAGGCATCATGGATAAATACGTGAAATGTGTCAACAACATATATGAAATATGCTTTTCAGTAGCTTTTCAACTGTTTGTCTTTCATAAAAGAAAAAAAAACATGTTGGACGTTAGCTAAGTGATTCCAAATGTTGTTAAACCATAAAATGGCTGATTTTCATCACCTTGTGTAGCTAACACATAAGAAGGATTGAAAAAATAATGAGATTTTCCATGATGAAGGTCCTGTGTCCAATAATAGCTTTAATTTTTTATTTATTCAGGAGCAGCATCCACGACCCGACCTGGTGTCCTAGACTTTTTCACTTTGGTTCACTGCATTTTTCTGGGGGGTGTTTGCAATGGTCCTATATTAAAGTGCCAATGGAAGTGACAGTGCAGACTTACAACCAATCAGATTAATGCAGCATGTGATGAAGTGCATGATAACATAAAGTTAAACAGACATGACATGCAGATCTCGCCCCCTGTCTAAATAAGAGACTTTAGTGGGGTCATTATGGATCCAGATCCAAACCGCCAGTAAGAATGAAACTGCAGCTGTGAAAAGTATCAAGACATCTTTTTGTTTTACTTTTAGGATTCTTCATTGATAAGATGAGCGATTACGGGACGGGTTTCCTCATGGCAGGAGTGGCTCTCATCGTCTCTGCTATGTTCCTGCTCCTCCTCCACCAGATGAACCACAGGGCTCAGAGGTCAACCACCAAGAACCAAAACACATTCAGAGCTGAAGCCAAAGAGCTGGACATGACCTGAAAGAAACACACCAAACACACTGCCTTAATATATATGTCTGTGATTATGTGGATGATTTTGTGTCTGTATCTCCCTGTAACACAGACTAAAGAGTCTGTTAACGGGGAATTACAGTCACGGTTTGCAGCTAATCTGTCCTGTTTATTATCAATGAAAGCACTGAGGAGGGAGGAAATGTAGCATGAGCAGAATCATTAAAGTCAAACCGCTAGTGCTTTTACATTTATGCATATAAATTGGCTGAGTGGTTGTATAATCAAGCGTATATGTAACCCTGTATGGGACATAGAAATTAAGTTATTTAAAGCTGATTGAGAGGAACTCTTACAAGAGGCCAAGGCCTGGTGTCAGGGCTGAAAACTGAATCCCAAACCTGAAAAAATGGATTTCATACACTTTGCAGGGCCAGATCATAACTAAAAAAGACATGGTTTCAAGGCTGCCTTTTGTATCAGTTGTAATGGAACAAAACTAGAAATCTTCTCACACATTCGGCAGATATGGCAGATCAACTTCAGCAAAACACTTGTGGCTGTGTAGTGTTGCCAAGGCCCAGTAGTTTTGAGCATGTTGGTAATCCCAGACTTTTTCCAGTGTTTACATCAGCACTGCAACTTTAAGGATAAGCAGAGTGATTGCTTCCACTGTTGTACCCTATGTAATGGCAAAATAATACGGCTGATGTTGGCCGCCTTTTAGTGGCTGTTTTTGCACTGTAGAGGTCTTGTGCATCTCAGAGTTATTTATATTCCCCTTAATGGGCTGAATGCATCTGTTGAGATGATGAAATAAACTGGATGTGCTGCTGCCTATAACTGCATCAACCTTTGAACAAACATCACAGCAGACTGTGGTTTGATAGAGGTCGGACAAAGCAACAACTATCAAGACTAGTACTGTCCTTATTTTGGAATAAGCTCATAACCAATGCATCTTTGTAGTAAGTAATTGAGCAGGGAGGGTGTGAACTTTGATGAAAATCTAGTGCGAATTTTCAGATAAAATTTCTTTTTTTTCCTCAACCACAAATACAAATCTATCAATAAATTGATTTGTCACCCATTTTAGATACTGTTTTTTTTCATTGGGGTGGATTCCTGGTTCAGGTAATACACTCTTAGAAACATGAACTATAAATGTGTAAATATCCCCACCAGGGAGATTTAATGAGTTTGATTTGGCCTCAAATATAAGGTTATTAAATGTGTGCTCACCCGTTAGAATGGCTTTTATAATGAAAGGCTGCAAATAAGTGTCACTTTTGACAAAGCTGTGATTTGTTTTGGGTAGTAAAAACATTTTTTATAGTTTGTCACTCATGCCAAAATTGCTATGTAGTTCTTCACATGTACTTATTGAACATTACACACACTGTCCTACAAAGTAAACTGCAGCTACTGAATATTAATGTCACTCAGGTGTTTTTTTAGATTTTAGTGTATAAAAGGCTGAGAAAAAAACTACTGTTTCCTTTGTGTCATTGTTTTATAACTATTAAGTGAAGTTCAATGTATTTGGCATACAGTATGGAGACAAACGCTTGGTTGCAGAGTGAAAATGTGGCTGCAGCACCCTCCAGTGAAAAGCCACTCATACTGCATTCATAACCTGCACAGCTGCAGGAACAAGCTAAAGGATTTGTGCAGCATCAAAGGATTGGTGCACATTAAGATATGAACCAAAGCAACCAAACTGCATTATGTTGAACTACAAGCTTTGTATTAATGCATTATTCATGATGCTGCAAGTTAATGTTTTAAGTGTGCAATAAGTCACATGCAAGCTTTGAGAAACAGTCAGAAATGTTCAAACTGGGTGCAAGAAAATGAATTCCTAATGGTTCAGTGAATTTCAATCCCCTAGTGGCCTGTAACTTGGTGAGAAAAACCTCTCTTCATTTGCCTCCTCTGCTCTACTGCAGAATGTTTGGTATGTGCAACCATCAAGAAAACAAGCTTTCATAACCTGAGCCAACCAGAGGGAGCATATAAACATCTTCAACCTGACATAATATGCTTATAACATATCTAAATAAACATGTCACTCTGCATAAATCTGCAATAACAAACTCCAAACCCAGGTTTACAAACAGTGGCCCACACTGAAACCAAGGCACACAAACAGTAAACTCAGACAGGGATAAACATGGATGACAGAAAGCGGGAAAACAAGCTGGTCACGGCATGAGAGCGGGAACAAAAGTACCACAAACCTTTGATTAAACAGACAGAAACAAAGACATAATCCATGTTTCTTAAAGGCTCAACATAAAACCAAACATACTGTGTGCAATGGTAGACTGGCACCAGACCTCCAATTATCAGAGAGGGGGGGAAAGGTTCAGGATAATCAGAGGTTTCAAATCCTTCAAATGAAACTATGAGCAGGTTTGATCTTTCAATTGTGTATCAGCCTGATAGCAATCCTCTAACCTCTGTTTGCTGTGCTGCACATCATAATGAAAGACTTAGCAACAAAAAACCCACCGAGATAATGAGCCGCAGAAGGAAAAAGATGCAGCTTTTCCCTGTTTTTAATAGTAACAAATGAATATATGTACCTGAAAATGAAACAGTGTTAACTTCACCATCAATGTTATTTCTTAGCCTTGCATGAGGAATATGAAAACAGTTTAGGATGTCAACTTTGGCCCTCGAAGAAGCCTTCAAAACACAGAAAATAGCTAATGATGTTAATGTGATGTTGTGAAAATTTTAGATTTTAAGTCGAAGTTTACATTTTAAACAGTTTTTAACAGGATCTGAGAGTCTGGAGCTTTGAGGTGTAGCTCTCTATAAGTATATCTGATTTTCCACCCTGTTGCCGAGGTGGGGAACTAACATCTCTTCAGCAACAAGCCTCCCGACTTCGATCTTTCCCAGGATCACATTTCCACCCTCTGGTTCCCAAGCCAAGTCCGCACACACCGAGCTCCACTCCACGTGTCCTTAGGAGGAATAAAGAAAACTTCCTGCTGTGATCAAGGGAAAAATACAACTCTGTTTTAAATGAAAATGCAGTCAAGTTTTTCTCTCGAGTCCCCTTCATTTGCATGTCAAACACCGTATGACTGTTACAAATTTAAATCAAATATCTAAAGATCATCACCCTCCACTGGATCTGTTTATAGGGACTTTCAGTGGGGCCAAGTGGTCTCTCAGATGACTGACAAAAATTGTTGAATATCTGTCTTTTCTGTGTAGCTCTACCTGGCAACTTATAATGCACAACACCACAACAACAGCAGCACCTCCAAGTGGACTCAAATCCCGCCACCCCTACAAGAAGGCAGCACAAGAGACACTCAATTCCACCTCTGAGGACATCTCCTTGGAAGCAGGAGTGGCAGTCGGTAACTTTGGTGTTGGTGTTTATTATGAACTCTATTTTGTTCTTACTTGGACTTACTCATACCTTTGGCACATTAGCCAATTAAACTAATACATGACTCTTTACGACTGTTGAAGTCTGCCCCTGCTGGTCACAACAGGGAATACATATCACAGATTTCCCTCCTCAGATCCAAAGGCTGTGTATGTTTCTTTTCCACAGTGTACGCCCACACTCGGCTGTGTTGCTGTGTTTGTGTGTGTATGGAGATTGAGAGAGAAGAAGGATATTGCTTTGTCTACATTTGACCTTTCCAACATCAACTCCAATAAAGCAGCAAACACAGGAAGAGCTTTGAAGTCGAACAGGACTTACTGATGGGCCTCTCAGCTGCTTTGACCCCACAGTGGAACCCCCGGGCTCAGGGTCGCTATAGAAACAGCTGAAATAGTTTTTTTTTTTTTTTTTTCGTTTTTTTCTTCTAGCTTCTTTGCAGCCAACCTTGCTCCCGAGGGTCATGGTGAGGAATGCTGCACAGCTACCTGAGTT
Organism: Xyrichtys novacula; assembly: GCA_962446985.1. NCBI lineage: Eukaryota > Metazoa > Chordata > Actinopteri > Labriformes > Labridae > Xyrichtys > Xyrichtys novacula. Next base: position 23,837,424 of record OY660868.1, on the reverse strand, counting down.
CAAAGCACTCAGTAGCAGGACAAGAGAGAGGTGAAGTGACAGGAGAATGAGGAGGAGGAGGAGGAGGAGGAAACATAGAAATGGGGAGCAAGAAGGGGAGGAAAGAGATGAGAGCATGTGAAAGACAATAAAGCAGAGGGGAGAAAGTTGGAGGCATGGGGAGGGAGAGTAAAACAGAGGAGAAGAGAAAAGGTGGGAAAGTGACAGCAGGGAAGAAAAGACGGAGAAAATGGTGATAAATTAAAAGCGAATAGGAGAGCAAAGTGTTGTGGAAGAATGAAAATGGAGTATTCAAAGGAGCCCCTCAGAGGAAGCTGAGTTCAGTCAGACTCTATACTGGTTCAGGCTCTAACAGGATATAGAATGATGAGAAAGAAATAAAAGAGGAGCAGCAAAGCTCAGGCATGGCTCGAACCTCCTCACTGATTAGAAGAAAAGTGACAGACATAGTGGTAATGAGAAACGATCGGAGCAGCTACAGGGGGTTCAACTTAATGAGCATTACCAACAACATGACTCACACACACACCTCCTCCATCTACCGCAGGCAGGCAAACACACACGCTGAAACAGGTTGGTGCATTACATAAGGACAGGAGAATTAAACCAGAAATTCAGAAACTTCAGTACTGCAAATGTCCATTTGAGGCAGGGTCCAATGATACACAGGGGTCCCCCGTTGTACTTTATACACATCGTTTCCACTCATATATCTGCAGGGTGTATGTAGCTCCATATAAACCAATGATACCCATAGTGTCCAATGCAAGGACGTCCATTTCTCTATGAATGGACAGACAACCAAAGAATAAGCATGATTAAGCATATCTGAGGTAATTCAGACCAAAGTACTGTGGAGAGGAGGAGGCCGATTATTCACATAAGAAGAGAGAGATTTTCAGTTCCCTCGCCCCCATGCACATACATGAGTGGAATCCTGGGAAAGAGGCACAGCGGCCTTCCTACTCGTTCATATTTTTGTCCAAAGTTGTTGTACAAACAAAAACAAATATGATTTCATGTTGCTTCTATCACGTTTGCACACTGACTGAAAAACATTCATCGATCATAATTACTTTGTGTGTGTGTGTGTGTGTGTGTGTGTGTGTGTGTGTGTGTGTGTGTGTGTGTGTGTGTGTGTGTGTGTGTGTGTGTGTGTGTGTGTGTCTCCCTGCCTCTAACATACAGTTGGGATCAGTTGCTCAGCCAAAACTGTAGGTATTTTTAACATGTGGCTCCAGTATCGCTGGAAGTTCATCAAACTGGACTACAGAAAATTCATCTGGAAGTGATCAGGATAATTCTGCATCTCCTTTATCAGCAGGTAAAACTCACCATGCTCTTTTCTTTTGTTTGGGAGTGATTGGATCAAGTGATTTTATTACCTTTTTTTAGTGGTTGAAAGAACTATATAATCTTTTCCACAGCTCGATGACTCTTTTTTTTATTACTTTATAGAATAGTAAATGCCTCACAATGCTGCATGTTCTTTCTAAATCATGGATCTAAAAATGAATCCAAAAGGAAACAGACCCAGAGTGAAAGGACCTTAACGTTACAACGAGTTGCATGATTTTAGCATTGTAGGCAGAAACTGCAAGTACATTAGATACCTCCTTTTTGCTAAATCACAGATATAACCTTGGTTTAGTAAGAGTCTAGTTACTCCAGTGATTTGGTTTGTCCAGAAAAAGTTATCCAGAATTAAACTATCCAATTTTATCATCTGCTTTGTGTCAGACTGTGTACTCAAAGGTGACCCCATGTGGCGAGCAACTATCCTCAAACGACCCCATATAAAGAACAATGAAACGCTTTGAAACACTCATTAACTATCCTAAACGCTGGATAATTTCAATGAATTAAAGATTAATAATCTCAAGACTAAATTAACAAAAACAGACACACAGCACAAGATCTCTGACTGAGAGGCAGTGATACCTAATACCTAAAGTGTGTGATCCCTTGGCTCAGGTTCCCAGGCAGCTCCAGGGCTTTTCAACATCTAGGACACATGCTGCAAATGATGAAAACAGTGATTTCACCTGGTTAGGGAAAACACAGAAAAAGGTACAAACACAAAAGAGACACACAGACATAACAAGGTAGACACTCTACCACCAGGGCTGAAAGACAGATGTGAACAGGACTTAGTGTTTATGCTGGAGTGTGAATGCATCACTGCTCTGTAAACCAGGGCTTCTGGTCTTCTTTGCAAGGAATTGTTGCATTACAGTCAAAACCTCACTAGCTACAAATTAGTATGTTATCTCAATACTTTGCATCTTACTTGTCTTGAGCAAAGACAAGTAGTTTTAAATAAGGATTTGTGTTTATTCAACAACAAATGCATGGAAAACAAATCACGTAACCACTTTTATCTAAGACAAGTGCAAAACGTTTCATTCCAAGGGTCCACAATAATTAAGACACTGTTTCATGATACTTTCAATTAAAAAAAAAGTTTCTAGATTTAGGACGCAGAGAGAGGACGGGGTTTAATTATTCCATACAAACTTTTTCATGCCCTCTGACAGCAAGGTCACTTGCACTCAGTACCCGACATGGATCGAAAGTGTTTTATCGATGTGATCTGACAGAGGTTGAAAACTAAATTTTCTTAATCTTGTGTCCGTGAGGTCCTGATGGTGAAGGTAACCTTTTCAGCCAACTTCAGAAAACTGTCCTGACAGACTTCAGTACCTGTTCACACACCGAGAGTTTCAGCTTACTCAGTTTGAGTTAAATGCTTCTCAGTGTTTGATCAAATTAATTTCCAGTCATTACCCAAGAAGTGCTAAAGTGACAGTCTTAAAGTGCAAAAATTTTGTGTTTACTTTTGGTAATTGTTAAAAAAAAGTTAACTGTTATCTGCTTTTGCTTTCTAGTGTCCTAAGTTCATGTCGGCCAGGCTATAAAATTGTAAATTAATGATCCACTTATCCTCTCTTATTTTTTTTTCCATCCACTTGAGCCAGTATTGAGTTTCAGTATCTCACACATGAAACGGTATGATTTAAAGGCAGTACAAAGCTTCATCATATCTGACATTTTTCAAGTAAATCTATTAAGAGAGAAACATAATTGGATTCTGTCAAAACTTTCCCATCTCTGTGTTGATGAATCAGGTCAATAGTGCAGTAAGTGGAGCGGATGGCGTCTCCCCGTCTCTTTAAAGTCAAATAAATCCACAACACAATCTTCCTCTGTCTGTGAATCTATACTGTGTGTGTGTGTGTGTGTGTGTGTGTGTGTGTGTGTGTGTGTGTGTGTGTGTGTGTGTGTGTGTGTGTGTGTGTGTGTGTGTGTGTGTGTGTGTTAAGCCTCTTTAATAACATTGCTCTTGCCAAAAGTGTATAAACTGGACTAACACACATCCGTACACGGACAGCCATTAGTCAGAGATTTATCAGCCTATTTATCTGCAGATTTGTTGTTGGAGCTTTATGTTCTCTAAGACACAAATTAAAAGTGAATGCTGGGGAACATTTATTGCTCTCAGAGCTTTTTAAATGAGAGACAGGAGAGGCAATAAAAAAGACTAAAGTAGGTTTTTATTGGAGTTGATATAAAGCACATCAAAGAGAGAAAATTAGGTCTGAATGAGTCTAAGTACTGATACTCCCTATTTTAAGAGCATACAACTGTGGAGATGTGTATTCCCCCTCTCTCTTAACAGAAAACTGCAGAATGAGATCACATAAGAAGAAAAACAGATTAACTATTAACAGATAATCACTGCAGGCAAAATTTGGTTTGTAGTCAGTGCACAAATACACTATTTCTGTGAAAGTTTTTGCCGATGCACAGTTTAATTGGGTCTGCATTCACAGTGTTTCCCTTCCTTGAAAGGCAAATACAAATCACACTCAAAAATGCATCTACAGTTTCTGTAATCTAGGAAAAATAATATTACACAACATTATATTTTATTAGAAAATATATTTGTCATATATGGTATCATGCGTGACTAAGTTCATTATAAAGCAACTGAAAACCGTTGTATGCCAATGCAAAAGCTCACTCTGGCCACCCTTTTAGGAACACATGCAGCATAAGCAACCCTGCACTAAAGCCTCTGAGTGCAACTTTCATACCTCTTTAAATCCAGCAGCCTGGTTCAAACCAACCAATCACAACCGACCTCTGACCCTTCAGGTTGACCTCTGACCCCATCTGACAGCACTGATTTGGAATGAATGTCTCTGACAGACTTCTGCGTCAGGGTTCACCAACAAGAGGACTCTGCCAGAGAAGAGAGCAAACAAACATGTACTGATCATTACTCTGTTCACTTTGTCAGAATGTTAATGGAGTTTAACTTTAAAATGGATTAACTATATTAAAATGATTTTTGTATGATCACTGTTTTTTGACTGAAGCCACTAAAATGGCTCTGTGGACAAAAACTATCTTTCCGTTTGCTAATCTGTTGGTCAGTCCACCACTTTTTTGCTATTTCTAAATAAATGACGCTTTTCTCTATCACTGTAACAAAGTAACCTGATATACAACACTCTATATTTGCAATATAGAGCAACAAGACAAAGATTCTTAACAATCACATGGAGCAGACATGCTACAGACAGTATATACTAAGCATCATACTCTCTGAACCTACTGTCATTTATACAATGAATATCAGCTGTATGCACATGCAACACCTTGTAAAGTTTTTGTACACACACACAAAGAGACAAAACTCCATCAACACATTTGGCTGAAACTCTCTCACAGTCTGCAAAATAACACACTCTGTCCAGATGCACAAGCTGGATTTTATTATGGATCACATGCCGCGCATCCATTCCCATCCATCTGAGCAGAATCACTCTTGAATAATCGTCACGTGTCTGAGGAGCCGCCTCATCTCTGAGCCTGATCCATTTCTGGGCTGCTGCCAGCGTCTTGATATGAATCAGACTGGAGTCAGTCTTGACCATCACTACGTCTTATATGACATCCGGTGAGACTGTTGGAACCTCCACCCTGCAGAAACAGTGTAATGTGAGAGAGCCTCCAGAGGACGCCTTTCAGTTGAGAAGAGTCTCTGTGTCTGAGTGGAGGGTTTGTCTCTGATTGTCTTTTGGCAGACTCTATCTCCAAGATTTCCCTCCCTCTTTCCAACTGTTTTTCTTTGTACTGCTTTGGCATTCAGTTTGGCATTCAGTTTCTCTCACTGCTGCAAAGATGAAGTTGGGAGCAGGCTGGGTGAAGTGTTTGGTTCTGCTTTAAATTTATGCATGTTCTGCTTTGAATTTACAGTGTGTAGATGTTTCACCTCTCATTCCAGCCATGCATACATCTCTGAGGTTTATTTCATATTCATGTATACATTCCACATTCAGAGACGAGACAGGATATGGATGATAAATGTGGGAACACGTCTGGGAATATTAGCACACTGTCATAACTGGAAACTGCAGCTGCTGTTTTAGCCCATTAATTGTTGGAGAACTGAAGACAGCAGAGGATGTGGTGTAGTTTTGGCAGAACTACGACAAGACAGGTTTAAACAGAGCTGAATCTTGATTTCAATCTGTTTAGCGTTGTTTCATTTTATTGTTTGAGGTTCATCGTATCTCAGTTTACAGTTCCTGCAATAATGTACGGTAAGATCTGTTGGTACAGGTCTGGATTTTGATGAATTGGGCAGAGAGTAGACACAGACATTGCAGTTACAATCTAAGTCTATGCACTGAAATCTGTGGGCAAGTACAGCATACAATCTGTTTTTAATAAAGATTTAAACTTAAGCAACTACTTTGCTCAATCTGTGCGACAAAAGTTAATCAGGCTTTACATTTTCCAAACTCCTGGCATGTTTCAGAACTGACTGTTCTTATCTTTGTTCAGCTAACAATCCATTCAAGTTTGTTTCTTCTCCTTTTTAGGAAATATTTGACTTTACACACCTAACAAATATGCATCATGTTATTCTTATCTGAGTTTTTCATTGCAAGTCAACCAACAGAAAGTTGGTTTCTCCATGCTACAGTGAACCACAGTGAAGCTTGTGACTGACTTACAATTTACAGTGAAACTGAGACTCATCAGAAGCAAATGAATGAGTACTCCTCTAGGGTATGTTATGAATCTATAAGTGAAGTTGAGTATATGGAATATTTTGCTATCACTGTTTTTGGCCTTTTTGACATCTTGTCAGACATTGAGTTTGGCCCCTTTTTTAAAAAGCACTTCCTCTGAAAGAATCAAGATGTGTCTGACTGCTACTTGTTTTCCAAGCTGCACACTATGTGGGCTTTAAGTGAAGCAAATGGAATAAAGGGGTTGGATTAAGTCCCTCATTTATTCAAAGGTGTGTTCAAAACAAATCCTTTGAGAGTCAGATGTGTCTGTTGATTGATTTCAGCCTGGGCTCAAGCCAGCATACAAAACTTCCTTTCTTGTGCCTCTAAAAATGCAGAAAACTTAAACCATGTAATTCATGTAAATTCATGAATTTATGTCATGTCCAATCAAACAATCCCTCTGCACAGAGACTTTCCCAACAAGAGTACACTTACACACAAGTCACCGCAGGGTGACTCTACTTATCATTTAAAACTCAATGGTATCATATCCTTATCATGATAATTCATGTCCACTCACTTTATATCGAAACCGGTGGGCTGTAAATCTTCATTACGATATTTTGTAGCTGGATTACACAGCTGTGTTTTGCACTGTGTGTGTAATGGATGGTTCTATTTTTACAAATATCTGTGGGCACAGCACAAAGAGTTATGTTTGAGGATTATTAAAAGCTGAAAGAAATACTCCTGTGTTGCATGTATCTGTTTCTGAATGTGCTGGAGAGAGAGAGAGAGCTCGGTAAAACATTAAAAGACTGATAACACATTGAAATTTCTTCGTGAACTGGAGTGTTGCTGTGCCTCTCTGTTTTTGTGTAGTGAGTGGAGATATGTGCACTGTAAATTCTTACGTCCACTTCCCTGTCTAACTAATATGCTCTCTAAATAATAGCAGGGTGACCATACATCCTCTTTTACCCGGACATGTCCTCTTTTTAGGGGCTGTTTGGCCTTGTCTAGCTTTGTCTGGGGAAGTTTATAAAATCCTCTGAATGTCGGGGTTTTGTGTGGAAATTTCGAGTGTGTGTCACGTGGACTTACTGAGTTAGAAGCGTGTAAAAGACACTCGATCAGACCCGAAGAACTCTCAAAATTATTTTAGTGCGACTCTGTGACTCCGCCCCTGCGTTGTCATGTCCTCTTTTGGGGGTTCAAAATATGGTCACCATAAATAAAAGTAACCTGTTGCATCTCTGATTTCAAACTTCAGACCAACCTGACTACACTTTGTTTTTAGTCCAAAATGCCTATGAACACTGAGATTCACTTACCTTTTTCACATCAGGCTGGTGTTTGGCATAAAATGGGATTGACATCAAGTAAAATACAACCATGGCACTTGTGCTGCAGGCCAAATCCTTTTGGAGATTTTCGCCTGCAGAACCTTTTGCAGGCTGAAAAGACCTTTTTAGTGCATTAGCATATCCTGAAAATGTCTGCCAAGGGCACATTGGTGGAATCACAAGCCAGCTTAGCTTTTAACATGATATACAATCTTCTTGCATAACTCTCTCTGCAGGACCTTTCTCTTGCAAGGTTACCACAGTAGAAGGTGAAAGTTTCCAAATAAAGGAACTAAAACAATCATGATGTAATCAAACTTTTATGAAAGCCCAGGAACATATCTCTGTCTTTCCCACGTATTCATTCATGCAGTCTCTTCCACTATCCCCCCTCCCCTCCCTCTGTGTTGTGTCTCTTCTCTCCCGCTCTAACTCTTTACTCTGCCTTTTGTGTAAGTGAAGCCAGGGCCTCCCAGTGACATGAGCCCTGCTCCTGTAAAACTAATAATGACCGAGATTTGTGCGGGCTTAGCATTCTTTCTCCCTTTCAGTGCAAGACACTAGGAGTGGAGGGAGGGGTGGGGATGGAAAGCGGAGAAAGGTCTTGGGGTAAGGTGGTGGAGGGGGGTGAGATTGGGGGGGGATATGTCCTAGTTTGAGAGAGTGCAACTTGGAAATCGTGCAAAAAGGAAGAGAAGTGAAGCACAAGATGGAGAAAGAGATAGAGAGGCCCCTTTCCCTGAACTGCTCTATGCTCCCATTCTTTGTGGGTCAGTGGCACTGAAATAACACTGCATCCTCTCCAAACAGGACTTTCACACACAGACACGCACATTCAGATGTGTTCAGATGTGTCCAAGTATCCCCTGCCACACTGTCGGATAAATCATGCACATCCAGTCTTTAAGAGCATCAGGAATGTAAACAGGGATGGTGAACAGTTAATAGTTTTGAAGCATGCTGTGAATGCAACCTCGAAGTCAACAAGTACTCTCAAACCCCACAATTAGCAAAACCGTTTATTTTCCCTCCTACAATACTGCTCGCAAGAAAAACATGAAAACACAGACCGCAAAAAATAAAATATGTACCCGCTGCTCACTGACAGAGCTCTGTCAAATCCACATAAAGATCAACAGATGTGCTGCAGGATGCAACAAGGGGGCAAAGGGGAGGTCTCACAGACTGCCCTTTCTAACACCCTCCCCTCCCTCCTTTCTCCCCTACCCCTCCTCTATCCCAGAGACATGTGCGCACACTGTGCCAGCACACAGTTTCAGCTCTCAGAGACTGATGCACAGACAGCTGCTCTTTCTCCTTCCCCTCCTCTCGTTCCCCTTACTTTTCTCCTTCTTTGATTTCTCCCCTTCACTGCCTCCTTTCTCACCCTCTGTACTTTCCCCGTCCTCCCCTCTACTTTGTCATTCTGATCTGCACTTTTCCTCAGGCGGATAAAAAGGCAGGTCCTGTTGGAGGGAGAGGGCTTGTGTAATCTCGGGCTGCACATGAGCACCAGAGTTATTGCTTCAGCTGGAGAAGAAACTTATCAGAGGAGGCACTAACGCCTAAGGGACAAACTTTGGAGCTGGGAAAGGAAGAAGGAAAAGGAGAGGAGATAAGGAGAGGACACAGACAGAGTTTGGAGTAGGGGTGGAGGACAGAGACCATGCCGGGCTCTGTGCTGCTGCTGCTGCTGCTGTCCCTGTTGGTCCTGTCCACAGGAAGTGATGGCAGACGGATCAGGAAAAGAGGACTCAATCATAAGGTGAGACTGCAAACTTCCCTTTGGTTGTGGCTGATTGAGTGTATGTTTCCCCCATATCTCTGTTTTATGGCTCTTTCTTAAATTTCCTGCAAAGTGGAAGTAGGTGAAAGCTCACAGGGTTTCAGTACAATGCCGGCTCTGTCACAGAGAGCAGCTTTCACACAGTCAGAGAAATTCTGTGGCTGAGGTGAGAGCTGGTTGACCTGGTGTGAGCGCTTCAGTGAAGAAAAAAGCAGTGGTGAAAGTTAACCCAGTGCTTTGACCATGAACCTTTAGTAGGACATGAGGATATTTTCTTACAGAGCTGAAAGAATGAAAGGATTGATACATTAATTTAACCATCCTCTGAAGGAAATGAAAAGTGATATGCCTCTTAATGAGCCATGGAAGCAAACATCGGCATCAGTCTTACATAGGGCTGAAGAAAAGATTTTGTTTCTTTTTGCAGCAAATGTTCTCAACTGGTAAAGCATTTAACTTTTAATATCAAGCAAAATAAGATTTCTTTCCTACATGACAAGAAAGCAGAGAGAAAAAGTGTATTGTTTTGTCCACAGGGGGCACCAAAATTAATGCAAACCTAGTGTTCTTAAATGCTGGAAGCAACAAGTAGTTTGGCTCCTTCTTAAGGTATTAAATCCACCCAAGGCCACCCCTAAAGGACACCAAAGGGCTCTATTATTGCATTGTTGGTTGCACTGTGAGAAGTCTAAAGGTCCTTACACACCGCAAGCATTTTTTTCGTGCGATTTTTTTTTTTTTCGAACCCGTATCCTGTCAATACAAGCGTTCACATCAGCAACGTTTTCCCGTCCTGCGATATTGCAGCTTTTATTTTTTCGTATCACCGTCAAATTTTCTAAGGTTTTGCATACTGTGTGTCCACGTCTGACCAATCAGATTTCATGTTGTTGCGACATCTGATTCACCGGTATAGCCAACATGGCCAACCGGCTGATTGTTTACGTGTCGGAGAATAGAGTGCTTTTTGATAAAAGACACAAACATTACAGAGATAACGACCTGAAGGACAACTTGTAGAGAGTCATAGCGTCGGATTTCTCATATGACGATGGTTTGTGTGTTTTTACAGTTTGCTAAACTTCTTTGTTTTAACTTTCATCTGTGCTAAGTAGCTTTAGCTTGTAAGCTAACCTGTTCAGATACAACGTACCATATGTATTTTCACTGTCTCAAACTCAATTGTGTTTCTGTCACAGCACCATTAGGTCTCAGTTGTTACCTTACATTTATGGATTACAGTTTAATGTGCTTATCTGGTACTGGCCCCGACTCAGTACATGCTATCATGACAGACAGACATCTCAACACTAGAGTCTAATCAGAACTGAAAAACACTCAGTCTGCTGTTATGTCACTCTTCTTGCTTCCACCCGGGACGCGTCTTTTTTCAATGCAAAATCGCATCGCACTTGATGTGTATAGTCAGGCGCGTCAAAATTAGCCTCTGAATGTTTTGTAATTTCACAGCATATATTTGCGTCGTTCCCAGTGTGCAAGGACCTTTAGACTGGTTTTGAAATATTGTCACTCTTGTGCTAATGCTTCATTGTGACAAACATTTAAAATAAGATTATAGGCGACAAGTTCGGCTATTTCATTGACATTAAACAAATCGATTAAATCATCGATTAAATTTTGCTGATTTTTTTTCATAACAAATTCAGTCTATCAAAATAGGGGGATGACTTGCAGAAGAATTGCATAAACTCACAGCAGATTCTTTGACCAAAACACACATTTTCATCGCAGAAACATCAGGAGGATGAACCATGGGACCTTTTGACTGTGTTGGTGTTAGATTTGAAGTTAAATCAAGTAAAAAGAATACATTTTTATAGTAATATATCACAGCACTAGATTTTAGAGGCTTCGTCCTTTTGGTACTTGCTCAGTTCGGTGATAATGATTCTGAAATGTGGAGACTTACGGAGACTGAATGGAGGACCTTGAACTTTTCTCATCACCTGAATAGAGAGATTTCAGGGGCAGCTTTGATTTTGTAGCATAAAAATCTAGCATTGATGGCAGAGTTGTTCTGTTTTGATGAGCAGCAAAGGGCTGAGTTCAACAGGTTGGAATAAGTCGCTGATTTTCCAGTTTCCATATGAGTAGTCAAAGCGCACACTGGATGCAGGACTTCAGTCAGTGTGTGTTGTGAGTGTGTATGTGTGTGTGTTTGCTGTGGATAATCAGGGCAGGAACTGAACTTGCAGACTGGGCCCCTGCTTGTTAACTCAGCTCAGTTTGGCTGATTGATCATCTCTAACAAGGGCTCACTGTAGCGTGCTGCTGTCTCTATTTTCCCTCTCTGTAACCTCTGGTGCTCCAATGTTCTCACTTTCTGACTGGTCCGTGCCCTCGTCGGCCTTTTCCCTCTCCTGTTCCCGGCCTCCATCTCTCTCATATACAACAGTTACCCTTTCACCCTCTCTCTGCTCGTCTTTTTATATCCCCGGCCCATCCCAGCATATCGCCCCAGATTTTCTCCTCTTCAAATCTCTCCTCTCTCTCTCGTCTCCTCTGGCTCTCCAGGAGAAACGTCTTGCTGGACTCTGCTTCAAAGCGGCAGTAATTGGAACATGCTGAGAAGGCTGTGCAGATGGAGTTTGTCTCTCTCCCTCTGAACCTTTTCATCTCTGCATCTTTTAATCTTTCATTTTTCAACCACCTCCTTTGCACGCACATACACACACACACCCTCAGCCTTATTCACAACACTGGGTTGTGCAGAGAGACAAATTATAGTCACCGAGTATTTCATGTTGGCACTGGAACAGTGTGTCTGAAATTTAGGGCCACCAGCAGGCTAAGAGTCTGTCTTTTATTTGTGCTCCCTGTACTTTCCTTTCACAGCACATCTTTTCATCTTTATGCATTCATCAAAATAAAATATGAAATGTCTAAGATTTGACCGTACTCGTCTGGAGATGCATTAGAGAATCACTCAAATACTCACAGATCTGTGAACGCCTAAAGCTCAGCTAGATCACATTGCAGGATCAGAGACTTTCATGAGTTTTTCTGAAAGACTCCAGCAGAAGTTTTTAGCTGCTTATGAAAAAGACTCAAATTTTAATTAATGCATTTTTACAGCCTATAAAAGCTAAAGAGGCCAACGGCGACAAGAGTAAGCGTGTCTATTTTTTCACTACCTGTAACCAATGCAAGCAAATGAGAAAAAAAAAGTCATTTTACCTTTACTGATTCAGATATTTATACTTAGTGCTACATTTGACATTTGATTGGTGGGGGTTGCCATATTGCTAATGCTGTCTAAACCAAGTCTATTTACAAATGGTTACAGTGTGCCTGTCGGTCAGTCAAGTCATTCTCTGATTTATCGATCTTGTAATCTGAATAACTTCAATGCAAATGTTACAAAAAACTCACCCTTGCACAGTGGCCATTGAAAGCCTCAAGTGAATCAGATCAAATCAGTTTTTTGAACCAGCCTGTAAACATCTTGTCTTTTTTTTTTTTTGCTCTTGGCTTAATGTGTATGTGATACCTCAAGCAGAAACTCAGAGAACTGCAGTTTTTAGCACTTCCCCATCGGCCTTAATTGACAGCTGGTTGCCGCTTGGTCCCAATTTAGGGCAGCCTTCGAACAAGTCAGACCAGACCACTGACAATCCTTAACCAGTCAGCCACTGTTCATTCCTGAGTTAAGATCAAATATAGAGTGTATTCATCTGCAGTTTGAGAGCCCACTATTTCTTTCTCATCAGCGTGCAAAGAACCACGAGGGATAAACCAAACAGTGCCGCAAAGAAGGACACATTTGGTAGCCACATGGACACACTAAATCTGAAACTAAATACAAACATAATGTATTGGGGTTAAAGCTGATAAATGTGCACAGCAGTTGATTATTCTGCAGTCCGGGTCGTGTCAATGTTTTCAGGAAGTGTGGGTCAGGCTATGTGTGTTGGCTTCTATGTCAGGTGCAGGGCGATCCCACAGCGTAGATCTGACATAGAATCATAAACCAAGCTTTAATCCAGATGGGCGCTAGAATCAATGCAAAGAGAAATGATGTTTCTACTTTCAAATACAGACATGATCGATCACACAAGATTAAGAACACTTAAGAAGAATTCACTTTTTTCACCGAAATGGACCTCTCACCTTGTTCGCGTATACATGTAGCTGAGAAAATCAAATTATTGACGTGATCATGTCCTCCTCACCAAAACTAGGGGGTGATATGGGTCTTTTCAGCTGCGCTGTTTCCAACCCCATACGACTGTCAACAACAACAGCAGGTCTACGTCAGAAGTGGCTACAACTGCTGCTGGGAATTTTCTAGCAAGAAGATGGAGCATCTTACAGTACAGCATTGTTTTTGTTGTACATGATGTATGTGCTACTTTTTCTGCAGATGAGGTTCACGCTTCTCATCCTTTGTGGTGTTTTTGTTCCAGGGTTACGGAGGCGTGGAGCATGCACACATGAAACACGAAAGTGCTGGTTACATGGTAGAGAAAATCGAATTCCAATTGCATTATCTGGGTGTCGTAATTAGAGTTCTCTGACTCCAATCGGAGATCTTTGACTATAGTCGGACTAAGGTGTTTACATGCACTTAATTTGTCTGGTCTTACTCGGAGTAAGGCAATAATTTGTTTTTCTCTAGTGTCATGTAAACATACTGACTGTCGCAGGAAGCTTTGCCTTGAGGTTTCTCCTGACTTACATGTTCAGCAGCTTGGCAGGTTTCTGTTTGACCTACGGCTCAGGTGGTCCATGAGTCATATCCGTTATTACTAATCTTAAACCTGGGGTTCAAAGGTCACCAGTAGCACTTTCCTCATTCCCTTCTTGGGTTTGAGAAGAAAATATAACATAATAAAACATTAATGTGAGTACTTTCTACTCTTTAAACATTGCTTGGATATGTACTTTATTTTGCTGATCTTTGTCAGGGATGTTGTATACACACAGATATTACTGTTTTCATGATGGTCCATAAAGAAAATAACACAGCTTGTTCATTGGGTGACTACTTCCACCCAAAAAAAATATCTTCCCAGAATCAGCAGTCAGGTGCATGACACATTATTTACAGATGTACTGATGTATAACCCGTAAAGAGGTGCATCCCTACTTTGGCAGCTTATTTTTTAGAATACAAACCATGACAGATGTTGTATTTTAGCTCAACAGGAGTAAAGAGCCGCCGGTCATGTAAAGCTTAAATTTATGCTTCGTGCTCTGCAGAAACTACTGCACTTGTCATAACTTCATGATTAATGTTTAGGTGAGGAGAAAATTCTTGGAGGTTTTAGATGTTTACAGTACATAGCTTTACAGAACAGCTGCAGCACATAAGTCTGAGATTCCTCCAGCACCTCTGTCCTCCTCTCTAAGAAATCATTGCTCCAGATGCACAGATTCCAGGCTCGCACAGGGAGAGAGAGATAGAGAGAAAGAGAGAGAGAGAGAGAGAGCAGATTATTTTGTGTCACACAGCCATAACACAGTCTGGCCCGGACACCTGTCTGGGCTTGTCAGTGAGTATGAACAGTATCTGAGGCTAACATCGTAAGTCTCACAGTTTCATTTATTTGATGTGGTGGAGGCCAATTGAACAGCGAGGGGCCCTGCAAACGCTCAAAAACACATGGACTTCCTGTTTAGGAACTGTAACTCATGTCCTTTGTCCACTCCTTTAAGCAAGAAGGATTTTACATTCAGGTTTTACTGCTTGTACTGTTACTTTGAGGTTTGTCAAACACTTGGTCATTTAACATCAAGTTTAAGTTGGTGAAGATTTACAGAACCTACATTTTACTGTGAAGGTAGAATCCAGCAAAAACTTCACCTAAATCTTTGCATGTATGATAAACACAAAGTCTAAGACACCCTATGAGCTTCATGATGGCCTCTTCACACCAGCATTTAAAATGAACGTATTTTAAGGTAGTTTGTGGTTCCCGTCAAAGAAACCATGAGCAGTGAGTGCCTGACCAAACCGTCTGAGCTGAGTTTAACATCTGTGAGCTTTGACCCGTGAAATGAGGCCATTAATCAGTACTTCTTCTTGACATGGCTTCCTTGTGAGCAGGCTGAGTGTTAAAACAGAGGAATCCGCAGGACTCTGGTTTAAGGTTGCACCATTAACTTTTATTTTAAGGTATTATATTTAAAAATGTAGATATCAAATGATCAGCTATTACTATCAATTTAATGTCTAGAACCAACTCATTAAACCTCAAGACATTTAACGCTTAACTTTGCTCTGATGAGTTATTTACAGAGACGCAGCATGTATTCACGTTGAGCAAATCACTCTACAGAGTTTAGCGTGTCACAGCAACTAAAAAAAAAACTTACTTTAAATCAACTTGAGAGACTGAAGTCGCCACACCAGATTGGATGCTAAAAATTAAATGGTCAATATTTACCATCAGGTCCTGCTATGTGAGGGGAGTCGAAAGATCAGCTGATCTCTGACTCTATGGCTTGTCTATGGACAGTGTAATGAATGAGTTTAGCATGGAGGACATACTAAGCTCATTTGTTAGTGAAGCAGATTTTTGAAGCCCATTGGTCACCATGTGTAACACGCTGACAACACGCTGGGATTGTCACGTGGAATAAAACAATAGCCAATAAGAGCAAGCTGACTGAAGGAGCTATGGTTACTTTAGTAAAGATAATGGTCCAGATGGTCTTAACAAACATAGCAATGCTGGTGAAGTTATATCAGTATTAGTAAGATATCTGTCAAGAACGAGGTAAAATCAGAGGCAGATGTGATGGACTGTGAGGCCATTAAATACGCCACAACATGTGGAAAGAAGTCCAGTCATTCAAAGTATGATGTTGTATTTTCTGTGTTTAAACAAAAGCCTCACTCAACACTGGCCAACATTTGGTACATGTCTGCAAAATGGAAGAAGAGTATGGATGGCAGACTTTAGGCAGATCTGAATGCGTATCTAATGTGAAGCATTAAGCATACAGGTCGAATGTGAGTCATTGAATTTCTTTTCTTTTTTTTAAATTTTTTATCTACAGTATGGCAGCTTTCAGTGGGCGGGTATGTGAACTTTTTGGTTTACCCACAGTCTCGTGAACTGGTGTGTGCAGCTCTAAGCAGAGCTAATCCCAGTCAGATGATGTGAGCCTGCAGGTCAGAAGCACAGTACTGGAAAAATAAAAACAAAAAGGCACAGTACTGGACTTTACAGGAGGTTACTGTCGCTCAGGAGCACAATTGATCACACACACACACACACACACACACACACACACACACACACACACACACACACACACACACACATACAACACACACACACACACACACACACACACACACACACACACACACACCACAGAGATAAATCCTTATCCAAGTTCTGGTTTACTATTTCTCCTGGATGCTCTGGTGCTTCAGACATTCCTTGAAGCCGGCAGTGGAAATTATGCTCTCAGTTTTATTTCCAATTACAGGAAGGAAATTCATTTCTGGTTTGAGACTGAGAATATTTTTGTATCTATACTTTTGAAAACCCAAGTGCAGGCTCAGCCAGAGTTTGTTTTTTGCAGCAGCTGCACCACAAGAAGAGTTCAGAGCAATCTGATCAAGGCCATCCCCACCAGGGCCATGTCCTGCGGGGTGGCGAAGGGGGGCATCTTGAAACCTGACTGGCTACTCCAAAATTCCTACACTTTCCTAAACTCATGCGACAAGTTGCCAGTAGTTTTCATTTAAATATAGCACAGTCTTTTGCTACTATTAAAGATCACCTGGAGGAATATCTCTCAACTAATTAGGTAAATTTTCAGCAGGTTAGTAACATGACTGGGTATGAAAAGGGCAGCACAGAGAGGCTGAATCTCTCACAAGTAAAGATGGGACATGGCGCACCAATCATTGGGCATTATCATTGTGCAAATCACTCAATGATAATGCTCCTTGGTGTAAATATTAAAGCACTTCAGTAATTCATCATCTGTAGTATATGATATCATTTAAAGATTCTGAGGATCTGAAGAAATCTCTGTACAGAAAGAAATAAGGACCAAACCCAGTACTCAATGGCTGTAATCTTTAAGTAGCACTGCAGTAAAAACAGACATGACTCTATAGTGGAGATCACTCTATGGGCTCAAAATCACTTCTAAAATGAGCTCTGTTTGATGCTGCGTCCACAAATGTAGGTGTTCCAGCCAAAATGGTCCATAGATCATATATTAACATGATCCAGAAATGCCGGTGATTTCTCTGGGCCAGCAGAGTCTGTTTCAGGCCGACTGAGCTGAAATGGTTAACTGATCTGAGATCTGTGCTGTCAAAATTTGACATTTTTTTTGAAAAAGTGTGGATGTTACATCTTCCACTTTAAAGAGGACAGGGGCAATCCAGTTTGTAATCAGCATATGATACCAAAGCCAGCATCCATGATGGTATGGGAATGTATCAGTGCCCATGAAATAGGTAACTTACATTGCTATGAAAGCTCCATTAATGTTGAACAATATCCACAGGCAACATATGCTGCTATCTGGATGATACCTTTTTCATATTTCAGCAGGAAAATCCTGAAATATTCAGACATCCTGCAGGTATAACAACAGCATGGCTCCAGAGGTCCAGGTGTTAAACTGGTCTGCCTGTAGTCGAGACTTATCCATTGAGAACATTTGGTGCCTAATGAAATTACATAATTAGGGGTAGTAGTTCCTGATGTATATCAAACTGTATTTTAGCTTGAAATGCCCATGCCAGTGGTTGGTGGTCCTCATCAACACAGTCTGAACACAGCCCTGATCTTTTCCACCTCAGATCATAAATGACAGGCTGGAGACACTATTTCAGACTCTTTTTTTCCTGCACCAATTAGCTGCTTTCATATCAGTTTACATCCGTCCTGTGTGTTACGAACATCACCACCTCACACAGGTTCAGTCTGTTCCTTTGTCTCTCAGGGTTAGACCTTGCTCTGTACGTTCCCAGAACAAGGACATCTTCCTCTGTCACAGCTGTTCTGCTACCTATTTATCTGTCAGCATGTCCCCCCATCACTCACTAAAACACTCATCTCTGACTGATTTACAGGCTCTGGGTTTGTCTCACAGTAAGCCTGCTGGGTTTCCATCTTTCTGCAGGTCAATCTACCTTGCAGTCAAACTCAGCTACAGAGACGGGAAATGAGTCCTGACAACCCAAAAGTTAACCAGATGTGAGACATGGCAGATTTGACGCATTAGTGTGGACACTTTTATGATGGAAGGCAGTCTTTCCTTGTTTATGCAAATGTGTGCACAACCTTGACCCGGCAGTTTTGTGCATTTGACCAAGACTGGGTGTGTTTCTGGGTTTTAAAGTCTGCAAAGATCTCAGTATCTGTCTGTGATCTCTGCGTTGATCCATGAACAGCCTGATCTCAGTACAGTTGAACTCCCCATAAACCAAAGAGCTAGGGTGTAAAACGAGAGTGAGGGGAATGCAGACTGAAAGATTAAACGAACAGTACAGGATTATTTGTTGAAGCCACATCTTTTCAGAACTAAAAAGGAGTGGCGCAGGAAACATTTAGGAGCTAGAAAAATGTAGCAAAATAGAGACAGTGAGAAAGTGTCATACTGAGAGGGTGAGGAAAGACATACTTGCAGACAGACAGGAACATCACACACAGGCCCGCTGGCAGACTCTCTACAGGAGAGCGGCAAAGCAGACAGGAGAGTAAATAAACAATGTGGGACATCAGAGAGATGTGGGCAGGATAGTGTGATAAAGCTCAGGATGTGAAGGATGGCGGTCCCACTGGCATACAAAGACATGAAGGCAGAGGAGACGAGACAAGAGGCTTGAGAGCAGCTACAGTAAAAGCTGAATGACAGGCATGTAAGCAACAGCGAAGTGGAAAATTGGTCTGAGAATAAATACAGTGAAGCTGAAACATCCAAATGCATAAGCAAACTCAAAATGAACAGACACAAGGGAATAAACGGGGGGGGGGGGGGGCACACTTGACCTTCTGCAGGAGACGTTTGCAGGAGACTTAAGGAAAGGATCGGATGTGAGATAAGAGGAGACGGTTGTAGTCATTATGTCATTATGCAGTCACAGGAGGCTTTGTAGTCCTCTTTCACAGATGTAACTGTACCAGGCAATTTTGTGAACCACTGTTCCTCCACTGGGAGCCATGAAAGAAGAGTAAAAGACATTAGTCTGCTGTTTATGTACAGAAGTAACTCTCTGCATATAGCATTTATAGCAGTAAAGGGTATGCAATCCTTTTGTCTGATGTTTTATGTATCTGAGTCAAGTCAGTAATTGTGCATATGTAAAAAAAAAAAAAAAAAGCAGTTGTGTAAAGCTGTTCGTGGCTCCAGGGGGATCTGCTCAATCTGCCCTGATAAATTGCCTCAGCAACCCGCCCCTCAACCCCTGCTGGAGGCCTGCAGCACCAAGCTAGATTCATCTCCACTGGAATTATAGCACTGACCCAGCTAACGTTCAGGAATCAGGTGTTTTGTGTCAGCCTGTTACGCCTTGTCTGCAATGTGTAACACACAGAGGTGTAACAATGGGGCATGTTGGAGCCAAATACAGGAGCTGGTTTACCTGGTCGTCCAACATGGTTTTGGCAGCATCGGCCATGACGCTCTTGTTTTTACTGCTCGTCTTCTTGCGGTTGATGAGGACGATGCCGCCCAGCCAGCAGATGAGACCCACAGTGCCAGCGTAGGTCAACTCCTTCTTGGCGATCATGGTGCAGCGATCTGGTAAAATCCCCATCAAACCTGAGAAGCAAAGGGCAAAAAACTCACAGAGTTAAGGTCCTTACACACCAGAGCCGATGTGAATATAGAACATGAAATTATGAAATATTCGGAGGCGAATTTTGATGCGCCTGACTATACACATCAAGCCCGATGCGATTTTGCGACTTTTTGCGGGGAAAAAGACACATCCCGGGTGGAAGCAAGAAGACTGACACAACAGCAGACTGACTGTTTTTCAGTTCTGATTAGACACTAGTGTTAAGATGTCTGTCTGTCATGATAGCATGTACTGAGTCGGGGCCAGTACCAGATAAGCACATTAAACTATAATCCATAAACATAAGGCAACAACCAAGACCTAATGGTGCTGTGACAGCAACATGATTGAGTTTGAGGCAGTGAAAATACATATGGTATCTTGTATCTGAACAGGTTAGCTTACGAGCTAAAGTTACTTAGCACAGATGAAAGTTAAAACAAAGACATTTAGCAAACAGTTAAAGCACACAAACCATCATCATATGAGAAATCCGACGCTATGACCCCCCACAAGTTGTACACTCTGTTCTCCGACACGTGTAAACAATCAGCCGGTCAACCATGTTGGACTTACCTGTGAATCGACGTCACAACAACACGCTATCTGATTGGTCAGAAGTGGACACGCAGTATGCGAAACTTCAGAAGAATCCGCCATGATCTGAAAAAATAAATGCTGCAATATCGCAGGACGGGAAAACGTCGCTGATGTGAACGCTTGTATTGACAGGATACGGGTTCGGAAAAAAATATTGACGTCCGAAATAATCGCACGAAAAAAATGGTCCCGGTGTGAAAGGACCTTTCGAGCATGCTGGAAGTAATTTTTTGCTTTTAGGACTGCAGTGGATAAGCACAAAGGTGTGTATCAGTGCATTTCACTCAGGCACTCACTGAATACAAAACTGCATGAGTTACTAGTTTGTCCCTTTTGTGCTCCTGTAGAGACAAGTTAACGGAAACAAGATGATTTGAATGTCAGCTGATGATGTGACCATTGGAAATCAGAGGATTTATGTTTTAACCCTTGTTCTCATTCATTCATAAAATGATCTTTTAATCAATATTCTTTATCAACTTTTTAACAGCGTTTTGGGCTCTGATACTTGTTTTTTTATACTTATTCTTATAGCAGAGGACAGTGGAATAGAGAAAGAAACTATGAAGACAGAGGGGGAAATAACACGCAGCATAAGGCAGCTGGTCAGAGTCAAACTCATTATGCTCTCTATGTTGGATACACAGAGGGCATAATTTAAGCACTGAGCTAAACTGGCAGCCATAACAAGCACACTTAAACTGGGGGAAAGCATGTTTGTATGCATGAATATAAATGTAGATGTATGTGTTTGCTTATACAGAGACTCAGTTAAGTTCCAAGGGAAATTAACCTGCCAGATTTACTTTACAGATTTGTCACTCTGCATATTTCATGTTTCACATTTGATTTACTATTAACAGAAATTCAGCCATTTCAGATGTCTGAAATAGGGAACTTCTCTTTCAAAGTAAGTTGGGAGAAAAAATAGTCTCAGAAGCATGCATGAGGAAATCAACTGCTGGCAGAGCAACACATTTCTATCCCATCCATCCACTGAATCTTTCCTTAAGAACCATCTACCCACTAAGAAAGCAGCTGCCAGAAGAGTTAACGGGTGTTCAGAATGAGTGATTCCAACACAGCTCCAAACATTTGCTTTCATTTTTCTGGTCAGTTTGTAAAGGCTTTCAGTGAGGCTGCCAAATAAACAGCACAGTTTTAATGACCCAGTGCAGCCCACATCTAATTGCTGATCTTGTGTACAACTAACACCAAAGCCCCTCTCTCTCTCTCTCTCTCCCTCTCTCTCTCTTTCTCTCTCTCTTTCTCTCTCTCCGGGACGGCCTCCCAAATGAACGGCTGGGACTGGGAGGTCAGAGAAAGTCACCCACACACAACTGAAAACATAAACATTCAGATACAGACTTTGTGGCGGTTTGTGTGACACAGCATGTGATCCCAACTTTATAACAACAACTTTACTGCAATGGCAAATGAGTAACAGAGACCAGATTTTTTCCCTTAATATTTCTGCCGTTCGCAGATTTGTAAGAGTGACACATTTTCAAGAGCATGTAATTCCCCCAGCCCTTTTTGTTTGTGAGAAAGAATTTATAGGTAAAAGAAAAATGTGGCAAAACAGTCTACATATACAGTGCTCAGCATAAGAAAACCTTTAGTTTCCTTTCAAAATCAACATTTTCTATGTCAGACTATACAACAAAATACTCCCCAAACGTAGGCTATTGATTGCAAACAAGATTTTTTTAAGTTGCATACAAAAAACTTACATGTATAGTGCCCAGCATAAGTCAGTACACCCCTTAATAAAGGTAATGTATTACTCAATATCTAAATGTACAAAGTTGGGATGCTGTGGAAAAGAGCTGCATCACCTCCTCCTTTAACAACACTGTAAATGTCTCAGTAGCTAAGGAGACCAGATTTTGGATTTTAAAGAGGAGATGCTGCTGGACAGTTCATGGTCTCATCTCGTGATGCTCCAAATGTTTTTTAATGGAGGACAAGTTAGGACTGCAGGCAGGCTGGTTCTGGCACCAAGACTCTTCTACTACAGAGCCATGCTGTTGTAATCCCTGTTGTCAGAATTTGGTTTGTCATGCTGAAATATGCTGCTGAAATATGAAGGTCTTCCCAGAAAATGTCCTTGTCCGGATGTCAGCAGATGTTGCTCCTAAACCTGTAGATATTGTTCAGCATTAATGGAGCCTTCACAGATGCAGAAGATACCCATGACATGGACTCTGGTGATCCCCATATCATCAGGGATGCTGACTTTTGAACTGTGCTCCAATAACAAGCCAATAACAAAACCAATAACAGCATAAGGTCCATGATGTCCAGAAACAAAAGCTTAATTTTTGATTTGGCAGATGACAGACATACCTTCACCGATGAGTAAACCTTTTAATTCTCTATGTAAATATTTTACAATGTGTTAATTTCTTTGTAAGTGAAGTTCTGTATAAAACGTAGTGCCAGGAAAAAGGTTTAAGAGCATTTCCCAGGCTTGAACAGACTCTTAAATTTACTCAGTTTCTAGCTGGTCCTCTTGAGTCACAATGGAAAGGTTAAGGTAATCTTTCAACACAAAGATGTAAGAAGAAGAAAAAAAATTCCTCCGGTTTTGTGAAGTTTGATAACCAAACAGCTTTGTACTCTCCAGTGCAGAGGGAATTCAATAAGTTTAAGACCAAGGAACTGCCCTATATTATAAACATCTCTAAGTGGGTCCTTGTTATAGTTTTAGTGGTTTCTGTGGAGCTGATTTCAGACCAACCTGTAAAGTTTGTTAATTGCTGTTTGTAGGAGTTGGAAGAGAACAAAGGATACTCGATCACACTACAGCTTGTTCAGCATAAACAAACCCATTGCATGAGAAAACATGAGTAAATGTTTAGTCAGAGGCCAATGGGATTAGGTTCTAATTTTCCCAGTGTGTGAATAACCCAGAACAATGAAAATTTGCTTACTCTGTGGCGCAAAACTGGTGAAATTTAACACCAACATTGTGAAAGAGCATGAACCCACACACCAGTAAGCATGAATCAACAAAGAGCAAGAGCTTGGTAAAAACTATAAAACCCACAGAGACCATGGCAGTGATACAGAT
The DNA here is from genome assembly GCA_962446985.1 of Xyrichtys novacula. NCBI lineage: Eukaryota > Metazoa > Chordata > Actinopteri > Labriformes > Labridae > Xyrichtys > Xyrichtys novacula. Next base: position 23,813,801 of record OY660868.1, on the reverse strand, counting down.
CCCATTATGTTAGCCTCTACAGAGCAGAGCCAACAACCTTCTAAGCATTTACACGAAATGTGCACAGAGGCCAAAACTTTGAGTTGCCAAAGTGAGTGAAGTGTGTCTTCTCTTGGCTTCGGGACCTGTGGCCTACTTTCCTCCTCTCTAACTCACCAGGGATTTGTTATTTTCTCACAGCGAATCACCTTCTCTATCCAGGTCAAGACGTTAGCAGGCAGGCATGCATACTAAAGCCAAACCTTCAGTGTCTCTGCTGCAGCTCTGCAGTGCTGGATAGAGATCACGGAAATCCACTGATGCCCTCTTGTGGTTAAAAAGTGCACTCTGTTTTGCAGTTCCATGGGGAAAAGACTTTCAAAAACAGTTGATTAAAAAATATTATCCTTTTATTTTGCACCCACTATGTTAAGGGTCGGTTTTGACCCATATCTTAAATCAGCTGTAAATCACACTAAAATCAATTCTCAATATCCAATTTGGTTCTCATTGCTAGGTTAACTTTTAGGCTTCATTATCCATGAAAATATTGCTTATGATATTTTTTTGTTGTGGGCCTCTGGGCCTTTCTTTGTCAGTATACCCCTCAAACAGACATCTATACTGAATTGATCTCACATGTTTGGACATGCCTGATGTGGTTTTTTGTGCAGGGAAAAACATGACAAAGTGAGGATTAATCTCACATGATTGGAAGAGGATCTGAGTGTCAGTGCGGTGCCTGACAGTGTACATATGGTTTAAGTTTTCGCTCTATCAGATATTAATATAATCGGGTTGACAGCGACCCTAACATGACATAAGAGCACTTTGTAAATTGGTCAATTTATTTATTTATTTTGCTGAAAAAGAGGTTCCTGACGAAATCAAAAAAAAAGTCTTGATGCAAAAAAAGGTAATTTAAGTGATTCTTTTAAGCATTTAAAACAAAAACAGACTCTAACACAGGAGGAGGGTTAAACTACTTCAAGCTAAGGTTGTATTTTGGGGGAGACCCGAAGAGCTTGAAAGTAGTCTCTACTGTTTTTAGAATGGTGATGTGTATGTATAACCGTCCAGCAGCCAGCCATATACATATAATTTAAGCTTGGTGACTGAACTACTTATCTCCTACTTTATTTCACACTTTGAATGTAATTTGACAATAGACATGGTTACAGATGCAGAAACAAGAAATACACAACAGCAAAACCAACACTTCCTTTGCACCAGCTTCATTTAGCATCCTTCAACATTGTTACATCTTTCTTTTATTCAAAAATCCATTTATCTATTCATTCATTCATTCATTCATTCATTCTTTTGTTCATTCATTCATTGAGTGTCATAGTTAAGTCTCCAAACCTCTAGTCCAAGTTGAGTCTCAGGAAGTAGTGAAGCAGTGATTGCAGAAGGTCTCGCCCCACCCACTTGGCACTTACACCCACCCAATCAGATTGTTGCTGGTAGTGTGCATGTTGGTGCTTTTATTTATCTAAATGATCTGTATTAACGTGAGTATTGTATTATCCTATTTTGGTCAACATTATGTTTGTCAGCACCTAATAATGACTGAATTCATCTCCCAGGACTACGAGTACCCAAACCACCCTCAGTCCACACAGCACCAGAAGAACGACCGATGTCCTCCGCCACCTCAGATGCTTCCAGAGAGAGCCTGTGAGGTCCCAGGCTGCCGCTCAGACTCTGAGTGCGAGCGCCATAAACGCTGCTGCTACAACGGCTGCATCTACGCCTGCCTGGAGTCCGTCCAGCCGCCTCCAGGTCAGAACAGGAGTGTTTGAGGTTATACTGCAGAGACAGAAAACCTTCAGTTTTAAATTACTTCAAGCATGATAATAGTTACAATACATATGTGTATTTTTTAGGTAAAAGCATTGATAAGTGATGATATATGAAGATTAAATTTTACATGTGTTTTGGTCAGTGTTGGACTGGCTGGTGCAGCCCAAACCTCGGTGGTTGGGGGGTAATGGCTGGCTGCTGGACGGTCCTGAGGAGGTTCTGCAGGGTGAGTTCAGTTCACACATCTAAGCACCAGGTGATCAGTTTACATTAGTAAACCACATTTTAAGATTTTAAATGCTTCATAGCACTGGTTATTCCCTGATACAAAGTTTTACTGAATGCAAAACACCAGCTGTAAAAGTCACATGTCAGCGTCCATCATTAGCAGAAAAGGCTTTGTTATTTTTTGCGCTTTCCGTGTTCAAAATCAGATCAAAAGCCTTCAAAATACAGCAGAGATCAATTTTTCCACTGTTTACAGGATAAAACTCAAATAAAAACAGGTCCACATTAATAACTCTTGTCTTTGTCTGGACTGGAAAACATCCAAACAGTTATTCTCCTGTGAGCAAAGACTCCTGCAGCTTTTATAAAGTTTGCAGTATTGGCATTCTCATCAGGAGAGAAAAAAAATCAATACAAGGAGTGGAGATAAAGAAGTAGACTGACAGACTGAGCAGAGGCAGGTAAACAAAACTGAAACAGGAGAGCGTAAAAGCCACAGGTGAACCCTGGTGTAGATGCTGTTTAGGGGGTTTTCTAACTCGTGGTGTGTTCACTCTCCACCAGCTGAGGCTTGCAGCACAACAGAGGATGGAGACGAGCCTCTTCACTGCCCAACAGGCTACGAGTGCCACATCATCAACCCAGGAAATCCTGCAGCAGGCATCCCCAACAGAGGCCAGTGCATCAAGCAGCGAGGCAACTCCGGTATGGCTGGATTATCTCTGGGCTCAGCTATTCAAAAGCAATCTGATCAGACTCAGGTTAAATCTGGTTAAGATGTAGGATTTGATTACTTGATCAAGTAATTCATAATCCCTATCGTAATTTCATGATCTGATCCTATATATGGCAGCTCTATTATGATCAGACACAGAATTTGATCATCCTGTTGTCCGCCCAGTCAAGTATTTATTTGTAAAATCAGAAGAAAAGTAAACTGCATCACTTGATTCTGAATATAAAAAGAGATTACCACCTTGTATTTTTGTTCTCTGAACCCAGGCTGCTTCTGCACATCATCTACCATCTTTATTCTGCTGGTATTTTACACATTATCTCCTGTTAATCTGCTCTTGCTGGTTCTTCCCTCCAAAGCTTGAGCTCTTGTGGGGCACCAGGAGAAGGAGGCAGGATGCCACACAGTGCCAGCAGCTGTCTTTTAGTCTGGCTTAGACTTCTCTGGCAGATAACAGGATGTTAGACGCCAAGTTTCTCCTGTTAATAAGTCCATAAATAATATACAAATTGGACTGACCTGGCAGCAGAGTACATCACCTCAATTTATGGTGTGCCCGGAGCTGTTGGCAGAAATATAAAAAGATGAAAATCTGAGAGCTTATTTTTAACCCAGTGAACCTCTTTAGTGTAATATTAAGAACCGAAGTGCAGTTTGTTTGATGTGGAGAGTGAATGTCATTTTAGTTTCTTTGAATCCACAGATGGACGAGGTCTGAGGCACAAATACTACAAGGACTACAAGGACTACTTGGGTAAGTGAGGTAAAGTAGACAACCTGAAAACCTGCACTTTAACTGAATCCAAAAACGCTCCAACCTGCCTGACATCGAGGTGTTTGTTTTCCTGACAGGCACCAGCTCCAACAATGCAGTGGGCTATGAAAAACATCATCACAAGCACCTGCAGGGATAAAGTACGTCTGAATCAACATCATTAAAACCTCCCTTTAGACTCCTCCTGATGTGTTTTTAATGTTTGTTTTCAGATCAACCCTGACCTCAGCCTCAGCGACCACTCTAACACAGCCTCAGACATCATCACACTCCTCTTCATCTGGTCCCCTCACACATGAACCAAGATCAAATCTGATCTTTTTACCAGAGCTACAGCGGCTACCTCCTCTTTGCAAACTCTGTCTTGCAGTCGGTGCTAAAACATGAAACCATTTCTCTTCTTGCAGAAAACAACCAAAGAAATAAGTGCTTTTTCTCCTCCTCTGCGTGCAGGAATCTGAACCAGAGGAGAGGCGACACCAAAGCTGTTTTCCCTTTAAACCCTTTGTTTTCCCAAAAGACTCTTAAAAAATAAGGGCTGCATGACTTCTTTTTTTCCTTTTTGTTGTGACTTTACACTCACACAAACACACTCTGCACTTTTAAAGCCAGTTGGCAGAGAAAATCAGGACCATGTGGCCTCTTTGACTCGTTTTGTCATGGGACAGTGCTCAAATTTCCTGATCTGTAATAGGAAGAAAAAATAGGTCAAATTCCAGTTGAATTATTGTGCATCTTCAAATCAAATCCAAATGTGGGTTTTATATCCTGACAAATAACTCTGATTGAAAGGAATAAATACCATTTAGTATTTACATTGTTTTTAAAAGTCTCTAACAGCAAACAGATGCTACTACAATAGGATAAAATAGTTTACCCAAGAGGCAGATTTAGTGATTCTACAGCAACAAAGACGGAAACCTTAGGCTTATACTAAGTTTTGTTTTTGTTTGTTTTTTTAAAAAAGAAGGTATGCCCCCAGACGGAGGTCGATTTAGGTGAAAATGTCCTCTTAAAGGGAAGGTTTGTTGTCTTGAAGTGGGGTTGTATGAGATTCTTTTCAGTATTAAGTGTACTTTCCACAAAGATCCTGGATAGCTTGGCCTTTTTGATGAGAACTAGCGCACAAGTCAGGAGATTAACTGCTGCAGACGGTGCCAGCTTGACCACGTAACGAAGCTGATTTTAAGAAATATTCATGTGGGTGTCAATGAATGCTTCATTTAATTTAGTGCTTTACTTGTAGGAAGCAGTATTTATGTCCTCTGTCTGCACAAACTGATCAGCTAATTAGGTCTGTCATGTACATGTCACTGATATCATATGAATTTGATATTTTTGCACCTAAGTTAGTCATAATTTTTAACACACCGAATGCTGAACATTATCAGAATGACACAGAGATGTGGGTCTTACCCTCCAGCAGCAGACTTAAAGTATTTCAGTGAGTTAAACCAACTGCTTGGTAGATATGCAACAAAAAAGTTGTTTTGGTTGTTTTCTTAACAAAGGGGCTGAGTGATACACTTACTATGAACAAGCACAAGTACAACCACACTTCAAAAAACTCCCAAACTATCTCTTTCACTCCAGTTCTTTCAGTAGTCTTCATCCCCTTTGTGGTTTTGGTTATTTAAAGGATTCTGAATGATCACTCTGTATAACTTCTCCCCAGTCTTTTATATCTCATACAACAGAAATAAAAGTTTCTGCGGATGTTTGAAACTGGTCAAAGATCTTTTGTTTCAAATGTCCTCTGCTTGACTGTTCAACTCAAGCTGTCTCTCTTCAAATGGTGCTAACATTTCATTGCTGCAGACAATAACAGAACAATAAGCTGGTCTCATAATAAGCTGAAGTTGTGAAACTAAAGCTGTGTGCACAATTAAAAGTGATGTCTGAATAAAGCCTTCTGACTGGTGCTGTAACATTGTTCTCATTAAAACACATCTTTAAGGTCTCGTACAGTTTTCTGTCATCACTTTAGGTTGTTTTTTATTTTTATTATTTATCACTGTTTGTTTCTTGCCACCGATATAATTCAGGACAAATGTTGGCATGACAATAAAATATCATTTAATTTCCAGGCGTCATAATAACTCATAATAACTCCCACAACTTTATCCAGTTTGAAAGGTTTATAGAGATTTGATTCAGTGCCACATAAATAAAAGCACAAAGTATTTTTTTGACTATTTCAACAATACAAGCCCTCAAACAGTTGTCCCTTTTTGCCTAAAATGTAATAACAAGCTTTCCTTTTAAACACCTGTAAAATGCACTGAAAGCTTTTCAAAACTATAATACAGATTTATTTTGTTTTTCTGCTGTTTCTTTCTTCTGTATTTAAGTTTATATTTCTTTTAACCAAGCGTGACAAAAGTCATGTTATGGCATCAGAAATCTTTTGTCTGTGAAAGGAGTAAACTCCTTGAGCACACCGCCTGATCATTTGAAGTAAAAAGTAAAAAAAATTAACTTTATATATTTTAAATAAACTTCTTCCAGTTAAAAATCCTAGCAGTGATGATTGTCACATGTTTGAACAGGATTAAAATAAACATAGAGAGTCATATTGAAATTTTGACTTTATTTTTAGAGAGAACAGAGTGGTTTAAACGAGAGGAGAAAGCGAGAAAACATGGTAAAGGATTACCAAAAAAAAACTGAATGTGGCAGTGCAGTACCTGATGTGATGCTGAGGGCGGTCAGACAGGTGACCCTAGCTAATAAATCAGTCTGGACTACAATAAAGGAATTTAATGTCAACTACCATACCTTGGCTCGGAACTGCAAAACATTCAGCTCAGCTGAAATACAGAGTCAGACAGCTCTCCAGACTCCAGAGCATGTTGCATAATATACATATGTATTTTAACATTTGTTCAGCGACTTTTTCTGGCTCAATTATAAACATTTTCTGTGTCTGACTTTGATGTTCACTTTCAAGTAAAAGAATGAGAACAACAATTTGGTCCTTGTTTTATTAGCTTCAAAATCAACTGTGACATCTTACCCGATGTAGTGAGACAACTTACCCGATGACTGGGCAACATGTCACGTGTTCATACTCTCTATTTGATTGCTTATAACTCTGCACTGACACAAGATATGAAAATTACATGAATACAAAATATATACCTGAGACTTTGATCTTTCATCTGGTACACATTTTGTTTATATATGATGTATTGATTCAGAGAAATATATGAGTGTAAAAAGTGTGACAACAAGCCCCAGTCTCCCCTATGTATTTATCTTCATTAATTTCTCTACAGCAGCATCAGTCTCAGTTTGCTCTCCTGAAAACCGGAGCTCTATTTGGACTTCAGGGGGATGAAGGAGAGTTTTAGTTCACAATACAGAGACAAATCCCTCATGAAAGAATCATAATATATCCATTACAGGTTTTACACTGAGCACTCAGCCATCTCATCTTCAGCTTTTAGCTGTAAATCACAGGCACACTGAGAGCCAAGGTAAGGCTTTGTAATTTCAGTTTATATTTTAGTTTCCTTCAACACAGCAATTTCTTTGAAAACTGTATTACTGTAAAAACGTTTTTAAAACTTTTTCGGTAACACTTTACAATATCCATAATTTATAAATGGTAAATAGATAGTTTATTAATGTTGAATCATCATTTAAAAACAGCATATCGACCAGTTATAAATGGCAAATATTTAGTTTATTAATGTAAGTTAATAGTTACTTTACCATTAACAAGCAATGAAATTATGATTGATAATTTTCATTATTATTAAACATTGGTTGTAAAACATCTAGATTAAAATGTGTGTCAGTAGCACTTTGTAAATGGTTAATATTTGATTTTTAAACCATCTATAAACATTACTTAGATGGTTATTGTAAGGTTGCAACTGATGTTTGTAATACTTTGTAAATGATTAATAAGTGGTTTATAAACCACCTATAAACATTACTTAGATGGTTATTGTAAAGTTAGGGTCAGTTTTTTTTTTAAAATGGAAAAAAAAATATTAATAATGTATATGCTATTTATGAATGATGATTAAACATGAATAAACTACTATTTATAAATAGTCTATTTACTATTTAGAAGTTATGGTTGTTGTAAAGTGTTACCAACTTTTCCAACCTGTTGATTTTTTGTTGTCACTCTGACTCCTCAGTTCAGGATATTTATTACAATGGCTTTCATATCGTTAGACATTGAAAGTGTATGCTTTCGCTTTTTTCAGATTACTTGTGTCTCCTGCAGTTTGATAAAATTGTAAATATTTCAAAACTCGACGACTTCTTCTCTTTTCCTATTACGCTCGTTTTTTTGTAATGACAACTAACCTGTGAGGATTGTACAGCCAGGTGTGCGTCCACCCCTACCTTTTGTCTTCATTGCGCTTTGTAGCTACCTCTCCCTCCTCTCTCGCGCTTAATCGCAGTTACGCACGCGTGTACCTGTCTGAAAGCTGCGTCAGAAAAAACAAGGGGGAATCAAACTGTCGTGAGTATTCAGCGTGGAGACTTTATCAGCCTTTGTGTTTGGGATAAGCCACTCTGTAGCACGCAGGCGGTCACCTGCTTGTGTGTACTGTAGTATGTGTGTGTGTGTCTTTGTGAGTGTGTTTTCACTGTAAGGGTCAGTTTGCTAGCGAACTCTTTGGCATGTCGCGCGCGGCTGCTTCATCACTGTCAGCCTGTTGATTTATTGTCACTATGAGCACACCGAGCAAACCCACTGAGAGAAGGTGAGTGGACTGTGAGTCCGTGGAAAACATTTTTAGCTTTCATTATTTCATTTTTATTCACATAATCTATGTTTTTGTAAATGTAGAATTTAACCCACTCTGCTATGGAGCCTTGAAGTGTCATTAATTAGAATAATATTCCTGTAGAAATTCAGGTGTTTGATACTCGGCAGGTGTTCAGGAAAGTTATAAATCCGGTGTAATCAGCTTTTGACTTGACTGAATTGGTTAGTTAACCATACTGGTGACTTGGCGATGCAAATTAACACCTGCTGTACTTTAAGCTGACAGAGTTTAGTGAGTTTCTTCCTGGACGAATTAGACATCGTCCAGAAGATGTCAGTGTAGTTTATACAATGCAAATAAAAGGGGGTCCTCATATTACAACTTAAGTCAGGTAACCACTGTTAAGGGAGTTATGCTTTGTGAGACAGTTAGTGTAAAGAGCAATCAAGGTCAATTTCTGATACAGCCTTAGTTTTAAAAAACCCTGACTCTTTAAAATAAAGGTTTCTGAACAATAAAAAATGGCTCTGTACTCATGGATTGTGCTCTTATGCCTTTAAATTTAACTGATATTTTTCCTTTGCACAGAAATTTCTCTAAAAATAAGCCGGATAAGCTGTTTAAGGAGAGAAAAGGAACCTTTCCACTGCTGATCAAGGTAGGAGGATAACCAGGTATCCCTTATTTAACTATTATGATCGCAAATATGATTTCTGCAGGTCCCTGAACAGTTTTAAAAAGTCTTAAATTAAATATATTAAATTAAAGTACATGTAACGTTTTGAAAAGTCCTTAATTTGAGATTCGGCATGCCCTCAGTATGTCTTAATTAAACGTAATTGAGATGGATTTGCAGATCCTTGAAAGGTCTTAAATCAAATGTTCAAAATCTGAGTTCACAAAAAAATCATGAGAAGTCCTCAACAGTGTTGTTTTCATTGACGAAAATATTTTTTTATAATAATAATAATATAAAGGGGCGCTAAACATAAGTCTTGGATGACTAAAATGTAATGAGACGAATGTGTGTTTACGTTGACGAGACAAGACTAGACGAAAACGTTAGTGGTGGACGATGAACAGAGTTGCAAATTTCATGAGCATTTCATCAGTCAAACTCTAAACATATATTCTGCAGTGTTGTTTTCGTTGATGATGACATTGACTAAATATTTTCGTCAACGTCATCGCCAACGAAAACAACACTGGTCCTCAATTTTTACATTCAGCACAACTGAAGCATGTCTTAATCCATGAAATGTTACCTACATATTAAATGAAATAGAAATAATTTGTTTGTTTAGGTGAAAAAATAATAGAGCATTTAATGTAGGAGGAAGAAAATAAGAAAAATGCAATTTTAAGGAAATTTGGTTCAAAGATGGAAAAATCCAAGAGGAAAGGTTTGACAAAAACCCTTGAGAGTTACACTTCAGTTTAATATGACTTACCTATGCCAAGTGTTATATGATCTGCTGTGCATACATTGAGTTTTTTATTCAGTTTGGACTTTTAAAATGTCTTGAAATATATCATCTTTTTTAGATAGTGTGCAGCAAACTTTAGAAAAATCAGTTTTCTTTTACCAGCCAGTCCAGCACAATGCTCAGAATCATAGGCGGCCATGTTTTAATGTGCCTTGAAGCAACCCTACACCAGGCATAGACCCAGCAGGTTGTTAAATAAATGTTATTTGGGTGATTGTGTGCACTCAGCAGAAGTGATTTACTGGGAACATATTCTGCCTGCCGATGGTGATGTTCTTGGCTGGTGACTCTCAGATAGGTTCCTCTTTTACTATGTGCAAAAGTTGGATGACAAAACCACACAACCCTGGGTCATTAGAGGGTCACATGCGTTCACACACTGCATCTGAGGTTGGCGTTGATGCCACCTGGCTTAACCCTGTAGTTGCCTCTACATGGAGAGTTCAACAACTTCAGCTCTGCACTATGAGGACACATTCACACAGTTTAGACACAGTCACCTCCTTCCGGCTTGTGTGAAGGGGATTAGAGACTTAGAGACAGCTTGGATCTTCTTCATTGAGCTTATATAGGACTTATATAGGTGTTAATTTACACTATAGCCCTGACGCATTTGCCTTGATGACGCCAGAGACTATAGTGCAGGAGGGACTGAAGCTCCTTAGTCCTTCAGTGAATGTTTAAGGAGGACACTGAATAAACCTGGGCTCAGGGTTTATCCAGGCTCTACAAACAGAGACACTCTGAAAAATGAATTAAGAACTGAGTTATAACATTATTGTGGAAAAATGAGGCTCTTACCAAAATCCATTTATGGGGTGTTATGATAGACTGTATATAGAATGGATGGCGTCTGCCTCCTTGCTGGATGAAGCCACCGTGAGAACAGCACCCTCTGGTGACGGGCTGCAGTATAGGTCATAAATCCCGCCTCTTCCAGCAATCCCTATGGAGCTGTGGACAAACTTTAGAAATTAATTACACAGAATATAATCCCCCCCCCCCCCCCCCACTTGCAATGTTGACATGTAGTTACTGTTATACAGGTTTGTGCTCAAGTCCGCTTTTTTCTGTACAGCTCCATTTTTACTCCACACTTCACACTGTTTTAGCCGAGCGTCATCACAGCAACTCTCGGCGACTCACTTGCCGAATGCGCACAATGCTACTGCGCAAGTAGCAGAGTGAGTACAACGCTACTGCGCAATGTTGGTTTCAGGATGTGGAGAAAGAAAACGGAAATACAGAGAGCTTTTTGGCTTCAAATCTGTATACTGGCAGAAGGCGGAACCAAGTTGTCCATTATACTGTCTTACGGTGTTACCCAGATGGATGTGAAATGAACTCCATTTTGTGTATATGTTTAACTGTTAAACAGTCAGGTTAACACAAAATGGGGCCAATTTGGTGCCATGTGTGTGAAAGTGAGGGTATTTCATGGACTGAAAGACACGCAAAAGTCACCACAGTATCTCAAACAATGCCAATAAACGTAAAGTTCTCGTGCTTTTGGTAAAAAAGCACCATAAGTCTGTGAAATTTGAACCCTACAGTGATTAGAGGATGTCAATCCTACAGTAGTGTACCATGGGAGGTGATAGTAAATGGTGTAGTCTGAGGATGATGACATGTTGAAGCTGATGAGGTGGACTAGGTGATGACTTTGAGGCGGAGGATTCAAAATAGGAACATTTTGGGCTCAGAGCGAGGCTGTGCTGCAGTGCTGTAGGTTAGGTGTGCACAGGTGATGAGGATGGCTTCATGCATATATGAGGGAGCGTATGAGTGATGAGTGCCAAATGCAAATGAAATTCCCCCGACTGAACTTTCACTGGAGCCTCATTCTGCATGTGTTAGCTAATCCATTAATGATAGATCCCAGCACGGTTTTTAAATGTCTATTTGATCTTAGCTGTAAAAAAGAATCATTAGCACTCCAGAGGTTGTTAAACCAAGAGAGGCTCGTGATAATAAAATCATAATATACCAGGGTGTAATGGAAAGCCCCGTATTAGAGGCATCATTTGGAGCTGTTGCTGTGATGGACCCCGGGGTGTCAGTTCAAAAGATTTCCCCTCTTTCTAAATCGGATATCGATAGAGAGGATTTGCGTCATCACAAAATACAGACGCAAGCAGCTGCTCTCAGCAGAAGCATCACAAACCTTCAAGATGTGAAATGCCTGGAGACTGCAGCAGGGAGAGTGTTTTCATGTTTCTAGCTCTTACGTGATACTGCATGACTCACCACGGAAGCCCACCTTTGACATTTAACTGTCTTTTTATAACAGAAAGAGATGTCAGATCCTCCCAATAATGTGTTATGTTATGCTGCATGAACATGGCTCATACTCGGGCATTCATGCTTGTGGCTTTGGTGTGTTTTTATTTTTATGCAGGATTCATAGCTTTCTGTGATTCTCCAGATTCTCCATATTGATCTCTCAAGTTGAGTTTGGTTTGTAAAATACAATGAAGATCTTTTGTGGTTGATAAGATTGAAGATGTCATTAATGAACCAAAAACCACAGTTGTTGCTTTACAAATAATGCACAGGATAAATTGATGCATGGTGTTGCATTTTAATTTACTATTTGGGGAGACTCCCATGTTTCAAGTCTTGGGCATAAAGGAAGAGAACAAGGTCACAGTGAAATGTGAGCTGTGCCTCAATGACAAAAGCTTGTCAGCTGCAAAGAACTCTACTTCAGATATGTGGAAGTATCTGAAAGCCACATATAGCTCCACAATGCTCCAGAAGAGGCCCATTGGTGAGGGGAAAGATGTTTCATCTGCAAAATAACAAATGGCTTTAGTTTAGTATAGGGAGGAGAGAAAAAATAACAGCACAAAGTATCCATATATCTCCTGTAGTACCTCTCTTTCTGCATCTCCCTCTATCCCCTCTCCAAAACCTACACACAGTGTCAGCAGGTGACTGTCTAACATGTGTCTGGTTCTGCTCAAGGTTTCTGCCTGTTAAAGGAAGTTCTTCTTCTCCACTGTAATCTGCTAAATGCTGCAAAGTGTTTCACTCATGGTGGATGACAGTGAGATAAGAGTGGGTCTGATCTTACAAGTTCAAGGCTTGGGTCTTTACAACTTTAATAAACATTTGTTGTGTATTGGCACTATATAAATAAGGTAGATTTATTATTATCTGTTCAAAGAGGAGCTTTGGTCCACACTGGGACCTGAACCAAAGACCCACTGTTTTGTAAGCCAAGTGCCTACAGGCATAATGTTCTGACTGTTGCCCATATGAAATCATCAACCAGTTTTATACCAAGATGTAGCCATACATAGATGTGATTTCAAACCACAAAATGTCAGAATGTTCAAATCAAACTGAACTTAACTGAAATATACATCTCTAATGATGTTGCTGGGAAGTTTTTTAAGACCTACAGGATTTCAGAAAATCTGGTTCCTCATCTTGCATCCATTTATTTATGACAGTACATGCTACAAACAAAACAGTGTTGTTTTACTACTTCTTACAAATGAGTAAATATGCTTTTTTCATAATAACATTTGCTTAACCTGCATGTTTTTCTGCAATGAATCATGTCTAGGATCTTTGTCATGCAATGTCAGGCAATTTGTTAAATGATGACTATGATAAGTGTTTGAACATGCTGTTACCTGCTCCAGAGTGATTTTTAAGAGGGTAGACCCATGCACATGGCCCAGGCTTCACCCCAGCAGGGACTGGGGAGTAGGGAGCGTGCCGCCCCATTATTCAGATGAACCCTGCCCCTGATAGGGTTTCTCATCACAGCTTTGTCCCATGCTGACACCGGACCCTCTGAATAAAAGCCTGTCATTTAGAGAGAGAGAGAGAGGGGGAAGGGAGGGGGGGTGGTCACCTCTTGCTTAATGCCTCTGTGATATCAGTGTCCAGGAGCACAGGGTTCACACTGCCCCTTTGCAGACTCTGTTTATAAATTGTATTACATAACTGATATTTTCAACCAAGTAATCTAATAGGACATGACATTTGGGGAGTACTGATATAGAAAACAACATCAAGGAGACTTTCATATGTATTTATTATATAACTGTGAAATTCTTGATTCTGAGTGGTCGCTAACAACACTCTTAGACATGGTATTTCTTCTAGGTCGTTGCTATATGGAAGAGATAGCTGCTGGACAAGCACAAAGAAACATTTCAAGTATTCAAACTAGAATTTTATAGATCTATGAAAAACATATTCTCATTGAACATTTTCACTGGTGAAGAGTTTATGCTGCTCATCAGTTCAAAGCCTCTTTTGTCATATTTTATGTGTTATATTGCGCCTTAACATAGACTGTATATAGAATGGACAGTGTCTGCCTCCTCGCTGGGTGAAGCCACTGTGAGAACAGCACCCTCTGGTGACGGGCTGCAGTATAGGTCATAAATCCCACCTCCTCCAGCAATTTCTATGGAGCTGTGGACAAACTTTAGAAATCAATTACACAAAAGATAAATTTTTCTCCCCCCTGGTTGCGATGTTGACATGTAGTTATTGTAAGACTTTTTTGCGCTCAAGTCCTTTTTGTTCTGTACAGCTCCGTTTTTAAAAGTTATAGGGGGGTTCAAGTTTTCTATGATTGACACTTGATACAGCCTATGAACGTACGTAGATAATGAAGCTCACCCAGGAGATACACTGTTTGAGCCAAGCGCCGTCCGGCCGGAGAGGAAGTGGAGAAAAAACCTGGAAATACTAAGAGCTCTTCGGAGGAAGGGGGAGCCAAGTTGTGCATAGCATATACAGTCTATGTGCCATATGCTTCCAATATTTGACAAATACAGGCCAGTTTAACACCTGGGCTTTTATACTACAGAGCCACTAAGAGTATCATTTGTCGTACTGAAAATTGGCATTTTCTTGGGCACTGTTGGACTAGCGGTTCAAACATACCCCACATATACAAGCCCTAGTCCTTAGCAGTCATAAGTTAGACTCACTCTCTTGCTGCAAATCAATCCCCCACTCCTTGCCCCTCATATTTCCCTTCTCTCCTGCCAGCTGTCCTATCAATTGGAGGGTAAGATTATCCGATAAAACATTTTAAAATGTCATCGTCGAGAATGCTGGCTTTTTCATTTAGCACTGTTAATTTCTAAAATAGTCCCTTCCTTCTCCAGAGTGGAGTTAGAAGGTTTATATATAGTGTTAGCTATTGACCTCGGTCATCGCAGTAAAAGAGGGGCCTATGGAAAGACTTCATTTCCTCTACCTCTATCTCTGGCTTGTATTAAGGTTACTGTTTTTATTCTACAACTGGTCGCTCTGATTATAGTTCCCATTATTTTAGAGCTGCAAATCTGAAGTAATGTTGCTGCGAACTTTGTCTAAGACGGGACTTCTGACTGCCCATACATTGTACATTTTCTGTTATGCATTCGACCGCTTCACATAGTCCTTTTTTAAAAAAAAAAATTTATTTTGGGGGCATTTTCTAAAGAGAGACAGGAAATGTGGGGAGCAAAGAGTGGGTGTTTACATACAACAAATAGTCATAGCCAAGATAAAACCGTTACTGCCTGGACTGGAAGACTGCAGCTCCTGTTCATGGGGTGCATGCATAATCTGGTGACTAAGCTTCAGGTATTTTTAGTACCAGTATAAATCATCATGAGGAAGATCATTGTGGTAGTTTATCCTGGTTTGGGAGAGGCTTTGTTATTGGTGTCACTCTGATTTTGTCTGTGCTGTATCCTCTGTGAGCAACATAGATACTCCACTAAGAAAACACGTCCACTAAAGCTTACCAAGTCTTACTGAGTTACATTATCGCTACCACTGACTGAGGACATGTGCTGAACAGACTGCATACACAGGAGCCGACATGCTTCCAGTTAATGTTGCAGGAAATCTATCCCCCACCCCCCATGCGATATCCTCTTCTCATGTCTACTTGCATATGTGTGTGCGTGTATGCGCGAGAGCAAATGTCATATTAGCAGTGTGAGCTGCTTTCATATTTATGTTCTTGAAAGCGTTCATGTGTGCAAACAGAAGAGCCTCTGGCTTGTTGTCACATGGCCCGTGCTTCTTAACATGTGAATCTCCACATTCTGTCAGAGACCCAGGCACGCAGCATCTTCTCTGCCGTGGATGGCTGTTTTCACTCCCACTGGTCCGCACAGGGCTGTGGAGCATGAGCAGACTCAGCCTCACGCGGGTTAAGTCTGCCAGTGCTGCAGAGTCTCAGCTGTGGGTTTCTCTTGTGGTGACACTGCAGTAAGGACAGCCGTGCTGAGACACTCCCTGAGTCTGATAAACATTAATTGGATTTACAAAGAATGCTGGGTGAACAGATACCCAGGGAGGTTTTGTTAATGAGTGCCAGCTTGCTAACATGAAGTGTCTGTTTTCCTTTAACAGTGACTCATGCAACACAGAGCTGCTAAACAGGGAATGCCAAACGTCCTCCCCCGTCGCACCTTCTCCTTCTATCCCCATAGGCTTGGCTGTTGTGTAATAATGTGTGAGGCCTTATCTAAAATGAACTTATATAAGAGGATACCGCTGCTGTTACCTTATGACACTCTCTGATTCGTGGTAAATCTGAACCAACTTCAGCCAGTTTACAAACACTTATAGTATTATGCTGCTACAGCACAAGGTCTCTATAACATGAGCGTCAGTTAAACCATCAGCAGTGTTTTTATTAAATCAATTAAATAATGTCTGCTAAGAAATGTTGCACAAAGTGATTCACAATGAGGAGTTACCTGCTGAAAGTGCATCACAAATAAAAATAGAAATTTCATGATGACAAAATAACGAAAAATTTAAGTCAGTTCATTGCAAAGTATAAGAAAATAAAATCAATTGTGATGCAAAATTAACTCAGTTCCCAAAAGACACAGTTGTGATTCAAAAAGTCATCAAATCTGAAGATTAATCAAACGTATCCAGTTCTGGACTCGTTGGGGTTCTTGGAGATGTTTTGCCTTTCTTCTAAAATCTGAATCTGACTATTATATGTCACTAAAATATTCTCATATTTACACACTGTGCCTTTAAGACAGAGCTACAAAAAGAGCATGCAAATAATGATAAGTAATGAATTGAATCTAAATTTTGGTGTCCTTTAAACTTAAGAGGGTTGAACAGTTTGAGTGCACAATGCTTGACTGAAAAACTGTCAACCAGTTGAACCAAATACATAAAGAATTACATGAAATTAGGTTGAATTTAGTCTTATTCCAACTGACTTTGAATAGAGGAGAAGATTTGCAAGGAAAATGCAAAAAAAGTCCTTTATCATCACTATATAATTAATATTTTGATATAATATATTATGATTAATGTATGCACAGATAGAGAGCGCTAATGGTGTTACATAATGTTGATCACAATAATCTGATTAACCTGTGTTGGTTTGTCAGGCCAGAGTGTGTCAGTATAAACCTGCAGCATCTGTTGAATGAGAAAGACCTGAATGCCAGCTGGGTAGATTACACCTGAGCTGGATGATAAAACCATTAGAGCTTAAGACGGGATCTTCTTTACAGGCTGTCTATCGGTTGTGTTTTGGTGACACTACATGGAACAGTAGAGCCTCTTGTATCTTGGCACTCAAAGACAACAAGCGTCTCAGTCCTCATTGTCTTCATCTGCTGCACATGTCAGCAGATTAACTGTAATTTGCACTAATTGTTACAATCTGCAGGCACTGTATTGTCTGTGTCAATCTAGTTGGACGTCTGGGCTTTTGTGGGCAGGTGGTGACAAAAGGTGGATCACCTTGCGAGATTGTTGTGGAAGGTGACAGGAGAGTTAGTGTTTATGGGGTCAAAGGAAGGGTGAACAATGCTCATCTTACCTGGGCGACAAAGCTCCCCTCTGCCTATCACTTCTGTAGGACTAAGGAGACGGATAAAGGTTTCAGAGGGCAGGGTGAGGGGAGATGGACAGTGATGGCACAGGTCAGTGACTCGCTGTAACTAAGCTGCTTTTAGCTCTGGCAGGGCGGTTTGAAGAAGGGAGAATCGAAGGGGGCGACTCCGGGAGATTAAAAATGGAAATGCGATGTGGTGATTTGTACAGTGTTGCCTAGTTGATATGATTCATTAGGGGCCAACATCAGAGCCATTTGAGGACAGGACAAGGTGTGCGACCCCGGGGCTGCCAGAGATGCCGGGCTTTCATCACTCAGACCCGGCTGGCTGTGTGCGTCTCCTCCATCCTCGGGTTCTCAGACCTGGCAGGGGAGAGTGTGGGGCATTCAGGTCAACACCTGACCTGTACATGATACGGGCTAAACCCTGCTGTGTTGTAAGCATATTTAGCACCAAAACCCATGACACATGCATTTTGATTATGGAGATAAATACGCAGGCCTGAGAAATGGCATACACAGTCCGTGCAAACCATACGCCACACTAGCTCCAAGTGTGCCGCTCATTTTATGTGTTTGGCTTCATTAAACTAACATTTATACTCTGATATGGGGCCCTGGGTTGGATCTCACTCCAGGGAGGGAAAAACGAAGATCTTAGACAAGGTAAGATTTCCAATGCAGTGGTATTTTGACAAGTTACAACAGCTGCTAATGTTGCTCTGAAAGTACGTTCATGGAATTTTGTGGAGGTCTTGGTGGGAAATGAAGTGGACTTCAATGTTTTTGAGTGTTGCATGATGAAGTTTTTCTGTAGGATGAATGTTTATTTTGATTTTAATCCAAGATTTGAAAAAAACTGGTGGAGACTTTTGCAAAATCTTCATCTTGTCAGCACGTGCATTTGAAGTTTTTATGCTTTTGTATTTATCATTACACATTTAGGAGCATTAAGAAAGCACCAAAGGTTTTAGTATCTGCATTAATTTTATTGACACCTCACAGAGCAGATTCTGCTTCTTTCATTTCTTCATCGCTCTAGAAATAAAAACATTTATGAAAGTCAATTGCAAACAATTATGTTAAGCACAGGCAAAAGAAAGCGCTTCCCATCTCTTGCTGCATTAGTAACTGTCCTCAGGTCATGTGTTTTTGAACGCTGCTTCTCTATAAGGCTGTCATGCAAAAATAATCAGAGATGAGAGAGGACAGGAGATGAGAAAGCAGCGGTCAAGAATAGAGTTCAGTGTGCAGGCTGATTTGAGCACAGGGCTGTTATTACTGCCGTGTGGCTGAGTGCTATTTTCTAAGGTGGACTACATTGGGGCACAGGATTAGTTAAAAGTCTTGTCTCTTTTATTTCTGCAAAAACGAGGGATTAATTTTTTCAGATACGCTCTTCAGATAACAGGATTTTGTTTTAATATCAACGTGCTTCTAAAACAGTCACAGAAGCGTTACCCGCGGCCTCATTTTGATGACAGCCTGAGGTTTAGGGGTAAAAAAAAAAAAAAGACAGACAGGGTGTGACGGTGTGTCTGCTTAGAGTTTATTACAGGGCATGAAATGTTTGTCATGTGTAATACAGCAGAGGAGGATTATGTGTTGTTTGTGCGTAGGTGGTATGTTGGGGCGCCACGGTTGACACAAATATGCAGTTCTAGGTCAGCCTCCAACTCCACCTCCATCAACAGCCCCACACAAACACACCTGCAGATACACAGAGGATGAAACAATGTCATTGTGAACACATATCCAGCATCCAAAAACATCAGGATAAATCATGACTAAACAATATTTCACTTTTACTTGATGACTTCCAGGTTGATCAGAGTGTGAAATGAAAATGGTGAAATACGGGCTTTACTTCTCTGTACCTTTCTTAAGTACAGCAGCTTCATGTTGTTGACTTCTCTTCTTCCTCTTCTGTAGAGTTTTGGTCACTGCCCAGCTGATGCGTTTATTGTTGTTCTACTTGCAGGTCAAAGCCAAGCGTGCAAACCGTAAATCGCAAGCATTAAGACAGAACCTCTGGGCTATTTTTGCGCTGATTGAGGTGTATTCATGCAATCAAATGATGATGTCATTCAGCCATTGTAATGAAAAATTATTATCTAGGAGGCCAAACAAAAAACTTTCAGCCGAAAGGCCCAACTTTACAGGGTTGCTCCAAACCAAAACACCCAGTTGCTCTGACACTGTCTCAAGGCCACCGCTGGAATTCTGTTCATATAAGGTGACCATTCGTTCTCTTTTACCCGGACATGTCCTGTTTTTGGGGGGGCTGTCTGGCCTTGTCTGGTTTTGTCCAGGGGAGCTTATAAAATCCTTCCAATGTCTGGGGTTTTGTATGGAAGTTTTGACTTTGTGTTGCGTAGACCTATTGCGTTAGAAGCATGTAAAAAACCTTCAATCCGATACGGAATACTCTCAAAATTAACTATACCCGACTCTGTGACTCCGCCTCCATGACTCCGTCTCCGTGTAGTCGTGTCCTCTTTTTGGGGATTCAGAATATGGTCACCCTAGTTCATTCATACAACTGACCTCCAGCTTACTGGACTCCTTGTGTTCCTGGTAGAGCCTGGCACAAACCAAAAGATTTTTAAAATCTGAAACCATTTCGTAAATGGCAAAGACTCCACACATGACAACAAATGATGACTGATCTGGTCCTATAGACCTGACCGACAAAACTGGAAATTTTGTTACATCTCTTGCAGTCAAATGTGACTTAAGAATAAACAAACATGGCAGAATGCAGAGCTAACAATTACTAGCTACTTAGCTTCCTGGTACATCCAAAGCAGTGGCAATTTGTTTCCAATGCCTCCTGTTTTCATTTTGGTATCAGTGTGTCTTAATGACCACGTTGAGTAAACATTCATGTTGTTGCCACATATCGCCGTGGGTTCTATATCTGACATCCATCTGACATCCATCTAACTTCCTGCTTTGTGTTTACTATCGTAGCCCTGGTTACATGTGTTGTGCTTCCCTCCTCTGTCAGCTTGTTTTATGATTGGAGTTAATGCTTGGTTGTCCTCAGGGATCCCCCACACATAAAGATTTCAGATTAGAAATGTTGAACACATTTAATATTTATGTTTTGAAGCCAGGCAGGCCTCCATTGTCTTCTAAGTAGACAAGGAAGAAAAAAAACTCTTAACACTCAGAACGCTACAGGATATATAGTTTTCACTCCTTTTGACTTTTTCAGGCAACAGGCAGGAAAAAGGTTCAGGTGCAGACAGGGCTGTAGATGGCTCCTTTTACTCATGCGGTTCACCTTCAACAGCTCATGTCGGGCGTATAAGAATACAGCCCCGTTGACTTTGAAGTTCCATGTCACACAGCAGCTACATGTCATGTGAGGCACCGACACCACCCCGTATATTAATATGTTCCAGCAGTACAGCATGTCCCACTCCTGAAGCTACACAGCAAACATACAGTATAGTTCACAGGGGGACTGTGAGTGGTGCGTTAGCTTCTTCACACCCTCCTAATGAAGCCATCACTGCTGTCCCTGCAGCAGGTCACAATATAAATAAAGGAGTTTGTTTTTTGTTGACTCACCCTCTTCAAGGCGGTGGAGTGAGCCTCTCCACATGGCTAATGAGATTTGTCGCGGCTTTAGCTCTGCTTAATTTCCAGCTTTGTCTGAATCCACAATCACATGCGCACAGATTTACTGCAACAAAGAAACACACACCCCCCAAAATCACCCAGTTATTTTGACTAGGTGAAGGATAATTAGACAAACCCTCATGGTTTGATTTGATTATAATAAGGCCAGAATACCAGCTTATTGGATGTTCTTTTAATACACTGACTGAGTGCCGGTGTTTGTCAGCTGCTATTGTTACAGTCGCTTTAGCTGAGTCAGTCGCCTCTCTGCAAATATGAACCCTCACTGGAACTGAGACTGCCTAGACAAGAACCTATTTATAGCAGAGGATCAGTTTTAGATTTCTGAGAAATATTCTGCTCCACAGCCTGAGAAAGAAACTGAGAATTGACCTTAACAGTGACTTTATGCCGTTTGTTAGTAAAAAGAAGTGTTCCTCTTAGTCTTTGTCCTCCGAGTTTATGATCAGAAGCAGCTGGATTCAGGGATGACAGGTTATCGCCATGCACCGTTTATTAAACTGCATTTCTGCACCGACTAGTTTTTATCACCAGCCATCATAAATTATCACATGTAAATCTAGTTAAGCCTGTAATTGCGTCCATGCCTGTTAATGTATTCACTTGTGTCAACTCGTGAACTTGACCCACATCTCACATGCTGTCACGTTGTCACTGAGAAGCTAAAAGTGCAGATGCTGCAATGCACCTGCCACTCAGGTCAAACTATCCACAGTCCTCTCTGCCAAACGTTGGGAAACTCTGATACAGTCTGTTTTGGCTGGCACCTCAGCTTGCTGCGCTGTGCCTTGTTTGGCAGCTGGCAGCAATTAGCCAGAGCCGGGCAGAATGTAAGGCACCGGGTTACAGCCTCTGAGAGGAGGTAATTTGCTCCCGCTTTAACTCATCTGGCCTGGTGTAGTCTGCCCAACCACCTGCCGTTTACTCTCTGTGGATGTCACCTGATGGTTCAAGTATGTGGGAAAGGTGTGGCTTTTTAAGCTTGACGGACAGTCCTGTGAGTCAGAGTTTGGAGAAATGAATTTAGATAAAAAACAAAGGTGTATAAGACAAGTATGTACAAATTTAGCAGTCGAATAAGTGACTGCTCTTCAGCCAAATCATCCTGGAATATGTATTGAGAACAGTGAGTTTGGCAGCATGACTTTGTAACTCTCGCTCATTCATGTACTTTCAGAAAATGGTGGCAGGTAACATGAAAAAGTTGTGCTACTTTGACTGAAAAGGCTCCTCAGTTTGAGATAACAAGTGGCACATAGCTTACAAGCTTATACTAGATAACGTACTTGCACAGCCATTTCACACCTCTACTGAACCAAACTAACATGACAGGAGGTAGCAGTTTTAGAGGACGAGATGACCTTCACGGTTGCACAGATTCTGCACATTGTGGACTTAACTCAAAGTCATGCAGATCTTTACGTAGGGAAAAAAAAGTCATGCTGTTTTGCTTCAGGGACACTGTAGGGCTTATTTCTTTCTTCTCTGACAGTCTGTACCTGCCTTCGCACCATCTTGGTTTTTTATCCATTTGTCCATTACGTTTATACCATATAGAAACCTCTTTTTCACATGCTTTAAAAAAGGCATGGTGTTCTGAAGCAACCTGCAAGTTCAATTTTTTGCTCTGACTTTAGTAGGAGAGCACTTACTGTTGCTATATTATAAAAGTTGTCCTTCAACACAGTTGTCCACACACTGTTTCCTTCAGTAAAGATGGTCAAATCTCTGTAAGCTTCACATTTTCTATGATTCATCAGCTTTACAAAATTGCACCTCGAAAAAAAAAGCAAGAGTGGGCAGTTTCCCCTCCATGCAGACCTTCACCCTTTTGCATACATGGTTGATGTAAGAGAAATCCCGCCCCTTCTTGATTCTGATTGGTCAGTGGTAAAGAAGCAATATTTATTAACTCAATAAAGTTTTGAAAGTTGAACTATTTTTGAATGAGAGCCATCAGCTGTTGCTGAGGGCAATGTTGTGTCGAGGACACCGAGTGCTCACATGCTTACATGCATTTATGGCCAGTGCCACACACGGTATCAGAGGACATCGCCCCAAGTCAAAAAAAAGAAAAAGTATGATGAATACATCTAAGAAGCTACAGATACTTTTGCCGGTAAATAAGAAATAGAAAAGGAAGTTGGCTGAAAGTGAAAACCTAAACAAAGCACAGATCCCTAACAAGTATTTGCAAAGTGCTATTTCCTTCCTCTGGTCAAAAAACGAGAGATACAGCAGCTCACTGTGTCATAAATGTGTCAGGAGCAGCTGACACTGCAGTAATGAAATACAGCAGCCCGCTGCTTCATGCTACAAGAATAGCAACATTTTTCCTGTCACTAAAACAGGTTGATATACTGGTTTTATTTTTGGTCCCTTGGCAGAAGTAATATCAGCAAAGATACATGTAGTCACCAAGAGGACATGTGCTCTGGAAAATAAACATTTCAGATGTCACTCAGCTCTGTTATCCACCAGATATCAAACACAGTTCATATTCTGTCACCTATAACCTTCAGTAAATCACAAAATCATTGACAGAAGATAAGGTGCAGAGACTGTTTAATTCTCCTACAGTATAAACTTCATTCTCAGCCAGAGTTTACAGTCTGCTGGAGACTCTGAAGCTCCTCACTGCTGTGTGCAGTGAGCAGGAGGCCAGGAGCAGCCAGGGCGTGGTGGGATAAGCTTTCACCTGTAAACACAATATTTGTCAGCATGACTGCAGCATCCCGCAGGGGTTTGTAACAGCAGCCAAGCAGGTGCAGAACAGTAGAGGAGAAAGAGAGGGGATGGGAAGCTGACAGCCCCACTGGCTTTGTCTCTAAGATACAATGGCAAGTGAGACGCCAACGGGAAAGTTGTCTGTGGATCCTCGTGGGAGGCCTGTTGGAGCTGCACCTCCTCCCTGCTGTCTGACTTCCTCAGCCTCATGATGAGCTCTCCTGGGAGAATCAGGGATCTGTTTTTACTGTAAGTCTTTCCCTTCTCCTAACCTGCACCCCCAGAGGTCCCCTCAACAGGAAGATAAGCACCCAGCCCCTGCTGCTGCATCTCCGGATCAAGATGGGTCCCTTGTCGAGTCCCATCCATACGTCACCAGCAGAAAAGACAGAGAGCACTCCCTCACTTATATTAGCAGGAATACGCTAGCGCATCCTCTCTGTCTGCAGCTGCTTTCTGTGTCTGTCTGCTCCGGAGCAGAGAAAAATAAATATAAGGAACCTGAGAAAGGAAGGGGAAGAGGCTTAGAGATCTGGAACGTAAAGAATGAATATGTGATGCAGAGAAGTGTGGAGAAGAGTTATGACAAACTGCTGGAAGTTCTTGGATGTAAGAGTCACTCATTTTCAGGATTTCTGCACATCAGAAGATGCCGATGGATATTCTGCGTTACTGAACTTTTATGCCATCAAAGTCCTGTGAACTTCAAGAGGAATTTCTTTATCAATGGAGTCAAAGAACAACAACATCCAGACACACAGGCGTTAGCATAATGGTTGGAGTAAATGCAGCCAATGTATCATCATCATCCTTCAGTTTGCACTGGGGCACATCTATCTGATCTCTGACCTGCTGAGTTGACTCTCAGGGTGCGAGATGGTGTCCAGAGGCTGAGCTGAACTTCAGGTGTTGTCCTGGCAGCATGGGGGAGGTGTGCTATGTGGGGAGACGGGACTTCACCTGCCTGCTGTGGTTTTAGCCTCCTCCAGGGCTGCTGCTGGGGCCGGAATAGAAGGGTCCAACCTGAGGTATGTTTGGTAAAGGGACAAGATGGGATCACACTTTGATCCTCTCTCACTCTCTCTTATGTGTATGTTTTTGTTTTTCGTCTGTTGAGAATAATAAAGCCTCTATTTCAGAATCTGTTACAGTCAATATAGTTTCTCTAATTTGGGCTTGTGTAAGAAACACTCATGGTAACCCCCTCTCCACTGATATGTGGTTGCCATGGTGAGATCAACTGTATCTGTATTGTTTGCCTCTGTGACTTCTCTTTGCTTCGTCACCTTGGTGACAAAAAGCTCACAGCGTAATGACTTTCACATGCGAACTGCGGCATGGTTTACACCGGGTGACTTGCTTCCAGGTTAATGATATTTAAACCCTGAAACAAACCGAGACCCTGTGTAACAGCCCAAAGCCCAAGTATGCTCGGTGCTAACCATTTTCTTTATGTCCTTAATACAAAGAAAAGTCTTTACCTCTTTTAAAAAGGCTACACTTCTTTTGAGTCTCCATTAAGGCCAACATTGAAATGTCCATTTTGACAGCAGAATGCTTTGGTCCCTCTTTTTTTTGTATATATATATATATATTTTTTGGAAAGGTGGAGGTGTTGTGATTTGTCTGGTTTGTTTGGTTTGATTAGATTACATTGTCTTTAAAAAAAAGAAAATTATGGCTGATGTTGTGTTTTTATCAAACCCAAATTAATTATTTAACTTGTTTTTTCAACATCGGGATGGTTGGTGTTGACTTATTCAATTCATGTGAATGACCCATTTGTAGGCCGTATCTTGAGGAGTGCCCAAACAAATGAATTAATGTCAGTGGGGAAGGGGGTTGGGGGGGTCCTTCATGCATTTTCAGTCTGTTTACATCAAACAGGGTTGAGGTTGACTACTTAGCAAGGATTTGTGATTTTACCAGATAATTCAACCTCTGCACGCACTTTCTTCTTGGCGCGGTCATTTTCTTTCTGTTACCACAGGAAAGACAAATTCTATCCTACAGCTCATGTAGCCATGCTATGATCATTTTTTCCTCCATTTTCCAGATAAATGAACCTCATTCTGGTCGGTTGTTGACGTACGTTACCAGGGAATCTCCATGCTGGTTGGCTGTCCTGGCACAAGTGGTTCACTTGAGTTAAGATTTGTCAAATCTTGTGAAAAGTAATGGAGTGAATGAAGTAGGTAAATTGCATTGTTGTATATTTATGTCTTTCAAAGTTGTAATCTGCGGAATAGGTGTGTATGTGGCTTCTGGTGCTTTTGGAGCCAGCCTCAAGTGGCCACTGAAGGAACTGCAGTTTGCAGCACTTCATCAACGATTTTCTGCGCTTTACTGTCTCAATACAGTAAAAACTTTTGCGCAAATGAATGAGACGTGATTAGACGCTCCTACTGCTCTGGCGGCACGAATGATGCGAATTGGGCGGGAGCTGGAAATGTCTCAACTTGAGCAGATATTCGCTTCACGATAACCAATCAGTACGTAGGTTGCCAGGTGACGTATGAAAATGGATGGTTGTTCACTAGTACCTAAAATGGACAAACTGATCATGTCGGTGTGTGGGTACCCTGAATTATATGATGCCTTTTCTTTCTAGTACCGAAACCGGAATAAAAAGGAGCTCATCTGGAGGTAAGTGAGTCAAGAGGTCAGATTACCTGGTAAATTGTAAAAAAAAACCTTGGTCTATCACTTGATCCTGCCAGTTGAATTGGCAGGAATTACCATTGAAATTATCGTTGACGCGCAAATGAAGCAAGTAAATACTATTCATTCATGCGCCTAGATACACAAGAATTGTGCGAGTTGATGATTTTACTTGCACTTGGTGTGAGCGCCCCATTAGGCTGCAAGTTTTTATAGAACCTGATTTGTTGTGGTGGGGTGGTAATCCAACTTGTATAATACAATCACCTCCTACTGATGTCCTTGTCATTATTAATCAGGGCAGATTTGAAAGAGCCGCCCACTCCTGAGGGCTTTCCTGTCCACCCTCCTGAAGGGCCACTCCACCAACAGGGGTCGACTGGGCTTATTAGCAACAACACAGTGTGCCCTTCCTCCTGAGAATTAGCTCAATGATCTTTTAGAGCTCATTGAATGATTTACCTCTTAAATGCAGCAGCAGATTGAAGAATAATGAGCCCGATTAAGAGAGTGCACTAAGGGACAGGAGCAGCTTTCTCAGCAGCTCGTCTCAGCTCATCCTGTTCCAAAGCTGAGGCTGATTACTGAAGTGGCAACCACAGTTGCATAACAGCTGTCACCTCATCATATTTCTCTCCTTTCTGGGCTCTTCATCTAATAAAGCAACTGGTTGATTTCCTCCCCTGTGGTCGTGATATCATATTGGAAAACAAATGATCTAACTTTGTGTTGACATGGAGATAGTAACGCTGTGTTCAGGCCGTAAATTCTGGTCGCCTCATAAAACACTGGATATCTCATATGATACTGGAAACCTTGTAAATCTTTTTTTAATCCGTCAGATACTTTCCTATAATTCCTAGAAAAAATCGCCTATTTTTGAAAGGAAACTTTTGCAGACCTCTAAATATAGGGGTCGGCTTTTTGACTGGTTTCAATGGCTTCAGCAGTGATAATTCTTTTTGCATAAACCTACGCAGTTAGAGGGGTGTTCTTGAGTTCCCTGCTGGCTCGTGGGCCTGTTGGTCTTGGGATGGTGTCCAGTTAGTCATGCATGTGGTGCATTGGAGATTCAGAAGAAGACTGCACTGCACCAATTGAACCTTGTCTAACCAAAGCAGACTTTAAATGCTAATACACTCAAATTAATATTCTTGAAACGGGACAGTCGCTTTGAGATGGTGAGCTTTTGTTCCTCTTGTCAAGGGTTTCTCCTTATCTTCATGTTGCTGCTTTTGGTATCAGATCAGTTCAAGGATGTCAGAAGACAATGTCACCCTAACTCCCATCTTACCACAAACCTGGTGCTCCTCATGCACAGACCAACTCCTTTTGCAGAAGCGCAATCCTTCCTTGATACACAAACAGACACACACGCAACCATTCAGGCAGAAAAGTACACAAACGCCTGTTGACAGCCTACTTTCCTTTGAGGTTTGCAGGCAGACTGATGGTTAACATTAAATCCTGTACTCCCAGTGAGTCCTGAGATTGGAATTTTAATTAACTAATGCTGATGTACAAATATGCGATGCAAATAACAAATGCAAATACCGTCCCTATCGACTGGCATCTGTACAGCTGCAAATACTGTGTCATGCACGGATGCCAGTATCTTGTTGCTTCCTATCTTTATTTTCATTGCGTCAATGTAAATCTGGAAAGCACGCCTTCCTGCTAATTCAGAGAAGTTTCTTTTTTGGGAGGTAGGAGAAGTCCCCTGCTGGACAGACTGATTTATTCCTCAGAACATGAAATAAAATCTCAGAAAGATCAGCGACATGCTGTTTGTAAAACATGTTGGAGAGGGACTTAAAAAGAGGGCTAGATATTATTTACACATACATCAAATCTTAAGGCACAAATCAAACATGAAAAAAAAAAAACAAAGTAATGCAAAATCATCCAAATCTGTCACCTGCATCTGCACTGTTCATCAGAATCAGAATGTCCTTTATTGTCATCATACTAAAAGTACAACGAGATTGGAGAGCTTCTTCTTTTCCAGTGCAATAGACAAGTGAAAATAAGGTAGTAAAAGTACAAATAGTTGTAAGAAAGAAGGTACTATATAAACAAGACAAGAATTCTACAGAACAGTAAAATAAAACATATGTATAAGAATAAAATAGAAAGATAAATACCAAAGAGAAATATCAAAAATAAATATATATGTATGTGTGTTTGAATATATATATATATATATATATATATATATATATATGTATATGGACATGTATTGCACAGGTTAAGGATATAATAATCAACACAACAGCAGTAACATTGGTAATATTGCACTTGTTACCTCATCTTGAGGGATGGAGCTGGTTTATGGGAGTTTAAGATGCTGATGGCTCGAGGGAAGAAGCTGTTTTTGAGTCCTCCAGGATTTGTTTCTCAGTACAGATTATTTAGAAGGAGCCATCTGTGTTTTATTTGCTTAAGTTTATAGATGCCACAAGCTTATAGTTGTCTTTTTTTGGATTTCATCCGTGCAGGTTTGTTTTGTGAGTGGATTGCTTGCAAAATTGTATCCTTCCAGCTCTGTTGAATGCATCATACTTCTTCTATTTTGTTTGAACCCCTACCCTTTGTGGCCTAAACTCCATCTTATTGGCTCTATGTTTGGTGGAACAATGTGTGGAGACCCTCCTGTTTGTTTTTAACTAAAGAGAATTATTTGCCTGCCTAAGAAACTCTGTCTTTAGTGTCTTATTTTGGACTTATTTTAAAACATAAAGGAAAACGTGATTTGTGTACACCGCTATCATTTCGTTCAACGTGAAATCTTTTTTTTGTGGACACTTTCAGCTTTCCACTCAAGAGACACCTGAGTGACACAGTCTGATTTATTCACTTGTTTGGTAAAATGTGAGACACCGGGATCGCAAGACACTGCGTGACACCACTTTGACAATGGATATTCCCACTCTAGAGAGAGGGAGAACAGCCCTCATGGACCTTGACAGTATAGGAAAAGTGTGGCCACGATGCGTGCGTCGGTGGAAACCTCTCTGAAGCTGCAGCGTCGGTGTTGTAGAGCGCATCAGTCATCCTGCACGGTGTAGGTGGACGGCAGCAAACGGGTAAAAACAAATCTATATCGGGAAAGCCCCAGCTGTCAGCGGCAGAAACCTGAACAGGTGGCTCCCTCAGTGTCTTAGCTGCATACGCGTCAAGGCGCAGAGACCCTCAACAGCTTGCCTCGCTCGTTAATCTCCCCCGTGACGACAGCACATTCACCTCGTGCGCGTAAAACCGGGAGGACGGCAGGTTTTGGTGGATCTGATCAGTCATCGGGATTTTCCTCATCAGTGTCGTTTCAGTCTGCTCCGCGGAGTTGAAGTGGAGGAAAGCGTGCCCTGGTGTTTCCAAGCAGAGTTGGATACAATGACTCTTTGTTGGATTTTATAATCTCTCTCTTCTCTGAGTTTGGATTGTCAAACAGCTGCAGAGACTCGCGCTGATATCGCATAATGTTGCCAGAGATCAATAACAAGGTGAGGCACTTTGATTTGTGTGAAAGTTCCCTGATTAAAGAAGCATTTTTTTTCTATTTTGGTTGTATTTGACTGTGTTTATATTCATGACCTCAACAATAGCAGTGCTGGTCTGGTAATCTTATCATTTAGACAGTTTCATCTTTCACAGTATCACGTTAATATTTCTCTGTAGTGAGTCTACCTTCTCTGGAATATGAACTTTCTTTGCCTGGATACAGGGCTGCACTCCAGATTTGTTCCATTTTGGGTGAAACCCTCCACAGGTAGACCTATCCCTGCTGTTACAAACCAAAACAAAACCATTTCAGCACACCCTCCCTTATTTCTTTTTAATCCACAATGCAAAGTTTCCCCTCACTTTGGGATGCAGAAAAGAGGGTTATTCCCATTTCTAATGCTCCCTCACAATTTATCCCACTTGAATGCCTTTTTTGTATTCCACCCCTTTCTCCTGACTGCACGCCAAGTTATGAAAAATCTGATCCATTTCTATTTCAGTCGTTCTTCAACCTACTTATTTGAGCGTTTGTTGTGCTGACAGATTCTGTAAGTCTATATGTGTTCTGCTGTATTTCTCTCTCCCTACATGGAAACCGATGTAAATTTAACTCTCGCTGTTTTTAGATCTTGCAAGTGAATTATTCTTTTTTAACAGGTTTCACTAGTTTGGATACTTTGCAAACATTTGCTCTCAAGAACTGATCAATGTTCACGCTAACTGAGCATGCATCCTCCCCTGTGGTCACACCCAATGCCAACAGCTAACAGCTTGGCGGTGTTAAGTGGCATGAAAACAGCAGGGTAGCATGATAATGCTTCAATAGCACGCATGTCTGATAGTTGATAGCATAAGTGCATACAACTTTACACTTTGTTGATGTTTACCCACCGTTTTATTGCCTGTTTTGACCCCCTGACCAACTAACCCTGTAGGGCCTTAATGAGTCAAAGCTGCTCTCAAGCACTTGCTTGGATGACCTGACCTCCGGTAAAGACCCCAGCTCAAGTGGATGCAGAGCTTCACTAAGTTGCTAAGACTTCTGATTCCTCTGACCCATTAATTTATTTAATTTTGTCCCCGTAAGCTTTGGTTTACATTGTTTAATGTTTGCAGGATGTAAATCAGGTGCACACAGGGATGATCGGTGACCGTGTCAAACATACATTTTCAGTGAAGTTACCAACAACGACACTGACTCATCCTGCATTTTTAGATCTTAAACAGTGAAATCATTACTGCTCACTGTGAAAACAAAGATTAGAAGTGCAGAGATGTTTTCATCCACTTCACGTCGCTGACTGAACATTTGGCCTTCATTATTGTCTTAAACTCAAACTGACACTCTGTTGTCACTGTGGATTTAAAGGTCGCTGTCACCATTTTTCTTTGGCTCTTGGGCATATGTTCTGATGTCATTGGCTTCCCGCTGGCTCAGTGCTCATTAGACAGGCTTACAGCACACCTGCACAGGTGATGTTTCAGAAGACAACATGCCACATTGACCTACATGTCCCCTGCTGTTACTCATCATGCTTCATGGTATCGGACCTTTGTTTACCTTGAGTTGGTTTACTTTATGCCTGTGTCAGTAAGAGCAGTAAAAATGATCAGCAACTTTCAGCTCCTCCTCCTTTTGGACATCACTGCTGTCTCACCGATCAGTGAGAACAATAACACCGTTGAAATCAGAGGTTTCCTACATGCACCTGTGAACAAAATGCTCTCACCCAGCCTGCCTCCCCTCCCTGCATGCCAGACTGGCAGAGCGAGTGTAACACAGATCCCCATATGGGGCTTAGCTTTATTTCACCCATATGTTGGTGCTTAACACAGCTGTACGCTCACCCATGGATTAGTGAGGCACACAAGCTGGCCTGGTCACAGAACAGCAGGCACAATCATCCAAAATGCTTTTGGTCCTTTCATTTCAAGAATATCCAGAACTCTGTTGTTTTATCTCAACGTTCATCATTTTCCTTTAACACATCGAGGCGAGGAGAGCGGCTCTGAGGCACGTGTGCACTCACTGCTGAACACATGGACGTGCACATGTTCACACACCTGCTCTGAGCGTCAGGAAAAGCAGATAGAGAGAGGGTCGTTGTTGCTGGGTTTTTTTACAGTTGCAATCTATTTTAAGATCAGGGTGCATTATTTTTGCTCGTCTGGCTGCAGCGTTGCTGAGCTGCCCACGAGCCATGTGTTTGTGAATAGATGGAGAGTCCAAGAGCAGGAAGATTAGAGGCAGTTTCATGATTATTTAACATGACTGCTCAAACGTGGTGAAAAATGTGTTCAGCTGTAGATAAGAAATAAGATGGCAAACAGAAATAGTAACAAAGCACACATATATGACCGGAGCTCATTTTTCTGGTCTTATGTAATGAAATGCTCTCATTCCTCCCACAGACGTCACGACCGGAGGCCTTCCCTCACCCTCACAGAATCCCATCAGAAGGCAACCGTCTCGGATCGAATCGACCCTGCTCACAGGTCAGTGCCTCCCTCCTGCAAGATGCACCATCTGCTGCATGACCAAACCCACAAACCCAAGATACTTACGTTATTTGTGCCTGGAGGTTGTTTTGGTTAAGAGTGAGTTAGTCACCCTCTTTTTACAAACAAACAGCAAAAGACAAGACATGTTAAACAAAATGATGACAGCGCTCAGGACTAAACAGGTCAAGATAAGATATAGGATAAAGATAAAATAAGCCATAAACAAAATGAACGGGACATAAAAACAACATTTAGATGAAATTTAAATCACAAAAACTCAAAACTAAGCAAAACTGATTTCTAAAAAATGAAATATTAGGCTGAATTACAGTCACATCAAGTCTAACATGGCATGTTTTACTCGGAGGACATAGTACCCGTGCTTAATTTGTGGGTTTCCTGCTGTGTAATCAAACATTACTATTACACCTCTCTTCACAAAGGTGATTATTTGGCTTGAAGCATCATGGACTTCCCCTGATACCCATGCATCTTATTGGAGCAGCATGCCCCCCGTTAAGTAGGACCACATAACAGTGTTTACTTCCTTTGCCTGTTGTGGCAGGTGCTCGCAACTATATTTAGCTCTATCTCTATCCGTTATAACCATGTTGGCAGATCCTGCAGCACCTCTTTACATGTGAGAGTAAATACCAGGATACTGTCCTGTATGAATGAGAAAGCTCTTTGTTCCTGAGGGGCTACTAAAATGAATTAAATGTGTTCCCAGTCTATTTCATTTCTGTAACTTCTTCTTGAATTCTTAAAAGTTAACACAAAATTGCCACTCAACAAATCTTAGATAAACTCAGTAATGCCCCTCCTGACAGCAATTTCTGTCTGTAGGATATCTCCTATTTCTCCTTGAGTTTGGCATGGGGCGGAGGTCTAATTTTCCCCATCACCGCCATCATCATGAGCCTGCCAAGGCTGTGACACATGTAATCGTGCTCTCAGAGCATGCGGGATGGCAGGAGGAGAAAAGCAGGTTGCTGCTCCTCTCCTCCCCTGCAGAGACTCCACAGACAGTTTCTGTCAGGCACCAGCCTCACAGGCTTTGTCCCCATTTCACGATCACCCTGATCAGTAATTCCAGCCGCCAGCAGCTGGAGGTCCCAGTCACCTGAGCCGGTACGGACAAAATGCATGTGAAAGAGATGCAGCTGAAAACACAAACCCAAACTGACAAGGTGCAGCGGCAACACAAACACATGCTCATGAAAAAATGAAGGGGTCTGTAATGCGCTTGTAGCTACAGTGTAAAAAGAATAATACTTTTAGATGTGACACTTGCTGACCTACTCTCTCTGTAGCTGCTTTTGTTGTGTTTTTTGTGTTTGTTATTCTGCGTAGAAAGGCAGAGTGAGATACTCCCTACAGAAAACCATCTCAAAGCCTTCTAGCTGTTGAAATTGGCTAACTTATTGTTCATCTTACTAAATATTCCCTGCTTTCCTCATCTAGACGTCAGTGTCCTTTTATCTGAAAAAGTTGGCTTTTAGATAACTTTTGAAAAAGTTCTTGTTTCTTCTGCAGGCTGACCCGATTTTGTGTCTTTGGTGCATCTTTTTATGTTGCTTTTGTGGTGTCTCTTCCTCACTGACGGCAATAACATCCAAACTATCCCTCTGGTTTGCAGAAGTTTGGGCCCGGTGTGGGGACGTTACCTCAGCTTGAGCCACCGGTGGTGCAGGTGGTGGTCAGCAATGCTAAAAACCAGCACCAGCAGTCAGAAAACATCCTTCCCCAGATCGCCATTAAAGGGACGCAAAACAACTTTCAGACACACCAGGTGAGACTTTGACAGTGTGCCATGGTGGGTTTCCATCAAGGGGTCTTGTTTGATCTTGTTTTTAATAACTGAACATACTCTCAATGGTCCACCCTAGCTCCATCTCAGAAGAGTAAGATGGTAAAGTTCTGTTATTTTGGTACCTTTCCCAACTTTTGACAGTAGAGCCAAACTGTGATCACTGCTTGATGGAAACACAGCTTAATATCTGCATGCTGTAACTTGTTCTGCATCAAAGTGTCTCTTGATATTTCTGCAGAGAAAGGCTGTAATCTCCACACACAGAGTATAAAGCTTTTAAAATAAAATAAAAATGTACTGGTTACAGGACAACACTCACTGAGAAAACATTGTAAAGTCACACCAAAGTTTGTTTTCAGCTCATTTATTTGA
Organism: Xyrichtys novacula; assembly: GCA_962446985.1. Classification (NCBI taxonomy): domain Eukaryota; kingdom Metazoa; phylum Chordata; class Actinopteri; order Labriformes; family Labridae; genus Xyrichtys; species Xyrichtys novacula. The sequence goes on along the minus strand of OY660868.1, from coordinate 23,778,981 downwards.
GGCTCTCCTCTTTTCGTGTGTTTGTTGATGCAGGACGAGAGGCCGAAGCCCACCCAGCAGTTCACCATGCGCTTTGGTTCAACACTGGACAAAATTTCAGTCTCCAGAAACAGCAAGATTATCAGCAACAAGCTGGAGAAAGAAAAGTCTTATGAAGGTCAAAGGTTACCAATGTCCCCTACTGGTGAGTTTAGCCTCTTTCACACGTAAACTTCTGACATCTTCTGGCCCTGAAATTTTCAGAAACTTGCCCTAACCTGCACCTCACAGCAGGAGATTACCTCTGCCACCCACCGCATCTTATTCCACCGTCAGAGTATAAAGCAGAGTCCTTTCTCAATGTGAACATCACTTGACTTTTATCTGCTACCTTCTCTTCCCAAACTTAGCAGAAATTGTCCTTCGAGGTTATTTGCAAAATTTCTTCATGTGGGCCAAATAAAGTTTTATGCATGTATGAAATTTGTGATTGCTTTATATAATTAATTAAGAGGTTTTGTTACATTTTGAGTCTTTTAAGGGTTCAGCTGAGATGTAACCAAGGAGCAGTTTTTATTCCACTGACGCTGTAAAAATAGCCCGCTGGCATTCAAGTCTGTTGTTCATAGTCCTCTGCTCTTGGCAGAGGTGTGATCAATATGAAAGTGACTCATCTCGTCCTCCTCCTCCTCTTACTTCCTGTTGCAGAGGCACTGAAGAACTTCCAAGACCGGCTGACGGAGTTTGAGCAGGAGGAAATCATGGACTACGCTGAGATCTGGTACCTGGGTCTGGGTTCTCAGAAGATCGAAGGTTCTCAAGGTTCACCACAAAACTCAGGATATGATGACGAGCATGGGAGCTACATCAGGGTACCGTATTATATGGAGAATTTTAAAAATATTGTGTGTGTGGTTATAAGAGCGGTTCAGTTACATCATGAAGGTGCAGGGAAACCAAGATGACAGCACAGAGAAAGAGAAAAGGAAGACTTTTTGCAGCATTGAGTAAACATGCAAGCTTATTCTTTAATTGTACCTGCTTTTGATCCTTTACGTCTCAATGTTTTTTTTTTTTTTTCCCATGCTGACAGTTTTTTTACTCAGACTCTCCAGATACCAGCTGGTCTCTTCAACATCGTTTTAAACAATCATTTTAAAAACTTAGAAAAGAACTTTTCACCAAATTATAAACATTTTTTAATGTATATAATTTCAAAATAATGCATTTTAAAAAACAACATGGTATTAGCCATTATAGATGACAAAATAAATAACTGAACCCTTTAGTGCCTGAAACCACAAATTATACCCAGAAAATATGATACAAAAAGGCAATAAAGGGATAAAATATATGTGGAGGCACGTGGAGGCAAGGTTTGATGTTGATTTGGGGTCATACCAGAATCATTTAGAACACACATGCATGCATATAACTGCTGAAACATGATATCGAAATGCATTTAAAGTTAAAACTTAGACTGAAAACGTGCACAGGCTTGCCAACTGCTTCTCCATGTGTGACCAGAAGTGTTTCTGTGACCTTAATCCAGCTGCAGACGTGACCCCGATGTTCATTGTTGAATACAGTAAACAATAAACTGATCTGGGTTCAGCAGACACTTTAACACCCAGCTGCAGTGACCTGTATAAATCAGATGACTGACAGGCAGACTTTTATCCAACAGTATGCGATGGATCAGCTGTTTAAAGCTGGGTGACTTACTTTTGTTTAGACCCAAATCTGTGTCAGAGCTCACAGGCTTATTGGAGCAGTAACAGTGAAACAGCAGAGGGGTTGATTATATAGGTCACAAATCTGTTGTATACGTGCATTATATTATATTAATACAGCACTCTAATACATAGAGTACATTATGTTAATACAGCTCTCTACTACTTGCTTTCCCAGGTGCTGCATGACCACATCGCCTACAGGTTTGAAGTACTGGAAGTGATCGGGAAAGGCTCCTTTGGGCAGGTCCTGAAATGTTTGGACCACAAGACAAATGAGCTTGTAGCCATTAAGATGATTCGCAATAAGAAAAGGTAACACTTCATCCTGGTGGAGTTCATTTTATTCAGATCAAGTTTGATTTTCGACTGAAGCTTTTCCTCAAAGATGTGCAGTCATTACTGCTTTTACGTCTTAATAGTCATCCACTTGCTTTATAAAATGAGACGGCCCTCACATAAAAGCAGTCATACCCAACCCCCGGGGAAGGCCCAGATTTATGTCAGGGGAGCATGCATGCTTAACAAAAACAATTCACACAGTTTTGCAGTACTAGCACAGCAAGGCCATGTTGTTCAAAGGACTGCTAGGTAAATGAATGACTTACAGTGAGTCTACAATAAACATCACAGCTACTAAACTAAAAACAAGAATTAAGATGAGTCATATCTCACTCTCAGTTTCACCTCCACTAACTGTGGATCACCCACATAATACCAGCTGGAAGCTGCACCTAGCAATGTCACTTTGAAATGCTTCCATTTTTAAAGTGTTTGTAGGTTTTTGAGTCAATGTCGCACTATGAAGTTTCACTTCTATGTTTAGAAATGTTTCATATAATTTCAGAGATGCGGTAATTTGTCAGTAAAGAACATGTCTGAAAGTTAGCTGTAAAGCAGATGAATGTATGTTCTTATCAATGCAATAAAAAAAGGGGAGGCTGGAAAATAACATGCTAAAAAATGAACCACTGCACTGAAGACACAGATTAGAAATGGTAAGATTACCGATATCTAATGGTAAAATCATATTAAACACAACCTGCTCAATCCTCCTGCGGGTGAAGTTATTATGGCTTTGAAAGACAAGATGCCCCTGTGATTCATGTTAGCATGCATTTTACCATCAAAAACATCAATCAGTTCAAATTATACATTAATTAAAACATACTGATGAATGTGATATTCTATTTCTAACAGGTCTGTTCTAGTAAATGCCACTAAATTCTATGCACTGCACCTTTAAAGGTGTAATTTTCTTGCAAAGAGTTTTTTTTGCATGATCATTTTGCATATTAGGAGTTTACTAAATCATTAAAATCCACATAAAAGTGGGTATTTAATGGTGTGTGCTCCCTGACTGAGGGTCACAGCTAATACCTGAGTCCTGCAGGTGTGAAGCAGGAGCCATCTCTGCTTCTTCAATAATGCAGGAAACAAAATAGGTGCAAACTGTCAAAGCAGAGGTCTGCACGAGGGAGAATATGTTAAGTACATCATAGAAGTTAGGAAATATCCAGTAAAAGGAAGCCCTCTGTCAGAGAAAACTGACCAACAAAAAATGACAAATTTAGACATTTAAAACTTTTTAAAGCAGTTTTTTTAATCAAACACAATAAAGTCAGTCTGCTTAACCTTTCTGTATCCGTTTTTAGGTTTCATCACCAAGCTCTGGTGGAGCTAAAGATCCTGGATGTGATCAAGAGGAAAGACAAAGACAACCTCCACAATGTCATCCACATGAAAGAGTACTTTTACTTCAGGAATCACCTCTGCATCTCCTTCGAGCTCCTCGGGTCAGTTTGCTGTCTCCCTTTCTGTGTGTAATTAAACAGGTCTACAGGCGACTATAAGGACGAGCTGCATAATGATTCTGTTGGTCAAAGGCAGTCGAGGGCAGCCATCGTCCTTCAGGGGTTGGATCATTGTTTGGTCTTTAAAAGAGCTTCTTTTCTCATCTCTATTCATCATTTTTAACGCTACATGACTGCAGTCAATCAGGAGTTAGGTGATCCATGTGAGCGTTCAGGCGTCTATGTTCGAATCGTAACAGATCTCTGCTTGAGTGGAGATAGTTTTGTGTATCACTGTGGCTGAATGACCTTTAGAGGACGTCTTGCTCTGCCACCTTGTCTAACATTACCGTCACCGAATCCATTAGTTAAGGCCTTGATTGGAGCCCTATCTCTTACCTCCTCTTGCTCCATGGTGTGAAGGCTCAGGTTACACAGTCTAAAGAAGTTAACGCCTTTCACAAGTTGCGAGAAAAAGCAGGCGGAAACATCCTGTGCCTCTCGCAATGCCTCTGAGCACAATCACAGATTATTTTCAGGTTTGAATTTGGCAGTCAGCAGGTGTTTTATTGGAGGTAATGTGAGGTGTCAAATTGGGCAGTCTTCTTCTTCCGGAGTGTTTATTTGGAGGATATGTAGATGTTCTTAATGTGGCACATAGTTATATAAGTGAGTCTTTATTGAGCTCTTCCTTAGAAGTGCAGGAACAACATTCAAATATAGCAAAGGGAAAAGTTATCTTTGTTGATGTTTTACAATGACAGGAGTCCTAATTTTTACTTTGAAGCTTGTGTGAGAAGTTTTTAGCTTCATATGTTACGGACTGAAATAACTAATGATGCGCCTGTAAGACCTGCCAATGCAAAACAATGCCACAGTCACAGCAAACTGGACATTGACAGACATTGGACTGATATATGACAGCAGGAGTTTATATCTTAGTTTTTATTTTAAGCATTTATTATAAAGCATTTCAAACAAACTTTCTTTATTGTCATCAGGGTGAACTTGTACGAGCTCATAAAAAAAAACAACTTCCAGGGCTTCAGTCTGGCTCTCATCCGTCGCTTCACCCATGCCCTCCTGAAGTGCCTGCAGATGTTGCACAGGGAGAAAATCATCCACTGCGACCTCAAACCGGTACTGAACTCAAACTTTCTGTCAACTCAGTTTCTAAAATTCAGAGATGTCAACAATCACAGACTTGGTCATTTTACCACAAGACCCATATTGTAGGATTGGCTCTATCTTGTGGTTAAGTACAGTACTGCATCAGGTTTAAACTTTTTCTTCTACTTGCCAACAGGAGAACATCCTTCTGTCCCAGAGAGGACCAGGAAACATCAAGGTGGTCGACTTTGGCTCAAGCTGTTATGAACAACAAAGAGGTGAGAGAGTGAAACGTATAGCGCTGCTTATTTTTATCTGGCTGTGGCAGAAATGATGGTTCAAATAAAAGAAATGATTTATTGTTTAGTAACTTTATTTGTGGAAAAATGTCAGTTTCAACACAAACTGAATACAGAGAAGAACAACATTAGAATCAATTTGAATCTGCATGGGATTTGTGTAAAGTTTCACATGGTTCATTTGGTCTTAAAGACTTCTAATCTTCGCCTGTAGCCTGATTGGCACTCCTTTACGTTCTCCTCATCTGCTGTGAAATCTGATCAGCAGTTCAAGATTCAGTTCAATAAATCTGCTGGCCCCTTTTTTAACCAGAGCTGACCCATTCTGCAGAATTTCTAACTTTTATTTTCCAAGGCCCATGCAAAAGACAAAATGCAGTACCTTAAATGTCCACTTGAGGCACACCTTAACGCCACCTCTTCTGGTGTTTTTCAGTGAAGCCTAATAGTTGTTTCTCACAGTTTCTGAATTTACCTCGCTATCCTCTTTCCCTGCCAGTGTACACCTACATCCAGAGTCGCTTCTACCGCTCTCCAGAGGTCATCCTGGGTCACAACTACAGCATGGCCATCGATATGTGGAGTCTGGGGTGCATCCTTGCTGAACTTTACACGGGTTATCCTCTCTTCCCAGGAGAGAGTGAAGTGGAACAGATCGCCTGCATTATGGAGGTGGGATGAACTGATTTTGTGTCCTTGTTTTTACCCCTTATCAGTCATTTTAATGCAACAAAAGTAGATAAAGAACCAAATGAGAAAAGCAAAGAAAATGAGTAGATAAATGTATAAATAAATACAAAAAAGTTCCCATAGTCTGTTTTATACCTATTGTTAATGTAAAGTTTCTTGAAATACTTTATATCATTTAGGTTCTTGGATTGCCTCCGAATGATTTTGTCCAGTCTGCATCAAGAAGGAGGCTGTTCTTTGGTGAGAATTCAATCTATTTATTTTTCTTTATTCGATATCTTAACCATATTGACATCTATTATTTTACCTTTTCTGATATCAGAAGTTTTATCAATACTTTTATCTGTAAATATATATATATTTTTACAGAGGTGTAAATGTCATGCCTAATATGAAAATGGCTCCTGTTTTTACATTATATTAATACATCGGTGCTGTTTGGTGATTGTGCACAGACTCAAAAGGAAACCCTCGAAACATCACCAACAGCAAGGGGAAGAAGAGGAGACCCAACTCAAAGGAGCTGTCGGCTGCTCTGAAAACAAATGATGCTTTGTTCTTAGACTTCATCAAACGCTGCCTCACGTACGTTCACTCTAAACTTAATATCATTCTGCGAACACATCCCGTGTTAATTCAACTTTTCTGCCACTGTACTCTGTTGCAGCTCACATAACAGACTTACAAACTTTTCTTGTGTTTCTCTGGGATTCAGCTGGGATCCAAACAAGCGCATGACTCCTGATGAGGGGCTGCAGCACGAGTGGATCCTGGAGGGAAATTTCAACAAAGTCCGGCCGAGAACCAGGCCAGCAGTGAAGAAGACCACCGACAGTTCAACCAGCACGGAAAACAGCAATGACCACACTCTCCACAAACAGGCTAACAGCAAAACTGGTGAGTGGCTCCATTATATTAACTACTCACTAAATATAAATGAATGAGTCAAAATAATCCATAGAGATATAATAGCTTTGTGCTCTGGTCTTCACATACTCTCAGGTGCTTTGTGTTCACTTTGAGATGTCTTTTAATGTCTTCGTGTCCGTGTTCCAGCAGAGAAGGACGGCTCAGAGAGCAGCACCAATGACAAGCTCAAGAGAGACACCTCATCATCAGGAACAAAGATGGCCCCCGCTGAGCGTCTGCGGCCCATCGGAGCTTCAGCAGAGGAGGAAGTGTGTGAGAGTGAGGGTAAAATCTCCACAGAAAGCCAGACCCAGGAGGTAGGAGGAGGAGGGGGAGAGAGGCCTGTTCACATCATCATCAAGCCTCAAGAAGAAACAGGAACAAAGAGACAAGAAAGCCAGGAGCCGTCTCAGTGTTTACCCCCGATCATGTAACAGCGAGAAGGAGCTGTGCTGCATTATGACATTTAGGAAACAGGATTACTCAGACTCTGTTTCTCACTTCCAAGAAAGTGAGGCGCTGCAACTGGACTGAGAGAAAGTTTTGTCTGGGTTCTGCTTACACTGGAAATTTAAAGATCTCTGATGGACTACAAATACTGCCATGTTGGTTTTTTGGACTCATAAGACCAGAAAAACAGTTTAAAGGAGTTACATCCATGTCATTAGCTTCAGAGTTGGAGAGGTGATGTTTTTGCTGTTGGGATGGGAATTAATACATTCCCACATGAATAGACACAGCACAGAGAGTCAGCAAAAATGGATGTCTTTTTTTCCTTGTTTTCTGTATGCAATCTTATCTTTGTGTTCCTTTGACAGCGAATCAAACATCCAATTTTCATTTTTGAACTAAAGTCACAAAAATTAAAGTCACAGAAAGTCTCTGATCTTTGCTGTGCATCAAAACCTTTAAAATACTGAAAAGGTTTCATGCGGCATAAACTATTTGTTTCCATATCAGGAAAATATGTCAAATCTTAAAAGTGCATGAGAAGAAAACTACTGAGATCTTTATTTTTCATTAGACATCTTAGCCTCATTTTAATCATTTTAGTCATTCTCATGGTGATATGAAGCATCGTGTGCAATAAAGGCTGAGCCAAAATGTTGTTTTTTTTATCGAGTAATCAAAGAAATAATTGTCATATTGTTTCAAGAGTAGTTGTAGTTGGTGACACTGATTATAAATGATTTTACTTATTATGTAAAATGTTTCATAAATGTTTATTGATTAACTTCAATAGTTATGAAATATGAATTTGTAATAGAGTATATTGTATATATTTCTGCTCTTATTTCTATGTGTAATACAAACATATATGAAGAAAATATGTCAGATATTTATTGAAGGGTTAGACAAGGTTTTACTTGTTGTGATGTTTCTCTATGAAAACTTTTTGTATGTCTTTGTTATTCATATTTTTTATATTAGAGACAGACAATCCTATCGATAGTTTGTGCCTTGCAGTATTAGAAATCTTGCACTTTACTATCGTGCTTGTACACAGCTGTGTTGGATTTTTTGGGTTCAGACGTACCTGCCAGGATCCCTTTATTTGGCAGGGTAACATCTCCTCTAGATTAATGTGAAAAACAAAATGAATCACTTGTTAAAGTAAAAATTGTGATTTTATTATCAGTTTATGTAGATTCAATCTGAGACTCACACCCTTACTATCCGTCAGCTTAGCAGCTAGAGATGCAGAGCGGGTGGATTGTACCGAAAATGAGAAAAGTGAAAAAAAACTACACATTTTTATGTCTCTTTTGATTAAATAAAAAATTGTTTCAGAAAGAATGTGCTTTCATTGTTCATCATTTAATCCTTAACCTGAGTTTAAGTATGCGTTAGTGGACTGTGATGAAACAACAGTGTAACACGTGCACTTGTAGTGAAGTACAATAAGGTTTTTTGCTTAAATAAATAAGCAAACATTATATCAATGACTACTAATTAGATATTTTGCAGCCTGTCACTTTTCAGTATAATAATGTTAAACACAACTAAAAGAAAAAGTTCAAATGATTAAATCTTTGCTGATTTCTTTACACACATTCATACATCAGTATTACTCAAAACTCAGACATTCTTAGCTCCGTACAAGTGATTATATTTCTTTCTTTTTTTTTGATTTTGCAATAATTTAAATTCAAAGTGGCATCACATTTGGTGAAAATATAGATTTAAGTTTATGAAAGGTAATAAAATTGATAAATATGTTAGAATAAAGAAATACATAAATAAGTGATCTAAAACAAAATCAAAGGAGCCAAGGGGAAGTGTACATTAATGATACATTAAATGGAATCCTTTCATTTGGAGCAAAACATTACAAGTTTAATATATATATATTAATCTAAAGAATTGTTTTAATATATAAACTTTTCCTGGAAAAGCAAGGAAAAAAAGATCTTATTTTAGTATTTTTACATCTATATCTGTGATTTTCGGGTCAAGTAATATTATTGTAACATTTTCTAAAATAAATCAATGAATAAGAGAAGATCTCCAGGAAAAAGTTCATTTACAACTGAATTGAAGTGGTCAAAAACGAACAGACATTTTATGGAAAGTAAGTGATTTTTTGACCCAGATCATAGAGCATTTATAGACTGTATGACTTCAACCATAAAAACAGCTGCAGAAGCTCTGATTGGCTGGATGTAGCATGCTGCCACCTTCTGTTGTTTTAAGGAACAGCAGGACCAAGAACTTACTTACTTTGTGCACAATAATACTTGATATTTGGTTTTTAAGCATGATACTAAATATTGAAGGTTAGAAATTTGCCTGGATGCGTTTTTTTTTTTTTTTTAAACCAAAAGAACTGTATGAGTTTACTAAAGTACATGCACTGGAAGGTACAACATCAAATTTGCATAATCCGAACAATATATTTAGCATAAACTGACAAATATATATATTCTTTGCAACGAGACCCATAAAATATTGATAAAATAAGATAAATAAAATTAAGTAAAACACCTTTAAAAATATAAAAAGCGTTGTATGATATAATTCTGTGTTTTGTTTTGTTTTTGTTTTTTTTATGTATTTTTATGTGATGATTGTGTATTATGACCTTTGGGGACACTAAATAAAAGAGAGTTGTAATTAATAATTTCTCAGTCACTTGAAATGTATAAAATGCAGATAAACTAGATGTGAATTTTTCGTATTTTTGAATGATTATTCATTATTCATCACAACAAATAATTGGATGATCGCGGAAGGTAACATTTTACTTAAATTCAAAAAGCCTTTCAGCCCAATAAATCCCTACCTAACGATTGCCGTCAGTTTTCCATGATAAAGTTAGTTTTATTTAATCGTACATCTTCATTTATTAGCTGTTTTATTTCCCCACTTTCTGTTCTTGTTTTGAGCGTGTGGGACGCTGCAGCTACGAATTGACTTTCGACTATTTTGGCCAACACGTTATGCCGTAGCTGTAAAGATGGCGACCGTGGCGCTAGTTAGCCGTCCTGCGAGTGCCCTTCCAAAGATATCAAGTGAGTATTATATGAAAACAGCGGACATTAGATATTTTCAAAACAATATTTAGTTAACTTTAGATATTGTAAATCTTTAAACTCGTCTAGTTCTTACTCACACACACAGTCAGACTGAAGACTCTGCTGCAGTGACCTTGCTAACAGGCTTTAGTTAGCTGGTTTCTGCTAACAGCTCAGAGGTATTATACTTCTATATCAGTAAATGACGGTATCAAACTGTAAACAGGTGTGTTTTAATTAATTACAGTAAAAGGGAGTTTAAAACCTTCTTAAAACATAGGATGATAGACTGCTGAGCCACGTCTAGATCCCAAACCAGCAGGTCCTGATCCAAACCTACGTAGTGTTGTCAGATCTGAACTGAAATGACTTGAAAACACAGCTACAGACTCGGGACACCTTTACTTTATTCCAGGAAAACACACTCATCCTTCTCTCTCAAAACCACGTTGGATCAGCTCCTGAACTAAAGCTCAAGTACCTGCGTTTTAGAGATCTGCTATATATTGTCAGAGACTCTTCAAAGTAGAAATTCTGATTGGTGAAACTTTCCTTCATTTGGCCAAAGACAGCTCTCTTTCTCAGTGCAGACTGCTTTGGTCCAGCTACTGATCCAGAACAGCAAGTCCAGATCTGACCTGAGTGAACTGATTTCATAGTTTGAAGCTAAAAACACACCTGATTCAAATGATCAGCTCGTTATCAAGCTCTGTAATGGCTTAATAACGAGCTGATCATTTGAATCAGGTGTGTTGGAGCAGGGAAACATCCAAAACATGCACGACAGGGGGCCTCGAGGACTGGACTTGAGAACCACTGCTTTAAAGGGATAGCAATACACACCAGTCTGAGGAGGAGGCAAAGTTAAAAAGATGTTTGGTGGCTGGGACCCTATATGTACTGTTGATGAAATTAGGTGCTGTTCTGAGCATTATTTGTGGCTATAGAGTGGCGTTTTGGTTGAGGTTTGTTTATGGCTCCTCAGACCGCTGTGTATTGCTATCGTGCGGTCATTACTAAAGTTGTTATAACTAGAGAAGCAAGAGGTCAACAAAATTCATCTCTTGGGGGGGGGGGGGGGGGGTATTTTACACCGGAATATCCCTTTAAACAGCTTCACAAATATGTTACATTCATTGTTTTACACATTCATACTGAGTTAATGGAAACTACTGTGCAAAACACTTGGATTCTGCCTCAAAACTAGAAACTGGAAAGTCTGCAGCTTGTGCATCGTATGCAAAGTGATGTTAGAGCACAATGTTATCAAAGCAAGAGTAATTTTTAGAGTGACAAATAAACTACCACAACTGTGCAATGCAAGAGTGCCATAGAATGAGTAAACTTGCAAAGGCTCGTCCATTTTCTCTGGTTTTTATGAGTATTCTGTAATCCAACTTACATTAACAATATTAGCGCTCATAACATTCTACAGTATAATGTTTTACAGCAACAATCACCTCTAAAAAAAGTCCCATCAATAATTATTTTTGTGTTATTTTTGTACTAACCAGGAAGGGGTTTGTACGTTTCAGTGAGGTGTACCTAAACAGCAAATAAGCAAGTCTTTCTTTTTCATACTGATCAAACTGTCTGTGTTGCTCTTCTGTCAACAGGTAGCTGCTGCCCTGCTGTTCTGTCAGCAGCGTCCGTCTCCTCAGTCCAGCAGAGGAAGCTGCACCATGCCGTCATCCCTAAAGGGAAGGGAGGACGCTCCTCCTCCAGTGGAATAGCAGCAACAGTGTTTGGTGCTACCGGTTTTCTGGGCCGATATGTTGTCAACAGACTGGGTCAGTGAAAGAAGAATAAATGCAAACTAGGGCCCGACCGATATGGATTTTTTTGGCGCCGATGCCGATTATTAGGGGAAGGGGATCCGATTACCGATTAATCAGCCGATTTTTTTAATTTTCTATAAGTTATAAAAAATACATATATATTCTGTAAATATATATATATATATATATATATATATATATATATATATACTGTAGATATCTACAGTAGATATACACAGTACACTATATACTGTAGATATACTGTAGGCTACTGCTCTTCTTGATTTAGGCTACTGCTCTTCACGCCAGCAGGAAGACCGACTGATCATCTCAGTAATATTCCACGTATTTATCATGAATCAAACTCGGACCAGAAAAGCATTTTCAACAACCCCCCGCCGATTAGTGCCTCCGCGTCTTAACTCACGTTACACAATTCCGGTCTGGTCTCATCTGGAGACATGCAGCTGCCTCAGTAAGAGAAGTAGCTCGATCACATAATGTGTACTGTTGTTTATTCTATCATTACTGGCACGGCTAACAGTGTAGCAAGGCTAATAGCAGATGGCTAACTCTAACTTTAGCTTGCATATTACATGGTGTTTCACCATTAACTTGGCGTGACCGAGACCAGCACAGCGGGGAACAAGGTAAAGTGGGTTGAACTGAAACTTGTTGACTTTTTGTCTACTTCACAAACTAGTTCATTTACCGTTGAGGCGGACCACTCGCCTCCATGCGCCCCTGAGCTGCCTGCTTCAGATCTGTCACCCTGCTGTGAGGTAGTTAGTAGATGAAGATTGTCATGAGGTCGCTGCGCCATTTACAGGATAAGTCGGGGAAATTTTCAAATGGTGGAACATTTTCGAAGTGAAAGCGAATCTTATTCTCCGCATTTTATTTCTGAAAATATCCGCGAAAATCTGCGAGTTTTGGGCGATTACCGCTTAGTCTCAAATGAGCTAAAATTCGCCGATTTAATCGGCTCACTGATAAATCGGTCGGGCCCTCATGCAAATGAATATTTGTTCCATATTGATCAGATATCTTTTGTAGTACTAAATGAGCTGGAGAATATTACACTTACAACCTGTCTCAAATATACAAAATATGATTATCTGTTTAAATTACTGTTGTCTGAGGTGATGTTAACTGCATGAAGGAGGTTTTGTTAAACGTTTTCCAGGATCCAGTCGAACCTTAAGGCCACAAAACTCTTACCAATCCTCAAATTTGAACATTTAACTACTTGGGCTGTCATACAAAGCTATCACAACCCAGTGTGTTTTTTGTTTCATGCAGAGATGATGGGCTTTTCCTTCTTTTTTAAGTCACATGTTGAGCCCTTGTGCCTTTATTTGGAGAAGATAGGGCATTGGCCAGAGCCAAAAAGCAGGATATTGAATGGGGAGTGACATGCAGGAAAGGGGCTGCTTGGTCACCTGCTTGAAGACTATAATCTCTGTACATGGAGAGTGCAACTTAACCACAAGGCCAAACCGATTCCCAACCAAGATGGACATTTTTAAGTATTTAAAAAAATACAGTTGTATAGATGCAAGACACAGACAGCATGTGAGTGAAGGTTGAGGTTTTGAAACCAATTTGCAGACCTAAATGACCCGGTTAAAGTTCTTCATGAATAAAGAACATCTGTGAATTGATAACAGCTGGAAAAGATGTGATGATAAGTGTTTATTTTCTGATGCTTTGCAGGTCGTATTGGCTCTCAGGTTATTATCCCCCACCGTAATGACCAGTATGACGTCATGTACTTGAGGCCCATGGGTGATCTGGGCCAAATCATGTTCATGGTAAGACACTTGTAGCCATACAGGCAGGCTAACAGCACTCATTGATTGAAGAACCTATAATGAAGTGTTTTCACATTTAAAGCCTTGGCTGAAATGCAGAATCTGTTCCTGTCTGTTCCTTCTTGCTGCAGGAGTGGGATGCCAGGAACAAGGACTCTATCAAACGGGCACTGGAGCACTCCAACGTTGTCATCAATCTGGTGGGCAGAGAGTGGGAGACAAGGTACATGTGAATGCTGGAAAAATGTCACCAAGTATCTGATAAATATAATTTCAGATTACATAAAAAATGATCTTCAGTTGACTTTAAGATATGTGTTGTCTTTTGTTTGTGTAAAGGAACTATCACTTTGAGGACATCTTTGTAAAAATCCCTGAGCAGATCGCTAAGGCAGCCAGAGAGGCCGGTATCACAAAGTTCATTCACATGTCTCACCTCAACGCTGACATCCGCAGCCCTTCCAAATACCTAAGGAACAAGGTGAGGAGTTCAGATCCAACCAGCACTGCAGTTCTGTCTTTACAGTCAAGCAAAAAGATCTCTGTTTCTCTTCAGCAGTTTGTACTGGGATTGCTTTTTTAAGTTCCGTAATCTTCAGTTGCTGCTCTGACGCAGTTCATTGTGCAAACTGGTGCACATCAAACTTCAGAGATGCATGCCCAAAGGATGACAGTTTCAAACTCACAGAAAGTGACCATTGATGAAATATTCACGACATCATTACTTTGCAGATTGGCCCCCAATTTGACAGTTTGTCCTCATACGTCTTCTGTCTGCTAGTGAAGTTAGACTGTTCGAAGTATGACAGTAAACCTTATTGCCTTCAATTTATCATTTTTGAGACCAAGAGTGAAGCGGCTGGGATGCGAATCAGCTCCTCCAAGTTAGAGGCCATGGTCCCCCGGTCGGAAAAAGGTAGATTGCCTTCTCCAGGTCGGAGGGGAGGTCCTGTCTCAAGTGGAGGAGTTCAAGTATCTCGGGATCTTGTTCATGAGTGAGGGTAGGATAGAGCGGGAGATCGACAGGCGGATCAGCGCGGCGTCAGCAGTGATGCGGACGCTTAACCGATTAGTCGTGGTGAAGAAAAGAGCCGAGCCGTAAGGCAAGACTAGATTTACCGGTCGATCTACGTGCCGACCCTCACCTATGGTCATGAACTTTGGGTAGTGACCAAAAGAACGAGATCACAGATACAAGCGGCCGAAATGGGTTTCACTCAGGAGGCGCTCAGAGTAGAACCGCTGCTCCTCCACATCGAGAGGAGTCGGCTGAGGTGGTTCAGGCATCTGGTTAGGATGCCTTCTAGACGCCTCCCGTTAGAGGTGTTCCGGACATGTCCCACCGGGAGGAGACCTCATGGCCGGCCCAGGACCAGGTGGAGGGATTATATCTTTCGCCTGGGAATCACTTGTCGTTCCTTCCCACAACATTATATTGTGGGAAGGAACGGCAGATGATTCACGCAACTGGATGGCCCAGTCAGGCTAGGTATCCAAGGCGTTCCAAGCTGACAGTACATGGATTCAGTGCTCCCGATGAAGAGTTATATAAACGATCAGCAGAGCAGCTGCAACTAATCCAAAACCCCGCAGCCAGGGTCCTGACAGAAACGCATCCACTTCGACATGTCACTCCAGTCGTCAAAACACTTCACTGACTGCATGTTCAGCACAGAAACACTGTTGAAATCATTAAAAGTAGGGAGTCAGCTCCTCTGCACCCTTATCCAGCTGCTCAGGGCATCAGATGGAGGTCATTTTATCACCCCTAGAATCCGGTGCGAGTACAGTAAAGGATCTTGAGCTGCTGAGGTCAGTCTCTCTGAGACAAACTGTCAGAAGAAGAAGGCAATCACAACTACGAGGCGATGTTTTCCTGCTTTATTTGGATTTCTTTGTGCATTTTCTGTCTGCTATGCGGTGTGTCTTATGTGAGTTGGCTGAAAATGTTGATTTCTATGTTGTGTCAGCAATTGTGATACTTTTGTTTTTACCCTCAACGTGAAGCAGATTGAGCTTATTGAACACAATCTAAATACAATTGCTATTGCTGTTGACTTCAGGCTGTAGGAGAGACAGCAGTGAGAGAGGAGTTTCCTGATGCCATCATCATGAAGCCCTCTGAGGTCTTTGGGAGGGAGGATCGATTCTTCAACTACTACGCAAGTAAGTGTTCGTATGTTGAAGAGACTCGTAGACAGTGATTTATCAGAATGTCGACATGGCTGTTGACAATGAGACTCAAAAAGTCACACTGTTGACGGTTGTGCTTTCCTGTTGAGATTCCCCTGTGCTTTAAGCGTTTGGTCTACTGTTGTCTCTGTGTTAGCTTGTCTGATGATAAATTTGACTTTATCCTCCCTCAGACATGCGCTGGTTTGGTAATGCTATTCCACTCATGGCAATGGGGAAGAAGACTGTGAAGCAGCCGGTTTATGTAAGTTTCCTGGGAGGGAGTGGCTGTATTTGTATTTATGTTTCATGTTTAAAAAAGGCAAACTTCTTACCATTTTATCAGTGTTCAGCTGACAGAACAACTAATATGTTGTTCACTGATTATTTTACTATGAAGTCATCCATCCTTACAGAACCATAACAAATAGTTTAGCATGTTTATGGAGCCTAAGGTGGGTGCTAAACTGACTTCAAGATGCAGTTTGTGGTGTTGGATTGGGTGCCATTTTTTAGACTTGGTTGTATGATATTGGCACAGAAACTGATATTGTGACAAGTTTTCCTTTTGGAGTGTTTTTTAGTCATATTTAAAATACAGGACACTAATCCACAAAAATATTGTTCATTTGTTTAATTTGACAAATCAACAATAGTTTATTTTATATCTGATGTTTTTAAGCCTATTTTTCTCTAACAAAACTCAACTTGTCTCATATTTTTTACTACTCTTGGTCCTGCTCTGTTCCATTTGTCATAAGGCAGAACATGAGAAAATTTTCATCAGCAGCCAACAAAATTAAAACAGAAATATGAAAAAAATCTAGCATAAATTACAAAAAATTACAGGTAATACAGAGAGACCAGATTTGCAGCAACCTCTCGGTTCAAGCGCATCATTTGAATCACATGTTATGTGTTGATGAGTTAAATAAGACTTTTTAGTATTACAGAACAGCTGTTAAACTGAACTTTACAGAAGCCAGCCTGTCTACGAATGTCTATTGCTGAACCAAAATTTAAAAATAGTTCTCTTTAAATGTACAAGTCATATTCACTCATGAAGATCAAGTCATTATTGATTATACATTGCAGATGTAATATCCCCTGAACTCTATATTAAGGAAATGTTTCTGGTTCCCTTTCAGTCGATTCACTCGGTACAACACATATAGTATGGGATATCACGCCCCTGCGTGACCTGACTGAAGACACCTTTATTCACGCCTTTAAGGCAGATGATCTGTGGTGACGTCTGGGAGGCTCCGCCTGCACATATATACGTGTAACACCACAGTCATCCTTCAGTTCTTACGCTCTTCACCTCGCTGAGAACACCTACACCGAGTCGGGCTAACTAGCTGCTGCTAAATTAGCCTGGTCTTGTCTCTGGCTACTGCTTGATCGACTTTAGCTCAACTGCCCCTGTTGGTGTTAGCCTACGGCTACCCGCGGAGCGCTAATTTCGTTCAGCTTTTGAGTCTCGTTATGAGCTCTAAGCCCATGAAGGTGAAGGCGAAGTCTTCTGTTCGCCCCTGTCCTCAGGGGTGCGGCTTCTCCCTTCACGAGAAGGATCTTCACGAGGCTTGTCCCGTTTGCCTGGGGATTGTCCACGCCAGGAGGGCGTTGACTGAGCCCGAGTCGTGTGAGTCCTGTCACCGGCTTCGGAGCTCAACCCTGGGAAGGCGGGTCAAGTTTGTGGAGAAAATTCTTGGAAAAACCGCTGTTGCGCTGCACGACCCCCTCCTTTCCGAGTCCAGAGACCCGGCTTCGTCCGAGTCCGGTGGTGAGGACTTTCTGGTCGAAGGCTCAGTTGGAAGCTGGGCAGACCATGTGGAGTGTGCTGACGGGTCAGCTGGGTTTGAGCCGGGCCCCTCCGAGGGCGCTGGCCAGCCGCTATCCGGGCTAGCTTGTTACCAGGAGGACGATGACGTGCTGGACATCGGCCTGGACGTGCAGGGTTTTTCGGAAGATGAGCTGGAGCCGTTGTCTTCAGGTCAGTATGCCGCCGCTGCTGCGCCGGTTGATCTGGACGACACATCCTTCCTCTCACTGTACCGCCGTGCAGCTGAGAAACTGGAGGTAGAATGGCCCTCTCCTCCACCAGCTCAAAAACCGTCGCGGTTCACAGGGTTTTTTCTCCCACCCGAACCGACGACTGTTAAGAACAGGTTGCCTATGTTCCCGGATTTTGTCGCGGAACTAACCTCGACATGGAACAAGCCGCTGTCCACCCGCGCCACAGTGCCCGGTTGTGGACAGTTTCTGGATCTAGATGGAGCTGAAAAAGCTGGATTGGTGAACCCTCCGCCTATGGAGGCGTCCCTGGCAGCTTATCTGGCCCCGGCCCAGAATCACGGTGTCGGTGGCCCCATCACGCTCCCATCCAAGCACTGTAGATTTTCAGCGTCACAGCTGGATAAAATTTACAGGACACAGGCAAATACGGCTCGTGCACTGAGCTCCGTCACTATGCTTCAGACATATCAAGCTATGTGTCTGGCAGAACTCGGCTCGCGTATGCCTCCTGACAGTCCGCTTACTCCTCTCCTCAATGAAGCTAGGGTCGCCACAGATTACATCCTCCGTGTGTCCCGCTGTGCAGCGCTGTCTCTCGGTAGAGGCATGGCTTCCACGGTGGTGGCGCAGAGGCACCTGTGGCTGACTCTCTCCGACGTTCCGGAGAGGGACAGAGCGGTTTATCTGGACGAGCCTGTGTCGGCCAGCGGTTTGTTTGGGCAGTCCCTCGACGACATTCAAGCTAAGTTTGAGCTGAGGAAAAAACAAACCGAAGCTTTGAGAAGCATCATCCCCAGGCGTGATGCGAGGCCCAAACAACAGGGTTATCCGCACAAACCGGCACCAGCGCCTCCCCCTAAGAGGACTGCAGCGCCCGCCAGCTTGGGGCCCCAGCCGGTGAAGCGACATGTACCCGGTCAGAACCCACGCCCTTCGGCTTGGAACAAGGGTCCGCCACCGAGCTTCCGGAGGGACTCGGCGCCCAGGAAGAAGAAGCAGCAGTCATCCTAGCTTCGGGATCGACTCGAGAGGGCCAGCAGCACGGAGACACTGCCGCCCTTCATTTTCTGCCGCCAAAGAGGCCGCGTTTAAAGTTCGTTCAGGGGTCCGGTCCCGAGAGGCGCTGCACTCCCTTAACACAGTCTCCCAAGCACAACCCCCCTCACATACACATGCCCCAATAATGGCGCCTGTTGTTCACTGTGTGAATGTCACAAATGTACGTTCTTTGAATCAAATAAAGGTTTCGTTTTGTTCTCAAAACATCATGAATCAATCAAGTCTGGGCGAGAAAGTGTTGCCGTTCCCAGCCGGCACGCTAGGGGGCGACAACCCCTCCCCCACAGTACTGGAGGTCAGTCGACTGACTGTTCGTCTCTCTCGGTGGCGCGCATGCGCAGTCTCACCGTGGGTAGAGAGAACTGTTGCCATCGGCTACCGCTTACAGTTCAGGGTCCGGCCGCCTCGCTTTCACTCTGTAATACACACAGTTGTAGCAGAGGAAGCAGCAGCAGTGCTGAGGGAAGAAATAAACAACTTGTTGAACAAGAGAGCGATACGAGTTGTTCCCGCTTCGGAAACGAACAAAGGTTGGTACAGCCGCTATTTCGTTGTTCCGAAAAAAGGAGGAGGGCTCCGTCCTATCCTAGACTTGCGAGTGTTAAACAAATACCTACGAACCTACAGGTTCAAGATGCTAACACTCAGACAGCTACTGGGCGCGATCAGACCGGGAGATTGGTTTACAACTATCGATCTGACAGATGCTTACTTTCACGTAGCAATTCATCCGGACCACAGGCAGTTTCTAAGGTTTGCATTCGAGGGCATAGCCTACGAATACCTGGTGCTGCCGTTCGGCTTATCACTCGCCCCCGAACATTCACCAAATGTGTCGAGGCGGCATTAGCTCCGCTACGGGAGAAAGGTGTTCGCATCTTAGCCTATCTGGACGATTGGGTGCTAATCGCGAGCTCCAGAGAGCGAGCAGCGGCTCAGCTGTCATTGACCCTATCGCACATCCAAACACTGGGCTTTTCAGTAAATTTACAGAAAAGTTCACTGACTCCGAGTCAACAGGTATCATTTCTCGGGCTGGAAATATGCTCCGTTTCAAGCCGAGCACGTCTGTCAGAACGCAGGGTGGCTGCGTTTCACCGCTGCCTTGCACAATTTCAGTTGGGACGCAAACTGTGTTTCCGGACGATTTTACA
Organism: Xyrichtys novacula; assembly: GCA_962446985.1. Classification (NCBI taxonomy): domain Eukaryota; kingdom Metazoa; phylum Chordata; class Actinopteri; order Labriformes; family Labridae; genus Xyrichtys; species Xyrichtys novacula. The sequence goes on along the minus strand of OY660868.1, from coordinate 23,758,957 downwards.
GCTGACAGGCATGATGGCATCTATGATCGCTGTAGTGCCGCTCGGACTGTTAAAAATGAGAGCGTTTCAACGCTGGACTCAGTCTCACCGGCTGTGCGCGCAGCGTCACCTCCAGAGGAGGCTGACGATAACTCAGTCTTGCATGTCGGCTCTTCTCCCGTGGAGAGAACCCGGTTTTCTACAACAGGGATCTCCGATAGGGAGGGTGTCTTTTCGCAAGGTGGTGTCCACAGACGCATCCCTGAGGGGTTGGGGGGCTCTGTGCGAGGGCGCAGCAGTGAGAGGTGTGTGGACGCCAGCACAATGCAAACTCCACATCAATTACCTGGAGCTACTAGCTACCCTTTTAGCTCTGAAGCACTTTCGTCCCGTTCTGACAGGCCATCATGTTCTGATCAGGACGGACAACACAACCGTGGTTTCTTACATAAACAAGCAGGGAGGGACACGCTCTCTTCCCCTGTTAAAACTGTCTCACTATCTGTTGCTATGGTGCAGTGTTCATTTTCTGTCCCTCAGAGCCACACATATTCCGGGTCACTTAAACCTTGGACCAGACCTTCTCTCCAGGGGGGTCCTCTTGTGAGAGAGTGGAGATTGCACCCACTAGTGGTGGCTCAGATATGGGACCGCTTCGGCAAGGCAGAAGTAGATCTTTTTGCCTCCAGAGCAAATACTCATTGCCCCCTGTTCTTTTCCATAACAGACTGCAATGCTCCCCTGGGGATGGATGCGCTAGCTCACCCATGGCCCAACACGCTGCTATATGCTTTTCCCCCAGTGGAAATGATTCTGCCCATTCTGGAGAGGGTGCGCCAGCAGGGGCTCTCCCTGATCCTGGTGGCTCCTCGCTGGCCGGCGAAGTCGTGGTACGCAGAGATAATCAGTCTGCTGGTAGCGAGGCCCTGGCAGCTCCCTTTTTGCAGGGACCTCCTCTCCCAGGCGGGAGGAGAGGTGATTCACCCGCGCCCAGAACTGTGGAAACTACATGCTTACCTGTTGAAAGGTCCAACTTAATGGCTCAGGGTCTGCCCCCAAATGTGGTGGCAACAATCCAGAGTGCAAGGGCATCATCTACTAGGGGCCTATATGCCTATAAATGGCGGGCGTTTGAGCAGTGGTGTCAGGACCGAAATGTACTCCCATTTCAGAGTTCTATTGTGGATGTTTTAACATTCCTTCAGGACCTGCTGGATAAGGGTCTCTCTTTCTCAACAATTAAGGTCTATTTGGCGGCTATATCTGCATGCCATGTTGGCTTTGATGGTGTGACGCCAGGCGCTCACCCTCTTGCTATGCGCTTCCTAAAGGGAGTCCGCAGGCTAAGACCTGTTCTTAAACCCAGTGTTCCCTCATGGGATTTAGGGTTGGTGCTTGAGGCTCTTGGTGGACCCCCATTTGAGCCTATTGAGTCAGCAGACATGAAATTTCTTTCATACAAGACTGCACTGCTACTTGCTTTGACGTCTGCAAAGCGAGTGGGCGACCTTCATGCTTTGTCTGTGCATCCCTCTTGTACCCAGTTCACTCCGGATGGATCTAAGGCTACATTGCGTCCAAACGCGGCGTATTTACCTAAGATTATCCCCACAGCCTATAGCTCTATGAGTTTTGAACTGCTGAGCTTCTGCCCCCCTCCATTTGCATCTGAGGAGCAGAGGAGGTTGCATTCCTTGTGCCCTGTGCGTGCACTACGCACTTACATAGACCGCACTCAGAGTGTGCGTTTATGTGACCAGTTGTTTGTCTGTTTTGCTAATCCAGCCAAGGGCAAGGCGCTGTCTAAGCAGCGGCTTTCCCACTGGATTGTGGAGGCTATCTCCTTAGCATACGGCAGCAGGGGTCTCCCGTTGCCCCAAGGTGTGAGGGCACATTCAACCAGGGGAATGGCGGCCTCTTGGGCCTTGTTTAAAGGGGTTTCTGTGAGTGATATCTGCACTGCAGCCAGTTGGTCATCACCGCACACTTTTGTTCGGTTTTACCGTTTGGATGTGACAGCACCTTCGGTGGCTCACGCTGTCCTTTCTGCTGGGTCTACAATGCACTAAAAGTTTTGGAGGTTTTGACTTCGGTTCGGTGGCTGTTCTGCGGGGCGTGTATATATGTCCCATACTATATGTGTTGTACCGAGTGAATCGACTGAAAGGGAACGAAATGTTATGAATATAACTTCTGTTCCCTGAAGGAGAGGAACGAGGTACAACACTGGGTTGCCCCGCTGCGCGGCAGAGCTCGGTGAAGAGCGGCTATCGAACTGAAGGATGACTGTGGTGTTACACGTATATATGTGCAGGCGGAGCCTCCCAGACGTCACCACAGATCATCTGCCTTAAAGGCGTGAATAAAGGTGTCTTCAGTCAGGTCACGCAGGGGCGTGATATCCCATACTATATGTGTTGTACCTCGTTCCTCTCCTTCAGGGAACAGAAGTTATATTTATAACATTTCGTTTCTGCGTATCAAGAACTACAGGAAACAATATCTGCGGTAGTAATAAATAAATCGAGTATTACGACCTTTAGTCGACCTTAGTCGACTGTTAGTTACTACAAAAACACAGACTACGTAAGAGATGCTGTATAATTAGCCTAGGTTTGGGGTCTTGTCTCTCCTGTGTAAACTACAATAAAATACCTAAGTTTGACTTAATCGGGTGACTAAAAGTACTGATTAACAAGTCCTCTAAAACTTCGGTAAAAGTAATAGTGATATTAAATTTTAATATGTAATGAATGACTCAATTTGTTGTGTTGAACTTTGAATGACACAATTTGTTACGTTGAGCCTGTAGACAGCTGAGTCAACTGTTAATACAAAAGCAGGTTTCTTTATGCTGATGGTAGCACTTTTTTTTTCTTCCATCATCACCTCAGGATTTCTAATCAACTTTACCATTGCACTAACTTTATGCAAGAATTATCTGCAAACAGCTGCTAACAAGTCAAGAAATTTAAACTGATGGAGAAGCAGCAAGTAACCGCTTTCCGCCTTATTTACCAATGGTTATGTAGAACAACACCAGGACAGCTTTTAAGTTAAAGTGAGACACAAGAGAAGAGTGGGTGCTGTATGAATATGAGGAATAAACTGAGGTACACAAATTGCATTATTTTCCACACTGACATTCCTCAGTAAGAGACAGGATGAATAAAACTAGCTGTGATGATATATAGTTTATAAAATAGCCTCTACAAGACATTCAAGGATTACTGGGAAAAATAATCCTTATTCTCTGGTATATGGTATCATGAGCAGTGTGATGACCTTACAGGACATAATGCAGGCCACAGCTTGAATATCTTTGAACCCACCCCGCATAAGCAACGGCACGACCACAACGTTGATCATCGCACTGCGGCCCAGGGTGTCCTGGAACACATATGGACACCCATGTCTGAACATGGTGTTCATTGTGGACAGTCTGTGATGAGCACAGAAATCCAACAATAAAGCACCACTCAGGTTCAGATCAGGGGGGCCATTCCTTCCAATCATGCCCATCCAGCTCTCACTGTCATTGCCAACATGGGTGTTGAAGTCCCCCTGAAGGATCCCTCACCAGCACCCCTTCCAAGGATTCCAAGAAGGGTGGATACTCTGAGCTGCTGTTTGGAGCATAAGCACAAACAACAGTCAGGATCCATCCCCCCACCCGAAGGCAAATGGAGGCTACCCTCTCTACCATTGGGGTGAACCCCAACATACAGGCACCAAGCCAGGGAGCATTAAGTATCACCATCCCTGCCTGGTGCCTCTAACCAGTGGCGCTAACTGTGATGATGTGGTGCCCCACATCCATGCGAGGAACACTTGGTGCTAAATATTTTGTCGATCATGAGGGGTCTATTTGAGCTACGCTTAGTCTGGTCCCTACCCCAGGGCCTGTTTGCCCTGGGCAATCCTACCAGAGGCATAAAGCCCCCAACAATATTGCTCCTAGGATCAATGGGACACGCAAACCCCTCCACCACGGTAAGGTGGTAGCTCGAGGAGGGGAAGTAAAAACCCTCCCATGGGAGGGAAAACCACAAGGGTTTTTTTTTTTTTTTTTTTTTTTTTTTTCATTTTTTTTTTCTTTTTCATTTTTTTTCTTTCTTTTTTTTTACTTCAAGTTCTTTTTAACTTGAATGAAATTGTTTTTTTTTCCACTTCTCCAGCTTTCTTGACCTCAGGAAGTATCTGGTTTGCTTCCAGACAGAGGGTGGTGGTTTGGTGGTATTTGATGTTATTTCTGCAGGTCCTGTAGTTTCCACCAGTTCATCAGAGTCCATCATACTGGCTTTCTGGATTTGGAGCTGTTGTTTTAGCTCCTCCAGCTCAGTCCTGTATCTCTTCTCAGTTTCAGAAGCTGTCTGCTGCAGAAAAGCAGTCTCCTCTGTCATTTTCAGATGCACAGCGTCCAATTCGGCTCTCAGACTCTGGATGGTCTGTTGAAGGTGAGCCTGATTTTGTTGCTCACGCTGAAGAGTCTCGACCTGCTGTCTCGCAGAAGTGAGGTGACTTTTATACTGGGAGCTCAGCTCGCGGTATGAGATGGTTATCTCACCCAGTTCTTCAGAAAGGGCCATGTAGTCTTTAGTCATACCCTCAACTTGTGCAGTGATCTTCTTAATTTCCTCACTGTGTGCCGCCTTTAGCTCCTCGTAATCATCATGAAGATCTTTCCTCTTCATCCTCTTGCTCTTGTCCCTTACCTTCAGAGCAATCCTGTGTTTGGACAGGGTCTCCTCTGAGCTGTGCTTTTTTAGCATGTCCAGCTCTTTTTGGGTCTCCTTCCATTTGTCAAAAGCCCTTTTCGTGTGATTCTTTTGTAAGACCAGCTTGTCTTTGGTCTCCTCCATCTTCAGGCAGAGCAGAAGTCTTAGGTTCTTCTCCTCTTCACAGGATTCCCTCTCTCTCATCAGCTCTTGAGCGAGCAGATTCGCATTCCTGCGGAGCTCCCCGATCTCTCTGTCCCTCCTGTTGAAGGACCAAGTCAACCTTGGTCGGGTTGATCGCAACATTGTCTTTGACGATTTCTAGTCTTAGAGTTCTGCTGCTAATAGATTCGCTTGTCTGTTTCTTGAAGTGCAGTCACTCGCTGAAAGGTTCAAACGATCCTACCCTGGACAGCCGCTCTCCTTAAATACATTCACTACTGATGATGTCATGATGATGTCATGATGATGTCATGATGGAATTGCTCCTGTGTATGTGTATCTCCTGATGTTTGTTTACATTCGATTTGGTTACATTTAAATGTAAACAAAACCACACCCTAAAACAATCATGTATTTTTCAAACCTGCTGTTAAAGTGTATTTGAGTCTAATGGACCCATTCAGAGAACATCTGACCATATAGACCATGTTTACAGAGAATCATGGTCACTTAGGGTGTTTTTACACCCTTTTTTACACCCTTGGTGACCCTAAAGTTGATAATAGACCCTAAAGTTGGATAATAAGTTGGACTGGTCTAAGAATATAGGCTACATCTACAGAAAGAGGCAGAGCCGCCTCTTTTGCCTGAGAAGACTCCGATCAATAGACATCTGTAATAAGATGCTGCAGATGTTTTATCAGTCTGTGGTGTCTACAGTGTTCTGTTCTACGCTGCAGTCTGCTGGGGAGGAAGCATCAAACACAAAGATGCAAGCCGTCTTAACAAACTGGTGAAAAAGGCTGGCTCTGTGGTTGGACTCAAGCTGGACTCAGTGGGGGATGTGGTGGAGAGATCTACGCTGAGGAAGGTGGAGTCTATTCTCAAGAACATGGGTCACCCACTTCACAAAACCTTGATGGACCAAAGGTCCAATGGTGGTGGACGGCTCCTCTCTCTTCGCTGCAGGACAGAAAGATTTAGAAGATCTTTTGTACCAACAGCCATCAGGCTTTATAACTCTTGTGTAAATAGTAGCTAACTTTTATAGACATATTACGTGAGACAACTTTGGGGATCAATAAAGTCCTTCTTATTCTTCTTATTCTCAAAGGTCCTTACACACCAGGAGCGTTTCTTTTGTGCTATTATTTCGGACATCAGTGTTTGTTTTCGAACCCATATGAGCTCAGGATGATTTGATCTGATGATCTGGATTTTCATAGATTTCTAACTCTTGACTTTTTGAGTTTGACTGTCTGATTTTTTTAAACAATTTTTTTCAGAACTCTGACCCTTACACTAGAACTCTGAGAAAAGATTCAGACGTAGAAATTAAAATTAGGATGAAAAACTGGTGACCCAGATCCTTTCTGTGGGCTTCAGGGTATGTTTTTCAATGACAAGTCAACTCTACAACTACAGGTTTACCAGGATAGAGTGGAAGCTCTGTATACATAAACCCCAAATTCAACTTGAGTTTCAATGCTTATTCAACATGCTGGTTAACATGTTGAAAGAATATAATTGTTAAATAACTATTCAAACTGTATCTTTAAGTGAAAACTGGGTAAACACAACATATCAAATGCTAAATCTGCAAACTAATATTGTTTTAAGTGTGAAATATAGAAACTTCAACATGAGCAACAAGTTTAAAAGAGGTTGGTATGCTGACAACAAAACTCTGAGAGAAATTGTTGTAATGCTAGTAAAAAAAACAACCACAAAAACAACAACAACCCCCAGACAGCAGTGCATCAAAAACAGACCAGAGACCAAGAAAACCTCGTCTTTCTCCCTCTCTCCTGCCTTCTTTCTTTTAAAACGCCTCTCTTTCTCCCTTGTTCTTCTGCACCCAGAGCAGCAACCTCCATCAGTGCGCACCAACCCAAGATAAAGAAAACCCTTCACTGGCATTGTCCTTCACTTGCCCTGATCGTATCTATATAAGCTTCAGTGTCTAAATCCGAAAATGTCTCAAATCTTTTCAGATCACTCAAGGTCAGATGTGTCTGCTGGAGTTTCAGTTTTTTTAAGCTCCAGCGTACTTTCTTTGAAGTTTCTTTCTTGTTCACATTTGTTGTCGGCAGCAAAATAAAACTTGACATGTTTAGGGAGATAAAATGCCTCCTTATTAAACCTCAAAACAGACAAACAATTCTGCTACACTTTACCCAATTCATTTTTTAACAACTCTTTTTCTTCAATTTACCCCTCAGAAACCTCACTAACCCCGTAACCTGTCATTTTCACCTGATGCATATTTATGACTGAGCATCAAGAAGTTCAAAACCCACTTTTCTTTGGTTATCTTGTTGCAGACTAGAACATCCAACTCTTTCACGCACCTGAAGCTGTCAGACTGAGGTTGTAGAAGTCGGTTTGACAGTAAAAGAGGAGCAGAAAACACAGTGACCACTTTCTCAAGATGCACTTCTTATTAATGTAACAACACAACGAAATAAAGCCCCTCAGTCTGCAGACCCCACCACGCTTCGATCGGGTCCTGCATGCTGGATTAGGATTTAAATGACAGTTATGAGATAAAGCTTTTAGCTTTCATGGCTCGACAGATTCAAACAAGGTTGATGGTTGTTAACAAACAAAAAAATGCTGACGTGTGCAACATGAGTCAGAGTGTTAAGTACAATGACACAGTCTTTGACATAATACATTATTTACATGCTCCTGTTCTAAAATTACATGACGTTTTTTTGTACACAAGTTGCTTTGGGCTGACTGAGGTAAAACAGCTTGTCTGAGTGTTTTGGGGTATTTTGTTCTCCAGCATTTCAGGTAAACTTGTATGTATACTCTGAGTGTGTTCAAATGGATTGTACACATTAAATGATTTTTGCATTTTGTTAATGATGCTCATATTGCGAGTATATTGATACATTTTCATTGTATTTGTGCAGCCCTACTTGTGTAACAACCACATAGCCAAAAGTCTCATTTGTCCACTTATGTCAGGTTTATAGTTTTAATTCTCAGTGGAATTTTTTTGGGGGGATAAGTGTTCCTCCTCTTTCAAATGCACTTTGATTTCTACATCAGTCATATTTACCTGAAATAAAAAAAAACACATTGATGACATTAAATCATCAGTCTGTGTCCTCTTACAGGTGGTGGATGTGGCTAAAGCTATCATAAACGCTGTCAGAGACCCTGATGCCAATGGAAAGACATATGCATTAGTTGGGTATGTGGTTAGCACCCTATGAACATGTGTCCCACAATTCAGCAAATTAAAGAGTAAAAAAACAAACAGAATTACAACATGAAAACTGTCCTCTGTTAATAGATTTGTCCTGTTTCTCCTTCTTGTCTAGGCCCAACCGTTACCTCCTACATGATCTGGTCGAGTACATCTACGCAGTGACACACAGAGCTTTTCTGCCCTACCCGCTGCCCCGCCCTCTCTATCAGTAAGTGTCTCAATCATGTTTTTTTTTTTTTTTTTTTTTTTTTCAGGGATCTTTTCAAATAACCCACTCAAGCTTCAAACCACCACCTCCTTCTCATAGTTCAGAGATTTTCTCTTGTGAATTCAGAGCAGGTTTTTTTTCTTAAATGAATGCACTATACTTGTGTAGTTTCAAGAGCTTTTATTTTTATGGTGTTACCCTGTGTAATCCACTTAAAACTAAAGATTAAATGCTCCAAATGATCTGCGTTTTTTCAGCCTTGCTGCTTCCTTTTTCGCTATGAGCCCGTTTGAGCCCTGGACATCTCCTGACAAAATCGAAAGGGTAAAAAATTACCACTGACATAACTTTGGTCTCCCAAGTTTTAAGAATTGCGGTTTACTTTCCCAAAGTAAGCAGACTGTACTTCTGACTTGCGCTTGTATTTTCAGTTTCACTTGACAGACATGAAGTACCCTGGACTACCTGGTCTGGAGGATCTTGGCATCACTCCCAGCACCGTAGAGCAAAAGGCTATCGAGATTCTGCGTCGCCACCGTGGGTTCCGCTATCTTGAAGCTGACCTGGATGAGGCAAAACCTGCCAAAACTGTCAATTACTAAAACCACCCAACAAATTCCCAGCATCACCTGGGGAAACAGATGTATGTCCAACTGCTCTTAAACTATATTGTGTAAATAAATAAAACTATCCTTTAAGGATGTCCTTGTTTTTTGTTGTCCAGTTCACTTTTTCTTTGACTTTTCATCATTTTACTTTTGTTTAAGCTCCTGCTACGAATTTTCTGCCGTTATTGTTGACGGATTGAGATAAATGCTGATACTTGTGTATCCACCAAATTCAAAGAGGCTGTTAGAGACAAGTTTGATTATTTTTATACAGTGAATCTGTCACTCCTCCCAGAATGTTTGTGTTCGACAAGGTGGTTCAACAGCACACTTCAGATTTAGACTTTTTAAAGTTTAAACTAAACAAAAAGCAGTGAACTTTTTCTGCTCGACCTCCATCTATGGTGTCGCAGTAGTGAGGTGGGACATGCTGGAGACGTTAACACTCCTCTGCTTCCTCTTTGGCTAGCAGAGGAGGAATATGGATAATAGCGCAGCATCAAAGTGCTCTGACTCGCCTCCAAATTCACCCTAGGTGTAATTCTAGAGGTCACCACCAGGGGATGACATTTTTCACATTGAGAGGAAGCAACAGAGAGGAAATATTTTAGGACTAAAGTCATAAATGTACAGTTGGCATATATGTTACAGCTGCTGTGAGAGGAAAACAGCAGCAGTTCATCCCCAAGTTAACTAGACAGTAAACAATGCAACAAGAGATTCAGGAAATTTTCCATTCCCAACCCCCAACTATAATTCCATAAAGTCAGCAAAGATAAGAAATGGATCGGAAATGGATACAGATTGTTGGACTAACGCACAATATGTAGGTTATATACTTAGTTTGTCAAAATGAGTTTTACAGGAGAGGAGTTTTAGTTCATGACATTAAAACACAGCAGGGAACAGAAATACTCACAGACAAATGAATAAGATAAATAAAAGGATGGATTAAAACATCAACTAAGGCAAAAATAAAAACAGACAGAAAGGGGCAAATCAACCAGAAAAAAGAAAAAGATGCATACAGGAGGTAGGGGTGGCATTTTGAGGTCGTCCAATCTATTTTTATACAGCTGCCAGGGAAAGATCTTGTGTGTTAATGAAAAATTCAGAAATACATGTGAACACTTGAACCTGGTACCCATACAACCAGAGTTTATACTCAACCCTTGGGCAATGATAAAGTCTGCTGATATTAGACATCATAAAACAGTAAAACGTGCACTGATCAGGGGGTGGTTGAATAAACCAAGTAAATACAGACATGTACTTTGAAACCTCTGTTCCGCTGTTTGTCTGCAAGTTTCTACAAGATTACCTTTTCAGTGAAGCAAACATTCATTTATATGTCAATGTTATGTCCGTTTTAACAGCAGTCTGTTTCCATGTAAACCTTTTCAAAGTTTTTTAACTATATGAAGTGAATATAAACTGAAAGACTAAAGAAAGTTAAATAAGGTGCAAGCAGCTGAAGACAGAATTATCTAAAAGATAAGACGCTCCTTGTGAAACATCTGGAGCCGTAAATCTGAGAGTTGCTGCCATGCCAGACAGAATGAAAGAGAAGAGATCACAATGAAGACTTGTGTGCTGAAAGCTGGATTTATTGGAGCCTTTTTCATTTTTATTTACATCTTCATTTACTTCTCTGCAAGTTGGAGGTCAAACTCCTCTTCTCACTCCTCTTCTGATGGATTCAAGGATCAAGAAGTTGTGAAGAGGAAACTTGACAGGATAGAACACACCCTAAACAAGCTAAGTGAGTTCAATGTCAAAAACAACCTACGAGATGTAAAGGAGTGTCTATAAATATAATAGCGAGGTAACTTGTGAAAAGTGATAAGAGGAACCAGTTTGTTGAGATATCTTGCACATGAAAGACCCACTTAGCTGAGAGAGTTTAAGTTTAAACAGAAAGCCTTAATAAAATGTAAATTAAATATGTAAACTGTCTTTCCCAGAAAGCCTCATCCACCATTTAGCACGTCCATGTTGTTGAGTTTTAGTGCAATGATTTAAATCTGGGGGAGTCCTCTCTGGACATTTCTGATCATTTTAGGACAGCCTGTGTCCTCTTTTAACTGCTGAAGGTGGTGGACTACAAGTTGCTTCAGATTGTATTCAGATTAAAGGCACTGTGTGGAGTTTTCACGATCATTTTGTTGATCAACAAGCACCATCTCCCACAGTCACCCACTCAAATAGGCAAATGAATGAAGTACAGACCCCAATTCCAGTGCAGTTGGAACATTGTGTGAAATGTGAATTAAAAACAGAATACAATGATTTGCAAATCCATTTACTCAATTGAATACACGACAAAGACAAGATATTTGATGTTCAAACTGATAAACTTTATTGTTTTTTGCTAATTTTCAATCATTTTGAATTTGATGCCTGCGATATGTTCTCGAAAAGCTGGGATAGTGTCATGTTTACCTCTGTGTATCATTTTGCACTTTATAATAGGCTACATATTTTCAATGGGAGACAGGTCAGGACAGACAGGCCAGTATAGTCCCTACCCTCTTTGATAAAGTCACGCTGTTGTCTTGATTTTGTCTTGCCGTAATAAGCAGAGACGTCCCTGAAACAGACATGGCTTAGATGACAGCATATGATGCTCCTAAACCTGTGTGTACCTTTCACCTGTACCTTTAACTGTTGGACTATTTGCTCACGCAGTTGTTGACAAAGTGACAAACCTTGCCCCATCCTTGCTTGTGAACGATGCTTCTTTTATACCCAATCATGATACTCACTTGTTTCCAATAAACCTGTTCACCTCAGAAAAAGATCCAAACAGGTGTTTTTGAGCAGTCCCCAATTTTTCCAGTCTTTTGTTGAACCTCTCCCAGCCTTTTTGGGATTGGGGTTTGTACAATCCAAGATTGCCTACTGCCCAGACAAAGTTAGCACCCCTACCAGATATAAAGTATTGAAAAACCTAGAGCTCAAAATAACAAATAGAAAGAGGCAAAAAAAAATTTCTAGTGAATTAAATTGATGATCTCCATTGTCAATCCCATCTATCTTTTTATGAACATTTCCTTCAAAGCAAAGCTAATCCAAGAACCTCATCAGAAGAGCGCCTCCGAAGAACTTTTAACAAATGTGGGCGCAGAAAAAGAGAAGGTTGTTTTCCCCAAGTTATATCCACACTCCATCCTGTTTGCTAAATGGGGCGATGGCCTGTCGGAGGGGGAACAAAAGGAGGCTGAAGCTCTGTTTCATCTTTACGGATACAACGCCTTCCTGAGCAATCAGCTGCCATTAGACAGGAGCGTTCCTGATACAAGAGACAGCAGGTAACCTTTTGACCAGACGGCCACCACAGATGACAATGAGCTAAGAATTACCCGTGATTTTACATCTTTCTCACATCATAACAGGTGTCAAACAAGGAAGTACTCAAAGGACCTGCCGAGCATCAGCGTGGTGCTGATCTACGTAAACGAAGCTCTTTCTGTCATTAAAAGAGCAGTAAGAAGTATCATCAACAGAACACCAAAGCGCCTGCTAAAGGAGATTATTCTGGTCGATGACTGCAGCACATACAGTAAGTTTAACCATGTATTCTGACAAACATCTCTCCTAACCTCAAGGAAAAAGCACTTACTACCACTCAGCATCACTACATTTTCAAAGCTTTTTCAATGATTTGTATGGCTTTCATAGTCATCCATACCCCTTAATCTATAGATTTAACTGCGATCTACATTTTCAGATGACCTCGGACAACCTCTAGAAGACTACATCAGTCAGATTAACAAGGAGCAGCCTGGACTAGTTAAGAAAATCCGACATTTGCATCAAATGGGCCTGTCCCAGTCCAGGCTCACGGGTTGGGAGCACGCTACAGCAGATGTTGTTGCCATATTAGACGCCCATATCGAAGTCGCAGAAGGATGGTACGTAAAGTTGAGTTTAGAGTATACTATTTAAATTTCATCTCACCCTTGATAACCTTTCTTCTTCCTCTTCTCTTCCCTTATTGTCTTGTCAAAACTGTCAGTAATGTCTCAGGCTCACAAACAGGGCTTATGCACTACCAGCAGAGGTGGAAAAGTTGATGACAAATAGAACCCAGTTAACTGTTAATCTTCAAAACAAAGACATATACTTCCTTAAAAGTTAAGGATGGCTTATCCTCTGAGATTACCTGGCCCTCACTATGAGATTTAATCCAAACGCATCATAAAAATCCACCGATTACTTCCAGTCTTTCAAAGTCAAATTGTCTGTGATTAGTCCTCTTTCTCAAATTCACATCTTAACTGGAGGTCAGCTCAACTCAGTCTAAACCTTCATTGTTGCACCAGGTCCTGCAATGAAAGTCAAGTAATATCTTTCAAATTGTCTTCTTCCTATGTCTGGCATGATTACACAAAGACGATACGTCAGCAGTGGGATTATGCTGTGAAAACATCATCATTATTATCACAGTTATCACATTGTCAAGATCAGTGCCGCCTTTAAATGCCCTGAGGGACTATCCACAGTGCCAGTGATAATACAGAAGAAAATAAACAAATGGTTGCAACAGTACCGCTTTTAATGACCTCCTCTTGAGGTGATTATGCTGTTCCTCTCCGGTTTCCTCTCCAGGGCAGAACCTTTGCTGGACAGGATCAGAGCTGACAGGACGGTTGTGGTGTCTCCTGTGTTTGATAAGGTCCATTATGACGATCTTCACGTGGAGGGATATATCTCAGCCTCCCATGGCTTTGACTGGGCTTTGTGGTGCATGTATGAAAGCTTTGACCAAGACTGGTATAAGATGGAGGACGACTCTCAGCCGGGGAAGTATGTAAAACTTTCTCCTCAGGGTTTGGTTAAACCTTTAGTCCTTTGAGATTGCATAAAGTTTTATTGCCACATTTGTATATTCAGACTTTTGAAGTAGTGCTTTAAATCCTGCGACATTCATCCCATGATTCATCCTAATCTCAGTTATGTTTACACTTAATCTGTTGGTTTGCAGGGATGCACAACATCCTGAAATATATGCAGATACACTAGTTACAGACAAAACTATGATTGCCTTGATGTGGTGATCCGAAATATGAAAAACGTCTCATCTTACCCCACTCTCCCCTACTAAGACATTGACTATCAAAGGCCTGTGTTTCCCAGGAGCCCCTCTGTCATGGGAATTTTTGCAGCAGACAGAAACTTCCTTGGAGAAATTGGTGGGCTTGATGGAGGGATGACAGTTTACGGAGGAGAAAATGTTGAACTTGGGATCCGTGTGAGTACCAAAAAGCAGTTATCTTACCGTGATGCATTGTTAAAATTGTTAATAGTTGAAGATCTGCAACCCTACCAATCACCACTGGATTTCTGCCCGCAGGTGTGGCTGTGTGGAGGCAGTGTGGAGGTGGTGCCTTGCTCAAGAGTGGCTCACATTGAGAGAGTGTTTAAACCGTATGCACCTGATCTGGACTCTGCCATGAGGAGAAATGCCTTGAGGGCTGCAGAAATCTGGCTGGATGACTACAAGAAGAACGTGCTTGTTGCCTGGAACCTTCCTCTAAAGGTCTGAGGTGGCCCCTAGAAGTGATTTTGAACCTATGCAGTGGTCTCCACTACAGAGTCATATTTGTTTTTAATGTGGGTGGAGATTTAGGGTCCTAGTTAAGGGCATTTAGGCTTAAGGTCCTTACACACCAGGGCTGACGCAAATAAAGAATGTGAAATTACGTAATATTTGGAGGAGAATTTTGACGCGCCTGACTGTACACATCAAGCCCGATGTGATTTTGCGACTTTCTGGGGGGAAAAAAGACGCGTCCCGGGTGGAAACGAGAAGACTGACACAACAGCAGACTGAGTGTTTTTCAGTTCTGATTAGACACTAGTGTTGAGATGGCTTTCTGTCATGATAGCATGTACTGAGTCGGGGCCAGTACCAGATAAGCACATGAAACTATAATCCATAAACATAAGGAAACAACCGAGACCTAATGGTGCTGTGACAGCAACATAATTAAGTGGAAATGCTGATTAAGCATTTCCACTTATTGTTATTCTCCTATTTCTTTATTATTATTATTATTATTATTATTCTTCCGTACCTTTTTTGCAACTTTTCAACTCCTCCATACTTTGTCCGATTTCAACCGTTCAACTTTTAAACTATTCCTCTCCTTCAGGAATAGTGCGGATGTATTTTTCACTTTTCAACCCCTTATACTTTTTGATATTTTTGACTTTTTGTGCAAAAAATTTTCCCATTGAAATGAATGGGGAAATCTTCAAATTCTGCCTTTTACTCCTCCACCTTCTCAGCCTTATAACTTCAGCATACTTTCACCTAGAGACCTCATTTTTGCTTCAAAATGTTCACAATCTTCTCCTCCAAATATGCTGTATTGACTTTTTTGTGCTATCTCCTACAGTTTTTCCACAATTTAGCTTTAAGCAACTTGTGGTTTTCAGCAAATTTCAAGCTTTATAATGGGTGTGTATTGGAGAGTTTAGAGTGATGATGTCATCAGCTAGAGCGCAGACCTCGTCTCTGATCGACAGAACCTCGCTCGAATATATCGCTCCCACGCCCACAAATCTCACTCCACAGCCATAAATAATACATCAAAATGGAGGTATATGTGTCCTGCTTCTCACAAAAGAGGTTTCAAATCATTAAATCGTACCCCTTGGCCAGCAGGTGACCAACTGTCCAAAAAAGGCGGAAATCTCTCCCATTGACCATAATGTTATTTTTCTCCAAGAAAATCCGGATCATCGCTCAGGCTCAGACTTTTTTAACTCGCTGTTGTGGCCTCATTTTTCGAAGTACAGACATGAAAAACACATCATTGTGTTCATGAAGGACGGAGGATTCGTACGATGTTCTTATTTTCATTCTGGGACTTAAGGAAATCACGCTATGTGAAGAAGTTCACAGGCTGAAATTCACTGCAGTTCAGCACCTCTCAGTCAAACAGTTGGTTAGTGATTTGCCTTTGATCTCACAGCTGTTTAGGATGCAGTCATTAACGAGACACACACACACACACACACACACACACACACATTCTTGTACTTGTTGCTTTATGAGGTCTACCTTGCAGTTCAGCTGCTTGTACACACAGTTAATATGTGTCTGCTTCACCACCTATCTCCACCCACAAACTTTGAGCTACAGAAACCATTCTGGGCTTGAAAAAGTAATTGAAAAAATACTGCTGACATGACTACTAGTATCACGACTTGACTTCTTATCATACTACTTCTAGTACTACAATTTAAACTTATGCCACTTCTCACCTTCCTGCCTTTTAAGGCAATTTCCTTCTTCATTCAAACTTTGTGCAATTTTCGACATTTTTCTAGCCTCTTTCAGCATGAATAAAATTTCCTTTTATAGAGCATATTCATACTATTTGTCCTTCAACCAATTAATCAATTATCCAACTTATATTTCTGTTCACCCCTTCAACAGCTTTAACATTTATACCTTTCTCCATGTTTTATTAGCAGTTTAGCATTGCTTTTTCAGCTTTCAGCACTCAGCATTTCCACGCATTTTCTGCAAGGAAATGCAATTTTTCTAGTTGAGTTTGAGACAGTGAAAATACATATGGTATGTTGTACCTGAACAGGTTAGCTTACGAGCTAAAGTTACTTAGCATAGATGAAAGTTAAAAAAAAGACATTTAGCAAACTGTAAAAGCACACAAACCATCGTCATATGAGAAATCCGACGCTATGACTCGCCACAAGTTGTCCTTCAGGTCGTTATCTTTGTAATGTTTGTGTTTTTATCAAAAAGCACTCTGTTCTCCGACACATAAACAATCACCCAGTCGGCCATGTTGGATATACCGGTGAATCTGACGTCACAACAACACGCAATCTGATTGGTCCAAAGTGGACACACAGTATGCAAAACTTTAGAAAAATCCACCATGAAATAAAAGCGGCAATATCACTGGACGGGAAAACGTCGCTGATGTGAACACTTGTATTGACAGGATACGGGTTCGGAAAAAAAATACTGACTTCCTGGTGTGAAAGGACCTTAACTGTCACAGTTGTGGTCTACCAGGACATTCACGCAGTCGTTTTTTCAAATCACTGCATTACTTCACTGCTTGTGATTTTTTTCTGTGTTAAAACAAAATGACACATGAGCCAGTTTGATGTGAAAAGCTGTCCTCAAAGTGACCCTTACCCCTCTTCTTTTTGTATTTATACATTTAAACATTGCTCTGCTGATCCACAATCTGACTCTAACTTTGTCAAACAGAATCACGGGATTGACATCGGTGACGTGTCAAAGAGGAAGAAACTCAGAGAAAAGATGAAATGTAAACCCTTCCAGTGGTACCTGGATAACGTTTATCCAAGTCTGGCACCATGGGACAACCTTTTGGGGTACGGTTTGGTAAGAGTAATTTTTTAAGTCAATACTGTGTTGATATATATTTAAGAGTTTTAGATCAGGGAGCCTGGACTACAGCCACAGCAATTTCAGGTTTTCTGTAACCTACTTTATGGAGCCAGATCAGGCTCAAAAGTATTGAAAAAGTAGTGCAAGTGAAAAAATTAAAAGTGAAGTGAAAAAATAAGATTTGAACCTGAAAAAAATAAAATGGTACCTGAAAGTCTTGAATTTCGAAATTGAACTTTGAAAAATCCCAGAATGCATGAAAAAAATCTGTTCAAATGTAACTTTGATTCTGTTTTTTAATACTTTTGAATAAATTACTTATTTCTATTTTTCACTTCAATGTATATTTCGATCTTTGAGTACTTTTTTTTTTCGATTTAATTTTATTTATTTATTTCAGATTCAGATCTTATTTTTACGGATTCAAAACTTTTTTTTCGGTTTCAGATTTTTTTTTTTCAGATTCAGATCTTCTTTTTTCAGATTCAACTTGAAAAGTTTCAGGTTGACTTTTGAGCCTGTTTTTCCGTGGGGGCGGGCCTCGACTGAGAGGGGCACGGTCTGCCATGAGTGACAGGCCTCCCCCTCCTTCCCCACCCCATCACCCTGCGTTCAGGAAGTGGCATGAATACACATTAGTTTAGCCTACGATTAGGCTGTATTGGCTGAATGAGATCGTGTTGGTTCGTTCCACTTTAGTGGTGCAATATAAACTGTGATTCATTAAAAAGCTCAATTGATAGTAAGTACTAAAAAAATATATCTACTCATGTCACCCTGTCCATTTTTAGTAATCAGTGTTTCGGTGTCGAACTATTTCCCCTCTGCGGCGTAGTGATACTTGCACACACGCAATCGAATATGCAGGGGGTGAAGCGATTTTTGTCACGTGGACCAATAGGAGCCGAGTCTCGTTGCCTTAGCATCAGAAATACACAAACATGGCGACGACCGCATCTCGCAGCGAGACAAGCGAAGAGGAAGAAAAGAAAAGGAACAAAAGAAAACAGCCTTTAAACGTGCATAAAAAGGAGCGAAACGATGTTATATGCATCTGTCCAGAGTGAAGACGTTCTCCACTTTACAAGGACACGTCGGGAAACTTACAGAACTAGTATTAGAAAGTGGCTTTCTGTACAGGGTGAGACAAAGGACCTTGCAGAAACTTTGCGTTGATATCGACTTTGACAATGTTCCTGATGACACTGGGTTTCACATAACATGCTACAAGCGATTTATTTGCAAAAGGGGTTTGAGAAACAAGAACGTGATGCAGCCGCGGGTCAGTCAAACCCTTAACGCAGCATCGCCGATGCATCCACATCCACGGCATCGGAAACTCCGCGAAAGAAACTTGGCTCGAGGTTTTAGGCTGTATTGGGACAAAGGAAAAAGTGCCTAGAAAGTGAATTTCGTTCAAATACGCTGGTGCTACTTGTTCAATGCATTTTTGCATAGACAATACCATTCATCCATACCATCCGCGGCTGCATCACGTTCTTGTTTCTCAAAGCCGCGATGCATAAAACATCGTTTCGCTCCTTTTTATGCACTTTTGAAGGCTGTTTTCTTTTGTTCCTTTTCTTTTCTTCCTCTCGCTGCGAGATGCGGTCTTTCTTCTTCTTCTTCTTCTTCTAGTTTAACGGCAGTTGGCACTCTTGTGTACGGTGCATTACCGCCCTCTTCTGGCAATTCTTATGCAAAACCCCCTGTGCACCACCCTTTCCCATCTCATTCACTCACACTTTCATACTCCTACTGACTAAATCCTATCAATCAACCCCGTCACCCTTAAAAACTCGACTAACACTCTCACATGTGCCCTGTCCCCCATCTGTAATACTCCCTTTAGTGTAAAGTCCTGCATACCCAATTCCCTCAACTTACTTCTCATCTCTCCCCTTTCCATCTCATATCTCCTACAACCCATTAGTACATGCTCCACTGACTCCTCCACCTGACATCCCTCACATAACCCAGTCTGGTGTTTCCCTATCATTTTCAGTGTTTTGTTTAATGCGCAATGACCCAACCTCAACCTTATCAATGCTGACCCTTCCTTTCTCTGTCCACTACCCAACCTCCTAACTTTAACACTTTCTTGAATCTTATAAAGATGCCTTCCTCTCTTCTCACCCTCCCATTTCTTCTGCCACATTTGAATAAGCTTTTCCCATATCATACTCTTAACTTCCGCTTTACTTAACCTAACATTCAGCTCCACTGATTCCTTCCCTACCGCCTCCTTAGCCATCACGTCTGCCTTCTCATTTCCTTCCACCCCTATATGTGCTGGAACCCATAAAAAACTGATCTGACCCCCCTGCTGTACTATTCTTGTTACTGACTGTAATATTTCATATAATAAACCCTGACGGCTGCTTGAATGGAATGATCTAATGCTAGCTAAAACTGATGCTGAATCCGTGCATATAACTACCCTCTTTACTCTAACTTTTTCCACCCATTTCAGTGCAATCATCACCCCCAACATCTCCACTGTGTTTACCGCTAGACCGTCTGATGTCCTTCTATTGATTTCAATTCCTCTCGATGGCACCACTACCCCTAATCCTGTCACCCCCGTCTCAGGTTGTTTTGCCCCATCCGTGTATACCTGAACAAATCCGCTATATTCTTCCCTCAGGCGCTGATTAACTACGCTGACCAAGCTTACCTGTCCTCCCTCTTTCCTTTTCTTTCCCATTACACTCCAATCCACTGTTGGCCATATCATTCTCCATGGTGGCATTGCTGGATACACTATTGTTAGGTCTACCTCCATCTCCCCCACCCCAAGCTCTGCTGTTATTCTATTCCCCATCCTACCAAAATGCTCCCTCTTACCTTTCCCCTCCTCCCAACACTCCTCTATCACTCCTTTTGTGGGGTGGGTACCACTGCTGCCCTTTAAACTAACCCAGTAGTTTGCTATGAGATGTTTGCGCCTCAGGCATAGCGGCATCTCACCCAACTCCACCTGTACTGCCGGCACTGGTGACGTCCGGAAGGCCCCACTACAGATCCTTAATGCACTTGTCTGGATCGTATCTAGCTTTCCTAAAAGGGACTTTGCTGCTGATCCATAAACTATACACCCATAATCTATAACTGACCTAATCATAGCTACATATACTGTTTTTAATGCATCACAGCTCGCCCCCCATTCTCTGCCTGCAAGACACCTCATCACATTCAACACTTTCCTGCACTTACCCTCTACCCGCTTGATATGATCTGCCCAGGTTAACCTCTTATCAAATACCACCCCCAAATACTTAAATGCCTCAACCCTCTCCAGTTGCCTACCATACATACTCAATGACACATCTACTCCCACCCTCTTCCCGGTAAAAATTATAGTTTGAGTCTTCTCTACTGAAAACCTACACCCCCAATCTAATCCCCACTCTGTCACCCCATCAATCGCTGTCTGCACCTTAGTGACTAAATGTTTGGTGTTCCTCCCTCTCTTCCACAGTGCTCCGTCATCTGCAAACAGTGAGCTTCCTATATCTGCTGGTACCTCTGAAAAAACATCATTAATCATGATAAGAAACAATAGTGGGCTAACTACGCTCCCCTGGGGAGTGCCGTTCCTTACTTCATATTTACTAGATATTTCTGACCCTATTCTAACTTGAATCTTCCTATCATTCAAAAAGTCCTTTACCCAATTAAAAACTCTGCCCCCAATCCCCATCCCCTGCAACTTAATCAGTAATCCTTCCTTCCACATCATGTCATATGCCTTCTCTATATCAAAAAACACTACCACTACAGATTCCTTATTTGCCTGCGCCTTCCTCACCTCACTTTCTAGTCTCACCACTGCGTCCATTGTGTTCCTACCTTTTCTAAATCCGCTTTGGCATCTCGCCAGCGTACCTCTCTTTTCAAGCACATATGTCAATCTCTCTGTTACCATTCTTTCCATAATTTTACAAATGTTCGAAGTCAAAGCTATTGGCCTGTAGCTAGAAGGAGAGCATGGGTCCTTACCTGGCTTCCTGATCGGTACTACCTCTGCTTCCTTCCATACACTCGGTAGCCTTCCCTCCTCCCATACCTTATTATACAATTCTAACATCCTGTTCATCCCCTTTTCCCCTAAATTTTTCAGCATTACATAGCTTACCTGATCTCCCCCTGGAGCTGTAGGCTTTGCCTTCCTAACCGCTCTCACAAGCTCTGCCATAGTAAATCTGGTGTCTATCTCCCCCCTGAATCCGTCCTCCTGTCTAGAGCACCTGGATATCTACTCTGAGTCATCTCTCTTCTCCTCTTCCCCTCCATTGTCAGATTGTCTACACTATGCACCTTTGCAAATGCCCTGGCTATCATCTCAGCCTTTTCCTTATCATTTACTGCTGTCTCTCCTTCCTCTGTAATTACAGGATATTCCCACTCCCTCCTGTCCCCTCCCATCTTCCTTATCATACCCCATACTTCTCCTACTGGTGTTGTTCTCCCTATACCATTACAAAACTGTCTCCAACTCTCCCTCTTTGTGCGTCGAACTACTCTCCTCACCAATGCTTGTGCTCTCTGATATTCTAACAGACTTGCCATAGTATGGTTTTGTTTAATCTTTCTGAATGCTTTATTTCGGGCTTTCACTGCCTTGCTACACTCCTCTGACCACCATGGAACTAACTTCCTGGTCCTCCCATTTCTGCTCCTCGGAATAGCTTGAGTTGCTGCTGTGATTATTGCTGTTGTAACACTATTGTTGACTTCTTCCACATCCCTGTTTGTATCAACTACCTCCAGTAGACCCTCACTCACCTCCCTAAATTTATTCCACTCTGCTTTACTATACACCCATTTCCGGAGCCCCCTACCCGCCCCCACCTCCACTCTTCCCCCTACTGTACACATGATTAAATAATGATCACTACCTAGCGACTTTCCTGACAACACTTCCCATTTACTGACTCCTGCCAAACTTGCTGATACCAATGTAATATCTATAGCTGACTCATTTCCTGTTCTGACATCTATTCTAGTCCCTCTCCCATCATTTAAACATACTAATTCCCTCTCCTCCATTAGCTCCTCAACTACCCTACCATCTACATCTGTGTGTTTCCCACCCCACAAAGTGTTATGTGCATTAAAGTCTGCGCACCAGATAACCTTTCGTCTATCAACCCCTTTTATCCTAACTAACCTATCCAATATTAACCTCCCCCCTGGATTATAGTAGTTAACTATAACCACCGCCTCCCCTCCCTCCCACAACTCTACCACTATATATTCCTGCTCTTCCCCACTTTCTATCAACCTATAAGAAATACCCTGCCTAATAAATATTGCGCACCCTCCTCTTGCTTCTTCTTCACTCCTATCCCTCCTGATTGTCATATACCCACTAACCTTAAAATCTAAGCTAGGTTTCAAAAAAGTTTCCTGAACACAAACTACGTCTGGCTGTATCTTCATCTTCCTTATATAGTGTTTCATCTCCTGTCCATTAGCCATCAGGCTCCTAGCATTCCACTGCAGCACCCGAACCATGAGCATGAGGTGACTTTCCTACCTCCTGGCTTCGACTCTGGTTCTTAATCTCTGCCTCTATCTCCTCCCACTTTAGTCCTTCCATCCCCAGATGATCGGCTGCTGCCTTCACAATATATTGTATATTGGTGGTCTTAGATGTAGACTTGCTTGTTGAGTTGATAGCTGCCACAATAAATACTATTAACTGCCTTTTGTCTATCCCTATCCTATCCTGATCTGACTGCTCTCTCCCCAACCCCCAAGTCCCCTTTCTTCCACCACCCCCTGTCTCCTCTACTCCCTGTGACCTTTCCTCCCTCTGTCTTACCATCTTTGCTGCCTCTGCATAACTTATCTTATCTAGCACCCTGATTTTCTGAACTTCTGCCTCCCTCTTCATAACTGGACAACCCCCAAACGTGACACTATGTTCCCCCCCACAGCTACAGCATCTTGGCTTGGTACCCTCCCCACATTTCCCATACTCATGGTCCCCAGTGCACCTCGCACATCTCCTGTTCTCCTTACAATATCTTGCAATGTGGCCAAATGACTGACACTTGTAACACCTCATCGGCTTCGGTATAAATGCCCTCACAAAATAGCTAATGTACTCTAGGTAAACTTTATCTGGGATTACCTCTCCTTCAAATTCTACCAACACTGTCTCGGTTGTCTTCTTTTCTGGACCCCTTGTCATTCTTTTAACATTGGCAATTCCCGTGCCCCTAGCACGTAGCTTCTCCTTCAACTCCTCATCCCCTACCTCGATAGGAATCCCAGTAATCACTCCCTTACATCTTCTCCCCTGCACTCCAACCCGCACTACCCTCACCACTCTACTCTCACCCACCTTAGTTAACTTCCTCACCAAGGCTTCCTGTACATCACTTGAACATTCCACAATTAAATTGCCGTCTCCCAAAACCCTCGCATACTTCAGCTCTCCGCACTTCCCTGTCAGTTCCCTTGTCAGCTTAAACGGATTCATTTTCCCTATCCCACCTCCCTCAGCAAACCGTATAACCAACCTAGTTCCTTCCTCCCTGCTCTCTCCCTCAGAACTAAAACTCTCCATGTCTTCTTCATTCGATGAATTTTGACTGTTCGTTCTTGGTCTCTTTCCTTCTCTCCCCTGTCCCCCATCCCCTTTCCCTACACTTCCATCCTCCCTCCCGGCCCTAGATCCCCTCCTACCCCTACCTTTCATCCCTATCCGCTAAGGTTATAGAAAAGAAAGAAATAAAGAAAGAAAGAAATAAAGAAAGCAAGGTAACGGGCACCGGTCCGGACCTATACAGGCCGTCGGTCGATACCCGTCCCCGGAAACCCTAACGTTATTTTAATCTGACCGATTATCTAATTCACCCAGCTAAATCTCAGACGTAACTTTGCTTTATCCTCCGAAGTACATTCATACACTCCAGTCACTTCAATTCTCGCGCCCACACCGAACCACGATGACGATCCTCCTCTCAGCCCGCGACTGCCATCCACGTGCTGTCCACCACGGCGTCCGGAACCGGAAACCGTCCCCATCCGAGATGCGGTCGTCGCCATGTTTGTGTATTTCTGATGCTAAGGCAACGAGACTCGGCTCCTATTGGTCCACGTGACAAAAATCGCTTCACCCCCTGCATATTCGATTGCGTGTGTGCAAGTATCACTACGCCGCAGAGGGGAAATAGTTCGACACCGAAACACTGATTACTAAAAATCGACAGGACGGCATGAGTAGATATATTTTTTTAGTACTTGCTATCAATTGAGCTTTTTAATGAATCACAGTTTATATTGCACCACTAAAGTGGAACGAACCAACACGATCTCATTCAGCCAATACAGCCTAATTGTAGGCTAAGCTAATGTGTATTCATGCCACTTCCTGAACGCAGGGTGATGGGGTGGGGAAGGAGGGGGAGGCCTGTCACTCATGGCAGACCGCGCCCCTCTCAGTCGAGGCCCGCCCCCACGGAAAAACAGGCTCAAAAGTCAACCTGAAACTTTTCAAGTTGAATCTGAAAAAAGAAGATCTGAATCTGAAAAAAAAAAATCTGAAACCGAAAAAAAAGTTTTGAATCCGTAAAAATAAGATCTGAATCTGAAATAAATAAATAAAATTCAATCGAAAAAAAAAGTACTCAAAGATCGAAATATACATTGAAGTGAAAAATAGAAATAAGTAATTTATTCAAAAGTATTAAAAAACAGAATCAAAGTTACATTTGAACAGATTTTTTTCATGCATTCTGGGATTTTTCAAAGTTCAATTTCGAAATTCAAGACTTTCAGGTACCATTTTATTTTTTTCAGGTTCAAATCTTATTTTTTCACTTCACTTTTTATTTTTTCACTTACACTACTTTTTCAATACTTTTGAGCCTGATCTGGCTCCATACTACTTTATTAAAAAGAATTGATATTATGAAAATTGAGGATGCATGAAACCCAATCAAAATAACCCATTATAACCTGCCCTTTGTAGCTGATACCTGTAAGGTTACAGATAAATGTTGTTACACCTTAGTATTTTTAAGTCTGAACATTTTCTAGTTCTTAGAGCAATCATTATTGTTCACTCAAAAACTCAGAAAACCTCTTAAACTTTAATTTGTTTGTTTCTTTTACAATATGCATTCTCAGCAGTTGTACAGAATTGATGTCAGGAATCTGTATGTCTTAAGTCAAACTTCTGTCACTGACACTGTTGTGGATCAGACAATGAATGTGTGTAGAGGTCACACCAAACAGGGCATATGCCATTTACTTTCATAGCAGGTGAAATCCTTGTTCCTCTTCAGTGTAGGTGGGTTATTAAGTGCAGTACAGTTCACAAATGCCTGTTTAATCTGCTCTTGCCTTCTTGAATACCCCTGCAGGGTGCAGCTCCTGCTTGTTTTTCAATGATGACTTTTTAGCTTTCTTGTGTGCAAAGTGGAGGACATTTCTCCTCCTCTCTGAGTTCTTGTTGCACAGGTTTTGCATATTGCAAGCATGGTATACTCCTTTGTAAAAGTCACAAGTAATCACATCGGTGCCGTTTTTTTCTTCCTTGTCAGCTTCTTGCCGATGGGCCTAGTCTCATCCCTGAATATAATTGTGGACCAATTACCACCAGCTTCTGTGCTGCAATATGTAGCCTTGATAAATGATTTAACGAAACTTTATCAGTTGTTTTTAACCTGGTAAAACATGTTATTTTTGTAATGTTACTCTGTTGTCTGTGGATAATTCATCTCTAAAATACCAGCCGTAAAGTCATGAATCTCTTGGCATGATCCTGATTGGCACAGCTGCAGAACACCCTTCTCAAGAGGTACTGTGTGGACCAAGGACCTGTTCCAGGAAGTATACCAATCCTGTACGAATGCAACAATATGCAGCCACAGGTAATCTCAGAGGATAAACCAAAAAACACCCCTACTGAGATTTTTAAAAACTTTATACGAGATTAGTGAATCACACACTCTTTTTTTTTTTTCTTTTTACCAGTTTTGTTACTACAACACAGACGGGGAAATCATAATCGGAGGGCTCAGATCTCATAAGTATAATAATAACCGTTGCCTGATTGATCCAGGCTCTGGCAGCACTCCCTCCCTGCAGGACTGTCAGGTGGCAAAACAAAACCAGCTTCATCAGCACTGGGACTTCAAACAAGTAAGGTCTTGACTAGATAAACAGTCCAGTACTTTGTTTGTACTCCAGTTTAGCAAAATGAGTTATCTGTGAATGCTGCATCTTTTCAGAAACTACCAGTGGTGGACAACATATACAACACCAACCTTTTATTCAAAGTAGAGATCTTCCGGGTCAAACTCTCAAACAAGTGAAAGTTGCTCAGTCAGATTAATAGAGAAGTACTCATTTTTAAAACACTATGCGTGAGTGCAGTCAAAATTGCCTGTTTATCATGTTTATGTCCAATTAGAAAACACGGCTCCTACACAGGAGCAATAACACGACCAGTGAAAGCAAAGCAAATGGAAACATAGGGGAATAGGATCGGATCCATACCTCCTGACAAAATTCTCAAACTTGACCTAAGATATAACCATGGGTACTCTGGTGGAGAATCGTCCTCCTTCTCTGCTGTGGTCATCTTTTCCACCACTTGATTAACTGAACTGTTTATGCTCCATGTTCAACCTTAGACACATTTGAGACACAGGTACGGCAATATCACTTACACAAACCACATGGAGAACACGGGATGTTCAAGTACAGACACTCAAAAATGTTCTCAAGCAAATCTACTTAAAGCTATAGTCTATAATCTGAAAACCAGTTTGGCTGTTGAGACAGATTTTAAAATCGCAGCCTGCCCCCCCTTCGCTCACCCCTCCCCTCCGTGTTCCAAGAATCGGCCTCCTGGTTTTTGTGTTTGTCTTCTGCGGCTCCATTACGCTTCCCGCATGGGCGGCGGGATGGTGCGGAGCAGGGGAGACAGGGGATTGGATGGACCCACGGACCACTCCGGGTCGGATTGGTAGATTGTTATGCCTTTTTCCAGCGGATATACTGAATGGATTTTTTTTGTTCTTTTTTATCTTTATATTGCGTAGATCGGACCATAGGACTATAACGGCCTTATTCCAAATGGTAGACTTCTAGCTTTAATTCTAGATACTGCCAATGGGAGGCGCAAAATAAATCAATGTTATTTAGTTGAAGCACTAATCTGTCAACTTCTCTCTCTTGCTAAAACTTTTGCAGGGGGGAGCCATCAGAAACAACGTGACAAACAGATGTCTAGAGGTCGCCCAGGGTGAAAACCTTTTCTATCAGCTTATCATCCAGCAGTGCAGTGGACAGAGCTGGAGGATTGATCATCTTGTGACCAGTTTTTAGTTCAGTGTATAAACTGTTAATGTAATATAACTGCAAACAAAATGGAAGTGTCTAGAAAAATGTTTCTTACTTTAAAATTCTTCTGATTTGTCAGTAGTACATGCTGTTCATTAAAAGTTCACAATGCAGCTTCAGGTCATGACATTTCCTGTTGCCTCAGGATAGTTCCACCTGTTTTTCACATGCCACAAATAGCTTACCGTGTGCAGACAATCATCCCTTTTTTTCACTTCGTTTTTGTAAGATGAAAGGTTCAATCCAGTCATTTATTCTAGATCTACACTTGACGTCACATAGAGACTAGAGTTCAGCTTGGAGTTTTTACTGTCTGTGATGATTTGGGGTGCCATGACCTCTGCTGTTGTTGGTTTTCTGCATTTGATTAAGTCTAGAGTCAGCACAGCCTTAAGTCTGCCAGGAGATTTTAGAGACCCAAATTATCAGAGGTCTTTACTTGAACCTTGACCCTTTCATAGATGAATTATTGACGCATAAATTCATATTTTTGTATGCGTCCACAAAACAACCTGATATGACTGGGTCCCTGTGAGTGTTAAGGAGGTTTCTGAAGTAGGGGGTGTCAGTATGGGATGGGTTTCATGATATTTTTGTGTTCAGTAAGTGTAATGACAGTATGGGTAAAAAAAAAAAAAAGCATTAAAAATATACCTTGAATCTATGGTGTCTGCTGCTATAAGTATTAATGGATCTCTGGTGTCTGGTGTTATAAGTATCAATGCATTATGTTACATTTATGAATGATGATATTGATTCTGATCGCTTTATATGCCACTACAATTTTATTTTCAGACGTCTTGAAACACAGACGGTATTAAAACACAGGGACTTTATTTTTGCAACTGTACCCTCTCGAAATCCTATTTTCTTTCTCCCAAATTCGACCCTATTTCATATTAAATTATGGCCGAAAATTATTCTTGTGATATTTTGGTTGGAATTTTTCGGCTAAAAAGGCTCTGAGAGCAATAAAAAAAAACATTTATTGAAGAAGAAAAATAGTAGCTATTGTTGCTGATGGAGCTACCCTCCACTGTTGGGAACATATAATTCTGACAGCCCAGTTTTGTTGTTTAAGTCTAACATTTTCTATTACTTTGACGGCCAAGTCCACCGTCTGACTCTTCAATAATCAGCAGTAGTTTTTGAGGACTATGGGGTGGCCAGACAATCACGCAGCCGCAGGTAAGATCGTGAGATCAGCCTGCAGATTGGTCACACCTGGGCCTGATCTGGACCCCGTGGGAGGAGAGCTGTGCTCACTCACAGCACCTAACTTCATATACGACGTGATTGTCATTCCCTCTGAAAGATACTGCAATGCCCATCCCCTCAGGAGACAGGTAAATCTCACCTGACGTTATCTGTGAGTACAGAGTGTGAGCATCTCCTCTGAGGATCATTTTTCTCTCCGGGGTCAACAAGTGTGATCGTACCATTATGAGAGCGCCGCCGTTGCAGCGCATGGTCCTTACGCTGGGGAGTATTGGGCTCCTAATTTACATTGGCGTGTTTCTAAAGGGTGGACATGAGCAGTTAGTGGGGACTGGAAATGACCTAGACGCATCACGCGGGATGGAGGCTATTTCTGACCTAGAGAAGATCGTCAATGGTATCTGTGAGTATCTTTCTGTTGTCTCGTTTCGTGGTTTTGTCTGGCTTGTTTGAGGGTGAATTTGGCATTTTCTCCCACTGCTAATTATGTGAAAATATGAATGTATTTCATAGCTTTTGCACTTAAAATAAGAGGATTGACACACTCAATACTTTATATTTTCATATTTTAGAAAATTTTTAATTGGTGCTTTTTTTCTGGGTAGAGAGAAGCCTTTGTTAAGTAATTTTTGTGGATTTTAGATGAAACCATATCTTTACATTAGTTACTGTTCCCAGCCTACAGCTCAATATTGCAGAAAGTGATCATGCCTCTGCCTCAATTCTTTCAAGACAAAGTACTCAGTGCTTTGGAAAAAAAACAGGATTCCATGCAGAAACTACTGGAAGAGGACAGGGACATTCACAGAAAGTCTTCAGAGGCCAAAGAGCTACCAGTCAAAAAACTGCCAGAGCAGAAAGAGCAAAGTGACACAGAAATCAAGGACCAGAAAGAGGCTCAAAAAGATAAAAAATCTAAAAAGCTCTTCCCTGAGTCCGCCCTATTCAAGGAATGGGGAGCCAATCTGTCTGAGGACGACCAAAGAGAGGCACAGAGTTTGTTTGTGAAGTACGGGTACAATGTTTTTCTCAGTGACCGTCTTCCTTTGGATCGAGCACTACCAGACACCAGAGATCCAAGGTACACATTAAATCTCTTTTTTTTCACTCATGTCAGACTGCCATTACTTGTTCTGCACAGAGAAACATCATGAAACTCATTCCATGATGACTCCTCCTACTGCACATAAATGATACAAAAAGTCAATGTTCCTACTTAAAAATGCAGGATTTCTCAACAGGTGTAAGAATAAGATATATCCAAAGGATCTGCCGAGTCTCGCAGTCGTGCTGATTTACCTGGATGAAGCTTTATCTATTCTAAAGAGAGCCCTGCGCAGCATCATCGACCGAACCCCCAAAGAGCTGCTTAAGGAGATAATAATGGTGGATGACAACAGCTCTAATGGTAGGATGGTTACACACACACACACACACACACACACACACACGCACATAGACAGACATAAAGAATACCGCACAGACATATGGTATCTATAGGGTGGAAACAGGATGAACTTGTCTTAACATGCAATTACCAATGTTCCAAATAAAGGTTTTATTTAAGTCTCTGACTACGCAATCATACATTGACTGGAGGCTTAGTAAGAGAGCTTACCTTATTACCCAACTGTTTCCTAGTGTGATTTTACACATTTAAAAACACTGTTGGCAATTTGATTTCATCATATTGAATACTACATGTCCCCAACCTCCCATGGGATGTGTACAAAGTCCTTCCAGATGTGAGAGTTGGAGACTTCACAGACAGGGGCCTCCACCAGACATCCTCAGTTCACTCTCATTACATGTTTGGGTTTGCCAGGTCTGTCTGACAGCCTCCCCTGCTGTCTGATCCAACTCACTACCAAGTGGTGCTCAGTTGACAGTTATTTGGTGCACTCAACAGTCAGAGTCTTTCCCTTTGCAACCCAAAGTTGCAAGGAGGTGACTCTCTCGTTCCCCATGGAAAACTCCAACTCTGAGCTTTTGAGCTAAGATTGCGGGCTAGAACCCGTACCCAAACCTCAGCTCCTTCCAAAAGTACAACATGTCTTCTTCTGCATGTGAAATTTGCCTTAACTGAAATCGCTCTTCTGTCTTTTTTTTTTTTTTTTTAATCCAGAGGATCTAAAAGAAGATCTGGACTTATATGTGAAGTCACTGATGCAGCAGAACCCGGGTCTCAATTTTATAAGAGTTCGGCACACAGAGCAGAAAGGCCTCGCTTTTGCCAGGGCTTCAGGGTGGAGAGCGGCAACTGCTGACGTGGTGGCCATCCTGGACGCGCACATCGAAGTGCATCAGATGTGGTAAGACTGGTGAAAATGTCTCTACTGTACTCTACTGCACCTTGACGTTTTAGTTTAGAGTTCAGTTATAGTTTAATGAACAATAAGTGGTTAGGCCTTAGATGCTGCAAGAATATTTGTTGCCTCGGGCTGGATAGTTTTTTAGGACCGCCCTGTAGAGACAATTAGGTATTTTTGCAGCCATCATCTACTTCCAGCACAACCACAACCTGAGAAAACTCCACTTAATGATGGATTAAAGCTCTTGCACAAGTTGAGGCAAGGGAGGTATAGATGGCTTAAGCTCTTGCACAAGAGAAGGCATGGGAGGTGCAATAACAGTTAGTCACCAACAAGTCTCCTTCTGCACCAGCTGCTCTGTGGCAGTTGTAAAAAGTGGTAAATAGCAGAATTTTTCTTCTCTTGACTAAAACAACCTGTGGTACTGATGATGCACAGCTGTCTCAACACATTTAAGTTTGTAGGAAACCCCACATTTAAAAACTATTTCAGAGCCTTTCAGTGTCTATTAGAATTAGACAGATGAAAATCTTTGCCACCCACAACCCCATTTCAAAAAAGTTGTGACACTGTGGAAAAAGTTGATTTGAAAACCAGATTTTATTTTTCACAAATCATTTCAACATCGTCCAAAAAAAGTGCAAGACAACATAACATGTCAATGCTGAAAATTCTCATTTTGAATCTTAATGTCTGCAAACACGTTACAAAAATTTGGGACAGGAACACCAAAACATAAAAAGAGTTGGAGAGATGTACCAGAGTGCTTTGGAGCAACATAGGCTGCCACCCAGACAATGACCATCATATTTCAGCAAGACCATGACAAACTGCATTTTTTTTTCACAGCCTTTTTAGAATTTGAGTTCTAGGTCACTTTGGACAGAGGTTCCTGCTAGATGAAATTTTTCCCATGCAGACTCACATGAAGCCCTTCTTTGGTTCAAGGATGTATGTTGTGGTTGAACTTGTTCATTTCTTCCCCTCACTCAGGGTTGAACCTATGCTGACTCAGATCAAAAAGGATCGAACAGTGGTGGTGTCTCCTGTGTTTGACCGAGTGAACTTCGATGACCTCAAGGTGATCCAGTACCTTCCAGCAGCGCATGCCTTTGACTGGGCTTTATGGTGTATGTATGAGGGGTTTTCTCCTGACTATATCAAACTCAACGACACCTCGCTACCTGGAAAGTAAGTTGGGATCACTCTGATTGCACTACATGTTTGGACTATGGATACTAAGAGTACCTTGTTTTGACTTCAGGAGTCCATCTGTCATGGGCATTTTAGTAGCCGATCGGAAGTACCTTGGAGAAATCGGAGTTCTTGATGAGGGGATGAAAGTTTACGGTGGAGAAAATGTCGAGCTGGGGATCCGTGTGAGTAAGCCTCACCTTTCCAACATGAAACTTACACGTGATGGCGCAAGCCTTAGCAATAACAAGCTCACAGTTTCTGGTTTTAGTGTAATTTTCTCTCCCACTTTGGAACTCACAAGTCCCGCAGCAAAACCCCACCAGTCTTGGAAAAAAACTGAACCATGGTCTGGTTCATGCCCAGTGTAAAAGCATTATTTTGTCTGCTTTTCTTCCACTTTTTTTAGGTGTGGACATGTGGAGGCAGTGTTGAAGTAGTCCCGTGCTCAAAGATCGCACACATTGAAAGAGCCCACAAGCCCTACATGCCTGACCTGAGTATGGCCATGAAGAGGAATGCCCTGAGAGTTGCAGAGGTCTGGATGGATGAATATAAGCACAATGTTAACTTGGCATGGAATTTACCATTTGAGGTACTTTGCACTCTAAACCTTTTTATGGCGTACTGCATGCACCTAATCTCTTAAACTCACAAGAGCTTACAAGTTTTAGTTTAAGGAGTAAAATTTTGGGGGTATTCTCACTGTCCCTCATCTGTTAAACTACCATGAAGCATTGTAATTCTGTCTATTACAACATCCCAAATAAACCTTTACATGTATTTTTTAAAGAATCATGGAATCGACATTGGGGATGTCTCGGAGAGGAAAAAACTCAGAGAAAGGTTGAAATGCAAACCTTTCAAATGGTACCTGGAAAATGTGTATCCCAAGTTAGACTTCTGGGATGACCTACTCGCCTACGGAGGAGTAAGCTTAATTCTTTTTTTTTTTTCTCCCTACACTAGGAGACCAGCCTGCAGATTAAAATTTTATTCCACAAATGTGAGACCTTGTCTTAAAACAGCTGTTAAAGGTCTTTGTTTTAAAATGTTCATTTAGAATTAAAAGAAAGGAATAAGTGGTTAAGTGACGATATGATACACACAGTAAAATATAGTAACTTTATTGCAGACTGAAGTCTCTGTGGAAAGTACAAACACGCACACATCCACATTATAAACACATTTATCCCCATTGTGCTGCATGATTACAAACTCTGACGAAGCTCAGTCCCCCCCGATTATGTCAGTCAAAGATGCCAATCATGCTTTATACTGAACTTGACTAACTGGACAGATTGTGCCCCCTACTGAGTACAGGATATACCATCTGAAACAGAACAATCCACCATGTATCAGCTCATTTCCCTCATAAATCATCTGTGTTTTAACTGAATCAGAAAACTTTCACACACAAAATCACAAACTCCTTACAGATGAAAAATCTTGATGCTGAAATGTGCATTGACCAAGGCCCTGTTCCAGGACACACACCCATCGCCTACCCTTGCTTCTACTATGGACCCCAAGTACGTTAAATGATCCATTATCAGGCTTTTAAAAGTAACAACTGAAAGTCAAAAACATTGTGTGGACATTGAGAAAAGCCAAAGATGGCAATATTCTGTTGTTGAACTTTTTCTCATTTTTAGCACACGTTCTTTCGCAAGACTGGTGAACTCTACATTGGTGGCATGAAGTCCCACAAGTACAATGATAACCGGTGTTTAACAGACACCGGCAACAAAGAATCGGAGCCTGGTTTGTACAACTGCAGAGAGGCGATGCAGAAAGGGATGGGGATTTACTGGGACTTCACACAGGTACTGCAGAATAAACTATTATCAAAATGACGTGAGATAGTTAAAGAGGAGACAGAACATAGAGAATCCTGGTCTATGTAGAAGAATATACAGTTGAAACTGGAAGTTTACATACACTATATAAAAAGGCACATAACCTTTTTTTCCTCACTGTCTTACATTAAATCAGATTAAACTTTTCCTGGTTTTGGTCGATTAGGATTTCCAAAATTATTTTTATATGCTAAATGCCAGAATAATGAGAGAGAGAATTTTTTTAGACAATTTTTTAGTACTTTCTCGAGAGTCAAAAGTTTACATACATTTCATTAGTATTTGGTAGCTGCCTTTTAATTGTATGACTTGGGTCAAATGCTTTGGATATGCCTGCACAAGCTTCTCACAATAGTTTGCAGGAATTTTGGCCCATTTCTCCGGACAGAACTGGTGTAACTGGGCCAAGTTTGTAGGCCACCTTGCTCGCACATGACTTTTCAGTTCTGCCCATAAATTTTCAATAGGATTTTTCTTGGATTGATATTCACATTTTGGACTAAAGCACGTTCATCTCTGAGACACAGAACGCGTCTCCTCCCTGAGTGGTATGATGTCTGGACATTACCATGGTGTTTATACTTACTTACAATTGTTTGAACAGATGAAAGTGGCACCTTCAGGCATATGGAAATTGCACCCAAGGATGAACCAGACTTGTGTAGGTCCACAGTTCTTTTCCTGATATCTTGGCAGATTTCTTTTGATTTTTCCCATGATGTTACATAAAGGAGCAGTGTGTTTCGGGTTTGCCCTAAAAGATGTAGACTTTCCCAAATTATTTAAAGGCATAGTCATCTTAGTGTATGTAAACTTTTGACTCTCGAGAAAGTAATAAAAAATTCTGTCTCTCATTGTTCTGGCATTTAGCAAATAAAAATAATTTTGGTAATCCTAATTGATCAAAAACAGGAAAAGTTTAATCTGATTTAATATTAGACAGTGAGAAAAAAAAGGTTATGTGCCTTTTAATAAAGTGTATGTAAACTTCTGGTTTCAACTGTGTGTCAGTGCATCAAATCCTCAGACAGAAGAAAATAGATGAGTTTATGATGGCACGTGTTTCTGAAAACTTTGATATTTGTGTATTATGTGATATGTGTTTTATTTTCCAGGGCAAAGAATTGAAGAACAGGCAGACAAAAAGATGTCTGGAGATTATGAGAGGAAAACTTCTGATCAAGGAATGCTCTGGTCAAAGATGGGAAATCCAAAACATCATTAAACCATTTTAATAATGTGACCATGAACAAGTTCACCTCCCAGCTTTCTGAGTCATTTTATCATTTTTATTTTACCTTAAATTCATTAGATAAAAACCCATTGAGAACAGGATCTCTTTCACAAGGGTGACTTGGCCTGCAGGCCATATCATAAGAGGTTTGCAGCACATATAAGAAAAGATACAAAGAAGTCGCAGCATAGATTAATACATACAATTTTGGAAACATAACAGTGTTTTCAATAAGAGGTGTGCATAGCAACTCGTAATGTAATTACAGCTCATACTGTAATAACTTAAAAGTAATAAAAGTTCATAATGTAATAAAATCATGAGTGCTTAATGAAATAACATCTTTGCACATAATGCAGTTACTTATGATATTATTAGTCATACTAATGATGCTCATAATGTAATAATAGCTCACATATTGAAAAAAAATGTTGCATTATCTCCATTTTTTACCTTTGCCATTCTTACAGGGAGAAGGGACATGTTTTCACTTTTGTGATTGTTTGATTGACTACAGACCACTAGAATTCACTTGGAGGCAGAGGTCTGTGTTTGACTATGATTTGTACACAGGTGGCACAACAGTAATAGGGTGGAAGAGGGAGAGGGACTGTACTTATGGTTACAGTAGAGTAAGCCAAGGCTTACCAGGGCTCCATTTCTCAGGCACTTAGGCTGCAATCACTCAGATCAGGGGCTTCACAGGTGAATGAGATTTAGAAGGAGAAAATATATATATATATGTATAAATAAATAAATATATACATATATATATATATATATATATATATATATATATATTTCAATAAATGTGATTTATACAGAACCATCTAGAGATATATGTCGAATTACGATCTGTGCTGTAATCCACCAGGTATTTTGGCTGAAGAGCTGCCTGATGTTGGATGCAAGGCCACTATTGCGTCCAGCTGCTCTATATAACCTGCTAATATTTATACAGCAGACTTCATCTTTCTTGATATTTAAAGAATCATGTATATTAATTATTGGTAGGAATGTTTCTAACTCTTTGAATAAGTTAGAAACTCTGTTGAAGGTGCCCGGCATTATCATATCCATTATCAGGCAATAATGGAGATAACACTTTACAATAACCATAATTTATAAATGGTAAATAGTTTATTAATGTTTAATCATTTAAAAACAGCATATAGACCAATTATAAATGGCAAATAGTTCGTTTAATAATGTAAGTTAATAGTTACTTGACCATTAACAAGCAATGGAATTATGATTAATAATTTTCATTAATTATTAATGGAGTATTTATTAAAGGTTCATATAGGGTTTAAATATTGCTTGTAAAACATCTAGATTAAAATGTGTGTCAGTAGGACTTTGTAAATGGTTAAAATTTGTTTTTTAAACCATCTATAAACATTACTTAGATGGTTATTGTAAAGTTAAAACTGATGTTTGTAATACTTTGTAAATGATTAATAAGTGGTTTATAAACCATCTATAAACATTACTTAGATGTTATTGTAAAGTTAGAGTTAGAGTTAGGGTTAGGTTTTTAAAATTGTAAAATTGACAATTTATTAATGGTCTATATGCTATTTATAAATGATGATTAAACAATAAACTATCTGCTTACTATTTATAAATGGTCTGTTTACCATTTATAAGTCATGGTTATTGTAAAGTGTTACCATCATGGATAATGGAGGACAGCAAAGACCAATTAGGGCTAACCTGTCGGGGACTATGAGTGAAAAGAACCCGGTATAAGGACTCAGCAGACAGGCACAACTCGGCATATCACGAAGAAATCCGACATTCTACGAACACTCACGACCTGAGGTCTCCTAGCAACCCGTTTGTTTGTTTGGTTGGTTGGTTGGTTGTTTTTTTTTTTTCCTGTGACAGGAGAAACGTGTCCTGCGAGACAAAATATTACAAGATATTTTTGAGTGAAAATGTTCAACTTTGAGACACTAACAGACCGCATTGCGAGGGCGAGTCTGCAAAGGCGACAAAACAATGAGGCGGAGAGAAAAGAGCGGATTTTCAACGATAAAGTGAGGACTATCGGGGTGAGTTAACCGAGGATCTCTAACCAGTGGATTTTAACGTTTAATTCTGGAGTTTGAAGGATTACACTATGACAAAATAAACTGTCAAATAAGTGAAAATACATTCAATTGAGACTGGGTTGTCATGAAAATCAAATTAGAGAATAAAAACAACTCTTAGCCGATTAGTTATGACGCCATTGAAGCCAAAACAATATATGCATTTAACTATAACAACCTGACCATGAATCTGGATTTTTGGTCCTAGAAGACTATTTTTCTAAAAACTGGTCATGAAAGGGGAAGATCATAATCAGAGTGGTCTCACACCCATGTAGTTCTCCTTTTTCCTGTGACAGTTAGATACTATGCCATTTTTTATTTAGTCATTTATGTGTTAAGATCCACAGATGATCTCAACTCATAGCCTACTCTAGGTAGAAGAGCTCAAAGAAACAGAAAAAAGCCTGCATTTTCCCCAACACCCATAGACAAGATTAGTCATCTCAGTAATCTCAAAATAATAGGAACAATTAATAAGTTCACTGCAAAAAAGGACTTTCAAGAAAGGACAACAGCCTTGTATTAAGGAAATAAGTCCTATTTTTTGTACAAAAAGAATATTAATCTTGTCAAGCAAGTCTTGCATTAGAAAAATTATCTAATTTTAAGAGAAAATGTAGAAAAAAAGGATGATTAAGGCAAGTGTGAGAGCAAATGTCTAACCACTGTGCTGTGAAAAAACATTTAGCTCGACTTGGAAGTCCTGGAATCACAAATAAAAGAGAAGAAGAAACTAGAAGAGGCTGCAAAAGAGGAACAAAATGCTTATGGTGAGTTTGTTCAGAGTTGTCACTTGTTAACCCAAATTATCTTCACAAAAATATACTAAGATCAAATGTAAAACTTACAGCTTTACTAGACATTGAGACTAAAAACTGTTGTTTGTCTGGGTTTTAATAATGATTAGCACACCTAATATGTTTTTTGTTTTTTTTTCAATAGTTTACATAGCATCTCAACCTTTTTGGAATCAGGGTGGTGTTTGTGTGAAATAAAATAAACACAAATAAATATAATGCATAAGAACAGTCATGGTTGTAATTTGTGTGTTTTTGATTTGTTCTTTATCTAGATGCTGAAATGCTCCATAGCAGCAAAGTGGCTAGCCTCCTTCATAACAGGCAAGTAAAGGAGAAGCGTGCAATGGAAAAAGACATTGTTAATTACCGGCATCAGTTCCAGCAGCCCTGTAGTAAGCGGGAGTTTGACCTGAACAACCCAGACAAAAGAAAAACAGAGCTAAGTGAGGTACAGGCCATGCTCCCTGGCCTGGCAGGTGAGGATCCGGACAGTGAGAGCAGACGGCAGAGACAGAAAGAGCAGCTCAGAGGTTGGCTGATGCAGCAGCAGAGTGAGCGTGAATCAGAGAGGCATCAACAACAGCTGGAAGGTAGATACCACACAGGACAAAGATCTCTCACTCACACACAACTCAAGCTTAAATTTTTTTGTTTTTTTTGTCCTGTGTCCTTCAGAGCTGCGCTGCTACCAAAACAGAATAGAAATGGAGAATAGAGCTCTGGAGCTGGAAAGCCTCAACACTGAGAGGAGAAAAGCTGCAGCTGTGGCCACAAAAGAGTTCAACCTGTCAATGGTAAGACATTTGGTATTCCCTCAGACTGTCAGGTGAAGGTGGTGTAACTGACTTTGATCTAGCTCTATATAAATGTATAGCTCAAATGTATAGCTAAGAAATCAAAGAGAAAGTGTTTCTTGAGCTAAACTCTTTGGTGCATTAACAACATGTTCAATCAGCCTTCTCTTATTTTACTGTATCTGAATGTGTAAAGGTTGCAGAGAAGGAACGCCGTCAGGTAACCCACCAGACAGGGGAAGGCACCTCACCTGTGGAAAGCATGGTGGGTGTGCCTGGTTTTTACCCTGACAGTGAACATAAAGTCCCTGCAGAGAGCCCACAACAGGTCATCCAGTTCCAGAAAAACCAAGTTGAGGAGAAAAAGGTAAAACAAGAAAAACCAACACTGGAAATTCTGCCTTCAAAATGTATTTATGCGCTGTATCTGTGTATCTGTAGAAGATAGAACGGCAGAAAAAACAAGAGGAGGAGCTACTTGATCGTGTCCGTCTGGATTCAGCTCGTG
The DNA here is from genome assembly GCA_962446985.1 of Xyrichtys novacula. Taxonomy (NCBI): domain Eukaryota; kingdom Metazoa; phylum Chordata; class Actinopteri; order Labriformes; family Labridae; genus Xyrichtys; species Xyrichtys novacula. The sequence goes on along the minus strand of OY660868.1, from coordinate 23,719,272 downwards.
CAGCGATGTTGCTTGAGAGGCAGCAGGCCAGACTGAACAAGCAGCTGAGACAACACCTGGACAACTCCAATGTCCAACTGGCTGAAATTCAAAAACAAAGGTCAGTTCTAACAGTGTACCATTTCCCAAGTTAATTCATGGAGGGAGAGGAATATTGTCTGACACCGCTTCTGTATCATTGAAAGGGAACCGGATATTAAGAGGGGAGGCGTAGACAACAGCTTCTTCTCTCAGTTCAACACCTGCAGCAGATAATGGAGGACAAACTGGACCTGTGACTGAAAGTCCTGATAACAGTGCTGCACTAGATGAACAACAAATAAACTGAGTCAGGTCTTAAATCGTTTGTCTTTAATTTGAATTTTAATTCTGACTTTTGCTCAGATTTTCACTATTGATTTAAAAATGTGAAGAGTGATGTGTACATTCTGTCATGGTTTTTGTTTATGGTTTTATAGAACGAGATGAAACAGCAGGAGTGTAGGTCAACTGTAGACTGTAGACACCATTGTTAGTTAAAAATCTTAATATTTCCTCTCCAGTAAAAAGACAAAAAATTGAAGAAGAGCGGTAGAAAACCTGCTGAATTACACACAAATTATTCAGCTGTCTACAAAACTTTTAAAAAGCACCAGCTGACTCACACACACACACACACACAAACTGATTAAGGAGTTTATACATTGAACAATCCGATCAATATTGCCCGACACTGTGACTGTCCTCAGAATCAAACCCATATCCAAGAGTGCAAATTCATCAAAAGTCCTAACAGAAACCACACAAACATTCCTGAGACTGAAGCTCTCTTATATGTGTAGAGCAGATCATTGCTCTACAGCTCAGCTGTTCCACACTGCCTGATATCTGTCACAGATCCAGTCAGTTCCACTTTATAGTGACTTGGACAGTTTTTACAGCAGAGGCAAGAAAGTGACTTCTCTCATTCATGCGTTATGATTCTCCTTCAGCATGAGGTATATCAGTCTCCAAGGAGTCTTCAAAGAGACTTCTATTTCCTCTTAAAAAACATTTTCAGAGACAAACTTCTCCCATTTCTTCTGCCACAGCGCCAGGGCTTTCTCCTTTTGCTTTGGAGTCAGAGAACTATACCTGAAAGACAAAGACGTGTTCGTGAGCAGTCTGTTGAAACGTGTTAACGTTTCTGAGGAAAACATATCTCTGCTGATCCTCACCTAATAGAGTTCATAGCCAGCTCTTTTAGGGAGCCGAGATGAGAACTGGTCCCACCAAAGCCCACAAAAGCTTCATAGAAGTCATGGGAGAGTCCAGAGGACCCGAACATGGCAGGGTCGTCAGAACTGATGACCACGGGGTGATTTTCTGACATGAGTACAGCAGCAGGATGGTTTCGCAGATCCTTGACAAGTTTCAGCACCTTAAAGGGGATAAGGAGAGAGATTTACTGTATGTTTATGAAATACCATCTCAGTTTATTTACACTGTTGTTGGTTAAAGTATTACACCAGAGACTGCAGAATATTCATGGTCCAGTCCTGTTCACAGACCCTTAAATGGTCTAGTCACAAGACATAATCCCCTTTTAGTTAGAAATCAAGACAAATGAATTGTTTCTGGTCTTCAACAGCTGCTTACTAAGTGCGTTACCGCCACCTACTGTATTTAAGTGTGAATAAATTACCCTCCTGCTACTAAAAGCACACTGTCCTTTAAAATCAAAACTGCTGCAAGAAACTTCCTGTCTCCTGTTTAACATTTGGTTCTAACATAAATGCAAAATTGTGATGTTTATGGTCCTGTTTGGTTTTGTAAGTCACAAAGAGACATCACTAACAATTCCAATTTTTTTTACAACCTGTCAGAAACTCCACACAGAGGCTTTGAGACACAGATCAGACTTTTAACACCGTTAAAAAAACGATCCTTCGACCCACTTTTAGTTCCCGACCCAACATGTTAAGACCCACAGGTTCAAAAAACAGTAGTGTACCTGGTTGGAGATGGGGCACACCTCCACAGCCACCCCTCTCTTTCTGGACATACTTTTAGCCACAGGGTGGCGCAGCAGAGCAAATCCATGACCAATACGAGTCGTGTTGAATAAAATGGCATCCAACAGGTTCTGGTCCACATCTGAGCCCTCCAGATCTGCGTGTTATCGAGAGAAAGCATGTCTGTTTTGTGATGATCTTTAAACAGTGCGATGGATCTTATGAATGACTTTTTAAAGAGTGTGACAAATAAAACGCTTGAATGCTAACAATGATTATTCTTTTCTTACAGTCTCTGAAAAAAAGTTCAGCTCCGTTTGATCATGAGTTGCGGCACACTGATACTTTAAGTATTTTACATGCTTGAATAAAAATAAATAAATAAAAAAATAGATGCTGTTGTTTCATGCACAGGTGAACGACAAGCTCACCTGTCTCTCCAGCGTGAAAAAAGAAAGGGAGTGTCACTCCTTTCTTTACGGGCAGCGACAAAGCCTCTCTAAAATACCACAGGGGTCTGCCACTGTCCTCACGACCCACCTGAGCATACAGAGAGGAGGATAAGAAAAACAAGAGTCCTGTTATTACGTAGGACATGTTTAAAACGTGTTTATAAAGGCACTCATTCCTTTAATGGCATTACCAGTATTGAATGTTGTTTTGCTGTTATTTATTCATTGATTTAAAGGGATATTAAAAATTAAGTTAGGGGCAAACACACTGTAACACCGAGTTAGACACCCCGTCGAGAGATGAATGTTGCCAACTGCTTGCTTCACTAGTTATGCAAACTTTAATAACGACCGCACACTAGCAATACATTTACAATTATTACTTTATCATTTCCTTGAAGTAATAATCACCACATTAATCATTTTTTTACTGCAGACGCGGTAGTTCTTCTGCCTTAGCGTTTCGGTCTGATTGCATTTCCATGAAAAACTGTTTATAAATGTTCTTCCTTGAGCTGCAGCAGTTCGTAGCAGTTTGTAATGGACTGGCCTGAGGTCTTGCTACAAACAATCGCCTGCTGGAAGAGAGTAGGTGAGTTGTGTTTAGTCTCTTTGCCAAAGAAATTAGTCAAAGCTAAAAAGAAGTTTGGTGGCTAGTACTATGGCTGGGACCCTATATGTACTGTTGATGAAGTTAGGTTCTGTTCTGAGCATTATTTGTAGCTATAGAGTGGCTTTTTGGTTGAGCATGTAGCTCCTGTGTGAATTAATATTGTGCAGTTGTTACTGACGTTGGTATAACTAGAGAAGCAAGCGGTTGGCAACATTAATCTCTCGACGGTGTCTAACTTGGTGTTACGGTGTGTTTGACCCTAACTTAATTTTACGTCGGAATATCCCTTTAATTGACTGAACCAGGAAAGTCTCATTGAGATTAAAACTGTCCTTTACAAGAGTGTCCTGGTCAAGAATAGCAGCAACAACATACAAACAATTACACACAAACAGTAATCCATAAAGCATCTACAGCCTGATGCATCTTCCTTGAATATCGTCACTATAGTTTTAAAGACATTTAAACATACCAACTCTCTCAGAGCTACACTCTCCTACAGCGAATTCCAGGCTGCAGGAGTAGCCACCAAAAACTGTTTCCCCTTTTAAAAGACCCACAATGCTGACAGAGAGCAAGATGAAGTCTTGTGACTAGATCACAAAGTTCAGCATTTTTCAGTCTAATAAAATTACACAAATAAGAGCAAGGACAGCTGAAAGATACCCTCAGAAAAAAGGACCTTGTTCACCATGAGTCTGTTTTTACTCAGGGTTTCTGGCTGCTAAATCAAAGTTTTTTTCTATTATTGTTTCTGAATGAAACCAAAGATTCAGGCTGCCAGCTTTGGGCCCAGTTCACCTAGCTTACTGCCCAATATCCCTTTGGCACCGCAGATGGGAATTAGCAGCTGTCTAAATCTGGTGCAACCACCTTGTAACGTTTCTTTTAATATTACACAGTGTTGTTGCACACTGTCCCTGTTAAATTAGATTAAAAAGACAACTATGTTCTTATTCATAAGGTGCCCTGGGATAACTTCTGTCATGACTTGGCATTTTATCAACAATAATTGATGTACTGACTCAGCGAGAGGTGCTAGGTTTAAGTCATGAAAATTCAATATCATGAATTTTTCAGGAAACCTGTTTTGAGTCTTGAATCATTAGTTTCAGCAAAATTGGTAAAACTTGACAGAGATATCAGCTCCCACATATTGTACACTTCTATCTGTGCTTCACTCTGTTAAGAAAAAAACACAGTTGAAAAACAACATACAAAAAAAACCAAAAACCTGCTGTTGCTTCTCACCAGGTCAAAACCAGCCATGATGTCTGGGAGGTCGCTCTGCAGCTGTATAGCTTCCTTTACCACTTCAACCATCCTGGTCAGATTAACTCCCCTGAAACAAAGGGTGGTGAAATGAGATTACATATCAAAACATCCCAATAAGCAGCACATAATCCTGCCTGATAAATACAGTCATTTGTATTGACAGTCAGAGGAGTCACCTGTGGACTGTGAAGATAACTCTCGCTCCAAAGAAGTCAGGGTGTTCTGCTGTGAACTGCTTGGTGACATCCTGATAGGTCTTCAGAGTCCACCTGATGTCATGAGTGCTCCCATCCAGCTCGTATATCTGAGTGCAAAGAGTCTTTTTAGCATAAAACATATAAACGGACAAGTTCGAGACTAAAACAACATGTATTTCTTTTTTAGTTTGTTTGTTTTTATTGATACACAGAAATGACATGATCTAAATATTTTTCAGGGTTGCAGATGACATACTTTTTTGTTACCCTCTGTATGTTTTGCGAGCATCAATGTCTGGTACTAAAGTTCATCGTTAGCTCTAGCTCCGCCCATCTAGCAGAATACATGAGATCACACCTGCACAACTGCTGTTTCATTTCTGTACCTCTGGGAGTAACGCACGCAGCTCCAGATACATGATGTTGTCCTTGTAGAACTGGGTGAGGCCTTCATAGTAATAATCCCTGAACACAGGCGCATACGTGACCAAACCCCACACTGCAAGGAAGGCCTGCTCAAACCGGTCCCACACCACATCCTGGCTTGGGTACACAGATTCTGGATCCTCATAGGTGAAAAGTGTCAGGTTTCCCATGATGCTGGAAGTGTAAACACAAAGGTGAAAACATGATTATGATAAAGAAAAAAGTAGTTTGGGACCATAAACTACATCTTTAGCTTTAAAGGTGGGGTAGGCAGGATCTGAGGAAGTGCCAGTTTTTGAATGTAAACACTAACCCTCCCAACCAGTTTTCCCCTCAGATGACACAGGGGAGCAGTGTCTGCCTCACAACCAATCAGGATGGGGGAGGCGGAGAACGGCTTTGTTTACAGTCAGAAAGAGTGGGACGCTCAAAAATGTTAAAATGTTGACTACACAGACAGAACAAAACACAGCGATATCATTATATTTACAAATGTCATTAATGACTAATAGTATTGATGGTGTTAAAAGCTTTTTTGTATATGCACCACAAAAAAGATGCTTCTTTAATGGATTCCTGCCTACCCCACCTTTAAATGTCTGTGAAAAAGACCCAGAAATTCCTGGAAAATAATGCACTTAAAGCTGTAACTTCATGCTGCATTGCATGTGTTACCAATCAATAAAAAAAAAATTGAATGTCCTGCAAATCTAACCAAATCAAACTGTCTCTCTTACTCATTAGATGTTTGGTATCTGCCCACAATAACCAGCTTGAAATCAAAACTCAAAACATTTGAATATATATTAAAGACTAGAACACAGCATCAAACTATAATAATTGGGAATGTATAAGTTTTATCAAATGTACAGTCTTGAGATCCTAGTACACTATGCTGTTGTTGTTGTTGTTTGGTCTGTCTTAAATTAAAGTCACCTGACATCCAGCTCCGTGGTGTTGACCATCTTTGCCCTGAGGTTCTCCAGAAGCACCCAGGGAGAGCAGTGAGGCAGAGCTTTGGGCCATTGGGATGAGAAGATGAACCTGATAGAGCGGTTATCTGTGCTGCACATGTAGCAGTTTGGACGATAGGTCGCGTTTTTCACCAACCACTCAACTGCAACCATTGAGAAGTCGTGGATATGGAGAGCTCCTCCTGAGTGACAAAATAACAAATAAACAAGTGATACTTAAGAAGAGTGCTCATTGAATTAAATGCACTTTTTATACTTATTAAAACTATGTGAATATATATATATATTAGATACGGTTCTCTAGAATAAAAAAAACTGTTGAGAAAATTACTGACAGGAAAGAAGTAAGAGTGGAACATTTTTGTTACAAAAAAGCACTGGTGACTTCAGACTGATGATACCATGATAAAGTCGGCCTGTACTGAAATTTGAGTGAAACTTGACAAAGGGAAGTTGAACTGTCTCAGAGGGTTTTGTTCACTTACACTATCTTGTTTTGATTCAGGGTATTTTTTTGGTTTTGGTAGTTTCCATCAGAGTATTTAATCTCATGTTCAAAGCTGAAGCTGTGTTTTCATTCATTCTATTCTTAGAGCATTTCATTCCTCTTTCAAAGAAAAGTTAACCTCTGTAATATTCATGAAGATGTAAAACACAAATCCACCAAGAACTACCTGTGTAAAGGGAGTGAGTGGAGGAAAAATTCTTTCTGATGAGTCTAATTCTGGGAATTCACCAAACTAATGAAAATTTTAACTGACAAGTGAAAATTAAAGAGGAAGAAGAGTTAGGCATACGCTGCTGTGATGGACTGAAACCGTGTGAAGAAAAAGAGGAACCAAAGAAGTCAAATAATTCAGTAACTGAGACGTATAGGTCTCTGTTCCCCTTTTCTTTTTGCGTGTGAAGATGAAACCTCTGGGAACTAACAGGTGATAAAATGTAGAATAAGTTCAGCTGATGGGTAAGTCTAGAAACAGACACTGGTACTCTATAACTGAATGATTCTTACAGCATTTAACAGAAAGTCAAAAGCGGAAAGGCGTGATTCACACTTCAGTATAAATAGAAATTGACTTGCAATGTTTTGAGCTGAACAAAATGTAAGCGAAGCATGTTTTGTTTTATATAATTCTTTTCTTTTTTTAATCTTGAATTCAAAAAGGTGAATTTTGGATTATTCTTACATTTGAATTTGAATCATTTTGGCTTGTAGGTCATGAAAATCAGAAATCCAGTATCTTGAATTATTAGATTATCTTCTAAACTCATGTAAAAAAGGATTTGAAGTATGGAAATATCCCATCAAAATGACATACTGTACATTCACTAGTTATGAATGACTGCATCAGTGGGGTGTTGCAGGAGGTGATGAGCCTGGTGCTCTGCTGACGTCCAGGTTGCTCTGATAGCAGCCTTCAGTTGGTTTGTTTTTTCAGGTTGGGTGTCTCTCATTTTGTGTTGACAATAACCAAGAGATTTTCTATGGGATTCATGACGCCACTTAGAAGTAGTTTTGGAGCTGTGAGCAGGTGCTGAAAAAGGAAATCAGTAACTCCATAAAGCCTCTCAGCAAGTGAAGCATGACAGTCTCTAAAATCTCCTGGTAGACTTTAGACTGTGTCGACTCTGGACTTGATAAAACACAGCGGACCAGCATCAGCAGAGGACATGGCACCCCAAATTATCACAGACTGTGGAAACTTCACACTGGACTTCAAGCACCTTAGACCCTGGGCCACTCTGATCTTCTACTAGACTCTGGGACCTTGACTTCCATATGAGACGCAAAATTGTCTTTCATCTGAAAACAGGACTTTGAACACCTAAGTAACTGGTGGTAACTGTCCACTGTTTTTTTTTTTTTCTTTTAGCCCAGATGAGACTCTTGATTACAGGAATTTGACAATTGAAGTCAGCCTCCCCTCCTTGTGGAGGGAGAGCATGATCAACTCGTGGACAAGTGTCAAGTCAGCAACTTCCCCCGTGACTGTGGTTGCATGGACTGAACTAGATGAAGACAAACTTAAATATGATATGCTGATATTTTGGATGTTTTTGTAACATATATATTTTAACCTGTAGGCCGATAGAAAATGCTTGAAACAATTAAGATTTACAAAAAAAAAAAGCCCAAAATATTAAATATTCATTCTCTGAGGAACTGACAGAAAATTAGATCTTTCTCTTAATTTTCTGATTTTAATTTTTTAGATTTTCCTGTATTCTATGTTTTTTTCTCATATGTTCTACATAAAATTACTGTTTTTATTTATCTGATATTATGAAATGTTGTGACTTTAAATGTTTTATTTTCACTAAAAGCGCCTGTAGAAAATTTGGTCTGTTGATTTTGATGACTTTTTACTTTATTATGCTGCCACATTTAAAACCACAGAGGGATTGTCAGTCTTGTTGCACATAGGCTTGTTTGCCCTTGTAGGTCATAAAAGGTATAGGTATTAATTTTGGTTGGTTTTGTCAGCAGCTACATTGGGTCATGTTTTCTAAATAGTCTTTCTGCTTGTTATATTCGTTTATGGACCTCGTAGCACACTTTGCATTGCTCTATGTGTGAATGGTGTGTAATAGATCTATTTTCCATGCCTGAACATACCTTTGGGCATCTTCTGCAGCAGACTGAAGATGGGGCTGTTATTGATAAGGTGCCTGGCCCTGAAGAAGTGCATGGCAGGAGGAAAGTCTTCTCCCTTCATCTCCTCCTGCTTCATTTTGAACAGAAGAGCATCCAGACGCTGCTCGGCATCCGTCAAAACCATCTGCCCACCTGTCTGCATGGAGGCCTCCAGCTGCATCAGAGCCTCTCTCAGCTGGGGGTCTGGGATGGACAGGCTGAAGCTCAAACAGCACAGGAGCAGACCAGAGACAGCCAGGAGGGGGCAATGTGGTAAGGCTGCCATGGTTTCTCAGCAGTAAGTGCTGCTGGCTATGAGAGGGATCAGGGGTAAACAAAAACCTGGAAGAGAAGACAAATCAGAATTTCTTACTGTTAGTGGAAAACATGCTGGTGCATACATGAATGTTGAGCTGGAAAAAAAAAATAACCCGCTTAAATATAAAATATAATCACCCAGTGACTTTCATTTTTAGCACCACATCATCCCCCTGTTATACTCATTGAAGAGACACATCGTTTCCCTTTTGTCATGAGTTGATGAACCGTGTGCCAAACACAGAAAAATGGCGAACAACAAGCTAGGATCACTCAGCTGCGATTGTATGAGAAGGACAATCGGACTAATTTGGGGTAAACAAGCTAAACAATAAACCGAGATTGAAATGTAACTATCAGTTTTTGCAATATAGGTTTGTAATCCTACCTAACGTTGACGGTTGGTTCGGCTCGTGCTGCGATAGTTGAAGACAGTTTGGTAAACAGTCCTGCTGACAGTCACTTTAAAACGGTCAAGTGCGGTCAAACTCACTCGACAGCACATCAAGAAGCGTCTTTTCTGTCAGATCTTACTCAGTAACTCCGTGTCACACAGCGAGATTGCGACCAAAGAGCGCTCAGGTACAAAGAGGTTTGTTTATGAAGACATGTCTGCGACCCTTCTTAGGTTGTGTCGTTCACGAACGATTCGTTTATCACAACCGAATCTTTTAAGTGAATCTTTTAAAAAAACGAATCACTCCCTCAATTGATTCGTTCGTGTCTCACTTAAGTTGAGCAGTGTAGCTGTTTTAGCACGCAGCATTGCCAAGGACTGAAGGACCGAGGGTCGCATGCAACAACACCTGAATCACAACAAATAACGCATTGAATTGCACTCTCTGGAATCATTTTTGTCGGACAATTTTTCTTTTTTACTAAATTGCCCCAACAACAACTTGCATGCAATAGGACACGGCATATAACAGGTAGTGCATAAAACCCACAGCATCCTATCATTGCAGCAGTTTGCAAGGAAAGGTGCATGTTCAGTGTGAATTCTGATAAATGTAAAGTGAAAAAATCACTCACTGAACCCAATTTACTGAGCAGACATGATAAATAGCATACCATAGTACAGTACACTTAAAACGTCATGACTTATAAAGAAGTCCATTTTTACAAACCTATTTGTAAAGCCAAACACTTTCGTCTCCTGGAACCGAATCCTGAACCGTTCAGCTGTGTATCCGTTCAGGAGGTCGGAGTTGCAGACTCCTCCCGCCAAGCGCTGAATGATTCGGTGATTCGGTGAACGAATCTTTTGAACGAATCTTTTTAGTGATCTGATTCTAGTGATTCAGTACATCTAAAAGAACTGCCATGCCCATCACTACACACTTCCTCCCTTACTCAGGCAAACGCTACTGAGGCTGAGCTGAGTTTAGTCCCGCCTCTTCTCTCCGATTGGTCAAAACTCTGTCCGAAGACATTTGATTGGAGGAGATTGTAAATAGAAGCCGGCAAGCCTGATTGACGGGTCAAATCTGTCAAGGGACGATCAACAAACTGTATATGAATCACAGGACTCCAAAACCACCATGCCCAGACACATCAGACCAGCACTAGAAAGTCCTCTGACTTTTCTAAGCATGGTTTTAGAATTGTTGAAACTATTCTGTTATTGAAATGACACCAACAACCTCTGGACCACTTCTGACAAACACCCTATCCAAACAAAACCTACATGCCTCTCAGATCTGGGTTTACAGTCTATGGTTTAGGCACTTAAGTGTGGCTTTAAAGCAAAGTTTTAGAATTGTGAAACCTCAATGCTGTATCTGTAAATCCACAAAGTGTGATTTCTTAAAATAATAAGAAATAAAAAAACGAAAAGCTTCTATTGTAAAACCCCTTCACTTCTCATGGTTGAGCCTGGATTATTCACAGGAAGGCTACCGTCTCTTAAAAACAGGTTCAGAGAGGTGTTACCTTTACCAATTTATTTTTAATATACAAAAACAAGTGATTTCACTTCTTTTTCACTTCCACACCATGTGCGGTTTCATGACACCAATGCCATGTTTATTTAAATTCAACTGTATTCATTAAAGAGAGGATACAGATTCAATAAAACACTAATACAGTTAGTAATTTAGGGTGATATAGGCCAGATTTAAAAAATTGGGTATTGGTTGACAAAAAAAAAGTTCTTTATTCTATTTTTACAAATAGAATAATTGTTTCACAAATCTGAAATTATGTTTTAAAGAGACTGTGGCCTTTTTAAGAAGCCTAGAAATTGGGGTTTTGAATCAGGACTTGGTCTTACTGCAGTCTGGATGGGGAAAAAAAGTGATTTTGTCAAATTTTGCGTAGTCAGATAAAGATTAGAGATGTCAAGTTTAAAATTACATTATCACTGGTATTAAAAAATATAACACTGATGCAGATATTGGTGTTGTATTCTAATAGCCATTTATGAGAATTTACATTAGTGATAAAATGAGAATACACAGGACAGTCAAAGGGAAATAAAAATCGTATGAGAAAATATTTATATCTTTTATATTTTTTAATGTCTGGTTAACAGGACCCTGTGCATATTTGTTATTAAGTTTTGTTTCGGCAGGTAAGACAAATGTCCTGTATTTATAAACTACTTATAAACGTACTATCTAAACTATTTGTTTTAAAAGAGTTTTGATGTTTTGTAAAACTTCAAATGCTTCTCCTCTTCACAAATTTGTCCAAACTTTTTCATTTAGGCGCTTCACTTTTGTCATATCAAAACACATCTTTTTATTAGAGACCTACACTTCTTGTTATAAATGACCATTATTGATCTACAGAAATGTATACCCTTCAAGGAAAGCTTAAAAGATAAAAAAAAACCACCCTAAAGTACAAGATCTTACTGCATTAATGTTTCCTAAAATGCAGTTTGTTTACTGTGATACATGTTGTTTTCAAACCTTCCTCTTTAGGCTCAATTAAAGGACATAATTACCGCTCCATGCAGCATCTGCCAAGTCTGTCCTCATTAGGCCTGAACAAAAGAATAATTACTTGTTAGCTCACACAGAGCCCCTTGATTAAAGCCTGAGGAGCTATGTGGTGTTTTTCCTTCAAAACCTAACATCACATCGTAGCGCTGACTCCTGCAGACAAGAGAAAGGTCAAACACACAGTGTGTACAATCTGTGGAACGTGTTTGTGAAGAGGATGAGCACTAATAAAAGGTGATGTGTTTGATTAATGCACTAATATTCCACCCTTTTTTGTACAAATAACAGAATAACAGAAACAGAAAATACAATGATCTGCTCTTTTTGCCATGTGACTATCAGTGATGAAAGTGTTTTTTTTATGATAAAATAACCTAATGGACACTGACAAAACAAGCTCTTGTTTGAGAAAAGTTATTTATTTCTAAGAAATGTACAGTATAGAAAATACTCCATTCCATTTCCAAAATAATCTATGTCAGTCAGATAAGAACTTGTAAACGTCACTTAAAATGAAAAGTACAGGTCTTCTTTTTCAATGCTGCCATGCTACTGAGGTAAAAGACAACTGCCCAAAAAAACACAACATCAAGAGAAAAAGAAACATACACCACATTTATATTAAAACAAGTCCAAAAATGTACAAAAATTATTAAAAGAGCAAATAAATATGATTCACATTTAATAATGTCTAAAATGTTCTCACTAGTGCAGAGGGATGACAGCAGTAAAAAGTGAGAGTTAAACACACACTTTCTGATCATCTGGTGTCACTTCCGCACACCAGAAACACACACCCACTCTCTCATTCTCACGCTCTCTCACACACACACACCTGTTCACCATAAGACGGTATCACAACCTGGCAGAGTTAAAATCAGAACTGTCCTCCATAAATAAGACAGCAAGAGTGAGCACACTACCTCCAGAGTGGCCCTGTCCGACCCACAAAGAAATGAGACAATTCCCTATTTCATAAAATAGAAAGTCCTGTGTGACACGTTTACAAAGTTTTATCAGAGCTTCTATCACTCTCCATTTTTATCTTCTTCCTCAACAACGTCAAAGATGCCTACAGCTATAGAAATCCCCAACAATACAGCCAAACTATGCGGTCTATTACAGCCCCTAGACTGGAAATCAGCCTACTCTGTCTACAACCTGCAGGCAGGAGATCATGCAACCTGTACAACCAAAGAGACCCACTCACAGAGCCTCATATCAGACATACAGTATAATCATTTTGTCATATTGTCCATCATACAGATAAGATGTCGTGTAGAAACTGAGAGTGAAAGTGCTGTCTATTTAAACAATAGTGAACACTTTCAAGGATTGTTTCCTTTACAGAACACCTGCGTCGCAACTCAGCATCTTGTTGACGGTCAGTTATTCGACACAACCAGCTGAAGGAAAAGACTTCTCTTCCAGGGTGGTGGGTATTGTACCGAAGCCACAAAAGGACGTGCATCCATAAAATTAATTCACACAATTTTCTCAAGATCTTGACTTATTTATCTCAAAAAGCTTGTTTTCCATGTGATAACCTCATAACTGTCCTGTAGGGTCTGCACTTTATTTTCATGCTTTGTCAAAGTTATAGAGTTTTCCTGTTATGATGGATTTGATTAATTTACATGGACTTTTGTACACTAGATCTGATCTTATTTTAGGGTATGGTGTTTAGATGCACACAAAGAAACCTAGTTATATGATACATACTTGTTTCCTGGTCAGCCTAAAACCGTTGCTGCAGATAAGGGAGCAATGAGTGCAGCAGTGACTGGCAGGACAGGGTTAGGAATAGGGATATTGTGCTTTGCTCTCCAATCTAAACTTCCAGTCATATTTAACTCTTTGATAAGTGACAGAAAACTCTCTTTGTCGCTACAGAAGTAAGACTCTCTTATTGTCACTGTAATTTAGCTGATGCATCACAACGAATTTCCTTTTTAAGAGGATAAGGGCGTATCCCAGTTTCTGAAATGGGGATATGAGGCAAATGGCATGCAAGGACACAAAAACAGGACACTGTGAAAACCGACCAAAACTGGGATAGGGGAGTCTGTGTAAAAGCACTCAGTATTTTGATTTAGCCCAGTTTGGTTTAAGTCAGTGGTTCTCAAGTCCAGTCCTTGTTTCCCTGCTCCAACACACCTGATTCAAATGATTAGCTCGTTATTAAGCCATTACAGAGCTTGATAACGAGCTGATTATTTGAATCAGGTGTGTTGGAGCAGGGTAACATCCAAAACATGCAGGACAGTGGGCCTCGAGAACTGAACTTGAGAACCACTGGTTTAAGTGTTAGAGTACTTATCTGGTGATCTACAAAACAAATCAAATTATTTCTGTTTTTTGTTTTGCAACTCAGGGGAAATAAGTTCAGAAGTTACAGCAGTGCAATGGTAATCACAAGAAAACCAGTGTTGTCCTTTCAAGAGACAGAAAAGTCAAGATCTTAGAGAAAACAGCCCAAATTTCCTCATTCTCACAGTAAAACCGAGTGAACAGAATGGGTTAATGTCTTTTCAGGGCTTTTGCACCACTGTAAGGCCATTTCACCATGACTTCAACCTGCAAATCAAAGTGGTGCTGAAATCATCAGCCGGTTATAAAATGTATGGAGTCCGTAGATGCCACAGAGTCATTAAATGAGGTAGATTGTGACAGTCTTGACTAACAGTGACATCAGGAATGTAGGAAACCTAAATTTGATCCATCTCACTTCAAGCCAACTGTAAGACGTAAATAAAACAAGCCCAGGTGGCAGTGTGCGGAGCCAAATATTAACAACAACAGCCCAAAAAGTGTTTAGTTCTTCACATGAGCTGGACTGATCTTCCAGTCTCACTTTCTTTATGCTGCTCCTCTTTCTAATCATGCAGAAAAATACCCGTATATAGAAACTGTACACCCTGAGGATATGTTACTTATTAACATGGGGAAGAGGAAGCACTCAGAGAAGGAACCATGCAAAGGAACAAAGAGCATCAAACTTGGAGCTGGAATGCAACAAATGAACCCCTACAAACAACAAAGGGATCAAATGCATGTGATTTTTGTGTATGTGCACATCCCAGCTCAAAGTCAGGGCTGAGAATTTCAGAAACCCCCCCCTCATCTGGGACAAGAGGTAAGGATACATTTACATCATATATGTGTTTGACTTAAAATAAGACTATCCAAGGCCACTCAGTTTCAAGATGTCAAGACTAACAAACGCTTTAGTGCATAACAGAGAGCCAGGTGCAGCTGGATACAAACTGCACCATCTTTGTTAGTCCCTTTCTGCAAGTTCAAGACATTCTTACCAAATGAAGGCAGCTTTGAAAAGATGCATATTCTGCGTGTTTGCTCCATAACTAGAGAAACACTTCAGTGAGGGAGTGGAAATGGGCCTTTTTCAGGACGGCTTATGCCTCAGCGTTTCTGTGTCCTACTCATCCACACATTCACTCATACATTCACAAAGGAAACCAAGGCAATTGTAAGGAGTCGGAGAGCTGACTTGGGTCTGGTGACAGTCACTTAGTACCTCCTTTTCTACACCTGAGTTTAGAGATATGGTTGGAAGAGAAAACGAAGAATAAAAATCCCTCTGGTCTTCATCACAGTCCTCCTCGGCTCTGTCTGCAGATTCACAGCTCAGTTTATATTTCATAACAGAGAGAAAAAGAGCAGAGGGCAGTCCAGTGTTCTTAAAGGCAGTGTCCCTTTATTTGGCAGGCTGGCCTAGTGGTTAAAAGTCCTCTTTTCTGCAAAGCAGTCCAAGTTAAAAACGCTTGTGTGGAAGCAACAGCTTGGAAGCTTGGATCTTCACGTCTATTGGTGAGCAAAAAGTTTTTGTCCAGTGTAAGAAAATCAGTAAGATGTCTGTGAAATAAAGTTTCCTCCTGCAGTCTCTGTCACCATGTATTCCTACTTTTGGCTCGCTGCTTTCTCCGTTGATGGAAACATGCCTGAAAAAGAGCAGAAAATTTTAGTCAACATCCATAAGATGAACACACGTAGTAAGAAAAGTTTCAACGTTTCATTTCTTTGTTTGTTTCACATTTTTGTCAATGGTTTTCACATCATGTCCTGGTTCTAAAGAAGAAATACCCTAGGCACTGGGGCTATACGACACATTACTTAATCATTGCACATGTTAAACAGACACACAGCTGGATACAGCAACCTGACTGAAACACAGTAAAATTATTTTGATGCTTTCTGTAAAACAAAACCTGAGCAGATTCTCATTTTCATTCAAATGTGTGCAACCCTGCTGCCACAGTGAAGTACTACAGAGGAGAATGAGCAGCACACACAGGCTTGTTAAGCACCGTGTTTTCCTGTTGTATGCTGTATATTGTCCTGGATCTAGTTAATGCAGTGTGTGGCTTTTAAGGGCCGCCTAACAAAACAGCAGTGTTTCCTGTTAGAGGCCAAACTTGAGGGGTACACCATGAAGGGTGATTAGAGGCTGAACAGGGTCTGTAAAGCCTTAACCTACAGTCTTCTGTGTCCCCCCCCAAAAAAAACACTTAATTCGGCTAAATCACCATGAGTTATTTCAAACTCAACCCGATTGGGACCAGATTTGGGACAGAGTTTCAGCTTTGTAATGTACCATCACTTGATTTCCCTGATGATGTCTTTCACAGATATTATATAGACCCTCTGCTGGGGGGAATGTGCTGTTATGTTAGGAAGTCCTAAAATCAAAGTTGTGCAGTAACAGTGTCATATATGATATGAGTCTTCTCATGAAAGCATGTCTATTTGAGTAAATTGACATTTTAAATTTTGCAGATAATCCAAGTAGTGGAGAGCCATTGGTGTCGAAGTACAACAAACTGTTTTCATGGTTAACCTGATGAGTCTACTTTTATACAGCTGGATAGTTTCACAGCAAAAACTCACATAATAAAACTGTTAAGTTTTAAGGTATTCATCTATTAACAGAAATAATTTTATTCAATATAAAGTTATTTTAGTGGATTTTCATGAGGTGAACGCATACAACCTCTTTGGGGTTCTTTGTTATATCCTGCTACTGAAATTGTGTGCCAAAGTTTCAGAGTTGTGTTTTCTGTTGCTGTCTCAGAAGGTACAAACAGAAGACATGTAGGATGTGTTCTGTTGCAAAATCGATGCATTGATTTTCTAATCAATGCAATAATTCCCTGCTGCAACATCAACTTCTACATAATATTAAAATTCATCATATTAAAAACTCTTTTTTTTCTGCACCAGTCTGACTGACAGATGTAGACAACAAGATTTCTCATGTTTCTGTTGTAGAAGTCTCGTAGAAAAAAGCTCAGAATAACACAACTATGATTGCCAATTTTTAAATTATGAATGAATGTGCATGCAAACAAAATGCATCAATGTTTAATCTCCTGTCAATTTTTCATATTACTTTATAGATTGCAAAAAAAAGACAAAATATCATCCTTTTTTTCTGACTTTACGCATCCCTTAGAGGCACTGAATTGATTGGAAATGTTTAAAATGAGCTCAAAGCTGTGAAATATGCGTTATTTTGTCAAGATATAAACTTTACTCACACTAACATGGTTATCGTCACACTCCTTGTTTGCTGCTGGGACCTCCTGGAGCTGCCATCATCTGTTGCCTGCCATCATCAAGAAAAAACACAATAAATGTTGTTAGCAATGTTGTTTTTTTTACAGCTGAAGGTCAGCTGTGGGAAAAAAAAAAAACCTGAACCTGTGCAGGCTGTTTCTGTATCCAGATTTGTTTTGATAAATGTCTGCTTCCTGACTTAGACTCTGCAGGAGGCTTTTATTTTGATAGATCAGTCAGACTCACAGCTCATCTTTTAGTTTGTTGGTCTTGTTTGGATGAAAGTGCCAACCTCACTCAAAACAGTTTATGTGTGTAAATGATAATATTGATATTTTAGACACAAGAGTGCAGTAGTGGTACAAGTACAATAAAGGTTCGGGCTTTTAACGGCAATCGTACCCTGGGTGCAGGAAGTGTTCTGGTGCGAGTCCTCTCTGCTGCATCATCATGCCCTGGAAGTGTCCCACAGGCCGAGGGTGTCTGTACATGGCCATGCGTGTCTGACCTGGTGAGTAGGGCAGTTGCTGGGGCCGCTGCAGCGCCTCCATCAGGTGTGGGTGAGGTCTTTGGGTGGCGTATCGTCCGGGATCTGGGTATTGCTGGCCGGAATAAGGGGCTCCGTTTGCGTTTCCGCGTGCCTGAGACATCATGTGTGGAGGAGGGACTCCGCCTTGCTGCATCCCGGGGTGCACAGCGCGGGGGTCGTACATGAAGCCGGACACCATGTGTGCAGCGGAGGCCAGGGGGTGTTGTTGAGGCGGCTGGGTGCTTCGGTGACGACTGACAGCGTTGTGGCTGTCGAGGTCGAGGATTTCTTTAGGGCTTTCGGGTCGCTCTGCGTGAGCCTGACCTGCGAGGCTGTTTCCACCTGCCTGCTCCCTGCCTGCGCTCTTCCCCTCCCCTGAGCTGCCGGGGTGAGGCCCTACTTCAGACATAGATCCAGGAGACATTAAAGAAGCACTGCTGGAGCCCTCAGAGCCTAACGGGGACACGCTGCTCTCCTTCGATTGACCATTTCCTCGAGCTCTGGCTGCAGGGACGTGGGTGTTGGTCGGCACTGCTTGGCGAGGCTGGTACTGGGAGTGGAGCCAGTCCTCTGGAGGATAGCTCCCCCTGCTGTTGGCCTGAGCTTGGGGATGTGGCTGTGGGTAGTAGTGCTGCTGCTGGTATTGATGAGGGGGGTACATATTCGGGTGTGCCTGAGGGTGCTGCTGGCCCGGTACGTGGTAGGAGTAGGCGGGCCCTCCCTGCTGATGGTAGTTCGGATGGTGAGCAGGATTGTGGAGGGGGTTCATGACCTGATTATGATAAGGGTGGCGAGCAGACGGAGGCATGGGCCTGCTCATGTTTGTCTGGCTGTAGTTAGGATTTGGAGAGTTCCCCATGCCATATGGGCCCATGGCTCCGTTTGCCTGGCCTTGGGAGTGAGGGGGTGCCGGCCCCCTCTGAACCTGCAGACCTGGGTTACCAGCATCAAACCTTCCCACCAGTGAGGTCTGATGTTGATTGGGGCTGAAAGCCTGCTGTTTATAAACCCCGTTTGGAGGTCCAGGTTTTATCACAGTGTGCTGTGGAGGAGCTGCAGTGCTGTCTGTTCCTGGTCTACTTGTAGGCTCACTGGGTCTTTGATCTCCGTGGTCTGCAGGGCTGGGTTGGGGGGGTAGCAGAGGGGTAGGATGACTAGGTGGTAGGGAGGTGAGAGGGGCTGGCTGAGGGGGTTCAGGATGGGCTTCTTGTGTGGCACTTTGTGGCATCCCGTGCATGGGGTTGTTTTGCGTGGGACACTGTGGAGTCATGTTTTGGGGAGGAGGAAGGGGATTGTGCTGCTGAGTGTTCTGGGTCATTTGCTGGGGGGAGCGCTGAGGGGGGCATTGAGGGGGGTTTGTTTGGGTGCCCTGCTGGTGTTCACTTTGCTGGTTAGTATTCTGCATGTTCTGAAAGTTGTTCTCTGCTACGTGCTGAACTGAATTCTGAGATGCTGCGCCATGCAGGAGCGTAACGTTGTGATGTAGAGGTAACGTGTGGAGAGATTTCTGCTGTGGACTGTTCTGTGCATGCTGAGGCTGGTCAGGGGAAGAGGAACCAGTGGAGTTGCTGTTCCTTCCATGAACATAGGACTGTAGAGTACTGGCACTAACTTGTTGGGAGGGGCTGTAGTTGACAGATTGTCTCTGGTCATCTCTGTCTTTCTTTTGACTCTCTGAAGAACTTTGTTTGAGTCCTGATACAGACGTGTTCTCCCGTGATCTGCCTGAGTCGGGGGCTGAGGGGCTCCGCGTGTCCTCTGGTAAGCCAGAGTGGATTCCTGTGGGGCTTTGGATAGACAGGTGCTCTTGGTGAGCTGAAACAGTGCTTCTGTGTGATGATGCTTCAGCTGAATTTGTGCTTGCAGCCACTGTGTTTTCTAACGAGGATTCTGTTAAGGAGAAACAAAAACAATTACAGGGTAGTTAGAGTCAAAAAGAGAAGAAGGACATGGACTTTTGTTGAAGATTAGATGACAACACATGTTAGTCAGTACTACCACAACATATCAAGATCTTTGTAGCAAACTCATAGAAAGGTAGAACCCACTTCCATAAGAGTTGGTGTCAGTCATTTTCAAACCTTAAAATAATGTTTGATTTGACACAACGTCACATCATAAATTGAAAATAACACAAAGAAAACACATCAAATCTGATTGTTCAATGATAAATTGATTCTCGTTTAAATTTGATGCAACAGGTTTTAAAAACAGGACAGGTGCATGTTTACCATGAAGTGGAGTCGCCTTTCTGTTTAACAAGACTGGTCCAGGCGCAGAAAAGAGCAATCCCTCAAGTTTTAAAAGAGGATTGTTCTATTTTTTACAAATATTTTCTATTTATATTAATGTACATCATTAACCGGTCCTTTCTGAAAGTTTTGTTTGTTATTGTTTTGTTATTGTTAGTCCTTTATTTCTTCTCTCTCTTCTCATAGTCCTTTCACATCGATGCAGGTGCATGCATACAGAGGGTGAACATTGTACATTATAGTTACTATTATCATTATTATTATTGTTTAGTTGTTGTTTTGTTTTCATTATGGTGATTATCTTTATTGCTATTATTTTCATGATGTTTAATATTATGATATAATATTATGATATATATGTAAATCATTAGTGTAGGAGAAGGGGTGGGACTAGATAAGTTTCGACTTCTTCCCACTCCTTTTTGAACATAGATAACTTTTTATCATTTGTTTTTGTATTCTTTACTAATTTTATGTTCAAAATAAATTTAAATCAATCAAACAAAAAAGGAAAATCAATTTCAGCTTTCAAAAAAAATTAGGGTCTCTTTTTTTCCTATTTTTTTGTTTCATGATATGCCAGAAGCTTTCACTGGGTGACAAGTCAGGGCTGCAGGCAGGTCAGATAGTTTGGTGTTTCTTTGCAGTATTATAGTATGGACTTCTCTAAAAAAGACATTTGCTGGGAGGCAGTTCATCCTCAAGTATTAATGGAGCTTGATCTGTGTGCCTGGTGGTCCTTCTCCTCATCAAAGCAGAGGATCCATCATCCATGATTTCCAAAAGGAAGGTCAAATTCTGATTTGTCAGAAGTCAAATTTCCACTACAACTGTTTCCTCTTTCTATGATCCACTTTGATCCTGCATTTGCGAATCCAGTAACAAGCAAAATTCAGGGAAACTTGTTTTTGGAAGTAAATTTGAGCCCATGCAGAGATTTCTACTGCAGAGTCATGCCTGTTAAACACAGAGCCACCTGAGGTCCTGAAAGTCACAGCTCACCAGCATTAGTCCTAAAATTGTTCTGTTAGCTTACTCAGTCCCCCTCAGAGCGGTGAACCTTCTTCCATCTTTACCTCTGGAGTGCTCTCTCTATAACAAAGTATGTCACTACCCACTGAGCAATAGACAGCTATGAGACATCTATTTTTTTTTTTTCTTTAGACCTAATTTCAACCGTCTAGATCCCTCACATTTTTAGACAGAATTTAGACGTTGCACTTTTACCCATTATTCGATAATAATTTATTTCAAAAAGCAACTGTGAGTTGCATAACTGATCTCCAAGTACTTAACCAAAGTAATTATGATAGCCGTTGAGCAATATACAGTGTAGTATAGATATAGCCCACATTTAGATTTAGTCTAAACTAAAAAACTTTCATTTTTAGACCTGTGGTACCCTGATTTTAGACCAGTCGTCTAGGCTAGATTTAGGCATCTATTAGCGCTTTTTTAGACCAAAAAATGCTCAGTGGGTAACTTGTTGCAGATATGTAGTTTGGACATGATTCTCTGTGTGTTTTTATTACACAACTCTTTTAGTGTTTTTGTGGTCGAGCTTCATATTATACTTTTAAACATTTCCCAACCCTTATACAGTTGGAGATGTACGTTGGCTACAATTAATCAATCAATATTTGTGTCATTTTTTAACTGTTTCTCTTGGAGTTTGTTCATTTATGGCAGAGCAGCAATCTTGTTTTTAGGCCTGCTAGAAAAGCTTAGCTGACGACTTTTCATCTCTTTTGTTCCCTAAAGCCACCCAGCAAAAAAAATCACTACTAAATATTCAACTTGCCACTGACTGTTGAAAATAATTAAAACCAAACTGGAAATTCATTTGAAACACAGCGGACAGGCAAGGGTGGGGGCTGTATGGAGTAAAAGACTGATTTTATTTCTTCATGAGGAATATTGAGGGCTGAGGAAAAACTCAGAGAGAAGGTCAGATCTACCTTTGGGCTGAATGTCTGTCTGCTGGGAGGGCTGGCTGTCTGGCCCATTGTCTCTTGCAGGACGCAGCAGCTGAACCTCAGGGGCAGGCGAAGGCTGCTGAGAGGGCTGAGCTGGGATGCTGCCAATTCCTGATGGGGGCCCAGGCTGCTGAAAGTTGCTCATGTGCTGATGAGGGGTACCAGTAGGGGGTCCAGAAGAGGCTGACAGCTGCTGCAGGGCCAGCATCTCAGGGCTTTCCAACATGGAAGCCAAGCGAGCTCTGCCAGAGGAGTCTGGGTGGGGAACAGGGGGACGGGAGGACACGGGCCCCGGGGAGCTGACGGCAGCCGGGATTTGATACTGGGCATTTGGAGGTGGGTGGGGGTACCCGGCAGCTTCAAGCCATGGTTTGTGCCCCACTGGGGGGGGAACACCACCATAACTGTAGTTGCGCTGATTCGCCATGTTGGGATCTTGCATGCGCATCCCATTAGGTCTCTCCTGGTGATTCATATCAGTCCACATGTTGGGCAGTCCCATACCAGGTGGCCTCATGCCTGGGTAGTTGTGCTGAGGAGGTCCTTCTGGCCCTGAGAATCTGTTGCCCATGGCGTGCATGTTGTGGTTCTCTGGACGGTGGGGGGTTGGGTACATGCTGGCTTCAGGCGGAGGTCCAGGCTGCATGGCTACAGGACGTGGACCCAGAGATGGCCCGTGAGTGGGGCCCATGTATGGGTGCTGCTGCAGATGTGGGGGCTGCTGATGGGTAGGGTCTGGGCCCACTGGATACCGTGGACCCATTTGATGCCCTTCAGCCATGCGATGCTGGGGGAAAAACAAACCCAATCAGGTTTTTGATCAACATCCTTGTTAACAAGGTCACAGAGTTGATCATGATTAGAACAGGTATAGGAGAGCCATCATTACAAGTGCTTACCTGTACATTAAAACTGTGTGGCATACGATTTAAACCAGGGTCTCCATGTCTGGGGATGTGTGCTGGGTAAGCAAAGCGGGGATCCATGGCCATTCTTTGGGCAAACATGTGAGGACCAGGGGGACCATGAGGGCCAGGGCGACCAGGAGGGCGATGGAACTGGGATGACAATAGAGATAAATCACCATTTTAAATATTTTAGACAGTAAGCAAAGAAAAAAAAGATTGTGTTTTTAAAAACCTGTTTGAATATTGAATAAAAAATGATTTGAAAAGTGGACTCCTTGAGGGATACCTGTTGCCCTGGGTGGTACATGCCCCTGATGCCTCCTCCATGGATGTGCTGCTGGCCTGGATGAAGGCTGTGGGGGTGAGGGGGACCATTGGCCCAGTGAGGAGGAGGAGGTGGTCGGATGGGTTTGTAGTCCTCCTCCTCTGAAGGTTTACTGCCTTTCCCCCCTTGGGAGCTCCTCTTCCGTTGGACCTGCTCAGTGGCCTTGATCAAGTTCTCAGGTCCTCCATGCTTGCTGCCACGGTTGCGCTTTTTGTCCTTGCGGTCCTTGTCTTCTCTCTCGATGTGAAATTCCTCGTCCGTGTCACCATCCTCCGACGGGAAGTGTTTTAGTAAGGCTCGGCTGAAACAGCGTTCTAGAGACTCTGCCATGATAGTATACTCTGTAAAGAGATTCACATAAATGATAAAACACACAAAGGTTTAGATACACAAAAACATCGTCTTCATCTCTGTTACCACAATTCCAAAAAAGATAGGAAACTGTGTAAAATGTGGATAAAACAGATCTGGAATACAGCGCAAAGACAACAGATCAAATGTTAAAACTGAAGAATTTGTTAGTTTAAAAAAAATCATATTTTATATGATCACATTTTCAATTTGATGATGAGTTAAGACAGAAATGACAAAACACTGAAAATGTGTCATTCTAGATTAAAAAAAAAAAACACCTGGTGCAGCATCTTCCATCAAATCAGGGCAATTTGCAACCACTTAGTAATAACACGTCTCTCCATCTCTAGGTCGTACACTCAGACATAAATACTTCAGACCAATATGGAGGCCACGTACCAACAAACACACTTGCTGCTCTGTTCTAGGCCCAGCGGCCGACTGACCAGGTCAGAGGGCGTAGGTCAACCCCTGCATCTCCACTCCCTTCCTCCTCCCCCTGCTCCACCCTGGGCCCCCTTACCACTCTCCGCCCCTTGTCTCTGGGGAGAGTATTCAGTTGGATGGATGGCTCCAGACAGGGGGCTTAGGGGCTGGAATGTTTCTCTGGCACTGCAGGGCTCAGATCCCCCTGAGCACTGGAGCACAGCTCAATCACTCCTCATTAATCACTGTCAAGGCTGCCCTGGCCCCGGCCCCTACACAGCACCGAGCGTGGCCCCTTTTCTTTTGCTCTCTCCCACTCTCACCCCAAAAATTCATCCATGTGCCTCCTTCTTAAAACATGAACACATCGACATTAATGCGATCATCTATTCTTACTGAAGTTCTAAAGCTGTAAAAGGATGAAGAATGATTCTCTGAGTGCGAATGGTTAATGTGTGAGCATCTGTGTTCATTTACCGCTGTCTTCTCCGTTGTATTCCATGCAGTTCTCAAACATGAGCTTCACATCGGCGACAAACTCCTCCTTAGCAACGTAGTCACCGTCATTGAGCTTCTTTTCAATGGTGGAGAGGTCCATGGGAGTCTGAGGGTATTCAAAGCACGAGACGACCAACAGCAAAAGTCAGACCTTTGTGTCTGTCTTTCTTAAAATGTAAGCCACTCTAATGCGGTCAGAATATTCAACAATCACCACACATCACTGTGAAATGTCGGCAATCATTGCCTGTCAATTATACCTTGATGATCTCATGGTAATTAGGGGCATAGGAGTCATCCACAGGCTCCAAGAAAGGCCAAGCATCTTTATGGGCTTTTAAGGCTTCAAGCACTGTAAGGAAGGAAAGCATGTAAGGAATAAAACATTGATATTTATGAAGGTTTATGAATGCTACACCCTTCAAGAAAAGCTCTGAAAGCATACCTTTGTAAAGAGCTGTGTAGTCGTCATCGATTTCATAGCTGAAACGATAAACATGAAACTTAGAAATCTTCAACCTCGACTTGTTTAAAAACCAAAAAAAGTCAAATGTTCAAAGCCTCTTACAACTCTTTATTCCTGCGTGTTCTGTGCACAGGGGAAGAGGGCTCCAGATTCAGGAGTTCAGGCGGCAGATCTTTTCCTTGAGACAGCAACCAGGCTTTCTCTTCCCGCATCTTTCTCCTCTTGGCTCGCTCTGTAAAAGAAAAAGAAAAAAAAGATGAAGACGGGAGACAATTAGGAGAACAAACACAAATAACTCCAGTCTCTGGAGGCCGCAGGTAAATAATGCTTTAATTGCTTCTTTTAGGGCTCCGGAGTTGCAGTTTTAAATTGTGCTTGTTGCCTATTGAGGTTATCAGGAAAGTCAATGAAATCCAGGCTTTGGTCTTCAGAGACAGCTGTTCAGATAAGCAGAGAGAGAGAGAAAGATTGGCCGGCCATCTTTCCTTAGGCCCAGTTGATCAAAAGAGCAGAACAGAGCAGGGAGAGTGCACATGTATTGCTGCTTTATCTTTTAACATGAGAGGCCTGCCAACCTCCCCTGCTGTGTGGATTAAAGAGGTTTGAGGGAGGATTCTTCATATGCAATCCACACAGAGAGCAGCCCAGGTCCTGCTGTTCATCTATAATACATTAATGAGGCTCCTCCACTGAAGCACAATCAGCAGTTCATTAACCCTTGACAGATGACATCAGAGGGAGGGAGAAAAAGAGGAGTGATCCTGTGATTAAAGGCCCTGAACATTCCCTCTCACAGTCTCTCTGTACTATACATAAATCACAAGGCTTCCAGGGGCTGCGACTGAAGGTTTTGAACCACTACCAGCTGAACCACAGCGGTGCAGGCGTGAAAAGAAAGCGCGGGTGGAGCACCATGTGAAATTCATTCTTCCCTTCCCTGAGTTGGAAGAAGAGTTTGAAAGATTCTACCTGCTGTGAAAGGTTGTTGAAGAAAAGAAAGCTGAAAACACCCCTTTAAGAACCTGGATTTTTAGCTTTGCAATCTGAATGCGTGTTTATTTTTGTGTCACTTTCCTGCGATTAGAAAGAAAAATGAATTTTAGCACAAAGGGAAGAGTCCACTCTTTCAGTCTATGTATCATCCATCAACACAACCATCCGTCTTACCCTCCACGGCTTTGATCTTCTCCATCTTTTCTCTCTGTAGTTCCTCCTGCAAAAGTCTTTCCTCTTCTCGTCGCTGCTCGGCCAGCAGGACCTGTCTGTCCAGCTCCTCATCTTTCCTCTTGTCCTCCTCTGCTGTGGCATTCATGTCATCCTGAGATCGACACAAACAAAACTGTGATGAACATCCCGCTAAAAGTTGAATCCCTTTATCTCTTATTTTTAAAAATATCACGCATGCAGAACCACAAAGTACAGACGAGACATCAACAAAAAACATCAACAACGAAAAAAGCAAAGCTGGTAGCTAAATGGACATGTCAGTAGCTATGCAAAAAAAATCAAGAAAATAATGTTTGTAATCAGGTCTTTTGGAGAACATGAGTGGAGACATATTCACAGAAGAGTGCAGACTCACCCTATCCTCAACAAGGTTGGTGAATTTCACAGAGAACCGCTGTGACATTCGAACTGGGTTTGGATCCAGGAGCTTCTGTTTCTGCTCTCGCTCCTGAAATTAAACAAAACGAGATGATCAGCTTTTGATATGAAAAGAACAAAAATAATCTGCAAACATGAACAAAACTGGAACCCTCTACTCCATCTGCACCGAACACTGTTAATGACATTATTCAGAATGTACAAATATTCAAGAGTGCACTATAGCTTTAAATTACAAGTTTTCATGTGTGTCTGCGGTTCCTCTTTTTCCACACAAAACCTGTGTGTGCAACATGTCCCAAAATGAATCAAACAAGCAGGTTTCTCATCACTAAACTGGCACCAAATTATTTGAGGGTAACTGAAAGCTGTCTTAGCTTCATCCGGCTGAATCATGATGACAGACATCATACTGAGAACTCAATTAAACAGGTAAACAACACAGTTTCATCGTAAGAAGAGACACAGATTGAAGCCAGTCATTTATTCTTAAATTGTGCTAACCTGAGTTTGTACTGAAACGGCTTTCACAAAACAAAGTGTCTAAGATACAAGTGCCCCTGAACTTTGAGAGTCTCTATCTGGGTCAGGTTCAGTTTTTGAGAAGAAGTGATGCAAAGCTGCTGCAAGTGCTTTCAAGTAATCAATCAAAGCGGGTCACTCCAGGAGAAGCAACATTAAATGACTTCTCTGGGATCATTTTGGTTATGCCTGAAATGGGAAAAAAAAAGACTTGCACTTTGATAAACCAAAAAGACAAATACTATCAAATCTGGATTACATTTCTGACCCCACTGACAGCAGATTTTTTCATTACCTTCATAGTGTTGGGAGGAGAAAGTTTCACTTTAGGCTTCTGTAGATCTTATGTCAATAAGATAAGATAAGAAGAACTTTATTGATCCCTGAAGCAAAAGTTACACCATTAACTTGCATGATGGGAAATACAAGAAAGATTTGGTCATGAGGTTACAGTTGAAGTGCAAGCACATTTTAAAATTGTAGTTGAACGCTTGCAGAGGCAATGAATGAAGATTGGTATGCATAAATATATGTTCGAGTGTATAACGAATGTATTTACCTATAAATAATGATGGCTGATTAAACTGCACATGAGCCGGGATGCTTAACTTTTTATTTCTGTATATGTGATTTTTATTTATTTTTTTTAATTTTAACTTATTTTTTTTATTATTATTATTATTATTATATCTGTGTACATGTGCATGTAAAGGTCTGAAAAAATATGTAAAATAATCAAAGTGTTGTTAAATATGTGATATTGCTTTGTACAAATATAAAATAAAAGAAAGGATTACTCGTTTGAATTGTTTTTTTATATTTGTTATCATAGACCCAGACTTTAGCCAAGTGTAAACTGCAAATGCTCATATTGCTCTAAAGAGGAAACCTCAATCTATTGTTACTACATCCTACCACTGCATAACAAACAGCAGCAGAAGATCAAAAATGTTCCACTGAGACAATAAAAGGGCAAGTTATTGTCAATATACATCCTCAATATATTTCCATCCCTCAAATAGCATTTATGGATCTGTCTGTCAGAGTCCAACAAATAACTGATTGAGTCTTCAAGGCGCACAGATACACAGACAACCACTCACGAGTCAACACACTGACAGGCCCCGGGGAGCTGTGGAGGAGCAGTGAGTACTGAGAGGTCACTGGCTCTCCTCTCCCCATCCCCCAAGACGCCCTCGGTCTGCTGCTGCATGAATTCCCCCTTCTTTCCCCGAGGTTAACACATGAACATCAGGGTAAAAACAAGAAAATTAAGCCCTGTGTTTGACAAGACTCCAATTATAATATCTGGTAATTAGCAGCATTAGAAAAACAAAGGAGCAATTACAGGGAAGTGTGTGCTGTCCTGTTTCAAACTCAGCTGTGCTCACAATGAAATGACACAATCAGTCAATCCTGCACATATTTTCTGTTCCTACCTCAGTGTGCAAACCAGCAGGTTACGATCATCGTAATCCATGTCAATGAAACATAAGGGAATCAGTTAATAAAGTGCTAAATGAAAGAGGGGAACCACCAGCCAATACATTCCTCCTCTGAGCAGATG
Source organism: Xyrichtys novacula (assembly GCA_962446985.1). NCBI lineage: Eukaryota > Metazoa > Chordata > Actinopteri > Labriformes > Labridae > Xyrichtys > Xyrichtys novacula. The sequence continues at coordinate 23,690,456 of OY660868.1, read as the reverse complement.
ACTTTAAAGGCTGTTTATATCAGGGTTCAGCCTCTGCAGCTCATGTCAGAGTTCATCAGGGGAGTCTGACTGTGAATTAATGTCAACCAACAGCACTGAAAGGTGTCACAGCCGGGCTCTTCAGCATCCATAAACATACTATTTGAAATATGAAAATATGAAAACAGCTGTGTGAGGCGTTTGCCTGTGTGCCGATGTGGGGGGAAAAGAGGAAGGAAGACGTGGGTGTGGAGTGAGAGGCAGAAGAAAAACCTGCTCATGATCTGCGCCCTCAATTCTGTCCACACTCCATCTCTGTTTTATCTTAGTGTGAGGCGCTGGCATATCCTCAGGCTAAACAATCCCTCCCCACTTTTCCACCCCCCCCTCCATCCAACATGGGAAGGATGGAGGTCCTCTGGTGTCACCACTTAGAGAGGTCGACAGAATCCTGCAGCGCAGCAGAGCTGTCATTCAAGAGGCTCCTTCCTGCCTCAAGGTGAGCTCCTGCCCGCTGTCAGTGCCCCATGAAATGGCTGGTGACAGCAGCCTGAGACACATGCGGGGAGGGAGTCAAGTGGCTACACACACTCTGTATTTGACATGCTTAAATGCACACACCAGTAGGTCTGCACTCCGAGAAAAAATCAAGTGTGCATGAACATTTGAATAACCCTATTAAGATATAAAGGGCAGCACATTCAAATTTATGAAGTGCAGAAAATTCACATGTCCATGTTTTTCTGCTTTTTACATAATTAACAAAGTGTCATGGAGTCATCTCATGATTAACAAAGTGGCAGCCTCTGGTTCTAAAATAAAGATAAGCCAGTTCCTTGAGCGTCCACTAAAGGCCGGCTCCAAAAGCACTGAAAACCACATATGCCCAATTACAATAAAAAACAAACAAAAAAATCTTTACCGCAAAGAAAACAAAGATGTTTCAAGCCTGGTTTAAAAACTATTTGGATCTGTACAGCTCATTTCTTTGCCCACACACACTGTGCAGGGGGTGATTTTTTATAACCCAATAGTTTGAAAGATAGAGCAATGGCTGACTTGACTGAAAGGTGGGGACTCTGTTGCTAGGCAGGCTGAAAGTTGGCTTTTCCAAAAAGGAAACTGTCATCAATAAACTTAATCAACACTACAGAAACCAGTGGGTGACTTCAGTAAAGCCATGTCCATGTTTTCACATGATACTTGTGCTTGCATAATGTTGATCCTTAGTCTTAAATACAAAAACATAAATATATATAAATAAAACAATCCAAATCCATTTATTTCCACTTGTAACCATGATGAATTGGTGAGTTGATGATAGGAAGCTTGTTTTCTTCTGACTGCATTTGACTGAAAAGGTGTGAAACCATTGTGGCCTGTAGACTCTGGACTCCATCCCACATGTAAAGTCAAGTGTACGTATGCTAAATTAATTTTTTAACTTGGGATCATTTCTCTTATTTACTGCAGCCAACTAAGACATTTGCAATCAGTTTATTGTAAAGGCTCACAGTGCAAAAACCATGAAATTGTGATGTGCCGTGTAATTCCAGAGTAAAGTAAAAAAGTGGAGCTATGACCATAATTTTAAACACCTAAAATTGTGGATGAGCCAGAGCTATAAACTGGTTCCAAGAAGTGATCAAATTATGGACAGAAAGGAAATATTCAACAGTCAACATAAAGATCACCTACATATACTTGCAGATCAAGGTTAGTAATCTGCCGTCGACAATTTGTCATCAACAAGAAAAAATAATCACATGTCCCTGAATCTGAGTGGGTCTTTTTTAAATCTTTCTCAGTCTCTGGCTTTGATGAGCTGCCCTCCCCTTTTTCTGTCTAAAGTTTAAACAAACTTCAATAAAAAAAATCCTGTCCTGACTCAGTCCTTCTCCTTTCGTTTCTCTTTAAGATGTCTTGTCCTTTCCAAGTACTGCTTACCAGTTTTTTCCTTCCTCTTTCTATCTACTGGTTCCTTTCCTTTGCTTTCTTTATTGACTGGTTTCTTTCCTTTGGTAATTTCTCCACTTTCTTTTGTTCCCCTCCTCCTCCTCCTCCTCCTTAGCCACTGGGCTACCAATGTTCTACAAACTATGATTTTCCACCTTTCTGTTCATTGCTGACTGGCTGACTTCTGCAGAGGCGGCTGCTCTGCACTCTGTTCACCTCACTCTTCTTTTCCTTGAACATGCTAATTAGTCAGTATTACTGTTTGCTAGATAGGAAACCGTTTTCTCTGAGGAACTTGTGGTTTGTGTAGCTACACCTCTCACCTCTTTGCTTATCAGTCCAATTCATCACTCGTAGTGAATCTTTGGAAAATGTGTGAAAAAGATTTTTTTCTCTGGCATACCGTATGTTGACCTATTTTTTGGACACCTACTCAGCTTTAAAGAGATGATCAATTGTTGCCCCGGTGGTTCTCTTCATACAGAGGAATTAGTAATAATTGTCTGTTTCCTAAGCAGCTAAAAAGTCTGTTTTAGAGACACGAGCAGCTAGAAACAGCACTTGTAAATAGAAATAGTTGTCTTGTTTTGTTTGATTTCTTTTTCGAATCCTAATGGACTGAGGAGGTATTCCATCCCTTAAAGCTCCAGTGAAAGTTTAAAACTAGTGATGAAACAACACCTCCTCTAATGTTATTTTTAATGCCTGTAACCAGTGTGGGGGTGCAAGGAAAAGCCTTAAATTAGATTTTCAACAGGAAATATTCATTATAAGTGATATATTTGGCATTTATAGGAAAGTCTGACACTTTTCATCAGAGAAAGCATCTTGCACATCAACAGGACAAGACGAGCAAAGAGAAAAGAGGCATCACTTTGTCCACCGGGGGCGCTCAAATCAACTCAAACAGCAAGTTCCTCACAAGAGCTTATAGAAATAGAGGAATCAAATCATACACACAAATCCCCTAAATGCGTCCACACTGATCAACCAAAACTGAAATCATGTAGCTTTACTGTTTTCTGCTCTTATGAATTTATCCTTACAAATACTTTGCTTTTGGAAAGTGACAAGTCTTCTTAATGACTAAAAAATGACTGTGAGTCTAACGGCTGAGTGATAAATCCAATGACTTCCAGAGTTAAGTGACTAATCGCTCTGCTGACGCCAAACTGCCAGAAGAGTTCACAACTTTGCTTTGGATGGTGACAGGGAAAGACTGTTATATCACATATATCAGGGCAAAATGATCTTTTACTGACAGGCAGGGTGAGCTCTCACTGTAATATTCAGATTATTCCAGTGGAAACTGCACAGAAGCTGGGAGGAAAACTGAGCAAGTGTGTGTTGGCTTTGACTCATTCTTGCTGTGAAGAGGGCAAACTGCCGGTCTAAAGTTTCCTCTTGAGGTATTTCACACACATTCCAGAAAAAGAGACTGTAGATAAACGAGCTTGACGTAAGGAACGGCCGGGCCTGATGTCACAACTTTAGCCTTGACTCATCCAAACTAGCATGAGATCTACAGTAGTGCTCCATAGTTAGGCTCAAGTTTAAGGCCCCGGGCAAACGTCATTACCAAGATTGTGTGAAGATTTAGGGACGAGCTCAGACTGGCTTTTTTTTCACCTTGCCTGTCCTTCAGCTGGTCCAAGTAATGTGGAGGGCAAAAGTCAGCTTGTCCAGACAAAACCTAAAGAACACTATCACTCATATGCTAGCATGCTATCCCCTCCTTTTTTTAATTGAATTTATTTATTTATTTTACATTTATAAATGTATTTATCCATGTGTAAAAAAATGTTTGATGCTTATGGTTTCCTTGGGAAGACTCCCAGCTGCCCTAAACAAAGTTGTACTTCAAAAATGACAACACATCATGTTGTACTTTCTTAATTTGAACAGTGTCATGAGATCAGCCTTGCCACAATTATACAATTGTACCACTTCACCCTGATATTGAGCTAGGAACAGCCATGACCACATCTGTTTTTTTACAACTCAACCAATTTTCTGAAATGTATCCCTTCAATCTTATTAGGGCTGCCTCCTCTGAGCATCTTTACTCTCAGTTGTTTATCAAAGGAAACGATCAAATTGGTCTATCAGCATGATTTATAACAACTGCTTACAGACTTTCCATGGCCACTAAAATAACTATCATGAAAGCTTGGAAACATACGGTTCAAAACAGACATCCCTAGAAGCAAGAAAAATCCACCAATCAGAATAGAAACGCCAAATATTAACAGGTCCAGACTCACATCACAGTCAGCTATTGAGAGACCTAGGCTCTGGGTAATGGCTGACACACTCTTCCTAGAGTCTGTCTAACCGAATGCGCTATGAGCTGCTGCTTTAATTGAGAATAATAGCTGTGGTGTCTCTGTGGTGTCTGACCTTGTGCTCGATCATGCTGCTGATCTCAGGCAGGAAGTTCTGGCTGATGACACGGTAGAGGTGGCGATCCTGTGGGGAGGTTTTGTCCTTGATGCTTTCTGCCAGATTGACCCACTGCTCCTCTGTATCACACACCAGGGACCAGACGCCTCGCTTACGGCCTGGCAGACACACAGAGCAAGAGACTTTATAGCTTTATGTTCATTTAAAACTCAAATAAAGCGTATAGACACCAACTCCTGCATGTATTAAAGGAAAAAGTGCATGTTGGTGATATTCTCTCACCTGTGCTGGGTCGCAGGTCTTCCAGTCCATTTTCAGTTTTCTCTTCTACCACCTCAGTCACCTCGGTTTCCACCTCACTGGAAGGTATAAATCACAAGAAGGTGTGTTGAGACATCATTACCTGTGCATGTGCATGTATCTGTACAACCAAAAGGTATTTTTGTCTTTATAGAAAACTAAAATAGGTGTGGCTTGAACCCAATTTTTTTAAGTTTTCTTGAACAATTATTGTACAAAAAACCCTGAACAAATTACAAAAAGGATATAGATTAAAGAATTTATTTATAGGATTCATTGCTGTCACTTTGTAATGTTGCTATTTAAAAAACCATGCTACTAATAGGGTGTAGGTGGATGCTGAATCAAAATGTAATCTTATATCTGCCTACAGAGGTTCCTCCTATCCGTCCAGGTCATGGATAATCTATAAAAATCTGAAAACCAGAATCAATGCGACAAAAAATTTCTGTTCTTCTTCGTAGAAATCAAACAAATAAAGACTATTTCAAACCACTTTACTTCAGCAGTGTAATTTTTTTCTAAATTTTGTCATATTTGGTTTGTGTTATCTGTGTGTTTTCTCTGTACCTTCACATCACTAAATGAAGCTCGGTGAGTTTTGAAGCTTACACAAAAGTTTGAGGAACTACATTAATTCTAAGATGATTGTTTTAGTCCTCACCAATGTAACCATTCCCAAAAAACAGTACAGCCCAAAGCCGTGGTATCAGCTGTTACTTTAAACAGGTACATCTGTGCAACACATGCACGGCTAAACCTCAGCATTTTTGTGCTGTACACCATTGGCTGTGACAACAAACAAATGTGTGTTTTCTCACCTTAGATGAGGGTCTTCCAGTTTCCTCTTCTTTGGTGGTCTTCCCCTTTTCTTCTTCTCTGGAAATGCTAGCTCAGTGGACTCACTTTCAGGGGGAAAAAAAGAGAGGAACCCTTTAAAATTATAGTCTTTTTAGAGGGGTAAGTAGCTATGTGAGACCTCTATAATTAACCCTTTACAGGCCTGTAAATTAGTGTCAAACTACCTCTGCAATTACACACTTACCCTGTGCACTAGTAAAAGAGAAAACATTACTTTTTACTGAGCATCCGTTCCAGAGAGAGAGATGCGGAGATGTGGAGAATGCACAAAACAATGTATTTCATACCTGATCTTCTCTGCTTTCCTCTTGATTGGCTCTTCTTTGTACATGCGAGTGCCATAAAAGTACCAGTAGAGGGCTCCATTTCCATCCTGCCCCAGGGGTTCCACCCTCAGGCTGTCTGCATCAAGGCCCTGGTGGGGGGTTGTGGGTGGGGGAAAAAGGCATTTCTCACATCATGTGTAGGACTCCATTTTTAAACTGTCAGTCATTACTTGGTGATGTCATTTAGTCCTAGTAACCTACATGTCTATGAATCATGACGCCTTTTCAGGGGCTGACAGAGTGCATTCATAAATTTAACCACAGAAATGATTTCAGAAAAAAAATTATGTCATAAGGAAAAAACATTGGTCTGAAAGTGATCGCCCACGGACAGATACACGAGTGGTAAAATATGGGTTCGCTTTTTTTTCCAGGTGCAATAAAGAGCTGAACTAAATTCTGTGTGACAGATAGAAGTCGGTTACAAATGAAAATGTACAGGAAACTCTTACAGATCCTCCTCAGGCCACAGTAGAACACTCCAGTCGTGTTAAATGATTCAAAGGATAAAATATTCCCCCGATACTTAAAGATTCACCACCCAGTTCATGTTTAAACCATGAGGTCTTAATGGGATACAATGCTCTAAGGTGAAAAACCATCAAACTAAAAGGATATTTGATAGTGTTTTCAGTTGAGCCCATAAACAAATGGCTTTGATCCAATTATTCTAAGTCTAAATTAAAAGTTTAAACAAATGATAATGGGCTGCATGCATGAAAAATGTTTCCAATTCACATGAATGGATCTCTGGATATACCTTCAGCAGGTCGAAAACATCAGCAGCATCCAGACGGTAGTCGCACAGCCGGTGCAGCAGTTCAACCTGAGTGCGAGGAGGGAGGGTCTGAAAGGGGCTCTCTCTCAGCGGGTTGGGCTTTCCCTCTTCCAGCTCCCACCTGTAGTTGATGATGTCATCCAGGTAGCTGCTAAACGATTGGGGTCTAACGGGCAAAGCAGAAGAACAGACAAGTGACTGAATGTGAGCGGGCGGCCCCAATGTTTGTGGAGGTGACATCTGTGTATAAATTAAAACTGTATTAAAGCATTCTCAGATTAAACCCTAAAATACAAACTTTTATGTTATTGATATTTCATTTCACACAGCAGAGAGACATGAAGCAGCTGACAGTCCTTTTTGTCATTTATGTTTTGTAATATATTTGAACCAAGTTTTTAAAGAAAGGATCACTTCTCACGTTTATAAGAGTTGATGACAATCGTGGACAAGATCCTTTTGACATGTGTAAAATGAAGTGTCAAGTTAATGATGGTTAAATGCAAAAGACTGGTGTTGAAAATAGAAAAGCAATTGCAGTATGATGAGTTGAACAACAATAGATCAAAGGAAAATTATTAGCCAGACAAACAAAGCAGCTTTGACATCTTCTTGTACCAGATCCAACAAACTCAAGCGATAAAGTAAACTAAAGGAGATGTTGGACTCATTTATGTGAGACTGCCACCGGATTATAAGATTAATAGAAACAACTCTGAATGTGTTTACATGGACTTAAGTATCCCAGGTATGAGCCTTATCCCAGCTGCATCTTATTCAGGATATGATTTTAACATGCACACAAGACACCTGTAATTTATACCACTGTATATGTGATAAGAGCTTGCATCTTAATTTATTTGACTTTATGAAATATAAATACCAAAGGTGCCTGTAACAACCAAAAAATATAGAATTTGGAAATTTCAGAATAATTAAGACCACTGTACCCTGTTCCAGCTTAGCACTATTGAAAGTCAACATCGCGCCAACCTAAATGTCCCGTTATGTCAAATAGTTTTATCATAGGAAAGCATACGTCAGTTTCTATGTTGAGAAACTTCAGTATAGTTACACTACACCAGTGGTTCTCAAGTCCAGTCCTCAAGGCCCACTGTCCTGCTTGTTTTGGATGTTTCCCTGCTCCAACACACCTGATTCAAATGATCAGCTCGTTATTAAGCCATTACAGAGCTTGATAACGAGCTGATCATTTGAATCAGGTGTGTTGGAGCAGGGAAACATCCAAAACATGCAGGACAGTGGGCCTCGAGGACTGGACTTGATAACCACTGCACTACACAGAACTTAGCTTACAGGCACATGCTTGTGTCAGCTGTGACCAGGAAAAGCAGCATGTAGGAGTAGCTTAACAATAAGGACAACAATAACATGCAGTGCAAAGTATGCAGTGTTAAACTTGTGTATCATAGCTAGTTTGATGCTCAAAACTCTGGCAGAAGACTGTGGAGACAGATTGATGGGCAATCTTGCATCACAGCGCTGACCGGCCCTGTTAGCAGATGCTGGTGCTATGACACCAGAGCGGAGAAGGTTCACCTGCTATTAATGAAAACAGTGGCTGCAGACGCGCTCCCATTCAGTTTGTGGAAGGGGAAGGCTTTTGTGTGCTGACCACAACTACGGGAGTGGAAAATGTATGAGGGTCGCTCAGCAGGAAAATTAGGGAGTGTCTTGCAGCGTTGACAATGTATCACCAGACTCATGGACAAGTCTAACCACAGAGTTGTATGTTGCCATCACTTATCATTTTAGTCAATACTGGGAATTAGAGATGGACATCCCTCAGACATGCAGTACTAGGGCTGGGCGATTAACCAAAAAATTACTGATACTGAAATTTACAACAATAACCGACGTCATTTTGCCCATATCTGTATGTTTGTTGTCAAAAAAATAAATAAAAGTTGGTTTCGGATGTGTGTAGGTAGGCTATGGTCTCATGTTCCTTTAAGATGCTGTCCTACGTTGGAGACGTGACTCCAACCCATTCAGTCCGTAACAGAGTGGGATAGACAGGTGAGGATATGGAGGACAGTTCAAAAGCTGGAGCAGTGGCTGAAGTAAACAAAGTTAATGTGGGAGGGGGTGTGCAGCTTGTGGAGTAGTTATCATTCATTTATAGTTATCGAGGTGAACTCCTCAATACATCGGGATATTGATTTAAGGCTGTATCGCCAAGCCCTATGCAGAACCGATGAGCAGTATACTGCAGAAAACTTTGCTGAAAACTTTGTTGAATGGTAAAAATGTATACTTTAAGAGTACTCGACTACTCTTTCATTGAGTGAGTTGGTTACTCAAACATGGAGATAAGTGGAAATTTCCATCCCTATCCAGATGTTAGATGTCCTTGTTGCGGTCTCCATCTTTGTTTTGACGTTACATCACTTGGGCTGAGGCCACCCTGGCAAAGGCAGTCAGCAGCTGTCAGAGACAAGGGCATGGCTTATACAGGCCACTGTATCCTGTTCTCGCTCAGTCTTTTGGCTGGGATGAGGGCTTATCTTAGTTCCCGGTGGTGTCAAAGGTGGGATACTTATAGAAAAGTAAATCAAAACTAGTCCTAAAACCCATGTCCACGTAGACCCAGTCAATGTACAACCTATAAAGAGAATCCCAACAAAGTTTTTTTTGGTCCACTGGAATCTGTCAGTTTAGATAGATACAACTGATTCATTTGCAAATTTTGGTGTGCACACAATGTCTCAATATCAACCAGTGTCCTTTTGTAGAGTGCATTTTAGAAAACAAGTGAAGTTCAAACAGCCACAGTCTCAGTAAGAGAGAGGAGGCAGGGCTGGAAGAGAAAAGAATAGTTTCTCTGAAAGGGAGTGGGGTTGTATATCTACGATGGGTCGAAGCTGGTAAATAATGCTGGTTCCGGTTCAGGTTAGCCTATTAATCCGTACCTTTCAGTCCACACTTAGTTGAACAGAACAAGGGCTTTGGGGCAGGGGTTAGCATCTATGCAGCAGCGCAGAGAAAGAGGGACAGAGAAAATGGCTTATCTTGAAAGAGCAGCGTGCACTTTTCACACAGCTGCAGGCTCCCCTCCTCCTAGCAACCCCATCCCTCTCCTTCTCTTCGTCCCTCGTCCTCTTCTACATCCTCCCTCCCTTGTCTCCCCCGCTCCGGCAGAGCGTTTAACACGTGCGGATGAAAAGGGCAGCTCAGTGAAAGGCCAGTGCTGAGCAGCCACCCCCAGGATGCCAGCGCCTGTCCAGTCCAATAAAGCAGGTTGTCCTCCTGTTACCGGTTGCCTGGGCAGAAAAACTGGATCATTCCTGCCTCTCTGCTTATCGCTTCACTGGTACCACTGTGCTGCTCTCTAACGATGGGCCCCGAGGAGGAGGTGTGTAAAATGGGGGGGCAAATAGGAGATAAGTCATACTTGTGGATTTGAATATCAACCCGCCACACTCACTTTCCCCTGTTGCTTGATCACAAGAGGCAAAAGTTTCAGTGGCTTATTTGGTCTTCTATAACAACGTACGGGAAGAGCATGATTTCACCACAAGTCAGGATATGGTGAGTAAATTGTGACTCCTTAGCGAGTCATGTACATGTGACTCACACTTCCTACGAGGGTTCCTGAGTGCTCTGATGACTAGTTTGGTGAGTTTGAAAGACTGGTCATATTTCAACAGCAACAAATCAAGCTGACAGGAGACGCTAATTATTCATGTCTATTGTGTTGCTGATGTTTTCACAAGGTGCTTTAAATGTTTCAGTTAGGACAAAATGAAGACATGGATCTGTGCAGTCTTATTCAACTTAAACTAGGGCAGGTTCAACATTTGTACTTGCATTTTAGCAGCATCTGAATGTTGAGTTTAATTTCTGCGGAGATCTGTTAACAGGTTTATTTATAATCTCATTGGATAGCTAAAAATGGATTTGTTAAAATGTTAAGGTTAGAGCTGAAGAAAAGTGTTTTTTCCAGCTGTCATGTGTCAGGACATCAATAAAATTACCTTATTTCTTGAATTTTAAAGATGCTTGAAATACAACATCAATAACCTCTATTCAGTCATGACCGCAGAGTGTAGCGGAGTTTCGCAGCTCAAGGAGGAACATTTATGATCATTACTTCATGGAAATGCAAACAGACCAAGTCGCTAAGGCAGAAGAACTACTGCTTCTGCAGTGCAAAATCATTATTTTGATGATTAGTACTTAAAAGAAAATGATCCACTGCACTCTGTGATCAACTCATCAAGGCTCCGCCACAAACAAGCGGCTGCTGGAAGAGAGTAGGTGAGTTGTGTTTAGTCTCTTTGCCAAAGAAATAAGGGAAAGCTAAAAAGATGTTTGATGGCTAATGCTATGGCTGGGACCCTATATGTCCTGCTGTTCTGAGCATTATTTGTTGCTACAAGTGACTTTTTGGTTGCAGTTTGCGCGTGGATCCATAGACCGCTGTGTATTGCTACCGTGCGGCCGTTTTAAGTTGGTATAACTAGAGAAACAAGCAGTCGGCAACATTCGTCTCAGGGGGTGTCTAACTCAGTGTTACGGTGCATTTGACCCTTACATAATTTTATGCCGGAATATCCCTTTAAGATCAGCTGACAGACTGTAGGTTCAGTTGGATTGTAGTGAGCCATATGCCTGCTTTGATGGGATAAGCTTCAGGCAAAAAGTATGAGAGTTCAGGAATTACAGTCCAGTGAGCAACTCTCAACATGTGAGTTTTCCAAATATGAATCATCATAGTGTGTGCTATAACACACACACTGTGACTTCCCAGCTTGGGTAAGTATAAGTAATTAACAACTCACGTGATGTCACGGCGCTGGTAGCATCCTTGCAGAAGACAAGCAATGAGGTCCCCAAGGAAGTCAAAGTCCTGCTCTGACAGGGCTTTCTCCAGCTCCTACACACATAACAAAGAGAGCAATGGGTCAATGCATACATGAAAGGCTGTTTTGAGGTAAACAGGTTCGAGACATCAGCACAAAGGCACATATTTACAAATAAAACATGGTACGAAATGTTGCCAAAGCTCGGTTGCACAATGACCAATGGGTGTTTTAGTGTAAGGTGAGCAAGCAGAGGTGGACAGCAGGAGGGATGGTTGGAATTTGCAAGCTGAGTTTCTTGGTTTGCCTGCAGTTGCTTGGCTGTAGCCTGGGTTCAAGTTCAGCCATGACCCCTCTCCTGCCTGGCTTTGTGTTCCAGCCATTCAGGTTTTATGAAGCGGCAGTAACCGGCAGAGCAAACTCGAAAAGACCTGAAAGCACCAAGGAGAGATGGCAGGCAGCAGGGGCCTAGAGCTGCAGCACAGCCGTGCCCCCCCTCCTCCTCTCCTCTGCTGACCAACCAAGACAGAGCACCCCACACGGCTTCCCAGCATGCACCGCTATTCCAAATGATACCCAAAGGCTCTGAAATAGAACAGGAGGGGAAAAAGAGAGAGAACAGGAGGCTGAGAGGGCAGAAATGCAAATGTAAAGTGCTCCGTCAGCCAAGTGTCCATTTCACTTAAAGCCCCCTTTTTGCAGGATGCAAAGTAGCTCCTTCAGGCTGAAGCCCAACCAGTTGCTCTTTAGAAAAGGAACATAACTGACTGCAGCTGATCTTTCCTCACCCCTCCTGGTCCCTTCTCTAACAACGTACCCAAACTCTGTCTCTCCAGTCCCTTTGACACATACTCTCCTGACATTTTTTTTATAGCTTTAGTATATCAGGACTTTTCTGTTCATAAATGGACTTGGGGAGGGCTTCTCTCTGTCAGAAATCTTTCCAAAACGTATGAAAATTCTTCTACCAAATATAAACACAACTGTGAAAACGTAACACAGATAACTAAGGTGAGCAGCAAAGAGCATGAAGCAAAAGAACTCTCCACAATCGGTACACATCTTTACCCCACCCAGTCACTCGAGGTGAGTGCCTCTGACTTTTACCTGTTCATACATTGCCTCACCCTGGCCTCTTGTGGAAACCTTACTAAGGATCTGTCAGGAAAACACTAAGGAGTAAAAACTCAAACATCGACAGAAGAGTCATCAGGAGTTTGTAGATATGTGAAAAAAGGCATCTGCCGACCTCATTCTGGCGCATAAACAATCACAATTCTACTACTGCACGTTCAACGGGGGGGAACAGTCAAGGACAAGGAGGCAGGTTTGATTGTCGTGCACTCGCTCATGTCTTCAGTCTACCTCTCTTTCTCTCTAGAGGAACTAGGTCGAGCTTAGAGGTCAACAAAGGTCAGCGTACACACCTCCCAGCCACAGAGAACGACGGAAACCAGGAGCCAACAAGTCAGCACGATGAAAAACACAACAGGAGGAGGAGGAGGAGGGGAGGAACAGAGCAGGGTTAAGAAAGAAGTTGAAAAACAGGATGAGTTAAACGTTTCTGCTTGAGGTTAGAAAAGAAAACAGTAGTAGGAGGTTAAGTCAAGAAAGCCGGTTCCTGCTTTCTGACTCAAGCTTTTATGCAAAGACACCAGGCAAGCAAGTTTGATGACAGAAGCTAAAGTCACCAATGTCTGATGACTCAAAGAAAGAACAGTTCATTAATTTTAATGAGGTCATTCGAAACAGCAATTTAAAAGCCTACAGATCATCGTGTTCACAGTGGAAAGTAGGACAGGCTTTAATGGATTTTTAAAAACATTCCAATAGAAGAAGAGCCTGCTATGACAGGACTGGTGTGAGCATCTTGGTGTATATGGAAATCGAAATCTCATGTTGCTTTTTCAATCACAAAGCTGTCAAATCTTCACAGTTAATTACTCACACCTTTTGTGATTCAGGGCCATGTGCAGGGGTGTACCAATAAGCTGTATCTGTTTAGTCAAGTAAACCAATAAACACTGTCCCCATTGGCTCCAGATTTACTTTTTGATGAAGCAAATTGATATTTTTAACACTGCAGGTCCAGAATGCCAGTCGTAGACCGAGTCTAAACTGTAGCCCAGCCACCCGTTACCCAAGGGGCGGAGTCAGCCAAGGCAATTATTGACAATTACCAACACAATAACGCGCTACCATCTAGATGTAAACAAGTACAGATGTCATCTTGTACCAAGGTGAGGTTTGTCAGTATTTTGATCTAGAAAATGGAGACATGGAATGAAGTTGCTATGGAGACTGTGTCTGATGAAAGTGGCACACTTAACTGCAGGAACGCAGAACCAGCACTGGCATGTGGATAAAGCTTTGTGAGAAGGAATGAAGCTATGTTGACCACACTTGGAAAAGCCACTTGACGTTATTAAATAGAAGTGGTCCAAGATTCAATCAATCAATCAATCAATCAAATTTTATTTATATAGCTCCACTTCACAACAGTCGTTATCCCAAAACATTTTCCAAAACAGAGCAGGTCTAGACCACACTCATTCTTTGATATATTATCAAGACCCAATCTTAAGACAGGATAGATTTGACCCATCTCATCCAATATGAGTGACAGTGGCAAGGAAAAAAACTTCCTTTTACCAAGCAGAAAACTTGGGAAGGACCAGACTCATTTTCTTTGATGCATTGCAATGTGACACGTGATGGTTGATTACGATTAACAAATGTTCAAATATCGATTTTTTTCCCATGATAGCAAAATTACAGAAACACAACTGTAGCATCGGAAGTTGGTCGGAATGAAAAAAGCCGCCAAGACAGTTTTTAGGGATGGACTCGTAACAGACTGTTAGCAACACAGCAGCAGCTAACTCACTGACTACCGTCAGTGAGCGAGAGGTTCACGCTTCAGGTTTGACATCCATGTTGAAGATTTAATTCTTCACTAGTTTGTTCAAGAACTCTGTGTGGCAACTTCATTTCCACTCAAAGCTACATGGGGCAGACCATGCCCAGTTTGATAAGCTTCTTCGGGTACCACCCTATACTAGCAAATTTTGCAAAGGGTTCAACTTCAGCAAGTCTGTTTCAGTTTTCTATTCATCATTCATTTGAAACTATAGTAAATTACAAAGGAAATGCAATAACCACACTATGATACAGGTGGGAAGTGAGAGTTCATGCCTGTCAGGTCTGTCTGCAAGTGGTATGCAAACGAACTTGCTTGCCAAGCCACGCAAATTGGCATTTGGCACAGACTTCAGTGGGGATGGAGCCGTACCAAACTTGCTTTGTTTTGAGTCTGGGCACACCTGTCAGGCAGAAAAAAAGTTGCATGCTTACTTAACACAATTCCTGGTTTGCCATGTAAATGATGCACACTGTGCAATGACACATCTAGAGGCAACTCTGCAGCTGACAGTGACCCTCTGAACCTTTTGAAGTAAGCCAAGTCTTAACAGCAGCTAATGCAGCTGCAAATTCATATGAAAAATGGAGGACGGATCTGCAACTGCTTGAAAGGTTCCACTTTGAAACTTAAAGACAACAATACCACCCATTCATCTATTCATTGATCCATTGTCTCTATTACCTATCCCATCAACCACAATCACTCTCACACCTTTTGAACTGCTAATAAACTCAATGATCACATCTTTAGACTATGGGAGTAATCCACACTGCCTAGACCCCATGCATGCAAATAACATATACTCTAAACAGAGACTTCTTTTTCTGGCAGGGATAAGGACCGGGAACCTTTCTGCTGCGAAACAGCCACTGCACCACTGTGCAGCCCAACTCATTGCCAAATAGATAAGTACTGATAATGATTTGAATATGTGTACACGCCAACAACTGGGTAAACAAAACAGGTTTTAATTCAGATTACTGCTGCACAAATGTCTGAGCAAACACGAGAAGATCAACAGGTTCCCTCATCTCACTCTTACAACAGAACTTCTGGATCAGAATATCTAGAAAACCAACCATCGGGTGTGTGCACTTCTTTCAGGATCAAAGGTGTGATCTTTTAACAAGAGTCAAGTTAGCTCAGGTGACTGGCAACAGTAAAAATCTCAATATGAAGACCATGGTCAGTGGGTTACAGTTAAGAAATCAAAAGGTGATGTCACTGTAATGAAGTTTGTGGTTTATTTAATCTATGTAGAAACCCATGATGAGAAAGTAACTCAGCAATGTGATTTGCAATCTCCTCCTCAGAAATCAAGTCACATTTACAGAATAAAAAGTATGGACAACTTTTCAACAATCAGTCTGCCTGCATGTTCGCTTTATAGAAAAGACACTATGTTCATTGTCTGCCAGAAATTTCAGTGACCATGTCCACCAAGTTGTTTTTATGTGGTGGCAGTACCCAGGACCTCATTTTCAGTGTGCATTTCACAGGCGTTTACTGTTGTCAGGTTACAATTAATTGTCTTGCAGCACCTCTGCTCCCCTAAACAGTAATCAGTAGGTGCACTTTATAATGCTCTCTATACTTAGGTTTTGCTTTCATTCGGTTTCATTTGACAAAGAACGTCTCAAACCATGGATTATAATCTTGATACAGCATTAGTAGCAGCTCTACACATGAAAACAAATGAGGTCTCTTTCTGTCTCATATAAATTTTGGTCATTGTTGTTGACAAAGATGCCATCAGAAGTCCTGGCCCTTATTGAATTTCTTTTTGAGGATAAATAAAGTTCTTGTTCTTCTTCTAGATTCTGACTGGTCAGAGATCAAGAAACATCACTGATAAGCTTGTTCCAAAAGTTGAGCTATCTTCAGTTGAGACTGTCATGAGTGAAGCAACAAAAACAGGTGATATTGAGCGGTTTTGTACTGAAGACTGTGAGCACTGAAAAGGCTGTACTGCAGTTGAGTCAGAATAGAATATTTCCGTGCCAAAGATGGCATCAGTTCACACAGCCCCTGACCTCACAAGACCTCATGACCAAACCTTTGCTAAGAGGTTGGCATTAGCAATTAGCAGTGCAAATAGTCTTAAATATGAAACACCTTTTCCAGCCACAACTTTGCAAAGTCTTCAGATATCCTGGAATCTACAGCTAGTTTTATCACTCAGGGCTACAGCCTTTCTGTGTTGTTAAGAGGAATGGCTTTGTAAGTGGTTACAGTATTGGTTACATGATAGCAGGCAGCATGAAACTATGACAGAAACATCATGAGGAGAAAAAAGGAGGCCAACAGGTTTTTTATTTTTTTAATAAAATCACTGCATTTTCAACTGCAGCATTGCTCTTGTGTCTATTGCGTCACAATGAGCTCTGTTGTTCAGTGTGTTTCTATTTACTTGTGTTTTCCAATTGGCTTCAATTTAGAGGATTGATACTTTGTAAATGCAGTGTGCTTAGATGTGTTGATGTATTTTAGTGTTAATCTACATTTGTGAACTAAGTTCAAGAATGAACAGATGAATGTACAGAAAAGCCAAGATTTCTACCAAGTGTATAATTTTAGTCTTTTGCCCCTTGGAAAAAGAATACATTCAAGGACATGCTACTTGGACAAAAAGTCAAACCCTTTCTCTTATTTAGGGTATGAAAATACTGAATCAAATCAGACCGAATCAGATCCAACTGCACCCCCTGGCCATTAGCTCTGCTTATTACAGGATAGAAAGATAGTGTGTATCTGTGCATGTAACAAGGGTTCCTGTGTCATACTCCTTTCTACTTCCTGGTCCCCTGTCAGGCCGCCTCTGGGCCAGAGAGAGCCCATCCATCAGAGACAGACTGCACTTTGATCACACTTGGAAAAAGCTGGGGGCCAGGACCGGGGAAAGAGTGGTGAGTTGAGTACCACGCAGCAGAGTAGAGGGCTTGCTACAGCCCCTGGATTAACACCGCCCTGGCTCCACCTTTGAAGTGCCACACAACATCTCAGATGGCAGGAAGAAGGAGAATTAATGTGGTGTGCGTGCCCTTTCTTGAGCCATCCGTCGAGCTTGCCAAGCCCTCCTCAGACTGGTGCTAACACACTAACACTTTACTTTCTGAGAAGCAATAAGGGACGCTCTGCTGTGGCTGGACATGTCTTGTGGGAACCCTTTAGAGGCAAAAACATACACAGAGTAGGAACAAAACTTTGACACTGCAAGGACATAACCCACAACAACCTTTGGCAACAACAAAAGAAAACACACTGTTTCCAACATTCAGTCCCGCACGTGTCTCAATGGCATAAACAAACGCGGGACATCAGCTGCACTGCATTAATGATCAATGAGACTTTGATACCCTTTGTAGCTTATCACTTATCAGCTCTCTTGTCAATCTTTGAGCAAAACTACCAAATTTATTGCCATGCTACTGCAGTGACCTAACAGGCTGTTCAGTATTTGCACACCAGGACAAAGATTGGAGGCTGAGTCAAGGCTTACTCAAAAGGTGTGTCATCGCCACAGCCCCTCTGTGGGCCGGGCTTGCAATCAGCTTTTCAGCCTGAAGGTATTTGCTACTTCTCTCACCCAACTCCCCCACCATCTCTCTCTCTCTGGTTTAACCTCTTACTGCTCTCTTCCACACCATTTTCCTCCCACCCCCCCACACCCATTCCGTCCTGCTGCCTGGGGTCTACAAGGGCCTCTGAGGCATTCTATTATTCCCCTGACAACACCCTCGCTTCACTCTCCACCCCACTCCTTTCCTCTCTCTGTCCTCCTTATCTCTCCTCTCCCTCCACACAGTCCCCCACTGCAGCTCAGGACTGTATAGGTTCTCCTCAACAGAAAAGTGCGTTTGGTGATGATTCTCAAAAAATAACTGAGTGAAGTGATGGGGGAAAAAAATTCTTTTTTCAAGAAATGTTTGCCCCAAAGAGTCAAAAGGAACTCAAGACTTTGTCACATCTATTGTGCCTTTATTAACTGTAATTCAGCAAAAGCGCTGTGACAAAGTTTTGCCATCAGTAGGCTTTTGTAATGCATCTGCATCAGTGTATGTTGGTGTGAAGGGTTGGTTGTCATGAAAACAGAATTTGTAACTTTGATAGAATAATAGTAATAGTCTAATGATTGTGATGTGATCATGGTCTTGACCGGGCTCACATCACATCTTTAGATCATATACTGACTCCAGAAGACATACCTGCTAGCACTGCCAAAAAAAGCTGATCCATGGGGCAGCTTCGACTCTGATCTATGCCATTCTGTGTGTACAACAACCATGTGTATATACTATGTCATTAGCATGATGGGGATAAACAACCGACAATGCTAAAAGCTACCTCAGTTGCAAAAGATAATCTGTTGTGATGCTTAGGGCACAACTCAATAATAAACATTACATGTGAATTTCGTTGCCATGTATGACATTTGCGTTGGATTTTTATATCAGTTATGTAGATATTTTCAAACTTGTTTTGAATGGCATACAGCTACTGTTACCAATCCAAGTACACCTGCATCTTCCACCACACTTAGAGGCTGTTTTTCAGAGCAATGAATTCATTGATTTATCATTATTAAAAGGGATATTCCAGCGTAAAATTAAGCTAGGGTCAAACACACCGTAACACAGAGTTAGACACCCCCTCGAGAGATGAATGTTGCTGACCGCTTGCTTCTTTAGTTATACCAACTTTAGTAACGACCACACGATAGCAATACAGAGCGGTCTAAGGAGCCAGCACAAACCTCAACCAAAAAGCCACTCTATAGCCACAAATAAAGCTCAGAACAGCACCTAACTTCATCAACAGTACATAAAATGATCATAAATGTTCTTCCTTGAGCTGCGTCACCCCGCTGAAGTCGGTAATGGACTTGCCAAGGTCTCCGCACAAACAAGCGGCTGCTAGAAGAGAGTGGGTGAGCTGTGTTTGGTCTCTTTGCTAAAGAAATTAGGCAAAGCTGAAACGATGTTTGGTGACTTTGCAGAAACTTTTGAAACTTGGGGATGACTGGAGTGTTAAAAATGGTTTTTGTTTTGTTCCTCTTTGCACCACCTTTCAAGCAGTGCAAGTACTGGTAGCTATTTTACTGTTCGTTTCAAACACTTCAAAAGTACTTCCATACAGCCAACATGTTAATGCTTGACACTGATGGCGCTGGGATACATGATGCACCACCTTCTTGGCTGTATATTTCATTATCTACCAATACTTAACAGATTTTTTAAAAGTTTTTGCCAATATGAATATTATGCCAATCTTGTACAACCATTAAAAGATTTTGTTTTTGTTATTAATAAAAGAGCTTTTACACCAGAAAATTGTGACTTGTTTATCATGTAAGCCTGACACAATAAGAAAAAAAAAAGAGAAAGAAACACAGAAAATGTCATCACAGGTAGTCTGAACCTAGTGTTATCCCCTTGAACAAATGAATCAATTCAGACTCTGAAGTAAGATTTTCAATTTAAATTGTTTTCAGAATTTGCAAACGAACCAAATAGTAACATTGCAGCATTATCCGCAGAGGTTGAGCCATTTCACTCAAGCAAAAGCCCCTCCCATTGGTCTTCTTACCCTCTGCAAGTCCTACAAGAGTAATTCTGATACACCTCCATTATCAGGAGATGGACTGACCCTGTTATATGGAGCCCATAATGTACACGATAAAATGCAATGATTTTGTTCCCCTTGTAGTTTTCTGCTCATGTAGGCCAGAGCATCGATGCCTGTTCGGCATGGGTCCTGCAAACACTAGGTTGGATTTCTGGCTTTGTTGATAATGTGTCTTGGTATGACATGGTTATCAATACATGTTCTGCAGTTAAAAAAACCCATTTGACCAAAACTCTAAAACAACAGGATAAAAGAGTAGAGCAAGAAAGAAAACAGTGCTCTAAGCTCTACACTGTACTGTAAACATGCCGTGCTGTACTACTCTGGTGATTAACAGGGAAAATTTGGCGCTGGTGAACCTACACATGGACCAACAATCTCACAAGAGGTGGTCTAAATTGAGTCGAGTGTGCATTCAGAGAACGTCAAGAGTACGGCAGGGATTCAATGATGCCCTGTTTAAGTTGGGTCTCCCTGTAGACAGCAAATCCTCAGTCTGTAAAAGCCAGGATGGAAGCTGTTTGAGATGTGAGAAAAAAATCAAATGAGTGTAGGAAAGGAGCTGACTTTGAAAAGTACAGAGACATCAAGGCAGAGCACACCATCTGCATTTGAAGATAAAAGTAAATCGTGTTTTTTTTTTTTTTTTTTGTGTGGACACTCATGGCTCCATCATGTGTCCAAATCATATCTGTAGAGAGGGAGAAAAGTGAGATATGCGTATGGTTGGTGCAGGCAGTAAGTGTGAAAAAGAGAGCGGGACGAGGTTGTGATAAGCAGAGCAGCAGTGTATCAGCAGCTTGAAGGTTGTTGTGGATCCACAGAGCCTGTGGTATCAGGGGGGTGGCCTCTCTGGCTACGCTCACAGCAGACACTTTCCATGCCACTGCCGTTAACAGCTCCTCCGGGGTCTATATCACCAACAGTTGGAGGACGAGTGAGCAGCGAGCTGGAGGGGGAAGGGAGGCCTGTTTGTTGTGTAAAGGCTCCTCTCTTCCTCTCTTTTGCTTCTTTCTTTATTCTTCCTCCCCCACTCCCCTCCCTCTTTCATCTCACACATGGTTCCTTCAGGAGCCATCATCTGACAACACCCTCCTCCCCCACATGTAACCACCTCCTGCCACATGACAAACACGCACACGCAGCCATAACACCACAGGAAAACGCCCTCGCATCCTCAGGATGTAGCACTCATCTGATAATCAGTGGAAAGCATCAACATCTTCGACTTGCTAGTAGGACACATCTGACTGATGCATCAAAACAAAAACTTGTTGACTGATTCTTCCAGACAATCAAGAGTTGATTTACAACCTGTCTGTTTGAGCCAGAGTGATAAGTCCTTCACACCTACCTTAGCTAGCATTTTGACACATGGAGCTATTCGAGCCTCTGGGTGAAGACACCATTTGTTCATGAAAATGAGTGAACAGGAAGGGTGACTGCAAGTTGTTGTAAATTAGCAGCTCTCCCGGAGTGAAATAATGAGTGACAAACACTAAATATAGCTGTACACAACTGAGGGGCCGGTTTTATTCTAGTGTCAATGTCAGGGCCAGGTGGGACAGGTGGTCGGGCTCCATTGAGTGGTGGTAGAGGCAGGACTGTGGGTGAAGGGTTTCAGGGCAGTGAACAGATCTTTCCTGAGACAGGCTCTCTCCAGGCAGATGGGCTCTCATTGCCTTGGCCTGACTGCCTGGCTATTTGGGAGAAGATCATTACATACAGGAGATGGGAGGCCACCCAGTGCAGGCAGCCCAGCGCCCCCCATGCTTCCACTGCCAGCTCTGAGGAAACCACATCATCAACTTCCCCATATAAAATGGAGTTTCCTGCTTCAGCAGTCATCCCAGTAGTCCCATCCTCTGACTACATAAACATGCATCTGTATGCATGCACACACGCACATCAACAGCTTCAATTCAGCCTGCTCGGTCCATGTAGGAAGAAAAACAGTCCCTGGGCTGTATGTTAAGGAATACAATAGACAGCCTAAAACACACATATAAGAGGGAAAGAGCAAATACAAGAAGCCTATACAGAAATGTTAAATAGTGCAGGTGATCTGCACCATTTGCTAAGATGTATACGGTGCTATGAAGACCTTGCACAAGACTCCTAGTAGGTGGTCCAGGGGCAGCTACATCTCTGTCTCTGCAGAGCTTTCCAAATAACACAATGGGCAGGTTTGGAATTTGAGAAAACTGGACAATGACACTTTTGAGTGACACAGACTTTTTATGAACTGTGGATAAGGTTAGATGATAGCATGTCGAGAGGTGTGCTGCCTGACTAGCTGCTGAGTCTATGTTTAACAATCATGTGAGATGATACAGCGATGAAACTTGTTAGCTTTAGCTCATTAAAGCCTTCCTTCTAAGTGTGCTGATGTCTAAAACAAGAGTGAATTAGCTTTTGTGGCATGCTCAGACTTAAGCTTCCATGTCATGAAAAAGGCAGATCCATTATATCGGGAATAGACGAATTATTTAAGCACTAGATGGCTCCTTGTATCAGTATTCAAGGTTTTGTTCAGGTTTGTGTGTTAAAGTTCCTGTATGATCCGTAATGAGTGGCTCAAATTTGAAATATATCGTGTATCAATGCATCCGGCCACCTGAAGAAGTTCGTCATTTGATCCTGCATGAGCACTCCCATCGCTACCTGATCAACGCATGCACTCTTGACCTCCATCATTTTATACTGTGACATTTTCAACAGAAACAGAAGGAGTGAAATCAAAGCTGTCATGTGCAAAGAATCACAACACCGAAATATGTGACCGTCAGAGGCACCTTGTCAAAGTACTTGGGCTCGACATCATGGGTGGCAAAATGAACAACAAGAACAGTGCTGTGTGTCAGCTTAAACATAACAGCTCTTCAGTTATGATCACTTATAAACTTCCATTTCATATACATATTTATTACAAATATATGTATTAGATACAGAGGTATACATACAGATTTAGATACAGATCTGTATTTAGATACAGATAGATATACAATGTATGCCTCCTGCAGTACAGTACGCACTGCACACCCAAAGCGAAGGTAGATGGAGGCAAAACAATGTGAAAAAGGACATATTCTTCCAGGACAAACTTCTCGGAGACAAACTCGACTTTGGAGAACAGTTATATTGATAGGAGTGCACTGGCTACTGAGATGGAGAACCTCCTAAAACTCCCTACAGCACGGATCACCCAATTTGAACTGCTCACTTCCCTCTCTGTGAGCTGTTCACAAATCTTTGGGTAGCTCTACAGATAGCCTGCACTCTCTCTGCGACTGTTGCATCTACAGAGCTGATCTTTTTCAAGTTCAAGTTAATAAAGAACAACTTGAGATCTTCCATGGCACAAGAAAGACTGAGTGGACTGTCAGTGATTAGTATCAACAACAAAGTTGGACATCGGATTGCTTACAGTGATGTCAAATGAATTTGCCTCCAGAAAAGCCAGGAAGCACAGATTTTAAGAAATAGGTGAAGTATTAAGGGAGAACAGAGTAACAAAAAAAGAGCAAATGTGTGGATTAAGGTAGTTTATTTTGAATATGTACTAAGGCTTTTGCACATAGTTAAATACATTTACATAGTTTCAAGACCCAGTTATATAACTTTATATTTGTTTTTG
The DNA here is from genome assembly GCA_962446985.1 of Xyrichtys novacula. NCBI lineage: Eukaryota > Metazoa > Chordata > Actinopteri > Labriformes > Labridae > Xyrichtys > Xyrichtys novacula. The sequence goes on along the minus strand of OY660868.1, from coordinate 23,666,842 downwards.
TTTTAGTTAGCTTAGTTAGCTTCAGGTAACTCTGTTATTGATGTATTTGCTTGATATTTGATTTTATTGTCTTTTTTTGTACAATTGAATTTGCTAGTATTTTTAAATATAAGTGATTTTATATGTTATTGGACTTAATTGTTGTTCTTTCATGACAAATACATTTTGCATAGAGATGCACCGATAAATCGGCCGCCGATTTAAAAAGCCGGTTTTATATCCAACCGGTGGCCGGCCGGTCACTGTCGTAATTTGCCGGTTTTCCCCGAGCAAACTGACACGCATGCGCGGTGCGTATCAGCTCTGAGCAAAACTGCTAAAAATTAGCAAGACTCAGGAGGAAAACATGTCGGTGATTTGACACTGTGTGCCAGAGCGACCCAAAACACGCTGTTTGTAATGCTTGCACGTCAAAAGTCAGCCGTGGAGGATCAACGCCTAAGACACTTGGAACAACAAACTTAATGCGCCACTTGGAAAAGAAGCACCCAGGCTTGTTTAGCAAATATAAGGACGAAGCTGCCGCTAAGAGGAGGGATGCAGCGGAGTCGCAGCGACCACAACAACCCTCCGCCGTGGCTCCTATGTTCGACATCAGCACTGAAAAGTCCAAAGCCACCACTACGAAAATAATGGAGTTCGTGGCACTGGAGGACCAGCCGTTTAGCGTAGTACAGGATAAAGGCTTCGTAAATCTGATGAAACACCCGACTTGGTAACTTGTACCGTGGACTCCGGTGTTTAACCAGATTTACGATCTACTGCATCCCTCCTCTTAGCGGCAGTGTATTCCTTATATTTGCTAAACAAGCCTGGGTGCTTCTTTTCCAAGTGGCGTATTAAGTTTGTTGTTCCAAATGTCTTAGGCGTTGATTGGTACAAACTACCAAGTAGGCGGTACTTTTCTGACAGGGCTGCCAGAGTCGTTTGAGAGAGGTACTGGAGGGGTAGTCAATAAATTACATTGTACCAGGCAAATGCTGGGACGTTTTTGAATGTTGTTTGAATGTAAGTTAGTTATTGACCTGTAAACTGGACTGAATTTTATGGTCAGTGTTGAAAATAAATCTGCTCAGGAGGCACTGTTGAAACTCTCACTCTATTTCTTATTTGTGAGGTTTTATTCTTGAAAAGGGGGGTTATGATAGCATATAGCCTACCATTAGTTGTGCTTTTAATTGCAGTTAAGCAAAATGTTGTCTGGGAGAGGGGTACTTAAATTAAAATTGGGAAAGGGTACTCAAGCCAAACAAATATGGTGTCTATTATATGATTATAATTATTTCTCAGATAGAAAATCGGTATCGGAAAAATCGGTTTTGGCAGGTCAGACCTCCTTTAAAACCGGAAATCGGTATCGACCAAGAATATTGCAATCGGTGCATCTCTAATTTTGCACAATGCAGTTGAATTTCTTAAAACCAAAAATAATAATCCATAATCCATCAATATTATTGGCACAAACAGAGGGCCCCCAAATCAAATTTTGCTTCAGGCCCCATGGAGGTTTGGGCCAGCTCTGACAACAAGCAGCAGAGGCACAGACTAACAGAGATACACTGAAGGGATGCTACCCCAGACTGGAGACAGAGAGAGGGAACCATGGGGAGCTTCAACAATGGTGCTGGCTGAAACAAACCCCGGTGTATTCCCCTCATCCTCCCCCTCTGTGCACACACTCCCCATGTGAAACCATCTGATGCATGTACTGCTGCCCTCACTTGTCAATCACAATTGGGGGAGGGGCCCAGATTCTTAAATACACCCCCCCTCCTCCTCCTTCACAGTTTATGCAAAGCAGGGTATTAAAAAAAGACATGCCAAAGGGGTCTTGATCTTGGAAGGGTGGTCACAGAAAGGGCAAAAGTTTGGAGGGCTTTTTGTGGTCTGATCTGAAGGCACACATAGACTGCACACAGGAGATGACAGACATGAGGGAACTCTGCAGATCTGAGATGAGAAAGGATCATTGTTGTACATTCAGAGGTCTGATCTTTTCCCTAGAACTGCCAGAGGACCTTCGTTCCCACTTTTATATCATCAACAACTCAGTCACTGATTTCTAATAGTCATGGTGAAGGTATGACTCCAGGTTTGAAGAAGATACAGGAAAAAAAGAATGACTAAATCTTAACATCTGCACCATAACTGTCCTTTCCCCCAAACCAAAACAATCGATTTGAAACCAGACTGGAAACACTTCTTTGGTTCCTCGTTAATACAGAGACTCTTTCAATCACAAAAACTGGAAATCAGAAATAGGGGTGTGTCGGTCCAGAGTTGGATCATGATGGAGCAGTATTAAAGCCTTGATCCTATTCTCCCAGTTAATCCATTTTCTTTTCAGACAACAGAAACAAGGACGTGTTCACACACAGCCTGCTCTTGCTTATTTACCAAATCTAATAGGACTAAATCTGCTTTTTCAATCATGCTAGGGGATTTACAAAAACAGGAGCCCCCTCCCTTGAAGGGCTGCAGCAGCAGCAGATAGCACCCACTCAGAGAGGAGAGCCTCCACCCTTCTGGGGGAAGGGGGAAAAAAAGACCCACCATCTGGGGTTTAGTCATGGTGATGCCAGGGGCTGGAGAAGGGGAAGGGGCAAAGGGATGATAATGGAGATATATGGTCGTGGGACCGGGAATGGCAAAAAGGATAAGACCTGGAGAGAGTTACAAAGAGAGAAGTGTCTCCACTCTCCAGAGATGGTTTTCTGTGGTTAAAGCCTTGTTTACAAGCTGTCCTGGATCCTCAAAAAACTCTTGTTTGATAAAGTACAGTGCCGTTTAATGGAAGTTTTCAATGTCACAGGGCTGAACAGTGCAAGATACACTGACCAGCCATAAGTGAATAAAAATCTCAGCAACTCAATCCAACAACAGCTTCTCCACATACTCAACTTTTACAAAGCACCTGAATGTTGACTTTGTGTTGAAAACTGAAAACCGATTGCTTAAGTTGTAGTGGATGATGGTGGTGTACTGGAAGGTGTTGCTCCCCTCTTGTATGTTCATAATGCTAATGCTATGGTACTTGTGCTATAAAAAAAAACAAGTTTTGCACACCAAATGATTTTACCCCATAGCATCAGTGCAATGAGACACAGAGAGAAACAAATATGAACAATATCTTCAGATGTTGGAATAAATTGGAATCTTAACCATAAATATTCTGTTTTCCAGCTCTGTCCTAAAAATGAGTTTTTAGAAATCCCTTTTTAAAGCAGCAGGGGTGAAAATCATTCATCTTCAACATGAGACATTTTGGTGTCAGAGTGCTGTTAACACTTAAAGAATAATCAAATTAGTGTTGGCTCTAAATACAACTATTTTTAGGTGCTTTCCCCTACATAAGCATACAGTTTCTTTGGAATTCCAAATCTACATTCATAACTTGGAAATGGAACGTGTATTCGGGCGTGCTATTATTCAGATATCTGCGTATTTTCCATTACCAGTGAGTTCTCAAGTAGGAAGTAAAACGTAACATGTTTAAGACCCCATAGTAGACGAAAGTTAAAATTTACTGCTACTAGAGAATACAATACTTTTTTATTTCATCAGTTTGAGCAAAATATATCCAAGTTAAATAACAGATGTTTTTACAGTACTGTTCATAAAAACAAACATTTTTATTGAGGACCGGTTACACCCCCCAGTGACCCACTCAAATCACTCACAGTCGGACTTTGGGGCTCACTATACTGTAAAGCTATCATCACAGTTTTCCAGTACTGAAAAAACAGACCTCAAAGAGTGTATGAGGAGAAGACACAGACGCAGAACTTAGTGCAAATGAAAGTAAGGCCAAAAGACAAAGGGAAACTACACATGAGGGCTAAAAATACACAATCCCATCTACACTAACATGTCCTTTGTTTGTCACAACCTTTAAAACTGCACTTGTACTTGTGTCATGCACTGTAAATACAACCACTCTCGTTAGAAAAAGATACTAAGGAGGCCATGAACGTTACTTACAAGGACCAGAGAAAAGCTTGTTTCTGATATGAACCCCAGATATGCACATGAAGTAAGGTATCCTGATTTACACTTTCAGACAGGGAGTACACAACAAGTGACTCGTGTCAGACAGGTTTAACCATCCTGACATGCCTTCTTTAGTTCAGGTGAGGTGGTGACACCAAGGCAGAGCTGTAATAGTGAGATGATTGCTTTTGTATTGATGCACAACATGTTATGACTTTTAGGCATAACCGACAGAAAGCAGCGTAATGGAAATCAAACTTAAGCTGAACAAAAACTAAATAGACTTTGAGGTACTTATACGTAATTCAACAACTTAACCCTTCTGTGTTATTTATCCACAATATCACCTGCTCTGGATCAGTCAATTAAGGACTCTGTGCTGAGGACCTGTCAATGAAAACATTTCAAATCAAGTTTAATTGACTTGAACACTTAATTATGAATTGTACCTTCCCAGACTTGTGTCGGCATGACTTCAGTGTTGCCGTACATGTTTACAAAAAAAATGAGGCCAGAGAGAGAGAGAGTGATAGCAAGCAAAAACTGGAAGCAGTTGCACAACTCTACAGCAACTCATTTTTCTCACTAAGGGGTGCAGTCAGGCCTCTTTTCGTGTTCTGCTAGTTCATGACTGAAACCAGACCTGTTTTAAAAGACAGGCAGATTTAATCCCAACAGCTCACCACTTTAGCATTCAGACAGTCCTCTAATATTGTCGTATTTGACGAAATAAACTACAGCAAAAAAGTAACTCTTGATCGTGTAACTTGAATCAACCTTCCTAAGAGTTGGCACACCTGTGGCATGTTGCACTAGTTCTGTCTGAGCTGTTTCTTAAGTTAGGGTGTAAAGTCCATCTAAAGCTGTGTGCTGTAAACAGTTATTTTGTAACCAAAGTTGTTACGTTGTTTGGTTGCTGCATAGTAATATAAAATAGTTAATCTTACATAGTCGAGAGTAACATCCAAACTGACTGAACTAATGTTGCAGAAATGACGTCTTCACTCAATCTGGCCGATGAGGGAAAAGCTCTTTTCTTACCGAGGTGTCTGACTCTCCTGTCTGATCATGCTAGCTGAAATCCACTGCTGTCAACTCCCATACAGTGACTGACATGTAAAATATGACTGTGAATGGACAACATTAGCCCTTATGTATACTCTGAAGGTATTGGGGATTTTCTTTTTAACCTCCTTCTTTCCTATTTTATGGTAACAGATGTAAAGATAACTACAAGTAGGAGGAAACATCCTAAAAACCATGTGTGTCTTTACCAAACTGTGCCGATCTATCCAGAAGATTTGGTGGTTTTTAGTAACTTCTGACCCTGATGAAAACTTCCTGTTAAATCTGAGATCACAAGGACTCCATGCAATAAATGCTTCGATTTCTTGGCAGAGATGTTTTAATCAAAGTGGAAGACAGCTGACAACCAGATGCCTGTGCTAAAGTAAAACTTTTTCTACTACTTCTACAGCCAGAACAAATATAAGTCATCCATAGAAGAAGAAAGTCAACTAGTAGAGAGTTGTCTTGTGTAGTTTTCATGCCATTTTTCTTGATTTTAAGAAGACTCTGCTGACCCACCACGGTGTAATTTCTGATTTTCTCTGTCTTGATGTCTCAAATTGACCTATTAATTTAACTTAGCGTTACGTTTGCAACAAACTCTACATAAGGGAGCTCTAACATCAATGCTGCTTTGGAAATTTAAGAAAATATAAATGTTCACATTCAGTGCAAAAGCCTAGACCGGTCACATGCCCTTCACGCAGATCACCAGATAACTGAGGAAAATCTTCAAAGCCAACTGAAGTCAAAACAGGGATGTTGACAGGCGGCTGATGAAGACGTATGAGGAAAAAAAGGTGACAGTTTGCCAAACCAGGCTGCCAACGGAGCATGGAGAGTGAAGATGACAGGGACAGAGGTCTTTGGCATGAAGGTCTGTGTCTGAGGATGCAGCGACAGAGGCCCGCAGCACATGTTGGCTTTGGGATTTCAAGCATCATTTCACAGATACATAGCCAAGAAATCAAGCATACACGAACGAGACAAGAAGCCGGGCGGAGAGGACAGGCGTGCTGACCCTAAGGCTGCTTTTCCACCTCACTCTTTCACACTTTAGGGCTGCTACTAGACCCCTTCTCTCCTTTACCCCTCGTACCCCTTCTTCTGCCTTTCTTCCTTCCTCTTTATCTCACCCGTACGACTCTCACACACAGCCAGAGAAACGTGGAAACCAGGGACAGTGAAGTGAATCAGCCGAGGAACAATGTGCAGGGGGCTGTTTGTGAGGCCAGCCAAAGAGACTGAGGGGAGCTCACATTATCACTGACCAGCACCATGAAGAGAAAAGATCTGCTGCAACAGAACCGCAGTGGTACAGACTGACTGGACCTCTGGGATTGACAATATGCACTCTGGTAGCAGTTTCCGGGGCTATGAAACATGACGGCCTCAGTGTGGTGTTTATTACAGAAGCGTCCTTGTGAAGTCAAAAGAGCAGGTGAAGCTGTAACAGTAGACGCTTCATCAACGGTTTCAACCTACCAAGTCCTGCACACATGAACATTCGTATCAACAGGTGACGTCAAAAAAACTGTAGTCACCTTTTTTGACCCTGCTGTCTTTAATTCAGTGGTCAAGAATAAAGATAGTAGACTCTGAAACTACAAGAAAGAACGAGCGGTGTGTCAGCAAATGTTGACACTAAAACCTGGGACAGAGTGAAAACACTTGTGGGCCCCCGCTCTGTCATGACAAATGACAGCCACTTCCTGCCCTCCTTTCTACCCCGATTCTTGAGTAACCTAGCCTATGCTCGCAGAGATAGGATTGCAACTGGGGCTGAGTGATATTACCCAACCGTCCTTACACAAGCACAGCCAGAAGCATCCCTCAGAGGAGAAAAAAAAAAAGAAAAAACTTTTTCAACTAGAAAGAATCTCAATTAATATTCTTTGGCATTTACAAGAAAAATGGCTCAGAACTTTTCAACAACAACCTTATCATACAAGTCAGGATGAAGGCGAAGGAAGATAGCAGTGTTCAACTCCTGACAGTGCCCAGGCCAGCTTGTCTTGTTGCTGGTATGTGGCAGTAAACAAAACAAACTAGTCTGTCTGTTTCCTTTTATTTCTACTGAAGTCACCAGGAAGTAAACATGCTGGATCCAAATGTTCAGCTTCAGACACAAACTATTTGGTATCAATGAAATGAAGTTATTCTCTAAGGGTGCTGAACTTTATAAAAGCCAAAGAGCCACAAGACCTGGAAAAATAGTGAAGAACTGCAAGTATTGATAGGTAGAATAGAATCACATTATTTCTTGACCAACACATCAGTCAGTCCACAATCCTGGTTTATGCAAGAAATGTAAGAGATGCATACGGCAGCAAAATTGAGCATGCAAACTTATTTTGCATAGGGGTAAGCTCTGATGGGCCTCTTATTGAAAAATGAGAAAAACAAACCCAAAAAAGACCAAAATTCTGCATAATATTGTACTACCCTACATGCTTCACAACTACAAACAAAGTAATAACTAGAATTTTATGTTTGGAAAAGCATTTGCATGACAGATATCTGGTCATGATGCACTTTAATGCGACTAAGCCTCCTGCAGCTACCAAAGGAGTAAAAGTCTCTCTATAAAAACCGCTACTTAAGTAGATTTAGTCTTTGCCTTGCCTAGGAAATTATTTATAACAGCATTAGAGGAGCTGGATTTGTACAGTACAATCTAAGAAAGCCACTTGGCTCTGTTCAATCCAGGAATAAACTACCACAAGTATAAATGGAGGTAAACAAAGCAAGAAAAACACACTTACTTCTTTTACACATCGGAAAGCCATTAATCAGATATTCACAAATAAACTGTTTGTTCAGGCTGACAGTAAGTGCTTAAGTTAGTAATCATTTATTACTGAATAGATCAACACCAGACTGGTGATGTCAGACACAAAACACGAAGGCCAATAACTTTGTCAAGGGCTGTCATGGCGAGGCTCCAAAAAAAAAAAATCTTTTGTTGATTTTGTTTGACTTCTCTCACAATTCGATAAAAACTTAACTCATAAATAACTCACAAATTCATGATACATCATTATATCTGAAAAACCTGAGCATGCAAATTGCCCCTACAAGATAAAGTGGAGGGTTAAGGTCATTACACACCGGGACCGTTTTTATCGCGTGATTATTTAGGACGTCAATGTTTTTTCTCAAATCTGTATCCTGTCAATACAAGCGTTCACATCAGCGAAGTTTTCCTGTCCTGCAATATTGCGGCATTTATTTCTTCGGATCATGGTCGATTTTTCTAAAGTTTCACATATTGTGCGTCCACTTCTGACCACTCAGATTGCGTGTTGTTGCGATGCCTGATTCGCTGGTATATCCAACATGGCTGACCGGCTGACTGTTTACGTATCTGAGAACAGAGTGCATTTTGATAAAAGACACAAAAATTACAAAGATAACGACCTGAAGGACAACATAGCATCGGATTTCTCATATGATGATGGTTTGTGTGCTTTAACAGTTTGCTAAACGTCTTTGTTCTAACTTTCATTTGTGCTAACGGTTGTTACCATAGTTTCACGTGCTTATTGCCTCTGATTGGCTATAAGTGCTGACCGTTTGGCTTGAGCTTGTGATTACGTTTCCAGCTTTTCTAGCCAATCAGAGGCGAAGGAGGCGGGACTTTCCCTGGGAAAAGTCTTCCCCGGAATGCGTCTTTTTCCCCCCCCAGAAAGTCGCAAAATCGCATCGGACTTCATGTGTATAGTCAGGCCCGTCAAAATTTACCCCCGAATATTTCGTAATTTTGCGTTCTACATTCGTGTCAGCCCCAGTGTGTAAGGACCTTTAATCTTATGAGTGTTGATGAAAGAAGACTTGAAGTAGCAATGCAATGACTCCAATGAGAAAGTCAGTTTGTTCACAGCTCTGTATCATATATGAAAGCTCAATACGCTGCCAGCAATAAAGGAACTACATGGCATGATTCAGGACAACATTACAGCATACAGCCGACTATATTATGACCCACTGTCTTGGGTTTTTTTGTGTCACACAGTAAGATCCAGAAACGTCACACATGCATTTTTATATCAACAATAATCCAGTTATCCAATAACCAATGCTCATTTTCATTCAGGGGTGTGTGCTGGGCTGCAGTGGGAAGATGAACTTGTACACTGCTACACACACATTATATATTTCAGGCACAGCCAAATGGACTAATTTAAGGGCACATGACTGACAGAGTAACAATGAGATTTATTAATATTGGTCCCCAAATCCTTCGTGGTTTTAGCACTGACACTTTCGATGAGCATCTCTCCTGTTACTTTCTACCATTTTTCAATCAAAAGCCTAAAGCAGTGAGTGAACCTCTTTTCCCATTTACCATTGAGCTATTATGTAACAGCAGTTAAAGATAATTGCCCAAAGACGCAGCGGCGTTATGACCTTGGCCACATTGATGTTTTATTGAGATGTCAGTGAGTAAGACTACAACATCCATCTCAATATTTCCTTGAAATCCAGCTGAGGGGGTGTATCCAAACATGTGATCCGCTTAGTCAACCGTTTAAAGATGAATATATTATATCTGTAATGATAGCAGTACAGAAGCCCCCCATGAACAACCTAAAACCATGTTTAAACTCACGCATTACAAAAGATTGAAAACAAGTCTGACATCGCCTATATGCACTGCTTTAAAGAGGACTATCAAGTCAGGTTTTATAATAAACTGGAATTAATTACCTCTACATTTTACCCAGATCAGTTTTAAAAAAGATTGAGAAATGCAATAATTAAAAAAGCAAACAGTTAACACTACGAACATTCCCACTATTGCTTGATCCTGTGAAATAACAGACCTTCTCTTGTTGTATTACCTATCTTATTCTGTTGTTGTCTATTGTTTGAGCTTGAATGGTTTGTCTTTTTCTAAGAAGCGCAGGAAGATAAAGACGTTACTGTAGCAATAACTAAAGGGGATCAGTATGCAAATAAATACAAACTACAGGAGCCTTTGTGAGGTAAAAATCGAGCAGAAACCATTGATTCTTAGCCAGAGTGTAACTCATCATCAACTAAAGCTATTTCTATTATGTATTCTATAATATCGGCTGTATTCAAGCCGATATTTGTGAGAAATTCATCAACACAAGACGCTCAACTTTCATGTAAACTAGGCGCAATGCGATCCCCCATCTGGCCTGCACCTCGTTTAATAACAAAGCGCTCTCTGCGTGTGTTTCCCTGCAGAAGGGGGTGGGGATGAATGAGTGATGGGGACTGTTGATGCGTGATGTTGACCTTAACAATTTCTCCAATTCTTCCTCGATGGATCAAATGATCCCCGATCACTCTAATTGAACACTGAAACAGATCCATGTCGGATCGAAGCTGGTTCGGAGGAAAACCGCACTCATTTTTAAAGAAAAAGGGGGTTCAAAGCGAGTAGTAAAGTTGAATTATGTCATCGTAGTGTCGTGAATTTCGTTGTCTCTGGGATAAAATACAAAGCATGTTGATCGTTTTAACTCTGTGGCTTGTGTGATATCGGAAAACGCGCTGAAAAACATCGATTCTTACAACAAAACACGACTTGGGGAGCAAACAATGCCCGAAGAGCATCTGCGTCCCTGTGGCTACCCAAGCCAGATGGCTGCAAGACAATAAACTCGAACCTCACACACTGAACTTAACTTCATATGACAGAGATAGAAAACAAGACACTGTAGCTCACTTCACTCAGTCTACAGCAAAACATCATTGGAAAACTGCACGACTTTTCACACCTTTTACCTCTCTAAATACTCTAATAAATACCTTTACAATGCATTAAAAAGGACAAAACTTAGCCACCCGTGAGTTTGGAAACATCCATTCACTGTTACCCGGAGTATTTTTGTTTAACTGACCTGAACTAAAGGTCACTGGTCAATATAAACACAAGGCTGGAGGTATTTAGCTTCCTCTGAACACGTGCTTTAAGTTAAATCCCTGTTATTTTCTATTTGTCTCATAATGAATCGGTTGTTGCTTTTTGTTCCCGCGTGTTTAATGTCGTTTTTCCTGTATAAACAAATCACCTCAAGCAGAAATAATATAGTTGTTTGGATTTTAGTAAATATGAGACCGTTTCAAAATGAAAACAAACGACAGAGGCACATGGTCCCGTAACAGGGGCTCCTCTGGTAAAGTTACACACAGGTCAAACAAACGTCCGAAGAAACAGAGCACAACGGAGTATTACCGGGGTGAAATTCAATCATAATGTTGTTCTTGCCATTGTACAACTTTAGAGACTCGCAATACACAGTCAGAGCTAGCACTTAGCCGTGCAAACAAGCTGGCTGGGGTTACCTAACAGGATTGCTTTAGTAACGTTATCGAAGGAGAAGTTCATAGAAGAGAACTAAGCCGGTGTTTCACTTAAAAGTGTGACCCGGTTATCTGGGGACTTTCAGCGCTGTGGTTGTCCTAGTTGCAACGGCTCACCGAAAACATGATCGCGTTTAACAATTTATTTATCGTTTCATGTACGACTTAACTGATTGTTTTTTATCTATATCGTAATGAAATAATAAACTAAAAGGTTATCTCGATGGCTTCTTCTATGTTTCAACGGCTGTTGTGGTTACAACAACGGCTAACGCATTCGTCTGAAAGTCGCCAGTTAAAAGGGTCACCGCTTACACCGAAACACTCGCTAGGTAAACCTGGCAATTAGTTCGTAATGCGTTCAACAAACAACGTAGACAAAAAAGCTGACACAAACAACTTTTCATTTCCACGGTCAAAGACACTGCTGTAACTTTAAGCGATGGTAACTGTTATTTACCTCTATTTCAAAGTCGGGTAGGTTGAACGCTGTCCTGAACAGCGAGCAGAAGTGGGCTATGGCGGGGACTTCCCACCAAGACTGGATCTCTTCCACAGAAACTGTACATCCCTGGGACATTTTCGGACGGAAGAAATTGTAAACCTGTTGTTTATCACATCAGAAAGTAGTTTTTCAACCAGCTTACAACGACTCCATGACATTACAAACACGAAAAAAGTTGCCGTTGCCGTCCAGTTCGGATAGTTGCCATTGCGACCCGCGGAGCGTTTCAATCTGTTTCAATCAGAGCCTCATCGGAGCTGAACAGATGGGAAGGACCGTACCACTGTACGACTTCGCGGGGGGGAGTGATTACTTCTCTCTGAAAGTTTTACTGTGTATGAGTAAAACCCACTTTGTGGTGCCAAGCATGACGATTTAATTTATGGAGAAGTTACAATATTGAAGAAAGTACTTACACGATTTTTTATATTTGTCTTTTGTGAAAATGTTCATAGACAACAGCACCCTATGAGAGTGATATTGCGGGGACCGTTTAAAGGGAATGCGTTTAAATTGAGAATTAATCAAATATAGCCATGTATTAGCCATGTAAGTTTTTTGTATTTATATATTTTAGTGTCGAAATATCATGATATTTAAGGTTAGTAATTTTTTTAATTACTTTTATAAATTTTCCATGTAAAAAAAAAACAACAACATTCCATTGTTTCATTACAATAACAGCTTTCAAACATGATTAAGTACCTTTAAGTTGGGCCAACAGATCACCGTAGCAGGCAGTAAATTTACAATCTCAATCAGGCTTTTGTAAACATCAACACAGTGGAAGTTTAAGCCAAACGCAACACAGGGGCTCCCTCTACTGCAATATCTGAACAATGCATATATTATGTCAACACTGCTCTCTCAGCAGTGACAAGCAGCCTCTCTGCAATACAATCCAACATTAAATAAGATTAAGATAAAAATAGACAGACTTTATTGATCATTTTAGGAAGGTTCCTTCAAGGAAATTTAAATTCCAGGAGCATCAGTATGTACAGAAAAAAACACAGAATTATCAAATAACTAAGAAATAAGAATGCAATATAGGGGGATAGGGGGAATAGAGATATACTAAAACTCCAGATAAATTAAGCATTTACGTATAAAAAGCAAAATGTAAAGGTATGGAAATTTGCATATTACTATTACTACAACAGCTACTACTTTTTTTTTAACCATCTCTTTATTTTCTTTCACAGAAAAGCATAAACAGTACATAACAAAAAATACAAATAACATGGAAACTATTTTTTTAATTATGTAAATAATAATAATAATAATAATAATAATAATAATACATTAACTATGACTATTACTACTACTGCTCTTTCTCATCTTCTGTTCCCCGTTACTCCTCCTCCTAACCCCAGAGAGGAGTTGTAGGAATAAGAACTTTATTGATCCCTGAAGGGAAATTCAATTGTCTGTTGTCTCACATAATGTGTCCCTAAAAGTTATCTATTATTTACATAAGAGTTATGAAGCCTGATGGCTGTTGGTACAAAAGATCTTCTGAATCTTTCTGTCCTGCAACGAAGAGAGAGAAGTCGTCCACCACCATTGGCCCTTTGGTCCATCAAGGTGTTGTACAGTCTGATGGCGTGGGGAACAAGGGAGTTTTTCAGGCTGTTGGTCCTGCACTTGGGAAGTAGCAGTCCTTCACTGAACAGGCACCTCTGATTGATGATGAGAGTGCGCAGAGGGTGACTGGCATCCTCCATAATATCCAGTGGTTTGTCCATAGTCCTCTTCTCTGCCTCCATCACCAGTAAGTCCAGCTTCATGTCAACCTCAGAGCCAGCTCATCTGATCAGTTTTTCCAGCCTGGATGTGTCCTTCTTGGATGTGCTGAAGATTTGTTGAGGTGGTTGAACAAGTTCAGCAGCACAGGTCTTTAGTAGTCTAAGACACACCTCATCCAGACCAACTGCTTTCCTGCGGTGTAGCTTCTTCAGCTGACTTCTGACCAGGTCCACCATGATGCTTGGAAAGGTCTGTGTTAAGTTGGGGGTGAAGAAGAGGAGGGGGTACTATGATGGCTGGGGTAAGGTGTGTGAAGAAAAGAAGGAGAAATGGCTGCAGTGAGGGGGGTAATGGGCTGATTGAAACGGTTAAAGAAGTCATTCAGTTCATTCGCCCTATCCAGTGTTCCCTGGATGGCTCTTGTTTTGGTGTTGTGGCCTGTGATGGTGTTCACACCTTCCTATATCTCCCTCATGTTGTTTCCCTTCAGCTTCTGCTCCACCTTCCTCCTGTAAATATCCTTTGCTTCCCTCACACCTCCTGCTATGCTGCTTTCATCCTCTTCCTACCCCTGCTCCTGAAGGCGGCCTTCTTCCTGTTGAGAACAGCCTTCACCCCCTGTGTTACCCATGGTTTGTTATTAAGGTGACACCGAACAGTCTTGGTAGGGTAGACCACGTCCACACAGAAGTTGAGATAATCCCTTGGTGTCCTGACTATTATTGCATACATGTGGCATGTATAATTAAAACATCATTACATTAACCTCTATTTTTGCAGAGGAATTTTTTCGTCTGAATAAAAAAAATAATGCACCCCAAAAATCAAACATACATCAGCGATACCAAAATTTAAAAGCCAAAACTAAACCAATAAAAGAGGCACCAAGAATCTTCAGCTGCAATTCATCACCCTAAATGTACTGAGTTTGACACTAGAGTAGGAGCACAAACTTTTGCCCTGAAGGTGGCACTAGAGGGAAAGCTATAAGCTCTCTGGGGACACCTGTTTACCTTCTTGGATGCACAAGTATCATCAGCTAATGCAATGACAGTGAAATATGTAATCATATTTATGAGAAGTACTGTGCACAAGCTGACATAATGACCTTAAAGTAGTTTTTAATCCAACAACATGGAGTCAAATCATGAACAACATATACTTTATATGTACAACAAATACAAGTATATTTTAGTTATTGTGCACACTGTATTTAAGCAACAAGAAAGAGCAGTAGTCAGTGAAGGACACTGGTGGTTATATCTGCCAGTCTAGCAATGGCTCACTCAGAAGAAATCTCAGTCCCATGTAAAGACATCATGTTACAAGCAATTTAGCAATCCAGTAACACTTGGTATTAAACCAGTGGGCAGCCACGCCAATCTAACTGTTCATTTTTAAATCTCACTTGAAAGCTGACATTTGTGATCTACCTCAACAGACTACCAGTCATTCTCAAGACTTTGGAGTTTAAGAGCACTTGAAATACGTAGTTGAAATACACAGTGAACTTTATCTTTTTAGTGTTACAGTTTTTCTCACTTGTTCCATCTCAATAGTGGAACATAATGCCTAATCTTTTACTACAGAGCTGTGCTGTTATTATATATGCTGAATATATATGCTGCCCATTGACTCCATCGTATAAATCTGCGTTAACTCTGGTCAAACTGATGTGCTTTTCTTTGTATTTTCATTAAAAAGCCACATTTGAACTTTTATGATGACAATGAATCTGATCATGCATTTACACTTACATGTAATATATTTACATTATGTTTAGATACTGGTCAATAACTGTTACATGAATGCATTGTTACTTTTAAGTGTTGAGTACCTTTAAAGAATTTGTTATTTGGGTTATTTTGGGTTTTAGAGCCAGAGTTCAATCCCTTTTTCTCTCTGCTTTAGGAAAACAATCTTGGATAATTGAACTCTAGCTGCCAACAGTGGCTGGACACAGACAGATACTCTTTCACCTCGATAAGTTCTATATTGACATTCAGATAACTAACAGTTTTCTGTTTTCACTACAGATTAACGGTGTGTGGAGACACAAAGTGTTTTATAGTGTATAAAGGTGGATGAAAAAAGACATCTTCAATGAGTCTTTCCCTGCAGATGGCTGAAAGGGTCATTGATGGCAATTGTTTAGTTTTTTTTCATTAGCAGGAATCAATACATCAGTCGATGCTCATGAGAAAATACTTTAGGGGCAGTGAATGGTTGCTGTGGTGGTCACATGCTCTTTTTGTTGACGTCTTTACATAACCACTCATCCTTTAATTACTTCTATTTGCATGTTCCCTAATAATAAAATGACCCAAACGGTAGTAAAAATATTGGAGTATCACTGTTACCTTGGTAGTAATTGTAAGTCTGTGAACATTTGTGGTATTCATTGTGCAAAAAGGTATTATGTAATCCTTGGACTGCTGAAAGGAGGGCTCATTAGTGATGGGGAGCCCCTTTTTTGGCATTTCAAGTTGTAAATTTATAAAGGTGCTTCTGGAAAGAGGAGAGAAGGCAGCTATAAATGTGGTTACTTAAACCTCGCTGAGTTTGTTGCGTGTGTTGTGGCAGAAGCTCCACATGCATGAGTTTATGTCGAGTTGTGTTAGTGCAGAGCTGTGTTGCCGGGGCTGTGTCACACTGGGAGTCACCAAGAGAGGGAGGGACTTAGGCACCGGGACAATGCTGGTGTTTGTGCAACGGCCCCTGAGTGGCGGCTGGCTCTCTCAGATCGTTCTCGCTTGACTACCATTGCTGCACGCATTGTTGGAGTGAAAGGAAAGTGGACAGCTTGATCCCGTCTGTGGGATGCACCGTCAGAGGTAAGATCCAGTTGCTCACTTGCTGTGTCTCTGTGATGGGAGAAAATGAAGTTTTTTGGAAAGCTGTCTCGTGGGGCTTGTGCTGTGCGGACTGTGTGAGCAGGATTCACAACGCACTTTTTAGGGGGAAATAGAGGTCTGAGAGAGCTGGAGGTTCGCTTGGGGTGAGGCACCCTTGTCTGTGTTTTGGCAGGGTCACTACTGTGTGTGAATGAAGCTGAGCTGAAAGAAAGTTTCACAGAAAGAGGCTCAGTGAAAGGCATGTGTAGAATGTGACTAGGATCCGGCACTGGAAAAAGACAGAGTATAGGGGACTTGGACAGGAAAAAATATCAAGAGATGAAAAAGCAAAGGTGATGTGAAGCAAATAAAAGATTTATGATGATACACAGGCTGCCTCTTACTCTCTGTCGAGAATACAGTGAGGTTTACAGGGGTAAAAATAGAGGCGTAATGGAGGTGGAGAGATTAAGAGAGAGATTAATTAGGGAGCTGAAGGAAAGGGGGAAGTCAGAGAAGGAAAAGAGAGAAGGAATGAAGGCAAGAGAGAACATAGTAAAGGAAGACAGGAGCTGTGAACATCGGATAAGTTTTCAACAGCACTCATTCTATCTGCGATACACACATCTACAGCCAGACAGTGTGCTATTACAAAAAAATAATGTGTCAAACAAATTCCAAAACCTTAACTCAAATCTCTTTTCAGCACTTCATGAATGCTCAAATTCAAAAGCAGCAGAAGAATAAGAGTAAGCCCTTCATTTTCAGTTCTGCCTGCCGTACTGGATCAAATACTCCCTATCCCCTTTAGCTTGCAGATTAGAGAGACTCAAGATGTTCTGTCTCAGCATGGGAGTCCTGGGATATGCTGCTATTCACTTTTATGAATGATTCAGTCTGGATTATATAGATCTCGCAGCGAATGTGAGGTGTGCCGAGTCTCTGTTGTGTTCAAACCCTCCTGCCAATCTATAAAGCCATCACAAATGTCCATTCAAAGTGGCTTTAGAGACAGACAATACCTGTGTGTTACAAAGGGGAGAGAAACTTTTATCATTCTTATCGTCTGCATGTGTTTGTGTGCACAGGTGGTGGATACGGGTTTCTGTGTGAGGTCCATCAGAAAGGCTGGCCCAAAGGCACAGATCAAACATTGGTGGTTTTGAGCACAATTGAAAAAAAGGTATCTAATCCTGTCTGGGCCACAAAAAAGACAAGGAGGAAGAAGAATGAGTAGGGGGTCACTTGTTGCACATTAAAAAACTGAGAGATCTGATTTGTGGCATTCGTTGGCAGGTGATAGTTGGATTGAGGTGACAACTTTGGGCTGTGTGCCCAAGAGTGAGAAAGAAAAGGAAGAAGAAACATAAGACGAAAAATAAGAGTAAGTGGAGAAGAAGGAGGAGGAGGAGGTGGGGGACGAGGAGGACTGGAGTAGTGGACCTGGGCCTGGAGCCCAAACAGAAGCATGGCGGAGAAGAAGGTTAGGTAGGTTTTCTTCACCGTGTGTGTTTGTTTGGCATAATTAAGACGAATCAAAAAAGTTTCCCTCAGTGCAAGCAGCAGCTGTTAATGTTGATCTGTTATTCTACCTTTGTGTGTATGTGTGTTTGTGTGTGCGTGTGCTCTGTGTGCTTATTTCCTATTTCTGTCCATGAATGGACGTGTCAATGGAATGTCTTGTGTTGGTGACGATGTTTGCATGGGTCTGGCATGCATGCATGTGTGCGTGTGTCTGTGTTGATCCCTTCACAGCCTCCCTGCTAAGCTGATTAATGGGGGCGTGGCAGGCCTGGTTGGTGTGACATGTGTGTTTCCTATTGACCTGGCCAAGACACGCCTACAGAACCAGCAGGGTGTCCAAGTCTACAAAGGAATGTGAGTAGGACTCCCCTGGCCTGGGTTAACCTGGTTTACTGCAATAAATCTGCCGTATAAGACAGGGGCTTCCTCATTTGGAATGATACAGAAAGAATAAAAGGTTTATTCTTACATCCAAATGTAGGATACAAACATCCTGTTTTCAAATCTCTGCTGCTCTCGATTAAAAGTATTTATAAACATGATTCCTGCTAACATCAATCTGTAATTTGAGCTAAAACAAGACAAAGTTATAGTTTTACGATGAATCTGAGAGCGTGGGGGGTTAAAACTAAACAATCTTCCCATATTTGGTATGTTTGTCCTGAACTTCGTCTTGGGATTATGTACGATAAGTGTGTTTTGATGAACAGCAATGTTAGCTTTGATCTGCACACTGTGCACAGTGATTTGTTTAAAACTGAACAAATATTTGAGCAAATGAAATAGAAAGATATCATAGTCCATATCTTCTTCTTGAGATGAAGTTCTGCTCAAAAACAAAATCACTCCTGCAGACAGCGTCCTTAAAAGACATACTGACTGTGAGTTTGAACTGCTCACATCTGCTGAGCATCAATACTGCCGGTTGGACAGGCGTGGTCATCATGTGTTTACCGGCAAAAACGTTTCAGACTGTGGTTTTCCACTCTGAGTCAGACATGGAAACAAGGTCGGGATAATTTCCTCCCTCCAAGAACCAAATCGCAAGACCTGGCTATTTCTTTTCTTCAAGGAGCAAAAAGACAAAGCATCAATAGACACAGTTCTCTCATAATAATAAAGAAATCTCAGAATGGAGACTCTGCATGTGACCTTAATTTATTGATTTATTTATTGTTTAATTGTGAAGGGCAAGGGCTGTTAAAGTAACAGATTTTCTCTTTACATAATCATGTCATGATAAACAAAAAACCACCAGTCAAATCAAAGACTGAGAAGACACAGTGGAGCGACACACTACTCCATAAACTTTGCTGCTGGCTTGATTAAAAATCCTTATCCATTTTTAATTTTGTTCAAAGCTACATTTAATTTACCTCACCAGGCTCATGACAGAAAACCTCCTAAGATTGGAATTTGTCTCATGTGATGCTTTTATTTTGACATTTTTACTACCTTGACTAAAGATTGCTCCATTTCCTTTATTGTAAAAACTTTCTTTTATTTTGAAATTAAATTTATGTTAACCCCAGTTGAACATCCCAGGATTTTTCTCTTTTAACAGGGATGACAAGATATTTTAAAGATTTCACTTCACAAAAGGCTTATGCAGAGGATCTTCTGCATTAAACCTTGACTTTAAGACACTGTTTTTAAATGATTATTAACTATTTATTTAATCTTAATGACTGTTGGCAGAGTTAGCAGCAAAAGAAGTGAACATGTCATGGTTCGATTATGGATCTACTGCCTTAAAGAATGTAAAAACCAACAAACTGTCATTTCTGCTCCTCTTTGTTTTGAAAGGCTGGACTGCCTGGCGAAGACGGTTCGCTCAGAGGGCTATTTTGGATGTTACAGAGGTATTCTCTGCATTTCTAATCCCCTGTGACAAACAGCACTACAAGTGTGCTTTACTATAAGCTTAATCTTTCCTCCTACGCTGTTGTTTCCCTGAGAGTGCTCTATTATCATATTAGCCCCACTCATAAGCCCATGTTGTCCAGGTATAAGCTGCTGTGTAGGATTGTTCTAGTTGTGTAACTCCATGGAGACCTCAGTGTGTCCTGGTCAGCGGTCTGATTTTATTTTTCAGGTGCTGCAGTGAACCTCACTCTTGTTACTCCAGAAAAAGCCATTAAACTGGCTGCCAATGATGTCTTCAGACAGAAGCTCTCAAAGGACGGGTACACTGATTTTTGTCCTTCAAGTATATATATCACTCAAATTGACGCTACTTTGATGTGGAATTTTGGGTTTGTGTTGATTTTGCCACCCCTTGTGGACAAAGCAGTAACTTCCTCTCTCTGATGATCTTTTATTTTGAAGTAAATTTCACTCTACTTTCTTTAAGGAGTCAAATATATCCCTCTGAACCTTTTGCCTTGGAAAAATACAAAAACACTGTTCTCACAGGTTTAGTGTTACCTGGGCACTTCTGGTAATTTGAGAATGTCAGTGTTTGGTTTGGTGCATTGACATTGGATAATCAGAGTCTGTAATTTACTTGAAGTTATTGGCATTGTCAATTGATGATGCCAAGTTCCTCTATGACATCTACCTTGTCTTTGGGTGCAGGATTATGATCTGTGGCATATAGCCCACAGAAAATTTACAACAATTAGTCTATACCCACAAATTTTCAAAATAAAAACTATTCAAAAGGAATGCCATTTCATACTGTATATAGTTCATAAGCAAACTAATAAAACACAATAAAGCCCAACCTCCTGCTCTACCCCTTTGTTTTCACTTGCTGGACATAATATTTAGAAAGTTTCTGCATGGGTGAAATGGTGGTTGCCAAGCAATAATAAATAAAGTGATGGGCTTCTTTCAGTGCTTTGCAGAAACATAATGGTGTACGCCCTGCATTTTGCAGGTGACTGAGACCTTAATGTACAGACTGTTAGGACTATTAAAGGCAACAAACTTGATTGAAAAGTAGAAACTTATCCGTAATGCTGTAAAGCATGGTGATTTGCACCACAATCTTTACCTTATAAATTTCAGCTATGGTCAATTTGTAAATACTAAGAAAAGGAACAAAGAAGGAACTTGTGTAAATAGCGCTGAAAGCTGTTTTGGCAGTATACTTCAAATACAAATGAGATGTGTAGTTCATTTTTGGTCAAAGTTAATGTGAAATTTCAACATATGGATATGTACTAGTCATGTTGTTTTTCAATATTCTGTCTGGCATTACTATAAACTACATGTCAGTGTCTGACCTTGCAATGATAAAAAAAAATGGTTTTATAGGTATTTGGAATCATGCCTCAAAGTTGTTTCTTCTGTAAAACATAAAAACAGTTATGGCTCATCCTGCTCTTTCTGGTTTTTCTCTTTCCAATGACGCACAGCACTTAAAATAAAACTAGCCGCTAAAGGTTTTCACTGTGTTCTAGTTGGTTCTTGCAGTCAGTGCCTTATACTGTAACTGATCGTTTCATTGGAACTTTAAAAGACATTAGATTATATATAATCAGATATCTTTATTAATCTAACACCAAAAGAAAATACTGTTTTAACTCCACATTCAGATTTGAACACTGTTGCATGCATACATTGTTATATATTATCACCTTTGTTTCATGTAACTTGATCTAATATGATGCAGTTAAGAGATGTTGTTTTTTTTATTTAGATAAATATTTGACAATTGAAAATAACCAACGTGTGTACGTTTCCAAAAAGTATATATTACAATAATACTAATATTAGTCAGAAGAATGTTTCAAAGATGCTGTGAGTGGTTTATAACTGATGTTAGTAGAGCATCATTCTTACTCTGATGCCTTTAAAAGGAGATTTTCTGCAACAAGATGGTCAGATTTTTAAACTGAATTTCAGTGTCTGTGGTTGAGTCAGATTTCCCTTGAGAACAGCTGAGTCACTCACCCTGAAGTGTTTATGTTGAGAGCTCTGTTGGTGAAGATTGGCAGCAGGATTTTTCTTTTAATAACTCTGTTTTTTAACAATGTTTTGTACTCATGGCAGACATTGGAGCAGGATTAGGAAAAAGATGAATACTTAACGCTGAAGTATTGTGTTAGACAGAGAAATTCTACAATCACAATCAGGTCTTTGCGAGGTGAAAGGGCAGAATTCCTATGAACAGAATTTCATGTCTAGATAGATAGATAGATAGATAGATAGATAGATAGATAGATAGATAGATAGATAGATAGATAGATAGATAGATAGATAGATAGATAGATAGATAGATAGATAGATAGATAGATAGATAGATAGATAGATAGATAGATAGATAGATAGATAGAAGACTACAGAATTGAACTGTGTGTATATTTATGTTATCTGATATTTACTGAGACACCACAGCACATCACTATTATCTCACAGTGAACAATTCACCCTGCATCCTGCAAAAATTTGTCTTGAGTTAAGAGGAAAAGTAGCATTAATATGAAGAATCTTATTTCAATGATTTGCCTCACCAACAACTGCAAGCTTTGATTAGAGCCCTACTGTAATAGCAGGAGGTGAGAGTGCTCATGGTAAATGTTGTTCGAATCCCAGAAAATACTACTGATTTTGTCCAAATGGGTCACCAGAATCAACACAACATGAAATCTCATCACTGTTTCAAGAGCTGATCTTAATGTGAGACTTAGTTTGAATCAGTACAAAGTGTTGAGTTGCATGATCTATTGTGTGCTTTGACATGATCCTTTAAGTAAATTAATTGCTGTCAGATGAAGTCAATATCTAAAGCTTGTGTACTGGCCTTTGTGAAGGATTTTATGGATGCATACAGTGGTTTTGATGTATGACTTATCAAACTGTTTGCAGCCATTTGCCCCTCTGGGGGGAGGTCCTGGCGGGGTGTGGGGCTGGGACATGTCAGGTGGTTGTTACCACTCCAATGGAGATGCTGAAGATCCAGCTGCAGGATGCTGGAAGGCTTGGTGAGTCTGTGATCAGATTATTATTTTTAGTACTATTTTCTAATTCACTGTACTAAAATTCATATTGGTTTGAAAAGATCTCGGCACTCACCCATTTTTTTTTTAAAGTAATACAAAATAAAACATTGGTGAGTCTAGGTTGTCCTTGTATGTGTTTGCTAACCTTGGTTTGTTTGTTTGTGTGTCACTCTCAGCCGCTCAGAGGCCTGTAAGAACTCCAGCTCAGGCTGCTGCTCCTGGCCCAGCTCCGTCATTAGTGGCTCCTCCGCCGGCACGACAGAACCCTCCACCTCGGCCCTCAGCTACCCGCATCACTGTGGAGCTGCTGAAGACCCGAGGACTGGCTGGTCTCTACAGAGGGGGAGGAGCCACTTTAATGAGGTCCTTTACACAGACATAAAGATGCACACTTGTTTTGAGTATATTGAATTGGGTATACTTGTCCTTTTTCCTATAAGATCAATGCCAATGCACATATTTACTTTACTATTTTACATTAAAACAATTGATAAATAAAAGACAGAGCTAACTGCAATAGGTGTGAATGCATAACAGTCAATCATTATCTATAAACTAAGATTTTGATTATATATAGTGAATAGAAATACATCTTAAATTACTCTTCCATACTTCAAAATGTTTTCAAATGCATTTAGCTGTTTTATGCTTTCTGTCTTGAATGTAGGTGAAAGGAACTATTTTTGTCAAGTAGCTAAGAGACACATTTATTTACTGTTGAAATTTTCTGTAAAATCTACAGAGACTGTTTTCTGGATCTCTCTTGTGATCGTAATGTAACATTTTTATACTTCACTCCAGTATTTCCAACCACAAAAGCCTCCACGTCCACAACCACTGAGACTGTGTTCATCAGTTTTTTTCTCAGCTCCGCTGCTGCTCTAATGAATTTCCTTGTTATTGCATAACTCACACAGTGTTAGTTGTATTTCCTGACACCTAGTGCAATCAGGACAAATCAATATCTTCCTGCAGCTATGTCTGCTACTGTGCTGCAGTTAAATATGGCCATGTATCCTTATCTGGTGGCCCCTCCCACTTTGCTACAGTCCATCCCTTTCCTGCTCTATACCTAAACAAATCCATACGCAACTTCTGTCACTCAATTTCCTTTTCACCTCATTTAATCTGATCATTTATTCAAATTCTATTTCCAGGGATGTCCCCTTTTCAATGATATACTTCCCGCTGTTTGCCAACCTAAACGCTCTGGGCCGGGAAAGTGTGCCAGGACAGGGTGATGTGCAGGCCCAGGCGCCTTTCTGGCAGTCTTTTATGGCTGGCTGCAGTGCAGGATCTGTGGCAGCTGTGGCTGTAACACCGCTGGATGGTGAGTGGAACAAAAACACAGACTGATGACAAAAAATGACAGAACAGAGGTGGGATGTCAATGCGTTTGATGGCTGTATGGGCAGCAAGTGGAGCTTGATTTGTCAGTCTAATTTGGCACTCCAATATGTGAATATTTTGAAACATCCCAGGCGAAATAATATTTTCTTATTCAATCAAAAGCTGATTTAATTAGCATTAAAACACTGTTTTTCTTTAAGTAATGCCCCTAATAATTTTGTTACAACAGCCTTTGTTTACAAAGACTAAGAAGCTTATTTTGATATTAGTGGCAGTATCCAAAGGCTATGCACTGTTCACACATTCAGAACTACCATTGTTATAGACCTTGACTGCACAACAGGAAGGAGGCATTCAAGAAAAAGCATTAAATATACTTATAACAATCATTGAAAGAATTCAAGGTCAACATGTTTTTGTGGGATTTGCATAATGTGCTTACATTCCAAAATGCTGAAACTGAAGAGTTTGTTAACTTGATGTTTTTTTTTACAATGATAAGTACTAAGCACAAACAGCTGTGTCAAAACAAATACTTGGTTGGGTTGAGTTATTGCATTGATGCTGTGGGCGTAGAAGAATCTGTCTGTGCTCACCTGTGCATTTGGGTCAGGTGTTTCTCATCTTCCTCTTCATTAATATCACACAGATTCTTTCTGGGGTTCAGGCGAGGCCAATTGGATGGCTAATCAAGAAAACCATTTGTTAGTAGTTTTGGCACTATAGGCAGGTGCTGAGTCCTGTTGGAATTTAAATGAGCTTCTCCATGAAACTTGTCAACAATGGAGGCATGAAGAGCCCTTAAATCTCCTGTCCGACTCTAGGCTGACTCTGGAATTGGAAAAACACAGCAGACTAACAGCAACAGAGGACATAGAGCCTAAAACCATAGACTAGAAACTCCATACAGGACTTTAAACAGACTGGATTCTTTGCCTCTCCACCTCCTCTAGACTCTAGGGTCTTGATTTCCGTTGATGAAATGCAAAATTTATTTGAATCTGACAAGAGGACTCTGGACCATTGAGCAAAAGTCTGGCTCTTACTCCATGGGAGACTAAACCTGAGACAACATCAGAAGAAAGTTCTTCTATCTGGTCATCACTGTTGCTTGTGCATCTTTTCTTACTATTCGTCTCTTTGCTAGTCAACGTTCTATAATCGGCAAGACTTTTCAGCAATCACCCACTTTGACTTACTCACCTTGTGGGAAGTATTGATCATTTTAGTTTACGTGAAATGTATGAAATTCTCACAATTTTAAATACTGAACCTCCTCGTTTAAATTATTTTAGATGCACCTGAACTTCAGGGGTGATAGCCAAAGCTTATTTGTGATACCTGCCTCTAGATGTGCCTTCAAACACACATTTAATTCATGAATTGTGGAAGTTTCCAGCACTAAATATGCAGCTTGAATTTACTCACTTTACTTAAATAATAAAAAAAAAAGTTGGGAGTAATTTCAAACTGACTATTTATATGTGACGTAATTATTGAACCAATGCAGCTTTTGACTCTAACAGCTACATGAGCATTTGTTATTTTGCAATGGTATAATTTTTCAGGTTTTACTTTCAGTCCCATTTGAGCTGATGTAAAGACTTTCTCCTCTGTACAGTTATCAAGACTCGTCTACAGACATTGCAAAAAGGTGAAGGGGAGGACACGTACAGAGGAATCATTGACTGCACACGGTAAGATTTCTGCCCCGACAAAAAGTATAACCTAAATGTTTGCAATGGGTGAGAGAAATATAAGTAACTTCCTTGGTTTCCTCCTGCCTGTGCACTTTTGTAGGCGCATCATGACACGAGAGGGCCCATCAGCATTCCTCAAGGGTGCGACGTGTCGAGCTCTGGTCATCGCTCCTCTCTTTGGCATTGCACAGGGTGTCTACTTTCTAGGAGTGGGGGAGACGGTGCTAGGGTTGCTGGGATAGCATTGCTTGGCACCAGTGGTGGAGGTTTTGTTGTCTCTGTACAGATAATTTGCTGCTTTAATCTGCAGTAATTGACGACTAGGTGAACGGTGACGACTGAGAGAGGGAAATTTGGCCACAATCTGCTAACCAAAGGAGGAGGGATGATGGGAAGCTTGAAGAGGGTCTGTTTTAACTAATACATGGGTCACTGGGTTCACACTAATCAACTTTCTCTAGGTTTTACATGCTGTCAGCAGGGTTCCATAGGTAAAACAGGGTCCTGTTTATGTGTGTGTGTAAGACTAATCTATGAGTGTGTGTCCCAAGTTGTCTTGGTTATCCCAGCATGGGGCTGTAATGATACATCCAGGGCTACTCCTTTCACCTGAGAGGGATTATTCTGCCTGGTTTATACGAGACCTTCTGCGTGTTGTGAAAGGCTGCTAACTTAAATGCCAACAAACCTGTGCACCATCCTACGTAAGTGACAATTCCTTTTTCGGTCTTCATCAAGAGCTGACATTGTGTAACCTATGATGTCAGAATCCAAACTTAGTGTTTGGCTTGTCTTCAGATGTCAATCATTTTAACGTTTAACGTGTTTCTCTACAAGAGCGTCTCAATCTCCTTTTTCCCCTATCCTGTTATGCATTCCTCCCACTCAATCCGTGAGGTCTGAGTTGTAATCTTGGATGCCTCCACTGGATTGGGAGGTGCTGGCTGCCAGAGTCTGTAAGGTCATTTGTTAATCTGACGGTAATGCTTTAATCCCTGTATTAGCAGTACAATATACCCTAACACACAGCTCACTTCCTGCCTAAAGGCCACAGGTTAGACTTCTGGGCCACTGTCTCTTAGCCTTGACTTCCTCTTCTCCACAGCTCAGATAACAAAACCCAGAGAAGCTGATTTACCGCTTTAGTTACACATTAAAAACATTCGTTGCTGCGAATGGTGTGCGCACAACAACAAAAAAATTGCAATTAAAGCCTTATTATTGCTGATAGTTTGTAAAAGATCAAAACTGTGAGTCTTAAGGGAGCTCAGTGGAATCTGTGGGGTTCAAACACTGGTTTGGTTCTTGAGTCCAGTTCAGCGAGGACAATTAATATGTAAGATCCATGGAGGGAGTATGGCAGCTTGTCTTGCCAACTGTTTGCCATTTCTTAAGTCCACTGGGTGGCATTAAAGTTTTGTCGTTGGTGTTGTTGTTTTTTTTTTACATTTTTAATGCAAAACACATTTCGACTAGTGGATAGAGTATCTAGGCTACTACATTTTCCTCATTGTAGAGTGAACATAGCCTAGGTAAACTGCTTGTTTACAAGATGTAAATAAAGATATCTCATACATGTGGATTTCTCTCATTTATTTCTTTGGCTTTTATATGTCATGGCAAACATCCTTTTTCTGCCCATGCATGCAGACACACACTGGCACACAATCTGTAAAAAACATTGGTAAATATACAAGATCACTGACCTATTTTTCGATAAACATTGTGGCTCAAAAATGTTGAAAACTTGTGCATTGAGAAATGTATCTTTGGTGACCTATGCATGTGGCTTTGATTACCTTTAAGCAACGAAAAAACATGTAACAGATTAAGGGACAAAAAATGCCCTTACAATTTAGAGCAGTCCTTTTGAATGGGAAAATAAGAGAACACTTAATCATAATAAAAGTGCACTTGTTGAGTTATTATCAGTCCGTTAATACAAAAATAAAAACTCATAGAAAACACATCCGTAGACCCCCTGAAGATAACCAGGTTTCCTCAAAACCTCATGTGTTGCTGGGTGGTTCTACAGACTCTAGTTCACTATGGTGATGGTCTGGTGTCACCTTAAATGCTCCACCTGAGCACGCGCTGCCCTCTCTGCAAAGCCATCGTTAATCCATGAACCTGCGGTTGGGGTTGGCACCGAATAAGATCACTCTGATTTCAGGAATCATCTGTCAGGTGTGAAGTGAGGACACAGAAGCACACACGCAACATTAAAAGGAAAGCATTACAAATGCAGCTTTCAATCTGTTATGATCACAAAGGTAAATTTTCAGATAAATCAGTATTTCCTAAAACATTATCTAAAATTTCACACTCGTTTTGGAGACCATGGACGCCTATTTGTTAGCTACTTTAACATACTGCCCCTTTGCACGAGCTGTAATGATGGGTGGAAACAACACAAACTGTACCATCACCTGTGTTTTCATGTGACATCTATCACACATGGCCACTGACAGTCACACTTCACACTTACTCATTTATATTCCTATCTTCTATTCAAAGTTCTTCTGTCCATATCTACCGTCACATAGCTTTACTGTGTATTAAGGTTTGTGCTGGACTAAAAAGAGAGAGAACAGCTCAGACTCTCTTCAAAGAGAATGATTTTCCTTGCTTTGTGCACACATCTTTTTTTCAGGACAACTGGACCACAGTAATTGCTGGCATCATTGCTGAGGGAAGCTAAATCAATTTGGGACATATATATTTAGATTTAATTTCTCCAAACTCTTTGACCTACTATGAAGGATTTAAATTTCAAGGTATAATTGTGTGGAGATAAATTTTTTACACAAGTATAGCAGCAATGTACTACTTAACAGTGTAAACTGAATCAGAACCACCCATAAAGTTGTCTGTAGACTCTTTACTTCCGACTGCTCTACCTTGTAAACTCAGTGGCCTCTGCTGCCCTCTACAGATAAAGAGATGAAGCTGCATTTAGTTCCTCAAATCAATCCTAAAATGATAACCTGGATTACATGCAGCCCACCCTCTCTGAGACTATTTCTCATAAATTACTTTTTAAAACAAAATTTTGTTTTAAAAATTAAAAACTTCAAATTCAAATCTGAAAATATGATGAAAAGAATACATCCAAGTTTATTTTTTCCCTCAACCAGAAAAAGAGGAGACCTTAACAAAGAACGGCTCAAACAAGAGCAACATAAATTAAAGCAGATACTGAGGATGGCAAAGCTGGAATACAAAAAGAAGATAGAGAGGAATTTACAACACAACAACATCCGGTAAGTGTGGAGAGGAATCAGTGAGAGGAATGGCCTGGATGGTGTGTGTCCAAGGCTGCTTAAAGGCTGTGCTGCTGAACTGTGTCAACCTCTCCACAGGATCTTCAACCTGAGTCTGCAGCTGGGGCGGGTGCCTGCTCTGTGGAAAACCTCCTGTACTGTGCCAGTACCAAAAACAAAATTTCTAACTGAACTCAATGACTACAGTCCAGTGGTCTTTACTTCACACATCATGAAAACCCTGGAGCAGCTGATTCTACGCCTTCTAAGGTCTGAGGTCAAAGACAAACTGGATTCCCTGCAGTGTTCCTACAAAGAACACATTAGAGTGGATGATGCTGTCCTCTACATGCCTAACCCTGAATATCAGACAAAGCCCCTGTCTCATAGTCAGGGTTATTTCAAACATGATTTTGGAGTTCATTTTTACAGTTACTTTACCTGTTGTGTCATCAGTTCCAGCCTGCTCTCCAATGTGTTTGAGACCTTGATCTTCCCATTATCATTATACACCTCAACTCCTCCACAGCTGTAAAAACAACAGTCCACAACTTTGAGATGATTTATAGAAAACTGAACTGCTGATGTGAAATAGATTCAATAATCTTACAGTGTTGATGGGAGAAATCGCTCCTGGTCGATTTTGACGGCTATGTTCATCTTCACCGCCTCTTTGTAGATTGGGATGTTCTTACTGATTGCAGCCTGTCAAGAAATAAAGCAAGACAAACAATGTGAAATACAACACATACAATTATCATAAGTGGAACGAAAGACAAACAGGCGCTTCCACTAATCTGGGCTTTCCTTGTCACAACATAGAGCAGCTCCATCTCACCTGAACCATTTCTACATCCTCCTCTCTGCAGCGAACGGTGACCTTAGGTTCTAGCAGCTGATAAAATCCCTGAAACATAAAAGTTCAAATATCACAAGTGGCGAGTCATATTTGTTCTTCGGTGTTAACAGCTGGATATTTTACCTGAAGCACCAGGCCCTCCAACAGGACAGAGTACCTGGCAGGGTCCTTGACAATCTCTGCAAGCCTCTGTCGAGCCTCATTCAATAAATCCTGAGAGAAGAACACACAGAGGAAACAGTGAGTTTGACTGAGTTTGTTCATTTATGTCTCAGAAATATTTCTGTTTCTAGATACCATAATCAGACACATTCAGAGAAGTGTAAGACATCCCTGAATCAGCGAAATTAAACTGTTCATGTGGTTATGAGTAAAGTATGAGATTTGATCTCTCACCGCGATCATGTCGTCTCTGGCTTTCAGCACCTTCAGCCTCGCCTGGTTCATCAGGTTGGACATCTGGCTGCAGGAGTGGGAGGGGAATAAATGAAAGTTTGGAGAAGAGAGAAGGACAGTTGTTTCATGCTCACTGTTTGAAGAGGCTTTGGCGTATTTATTCTGCACGACCAACAACGTCAAACACGATGAACAAGTCATCATCTTGTTGAGCTACCTGAAGAGTGTGAGGTCAGAGTGGACCCCACATTTTTACTTTTGATGATTTAGGGCTGAATTCAACAAATCCTAGAAATTTAGTTATCAAGGATGAAGTCAAGAGATTTTTTTTTGTGACTCCAGCAAACAGAGCTGTGTGATATTTATCGTGCAAAGATTGATACTCCAGTGCCAGACAATAAATGTAGACACGCCTTTTTACCTTGAATTTGATAAGTCAGAGGAATTCTATCTGTTTACAGGGGTTGTAGGAGGTCCTTATCAATAGTACATGTATCACCCACAGGGGATGCCGATCAGCTCAGCCCCTTTGCTGAGAAGATGGATCAGAAGCGTGGCTATTGACCACTACTCTACCATTTAATTTAGCTATTTTTTGGTGCAGGTGTGCAAACTGTGAGCGCGTGCCCACAAACCCAAAACCCACAAACTTGAAGCTCAGGAGTGGGAGCAAATCAGAGGATACCAGCAGCTAACATGCAGCTGTAGTCTGCATCACGCACAATCCAGAGTTGCTGCCTCATATTGCACTAACTTGACACCGACTCTCTACAACCTTCATAAGTTGAAGGGACATATGGGCTGCTGCAGGGTGACACAGCTCAAGGAAGAACATTTATGATCTTTCTCTATCATTTCCTTGAAGTAATAATCATCATATTAATCATTTTGCACTGCAGACGCGGTAGTTCCTCTGCCTTAGAGTCCCGGTCTGATTGCATTTCCATGAAGTAATGATCATAAATGTTCTTCCTTGAGCTGTGTCACCCCGCAGCAGTCTGTAATGGACTGGCCTGAGGTCTCGCTACAAACAAGCGGCTGCTGGAAGAGAGTAGGTGTGCTGTGTTTAGTCTCTTTGCTAAAGAAATTAGGCAAAGCTAAAAAGATGTTTGGTGGCTAGTGCTGTGGCTAGGACCCTATATGTACTGTTGATGATGTTAGGTGCTGTTCTGAGCATTATTTGTGGCAATACAGTGGCTTTTTGGTTGAGGTTTGTGTGTGGCTCCTCAGACTGCTGTGTATTGCTATCGCGCGGTCGTTAAATTAATTTTACGCCTGAATATCCCTGTAAATCAGACAGCCAGACAAGCTGAATAGAAGTGCAACTTCAGGGTAAGTGCTTAGCTCTCATTGTTTTTTTATTGCTTAATGACACAACCCATGGTGCACATGATGTCTGTTATCAAAACACACTATGTCAACTGTTGAAGGGAAGACTGAGCAGCCATTCCTGTGACAACACAAGAATGTTCAGCATTAATCTCAGTTAAATTGAGAAGCAAAGAATCATCACCCAGAGTATATCGGTGAACTTGGAAAAAGTCAAAATGTTTTGTACGTTACAGACCTGATTTATAGTTCAGAGTCCTGCACTCAGGAGAGCATGTGTGTGTGTACAGTCTGTGCAGAGTGCAAAAACAAACAGGCCTTCTAACAGCAAAGTGCTGACAGTTGGAAGACACTTAGTCTAACACCAGTGTAACTTAGTTAACTTAAACTATGACTCAAAGTCCAGCTCAAAAAAAATCAACCATGAGAGAAAATTATTCCTGAAATTGGTGGTGACAGTTGGAGTTTTAAGGAAGTTGCAGTAACTGTTCACAGTAAGGCTGTGGGGTAATGTTTCATAGCTGAAAATCAAAGTAAATATAGTTTGTGGAGGAGGGTTGATGAAGTGCAGAGAAATAGCTTTGAATTGAGTTACTACGTGGGTGAGAAGATTAAAAACAGATTTTTTAAATCGCTGTCGGTATATTATGTGAATAATCCCACCTGTTCAGATCTGCATTTTGGTTGAACATGAAAAACTGAGGCACATTTAAACTTATAAAAGAAACTTTAGCTGAACAAATAAGATTATTTGCCCACAATGGCAGCTGAGAATGTCTGGGGTAGGACTGGTCTCCCGTGCCATAGCTTTTTTTCATGTTCATGAAAGTTGTAGCAGATTTCATTTTGTACTACAAAGAAGAGCTAACTAAGAGCAGAGCTGGTCAGACTCTAGTTTGCTGCAGACATGAACATTTTACACAGCATTTTTCTCTACAGCTGGTCTGCATCCCCTTTCATTCCAACACACTGATTTCAGACATTGGTGGAGTGCAGGATCCAGAGAGTTTGTTTAGCTACAAATCCTTCACTAAACTCAACTGTAAGGACGGCAGAGTGAAGAAAAGTTAAAGTTTAACAAGGCAACCCCAACAGACAGGAGGGAGACAAACCCAAACAGCAGCATGCTATAAGGCCCAGCCACTGAGTTAAATCCCTCCTGCTTACCTCTCTGTCCCTATAGGGTAAAGTCTGGATAAACTTCATACAATGCAAGACTATTGCACCTAGTTATATATTGATTTGGATGAAGTGAGTGATCTAAACACAGTGCAAATCAATACAGCAGGTGAGCTCCAGAAAGCACCTGTTGGGATGTTGTTATGGAAAGGAACAACTGACATAAATCAACAAGTTCCACATGACATTTTTTATCCTGTTGTGTTGGTTCAAGGTTCATTTGCAGATAAATTAGGAAGAATCTGAACAGATAAAAAAGATTTGCAGGCACGTATATGCCCTGTTCAAATTTTGTGAACTGGATATACAGTTTTGTGAACTGCCCTTAACACCACCACAAGCTCTGTAACTGCTCATTCCTTACATTTTCTTATGCTGTTCAATTTGCTTTTCTTTCTTCTCATAGTACTCCATGATTTTCACTCTCTGAGTCTGCACCAGGCGGCCTTTCTCGATATTGAACTCCTCCTCAGCCTGCGAACAGAAGCGTTGTATGACAAAGCTCATTTCAGGTCTATGCTACAGAGAATCACAAGACTGCAGACGGATGGACTTCACTTACCTTGGCATCAATTTCCTCGACTTTCTCTTTAGCTTCCTGCTCGATGAATGCCATCATGTGCTTTATCTGACTCAGGAGAAAGGACAAAACAGACAACACTTACCAGTTAGAGATAGGTTCGACATTTAGCTTTATCACGTTTGCTCTTTAAATGTAAATAACAACTGTTTATAAAACTGACAATGACTTACCAAATTATGGAGCTCAAAATCATATTGTTGTGAGCCAAAGAATGGGCAACTATCTCAAAATGGTCGAACTTTGCTCAATTTGATAATTTATTTATTTGTTATTTTGGGATGATACGTCCATTTTTCCATGAAAGATTTTTACAAATTGAGGTACCAAGCTGAACTTGTACTTCAAGATATTTTTCATAATTTTAAACAACCAAGTCATTGTTTTGAGATACTTAAAAATGACTTTCCCTGAAGAAAGAAGTTTAATATACAGTATGCATTGATTTATTTGAGATTCTTAGTTACTAAAATATTAAAGTACGATAACTTTCAGGACTCACAGTCTTTAAAAGTTTATTAAAATTGTAAGATACAACTTCATCTACCTGAGATCCTGAGCCATTACTTTTAAAAAGTTTCTCACAATCATGTTTTCATTTGTAGTCCGAATCACAGGCACTGTCAGGAATATTTCATTGGTTGAGAAACTTGCTGAAGCTGATACTAGTGACCTTCAACAATAAAAGAGACCATCAGCAAGAAGGCTGATAGATACACTGTAGTAATTTTTGTTGATTATAACCATTTAGAGGGGGAGGTGCCAGACAGGATGATTGACGGAAGGTTAAAAAACCAGCTAATTCAAATCATTCTCTGTTATGTCTGCAATTGATGGTGTCAAAAAGCTCAAAAGCCATTCAGAAAAGGCTATTTTTGTTGTGGCTTGCATTATCTTTAGGATAAAATCTGATTTATTCGGCTTTCATTGTCAAGTGTTGGTCTGTGTTATGCAGGTTGAAAGTTAGGGTGCACAGGATATCAACATAAACAGAAAGTTCCCTATTGGAGCTTTAATTTGAAATCACATGGGGAGTTTTATTTCATTTGGAGGTATGAGAAAGTTATTTAAGAAACTTTTACTATTTTCTTAACTATTTTAAGACAGTTTCAAGTAAACTTGAGATTCTTTTCTCTGAGGTACTAAAATGATAGTTATACACTATCTTAATTTATTACTGAACAACCTGTTTTAAAGTCATCATTTATACATAGCCTACTTATTGTCTACAGTTAGTAAGTCACTGTAGAGACTTTCTGGGTTATTGTGAAGCTGACTTTGCAGAAATGAAGTGAAGCAGGAACAGAGGCTTTCTGCTAAACTTTAACCTGTTTGCTGATTCTATTAAAATCCTGACTGAAACAGCAGAAGGTAACGAGTGCTCGTATGAAAGACTGGTTTTAACTTTGCGCGTGGATTTACACTCCACAAATGACAAATAACGGAAACCATAATTATACACACATAGTGACATTAGTGTATTTATCTGCATTGAACTGTGAAAAATGTACATGCAGAGTCAGAGATAAGTTACACTGAAGTTCAGCTCGTTTGTTTTGTTCAGCTACACTAAGTTTTACACACTGACAAAACTGCGTTTAAACTTCACCGTTACGATTAAAACAGCGTCCATTTTACCTGTTTTTGAACGTCAGCGTCGGTAAGCGCCATGACTACTCCCAAATATCCTTTGTTTTTATTAAAGCTTGTAAATAAAAGTCTTCTCTGACCCTTACACGGTTCAGTAGAGTAGAAACTGTAAGAAGAGGGGAAAACATTTCACTGCTGGCTAGGTCTACGTCAGTTTGGCGTTTAGTTTCATGCGACAACATACAACATCCGCTCTAGGATTTCAGAATAAAACTGAACTCGCATTCAATTGGTCCATATCGGAAATATAACATTCCAATCAATAAAACACGAATGAAGGCCTATCTCCTCTGCTCTTCCAAACGGTATCATCAAGTCGAGAATTTGAGGGGAGAAATATTACTTAGCAGACAAGTTGACATAAGTTTGGTCATTTTCTGCGGACTTTTTCTCGCATTTTCAGCTAATGAATTTATCAAACTCTGGTGTAAGGTATCAACCGTTGCTCAGTTTTCACCTCCAGCGGTCCACTTTTACTTTGAGGTTTATATATTTTTTAATACTATCCTCCTTCATGCTATTTCTGCTTGACAAAGTAAAGCGTATTGAAATACCGAATTCACAGGTGAAGCAACAAGTTCTCAGAACTCCGAGCATCCGAGGAGAACTTGAAGGGGACTAACGGTATAACGTCGTTAGAGGACACACCCACCACCGCGTGTAAGAACAAAGTCAGAGACAGATATTCTTTAACCCTGCTCCTGTGTCAGGGCCTGCACCGACCCGTTTTTGTTTTTAAATGCGTACAAGAACCACTTAAATTAGCTTTTTGACTTTGACAAGAACCTCTATTTCAACAAAATTAAAAAAAATAATAATTGACTAAATTATAAAATGCTCTTATTAAAACTATGGCACTTGTCGTTTTAGGTTTGCCATTGACCTGGGTAGATCAATATCTAATAATCAGAGCAAAAACTGACCCTGCTCATTAGATCCTCTTCCAATCATGTGAGATTTAGGAAATTCTCATTTTTCCCTGCACAAAAAAACTATGTTGGGCATGTCCAGACATGTGAGATCAGTTCAATATCAGATGTCTGTATGAGGGGTATACTGACAAAGAAAAACACAGCGGCCCTCTACAAAAACTTTGATAAGCAATATTTTCATGGATAATGAAGCCTAACAAGGTAACCTAGAGATGAGAACCAAATTGGATGATAGAGAATTGTTTTGTGTAATTTACAGCTGATTTAAGACATGGGTCCAAACTGATCCTTAACGTGGTGGGTGCGTAGGAAAAGCTAACACAGGAGTTAAGTTATGATAACTATAAAAACCGGCTGTCACATTTAATGTTCGGGACTCTGGGTTAAATGAAGGGGGTGTGTCAATAGTATTTTATAGATTTTTTACAGCTCCATTCACATGACAGGATTTGCAGACAGAAAAAATATTTGGTGATGTAATATATTACCACAAAGGACCTCTAGATTTCACAACAGCCATCTGTAATTATTAA
The DNA here is from genome assembly GCA_962446985.1 of Xyrichtys novacula. Classification (NCBI taxonomy): domain Eukaryota; kingdom Metazoa; phylum Chordata; class Actinopteri; order Labriformes; family Labridae; genus Xyrichtys; species Xyrichtys novacula. The sequence continues at coordinate 23,630,113 of OY660868.1, read as the reverse complement.
AATAGAAAAATACAGGGCAAATTTTGGGGTATAAAAAGTAGCATGGGCATGTTAAATCAACACAACAATCACCCTTGCCAGTTGCAGTTAAAAGTAGGCTACATGCTGTGGATGGAGCTCTGTTCAGTGGAAATTGACATAGGCTAATATTGTGGTCCCCACCTACCCAAATGTAAACAAACACAGATGACTGATGAGTAGTGAAGCACTGTTTGCCAGTATTTTTATCTTGACATTGGAGATAGTTTTTTGTAGGTTGAGTTTGGCAAATTCTATTATTTAACTACAATGCAAAACCTGCACGCGTGAATTGAGGTTTACCTCAGGAAAGGCTGGTGGTGCAAGCTCTGCTAAGGTTAGCTGCACTCAGCAAACCAATCTGACATTGTTAACCTGTAGACTCTGTGGTACGTATTCAAGTGGCAGCCTTCAGTCTTGAGAAATGAAGGCAGTTAAGAGGTGCTAAAAACTGCAATTCTTTAAATATCCACTAAAGATGTACACACTCATTCGAAAAAGCCTGTCTTCGGCATGACTGTGTTCACAGGTCGGGTCAAAAAGAGGTTTTGGTCCAAAAAGTTAATTCTTCTACTCAAACAAACTAGGAGGGTTGTTTCTTTCTTTCTTTTTTATATATATATTTTATTTTTATAAGATCTTAGTTTTAAACATGTTAAGGACATATAAGGGGAACAGCTGTTTTCTCAGACAGGTATGCACACTATAGATGTTAGCAGGGCGGCTAGAAGTCTGCTTCAGCCAGACCTCTTTCCCTCTTGGTAAGTTGACTGACAGTTTGGTTAAGTCAGTATTTCTCAAATGGTGACCACAGTTACAACTCTTAAAACTCACTTCAGAAACTAATGACTGATGTCACTGCGACTTATCATGTTTTACAGTCTGTGTCCATATTTGGCAGAGCAAATAAACTGTACTCATAGTCATATTTGACAATTTTCTAAGCTTTTTGGTAAAATGAAGTTTAAATTTCCATCGCGATTTAATGACTAAATAAATTACTCAAGAACACCCCCTTTGTGTGTAAAGAATCCAATCATGTTTGACTTGTAATCTTGAAATGCAAAATTGAAAACATGAAATAAAACACCAAATATTGTTTCCCCCACATTCTTGACTATTTCTCAAATCTTGGTTACTCTTTACTTTCCCAGATTTTCGTGGTTTAATAAGGACATTTTCAATAATGGTGCTAAAGTTCACATTACTATACTGGAGGAAATCTGCAGACTTCATACTGGTGGGCCAGTAATAACACAAATATGATATGATCTTGTGGGCCATTGTTCCACGGGCCAGATTTGGCCCCTGGGCCTTGAGTTTGACACCTGTGAGACAGAGGTGAAAGAGATGACAGATGTAAGACAAAAGATAAAAAAAAGATAAAAGATTTAAAAAAAAAAAAAAAAAAAAGGTAATCTTCTGACTACATTTTTAATACTTATTTTGATCACCTTGCAGGTGGCCAAATTCACTTTCCAATGATTTTTGGAGAGTTTGATGGGACCCTGGAGTCCATATGCATTTGACTGTTATGTCCACTGCTGGTTACCTGCAAAATTCTAACGCTGATCCGCCCTCCATTTTGAGTTGCTTGGATACTCATTAGAAACCGTTTCAACTGTCGTTATCTTCCTCAAACGACTATAACTGATTCAAACGAGCTTTGTCTCCTTGGTGCCTGAGAAAAGACTCCACATTCCCGTCTTATGTTGAAGGTCCTGACAGGAAGGTTGGTGCTCTGTTGTCCCTGACTTGTGCAGCTTTGAAAGCACACAGTGTGCTAGTGCTACTGCTGTCCGCCAGTGGTGGTCTACCCTCCTCTGCCACTTCTGCACGGCTCTGGGTCGTATTTTGCCCTTCAGCCTGTCGTTTGTCAGCACCTGGTTGCCTTCAGACAAGGACGGTGAGAAACCTTTAACCTGTGTTCTCTATATGTCCAAATTAAGTTTTGCGACTTTGAAATCGCTTATTAAACGTGTACCGTTAAGCTAGCTGCAGCTTGTAGGTGTGCTTATGTGTTAAAGAAACCTCTCTTGTGTGTCAAAAAATGACTTTCTTGTGTAGCACACACGTGTAACATACCATGACATCCAACGAGCTATATGTCTGATTATTAATTTAATATGATAGCATAGCTAGGTTTTCTTATCTTTTGGAGCAATTTAATTTTGGAAACACGAAACATGATAGCAATAACTTATACTGCAACTCTCCAATTTTAACAAATTAAATTGATCTTTTAAGCTTCATTTCTAATCATATCAAACATCATAAATCAACATGGTTTTATTTTGATAAGTCAAGACGGAAGTTAGTTCCGGATTCTTTACACTTGACGTTTTCAGTGTCGCTTTCAGCCCGCATGGTTCCTTATCAGCTCCCAAAAACTTGAAAAATAGACTTGAACGTTACTCTCTCTGATAAATGAGTGTGTTGCTCGTAGTTTAATATCCTGTAAACGTTAAAAGAGCAGTGCAGCAGCGGTGTGTTTCCTTACTAAAAGCTGAAGGACGTTTCACGCCCCTTTGTCCACCACGTGGGTTATGTAAGTTGCATTGTGTCATGTATGATGCAGGTACAAAACGTACTATATGTAAGATTGACATGTCTTGAGGTTATCTGCCTTTGAGCTTGCAGTTAACAGCCATGCAGATCCAGAGACACCTAAAATGATTCTAAGCTATCAGTCTCAGCCTCAGAGCCTCTCTGCCAGATGGGCAAGTGAGCCCTGACCACCTGACACAGTATGACATTAAGCCACCATACCTCTGATGTAACTGAGTGTAATGTTTGTTTAATATCACAGCTGTTTTCCTGTTTGACAACAGATTACAGCATGACTTTTGATTTAGACACCCACATGCGACTGTTTTCTCCTAGAAATGACTAATTCAGCCATTACACTCCTTTGAGGATCAATATCAGCTTACACTCAACCTGCTGATGGATAGGAAAATATTTGATGTTTACTGATTGCTGCAGCACGTATGTGACAATTGCACTGTAAAATGTATAACACTGAAACATTGACTCATATGAGCCATGATTGACTATAAATGGAGTGGTCAAAATCAAGATTTTCCTTTATTCTAATACTTAAAAGAGCTTCAGCCAACATCAGAGCTGACAATCTTTATAAAATCAAGTAACTAATTCAAACTGAACATCTACGGAGTAATGAACTCAAGCTCTTGAAGCAGCAGGATAATAACCGACTCTAATGACACAAACCGTGCTTAAAATGTATTTGATGTGTATTTTAAATGTATAGTTTGACCCATGTTCAATGTGTTAACATAAGCTACAAATAATTGTCTTGGAGTCCGTGAACACTTCTGGCCTCCATTTAAATATACAGTCTTTGGGGGGGAGCTTGGACAATATTTAACCTCCTGGCAAAGAGCTACAAAGCTAGAAACAGGAGGTGTGCCCCAGATCGCATACTTCCATACTAAATACTAAATTGAGTATGTTAAGCATACTATGTACTCAATCATGCAGTGCGTGAGTTTCAAGGGTGCAGTGCTGTCCCAAATCACAAACTGCCGCGTGCGCACTCACCGGAAATTACAGACGAACAAAAACTAAAGAAATAATGACATGATATGCTGCAGACAAACCCCCATGGCTGACTCTGCCTCTATTCACAGGCTAGCTAGCCTCGCTGGTTGTATAGTCCATGAACAGGCTCTGCTGGCCCACTGGTTATTTTTTATTTGCCATGGGTAATGCTGCGGAGCCTGGCAGCTACTATCTAACTACCATTAGCATTCGCAATACTGTTAGCGGTAAAAGACAAAAAACGGTTTACACCACAAATGTACTCGAAACGATAAATGCTGGCGGTCCCAGGTCGACCATCGCCGACGCACTGACACCACAGCCGTCCGCAGCCATTCTTACCGTTGAAATGAGTGCAGGCGAGTGTCCACAGTCGGATACTCAAAATCTTGACCGGTTTGAGTATGTCATCTGGGTTCTTTTGCATACTTAATTTTCACATACTATCCATACTTTTTTCCATTTTGATTTGAGTATACTCAACATTTAAGTATTTAGTATGGAAGTATGCGATTTGGGACACACCAAGGGCCTTGAAGTTGCATCTTGTTGCTTTGCGCTGCATTGCTCATGGGTATTAAAGACACTCAAAAAGGCAACAATGGATCCAGCTGATTTCAGCTTACGTCTCATCCTATGGAACACACTTGTTTTTGCCATATTGATTGAATTAGCCAATAAACCCTGTGTTTTAGCTTACTGTAAGGTTTAATCATAAGGGCTGGATAACAGCCTTGTTTATGTTTGTGGTAGTTCATTGTTTTTTTCTTTTTTTAAAAATCAGGCTCAAACTTTTTTTTTGCCTCTTTTCTAACTTGCACAGATGAATTCAAACAGTATTTATGTTTTAAGAAATGGTTGTATTTAGTATTGAAAATGTCTTATTTCTGAGTTTTTGATCGGAAGACATGAAACAAGGCTTCTGAAGTACTTGTCATAATGAGTTATGTTTTTTTTTTATCTTTATGATCTGGTCGAGACATGTTCTTTTTTTATGTAAAACACAGATCCTGATTTTCTAAACCTCTACATCTGGAAATTGTTATTTTCCTCCTCATTCTGTGTGTTTTTTCTCAGGTGAGACGTCCAGCTTTAACTGTAAGAACGTATGTGCCTGAGAGTCTGACACACGTCTGTTCGATGGCTACCTCAGGCTCCACCTTCTCTGCCTCCACCACCACCACTGTGCCTGAGGGTTTTCATTATGAAACCAAGTTTATTGTGCTCAACTACCTGGGACTGCTGCCCGTTGGCAGATCACAAACCACAACTCAAGGTGAGAGGAAATGTTTCAAACAAAGACTGTATTTCTTTAAGATCCAGAGTAAACTGCTATGAGGTATTGCTTCATATGAATTTATCCTGAGGTGACACACTCCTTATTACTGCAGTTCAGCTTCTGCCAAGGGCACTCAGTTTCTGTGCTCTTCACTCTGTCTTCAGTGTGGGACACATATGTCAGGGCAGACGTCACACTCAGGCTTTCACACAGCACACAAATAGAGTTGTGTGCACATGCAAGCATGGCAGTTAAAGCAAAAATATTCAGGGTGTGTGTTTGCAGGTTGCCACCTGTTCTTGAACTCAGTGTAGCTGTCTCCACATCAGCACCCAAACACATCCAGAGGCTTTTTCATATTGAAACGTGACACTTTATGACTGTAAACAAATAGAAATCATGTGAGCCCAGATTCTGTCAGTGTGGTGTCCAGAGCAGCTCCAGGCACCCGGATGTCTGTTTTCCATTTTGTGTATCTGCAAGGCAATGAAAGTCAGTCATGTGCACAGCCCTAATCTCCACACTCACAGACTTTGGGAAAGCATTGAACACTCACTCAGCAAGGATGAACCTCAATGTCAGATCATCAAGTGTGTAAAGGCTCTGATATTGACTTTAAGACTCCAAATTACACTCTAAATGTGATTCTGTATTTCTAAAGAACAAGTGTTCCTCCTGTGGCAAGTTGTGTCACTTAAAAGGAAGATTTAAAAGCAACAACAATAACTTGCTGTGATTTGGAAGTCCAGTTTCAGCATTGTACACAGACCCAGTTGCCAGTCTGCACAGGGATCAACATCCACTACTGTTGCCACATTGGTGTTTACTACAGTCCTGTGAAAAAAGGAAAGTTAACCAGACACAGGCTCTATGAGGGCAGTAATATCAGGTCTTGAGCATTTCCATCACGTCAACCACTACAGACGGGCTACAAAACTTAGGAAACAAATGAGTGACAACACCAGAACTACATTCATGTTTTGTACAGTCCATGCTCTCTACATTAGTGGACCTCTGGCACAGACACTGGCACTCACCAAATGTCCTGTGTTTCGCAAGAATGAGACAGACTCATTTAGATGTTGGTGTTGAAACCTTGCCCTCAGTCAGGCCTGGTAAAAAAATGTGCTGCTGACTAACTCTGCTAACTCTCACTTGGTAGGTTTGTAGAGTTGTTGGCGTTTTTCTTGAAATACCGTTTCAAATTGCCTTCCGTCAGCAAGGCCACTCTTTTACTGCAGAGACAGACTGTGAATTTAAGTGGGGAAAAAAAGAAATTCCCCTTTAAAATTGGGCATAGTTTTATTTATGATGATCATAAAAACATGAAATTGGATAAAGTGCACCTCTCCCTCTGTGCCTTCACAGCAGAGTGTGTGCTCTGCCCCTCTCCTCGAACAGTTATCATTTCCCTACATCTCAAGCTCAGATCAGTGTGTAGCCCAACAACTTTAAGAGTGTGAGGAAGTTGCTGATGCAGCTGATGTCAATGAAAGAGTTTTTTTTTTTTAAACTACACGCATCTAAAGATCTCTGTATCAAATCAAAATAATTGGAATTGGGATTATTGCCATAATCTAGCAGCCCAATCCCCTTCCCACATTAGGTCAATGTAACATGCTCCACTACTGTTGCATCAGCCGCTACAGTTCTTTAAGAGTGTAGTTATAGCTAATCGATTATTGACAGATATCGATGACTACTGCAGAGCCCCCTTGAGAGATGAATGTTGAGGAGGACCGCTTGCTTTTTTAGTTAAACCAACTTTAGTAATGACCGCAGGATAGCAATACACAGCAGTCTGAGGAGCCACACACAGTCAACCAAAAAGCCATTTTATAGCCACAAATAATGCTCAGAAGAGTACCTAACTTCATCAACAGTACATATAGGGTCCTAGCCATAGTACTAACCATCAGACATCTTTTTAGCTTTGCCTATTTCTTTAGCAAAGAGACTAAACACAACTCACCTACTCTCTTCCAGCAGCCGCTTGTTTGTAGCAAGACCTCGACCAGTCAATGTTAGGCTGAGGCGGGGTGACGCAGCTCAAGGAAGAATATTTGTGATCATTACTTTATCATTTCCTTGAAGTAATGATCATCATATTAATCATTTTGCACTGCAGACGCGGTAGTTCTTCTGCCTTAGCGTTTCGGTCTGATTGTATTTCCAGGAAGAAAGGATCATAAATGTTCTTCCTTGAGCTGTGTCACCCCGCTGTAGTCTGTAATGGATTGGACTATTGTGTGGTCATTACTAAAGTTGGTATAACTAGAGAAGCAAGCGGACGGCAACATTCATCTCTCGAGGGGGTGTCTAACTCGGTGTTATGGTGTGTTTGATGCCGGAATATCCCTTTAAACCGTATCCCCCACAGATTTTGAAACCTGGTGATTTTTTTATATAATGATCCAAATTTGACTAAGTGGTTGATAACACATTTTAATGTGGTGGGACATTTTCAGGCCACACTAACTTTCACTTATCCCTTACTTTTGAAAGAAAAAGAAACTCGGTCTGTGCAGCAGGAGGGTCAGTGAAGGTGATGGGTCTGCACAGGAAATCATCACAGCCTCATGAAAAAAAGATGCTTTAGTGTTTTGAGCTTTACAAACAGAAAGGAGATGGAAAAGAGGCGAGAGATTTCCTGCCTTTTTCTTTGTTGTACGCATTCTTGAAATGGGCGGGGGAAAAAAAAGAGGAGTGGCTGATCCCTGCTTTCCGCTTGACCCGGTCCAATTTCTGACAGCCTGTCATGTGTAATCACCGCAGGATTACTCACACGCCGGTGGACCAATACAGAGTAGTTGGCCAGCTAGCTGTCTGGCTCAATGCTGAAACAGCATACAAGCTCAGAAAAACCAACAGTGATCCTCAGAGGGTTCATATATGAGCTGCAGGGACTCGGACAGAATAGAAAAAAGGGCGGTCAACTTCCTCTCCTGTATCAGTCAGCTGCAAAGAAATAGTTAAGTTTTATTTAAATCGATACTAATGGAGTTCACATGGAAATAAACATGATAGCACGAGATGAATGAGTGAACAGCTAACAATGTGTCTTTTCTTTATCAAACAATGCTGATCTATTACAAGCTGAATGGCTGGATTCAGAGTATTTCCTGTGTGAGTATAAAAGCTGAAAGTCAAACTCTGATGCAGCCTCTGTCTCAGTTTTCTTCCTCACGTGGTTCATTATGCCCCCAGCAGTGTAGTCTGTGCCCTGTTAATAATTTACATACCTTGTATGCACACGATGAGAGAGCACCGTTCAAATTTTTGGTGTCGTTTGGTTCAGCATGTCGTGCCAAAGAGCGAGAGAACGACCTGAGAGTCAAAGATGTTACTCTTGTAGGTGCTCCTCCATGTTTTTGACACACTTCTGAATGTGGAAAATGTGGTGTTAATTCTGCCATCAGAGCTCTACCCAGTATTTCCTCATAAATGATCATTAATGATGATGATTTTAATCAAGTGATTGGCAGAGAGGGAGAAGATTAAGGACAGCTGGTTCACTCTCATGTTTTTATCTCTTGCAGGAGATTCCCAGAACCAGAGAGAAAGGACGACAGCGATAAAAGGGCAGATAGAGGAAGAGCTGAGACAACTGGAAGATGAAATCACTGCCTGTAAGTGGACGCACAAACACCGTAAACACACACACACTCACAAATACACACATTCAAGGACGACCAGTCTCAGCCTCCGAGTTTTAACGCAAGAGTTATTCAGGTCTCAGGTCTTAATATGCAAAATATTATTGCTGAGGATTCACACAAGGGCTGGGCGATAAACCCAGAATTTACAGATACAGAAATTTATGACAATAACTGATGTCATTTTGCTTGTATCGGTATATTCAGTGTCAAGTAAATAAATAAATAAATAAAAGTTGGTTTTGGATGTGTGTAGGTAGGCTATGGTCTTATGTCCCTTAAAGACGCTGTCCTACATCAGAGATGTGACTCCACCCCATTCAGTCTGTAACAAAGAGGGAAAGACAGGTGAGGTGATGGAGGACGGTTCTAAAGTAGTAGCGGCTGGAGCGGCAGCTGAAGTAGACGAATTTAATGTGGGAGGGGGTGAGCAGCTTGTGGATTAGTTATTGTCCATTTATTGTTATCAAGGTGAACTGCTCAATATCTCGGGATATTGATTTGAGGCCAGATCGCCCAGCCCTAATTCAAACTGCCAACCGACAACATTGCCAGGTAATAATTACAGAAAGGACTTTGTCAGCCCAGGTAAAGCTGAAACTCTCAACATTAACTGGTCATGACTACAAGTTGTACAATAATCTTCAACAGGTGAGTTTGCTTACATAGGTCAGTGTGTACTCACCCCTTTGTGTTTTGTATGGCGGTTGTTTTGCATTGTTGCCTCACGAATGGTGCCACTCAGGCCTTAATCAGATATTATGCTATCTGATTCTGAGGTATGTGACAGCAATGACTCCACCTACGTGATTGTCTTCATGTAAATAAAGAGAAATGTCATTGGATTTTTACATCCTGGCACAAGGTAATCCAGAGAGGAAATTAATAGATGGAAGCTGGTTTGAACAAAATCAGAAAGCCACAATTCACAAGCAGGTATTGAACCCTGGATGCTGCAGTGAACAGTTCAATACTATATCAAGACAGTGATCGAACAGAGTTATGCAGGAAAGCCCTGATGTCTGGGTTGAACATTGAGTGATATTTGCCCTGTTTATGATATTGATACACCATGCATCAATGTCAGAAGCCTATGTTTATGTGTTATAGCATCTTTACAACATCAATGTAATGATGGCAAGACAGTTAATCCAACTCCTGATTTAAGACGATGTTCTTTCTGGGCTGCACCGTATTGAAAAAAGTTACTTTTGCAGTGTTTGTCTTTTCTGCAGTTTTTATTGCAACATAAAAAAAACATCAGAATTTATCACAGATATATGCAGTGTGATTTGATTTCCTTATAAACTATAACATTTATAAAAGTAGAGAGACAGGAGGAGAGAGTACAGGAGGAGCAACGCTAATAAGCACAAAGAAGTACTGACATTTCATCACTTCTTTCTGTTGATGTGAGAGATAGTTTTGGAGGCGTCATGTCACCAGATAGTAACTTTTAATGAACAGAAAATTCAGCCATCTTCCTCTGCATGTGATTTCCACAACACTACTCTGTACGTGTGGCATAAATGTGCACCAACAGATGGTCACCAGCCAAGCAGGAATATGCTGTTTTAAAATCTCCTGTATCATCAATAATGGCAGCAGTGTGGTGTGCATATTCACTATTCCGGTCATGTGACACACAAACTCGGCACACACCGCTAACAGACCTCAGTGTCCAAGCGATGTGCTGCATGAAAAGGATATAAGGAAGACTCTTAAAGGGATATTCCAGCGTAAAATTAATTCAGGGTCAAACACACCAAAACACTGAGTTAGACACCCCCTCAAGGAAGAACATTTATGATCATTACTTCATGGAAATGCAATCAGACCGGGACGCTAGGTGGGAGGACTACTGCGTCTACAGTGCAAAATGATTAATAAGATGATTATTACTTCAAGGAAATGATAAAGGAATGATTATAAATGTTCTTCCTTGAGCTGTGTCACCCTGTAGCGGTCCGTAATGGACTGGCCCGAGGTCTTGCTACAAACAAGTGGCTGCTGGAAGAGAGTAGGTGAGTTGTGTTTAGTCTCTTTGCTAAGAAATAAGGCAAAGCTAAAAAGATGTTTGATGGCTAGTGCTATGGCTGGGATACTATATGTACTGTTGATGAAGTTAAGTGCTGTTCTGAGCATTATTTGTGGCTATAGAGTGGCTTTTTAGTTGACGTTTGTTTGTGGTTCCATAGACCGCTGTGTATTGCTATCGTGTGGTCGTTACTAAAGTTGGTATAACTAGAGAAGCAAGCGGTCGGCAACATTCATCTCTCGAAGGGGTGTCTAACTCTGTGTTATGGACCAGTGATGGCAAATGAGAAACTGGAGACAACACAACATTTAGGGTTGTTCTGAGGATCAGGCACAAAAGAAGAAGTCAGCACTTTGAGGGTATTACTCCATCTCTGAGGAAGATCCACAACATTCAGTCAGTAAGACGTTCCAGTGACATTTGAAGAGGACGGACTGCTGGTAGCAGTTTTTATACATCAGGAAGAATTACAGAATGTCAGCTGTTGGTATATAGAAAATCTCAATTCTTTGATTTTTCCACCTGTTCGTTCTCCCTCTTTTCTTTGTGCTGTTTCTTACATAGGTAGGCAGTTTGAACACAGAAGTCAATGTTTGACAAAGTAAACCACTAAATGTATGCTTTGAAGGAGAACTTTGCTTTCTTTGCATAACTACAGTTCTCTGAGCAGCATGAGAGAAACCCCGCATTCACATGCTCTTCAGCTGCCCTGAGTTTCCATGTTTGAAAGTTGTCACTCAGAGATCGGTGTGTTGAAAGTTAGACAAGGGAAAATAAAACACTGACAAAGTTGTGTGATGTCAAAAAAAACACTCAGAGGGAAGACTCTGAACCGATGTATTAATCTGCAACAAATAAGTAACATGACGGGGAATAAAACGTGTTCCCCCTCAAGGGGAAAGACTGGAGGGGGTTCACCGCTCTGTGAGAGACTGTGTTAGCAACAGGTAAATATTTTCAGAATGCTAGTTTATGCAAAGAGTTACAGAATTTCATTATCCTGTGCACATAATTTAATTTAAAGATACAGAAAACATGGAGAAATCTCTGTACAAAAGGCTGAGAAACAGTACTGTATGGCTTTGATGTTTAGGCTTTCAGAAACAGAAATGGCTCTGGAGTGGAAATCACCATATGAGCTCAAAAATCACTTCACACTATTGTCAAAAAAATTCAGATTCTTTCGGAGCTCCCAGGCGCCCTCATGCTGAAGAAGAAAGGGGCCACTGTGCTTTTCTTTAGATAACAGTTCAAAAGCCGGTATCTGGGATGGTTCTGGGATAATAATGCTGCATTCAAGTTTCCTAGGAAGTCAGATGTTGGGGCTGAAAATGACGTCACACCCAAGTTCCCAGCGTATCAGCTACCAAGTCTGAAAAAAGCAAAATTGGAGCCCTGAAACAAGATGGCGATGTCTACGAAAGTTAATTTAGCACTTGCCTTATATTCAGACAAGGTAAGTGCTAAAATAACTTTTGTAGATGTAGCCATCTTGTTTCCGCCTCAGATTTTGCTTTTTTCCAACTTGGTAACTGAAACACTTGTAACTTGGATGTGACGTCATTTTCAGGTTGGACTTCTGACTTCAGAGGTAACGCGAACACAGCTTAAGTTTCTGTGGTTTGAGAAGCTTCTACATCTGTAAAGGCTCCATTAATGCTGACTGATTACTCTGTAACCAAGTTCTTGGCCTGAGGGCGAGCTTTTTGCATGACTCTTGCGTCAGTGAAATGAAATCATCTTAATAATACTGGGTTTTCAATGTGAGACACTCCTCTGTGCCAATCTGAGATTTGCACCTACAAAGAAACTTTCTGAACAGCGTAACAAAGTCTTTCAGAGTCTTTGTGTGAAGACTTGATTCATCAAGATTTTATGTGTTATCACTATTATTTGTGACTTTGATACCGAAGTTTCAACTACTCCATCAGTTCTTCCTTTGTGTCATGTGAGAGGATTTTTTTTGCCTTTCCTCAGTAGCCTTTGCTTTCCCTTCTTCCTCAAATCAAACGTCACTGAGTTTGAGATATGATTCGCTCCTCTTTGTTTGTGCTTCCTGCAGCTGCTTCCACATCAGGCTTTGACCGGAAAAAATCTCTGGTGTTTAATCCAGCCAACCCGGAGACCTCTGTTGAAGACTGCCTGGCTGCAGTGGGAGACCGGGTGTCCAGAGAGCTGGACACACACCTGACAGCAGCCGTGCAAACACTCCTGGCAGGGTGAGTGCGCAGCTTTCTGTGTGTAGATCCCAGCTGCCATGGCTTTAGTGCTTAAACATAAGATTCCTTTCAAGGTTAGTTTTTTTCTTTTTCCCACCATTGAGCAGTAATTTCCTCATAAAAACTATTCTCAGACTAACTTCATACAGTGTGAGGAAACGGGGTGAGAGGTGCAATCTCGGAGAGTTCACTAAGCCAGTGTTGACACACTGATCTGTTGCAGACTTTCTCTTCTCAGCGAACTTTTGACCTTTAACTGTGATTCTATCCTGCAGAATTTACAGACACATTCATTCACTTAATGACCCATATAGATATCCACACATCCCAGTCGACCCTCATCATTAAAATCACACATGCTCTTTCTCCTTTATTGAATTTGTGGAAGTTAAGCACATTCTGTCTGTCTGTCTCTCTCACACACACTTCATCTACACTTTGACCTGTGCTTTTCTTGATCTCACGAGAAAAGTCACGTACGCTGCAGATATATACAACCCTCCTTGTTGTCCTTGGAGATAGATCATTATGCACACTTAATTTACTGCTTGTAAACTGTTGTGTAGTGTCCCAGTAAAAGGTAGAAGTATCTAAATAGTGCATGTGGGCGTTACTGAGATCTGCTTAACACATTTGGAGACATTCCAGTCTGAAAATAAATACTGTTGGGCAACTTTCATGCAAATTGTTGATATTTGATCCCGTTTGGTTCTTTTGTATCAGACTTGCTTCGTCTTATCTCCTCCACCATATCTGTACTTTTGGTGGTTGTGTGACTACAATGTCAGTTCTGTTATCCCACTGCCTGCACTAGCTTTGAGCTGCAAATTAAACTCACTGTTTGCCTAAAACCTTAAGATCTAGTCCTCGAACACTTGCTCTGTGTGTGCTGTTTAGTATGAATCCCTCAGTAAATGCAGCAGCTGGTGCACAGACACACACTTACATCATATTCCCTTAATGAGTGTTGTGCATGTGTGCAGTTCACCATGTGTTCAACATTGTCAGAGCTCAAACACTTGACTTGTTCTTCACAGAAAGATCTGTTTTGTGTTTGAGGTGTTGATGAATTTTAATGTGAATGAACTTCGCTTTGGGGATCAATAAAGTTCTGGTATTGATAACCTTCTTTAGGGGGAATGTAGGCTGTTATGTAACAAGAAAACTGACAAAGCCATACAGTAAGATGCACAAAGAAGCATCGTGATTGGCAGTGCCTTGAAATGCACCATTGGAGTCCTTGCTAATGCTGCGTTTGAGTTACCTTGGAAAATGAAAATGATGTCACACCCGTGTTTCCAGCGTTTCAGTTACCAAGTCGGAAAAAAGCAAAATAGGAGGCAGAAGCAAGATGGCTACATCTATGAAAGTTATTTTAGCGCTTGCCTTATATTTGGACGAGGCATTTTCAGCTCAGACTTATGACTTCCGAGGTAACGTGAACGCACCATAAGTAAGGAGTTCAAAGAATTCTGGAATAATCATCTTTGCCCCTTTTTAATGGAGCCAAGATTTTGCTCCTTTAAAACAGGTACTAGCAGAAATCATGGATGCATAAGGAGCCAATCAAAGGTTAAATGGAGGAAAGAAGTCCTGGACATCTTTTGGCATGTTTTATCTCAGTATGTTTATGGTTTAAAACTTTAGAAGTTGCAGAGATTGGCAAATAAATGCTCATAAGGTGAACAGAAAGGGAAATTACGATACAAGTCCTTAACAGTAAGTCTGGATTTGGAGTTTTACACCAGTCTGTTGTTGTTTGTGTCTTTCAGGCCTCTGGATTATCAGAGATTCAGAGACACAGTGCTGGATCTGTCAACACATACACAAGAGGGCTGGAATAAGGTGAGTCTACTGTTTATTTCCCCCCATTTTTGACATCATTTCAGTAGACCTAATTAAACTCTTTCCCTCTGCTTTAACTCTGTCATCTTTCCCCTCATCCTTCTCAGGTGTTAGTGCCTTTGGTGTTGCTCCAGGCATTACAAAGTGAAGGACAGTCACCGACAGATATGCTAGATCTCGGGGTGCGCTATCTAGAGGAGGATGAAACTGGCTTCATTACCCAGCAGGGAGGATGGGTGAGTTTTCCTGCACACACATTTTGCGTCATATTTACATAGAAGCCACTTAGAAATGGAATAGGGTTTCACAGCGTGTTTAGATGTTCCAGTTTGTTTGTTTGTTTTTTTGGGGTTTTTTTTTTGCTCTCTTCACATAGAAATTCTCAAATAATGCCGTAAGATTGCGCTGTCTCTATGCTTTAAAACTAAACCAATCAGTGGTTTTATATCAGTGATCTAGTGTATGATTTAACAGTGTGATGGCGCTGCAGAAACAAAGAGGAGAAACGAGTAAACAATCAGCACAAACTTAACACATGCGCGCACACATTACTCTGCTCCATCAAGCAGTCTCTGCTGTTTTCACAAACACAGTTTTCCCTGTTTCTACATCTGATGCTGTCTCAGCGGTGAAATAGCTTTGCCCCAATTCTGCCTCTGACTCGTTAACATAGACTTGGAGGTGTAATGGAAACATTACAGGCTTGTCTTGAACCAAATGAAAAAAGAGAGAGCTTTTGATTTTCAGGTCTCCAAAAACACCTTTCGTCATGTGTTGGAAATTCTTAAGAATAACAGACAAATCATTGAATGAAAATTTATTTAAAAACAAGTTCAAATAAGAAAAATCATGCAAGCTTGTGCAAAAGCAACAGAAATGAAACAGAAAGACTAAGGAGGAATTTGCCTTAAATGACACCAAGCATTGCGCATCATTTTCCCCGTCTACACCATCTAAAAGTCGAATTCATCAAACCAATAATCCTGAAGATAGCCAAGCATTAAAAACGCCCCCAAAGTTCTGTTGTGTTTTATCATGACTGAAATGAGCTGTCAGCATCCCTACCCTCTGCTGCACAGAGCTGCGCTGTGCACTTGTAAAAAGAAGCTTACTCAGAAAAAAAAAAAAATTGTGGGAAATTTATTACACATAATGTTGTTTTTTGTATTTTTGTGTGGATGTAGAGCCACAAACAGCCCCAGACTGATTTAACCCCTGAGTCCTGTGACCATAGACTGTGTATAGAATGGACGCCGTCGCCGTCTGCCTCTTCAAAGAAGAGAACAGCACCCTCTGGTGATGGGCTGCAGTGTAGGTCATAAATCCAGCCTCCTCCAGCAAACCTTATGGAGTTTTGGACAAAATTTAGAAATTTATTACACAGTATGTACATTTTTCTCCCGCCTGTTTGCGATGTTGACATGTAGTTACTGTAAGACTGGTTTGTGCTCAAGTCCTCTTTTTTCTGTACAGCTCAGTTTTTTAAATCGGATCTGTACATCGTCACAGCTACTCTCCCGCCAAATAAATGCGTACAATGCTACTGAGCAATGTTGGTTTCAGTAAATGAAGAAAAATTGCGGAAATACCGAGACCTTTTCGGCTTTGAATCTGTATACTGGCGGAGGGCAGAAACAAGTTGTCCATAGTATATACAGTCTATGCCTGTGGCAGTGGTGTCAGTGTAAAACATTATACATAGGTGCATATCAGTGTTTGGTCATTCAGAGGTAAAATTACTGTCTTGATAACTTGGGTGCTTGATCATGTTGCTGCCTCTGGTACTCCTGGGAAAGTTTGAAAAGATTTTTTTCAGACCATCTAGTAGCAACAGTTTTCCTTCCAGTATTATACACTGAGGCTCATTTGCTTAGACAGGGGCATATTTCGCTCCAAATGAATGCATAACAACTCATTATAATATGTACAAACACACAGTGATGCTGTTTGTTCTGCTGCACAGTTCACACACCCTTTGCTCATGCTTTTCAAACTAAACACCGTCTCTTTGACTCATCATCCCAGGTTTGCAAAAGCAGCACACTCCTATTTTAAGTCAAGCTCGCAGTGGAGAGCAAAATGTACAGAATTTAAAGTAGCCACAGGAGGGCGGTAGTGAGCTACCTCTACAGATGTTTTAGATCACAAAATCCCTGATCCTTGAGTGATCCACAATAACCACATGACCATTCATGGGATTAAAACACACTTCATACTGATAGTATGTGTGACAGTAAATCCATAACAGATCATCTGCAGAATTGGCCCTGCTGTATTAAAGCGCTATCACACACTGACAGCATTTTTATCGTATGATGCCTACATTTAAAGCAGCAGCCTGTGTCTTATACCAGTCAGGGTTTAGTGTCTCATGTAATCTGATAAACGTTGGTCTGTTCAACAACATTCAATCACAGTAAGTTGCAGTAATACGATTGGTTTTTTGTTATATAAGTTGCTGCAGTTTAAATATAGGAATAAATATTAACATCTGCTTGATTTGGATGAAAATCTTGACATTGGCGTCTGCGTGTGTGCACTGTGCTGCTGACAGTAATCTGCAGGTTTTGACTGATGGAGCCTCCAGAGTTGTTTTTACTTAAGCAAATCAGACAAGAGTGGCAATATTTCATTCTCTCTTCTTTTGTTCAATTTCTTTATACTTAATCTGCTGAAACTTTTTGCATTTTCATATTTTTGCACTTTTGCAATCACAACTAGAGTTTCTTGTTTTCAATATATTGGTTATTGAGTTTATTTGAGCGATGTTCGAAGTAGATAAAATGGAACACTGCGTCACAGATGGCTCCTATAAATGGGGTCATGCTGATGAAGGTCACGTGACTTATCGCCCGCTGCACTGGTCGCCATTACCTCATCGTTATGATACTCTGGCCCTGTTTCGTGCAGTGTAACGTGAATAGAGCGCTTCCTCCAAACAAAGCTATATTATTACTCTTGTGTTACGTCATAAGGGATGAACGAACGAAAGGCTGGCGGGATCAGTAATGGAGGGATGAAGAGAAAGGAGAAGAGATTGCATGGAGGGACTGGTGATAGGAAAGGAAGGGAATACGAAGGAGGGAGGGGTGTGGGAGAAAAGGGGATGGGCCAGTAAGAGCAAAGTGAAATGCTCCATTAGTTTGACAGCTGCTGGTGTTCACACTCCTCTTCAGTCAGCCTCTACAGCCACACAGCCTCCACCGAGTTAGTCTGATTCAGGTGAAACCCAGGGGCTTCAGGACTTCATACTGAGGTAGGATGAATTACTTGCGAGGTTGAGCGACCTCAGAGTGAGTTCAGTGGTGGGGATATGTGCATGCGAATGTGTCCTCTGAGTACGAGCGTTCAGCAGGGACAACACTCAGCAGCTGAGAAGGTCCGCTCAGTTCTCGTCATGAAAGATTAGTATCATGTCAACATACTGCACAGAGTGGTTGTCTTAAAGCAGAATAATATCATTAATTTAGATGATAACCTTAAACGCAAAAAACAAACTCTTTAACATGAGCGTGAACCGGATAGGAATGTATTTCGGCAACGTAGAAATGTCTTTGCATAGTCGACGGCGGGTGTTTGTGCTCGATTGATTTAAAAAGTAGAAGTTGTGAACATCGAGTATTTTTAGGACATTGTTATGAGTCCAGTAAAAGTGGCAACCCGTGTTAGCTTTGGGTGCCCCTCATCATACCCTTTTGTTGGTTACATCCGAACACAACAAGGATTATTATGACCCTAATGTGGTGCACACTTCATTTGGCAAGAACAAAACCTGAAGCCTTCAGACAGCACAGCCTGGGGCCAGTGGAAGGGACGAGGGGGGTTCGATTGGAGGGGTACGAAGAGGACGGAAAACACTTGCTTCAGGGAAACTGATTCTGAAGTATGGGAGATATATGACAAAAGTGAAGAGTTGAGTTTAGGATGATGCGTCGGACAGTTGCTGAGGTTGTCTCTAATAGTTTGTTCACAGCTGTTCTCCTGTCTGTCAGTCTTTTTGCTCGCACGCCCTCATTCCCCTTGAGTCCCCTGACGAATGTCCTTCAGAGTCTGACAGTGAAAACCGCTGCATGAGTTTGCACAACAGCCATTTCAGATTACCGTCCTTGTGAGCGGGATGTAACGTGACGCCTGAGGTTTGACAATTGCACACTGGCAGTAGCACCTGACCTCTTTGTAACGAGAAAGAGATGATAAAGATGCACAGTTTTCCTGCCGTGGACTGATAGTCAAAGCGCTTCACCTCTGCATGCTCTCAGTTCCATGTTGGCTTATGCTAATGCTGCATAGAAACAGTGATGTAGCACCGATGATATTTTAGGGACAGGGTGCTGTAAGGTTCCATGTCAGGACACGTCATGCTGCAGTCTGTACAGTGCAACAGTGCTCCCCCCTGTTACGTAAGCACCCTCCCTCAACAGCCGCAGGAAATGTGTTAGCATCCCTGTATCACTTCATCTTCATAACACTGGACTACTTCAGCAAAGTGCTCGCACAGATTGAGGAAGCCCCAAAAATAACTCCCATAATCCTCTGAAAGCATCACCAGGGGGCTTGACCGGCCCACTTGTAGCGTGCTGAGGAACTGGGTACAGCTGCGGAGCTCTGGCTAACTTCCAAGGTTTTAAGCAGGGCATCCATCCATCCCTCTGTCCTCTCCTCCATCCATCAGCATCACTGCTGCCACAACACAGTAATGATGACTGGCCAAAAACCAATATTTACTGATGCAAACTGTCTGGTTAAACATAACAGACAGCTTCAGAAGGAGTTTGCTCCAGGCTCTCTCAGTGTTGTCAGATCCCATAGACATTTCTGATGCTGAACTTTAAGGAGCTTTCGCATGAACACTGAGGGGACATTTTGTGTCAAAACATTGTGATGGACTATAAATAAACACTGAAGATGGACTTCCTAATTCAATATCTAGTCAAAAGTTAGTAATAGAGGGAGAGAATTTTATTAAAAAAAAAAAAAAAGAAAATTGGTTGAAATATTTTTTTTTTTTTTTTTGAGAAGTGAGCACCCACATGTACGACCACATTAAGAAAGATAAATTAATTAAGACTTTGAGAGTGAAGTCGTTAATTTACGAGAATAAAGTCATTACTAACGAGAACAAAGTCATTACTTACGAGAATAAAGTGGTAATAAAATCATAATGATACTTATGATAATGTGGTGCTGATGTTTCCGAAAGGTTAAGTATCTCCTTGTTTGAGGAACCTATATTGAAGTACATTTTTACTAAATGCTCCATCGCTCTCATTTCAACAAGTGTCATATTAAACAACAGTCCTTAGAATATAAGGACTTTATTACGACTTTATTCTCGTAAGTAATTACATTATTACGACTTTATTCTCATTAGTAATAACTTTATTCTTGTAAGTTAACAACTTTAATCTCGAAGTTTTAATTTTATTTTTCTTAATGTGGCCCTAATGCTCTGCCGAACACGTGTGTGTTTAGCAGAAATTTGGATTAGGTACTAAAACATGAATACGAACCATGTCTATGAGAGCATTTGAAGATTCTGCTTCAGTGTCGTTTTTTTAGTACTTTGTTTTACGGCAACAATGACGGAAAAGAAAAAAAAAATAGTGTTTGGTGAACAGCTGCCATTTACTTCAGGTCTTGAGTTCGATTTAAAATTTCTGACTTTGTAGTAGGTCTGATTGACTTTTTGTGGGTCATCTCTTACTGTAAATTTTGTGTTTAGGAGTTTGTTTTTATTTTTTACATTGTTCAAGTTCAGGCGGATTTTGCTGTTTCCACATCACCTGCCTTATGGCTGTATGTTCAGAGATGTGTGTGTATGTGTGTCAAGAGTCTCATTTTTCATGTATGTGGATATGAAAGAGCGTCTACCCTTATCCGGTCTGATTCAAACTTGGATAGCTACAGTCTGATTCAGAGATGTTTCATCCAAATGTGAAATAGTATGATTTAATTCTAATTGATTTAATTTGAATAAAATTTATATTTGAAACCCAACTAGTTGTCTACCTGATATAACTGAGGAAAATTAAAGTTGATGTGCGCAGAAATAACCTGTCCTTGGTTTTATCTCTTTTCAGCGAGACAGAAAGACTTGACTTACAGTGTCATCAGATAACTAATGATAAAGTGTCACACCCACGTCCAACCGTGACTCCATAACACAAACACACAGTACTTGCTTTCTTGTACACCGGCTTGTATTAGCTTTGCAGAGACCTGCTTGCACTTGAAACAAAGTTTTTATATTCAGGATAACATAATCCTCATAGATGTCAAGAGTAGGTATGATCCAGAGAATATTAGACTGATGAAAGTAATCCTGAAGAAGAGCGATTGTGGTTTCATTCAGAAACCTGTTTAGAAAATGTGTCCTGTTTCTCCCTGAAGCTTGAGGGTGTGATTATGAGCCCACTGTGTTTTTTTTTTTGCGGTCCTCTTTCGTCCAGGAGGATGCAGCGTGATGACATAATGTGGCAGCCTTGTGGTAATGTAGCAACTACTTGTTATGGTCACATGAATGTTGCAGCTGTTATCCTCCCCTGAAAATGTGGCGTAATTTAAAGATATTTGAAACTAAACTTTGAACAAAGCAGTCAGCTGTTATTCTGCAGTGCAGCTCAGTAAGACAGGAAATGCAAATCAATGACAGGTAAACTCACAGACAGTACACCCTTGGCTCTGCAGCAGGAATGTGTTCTTCTAGTTTTATAGACTTTGCGTTTGTCTTGGGGCGAGGGAGGAGAGAGGACGGCTCTTGAAAAAGTTAGTGTGTTTCCCAGCTTTGTCAGAGCGAGAGGACAACAGAGCGGAGCTTAAAACCCCGGCTGATTCAGGCAGGATTGTCCCCCAGGTGTGTTATTTTTAAAAGTCTTTTAATCCTTGTTAATCTATTAATGCAGGCTTAAAAGTGTTTTCCTATCACTTGTGTGTTCAAAAAGTTCTATATCTGAAGCGCCATTAGTCTTGGACCTTGGTCTGTAAGATAGGTTGTGAATGTTGAGGTATTCTGAGGGATATGCTTTGTGAAAAGTTATGGGTTTAAGAACCTGTGTTTGTGTGCACTCGACTAAAACTTGGATTACAGCTGTGAAACTCTGTCAAACCTGCTTTCAGAGTCCCTAAAGGTTCATTTCATTTTGGCTTTGTGGCATCAGACACATGAAACTAGGAGCTTATAAGAAAAGATGATTGTTTTTGTCCCTAAAAACTAGCAACCTTTAGCTTTGGTTTTTCCCACATTGCCTCCCTGTCCCATCCAGCTGATGTGGGTCGGCCCCCCTGAGGACCTGCCTCCTCTCCCTCACATGAAAATCAGCTTACAGAGAAAGCAAATGTTGGATAACGATGGAGCGCTGTTTGATTTAATCTCTTCGCCGCCTCCCTCGATACAGCTACCGTGTCCGTCGCCGAGTGTCCTTGTAAGGCAAACAACCGTCACATTGAGTCATTGAGGAGTCACATTTACATGGGTCAATAATAGTTTACATACTGTGAGCTTGGTCATTCAACTGCTGTGTTGATCAGATGCAAATTAGTGTTCAACACCCCAAGGAGCATGGTGATATGTTATCATGCTCTTTAAAAGAGAAAGTGTAGCTGTGGGAGCTGGCCTCTGCCGTCAGAACCTGTTTGTCTGCTGAACACACACTCTTAAACACACACATACACACATACACCCTCCCTGTCAGACAAACACCTCAGTGCCCACTGTCTGTTTGAATCTCATCTGTTCAGGTCACACCTACAGGTACGTGACAAATGAGGGACAAATACTAATGTAACCACAACCCTGGCACGAACCTCTCCGACCAGACAACCAGCTCTTATTCCTCAATGTTTTTTTTACTGGTACTTGTCGTTTTCCTCTGTTTAGTTCACCTGCTCAAAAAGGTATGACCACTTATTGCTATCAATAGAGCAGTGTTTGGTATGATGTGAATTTTTATTAGCAAGTAAGGATGTAAAATCTAAATATTTTTCGTCATGGATCTAATCAGTGACTTCTTAAAAAAGATCAACTCAACTTTATTTATATGCAGCCTAAAATGCTCCACAAAAGGACAGACAGTAAATAATAGCAATAGTTAAGACTTAAGGAATAATTAAGGACTCATTAGAAAAACTGAATCAATACAGTAAAATCAATAAAACATGTTTGAGTGGTAAGCAAAATTAAAATCAGTAAGTTAAAAAGATGGTACAAATACAAGACAAAGTGAATAAGTAAACTTAAAAATATAACGGTGTTCTAAAGACAAGGGTTATACAGATGCATATAATAAATGTATTTATTGTCTGAAAGATGGAGGTGCAAACTATTAAATTTGTGAGTGCTGCAACAAGAGAAAGATTTCCAACTCTTGGTTTTCAGTTTTCTGCCTATGTGCTTTACTGATTAAAAAAAAAAAGGATCTGCACAGTCAGGTGTTTTTGTAAGTCTAGGGGAAAGCATGTTGGCTCAAAACGTCACTTTGTCCTCAATAAACCCGGTTTAGTGCAAACTCAGTTTGTTCACCACAAAAAAAAAAACGAGGTTTTCTGTCTCAGAGAGTGGGGTAACTAAAACTTGGAAAGGGGGTGACTCGAGCGGTTCTGAAAGAGAGGGGACTTAAACACAGAGTCTGTTACTTGCAGCAAATGGACTTGACTAAATGCCTTGACTAAACCTGTTCCTGACCATGTTAGGTTCACAAGCTCAAGTCCCTTGACTAAGAGGCAGTGTTTAAGTAAAGATCAAGGTGTTTTTGCAGAGTCTGTTAGGACAGCCGATATTCAACATTTTTACAATAATCAGCATCAGTCGTTTTTTGCACCGCAAGCCGATAAAAAAAAAAAGGTTAATTTCAACACTGTTCAACTCTTACACAGCTGCTTCTCTCTGCCTGAAGTCACCACTCTCAGCTGTGTAACAATGTCCCGCCTACAGTCCCCACTGATTGGCTACACAGACAACCAATCCACACTCAAGCTTCTAGTTAGTTAAGATACCTGCACTGTTTGTTGTTTTTGTTGTTATGACAGTAAAACAATTGTTTGAACCTTTTCAACAAAGATTTGCATCTTATTATACAGCAGTTTAGGGTCTTTTTATCACAGATTTTCACAGTCTACAAAACAAACAACAAACAGTGTTCTGTGTTCATTCTAAACCCAGGTGTGTTTTCTAAAATGTTGACACCAAAATATACATTTTTAAATAAATCTTGGTTTTAAATATTGGTTATCAGTTTACTAATAATTGGTATCAGCATTGGCCCTAAAGAAAAACAGATCAGTCAATCCTTAATAAACAGAATACTGTCTAGCATGTCCTTTTATGAAGGAGCCTCTTTATAGTCATCATGCACGTGTGTAACTCTGAGGGAACTCCACCAGCCAGCGGGTTTGCTGTAAAACATGCTTCACTGCAGAGACTGTGGTCTGTGCTGTGTGAAGATAAGGATAAACTGCGTTCACTTTTTACTTTTTTTTTCTGAATGTTTTCTTTACCTTTGGACTGGTGTGCTAGTGTGAAATTTTGAGGAAATTAGTCTTACAACTGATTGTCTGGTAATACTTTAACTAGTGTCTCTGTACAGTAATGCCACTTACAACTGTGGCATCCAAAAGGCACATTAAGAGGTGGGGGTAAGAAATAGGATTAATCTTGTGTCCACTGGGGTTACTAAAAAGCAACATGAGTCCAAGTTCTTCCGCACAGGGGGCTTCAAAATAAAAAAGAAGGAAAGCTAATGTGCCCAAGTCCAGAGTTTGAGGTTCAAACTTGGACTCGCAGGCCTCTTATTCTGTGTTGTTGTCGCTGGACAGTGTGACTTCATACTGCATGATACAAGCCGTTGCAAACTGCAGTGCACGACGTCTTATTAACCCCTTAATCCCTCCTCCATACTCCACTCATGCCCTCAGGACAGTGTGCATGTCAGGATGCATCTGGTTCTTTGGCGCTCATTGTAATACTCACCGTGCTATTTCTGAACCACACTCTGTAGATTCTGCAGCACAAGCGCACATTCAGCACAAAAGAAAAATCAACCACTCTTTTATTTTTTTTGTCATGGTCGGCCAGAGAGATTTGGTGCAAAAGTTTGACCTTTTCAATATTCTGAGGATAAACAAGAGTATATTTCTGCAGATTTCCAGATTGATTCATTTGAACACTGTCTGCTTTAGTAAGCTTGACCTGCGTGTGAGCCCCTAATACCCAGATGATCATATGATATGCCTGTTATATAATGAGAGAGCTCTGCAGATGGCTCTGGACCTATTGTTGGCGCCACTAGGTGGCATATAAGGTCAACTTTAAACTTGTGGTGTAGTAGGCTTTATTTCCCCCATGTGAAGCTGTATATGAAGATTTTAGTGATTTTGAGCCCATGCAGTGATCTCTAATACAGTCATGTCTGTTTTTAATGCAGTGCTGCGTCATGACCCAAAGATCACAGCTATCCTATATCATTACCAGCCCTTTCCCTTTTGTACAGAGATTCCTCCAGATTCTCTTGATTTGGGTATTATGTACTGTAGATGATGAAATCACTCTTTAACACTCAGGGCCATTTACCTGAAATTGTCAAACTAGTTTCTCACTCCGGCTCTCATAGAATAATGAATCTGTTTCACCCAGTCATGTTGAAATGTTCATGTTGTGAGATGTTCCTTCAGGTGTTTCTTTACCCAACATTTTCAGTGATTTAATGTCTTTTAAGCTACATTTTACATCCAACTCTTCAAGAATTAGGTTTGTATGTTACAGCAAAAATAGACTCATCGCGTATCTTTAGCAGTGCTGCTCTTGATACGATGCTGCGACGGAGCTGATACGCGTCCTGTATGCTTTGCTGCATTGATTAGAATGGCAACCTATTTGCTGCGTGATATGTGACACTGCCGATGCGTAGTGAATACGGATCCTGTGTGTTTCAGCCTTTAGGAAAAACACCCTCTATCTCTGTCGACACTGTTATGAGTATTGTCGAACCACAGATTATACTCTAGATAAGTGGTTCTCAAGTCCAGTCCTCGAGGCCCACTGTCCTGCATGTTTTGGGTGTTTCCCTGCTCCAACACACCTGATTCAAATGATCAGCTCGTTATCAAGCTCTGTAATGGCGAGCTGATCATTTGAATCAGGTGTGTTGGAGCAGGGAAACATCCAAAACATGCAGGACTTGAGAACCACTGCTCTAGATGATTTTACCCTGTGCTCTTCAGTGTGGATTTTTATGATGTATATAAAAGTTGATGGCATCTCTGTCTCTGTTTACCACAGGGTGAAATATTCAGCCTTGAGTCAGAGGAGGAGCGAGGTGAGAACATCGCTGAAGACAGCAACGATATTTACATCCTCTCAGGGGAGCAGCATCCCGACCAGCTCAGCCCCCCGTCCTCGCTGCTCTGCACAGGAGACAACAGCAGCGGGCAGAGCTCCTGGCAGACGGAAAGCTTACCCGTGTCTCTGGCCGGCCACGAGTCTTGGGCACAGGTTGCAGCGATGGACCCCGAAGAGGTCAAGAGCCTGGACAGCAACGAGGGCGTGGCACTCGCCGAGGAGCGCAGCGAGAACAACTCCTCGAACTCGGACATTGTCCACGTTGAGCGCGAGGAGGCCGAGCTGCTGGAGGAAGGCGGAGAAGTGGGAGCGATAGAAGACAGCATGATGAGTGTTTTAGGCACAGAGAGCGAGCTGGCCGAGCTCAGGGAGGAATTCAGGGACCCGACTCCGCCTGTTCCAGAGCCAGCCGACGCGGACTCCGCAACCCCAGCCTCCCTGCTCTCGTTAGAGGACCCAGTGGTTATAGAGACGCCCACAATCTTGTCAGCAGAGGCTTCCCTCACCTCCTCAGAACCAGAGCTGCCTCCCCCTGTCCCAGAGGCCCCTGTGCCAGAACCCGCAGCACCCTTATCTGTTCCTGCAGTAGAACCAGAACCTGAGCCAGAAACAGCTGCTGACACTGCCCCAGTGCTCGCTGAGGTAGCATCCCCATCTTTGGCCAAGGAAACCCCTGCTGCACCAGCAGAGCCTGAAGTCACCTCAGAACCAGCTCCTGAACCAGAGCCAGAGCCTGTCACAGTGCCTCCCCAGTCAGAACCAGAGACTGCTGCAGAACCAGAGGCCCCGCCGGCTGAACCTCCTGTCCCAGAGGCCCCCGCAGAAGTCCCTACTGAGGAGCCCCCTTCACAGCCAGAGCAGAACACAGAGCTCCAGGTGCTGCTGTACGGAGGAGCGGCTCTGGTGGCCATCTTCGCTGTTATGGCTTATGGAGTCGTGAGCTACAGGAGGAAGTAGACGAGTTTCTTCTCAGGGGAGGGAATGCAAATCTCAAAATGTTAAAGGTAGAAATAAAAAGTACTAGCACACACGTGGTGAGACTCTCCTTACAAAGTGTGTCGGACATCAAACGAGGCTGCAGTTTATTTAACATCGGGTACGGGCTCAAAAGGTCATAAACCTGGGAAAATGTCCTGCAGAGTACCAGAATCTCACATCATCTTCAGACGTACCGCTTGGAGTCCTGGCTGCCTCACAAGCCTGGCTGTCCACACAGAAGAAGGGGGGTGGCGACGCACTCCACAGCTCTTATTTTCATGTCTTCTCTCCTGTTGGGTTATTAACGTGCAGGTTTGATCCAGATTCTTCAAAGTCCATCTCATCATTTCAAACTTTGAAGAGTGTGTGGACCTGAGTCTGCCTTTTGCTCGTTTCTGTTCTGTCTGTCGCTGCACAACTATGAAACCCTTAACATTCACTGTTGCTGTCATTTCTTTGAAATAGTTTCCATTCATCTCACTGTGACGAGTTCATTCGATACCTCCTCTAATGAACAAAACCAAATTAGCGATACGATTAAGACGCAAATAATTTAATTGCGTGAATCTGTTTTTGCG
This sequence comes from Xyrichtys novacula, assembly GCA_962446985.1. NCBI lineage: Eukaryota > Metazoa > Chordata > Actinopteri > Labriformes > Labridae > Xyrichtys > Xyrichtys novacula. The sequence continues at coordinate 23,602,606 of OY660868.1, read as the reverse complement.
GCTGCTTCTAAAACAGGAGTGTTAAATTTGACTCTTGCTCTATTTTTTTTTTTTACATGCAGCATGTTTTAGTCCAGAGCCCCCAGGTGTCAGCTCAAGAGAAAAAGTTCCATGTGTTAATCTGCACTCGCACTTGACTGTATGTAGGAAGATTTGCAGGCCTTCCTCATGGGTATCAAATCTGTGTCCATACAATTGTAACAAATTTCAAACCTGTCCCTATGAATTGCAAATCTGTCAGCACATAATCTAAACTGTGCACACAGATTTGCACTTGGCCTTTTTATTTTTCTTGACTTTGTTACAGGGGGGCTCTGTTTTCTAACTTTCTCTAAGTATAGAGGATTTGCCCAAAAAGGCCGAGAATTAAACAGAAAATTGCTGCATATTGAGATACATCAGTTTTTTCTGATTTACTTCAAGGTCCTGACCTTCTGTTGCTGTCATCAGAAATGCATTTTCATGTACTGATAAGATCCAACCCAGGAGTTAAGTACTGCAGAGGACAGATTCCTACTGCAGTCTGTTTTCCCCTCCTCTGAAGTCACTCCAGTACTGTCAGCTTTTTAGCCACTGACTTTCCTAAGCAGGTAGTTTTACATTACACTAGGAGAGTGGTAGGACTTGGTCTGCTAAACCGAATTTCAATCATCCATTTAACTTGAAAATATAATTAATTACAAAAACTTCATGGACAAACAATGCCCCATCGTACATCTTGAAGCCTTTTTCAAATCTTTACCTTAACTGGTCTTAAAGACTGTCATCAAAGGATTTTAACTTCACATCTCCCCTGAGTTAAAGAAGGCACTGCAGAAGTGCATTAAAAGTTGAGTTTTTCATCTGCAACTGTCAAAACCGCTTCAGTTTCCTCGTGTGATTCTTCATTTGCATGAGGATGCTGTGACAAAGAACCAATTTTAGACGCTCAGTCAAAGACACTTAAGCATGATTACATTTCCCACCTGGTGAAATTTGTACAGTTACTATCAAATTCAGAGGCACTACAGTGCAAAAGTTTTTCCAGAGAATGAGTGAACCCTTAGTGGAATATCCCCTGGTATTCCCCATGTTAATTTAAAAAATAAAAAAAGTTTTTCAGCTTTTTGAGAATTTAAGTCAGAAGGACATGGTAAAAAAAAAAAAAAAAATCCCCACTATCTTCTCATCACTGAAGAATGTTTGTTTGGAGAAACTGGGAGTCGTTTATTTAGCTGTATCACCATGACTGGCTGTGAAAACATTTGGTACAGAAGGGATGTTTCCATGTTAGACTTAGGAATCCTCATGGACTTGAAGCCTACTTTAAAGGGAAACTGTAAAAAAGAACAGAGCAGGATGGATGTCAAAGGTCCCAAACATGACACTTTGTACCCCGAGTTTCCTACAATACTTTGTTTGAGATGAGAATAAAAGATTGAAATATTTGGGAACCTTTTCTGTGGTGGTTTGTCGAAATGCTGGTGTGTAATTTAACCTGCTGATGCTCAACATAGTGTGTTCAGAGAAACTCAAAAAAATCAACTCAAATTCAAGAAAAATAGATTTATTTGTAAGGATTGAATTGACATGTTACATTTGATGCATGCAAAATGTGAAATAATGGAATGCAGAGAAAAAAATTCATCTATTTCAAGTATTCAAAGTAAGAAAATAAACTGAGGGAAAATAAAAAGGACATTAAATGAAAAAAAAAGTCAAGTTTTAAACACAACTTTCACTTTTTTAAAATACCAACTGTAAACTTAAAGTGGGGAATTATCACTTCCCTTCGATTTACCACTCTCATATCTGCCAGTTCACTTCATGTCACCTCACTCAGTCACCGGGGAATAGCTAGCAGATGCCATTTTCAGATTTAGTCATCTTGTCAGTTATTTCCTCTTAACCTGCGGCTCAACGTTCAGCTGCTCCTTCTGACGCTGATGCACTGCAGCGCGATGTTAAAAAGGTTTCTCAGCAGCTGTGGCGCCTGCTCGCACACTCCCTTCACCAGGGTCAGAGTCAAGGCGATGAACACCCTCTCTTGGGTGAATTGCTCCAGACCTACACCCTGCCTCATCACCCTCTCCACCTCCCGGGTCAGGTGGTCTTTCCACTGCTGCAAAAGCACAAAGGGTAAAAGCAACAGGATCAAAACAGTGAATAGATGATTAGTGTAATGTATGTACATAAATGTGGCAGCAACAGGTGTATTACCAGTAAACAGTAAGTGTCCAGACATTTTCCAGCAGCTGTGGGGGAAGAGATTGCTCCACAGTTTGTTGGCTTTTTTTAAATTTATGAACCTAAGTCTCTGACCTGATACTGAGGGGTCAACCAGACAGGGGCCTTTGAATTATAAGACTAGGACTGGACAATGTTTAAAGGACACCGCTCATTACAAACTTGAGATCCTTAAAGAGATCCTTGAGATCCTCCTTGAATTTCCCTTTGATAATTAATGATAAAGTTCTTCTTGACTCATTTTATCATGAATACTTGGACTGGGAGAAATGAAGTGTTTGCCCTAAACAGAGCAATTACACTTTTTTTCAATCGTTTTCAATGTCATAGGCTGTAAATTACAAAAAAAAAAAACGAAAGGGGTTTTTCAACCGCAGGAACTTTCCCCAGAAACTCTGGACCTTTTGAGGAACTGTACATGTTGGCCCCAGGGACCTGGGTCTCTTTTGGTTATTGTGGTATCAAAACAGGTCTCCATCTCATTTGATTTTTACTGGTATCCTATCATATTTCAAAGTTCTTCTATCATGAGAACCTTAATGCACAGGAAGACTTACATTTAAGGGAGATTTTAATATTTCCCGGCTGACGTTCTGTGTAGCCCGAGCCACAACACTGTGCTCCAGCTGGGCTGCTATTTCTCTCAGGCCTTCTGCGACCTGCTGAACTCCTGCATCATCTTGGTTTCCTGTAAAACATGATTGTCACAACATCAGAACACCTGCCATGAACACGTTTGCTACATAAACGTAAAGACCACTTCTCTATCTGTAGCACATACTAGTTTCCTGGAAACAAAGAAGCACAAGTGTGAATTCAAACTTGCGTCAAAGGAAAAGCTTTTTTCTTTCACTTTCTGTGGGATCAATTGTTTGGTGACCTTTAAATAGAACAAGTTTAGAGATGTTTGTGTCAATGCTCTGACTTTTGGACTGAATTACAGTCCCCTGTAAATGACATGAGATGATAGGTGTGTGCAACAACGTAAGTGAGTGTGTCTTAAACTTTGTTTTCAGATTATAGGTGTTTAAATCCAACTCTCACACTCTATACACAATTTACCTCTAATTTTCAACTTTAAGTCAGATGTATTCTTCAAGTATGGCTGTTCTTCGAAACTTTCAGTCCTAAATTCCCTTAATTTAAAAACAAGCTTGATCAAGATTTGCATCCTTTGTTAGAAATGTAGTTTTCCAACAATATCAAGCTGTTTATAGCTGTTTATTTATGTGGGTTGTTTAGTTCAGCTTTCAGGATTCAAGCTGGTGCGGTCAGTGCATCTTAACTCTGTATATTTCAGCAAACAGTTTCATATTCAGTTGTTAGTATTGGTTAAGTTCTCAGCACACCAACGCATTTATGCAGGAAATGCAGTTTCTCTAGTTAATTTCAATACAGCTGAAAGCTTTCACTATATGCGCTAAGGAAAATCACACACCAATAACCCTGGGTGGTGATTGTAAAACAGCCAAAAACACCCTTTAAATAAAAACATATTATACAGTAAATTCAGAATGAAAAGGCCTGCAGTGCACAGGTACTACAACATTATACTCAAGTATGGGTGCATTTACTTCAATGACATTATACTTCAGTAAAGGTAAAACTAGCAGTCTATTAGTCTACTTAAGTAAAGGTTAAAGTACTTTATTTTACTTGTATTTTAAGTACTAAGAAACTACTTTTAGGCATGTTTTTCAAAACTAATCAAACAATGTTAATGTGTGACCGATTCTGACTCCTCCACTTTAGGGTAAGTCATTGGATATTTTTACAGCATCTTTATACGGTCGTGTTTTATGACCAGTCAAAACTCAAAAAGTCATATGTTATCATTGTTACTGTACTTTAACTTCAGCAGGCTTTAGCTGTCGTTTAAACACTTGTGAACGGTATGTTTAGGTCTCATGTTCAGTTACTCACTCGCCCACTGCAGCTCCACTGAAGGCTGGATATCACCAAGAGAAGATCTGATACAGCTGGACAGATGGCCATCAGTCTCCAGGACGCCATCTTCCAGATCATCCTTCACGGAGCTGTTGTAGTTGATGTCCCGCGTACGGTGTATCTCTTGCCGCAAAGAGAGAAGCTCCTTTCCGTATTCTGAGTTTCTACAGTCCGCCTGGAGAAAAGTCAGAACTACCAAAGCGGCGTTTTGTCCACCACTCAGGTTATCCATTGGGACTCTCCCCGGACCTTTATACACAACACGAGAGTAACGGTAGCAATGTTTAGAGGTATAAGGAAAGTTTGGTACATAAATGACACGTTCGGCGAGTCAGCAAGACCAATAGTCACACCGAAACATCGATAGACAGCAACGGTACTACTGCTAACTTCAGCTATCAAGCTCCCCTACACGGCGGCTGTGTTTCTACCGTAGAAAGTGGAACGAAAAATTCAAATTACCGTAACTCCTAAACCATTTGCACCATCGACGTAATTCTAGCCGACTCTGAAAGCTGAGAAGTGTGCTTTGCGTTGATATACAGTAAATTACGGTAGAGGGGTAGGGCTCACCGCTGGGGGGACATGGGCAGCAGCGGATGATTGACGCACCAACTTCAGTAAATATAGTGGTATTTTAGCGGTGTTTTCTCGGTAAATAATATTGTAGCGTTGTAAATGAAAATATCAGTTTTGTTCCTGAGAATTTTTGAGTGTTTTTGCCATTATTCATCTTTGTTTTTTTGTTTTATTTTGCAAATGTTCCTCATTTCTACGCCATATTTCGTGTTTCACAGATTTTCTTATTAGTTATTTCGTAAATCCTGGAAGAAGAAATGCTGAGGTCAACCAGGGAGAGTAAAGTCCCATCAATATTTGTGGAGGAGAGTGGACAAGTTGTGTATCCATCTCAATCATGGTAAGTAATACAGTTGTAGGGGAGAGTGGGGTAAGTTGAATCACCCCCTGTTGGTTGTAAATGGTAAAAGAAATTGATCATGTGACCAAATATTTAGAAGATGGGCATCAATTCATGGAGTCTGTGAAGGTGAGAAGCACATGGGTGAAGGGGTTAGACATTTATTTACAAAAAACCTTTTTTACTCTTTAAAGTGAATTTTAGTGAATCACTTAAAGACATTCTCATATTAAAATGGCTGTTTACAAACAGCTTTTCAGTAGTTATATGTAATAATAATTAAAAGATTTATTGTATCAGTTGAATAGCGTATAAAAATACTCATGAATGTGAAGAAGTGACTGTTATTTAGGGAGAGAGAAGGTGAGGGAGGGTTGGGGTGGAGAGTGAGGGGGTAGTAGGGATACGGCTCAACTTACCCCGCTCCTATGGGGTAAGTTGACCATAGGAGACCAAATTTTTTTTCCATGCTATATTATCAAGACAGTTCTGTTTATACTCATTCTGTTGGTTTGCAGGGATGAACAACATCTTGAAATAAATGCAGATACACTAGTTAGAGACAAAACTATGATTGCCTTGATGTAGTGATCCAAAATATAACTCACATTCATTTCCTGTAACTTGAAATATCTTTGATTGTGAAGCACGGGAGTGTAATTCACCGCCCAGCCAGGACAGACAGTTTCACACAAACACTTGAAAAGCTAAATTACAGTCACTAGGAAGGGGGGGGGGGGGGGTTTCTAAATGCATCACAGTGCAGGAATCACAAATTCTAGCTCAATACTTACACAATTTAAACCTCAACCATCATACTGAAAGCTGTGAATCATAGAACTTCAGCATTGTTAGCAAAGCTTTGTTGAATTGTATGCATGTGTAAAGCTCCTGTTCAGTGTTTTTGATGTTATGAAACAGACTGGATTTCAATATTCAGTTCTACACAACTTTCAGATGCAAACAAGATCAAATGGAAAAAAAACAGATCATTTCAGTATAATAATTTTTTAACTCTTGTGACCACTGTCGTCAGGCAGGTGTCAGATGAGGTAACATAATAATGTTAATATAGCCTTTGTTGACGTTTTCTACTATAGAGATTAAAATGAACACAAACCAAAAGTTCCTCACAGGAGCTTTAAAGTTAAAGCTGAGGAAGGGTCCCTTAATGCTCTAGCATACTGTCATCAAATACCATCCAAAATCTAACATTAGAAAAGAAAATCTTATTTCACCGAGGAGAGTCAAACCAGATAACCTCCCCAAAATATCTTCTATTTATCTGCCGACAGCTTCAATTATTTTTACTCAGGAAACCAAAATTGGGATCTGGGACGAACTGGAGCTCACTGAAGAGACTGTATATCCCATCTGTGCCGGTAAAGCCTCAGGGTTTCCCAGGAGGAGCTGGAGCATGTTGCAGTGGAGAGGGATGCCTGTGTTTCATTGCTGACTTAGAAAATGGGATGGATGCAGCCAAAATCTTACTTAACACTTCTTAAATGGTCATTAACTGTGTGACTTTATGTTGATTTTCAAATATTTACTTCATACCTGAAATATGGTCACTTATTCCAGCTAAAACTGGATACAAGTGTTGAGCCCAGTATTGTTTGACATTATCTTGTGACATGCAAAAGAAAACACTTCACTGTCAGTTAGCTCACACTTCCTTGTCTCTTCCAACTCACCGTACCACATTCAGTCACACAGTTGGCTGTAGTTAGAGATAAGAGGGAAACATTCCTGGAAAGTCCCTGCTGTTTCATAGCATATGTGTCCTAGAGTGCACCATGAAGACGTTCATTATAAAAGCAAACACACACTAAAACAGGTCTGATAAAAAGCTTTAAAAAGGTTTATTTACAGTCTAAAAACAAACTCGGTTAGTTACATTCGCATGCAAGTGTCATAATCACCTAAAGTGTAAAAGGTTAGTTCTTCAAAACTACTGCTGTCAAAGCTTCCCTTAGGAACGCTGCATCAAATCCACTGCAAAAAATACATCCACTCAGAAGACTCATTTAAATTTTCCATCCAGATATTTCAGTCACTTTAGACATAACTTTGTACAACCTGCTCTGCTTCACACATGCTGCATTTTGACCGAATCCCGATTGCAGTCTCATTGCATCAGAGCCAAGAAATGGCACACAGGCCTCTCACTCCATTAGACTCCACATTCTCAGCAACCAAAACTCATGGAGCGCGCAGTCTTCCTTCCCACAAGCCTCCTCCCTGCTCTGGGTAGAGAACTTAGCTCTGTAGTGGATTTCAGCCTTGCAGAGAGGTTCTGCTTGGGTGACAAGGCTGCCAGACGGGCCTCCTGAAGCTCCCTGTGAAGAAAATGGCAATAAGTGAATGCTCTAAACTGGTATGAGCACTGAAAGTTAGAATAAGCAGTTTGTTCCAAAGCGTTGAAGCAATCTGGCAGATCATTTTCCTCCAGGTTTAATTAAGTTTTATGGGATCAGTTACTTGTTTGATAAGCAGGAGTGAAGTTACCTGAAACCCAGAACAAGTTTGTTTCTGCCTTACTTTTCAAGCATCGCGGTTCTGAACTTCTCCACGTTGAGCTCTCTGCGTAATTGAGCAGCCAACCTCCCGGTCCTCTCCTCCCTCAGGACTGTGTGCTTGCACAGCTCCTTGGCAGTGGGCCGCTTTGTCAGATCTGGATCCAGCAAAGACTGACACAAAAGAAGGATGCAACTATCCTGTTGGGTTTGGCTCTTTAAAATACGAACATTAAAAATACTTAATCATCCGAGAGATCAGGGTACCTGAAGTAGGCTTTTAAAGGGAGGTGATAGCTCCTGTGGCAGTTCAGGAAGTTGCCCCTGTCTCAGGCTGTGCCATGCGTCTCCATTTTGGGGCAGAGGGGGAGCACCTGCTGCCAGCAGCATCGTGAGGCCCAGAGCAAAGATGTCTGCTTTGGGGAGCTGGCTGTAATCCTGCAGAAAACAAAACATCATGCAGCCTCGTTTCTTTCAAATAAAGCAAAGAGAGAGGACTTCTAATGGGTATGCAATGTTTTTACCTCCTGCAGGACCTCACTGGCTAAAAAGCGACTGTCCCCTTCCTCAACCTGAGGACTGTTTGTAGACGTGACATGACCCAGGTCCCCTGCAGGAAAGAAAATTGTAATTTACTGAACAAAAGGATGGGGCAGTATCTCAGTGAGTAAAATATGTGACGGGAGGACGGCAACATGCTGCTTTAATGTAATATTGGGCTGTTGTTAAAACAGTGCATGGCACCTAATAAGTATATGTAACAGCAGCTGGACAGAGCTCCGGAGACATTTCCAACGAGGACAAATTAAAAAAAAATAATGTTTGCAAAAGGCTGAAAATTTTCAACACATTAACATCAAATACCTATTTTGTAAATGACTGCAGCTGAAGCGCTTCCATCATCTTCCTCTTCACTCTCTCCTTCTCCTGCTGCACTTGTGCCAGAGCGCTTGCAGATAAATATATTGCCTACAAAGATTTGACACAAGGTAGATATTTATGCACAGGAGCCTTTACATTCAGACTGAAGCAATATAAACAGATAGGGTGGGGTAACATGAAGAAACCTCACAGCTCAGCTCAATTTTGATTCTTTGGGCCATAATATCATGAAGTATTTGATATTCAATATACTACCCTATTTTTTCATAATGTACATAGGTAAGGGATATTCCCAGATCATTACAAAACCTTGTAATTTACATTTTTGCACTTTTTCAGAAAAAAAAGACTCTAAGATGAATTGCACCTTTGGATTATTGTTTTATAAATGTAAAATAAAACAGTCAAGGACAGAAGGCTATAAACTGCAGTACAGTTCCCCATCTATATTAGTGCTCCAGTCATGCCACCCCAGGCTGTAAAGTTGGGTCACCAAAAGCAGCAGGAAAACACCTATTCATTGATTTATCAAGAATGACACGAAACTTAGCTTAACTTTAACTTCTGTCTCAGAAAGACAGTAAAAAGGTGACCCTCATACTGGCGGATTACTGGTCAACCAGAGCGTAATGTGAACACAACCGATCAATGTTACCATCTCCAACAAATTCATCATTGAGTCTAAAGGAAATTCACACCACACTGAGTGATGGGAGAGATGAGTATGTTGTTTGTGCTGCCAGAAAGTGTGCCAAACAGTGCAATGTATAAATGTCTGGATTTAAACAAAGGCTCGCCTCGAGGCTTGTTAAAATCATCCCTTGTGCTCATGAGCAGAGATAATATACTGGAGTGCTTTAATGACTACATTTTTTACTATGAACAGATGCAAACCTCTGAATGTGACGTACTTGGTTTGATGTCCAGGTGTACAAGGCCTGAACCGTGGATGTACTTGAGGCCCATTGACACCTGTAAGAGCAGATCTTTGAGCTCAGCCTCTGAAAACAGCTCACCCTGAGTCTCCTTTTTGAGGATGGCATCATTGAGACTCCCACCTGACACACAAATGTTGACGTAATCAAAACTTAAAAATTCAATCTTATCATCTCAGAATGTAATAAAAGACAGACTATAATGTGCTTTTACTGCCAGGAGAGAAAAACCTACCATCACAGTATTCATTCTGAATAATCATGTGATGATCTTCTGCCCATGCTGAATAATAGCGAACAACATGTGGGTGGTGTCCGAGAACAGCATGTGCGTACACTTCCTTTAGCGCCAGCTGCCTGAGAGGATATCAGTTTTAGGACATCATGAATGACATAAAAAAGGGAACATAGGTGGACCTGTTTCTGGCAAAGAGCTGACTCACTCATTGGAAGAGCCCGCCAGGGGGCGGCGGGAGCGTTTAATGGCGTACAAGCAGCCGTCCAGCCTCTTCACACATTTGTAAACTGCCCCAAACTCGCCCACACCAATGCACTCCAGCTCCAGGAACTCGCTCTCATAGCGCGACAGCATGAGGGCCTGGACAGCTCGTCTCTGACAGAGAAAGACACAGAGGGCCTTATGGTGAAAATTCAAATTAATGCCCAAAAGGAGGCATATACGTCATAGGGCTCAGTCTGGAGTTTGATCACAGCCAGGAGATCCAGGCTTTGTTTTGCTTTATTGCTTCACCAAATATGGTAACACTTCCACGTGGTAAGCGTTTAGTGAGGCTTCTGACGGAGCTCTTTGCCGGAGATTCCTTAGAGATATCCCAGAAGTAGAGTTGGCAGCATGTAATTTTGGACATAACAACAAGTGAGGAGGCGGCTGAAGATGACAAAGCCTGATGATGAAACTGCATCAGAGATATCTGAAAGGGAGGGTTACAGCCATCAGAAAGCACCGATAAAAATAGCTGATGCCTACCTTTGGTGGGAGGAAGGCTTCATCATCCTCTTCAGATGACGTTAAACTGTGTTTTAACCTGCCAGAGATAGAAAAAAAAGGGCCTCAGACCTTATTGCACACTAAACCAAACCCTATCATTAAAGTCAGGTCTGTGAGTGAGGGCGCTCAAAAGAGAAAGACATATTTGAAGTTTTCACACATGTACACTGAAGAGTGATTAAAAAGCTCACAAAGAAACTCGGGATGGATTTAGAGGTACATTTTACACAGTGTAAAATGATAAGAACAGATGGTTTGTCAATCGTTTAAACCCCATATTTTCTGGAAATTCAACATGTCAAGAGGAGATCTGCTCATTATAAAATCTGATGCCAGCAACATGTTTTTAAAAAGTTGGGACAGAGACATGATTACCATCTTTTTGCACCACCTTTTCTTTTTATGATATGGTGTACATTTGTGGACTCAGGGGACCAGTTTCTGGAGTTTTACATCAATGTTGTCCTCTATACAGGATTTCACTATCTCAACAGTCAAGGTCTCCTTTGCCCCTTTTTTTGTGTCGTGATGTGCTAAATGTTTTCAAAGGGTGATAAATTGGCCAGTTTAGCAGCAGGACTCTTCCACTACAGAGCCTTGTAGTAGTCATAGAGCGGTAGTACAAAATGTGGTTTCTTGTTGTTGAATGTAGCAAGACATAACAATAACTGAGAAGTCTTTGTCTGACTGGTAGCATATGTTGCTCCTAAACCTGTAGATATTGTTCAGCATTTATGGAGCCTTCACAGATGTGGAAGATACCCATGACATGGACTCTAATGATCCCCATACCACCAGGGATGCTGGGTTTTGAACTGTGCGCTCATTGTTCCTCTCATCACTGGAGAAGAGGAACCAGCATCCATGGTTTCCAAAATAATTTTCACATCGATTTTTACCACAACAGTTTTTCTTTCACATCAGTTTATTTGAAATTGGTTCAAGTTGAGAGAAAGCCATCTGTATTCAGATCATGTTTGTATAATTTCTATCTTGCATGATACAGTTTCTCTCTGCATTTAAGAATGCAGCAATGCACAGTGCTCACAAAGCAATGGCTTTCAGAAATAATTCTATGCCTATGCGGTGGTTTCCACTACAGAGTCATGCCTGTAATACAGTGCCACCTGGGGCCAAGAGATCATAACTATTTTGGTATTGGTTTTTGGTATTATCCCTTTTTATTGTGATTTCTGCAGTCTCTGGGTCTTTTAATAATATTTATCACTGTAGATGATGAAGTCCCCAGATTCTTTGCAATTTCATGCTGAAGAACATTTAATTCAGGCTACATACTGCAATATTATGAAGACAAAACCCCCACTTGTGGTGCTTACATCTTACAATCACATCTTACAATCATCCAGATTTATGATACATCATAAAACTGACATTACCTACGTCCATAATCGTCATCGTCATCAAACCTGAAGCTGGTCCTCCACTGCAGCTCGCTGTCCCTGCGGACTGTCTCAGGGGTGAAAGGATTCACGTTTACAGAAGGAGCCTGGACAAGGTTGGTAGAAGCCGAGATAAAACGCAAAGATCTCCGATGTTGACCAATCTTGGTGCTGGAGCAAGGCTGGGATGCTTTAGAGAGCAGGCTCTACAGGAGGGAAACAGAAATGCAGTTAGGGAGATAAAGGAATAACAACAACAAAAACAAGGATGATAAACTATTTAGACATAGCAACCATGCAGGGAGAGAGGTTTACTTCCATTTAATGCACCAGAAAATCAACAAATCAAATTTCAAACAAACAGGCAAGAATAGGAATACATGAGGGTCTATATGCAAAAGGTTATACAAACAAAGGAATTAATGAAAGTTATAAAAATGCACAAGAGTTGATCAAATAGCAGCAGTTATTTCAAAGCAAGGGGCAAGACTACTTTAATTTTCACTGCCTTTTAAACTGTCCACAGAGTCTGTATGTTGTATATCATTGTGGAGGGATTTCCAGGTTTGAGCTCATTTTTTTTGTGACTACACACCTACCCTTTAATTAGGATGTGCATGTTACTTAATTTTTAAAATGTGCGTTTAGATTACTTGTAGTATGGGACCAAATAATCAAAAGCAACACAATTTAGTAATGTAAGGCTGTCTGAAACCATTGAGAGCAGTGAGAACAAGTAAAGGTTCTTCAGATTAATCTCAGAAGACAAAGGGAAGCGATGCAGGTGAGTTTTACTTCAGCTGATACCCCGTCTGTCCTTACAACCTGGCAACACAGATATTAATTATCTGTGACTTTTATCAAAGAATGGAACAAAGGCAACGCAGAAGCCAAGTCTGCCTGCGATAGGCGTCTTAACTAGATTTAAAGCCTCTTGATAGGATAGGAAGCAGTCAAATCTTTACACTATTCCTCAGAAATAGCAGAAGGTTGTTTTGGTCTACCTTTATGCGGAATTTGAAATTTAAGCTTGTGACTTCTGGTTTAACCTGTTTAGCCCCACATTTTAAAGATGATCATTTATTATCTGGTTCAAAAAAATCTTCTCCACAACCCACCTTTGGCGTGCTTGGAGAGTCACACAGCCTCAGTTTTTTCCAGGAAGCGTAGGGTATGGGGCTTGTGCAATGACTCGGGGAGGATATGGTGATGCTTCTGCTCCGGTGTCGTTGCACTCTGGGCGTCCTGCACACAGAGGCAGGACTGCGGATCCTGGGGCTCTGGATCCTGAAGATGCAGTCATCAGAGCTGTTGTCGCTGCTGTTTCCCTCCTCTCCACAGCTGGAGAAGTCCAGCTGCTGGCTGATCCCTTCAAACACTGTTGTCATGCTTGGGCCTGTGTTTGGGGACATTAATTGAGAGTTCTTGCATGCTATCCTTATTTAGCACAGTGGTTATGAGTAACTATCACAAAGTAGTGATTTTCAAGGGAATTTATATGGTGATAGGAAATATTTTAGTCAGCTGGTCACTCAAAATATGCCATATTTTGGGTCTGTCTCCCCTCATGGCACTCCTCCCCCCCCCTCTATTTGGACATTGCACAGTTGAAAATGGAAGAAAACTACTTTAATTTGTCATGTATTGTCCTATTTTGATATATTTTGATGACAAGTACTTTTTCTTGGGTATATTATTTCGGACAAAAATCACCTGGCGATAGTGATGGTGTTACTAATTTTAGTGATAGTATTCCAGAGTTAAGCAGATTTTGGCAACATAAACTTGAGGTTTTATCCAGAAAATAAAATAAAATTTAAATTTTCCTTCTTTTTAATAACTTGTTTTCAAGATGTGTTCCAGTCTAATATCTGATGTCTTAATTCCAGTCAGATTACTTGCTTATTCTTTGGCAAGTGTCTAGGCAAGATTATGAACCGTTACCGGTACTGAATGATACCTTTCCGGGATGATTAATAACACCGAAAATAACATTTAAAGTCCCGAGGCCCTGGTATTTATTTCACTTAGCCGAACCAAAAGCTAAACAACCTTTACACAAACTGAGTCATGCGGGCCCACGTGAGGCTTAAATGTTAGTTAGTCTGAGTGAAACCGCCAGTTCGTGATAAATATACTCACCAAATAGTCTCCTCATCCACTGCCAACACGTTTGAAACTCGCGCCCTGTATGTAAATGACTTCCTGCTTAAATTTCCTTCGCTACCGGGTTAACAGTCACCGAGCTCTCTGATTGGCTGAAATATACCAACACCTGAATTTCACCTGACTGTTGATTGCATAAACAATTTGTGACAGCGTTTCAAAACCCAAAGAAACGATGTGTAAAACTTCTGGATTTGTTTTATTTATAATTCTTTAAGAATATACATGCAGTCACAAAAATCAGCAGCCTGAAAGATAGTAACGTGATTTAATTTTGAGTGAACTGACTGTGAACAGAGGGTCATGTTATAACTATATCAGTAACTCTTTCCTGTAAAAGTAAGCAGACTACAATTTTTGGCAAAAAAAAAAAAAAAATTGCATCAACTATTTTTTCTTTCAAGTTTATTTTACTAAAGTCTACATAACCTCTTCAAACGTACAAATTAAATGAATAGGCTAGATAGCAATAGTAAAATTAAAACTCAAAAAAGGCAGATCAATTTTTATTCCAAGAAAGGCATTTATAACATTAACAATACATGTTTCTTAGGATTTAATTTTGAGCAACTGATGGTGGCCCTAAATGTCAAATGCATTAATTTTCCATTAGACAAAATCCTTTTTAATAAAATGTCACCCAAAACGTGAGAACAATGACAAACACTAAAATTATTAATGAAACTTTTTTACAAAGTCAAAGCAAAAATTATCATAAAAAAACACAACACAACACAAAACAATAAAAAAATTCACAATTTTTTATTATTATTATTATTATTATTATTATTATTATTATTATTATTATTATTATTATTATTATTATTATTATTATTATTATTATATTTTCAGGAATCCATAGATCCATTTTGCATTTAGTGCAGCATTTTTGCAGTCATAAGACAACCTTATACTTTTTAAATATTTTCAATTTTTTGTACTTCACAGTTTATGTGTTTCATGATTTTTCTATTGCTTTTAAACTATGGAGTGTAGAAAACTTTCACCTTTCTGGAATTGTTTTCCCATTTCATGATCTTTTTTAAATGTAAATTTGGGAATTTTTTGTGCACATTTAGTTTTTTTTTTTTTGCATTTAGTGTAATATTTGATGTTAATTATACTTTCCTATTTGTGAATTGTTTTTTGTCTTTAATTTTTTGGGGAAAATCCTTAACTATTTTTGCATAGTGTAAAATTATGTTATGTTATGTTTTATGAAACTTTCTTTTTATGAAATCCACAATTTTTACCTTTTTTAATGAAATGTTGGTGTCATTATAATAGTTTTGGCATTTAATTAAGATATTTTGTGTTTCATAAGATATTTTTTTGTTTTTGTTTCAGGGACTGTTTAGTGTTTTATATATATATATATATATATATATATATAGGTTTATTTTTTTATTGTGTTTATATTATATCATTAAATATGTTTATTAAATATTATATATATTATATGTTTATATTATAATATTATTTTTTTATTATATTTATTTATTTTTTTTACTTTTATAAATGGACATATACAACTATTAGACTAAAAAACGTATTTGTCAAACAATGAAGACTATATAGCAACTTTCAGCATCATAATGAGGAGCTTAATGGTTCAACAGAAAAGTCGTACAAGTATGATGTGTTGAGATGATTATGTAGAACCATGATGTGAGTGGGTTAGAGGAGGGACATAAAATAAAATAATAAATACCAATAAAATCACAAGTTCACTAAATGAGAACCAGATAACTGTTAGGAGTAAGTTTTGATCAAATGTAAGAGTAGAGAGTTTGCCTCTGGGCAAAATTGGGTCATTTTATTAAATATTAATAAAGACACGTGGGCGGAAGTCCGCTACGTCATCAAAACAGTGAGACAGGCGGAGGGAAAGTAGTCCGTCAGTGGATGTGACACGCTTACAAATACACAGAAAACAACCCAGAGAGCAGCAGGACACCATGATCCGGCTCCAGCACCGTGTATAGACCGCTTAGATCAACTGGATATCGGACTTTTCGGATATTTTTCTCCCTTCACGAGACAGCAGCACCATGGTGAAGAAGTCGGACCGAGCCCCGCTGCTGGACTGGGAGGAGACCCCACCACCCGATGCAAACCAAACGGCCCAGCCGCAGCCTGACGCACCGGCGGAGAAAAGTTCGCAGCCTGTCGGTCGGAGGACACCCACAGGCTCCGCGGCTGGTACAGGGTGGAGCAGTAACGGTAACGGCACCGCCGCCATCACCTGCAGCCCGACGAAGAGCGTGACAGCTGTTGTTGCCAGCGGGAACGGAAGCCCGGGCCGGCCGCGGACAGGACTCTGTGGGCACGGCTGGGATCGCCCGGAGCCAGATCGTAATGTTCCCTTCCCCGGCCTCTCCGTGAGCGATCAGTGGGAAGAGAAGGACCAGATCGTTGCTGTTTTTGTAGTTACCTTTGATACCAGATCAGGTAAGAAATTACACTGTGATAAAAAAAGAGAGTACAGTCCGATACTTCAGGGGTGGGTAGGGCAGTGCGATATAAGAACTCACGATATTTTCCCCGATATTAGCTTCGTAAAAAGCCGATACTGGACTTTAGATTGAATAACATCCTCTATTCTTTTCACAAGCTTTCACTTTTATTTAGCAATACCCTGTATCTGTTCAACAGGGGTAAAATTGTACTAAAATAATGTACTGAAGTAGTAAAAGTAGGCTACAGTTTAACATTATTGAGGTAGATTTAAGACTAGGAGTTTATTAACTTACTCAAGTAAAAGTATATAATTTGAATTTGCACTTTTAACCCATAGGAAAATGGAGGAAATAGGAGAAGACCCATAAATTATGCAAAACTTTATTCTCCCCAAATTTCCTTTTTATTTTATTTTTTTTACATAAACAACAGCATAAATTTTCCAAGAGTTTTAGACCCTGCACAAATCCTGGTTGGAGTTATCTATTATATTGTATAGTGTTATGTTTTGCAGCATTTATGTCAGCATTGCACATTGTTGATGGTCATTAAGTCAAAGGTGGCTGTGCATAGCAGCTTCTTGTTAAGATTAAAAAATAACAATGTAATTGGCAGTATGAAGTATGGCTGCAAAAGCTACAATGTCCTGATAAGTTTCTTGAGACACGATCTAATATGTATTTCATCAGACTCCTTTATGTTGCTCAAATGAAGCATAATGGGATTTTTTTTTTACTAAAATGGAGATTAAGATTTTAGAGGTTTTTTTGAAAATGTAAAATGTCAATGTAACTAAGTGCCATACTTTCCGCAGACAATACCTGAATACAAGTACTGATTTGACAAGTACAAGTACACAAAAATGCAACTCAGTTACAGTAACATGATTAATAGTTTCTTTCTCCTTCTGCTGTTTTATCTGTTTCTGCTGCTGCTCTTTTTGTTTGTCTATCCATCAATCTTTCTGCATTTCCATCTACCCTTCCCTCTGAGACCAACAAAGCTGAGGCAGATGGCTGTCACCATTACTCCAGTTCAGTTTGAGTTTTCTGCCTGTGAAAGGATGTTTTTCTTGCTTTTGCGACTAGTTGATTGTTTCCAAGTGTTCTGCTTGTGGTGGATTGATGGTAGGGCTTAACCCCAGGCCTAATAAAGACCGGACTCACTCTTTCTGTAAAATGCCCTCCTTGAGAAAACGTGAAGTGGCGCTGAATGTTTATTAGAGATGATTGATTGACAATGCCCATATTATCGATAGACGCATGATACAGTGAGTCTGTGATAACTATCTAATTGCAAGACAGAAAATAAACATGAATTGTGATATTGCCAGTTAGGGAATCCCCTTAAAAGAGCAGCAGAAACATTACCAGTGAAAAACTGCTTCGTTCTCCATTGCTGAGCATTTTTCATCCCTTTCCAAAGTTTGCAGGTCAGATCACAGGTTCAAAACATAAGGCCATCATTTTCATAAGTTGTGCTTTCAGATAAAGAAAGATGACTTGTAGTTTGGCAACAGTGGAGGCGGCTTTCAGAGTGCTGTGTTCAGAGTGCTGGTGTAGCCTCTAAAGAGACAGGAGCTGAAATGAAGTGGTTCAGACAGCGTTGGAAAAGAGTTTTGTGGCACCAGCCAGGATACAAAGAAATACTTTTTTAAACTTAAAATTAAGTAAAGCTACTACAAAGTTTTCACGACAATAAAATGCTTGAAAATTAGATACATTTCTTCTCTTTAGAGAATAAGAACTGACTAATGACCGATAAAACTGGACTTTCAAAATAGAAGCAAGATGACATGAACATTAAAGTTCAGCAAAGAAATGTCACATATAGGGGGCGCTGTTGGCCTAGCAGTTGGGGTTTGTGCCCCATGTTGAGATGCTGTGGTCCTCATAGGGATGATCACTGGTTTAACTCCCAGCCAGAACCAATTGCTTCATGCATGTCTTACCTACACTCTCTGCTTTCTACATTTTCTGGCTCTATCTGGCTGTCCTATTAGATTTATGCAAAAATGCATTGAAAAAAAATTATAAGAAGAGCTTAAAAAGTTAACTATTGGTAAAGGCTGATATGAACATTTCTGCAGACATCAGAGGTATTACCAAAGGCTTAACTTAAAAATACATTTATCATTTATGATCAAAACAGAGGCTGTTTTTCATGTTTGTCTGGCTTGAAAACAAAGACTGTCTCAATAAGAGTAACAAGTAAATGATGTTACAAGAGAAACTTTACATTTTTGACAATTGTAAAAAAAGGTGTTTATGTATCAGTATTGATATTGGTATCAGCCAAAGTAGGTTTTAAAATATTGGCTAAAACTCAATGCGGTGGATTCCTTCAAAAAGACATGTATTGCTTTGTCCACAGGGGGCAAAAACATGAGACAAACCAACAGTCTCTCACTTGAGCTTTAAATTTATATGATTTTAACGAAGTTCAGGCTCTGGCAAGGTAAACAGACAATCTTAATTCAAGATTTTGGAGTGGCCCCTCAAGAGGCCAATCAGATTTTAAAGGGGGCAAGTGCACTTCTGTGATGACATATCTCTTAAACGTCAAGTACTCGGTTTTAGATTAAGTAAACCAAATTATTCTATGATGAGCTTCAGTGAGTTTTAATGAGCCATGGCTGCACACTGGTATGGACCTAGTAGAGGTTGCCAAACATTTAGACAACGGAACGAAATTTATGCGCCCATCAGTGGTGATAAAATAATACCACGTTTGACAATGCTTTCTTGAAATAGCAACTTCCTTATTTAACTTCCCAAGCCGTTGCATTTACTTTAAGCAAGACAGTATTGAGTAAATGGTGCATTGGAACGCACATACCCTTTATTGAATGAGGGTGTAATTCGTATAGAGTATTAAATAAACATGACAAGTTACTCATAAAAACAGAAAAAAGGATGGCCATACACTGACACCTCTAAACAAGGCCAAGATGTCAGTGTATGTCAGGTGTTTACAGTTGCTGAGTCAGTGCTTTCTTACTGTCTCTGACCTCCTGACACCTCATGACTCACATACAGAATGAAGGGAAGAGGCAAAAATGAAAGTAGAGAAAAGAGGAAGTAATTCTTCTGTTTTTATGTGATTTTCAGGGAACATTGTGGAGTGGTGCCTGCCTCATGACATCAACCTGGATGGAGTTGAATTCAAATCGATGGCCAGCGGCTCCCATCGGATCACAAATGACTTCATGTATGTACCTTTTCTAAACAAGGAAGGAAGCATGAAATCTAGTCCTGAGAGGGAACATTTGCCTCTTCAATCCCTGCAGGAAATCTGTCTCTGTGTTTACTCCTCCTCCTCCCTGTTTTGCCTTTGGGTAGATATTTCCGTAAAGGCTGTTACTTTGGGCTGGCCTGCTTTGCGAACATGCCTGTGGAGAGCGAGTTGGAGCGAGGAGCCAGGATGAAGTCTGTGGGAATCCTGTCTCCCTCCTACACCCTGCTCTACCGCTACATGCACTTCCTGGAGAACCAAGTTAGGTAAGTCAACCATGTGTGCGTCATGTGTTGGTGTCCTTCAGTCTTTCTTTATTTAGCCTCTTTTGCATTAACTACTTTCTTGATATCCTGTTTACCTTCGTTTTTTCCCTCCCCTACTGCGGCCACAGGTTTCACTTGAGTTCCTGCCTCCTGTTGTTGCTGCTTTGTTACATTTTTTTCTCATCTATTTATCATGAACTCAGAGTCCCAGCTCCAGCTTTCATCACAGGATACCATTAACATTCAGTTTTTGTTTAAAGTGTAGGCACAGAAGTGGAAGAAGCCTTGACAGCCTCGCTTTTCATTTCCTTTCTTTTCTCCAGTAGCTTTGCTCCTCTGCTGCAGTCCTCTAACTGACAAGCTTATCCCCTCATTGACTATGTATAAGATATGATCAGGTTACATTCACATGGCTCAGGTTGCCACCTAATTGAGTCTGATAGGATCCTAAGAACCAAGCCTACTGTTAGTCTGGTTTGCTGTGTGTTTTTTACACTCGGTGCAGATGGAAAATATCCCCTGAGATGGTGAACCAAAGTAAGGCAATCGTGATTACTAAATGGTTAAAATAAAAAAGGGGCAGATATATTATGAAAATGGCCTCAATGGCACTGATTGATTGTGCTTTCTTTGCAGTCAGGGACGTGTTTAGGGGGTGACCAGAGGTGGTATAGGCCCCTCCTTGAAATTCAGCTAGCCACCCTAGAAACAGTGTAAACACTCAGTGTGTTTGCATGCACAAAATTTTGGGTCGATATACTGTTAAAGCTTCATCAGGCAATTTAATTTGACTTCTGTCCTTGCCCCAATGTACAAACTACACGTAAGAATTGATTTATTGACACTAGAAGTCAATACGTCCCCTATCAGCAAGTGACTGTTGGACTTTCTTCCTGGTTGCCTATTGCTTTATTTGCCAAAATAATCAGCAACCAAGTTAGCAAGAGGTAAAGTGATCCTCCTCGCTAAAAGCTACAGCGTGCCTTCTGAAAGCCAAGTCAGCCATGACCCTGATTTAGGACTGGGTGATTATATGATCATGATCGATGATCGTGATAAATTTTCGGTTCGATCACGGTGATCAGCTGTGAGCATATTTACTCGATCAAACATGGCTGAAATGTGCGTCACAACAGCCAATCAAAGTCGAGCTTTTCCTGAGAAGTACAAACAAACATGGAGCTAAACACAGAGCTGATAGTTGTCAGCCGTGACTTTGAGTCATCCTCCAAAGATGTTATTGTTGAGAAGTTATTCAACATCGGTTGTGTGGCGGTGGTTTGGGTATCTCCAAAGTGATGTCGAGTAAATAAGCCGATGAGCAAGGTATGTCGGCGATTGGTGCCCTCAAAAACTGGCTACACAACAAATCTGTTCAATTATTTGAAGAAGTACCCCCCCAATAATTATGCGGAAAGCGTGAAAATGTGAGCGGAGTCTGTACAGCCTGTCACTGCTGACGGCACATTAGCATTAGCAGGTTAGCCACAACTAGCAGTGCAACCACCAGACCTAGGCAGCGAATAATCGTATCATTTACGTTTACATCATCTAATGTTTACATTTTAAGGTGTCTTCATTATCTCTGAGAGGGCGATTTGTTTATTTTGGGACTTGCATACCTGCAAAAACACTCAGGACTGTTTATCTACATTTGTTATACTGTTGAGTTAAAATGTTTTTTTATGTATTTCTAAGTTTATCTTATTCAATTTGCTTTGTTATTTACTTTGTATGTTGATAAAATGTTGAACTAATCTCTAGTTTCTTTAGTTTTTTTCGACAGATGCTTTAAAACAGGCAGTTAAAAAAAAAATCATGACAATAATCGAGATCAGACGATATGACAAAATATATCGTGATCATTTTTTTTGCCAAATCGCCCAGGCCTGATTCTGAAAAACTCATGAAGTCTTCAAAATTATCCAGTTATCAAAAAAACAGCTTCTATACAGTAAGTGAGGGATAGAAAAATTAGCTATTCAGACTAAAGTTGTTTTTTGAACCGGTCTGTAAACGTTTTTTGTACAGTTTCTGTAAAAAAAAAATGTTTTTAGGATTTTGCAGCCTGCATAAGTGAACATTAGAAGAATTTTTAGCACCTTTGCATTGGCTTCATTGCTCAAGGCTTGAGGTTGCAGCTCAGAGTGCACATACTCTTTATACAACTCCTGTATGAGTCAGTGCCCACATTGGGACACCCCTGTCAAAAAAAGTCTGGACACGCCCTGGTGTGCATTCTGGCAGACAGTGATCAAGAGAACATTTTTGGATGGAAGATGTGAGCAGCACTGACAGGGCGTTCAAATGAACATGCGGTTTATTTAAACATGCTCAGACATGATCTGTCTCCTGTGTTTTGCCAGTCTGGTTTGACTTGGGTGACTTGACAGTCTTCTTTCTCTCTTCTACTCCACCTTTTTCTCCCCATGCTGTTTTCTTTGCAGACACCAGTTGCAGTGTCCGGGCCAATACTCTCCACTAGAGGCCTTCTATGATGATAAAAAGGCGACGCTCCCTCCTGCAGGAAACGGTCTGGTCACCGCCTGCCCAACCTGGAGTGTTACCACTATCAACCGCTGCATGCACCCAGAGATGAAGGTCTGTGAACACACTCATACTGTCAATAAAAGCAGTTTTGCTCAGCAGAAAATGACCTTTTTATCCCTTTTTGTTTGGCCCCCGTAGATCACCCATCCAGCTGGCTGCATGTCTCAGTTCATCCAGTTCTTCGGGGAGCAGATCATGGTGCTGTGGAAGTTTGCTCTGCTTAGGAAGCGTATCCTCATTTTCTCGCCCCCACCTGTCGGCGTCGTCTGTTACAGGGGTGAGAGCCTCAACACACTCAGAGCTATTTAAATGGTATCACTGAATATAAGAGTCTGAATCAGGATCAGCATTATCACAACAGTGGACACAACAAGACTGACAGATTCAGAAGATAAACCAACAAAAATGGGCGACGATTCAGGACTTAGTTCGGAACATAATTTACTGTGCAGTTGCAGCACTATAACATTTCATGATTTCTCTTTTTCCATTCGTAAAACATTTTATAACCCTATTTTGTCAAATGCTGTAAAAGAGGGTTCATTTTTATTATTATTATAAACTGTTCAAGATATGGTCTTTCCCTCACAATATTTCACTCTCTGTTTTTTCTTCTCCCCTCTCAGTGTATTGCTGTTGCTGCCTTGCCAATGTTTCTTTACCTGGAGTTGGTGTCACTGTGCCTGAATTACGGCCTTTCTTCTACATCAACATTGCCGACATCCCCGCCCTGGAAACAGAGATGTCATACGTTGCCTGTGAGTGTAAACTTACCGCACAAACTAGATGACGTAACTGTTGTCCTCATCAAATGTTATCTTATGTGAGGGCTTGTTTGTTCTTTAAGGCACCACAGAGAAGATTTTCGAGGAGAAGAAGGAGCTGTACGACGTTTATGTCGATAACCAGAATGTGAAAACTCACAAAAGTCATCTACAGTCTCTGCTCAGAGTGAACGCTGCAGATAAAGAGAAATACAGCAAACTGAGTGAACAGAGGTACGCCTTTAAAACATCACTAGTTTTTAAATCCAAAAGATCCTGTTACTATTATCTGATGTTTTAAATGTTTTATTGAACACATGCAGTCATGTCTTTAATTGGGGAGTAGGTGTTGGCATAAGGCAAGCTTTTTTTGGTAAATAATTGTGTTTGAGGTGCATTTGGGAATCACAAAAGTAACCAAGTGTCATAACACAGTGAGCCTTCCTTTCATTAATGTCAGTGACTCTGACACAAATGAGCTGAGTCACTCTGAGGCCACTCACACACAGAGAAACTTTCTAAGGCCTCTGCCGTCACCCTACTCATATGGCTTTACTGGCTCCTATGCTAACTTCTGCTGTCTATAATCCAGCAGTTGTTGTGTTTATCTAACAGCATGAGTTGTCATCCGTTTTAGTCACAAAGTTCATCGCACACACACACACACACACATTTGAGAGATAAAATCTAACTCCAAGGTGAGACTTGAAAACCGCTGTCAGTATGCTGATGTGAGATGTGACGAATCAGATGACTGAAACAGATGACTGAAACAGATGACATATAATTGAGACAAACACACATAAAGCGTAATTAAAGAAAACAGAAAAACGCAGAGTTCAGGATTGTAGTTTTCATGGTCTTTATAAAAAAATAAAATAAATAATAATAATAAAAAAAGAAACCTCCTCCTTCCCTGCATGTCCTGCTCTGCTGTTTTATTTCATTTCCTGCCCTTCCCACTGTCCTATTGTTTCAAATCAAGACACAAAAAACTAAAAATACATTTTAAAGATATCAAAAAAGGAAAAATTTAACATATACACTCACTTATGCATACAAAAGAAGTCCATAACACAGCCCAGGAGATTTCACAAATAAATACATCAACTAAAGAGTGTAATAAACAGCTTTTGCAGCTTTCTTACTCTTTTAATCAGAAATGGCTCTTGTGTTCTGCACAGTTTCCCTTAATAAAGGTTTGGAGTAACTAAATTTGGCTTTTTTAAATTGGTAATACCTCTGAAATTGGCTTTTGTGGGTCTTAGGATGAACCAGCATCATTAAAAATGATGAATGATGGAGAAATCTAACCTTTAAGTACAATACCTCTTATTTGGTTTTGTTAGAGGACAGTTCAGCTTGGAGTTGACAGGTGTACTCAGGAGACAGACAGCTAATCATAGACTGAAACAGACATACATATAGCTTATTATAAAACCCACGCTGAACCTACCAGTGGAGAACATCTGGTACCTACACTATCCTCCCATTGGTTACATTTCCTTTTGCTATCCATGTGGGGCAGAGGCAGTCATTGTGATGTCTCATGCAGAAAGGTCGATATGCTGAAAATTTGAAAAAACTCACTAATTTGGACAGGGTAGATTTTTGTTGTAATTGCAGAGGGATCAACAAAAGGACCTGCAGAATTAGAGGCTAGAGGATTCAATTTTTCAGGCATGTAATGATAGATGATGACTTTTTGTCCCCAGGCAAATGTTGCTGTACTCTCAGGAAGTTGAAGGAGACTGCACTTCTAATGAGGAGGATCTTTTCATCCTGTGAGTCCTTGAGAAGTGTTTTCACAGACCTTACATCTTAAGGAGAGCGCTGTTATTGTGTTGTCATGAAATGTCGTGAAGGAAGGTTTATGATAACAGCTATTCTTCATCCTTTCCTTCCAGATTCTTCATGGAGCTGAACAACCGTATCTTCCAGACCCTATCTGAGGTAGCAGGGAGCAATGATCCCACCCTCACCGAGGAGCACATGAGGGCCATGGGGCTGGACCCCAATGGCGACCGCTCCTTCCTGCTCGACCTGCTGGAGGTGTACGGCATCGACGTCAACCTGGTCATAGACACTCTCTGCTGCCCCTGAGCATCTCTCTGCTTCAAAAAAAACTCTGAATACCACTGGATTTTTGTGCCTTTAAGGCCCACACACACATACACGTATACACTCCAAGACACGAAAGACACTGCCCCCACCCCGGGACCTCCATCTGTCGCCTGCAGTCCCATTGTGGGTGCCTGTTTACTCCATGTGTGTCCCATATGACTTGTGGAGACTGTTACTATCCAGCGTGGATGACAAAGACACTTAATGCTGGTGCGCAGGTTGATGCAGGCTGATGCACTTGCCTATCAGACGTTGCTCTGGGCAGCATTGTGCTCTTATCACATTTCACATCCAACATCATGTTTCAGAAATACTCATTACCTGCTTTTTTTGACTGTGATTTCACCTTAAAGCACTCGATATAAACACCCTGTAATGATCATCTCAACCAGATGATGATTTGTTGTCCTTCTCTGCATAGTGAAGAAGTAACTAAAATATTCACAGTCCTGCAGCTTTAGTGACCACTGACATTTCTCCTGAAGAAAGATGCACATTACGTGGGTGAGTTCTTACTGCTGTGCACCAAGAGACATTTATAACATATTCTATCCATCATAATGTGCAAAAATTCAGACATTAACATGGATATTTATGTGGCTGTTGTCCAACAGCGGATGAAATGCTTTACTGGGCTTTCAAAAAGCAAAAGGAAGCAATAGAAGTGTGTTTGTAGTAAAAATCGTTGTCCATAACTTTTTTTTACAAGTTAAAAAGAGTTTTGGGGTGTTTGTGGAAGATGAGAAAATAATGGTAACTTGTGTTTTTTATAACAAAGATGGTTAATAATATTCAAGCTGTGCCACAGAATGAGAAGAGGAAAATACCTTCAACATGTAAATGACCTGTTTGTGCATCTCTGTGTGAGAGGAGACAGATGGAGACTTTAAAGAGGGGGTATTATGCTCATTTTCAAGCTTCACATCATCTGTCTGATAGCTTTATAAAGCTTTGAATTATTTACGCTTAAAAATAATTCTTGACTTATCTCAGGCTGCTGTCTTTGCAAACCAAGTACTGTTTCTTTAAGAACCCACCCCCCCTTCCAGCACTCCAGATCCCAACATTTCAGAATCCTCCTCCGCTGTTGCCATGCCATGAACTCATTATTTTTTATTTAAAATGAAAAATTATGAAATGTGGCTATACATGTTGGGTCCCAAATCGGACACCGGAGAGTTCAAAAAGGGACAAAACATCCTCAGTATTGTAGAGTAGAGCAGTGTCTTGCTCTTGAGGATAAAAAAAGTTTGTAATTCTCGTAAATGGAGACTGAACAATTGATGATGTCACAAGTTGAGCAAATCTACTGTCCTCCTCACCCAAGCCTTGTGCGAGTTTTTGAACTATTCAGAGCAGCCTGATGTCTCACACCGGGATTAACTCACAATTTGAAACTTTGCCCATGTTAACCCTTTAGTGTTAATTCATGTTATCATGTTTGTGGGCGGAGCAAAAAAAAATCCCACTAACATGTTAACCAGCATTAGCTAGCAAATTGTTTTTGGTCTGTTTTTGTCAAAAGTGACACATCTCTTGAGATATACGAGATGTCTTTATGTTAGGGTTTAGTTATTTAACACTGATGAACAGGAGCAGACTGGCTGACCTGTACGCTCAGTGGATGATTTGACAGGTCTGTCTAAGGTGTAATAGCCAGGCATTGAAATGTAACTGATAAAAAAAAACAAAAAAATTTCTAACTCCTTTCTATGTGCAATTGATTGCTATGAAAGTTGTACAAAGGAGGGCTACAAATGATTTCACCTTATTAACGAAGATAAAGTTAGCCAGGGAACTAAATAGTTATCATAGAAATCAAATTTTCCCCACAACAGCGCCCCTATTTCTAATCAGAGGCTAATAATGATATGATATAAATAACATTATCTATTTATGCAAAAGTAAATACATGTCATTGAGCATTTCTGATGATCTCTGCTGCTTTCTTTTTTTTCTTTGTCATATGTTTACCTGAAGTTGTCTTCATGGTGGCTGGTAAACACTAGTATTGCACCTGTGAGATGTTACTATTACTCCCGTTGTGGCACCAAACTATCAAACAAGAGCACATCTTAAGACTCCTACGTCTCCTCTCCCCTCTGGAAATGACTCCTGCTTGTCTCCAGTTTTGCTCCATTTTCCCTCCAGCTAACAATGCGGCGTGATTGTGACATCCACCCTGCACTGTCTGTAGAAATTCGAGATTTGAACTCAACTGTGAAAATATGAAAAAGCATAATACCACCTCTTTAATGATTGTTATGGAGCGGTGTCACAGAATGAAAAGAAAAAAAAGCTGTTTTTCACCATTTTTGCACCTTCAACACAAAGATCTGATTGTGACGGAGGACTGATGGAGACTTAAACTCTTTTCGTTTTCACATGTTTTACCCTCGTATGCTGAGGTTCTTCTACTGTCAGTGAATGTGACTCTATCACAAACTTAACATGAATGCTGCACTTTGTAAAAAAAAAAAAAACTGGATTATCTCTCGTTGCACACAGTGACCATGCTTAACCGTACCTTTTTTAAAACTATGTTAAAGGCTCTGCGAGTGCAGGCTGTCATTGTTGTTTTTTTACTTGAAGCAGAGGCTTGTGGACCAGCTGAAACTCTTATATAATATCCTCTGTGCTCCTGTTTTAGGAAGAGTCCCTGATGGAGCTGTTTATGGTTTACTTGTTGACCAGCTTTAGAGAGATCCTCTCTGTCTGTCTGTGCTCTTGACAAAGACCTCTTTGTGTCTTGAGGATCTGGTGTCAGTCCTCTTTGGGCAGATTTATAGGGAGGCCCCGGTCCGTTCCAGCTGAGGGGTTCCCTTCGCCTTTTCACCACAGTCCCTTTGAGTGAATCCTGCTCTAGAGATGGGCCAACTGTGTCTTTTGAATTCGCCTGGCAGGACTGCTTAAATTTCTCCATCACATTGCCAATCAGAGCGATAATTTGTTCCATGTTGGAACACATGAGGCTGAAACTCGCCTCGAAAATTTGGACTGAGCGGTTCTCAAACATGCAAGCTTAAATACCAAGTCTTTTTTAACATCTTTTTAATTCACTTTTTTACTCTTGCGCTAGTGAAATGACCTTTTCGGGGACTGTTCCCAGGTGAAGCACTGCTGATGGTCAGCTCTGTTGTTCATTTGACCCTGTGAGCTTTTTTCCTGGGATGGTAAAAAAAAAAAAAAAAAGTGCACTAAGTGTTGTAATATAAAAGAAAGGCACTACAGCTTTGTTGTTTAAACGGGGCCTTAAGGAAATGTGACGCTCTCATACTCACCATGGCAAAGTGTCCGACTCGTCTCTGTTTGCGCGTCAACGGTATTTGCTCAAAGATTATGTCCTTTAGCCGTTGACTCCTTGATCTTGTCAGTGGCTGATGCTTTTGCCTCTCATGGTGTTTGCTTTACAGGTGTGCGTTCATCGTAAAAGAGAATGTACACATCACATACACACACACAAAAACCACTGTATAAAATGCCTTCTTTGTTGAGCCATTCACAGACATGTACCAGCATTAGCTAAGTAAGTTGTTTGTACAGCGTGTCACTCTACTGAATGTCAAACAGCAAAAGTATTGCACACATCCGAGTAATGTTTTTCTTCTGGATTGTACTGTAAATCAACAGCTTTCACCTAAATAACTCAATAATAAGTCTCCACCTTAATAATGTGAAACACTGTAAGAGATGTCAGTGATGTATCCATGAACTCAATAGCATGAGCAACTGTTAATTTCACTGTACTGCCATTGTGAAACAATAAAACGCTGATACAGTCAGGTGTTATCTAATCCTCTGCATCACTATTTTCATCTATTTCTTAAATAACCTCATCCTACTCCTCTCTACTCCCTCTCTCACCAGATTTACTGCATTCATCAAACTTTTAGGATGATTACAACTCAGCAGCGTCAACATGGGAGAATATATTTAAAAAGGGACTGAGTGTGCATGAATGAACTAAAGGCGGTATGACCAAGCAGTCAGAACAAGTCTATGAGTTTTGATATAGGGGGATAAAATCCAGAACAGAGGCAAATGAGAAACAATTTACCCCTTTGTTCTTTTGTCTTCTTTCATTGCTTCCTTTACTAAATTGAAAAGAAGATGGAGGAAGAGCATACAGACCAACACAGCAGGGGGGGAGAGCAGTGACCTGATCAGACTTTGCTCTTTCTCTGTCCTCTTCATTTCATCGCAGCAAGCTTCATTTATAAGCACATCAAATACACTTAAGAATGTTATAAATTTGAATGGCTGGCATAACTTTACAATCACATTAGATAATGGGAAACAAAAAAAAAAACAAGGACGAAAAAAAGATGAATAGGTGGACTAGTGCTGAAACTACACTGGTAGAAAAAACATATTATATATATATATATATATATATATATATATATATATATATATATAATTCTGATAAAGAACTCAGAATTCTGACTTTTTTTTAGAAGTCTGACTTTAATCTTGCAGTTCCCTTTAATATTTTTAACACTTCTGTTTACGAACACTTCTCAAACAGAAATGTTTTTCGGTCCCCAAAGAATCAAGCTGAAGATTTAAATATTTCCACTCTGTTGTGTAATTTCGTTAAAACCACCCTTGCAGAACTGAACCGTATGTTTTTTTATACGGGATATGCTTCCTTTTTTTTTTGGTCAGATTTTTTCTGCTTAAGCCTGCAGCTGTAGTTCTCTGGATCTTTCTCTGAAGTGAAACTTCACCGCAGACTGTTAAGTAAGGTACAGTGTATAGGGCTAATGGATGAAGGGTTGAAAAAGGCTTCAATATCTCTTCACAGTGGCAGTACTTTGAAGGTTGCCAGTTTCAGTTCTTCAAGGCGACCACTAGAGGGTACACTCACACTGTATAAGCTACATAAAGACAATCCCCATTCTGCAAATATGTAGAGCGACACACTTCTTTACAAATGGTTCTGTATTTAACAGATCAGAACTTAAAGGAAATTTTTTAAAAAGCCTACACATGAACACTTAAACTAACATTCACTGTCAAAAGTCTTGGAACCAGTTACAAACTTCTTATGATGTTCATGATTTTCCCCACATTTTGACAGCTTTCAACCCAACGAAGAGCTGTTTAGTTTCTCCTACCTGTAGAAATAATAATTTATGACTTCTGATATGCAATACTGGCTTAAAATGTTTGATGAGTCATACTAAATGTTTGGTGAAAATTCTGTCATTAGTTTTTATTTTAATATGAGTTTGTGTTATTAGAAACAGAAATTTAACTATGATATATTTAGCTCCTTATAAATATTTGTTGTGTATATTGTAAGAAAAAGGCTGTTCCTTCATTTCATTCATACCATATTGATCTCTTAAGGAATTATCATCATAAATGGATGAAGATTTTAGAGTTTTCTTCACTTGGAGCCCTGCTCTAAAAAGCACAGACACACAATATTTCTGGTCTGAAACTCATGCGACGTTGCCCTCTGTGCAGTATGCAACCAGCCAGGACTAACAATGGGAGCTGGAGCGGCACTAAGCTATTAATAGCGCGACTAGCTGAAGAAGGAAAGAAGAGTTGGGTATCTCCTGCTCTGAGGACCGCCAGAGGGCACTGAGGACCTGAAATGAAGCATGATGAAGAGCCCTCTCCCCCTCTTCTGCATCAGACTACCTCTCAGACTGCCTGAAGCTGCAGGGTGTCAGAGTTTGCTGCATGGCTGAATGTAGTCTAAACACAATATTGCAGAGATGATATTAGTAAGTGCTGCAAAACCACACCTGGGCAAGTCTATACCATGAGTCGATACGCCTGGCCCCCAATTCCCTCTTCAGGATTTGACATCAGGATTTTGCAACTTTTTCCTTCAATTGCTGCAGCAAAGAAAGACTGGATTCAAAATTACCTAAAATGCAAAGCTGTGGTGTTTTGAGGCTTTTTCAAAAGGATGTAATTCTAATTTCAGCTGTTTAAGGGTTCAAGATCTCCTTTGTTGTAATACCACCTGGACCCTTCTACTACAGAGCCATGCTGTTGTAATCCCTGCAGAATCCCTGTGTCATTGTCTCGCTGAAATACGAAGGTCTGTCTTGAAAACGTCACTGTCTGGGTGGCAACAGATGTTGCTCCTAAACCTGTTCAGCATTGATGGAGCCTTCACAGATGAGTGAAGTAGCTGACAGATGCTGACTTTTTAAGAGTGCAGTGGTTTTAAAAAAATGGCCTCAGCCCAAGTCTGCATGGTTAAGTTCTAATCTGCATTTGTGGATCCAGTGATGAGCTGTGTTCTCTGATTCTGGAAGTAATTTTGAGCCAGTTCAGTGATTTCCACTACAAACTCATTTCAATGCAATGAGAGCCCAAAGATCAGGGCTACACAGTTTTGACAAGCTCTCTGAATCTCTTAAGGAGTATATTAGTAGGGTGTTAAGCCAAATTTTCAGTGAATTTCCAAAACTTTAGACCATGAGCGGTGCATCTGTTTGGAATGTAAAGGTTGGCGTTTTCCTGCAGGTAGAGCAGGGATTAAAAAGAACTTCAGGTGTTTCTTTTTAAAGAAGCCTAAAACTATTTTTTAACATGTTTGAATTTGGGATCTTTAGAGACGGATAGATTCCCCCTGCTGACCTCTCCACATATAGTTGGACAAATATTCATTTGAATTTGAGTCTGAAACAAATATTTGCAGCCAAAAGTAGAGGAGAGTTTAAGAGGACAAGAGGAAAAGCTCTCAACTGAGGCAGGCTAGTCAGTGAGGGCCGACTAAAAGGCTGAACTGTCTCTCTGATTTTTCTTGTCTGAATATGTCTTTGTGGGTAAAAATATTTTCTGCAAGCTAACAAGTGAAACCTCTACCACTCAACCTCCAGAAGCAGTTACCTCAAAATAACCATCAACCATGAGGGATGTGTCAGATCTGTATTCTCAAATTCACAAAACTTAATCATCTGGCCAAAATTTAAGGGATGTGTGAAGGAGCACGGATTTACCCAAGTTTACCTGGATTTTCTCCTGCAGGCCCCCTTATGAAATTTCCACAAGGAGTCAGAGTGAGCCAACCAAAGGGAGGCAAAACAAGAGTGGCACGTGACAGGCTAAGACAGATAAGATAAGATGCTCCTTTATTGATCCCACAAAGGGAAATTCCAATTTACAAACATCTAAAGTTAAAGAAGGCGATTGATTTTTTAAAATGAGACAGAGAAGATGTCCGCACATCTGACTGTTTGCACGAACCAACCATGGAAATGCAAAAACTGTCAGCCAAGTAGAGTCCGCCAACATCATATGACGTCATCTTCCTATGCCTGCCACTGCTCTTGTCCGATAGGAGGAACTTTAAAATATCTAAGTCTAAAAAGGGTAAACATAAACATAGTCCAATAACTGGAAGGTTGGTGGTTTGATTCCCCCCATCCCTAGTCTGTCCGTTGTGTCCTTGGGCAAGACACTTGACCCTCCTTGCTCCCAGTGTGTGTCCTCCACTGGTGTATGATTGTGAGTGTTGTGTGGTGGTGGTTGGAGAGGCCGTTGGCGCAAGCTGGCAGCCATGTTTCCATTAGTCTGCCCCAGGGCAGCTGTGACTACTAAGGTAGTTTACCACCACCAGGGTGTGACTGTGTGAGCGAATGAATGATGTATCTAATGTAAAGCGCTTTGAGGGTCTCTGATAAAGCGCTACTGTGGCTGAAATCTGCATTAATCTAACAGTGAAACAAAAAACAAACAAAAAATTAAGCCAGTCCACAACTGGGCCAAAATAAAGAGCAGAACTAAGTATTGAATGTGCCTCTCTGCTCTACTAGAGGTAATTATTTCAATGGCCAAATTGTTAATTAGTCTGAGTAATTGCTAAATGTGTGTGCAAGGGAGTGTGTGTTGTGTGGAAGGGGGCAACTGCTGTATTATTGTCTGGCGAGAGACCAAAGAGAGACAGGAACAGCATAAAAAAAAGAGCCGGTCACCGTGAGCTGATTGTTCAGGTTCACTAATCAGCCACCTTTAAACCCTCAAAGCTCTGCAAAGCAATTAAGATAATGATTTGAATAACAAAAAAACAAAGCTACCTGTCTGGCATACAACACAAGTAACACCACTTTTGACTATCAGGTCACATGCCAAACACAATGAGAGAGCTCTGGGAAAGAAAATAAAATGAATTTATGCAGAAGAAAAAGGAACGGTCAAGGTTTTTGGATGAAACACATTTATGCAAACCCTCATGGACAATCCCTGCAACACACACCCACTCAGACATATTGTCCTCATGAAACAGAAAGGAGATGTTGAAGGTATGCACACTGAGTCCATGAGGGGGGATTTAAAATCTATTAGCTTATCAGACCTTGTATTTCAGATGTGTAAATAAAAAAAGAGGAAAAACTATCGAGGCAGAGACTACTTCATGTATGTGCATAAAAAACAACCCAACGCAGCTGAATTCAAGTGAATAGTCAATGAGTTTTGATGGGACGATTCTCTTCTGTTCATTATCCAATAAGGCCCGGGATTTCTGGCTGAACACAGGTCATCATCCTGTATCTGAAAATTACCATTTCAATTACCGTGTTAGCGGAGGCAGCTGATGGGTGCAGTGTACATCCATCAGCTGGATTTCTTCTCAACCCCACATTTATATACAGAAAGCCGAGGATCATGGGAAGGAAAGGGGCAAAAATGGCATGGATAATGAAAAACTGTTCCCTGCAGGCAAAAGAGGAAAATAAAGTATTTTCTCTTCCCTTTAGGATGAGAACTGGACTAGACTACTAATACAGTCCCAGCATTAAGATATGTATAAGCTAGAAATGACAGTGTGGTGCATGCAAATAGAAAAACAGCCTATGTGTTTGCATGGTATTACAGAAATAGATTAATTACATCAGTCTGAATGAAAATGTTGGGGATTAATTTTCTTCCGCTAGTATACACTTCAATCAGCCTGACTGGCCTTGGGCATTTGGCCCATGCTTGCTTGGCTTTAAACCCAGGTGTCAAACAGCATGAACATGTCGAAGAAAGCCAGGTAGGTAATGACAGCATGCAAAATGAAAGCATAGAGTGTGTATGAAACGTACAGAGCTGCAGAGCTGTCTATGTTTTCACCATTCAAGACAAAGTCAGTTTGCCTGTTGCCAACGTGTTTGTGAATTGTTTTGGTATAAGACGAAAAAGCGGACTTGCTTTAGCCAATAAATGGATTCTTGGGCGGTGCCTGCTGGGGCCTGAATGCTGTAGGCCAATCAAATGACCAAACTGAGCTGTAACAGGTACTGAATTTAACTGTGCAGACTAAATGGTATGTAGATAATGGTGACTATTACACCCAAGGACATGCTTGACAACCTGCTACAAAGACTTTAACTAGTTTTCTGGCAGGTAATCAGGAGAAATATCAAAGGCAATGTCTGTTTGAGTGTGATTGTAACACTTAACATACTGTCTGTATTGGTATTTGTGAAAATGGCATCTTTGCAAAGTTTATTGACACCAACAGCAGTGTTAGGGAACAGTTTTTAGAGATAGCTGACCATCATAGCATTGCTGCTTTAGGTGGGAGCCATAAGGATGAGATTTTCATTTTGATCAGCAGTTATTGAGGACCATCATCAGTGCATCAGCAGCTGCAGCAGACTGCAAGTGTAAACTTTTAACAGCATAGAGAGCTGTTGGTTTTGAGCAAAAGAAGCAACATAGTAGTATTGAGAGGAAAGAGAAGCTCGAGTTGGAGACAGTGCAGAAGGTCATTGAGAGGATGGAGTTTGAGTCCGAGAAATCAGAGTTCCAGTTAATCAGAAAGGGCAAGCTTTACCCCTGGGGCTCAGGTGCCTCTGTCAGCTCTGCACCTGACTGAATTTCTAACTTTTTGCAGCCAGCCGTATAAGAGGACACTACAGCGCCTACATTTAACGGAAATTCTGTAGTTGCAGTATTTTCCTAAGTGTGAAGTTTCAGCTTAATTAAACCACACACGTTTCAAAGAAGAACCATTTTCATGCTATCAGCAGAAACATTTGTGAAGTGGTGTACGATGGAGAAAAAAGCCTGATCCCTTGTCAGCTAACAGAAACTCCTGCTGTGAGTGACATGAAAGAGTGAAGAAGCCCTGGAGCCATGGGTTTTCCCTGCCAGACTAGCAGGGAGTCTTGTAGCAAGCAGGTAGCATGCAGGTAGCTGGACACTCATTAAACACCTTCACAAGTGTGTGGTTTATAACTCATGTGATTAACTAAAAGGCCTAAAGAGAGAACTGCAGAGCTCCGGGAGCACTCTGAAACAGGGGATTAAAAAAGACTAGAGCCAGAGTTTTAGAGGTTCCTTATTTAATATTTTCACACTGATTATTAATCACACAGAAGAAAAACAGATGAAATCCTGCAGGTGCAGTATGAGTGTAATGGTGGTGATACAGCTGAAGAGAGGTGATGAAAAGTCTAGAAAGATAAAAATCCTGCTCATAACTCTGACCTAATAAACGAATTAGTGGGTGGCATGAAAATATTGGAAAATTGGTTATTGTCTCTGTTGATGTCCAAACTCAATTTCCCACTGAGCAATAGATGACTGTTAGATGTCTAGGTTTATTTTAGACCTTATTTCAACCGTCTAGACTCTGCATATCTTTAGACAGAATTTTGACGTTGCACTTTAACCCATTATTCAATAACTATTTATGTCAAAAAGCAACTGTGAGTTGCATAACTGATCTCCAAGCACTTAACCAAAATAATTATGATAGCTGTTGAGCAATATACAGTGTAGAATTGATATAGCCTAGATTTAAATTAAGTCTAAACTTTTAAGTCTAAATTTAGACATCTAAAAAACTCTCATTTTTTAGACCTGTGATTCTCAAGTCCAGTCCTCGAGGCCCACTGTTCCTGCATGTTTTGGATGTTTCCCTGCTCCAACACACCTGATTCAAATGATTAGCTCGTTACTAAGCCATTACAGAGCTTGATAACGAGCTGATCATTTGAATCAGGTGTGTTGGAGCAGGGAAACATCCAAAACATGCAGGACAGTGGGCCTCAAGGACTGGACTTGAGAACCACTGGTCTAGGCTACATTTAGAAGTCCATTAGACCTCTTTTAGACCAAAAAATGCTCAGTGGGTTACTACTCAAAAACCGACATAAACCAAAGGTGAAGACAGATATTCTAAATTAATGGGATACATGATAAAATATTCACCATGCGACTCAAACCAGCTACATCAATAAAAACAATGCTGCAGCTGCAGGCACTGTATGCATTAGGTGTTTATTTATCCAGAGTTTGTGGTTCTGGCGGCGTAACCCTGCAGAGATAGATCTGTGGAGGCTGATGCAGTTGGTGAATAATGCATTAGAGAAGATGACCCCTCTCTGACCAAGAGATGGACAGAAATAACACGGTGACGTCAGCCACTTGCTGTACTCGGCGACACAGAGAGAGGATATGGAGGGGATATTAAGCCTGTGGAGCTTCTCGGGGATCAGCTACACCTCTCAATCCCCCTGTCTGTCTATCCTAGGCAGGGGTGGGGGGTTCTTGTCAGCCCCCCCTTGTCTTTTCACAATGACGTGACAGGCATCTGTGAACACCAGGGAGCAGAGATGAGAGGCCACTTGCTGGGATGAAATAGGGCTACAGAAAGATATTTTTGCCACGTTTGTGTGTGCACGCTCACGTTCACATTGTACATTTCCATTAGAGCTGGCTCTTTGCAGGAATTCAGCAGACTTTTGAATCCCCAAAAGAATGTAGTAAGTTATTAACAATTTCAGAGGGATCAGCGCTGTATGATTAACTGATTTCATCCACATTTTGGCTCTACTTTCATTCTTTTGTCCTCACTTATATCATACATCTGCTTCCCTCCCCTTCCTATTTGAGTTACTTTAAGCTCTCAGGCCACAAGGTGTCAGTATTGGAGGTGAACCACGTAAGAATCTGCTCTTGTTTGGCTGCCTGTCCAAATTATCCTGAGGCATCTGCTGAACAGGTTTATCTGCAAGGAAACCAAAAGGGAATTCTCTGATTCTCTGGTTCTTAGTGGATTTTTTAAGGATATGTAATGCAGCATATATGAACTAAGGCTACTTTTACATTTATTCAGACATGTTTGAATTCAGACTTTTTTTCTCTCAATCAAAAAAAAAAAAAATCCTGTCCATCCCAGATATGTTTAGACATCTTCAGACCAGTAGGTGGCAGTAATATGTTATCAGTCCATCATGTCAAAGAAGAACATAAAATATACAGAGCCTCCTCACATGAGAGCACCAAAATCAAAACAGCGAGGAGATTCACCAAAGTGTCACATCTTAACTGGCCTCTGTAATGTCAAAATGATTTAATAAATGCTTTGACCTATTGGTATGTGTCCATACATACCCAGAATGACACTTTTCACATGATATTTGGTGCCAAAACATCAAGCACCCATTGATGCACGGGTGGCAGTGTAGCTCTAAGCTGTGGTCTGCAGGTTTCCTTTATGGCTGTTTTATTACAGCAATGCTAAAGGACCAGCCCACCTGCACCTGTTGATTCAATATGTCTCTGAAAGCTGCTCAAAAGTGTTCTTTTAGTAAAGTAAATAGTAAAAGTAAAAGTAAATAAGATATTTATCAAAAATTAGAATTACTAAATGATTAAACAATAATTAAATACTAGGTGTGTCAAATCTGTAAGATCAGTAGTTTGCACATGGGTGTGTGAGCATGGTGTTGTAAGGGGTGTAAGAGTGCACTAACAGAAGTTCTATCTAAGGAAATGGTGTGAAGGTGGATAGGTGTGGGAAGCACAAGGGAGCCAGAGAGAGAGAGAGAGACATAAAGAGAGAGAGCGAGCGAGGCCACCAGAAGCTGCTTGATACGACCAATCAGCTCATCAGGGACCTCAGAAGAAACACATACAAATTAGTGTGGCCTACAGCACAACATAGAGACAGTCACACGATGACAACATCAGAATACAGTAGGAAGCTTTTATGTCTTTAGGATGACAACCACAACAGCTGCTTTTGCACTCCACTTCACTGATGTCTGAAGTCCAGTATGCCCCTGATTATCATCTAAATTGTAACCAAAACTTGGGGTTGTTCAGGCTACAGATACCTTTCATGAAGGTGAGCCATAAGCTGTGTAACAGCAGGTAAGGTTACAGGGCCAAATAAGGAGCCAAGTGGACTTGGAAAAGCAGCCGTAATGCAACATTTCTAGGAAAACTAGGAATTTAACATACGCCAGGACAAGACTAATGAAGACATGTTTTTAAAGATATATATTTCTGTGTTTTTGCTGTCTTTTTTTTTTTTTTTTAGAGGCATGGTGTGTATTGCAGGAAGTGCGAAGAAAGAGTGGGGAATGACATGCAGGAAAAAAAAGCTGCAGGTCAAAGTCGAATCTGAGATGTTTGCATGAAGATACACAGTGTGGCAAGGACCACTATGCTAACAGAAACTCAGTAAGGGGATTTTCTTTAATACTGTATATTATGCAAAGTCTCTGAATAGATGTCTCAGAACAATACGATGAAAGGTGAGATTGGGTATAACAGATCTTTGATGAACATTGCAGTTTTGCAGACACTCTCTAAAGCGCCTTTTCAGCTCAATTAAATCCTGTAGATCTGGAATCATAGACACAAGTGAAATTTACACATGAAAATTTGATGCTCGCCAGTGGGTCCCAGACAAATTATGTATTGCAAATAAAGCATGCATTATAAGCAGCAGCATCAAACTAGATTAAGGTTTTCATATGAGACAGTTAAATTAGCTGCCATTGTTTTATTATCATTAAAGTTATCCCCATGTTTGCAAAGCATAATAACCACTGCCCCTTATTTCTAATAAATACCCTCATGTTTCTGTTTGTATCACTGCCATAAATGTAAGTGCTGCTTTCAGACAGACAAACCACCAGATGAGGACATTTTCATTTTATGGTGCAATCACTGTCTGCACAAGCTTTTACTGCAGAAATAAGCTGCATATTCATTCACTCACTCACATATCAGAGGGAATCTATATACTATTTGAGTGCATGACAAATTTGATCTGTATCTGTATTTCTATCAGGGACAAATCTGTTGAAGCAGAGTTGAAAGCGAGAGTAACACACAGAGGGTTCACTCTGAAGGCCTCCTTTGTGGAGACTCCCTCCCCTCTGCGTGGGGAAAATAAAGCATTAGAGTGACTGTCGGCTCGGCAGAGGAGAGATGAAAGGGCGTCTGACTCTGGTCGCTGGTGTCTTCTCCTCCAGTATTTGATCCTGTCTTCCGGTCTGCTGGATGCTCGAGATCAGCGCAGAGAGCCAAGGCCGCAGTTGGGCATTAGCATAAAGGAGAGGACGGAATGGCTTTTATAGGCTACAAACACATCTGAGGTCAAACTCACATTCACACACAGACAGGGGGACAGTAGTGAAGCACATACTTACTGAACCAGTAAGAACAGGATGTACGGTTCAGTATGTCCTATGACCCACAATTAAATCATAACTTCCAATAATGGACAACATTTCAAAGTGGTGTTATGAGACTGGGGGATGATAAGATACAAACACTTTGTATGCAGCATAATTCACTCAAGGATTCCCTTTCTTAATCTTGACTGCATGACTCCAGTCTCTACTCACAGAAGGTGGGTTAAACTAATTAATATCATTCCCACTGGTATTGAAAAATTCTGATAACACACTGCTGAATGGTTCAAAAGAGAATATTTTATCTGAGCTGATAAGACGAGTTGATGTTTGATTTTCTTGCATAAATTTTCAAAAGCTCTGAGTACTTCAAACCTTATTCCAGTTTCACTCAGGCAAACAGCATCAGAAAACGACTTAAACCACACAAGGATGAGACGGTATTCGCTGTGCACCATTCTTAAATAAATATTCAGTTACTTCATGAAAATCTAATGACCATTTAGTCATCTGAGCACCAAATTAAAGTCCAAGAGAGACTCATTTTTAATGTTTTTGATGCAAACACACACTGAACCCTGTGTCTACCCTCACCTGGTGGTCAGCAGGGTGCTGGAAGCGGCACAGAGGAGGTTATTACGTTGCAGTTGCAGAGGTGATGTACTTAATTTATGACAGGAGCAGGAACACTGCAGCTATCAGCACTAAAGAGCCTATCAGCAGCAGCGCCTGGACTAATGACACACGGACAACAACCAGCAAACTGTCACAGGCAATGATGAGAGGATGATGGGGGACTGAGTTTTCTATTTTAAGTGAAAGTGGGTGCTAAAATCATGTGTACTGTTTATTTCAGTGTGATATTAGTGTTTTATGTTCCTGAAATTGAGGATTATCAAAGTTAAAAAGTGAACCGTTAACCAGAGATTAAATGTTAGTTAAAATGACAAAATTGCAGTATTACGCTGCTTTGTTGAAGGCTTCATTTTCCACTGGAGGAAGGAAATGATGAATACCTATTATGATTATGTCCATCCGTCCATCCATTTTCTTCCACT
The DNA here is from genome assembly GCA_962446985.1 of Xyrichtys novacula. NCBI lineage: Eukaryota > Metazoa > Chordata > Actinopteri > Labriformes > Labridae > Xyrichtys > Xyrichtys novacula. The sequence goes on along the minus strand of OY660868.1, from coordinate 23,561,754 downwards.
TATCCAGTGTAGGGTCATGAGAGCAGCAATCAAAGACCTTCTTCTCCCCAGAGACACTTTCCAGCTCCTTCTTTAGGATCCAACGATGTTCCCACACCAGCTGGGACATATAATCCCTCCAGTGGGCTCTGGGTATACCATTTGGATGCACACCTCGTAAAGGAGACACTCAGGAAGCATCCTTATCTTATCAAATGCCCACACCACCCACACTGACTCCTTTCTATGTGTCCAGAGGGACAGTATCATGTCAGGGAAATTACAGTAAAATCTAGAAGTTGCTCTAATATTTAAGATACAGTCTGTACAGTATAAAAGATTCAGAGATGTGCCGTTTTCATTCAATGAAAGTTGATTCTTGAAAACCTGAGAGCCCCACTATCTCAAGTACTTTCAAAAAGTTGAACTTTGGCAGTCTATTCTGTGTGCTTGCTAAGCTAACAGGCTGCTAATGAGGTAAAGACCTGTTTCCTTCAGTACAGTCCCTTTGATTGTCCGTTGAGGTCAAATCGAGGAAAACATCTCATTTCCACTACATAAGGGGTAATTTTTTAAAATCTCACATGCTTTTATGTTAATTGTTGGTGGGTTTGTATGCTAAATGAGAATGTATTTATCAAGTAACAACATATTTTAAATCTGACTTCTGTTATTCTGCCAAAAATACGTTTCAGTGTTAGACACACTTAGATTATCTCTGACAATCTGATTCATTAGATAAAATTAGCCTCTCCTCTGTAGCTAAAGGTCATTTCTTTGGTTTCTATGCATCCGTATGAAGCATCAATTGTTTATTTATGGCTCTATAGACAATATGCACATACATAAGTGTAAGGGGGGTAATTACAGATCCACTACCTGTGACCAATTTGGCAACACTTGGGCCTCTCCTCTGGTCTAAAATATTTTTTATTTTGCCTTTTTCTTCAGAAAGTGAGATGTCTGTGTTCAAGGCTTTATCCTGACCAGCTCTGTCTGCAGGTTAGAAACCAAATATAATGTTAAAAAATTATGATTTGGGGGCCCAGGAGTTAATCTTTGCCTGTGTTGCATCAAAATTCAACATTATGACAACTCTATAACCTCAGTTAGCACAACGGCCTTATTTAATTAGCTCTGTTGGCTCAGACCAGGTCAAATGTGCGCTGCAGGGAGTACTCTGTGAATTTTTGCCAACATATTCCAAAATTGTCACCAAATTATACAGTTTATGTTAAGGTCCTTACATTCCGGGAGCGACGCAAATATACGATGTGAAATTACAAAATATTCAGAGGCGAATTTTGACGCGCCTGACTATACACATCAAGACCGATGCGATTTTGAGACTTTCCAGGGGGAAAAAAGACGTGTCTCGGTAGAAGCGAGAAGACAAAAATGGAGACCACTTCAACTTCAAGTGATGGCGAATTGGTACTCCTTTTAAAAATAGTAAGAGTTACCATATGCCACAGTTACTAAAAACAGAAAACAACAGCAGACTGACTGTTTTTCAGTTCTGATTAGACACTAGTGTTGAGATGGCTGTCTGTCATGATAGCATGTAGTGAGTCGGGGCCAGTACCAGATAAGCACATTAAACTATAATCCATAAACGTAAGGTAACAACTAAGACCTAATGGTGCTGTGAGAGCAACGCGATTGAGTTTGAGACAGTGAAAATACATATGGTATGTTGTATCTGAACAGGTTAGCTTACGAGCTAAAGTTACTTAGCACAGATGAAAGTTAAAACAGAGACATTTAGCAAACTGTTAAAGCACACAAACCATCGTCATATGAGAAATTCAGGTCGTTATCTTTGTAATGTTTGTGTTTTTTAATCAAAAAGTGCTCTGTTCTCCGACACGTAAACAGTCAGCCGGTTGGCCATGTTGGATGTACCGGTGAATCTGACGTCGCAACAACATGCAATCTGATTGGTCAGAAGTGGACACACAGTATGCGAAACTTAAAAAAATTTGACCGTGATCCGAAAAAATAAATGCTGCAATATCACAGGACGGGAAAACATTGCTGATGTGAACGCTTGTATTGACAGGATACGGGTTTGAAAAAAATACTGACGTCCGAAATAATCGCATGAAAAAAAAAAACGCTCCCGGTGTGTTAGGACCTTTAGAATTAGATTTACAGCTCCTGTGGGGTCCTTCAAATGAGAAATCTGCAACACTTGATTGAACATGTATATAGTTTAAACTTTAAACACGTTCAATCAAATCAGCCATTCTGTGGTCTAATTCTGCCTGAGTTGAACTCTTTCAAGAAGCTGGTGTATTGATTTAACTCGCTGATTTACAGTTTAAAGCCATTCAGGAAAAAGAGGACACAACAGAAAGTGTAATGAGCAGTTAGGGATCACCTCTCTGCTCACCTCTGTCTGAGGAGCACAGGAGACATGCTCGCACCAGAACACTAAAGCAGCTAAATCAATTAAAATCCCATTAAAGTCAGCACCATTATTGAGGTCATTACCAAGGGGGAGAGACGCCTGATGATGATGGTGGATCAAACAAGATCTAATTAATTCATTTATTCATTACGGCAGCTCTCATGCAGGCATGCTTAGAGAAATGTAATGAAAATGGGAGACATCTCTGCAGAAACATCAAAACTTGACATGAGACGGAAAGTATGAATATGAAACATGAAAGTCGACTTCAAAGACGAGCTATTGCCAATGTAGGGTATTGGCTGCTTTTCAAAGGACACTGAAACACATGGACATTTCCTGGCGCCACAAAGGACAGCTGCTCTCTACTGAGCTACTCTCACACACACTCACTAGGTGTCAGACTGGCTGCAGGAAAAGACGAGAAGTGAGAATGAGTGTGCAAGTGAGACAGAGAAAGAGAGGCTGAGAGAGGGTGAGCTTCACAGTCTGTTTCTCTGCTTCATCTCCCACCAGCGGAGCTGTGATTAGAGAGCAGCAGACATTAATGTTTGCTATTGATCCCCTCTCAAATGGCTCAGGGACCAGAGGCCGAGAAAATGACAGAACCATGCTATGCTGCGTCCTCGGCCTAGGGATGTGGGGAGACGCGTGACAAAACAGAATTTGAAGGACAAAAGAGGGACAAAGGAGATAAGAAAGAAAAGGAGAGAGAGGAGATGTGTTTGCAGAGAGATAGTTTGACAAAGGCTAGAAGAAACTTTGTATTTCTACCCAGATTCCTCTGCTGCTATCTCTTTTTTCTACTCTGAGGCATTACACCACTTTCAAATCAATATTTGTTGGATGGCATGAAAAATGAGAACTATACACAGGTGGGAAATTAAAGGAGGCTGTTTTTATGTCACGAGTCTGTGCAGATGTGTCCCCAACAGGATGACTTTAAGCATCATGATTTGAAACAAAACCAGTGCAGAATTTGACTCAAAGTTTAGCTGTCTTATGGGGTTTGGGTCATGGGATGAGGCAAACAGAAAGCCAGGTTAGATAAAGAAGAACAGGCAATCTGATTGGACATGACAGGAGCAGTGTCCGCCTCCTCTGCTGCACCGAGTGTCCCAAATGAAAATCTATACAGCATGACGCTAGAGGCAGACCTTCACGGACCAGGTCAGACTGCTGGTCCATCAGACATCAGGGGGCTTTATGCACACATGGACACGTGCAGAGACACACAGATGAAAGCTTAATCGAATCACACGAAACTGCACTAACACAGGACAGATATAGACAGAGTGTGCTCACCTAGACACACATTTGATCGGTTTATTTTTCCTTTGAGGAAAGCTGCATGTTAAAGGTAGAGTGTGTCATATTAAGCTACATTCAGAAGAACAAACTTGGTAGATTTTTTTCATATAGATTTTCAATGGTACTGCCACATTTGGCCCATATCTGTAAACTTACAGGAAATGTGCACAAATATGGAAGAGTGAATACAGAGTCCTAACTAAAGGCTCATTCTGCACAAATGAGCCTGAGTCCTCAATTTTGACTGCTGTATGGCTCTCCAAGCTCTAAACTTCCATGCCTATCCCCATGGATGGTGGGCTCACAGGGTGGTGGCACCATGTCAGTCTTCTGGTTTGAGCCCAACAGAGCCCCATGGGAGGAAACCTGGCTACCAGATGCTTGCTGTTATGGCATTAATTAGGGCATTGGCCCCCTCTACAAAAGCATAGGGGCCCAGAGGCACTACTGGTATACTGTGGATTTTTTCTTAATCCCTCTTCTGTAATAAGAAAAGGCTCGAGGAGTTGTAGGACAAATTATACATCAAAATGTGCAGTTTGATCAGGATCTGTAGCGATTACTCTTCTTTATTGTATGTGACTTTTTTTACGACATAAGTGGCAAAAACTATGGAAACATTTTGCATTAAAGTCAATTATTGGAGTTTTTCAAACATTTGCTGGCTCTGCATACTTTAACCTAGAGACTCCATTTGAACTTTCAAACTTAGACACGTCTTGTCTATTGGTGTATTAATCCATGTTTTGATAGGTATTGTAGTTTTTGATCACTAAATGTTCAATGACCATGATCATGTTTGGAGAAATTTTGAGACTATAATGGGTGCGTATTGCGTGGGATGCTTATACCAGAGTGGGTGAAATCATCGGCTAGAGTGAGAGAAGTTGCAATTGTCTGATTGCAATTGAAATTGTCTGAAACTTTTCACTCTCCTCCCAGCCACAAATTACACTCTACATGCATCTTTTTTTCCACAATTGCAGACAAATTTGTTTTGTCTCTAACGATGTGTTCATCTAAGCAGAATGACTCACAGAATTTAAATACTGAGCCTCTAAGTGTAGCAATGCCTCTCTCTGCTCCTCATTGACACTAATATAAAGATTTTCTGAGATAAGCAGAAGGGACTCCTGTTTAGAACTTGCAAGTATGTCCAAACTATTTACTGTAGAAACACCAAAATCATATCAAAGTGTTTCAGAGGTCCTTATGATGACTGAGATCTTTTTTTTATTGTCAGAATAAGCCCAAATGTAAGACCAGCACTGAGGCAAAAATCGCTCTTTTTCTGGACATTTTGGCTGCTTCAGGCTGTGGTGCATCTATCGTCGTGGCAACCTGTGAGCCTCAAGCCAGGCCCACAGCTGGGGCCAATTCACTAATCAGGGACTGCTCTGACATCACTGCACACTGAATCACTTTCAGGGCAACTTGATGAATGATAAAAAGCTGACTCTCGATCAGAATCCTAATTAGGGCCACAGGGTAAACACACAGAGGCACTGGACCCTGTACAATAGAGATGCCATAAACCTACACACTATTGTCATACTGTGAATTTTTTTTTCTTATTCCTCTTCTGGACAAATTTAGATCTGCTACTAGTCCATCAGCTTAAAGATTTGTAGGACAAATTATACATAAAATTGTGCGGTTTGATCTGAGTCAGTGTGCTATCATTCTCAAAGCCGGGACCCTTTTCAGTTTCTAAACAGAAGTTATCAAGTCTAAAAATATTCCAGAATTGATGCTTGTGTCAGAAAATGCATGATGAAGATGTGGGTATCAGCCAGTTTACAGTTCTGCACACCAAAAAGAGAAAGGCCCGTAGAAACCAATCAGTTAATTTAACTAGAAGTCTACCTTGAAGGACACAAAGACCTGGATAACCAGAATGTTTTGCCCAGTCAAAACTGAATTTATTGTTCTTGGCCCCAAACACCTTAGAGAGACACTTTCTAATGATTTAACTGCATCAGATGGCATCAGTCTGGCATCCAGCACCACTTTAGAGGATCTGAGAGCTCTATTTGATCAGTATTCGTCCTTCAACGCCCACGCTCAACGAATCTCAAGGACAGCCGTCTTTCACTTTCAAAATATTGCAGAGATAAAACTCATCCTGTTGAATGAGGCAGAAAAATAGGTTCAGACATTTGTTACCTCTACCCTAGGTTATTGTAATTCCCTGTTATCAGGCTGCTCTAATAGTGTTCTCAGTTTGATCTCTGCAGTTTGGTGATGCCACTCGATGCAAATCACTTACTGAAGTAGGAAATCCAACTCAGGATCTGAGAAAAACTTTAGTAATCTTGCGCTTCTGTTGTCCTGTAGACATGCTGTTGTGTTGCTATTGTATGCAAACCTGATGCTGCAGACCTGGCTGACTCCAGCTGCTAAAACTCTTAATATCGGTCTCATTATTATCACTCCTGTTATGTTAAGATTAAAACTGCTTAGCCCCAACTGTGTTAACTGATACTATAATTCCTATCCCCATCATCATTTTCATTATTATTATTATAAACACAAAAAGGAACTGATTGACTCTAACTTACATATTGAAATCAGTTTATTAATAAGTTGGCTATACCTGGAAATAACTTCTCCATCATTGCTGGCACTGTAACTATGAGTCTGAATGGTCTGTTTCTATTATCTGTTCCTGGGTATCTGCTTGTTTTCCAGTTTAGATTCCTGTTTGTCATTTATAAGGGGCTGGATTATTTGCAGAAGCTTCTTCCTCCCCTGATATCTGGTAAATAAAACCAGAATAAACACAAGATAAAGCAGCTTCATTGTCAAAATCAGTGTTGCACCAATAGCAGGAAAGAATGACAGAAGTTCAAAAAAGGTCACATGTTCCTGAATGAGTCTTGTTTTATTTTATTCTACCTGCACTCTGTCTTCCCTAGCTCATTGTGTCAGGAATCAGAAATAGTGATCTAATTTCACTAATTTAGTCCACCTTAAGGGTTGGAGTTGATCTTGGCACCTTTCAGATCTTCATTTTGCACTTTAAGCTGCAGCTGAAATTACAGAGTATTATTTGGATGAGATCAACAATCTTTTTCATGGTTCTTACACCTGCTGTTTGCCAGTGGAAACTCATGAGTTTGAGTTAAATCAAAATAGAAAAGTACTCCAAACCAAAGTGAACAAATTGTTATTTAGACTATTTTTAAAGTATTTTTTAGCTGCTAGTATCCTAATAAGGAAAATGCTTTACTCTCCTTTGTTCATTGGTTCACAGATGCTTACCTGAATGAAGACAGTCAAGTTCATTTGACCATTACCTGCACTTCTTTAATGCATTTCATCATTTCTCTTTTTGTCAGGCAGGAGATGCATTTGCAAACAAAGAGATGGATGTTGCAAGTTCTGTTGGAGGCCTTATTTTCAAATGTATCTGTTCATTATTACTAGCCTGTTCTCCTATGCACACGTGAGTGTTTTTTCTCTTGCAGCTCACAAAAAGAGTTTGAAGAGGAAGCACAAGACCAAGTGACCTAAGAGAGAGAGGAGAGTATGCCACTGTCACTTATTGTGCAGAGCATGGGACGTGTTATTGTGCAATAAATTACACAATGAGAGCAACAAACTGACTTTGAAGATAAACTTCCATCTTACTTTCTGGTTTTCCAGTTCAGCTTTTGACAAATAAATAAAGAGGGTCAAACAGAGTTTAGCCTTCATTGAGGCAGGAACCTGCAGGACTGCAGCTGTATGTGAGCTGCTGGTATCCTCTGATTCGGAGAGGTCCTGAAGTTTTTTGATACCCACTTCAACTCCTGACAGTGGGAGCAGGTTTCTTTTGCTGTTTTACTGACACTTACCTTTTAGCCTCAACTTCAGCCATTAAAATGTACAGTTTTTTTTTTGTGCAAACAAAAAGGCCAGTGTGCACCATGACCATTTATGTTATACACTAATGGGTTTTAACTGAGTCACAGCTTTTAATATTTAGTAATGGTCAAGCTGCAGGAGTCATGAAGTTAATATGTGTCCAAAAACCTCAGTACTCTGACTATCTAGTGTGCACTAGAGCTGCAAACAGTCCAAACCACCGTCCCTTCCATGTCACACTGCAAACACGGCAAGCAGGCGTGACGCAGTAAACAGAAACCCCACTGCACAGCTAGATAACATTTTTTCAGTTAAATATGTTTGTTTGGGCGCGTTTTTTAAGGTCCATTTGACTTCCTTTTTGAAACCACAGAGGAGCATTGCCTCTAAAATCAGTCTCCCATGTGAAAACTTGGATCTGTATGTGAAAGGAGAAAGAGAGATGCAGATCTGAGTGTGTCAACACAGAATCAGAATATGGAGTCATGGATCCAGCTGTAATACAGTAGGTGGTCTCATTTAGCCACAGGATGTTGTATATATTGAACAGAGATAACACAATCCTGTTTACAGCACAGTGTTACAGCTACACACACACACACACACACACACACTGACCGCTCATAAGGCAACAGAAAAACATGTTTATGCAAAGATGAAATGCAGCATCACAGGTTCAAACCTGAATCAGTAAATAGTGATTAGCTGCTATTGAACTGGCTACAGGCTTGGTGTTGTGCAGAGCTCCCAGCATGCCTTGTTTTCCTTTACTGGCTATTTATGCATGGTATGAATCACAGGCACAGGCAGTTCACTTCTTGACCAAAGCCTCACACCTACTCACACACACACACACACACACACACACACACACACACACACACACACACACACACACACACACACACACACACACACACACACACACACACACACATGTAAGCACAGAGCTAATTCCTGAATGTGGAAAATAGAGGAGCTTTGGTTGATTAGTCGTAAACAGATTCCAAGTGAGTACACTCTGTCCACCAACTACTTATGTTTGATTAACTGCTGACATGAGTGGAGGAAGCAGCTGAGCAGAAAGGAAAACACTGTGGGGAGAAAAAGCAAGAAACGGATGGAGGAGAAGAAGGAGTTACATGAGTGAAGAAGAAGAGGACTGGAAGAAAAATAAGGGGTAAGGGGTGGAGGTGGGAGGTTGCTGGAGTTGAAGGGAAGGAGAACTTGAGCAGTGGAGGGGCATGTTAGAGAGAAAAATTGACTCCGAGTGTGTGTACTGGATGTTAAAGATTGACTCTGAGTGAAAGTGCTGTTGTTGGTGAAGCTGTATTTGTGTTGCAGTACATTAAATAAAGTCTTACCACCAGCCTTCCTTCCAGAGATGCAGCAAGGTGAGTTATGGTAGAACAGCACAGCAAAGGGGCCAATCCAGTTTAAAACCAGTGACAGTATTTTTTTTTTTTTTTTGGACTGCTTTGCACTCAAAGTGATACATCTACATATAATGAATTAACTGGTCTTCATAATCAATTACCTTAAAAATATCACACTTACAAAACCCAATTCCATTGAAGTTGGGAAATTGTGATAAACGTAAATAAAAACAGGATACAATGATTTGCAAATCCTTTTCAACCTATATTTAATTGAATACTTTACAAAGACAAGATATCTAATGTTCAAAGTCATAAACTTTATTATAATTTTTTTTTTTGCAAATAATAATTAACTGAGAATTTCATGGCTGTAACACGTGCCAAAGTAGTTGGGACAGGGGCATGTTTACCACTGTGTTACATCACCTTTCCTTTTAACAACACTCAATAAACGTTTGTGAACTGAGGAGACTAATTGTTGAGGCTTTGAAGGTGGAATTCGTTCCCATTCTTGCTTGATGTACAGCTTCAGTTGTTCAACAGTCCGGGGTCTCCGTTGTCGTATTTTACACTTCATAATGTGCCTCACATTTTCAATGGGAGACAGGTCTGGACTGCAGGCAGGCCAGTCGAGTACCTGCACTCTTTTACTACGAAGCCACGCTGTTGTAACACGTGCAGAGTGTGGCTTGGCATTGTCTTGCTGAAATAAGCTGGGGCATCCATGAAAAAGATGTTGCTTGGATGGCAGCATATGTTGCTCCAAAACTTGTATGTACCTTTCAGCATTAATGTTGCCTTCACAGATGTGTAAGTTACCCATGCCTTGGGCACTAATGCACCCCCATACCATCACAGATGCTGGCTTTTGAACCTTGCGTCGATAACAGTCCAGATGGTTCTTTTCCTCTTTGGCCCAGAGGACACGACGTCCACTATTTTCAAAAACAATTTGAAATGTGGACTCAGACCACAGAACACTTTTCCACTTTGCATCAGTCCATCTAAGATGAGCTCTGGCCCAGAGAAGCTTGCGGCGTCTCTGGATGCTGTTGATAAATGGCTTTCACTTTGCATAGAAGAGTTTTAACTTGCACTTACAGATGTAGTGACAAACTGTATTTACTGACAGTGGTTTTCTGAAGTGTTCCTGAGCCCATGTGGTGATATCCTTTACACACTGATGTCGGTTTTTGATACAGTGCCGCCTGAGGGATCAAAGGTCACGGGCATTCAATGAATAGGTGTTTGATGAGCATTCCTCAAATTTCTCAGGATTTCTGCCACCTTTCCCAACTTCTTTGGCATGTGTTGCAGCCATGAAATTCTGATTATTATTATTTGCGAAAAGAAAAAAAAAGTTTATGAGTTTGAATATTAAATATCTTGTCTTTTTAGTGTATTCAATTGAATATAGATTGAAAAGGATTTGCAGATCATTGTATTCTGTTTTTATTTACACTTATCACAATTTCCCAACTTCAGTGGAATTGGGTTTTGTATTTAACTGTACAAGCTCTGCAACACCAGGTGTTTCTGTTATCACACATTATTTTTGGTATGCTATGCTATCGCTCTCTCAATGACAGTGCAGACCCATCAAATGCAGCCAGGACACCAAGAGATCTCTACTCAGTTTTTGTCTTAGACTTGAAAGTTTTTTAATGAAGCCAACCACCTACAATATCCACTTATTTTATAGTCTGCTACCATTTGCTTACATGCATGATTTTGACATAATGAGGGAAAATATAGTTGATTAAAAGCTGCCACATCCAGGATGCCCAGTCCCAGAATGCTGTGTGCAGTGAGCCGTCCATTTTTAATATACAACCATTGGACGCCCAAAGCTACCTCTGGTGTGTCTTTACTGTGACAGAGGGACCACTCAACTAAGTTTTATAAGTATACGGGGTGTCACAATATCAGATTTTCACTGTAGGATTATTGTGGCCATAAAATATTAAAAGAACAATATTATTGCCATATTTTTAAAAAATTAAAAAAAAACAAAAAACTCAATTGGTCCAGGTGAAGAATGGCGAGATAACATATAACCCCATAAATAATTGTGTGTCATACTTTTATTTAATTTATTTGTTTTTTCTGTCCTATGTTTTGGTTGCTTTATTTCCCACATAATAAAAGTGTGCTTTATTTTGAAATTCAAGCTACTTTCTGCAGAATGGGAGTTCCTGGTCTGCATGAAAACAGTGGCATGAGCGATTAGAAAGTACAAATGCATGTATGAAGTGTGCCAATTTGTATAAAGGAGTAGTGTTATAAGCTCATGGCATCAGCGTATGCTTATTTTTTAGCACAGTCTCAATGTTCTTTTACCCCCAAAGGTTGGTTAGCGTCAATACCAGTGTTCTGGGACAGCCCCAGTATTGACAGTGTTTCAAACAATGTCAACGGTGCGGGGTTTCTTATACCAACTGTGACTAGCGACTCATTTAATACAACAGATCCTTAGTGTGCACAAACTATTGAAAAAAAAGTTTAAGGTTTGAACCATAGACTGCACATTAAAACGGAAACCATAAATGTTTAATGGCAGTGAAGCCAGAGGGTTTACAGCGTCCCCTACCGACTGGCTGCAGTATGAGCAATAAACACAGACTCCCATGTGTAAGCAGATGTTGGTCAAACAAGAATTCAAGATACATTTTCATTAACCACAGTTTCTGTCATCAAAGTTAGTCAAGATCATGTCGGTTTATGTCCAGGTGTTTTATTGTTGAAAGGCTTAATTTTTATCAGTACAGTATGACAATCATTTGAGTGAGTCTCACTACTACAAGGTCTCGTTTAGAGCAGTTTACATCTATTTTCTAAGATTATGACAACATATGTTTACTTTGCACACATCTAGTATGGAATCCAAAACTTTGTAACTTTACAGTTTTTGTGGTAAATGTGGAAAAGCAAGATACCACTTCCTTAAGTGTTTGTCTAGGTAGGAAGGAGGGGAAGGACATCTCCATTAGGGCTCCACCAGAGGAGCTCTTCTGCACAGACTATGGCTTTAAAAGTTTGATATATCTGCAACTGTTGGGGTAATTGTTGTTCATGCGAAATACTGTCAGTAGTTACTCTGCAAAAGCCAGAAAGTAACACAAAGACTGCTCTTAAAAGCAGCCTTTAGTTTTATGGACTCTACATTACTACTTGTTCAAAGAAAACAATTCGATTAAAAACACAGTGAAGCTCCCAGCAAGCCACAGAGAAACGTTCTGAAACTACTAACACACTAATCTGTGGTGTTCTTACTGCCTAACGCCGAGAACTGCTGTGAGTTTAAGGACATTTGAGTCTCCTATTTTGTCCCACACTCACACACACTCACACAAAGATACACAAGAAACACACATTCATACTGTCTCCATGGTCAGGCTGAGACCAAAGGTGGCTGAGGTTGCCATGGCGACATCCCACCAGAACGGTAATTACAATTAACATCCCATCTAAATGACCACCTCTCCCTCCTCTCCCCCAGAGCCTCGTGGGTAATTATAGACTTCAGCTCAGCTCAGCCGAGCTCTGCAGTTGGCCTCTTTTTATTTCACAGCTAAATAATCCTGTCTGGGAACAATGGAGGTAAAAAAGAATGATTTTCTTCAAGGCCAAAAGGCTGTTTGCTGTTTTACATTACCTTAATGTGCTGGTGTTATCATCGGTGTTGAAATCAATATGCGGCACACATTTGAGCAGTGATCTGCCCATGAAAACAACTTTCCTATTCATGCATTCACTTTGCAGGCTTGCTGAACAAATATCACCGTGTTTAGATGCTACGTTTTATTAACAAGAACTCCTGCTGCATAAATATTAACTGAGAGCTGCTTTATGTGTTGTACCTGCAAAAGAAAAGGGGACACAGGAGGCTGGGTTACAAGGGTGTGTGGTGCCACCACTTATCTCTATCACAGGAGGGCAGAGGGAGAAGAAAAGGCTTAAAAGAGAAGATGAGGAGTGTTAAGAAAACTGAAGAAAAAAAAATAGGCCCTCACCGTTCAGTTCAGGCTGAAAAGAAGGATCATCAAATGGCTCTCTGTCACAGTGCTACAGCTTGTGCAGAGGTCAGGAGGACAGAGAAGACAGGGCAGGATAACCCAGGGCAAGGGCATACGAAATCTATCAGGGATGCTGATCTGATATTTAAACTTGGGAAAAATCTATACTTGATTCAATTTGATGCCAAAAACAGCTTCAAAAAAGTTAGAAAAGGGGCATTTTAACCAGCATGTAGTATCACCTCTTCTTGAACAACACTGGAAATGATAAGGAGGCTGGGTTCAACAGTTTGGAGTCTCTTTTGCCTAACTTTTGTTCCACGGTTCCCCAGTTGTGTTTTTAATGAGTGGGCAGGTTCATTACCTGGACTCTTCTGCAATGTGGCTTGACATCTCCTTGCTGTATAGGTCTCCTGACCATAGCCTTGGTCGCAGTTAATCTTCAATCTTAATCTTTAAAAGGCAAAGTTGATTGTTGGTTACCTTACCAGTTATTGGTTTACTGGTTAATTTGTAACATCCCTAAAACTAGGGGTTAAAGTTAGGGGTTAAAACTAGGGGTTATTGGCCTAAGTCTATTATTGGAGCCAATACTTGGCAACTGGCTGATTATCTGGGTTTGTTTTTTTATTTTCCTGAAAGCTAATAAAATGAATAAGTTAAAAGCATACTGCCCTTGTGTTTTCCCTCTTAATCTGTTGAAATTACCTCTCTGATTCGAATAATTCATTTAAGAGCCTATTTAGCATCAATTAACTATTTAGCAGTGAAAAGACACTGTCACCATCACCATCTGCATCGCTTTAACTGCTAAACACATAATCAAATCAGCAAACCCTCATCCTAATGAAGTTTAGGTGTTGTGTAAAATTTGAGTAAAACAGAAAGCAATCATTTTTAAATCCTTCTCCACCGATATTCAATTGAATACACTACAAAGAGAATATTTTTAACATTCAAACTGATAAACTTGTTCCCAAAAAGTTGGTACAGGGTTAACTAAAGACTGGGAAAACTGAGGACTGCTCCAAAAACTCCTGTTTGGGTCATTCCACAGGTGAACAGGTTCACTGGAAACAGATGAGGGTCATGATTGGGTTTAAAAGAAGTACCTGAAAGGTTCAGTTCTTCACAAGCAAGGATGGGGCCAGGTTCCCCACTTTGTCAAGAACTGTGTGAGCAAACAGTCCAACAGCTTAAGAACAAAGTTTCTGAATGTACACCTGCAGGAATTTGTTGATTTTATCTTCTACAGACCATAAAATCATCAAAAGATTCAGAAAATCCATAGAAATCTGCACATAAGCAGCAAAACCCAAACCCAACACTGAATTACCTTGACCTTAGACCCCCATAGGCAGCACTGCATCAAAAACCCACATTATTCTGTAAAGGATTTTACTACGTGGGCTCAGGAGGACTTCAGGAAACCATCCTCAGTTAACACAGCTCATCTCTACATCTACAAGTTCAAAGTCTACCAGACAAAGACAAAGACAGATATCAACAACAGCCAGAAACACCCCCGGCTTATCTGGACCTGAGCTCATCTGTGATGGACTGATGCAAAGTGGAAAAGTCTGCTGTGGTCTGAGGAGTCCACATTTCAGATAGTTTTTGGATATCATGAAAGTGGTGTCCTCATCCAGACTGTTCTAAGGTCAAAGTTCAAAGGTACCAGACTGACCTGCCTGCAGTCCAGACCGGTCTCCCATTAAAAATGTGTGGAGCATTATGAAGTGCAAAAAATCACAAAGGAGACCCCAGACTGTTGATCAGCTGAAGTGGTCCATCATGCAAGAATGTGAAAGAATTCACCTCTAAAGCTTCAATAGTTAGTGTCCTCTGCTCACAAAGGCTTATTGTTGTGTTGTTCAAAGGAAGGTGATGAAACACAGACGTAAACATGACCCTGAACCAGCTTTTAGGAAAAATGCTTGTTTTTCTGAAAAGGCGTACCTTTCATACTAGTAACAACTGATATCATTTCATGAGCAGGAGTTTACTATAAAGGACTTACTATATGAAAAATTTAAATCAATCTTTTTCTGTTTTGTTTTTTTTACACATTAACAATCTGTAAATCATCTGTGTGGCTCAGGTTCAGTTTATGAGTTTTGCAGAATCATGTAAAGAATATACTCTGCTCAGGTAATGCCACATGCAGTCTCACTGGGAATACCTTTAATATATTCCTCCACCAGCCTGAAAAGCAGAAGAGATGTAGATCCAGAAGCAGAGGGACAGAAATGTCTGGGTTGATGACCTCTGATAGTAAAACATCTGAATATAGAGTCATGGCGCTCGTGGAATACAATCAATCCATAAAGGCTGCAGAGAAACGGCCGCTCGAGATGTAAATGAACATGAAAGATGAGCATGTGAATGTGGACATGCATATAAGAATCACATTATTAAAATAAATACTGGCAGATGAATATTTATGGGAGTCAGAGCCAAGGCTGATGAAAGAAATGAATACAGAGGATTTAGGCTGTCAGGAGGGTGAAGGAGATAAGACAAAGAGGAGACAGGTGGAAAGAAAGGATGTCAGAGGAAAGAACAGAGCAGGAGAGGAGAAAAGGTGATGGTTGGAGGGGCAGGAGAAAGTGAAGTGATAGATGAGAAAGGCAGGAGTCACTCTCCTCTCTTTCATCCTTTATGACGGGATAAAGCCACTCCACGACACTCCTCGCTTCCTAATTGTGTCCACACGACTCCAGGGAATCAGATGCCCCAGAAGAAGAAGAAGAAAAAAATCCCATCCCATCTACACCTCGTCCCACACATCACACCTCTGCTGCCCCCTCCCTCACCCCTATCCTCCATCCCCAATTCTCGGAGTCATTATTCTATTCAGTGGGCCCAGCACCCCAGACGGTCAAATCATCTCCACAAAAGACAGATAAGTCAGAGAGCCTGTTTTGTTGTGTTATTCCTGTCCAGTCCAGTGGGTTTGATCATCACTAAATCCTCAATCCCTCCATCCCTCCATCCCCACAGCCCATGAGACACAAATACATCAGGAAGCAGAGCTCTGGAGGAATACAACCTGAACTGTTTAAAGCCCAGCAGGCCTAAAAAACTGCTACTGTATCCAAGAAAGGATGGATCCGTTATATATGGCTGTGTATCCCCACTGATCAGTTTGATTTAGATTCACAAGGTCCTTATCTTTGTTCCAGATTGATTCAAGCTGCTAAACCATTAATCTATGAATATGTAGTTTATTTCACTGGCCATGTTTACATGGACAAAATTTCCTGATCCGATTAAAAATTTGAGGATTGGATAATCTGAATCCACTGTTTATATGAGCGCAAAATTAAATAATCCGATCATGACGTGCGTACGTACACGCACCAAGCTTTATTCAGATTAAAGCATTTGAACATGCGCAGTGTTGTCTGATTTCGCTGAAACAAGCGACAGCTGTCAACAAACCAACAAACGCTTTAGTTCATACTCACTCCATCCAATTCAGGAGTTTCCCCCCTGTCAAATATTGTCACTAGATGGCGCCCTTGCGTACTTATTTTACTGTTCTGTCAAAGGTTGCACTGTGCGTTCAGATGTGACATCATTACGCTGTATGTAGGCCTTGTTGTGTTACCGGAAGAGCAGACACGGCACGTGTGAATATGTTTTATGCCGGAGTGATAATGATGGACCCTCCTGTACCGGCCTCAGTAAATGAACCAAAGGCTAAAGAGTGAAGATCGGGTCAGGTAAGAGAGTCACGGCCGGAATAAGTGTTTACATGGACGCATTTCGGAATAACGACCGACATAAACCACCCCTTTCGATCGGAATACGATTTCTTTCCGATTGAGCCGGATGTTACCATGACGCCCTTTTTTTATTCCGATCGGGCATTTATTCTGAATATTGTGCCCATGTAAACGCAGCCAATGTGGAGGAGATTCTCAGACAACTAATGCTGTTACCTGTGCAGGAAACCAGCTCTCCCCCCATTTTTTTAGATACCCCTTACAGAAATAGGACAAACCATTCAAAATTTGTATTCCTTTTCAATCATCGCTACATGTATGCTAAGGTGATCAGTGTTCATAGACTGAATATGCTATGAAAAACTTTGATTGTGCTATAAAACGGTAGGGGTATCTTCGTTTTTAGGGGCTGTAGTTCCTCTACTTTTTCTGGTACCAGCTGGTTTGCCATCCTCTGGGTATGTTAGCTGAGCTCTGTAGAGGTAGTGTTTGTAGATTTTTAAGTCTCATTTTCACATAGGAGTAGGTACTGGTTGGTGTGGGCCTCATATGAAAACAGTGTTGAGTTTGTGAGTCATGCAAGGACAGTTACATTCCAAAGAGCTTTAAGTCCATTACAGTATTTTGTATAGTTCTCAGGGAAAAAGTGATAGTTTTTTCAACCAGAAGCTCTTTACAAAGGTATTTATCTTTTAGCTTTACGTTTGTCAGAGAATTTCTCTTGGTACAGTATTAGAAAAGAGAAATTCACTTCTCTTCCATAAATCTTTATTATTTCTTTTGCATCTCCTGCCAATATGGATGAATTAAAGGACAAACCCAAAATATATTACAGTGACTGGCCATTGATTTATCACATCTCCTGCAGCATTTATCCTGCCCCCACCAAACTCTGCTGGGTGAATTTCAGTTTCAGGGTCAGCAAATATTTTACTGTATTTTTCCAGCAGAATTCACAGAGAGGTCTTGAATATTCAGTCCTGGCCTGAAATTCCCAAATATCACCCCAGCCTTCCTCTCATATCTCCAGGCCTGATTTCTCCTCCTCCTGTTTCTGTTTGACTTTGACAGTAAAGCAATTTTGCACTTTGGGTAACCCTTTGGGTAAGCCCTTCAGCTAACCCCAGCTGAAGGGCTGGGGTTAGCTTCAGGCTTGCTTCATGCAGATAATCCTGACATCGTGTTTGTAGTTTGGAGGTTTGTACGTAATTTTTGGCTTATTATCTGGGATAATAAACCAAAGCGCCAAGACTTGCATCAGTGCCTGCTGCTGGTGTTTGGTTGTCTCAATTAAGAAGTCTTGCAATCAAATCAGCCTACCACAAGATTCATTATGCACTTTTTGTATGGTACAGGATGACTGACTCTCTATAGTAATCAAAATTGGTCATTTTTTTCAGATAATCTCCCTCTAACTGTTCTGAAAAATTGTGAATACTTGTTGAATTAGGCTGCTTTAGACTGTGAGGGACATGCATTCCCTCATGTATTGAGATGTTTGCTGACCAGATGTTTATTGTGTTACACCCTGTCGAAACATTTAAGTGGCTGTGCTGTGTTGTAGAATAGTAAAGTCAGAGACATGGGCTTTATCTACAGTGTAAATGTAAACTGACAAAGCTTTTCATGTTGGTTCATTTGAGTTTTGGCACAAAGGATTAAGTAATCACTTTGATGCATAATGCTCTGTCTGCCAGCAGCTCTGGGGTGGCAGCTTCACTTAAATGTTTGCGTGTGAGTAACATGCAGTGTGATTGAAGTGAACTAGCATGGTGAGGCTTTCAATGAAGCAGAAAGAGGCAAATGCTGGTTTCTAAGGTAGTGGGTGTGGCCCAGACCAGAGGAGAGACAGAGAGTGAGGCGATAACTGACACCTGTGACCTGTGTGTGTTAGTGTGTATGTATGTGCGAGGTGAACTATAGAGAGACACATTGCTGAAGGACTGTTAAGTGGGAGCACTAGCAGAAGTGTTAGTTTCAGAATCTGCAAGAAAATAACTGAGTTTCTGACACAGAAGAGAAGCTGCCGGTGTGGAAAACTCAGTGCCGCTGCAGCTTGTGAAAGAAACCCGAACGGTTCACTGGAGCAGGCCAAGCTAGGTTGCTGTTTTTGCTCTTAGGCTGCTAAAGTGATAAACATATGTGCAGTTATTGGTCTTTTCTGGGACTCTGTGACACCTCACAGGACTACTAAAGTAAAAACTACCACTTCATTCCTCTGGCTGCCAAACCAAATGTTTAAAATCCTGTGAACAGAGGAAAACTCCCACCTCAGAAATGGCTTGGGGTTTCTCTGCTGGATAGTGTCGGCTGGCTCCCTAAAACTACAAGAGACAGACGCACACAAATTTTAATCTTTGCATGTTCAGACTTTTGAAAACTGTTTGTGGTCCATTGTCATTCATTATCTGTTGTCCATCCCCTGTTTGTACAGAGATTTTCCCAGATTCTCTGAATCTTTTGATAAGTTTTTGTACTTTACGTGATAAAATCCTCTATTTTTCAATGTGGAACTTTTTTCTTTAAATGTGGAATTATTTGAACACAATCCCTCTTTCTTCAGTGTCTCTGGACGCCCTTTTGTTACTGTCCTGTTACACATAAAACAAGAACCTTTTTCAGTTTCCACATTAAATTGTCATGTTTTGTCGTTAAATACAGGCTTTAAATGATTTGCACTCCCTCATACTCTGTTAATATCAACATTTTCCTCTACTCCTCTTATAGAATTGGGGTTGTAAGAAAGATGATGTTTGACTTTCAAACTTAATGTCCGTCCTTTTTGTAACAGTCTGCAACTCTTAATCAAAGGAGGCTCTGTAAAAACTTTTCTTAGAAACACAGATTAAACACACAAGAGAGGCTGTCAGCTGCACAATATCAAATAAAACTGTGTCAGCTACATTCTCCGGCCGTGTAGCTCAACTTGAGTTTGACAGCTGCAGAGGTAAAGCACAGAACAGGAACATTTTATTCCTACAGTGAAGTGAATTCACTCGACTTAACTAAATCACTGTTTTTTTGGCCCAGAGTGCCTGTGTGCACAGCAGCCAGCAGGGAATTGAACATTTTTAGTAATTCAACAGCCTCTTTATGGGCCTGTTAATGCTGCTGTCTGGTTCAATCACTGTGGAGGAGGAACTGCAGCACAACGCAGCGTAACATTACCCGTTTCAAACATCAGCTGAATATATACAGCCTTTATGTTCAATATAAAAGACGCATTTCTCCATAAGGCTCATTTGAAAAGGCTGTCTCAAATCTGCAAATGTTTGTTTCAAATTGAAAAAGAAGAGTTCCTGAGAACGATCTGAGAAATTTGTCCCTGCAGCTCTTTACTCCTGCAGTTTTTCATTAAAAGGAAAGCCACACTGCAAATTAAAGCAGAATCCTCCTGCAAAACCAGCTGAAAGCACAGTTCACGCTGATTTATTTCAGGTAAAGTGTCAGAACAGGTCTGCGTCATGCTTTTTCTGTTTGTTTGCTTGTGTGTGTATGTGTGTGAGACTGTGTGTGTCTGTGTGTGTGCTTGTGTGCACTGAAAACAAAGCAGCGGCAGTGTTTCCAAAGTGCATTGATTTTTCCTCCGGCCAGCCTCAGCCCCTTTTGACATTTCACATACTCTATACGGCCCACAGCCAATAAACTGGATGATGAAAGCTAGGGTCGCCTTGTGACCTTTGAACCCTGTCTGATGCACATCTCAGCCTATCATTAGCTCTGACTGTGGCTTCCTGGGATACTGATATATGCTGATAGACCCTGATCTCTCCCTTCCTTTGCCTAGATGTTCTTTATTCAACATAGTGGCTTTGTTACTTATCTGTGCATCTATATAAAACACTGTTTTTATCAACTATTGCTCCTGGGTATCTATAGTGTCTGTTGCTCTCATGACTGCCTCACCACATAATTTTATGAATTTCTCGTTTTTGTTTTTGTCAGTGTACTCTATCCCTGCATCTTAATCCTAAACTCAACCTGAAGTAGCTATAGACCTTCCACCTTAAGCAGCATCTCTTTGCTCTTATTAGGACCCATAGGAGAGAGGAGGAAATACAGAGGGGATGCTACATGAGAGCAACCTTTACAGACAAGACCTGACAGTACACACTTTTATTTAATCAAACATCAGACTCTGATCAGATGCTGCAGCACATTGGACTTCACTGAAACTTTTAAACATCACTGAGTTTAAAAACAGAAAAGACTGACCTTAAACAGTCACTTCGAGGTGCCTTGGATCAGATCATAAATATACCTTGGTTTTTAACAATCAGTATGTGATAGGCCTAATGTTGGTGAGTAACGTGTGCAGCCATTCACCATACTGCCAATAGTTTTATAGACGGTATAAGGCAACTCATGAATGAGGTTCAGGTTTGAAAAGCATTGCATGACTTCTATTTGAACTCGCACAATATTAAGATACTTGACAGATCCTAAAACATTGTGAAATGATCCTATTTCTATGTGAATACAGTATTGAGCTCAGACACACACTATGAATACAAATAATCAAATAAAAAATAAATGATATCATCATTATTGTAGACAAGTGCAGATGCAAACAGTTGTTAAGATGTCTGACAGCTGATCCAGTATTGATCAGCTAATAAACAATGTCACTTCACCTGATGCCCTGGTGGAAAAAACCTCTCATGTCTCTTAAAACATCTTCGTCTGTCATATCTTCCTCTATTTGTTTCCTCACATCTCTCTGTACGTCTCTGGTTTGAGGATCTATGTAGGGTTTACCTACAATGAAGTCAATTTAGAGTTTTATTGTTGAAATTTTGTAGATCTAAGTCTTCTGTTGAAGCTTTAAGGTTCTCAGATAAGTGGTTTTAAAAAACTAAATTTGGGTCTTGGTTTAACCTAAATACATTGTTCATGAGACAGAATGTGATCCAAAATAAGCTGAGAGGGTCTTTTTTTTTTTTTTCTAAATGCAAATATCTGATTTGTCTCTGGATTTGTAAATAACTGCCATGAATCAAGATGATCACAACATTGACCAAGACAATCTTTTTTGTTATTTTGACCTGCATCCCGCAGACCAACTCTGCAGTCTTTCCAGTGTTCCTCTTGTCTTTTCTGTTCTGCTTCACTCAAACCCTTTTCTCATCCGCTCTGCTCTCCGCCGCCCCGTTCTGCTCCTTCACGCTCCGCTCCCTGCCCTCCGTACATCGCTCCCCTGCATTAGGTTCAGCTGTGGGATCTGCGGATGAGGACACCAAAGCCCCAAAGACTCTTTTGAAATCACAGAGCGTAAACTTGTACAGAAAAACACACATTGTGCTTTCCACAGTGCAATACCACACAAACACACACACACATAAGTCATCTCCTCTGGCTGTGATGGAAATAAAAGTTGGAGAGTTTCATTTGGGATTGTTGGAAAAAACGTGACTGTTATTTATGATTTCTGCCTCTAGATAAATTTCTTTTTCTTTTCTAAGGTAAAAAAACAAAAACGAACCTAAAGCTTTTAAATCTGAGAGATCCACTTGAGTGATCCTGTAGAATGGAAATAGAAGATAAACATCCATGATTGGACAGCTACAACGCTGGCATTTACGCGACTTCAACCATCTTTAAAATCTCTTTAAACTTTTAATGTTCATGCAGATTTATAATCAAACTCGGTGCTGTGGTTGCGCCTAGAAGAATATCTTGCACATTAAACACGCTGATGATTATTAAGGCTCTGAAAAACCAGAATTAATTTCCCCTCCTCCATCTAAAAGACAAGAATATAGCGGTGAGCTGTGCAGGAACGAAATCTTAGTCCACCACTGAGATTAGTCATTCACTTAACAACATGCTCCTACAAAACTAGATGCCAGAGAGATACCAAAAACCCAGGTGTGTACCTCCCTTTTGCAGGTGTATGGTTTATTTCTCCAGGAGAGAAGATAGAGACAGTTTTATCATCTTGTGCAAATAACAAAAAAACTGACCCACAGTGAAGTCTAATTGAAACAGTTCTCATTTTGCAAAGCAGCAAATGAGACTGTTAATAAATTTAATTGAGCAGTCAAGTAAAAAAAAAAAGAAAAAGTTTAATATCTGAGTGTACTTTTGCTTAAGCTACAACACACATTATAACCCTGCGCCAGAGTATTAAGGTTAGAAGGTAACACATGACTGTCTTCACACCGAGGAGTCGTTTCAGTGAGAATAAATTTCACACAGAAAATTGAGCGGAGAGTAAGAAAATGTGGGGGTAATTTAAACCCTTTTATTGCTTAAGTGATAATTGGATATAAAATCTTCTGGGCCGTTTGGGTAACATTTAATCGAGCATGATGTTGTTAAAATGCTTTTTTTTCTCTCAGTGGCTGAGGTGTGCAGATACCTGGTTTCTGCTCCGGAGAGAAAAAAGCTTTTAGAGGCTCTATTAGCTGATCTTCATCGGTCTGTACATGGTCTGTGTTCACACTTGAAGAAGAGCGGTGAGGCTGTCAGTGCTGATTTAAACAGCCGTGTTCATTCACAGCCCCCTTACACACACTGCTTCTAACTAGCTACACACACTCAGCGACACGTATTATGAATAAAAAGCTGTGTTCTTGCAAAGAATTGACAGTCCTCAGAGTGTTGGAGTTTCGTGGTGTTCCTTCAGGTCTTGTGGACACTCAGTTTCTTCCCTTTTTTTGTGACAAGAGTCAGTATTAAAGTTTTTCAAATTAACCACATCAGCTTTATCATCAGTCATACAGCCGGAGAAAATAATGTTTCTCACAGACCATGTGCAGATAAACAACAGACACACTTTAAAAACCAGAACATTATAAACCAAGGCGCATGTAGTCTTGAAGGTCTAAAGAACAAATGTTTCATTTTCTTTTGAGTGATCTTTTCATAGTAATCAGATCTTCAGTCATCTTGTGTCAAATTAAGTGAAGTACATCCATACGCGTGAACATTGAGCCCCTGTAGTCTGGGCTTGGAGCTGCACATCAGAGCATTGGTCAGGGCCCTCCACTACCATGTCTGCTGCAAAACAGTAAAAGTCTTCACCTTCTGAAGACAGGTTGTCTCCAAAGGACGATATGTAAACAAACTTTTATTTGTATCAGTCTGCTTGAATCTGGACTTTTAGAATACATGTAAACACATCAGTCCGACTAAAATACCACATTTTAGACCTTCTCATAGTCAGAATAGGTAATGTGGTTGGGAGTCAATTTCCTGTTCCATGCTTATGGCTCAACAAGCCAAAAACTGGCCTATCTGTGCATGCTCCAGCATTTGCATGTTAGACTTTGGCTCAGGAGTTGAATAGTGTAAATGTGTTGCCATATAGCTGGGTAGTAAATGAAACCTCTACAGAGGAGGAGGGATGTAGAAAAAGCGGAAACTGTTCTATTGTACGAAGGGTAAACGAACTGTTAAAGTGATGTTTTCATTGTTTGATACACATCCTGTTAGCCACTTGCCAAGGCCTTTTGTGGATTGTTTTGGTGCATAAGTCAACCAGGGGACGATCCAGTAGTAACAAGCTGAAAGGAGAAGCCATTGGGGCATGTGGAGGGCGGGGGCTTCTGTGAACAATTTGATTCATGCTTAGTGTTTGTAAACTAGGACAAAGACAGTAGTCCAGTTAAGTCACCTAATCAAGCTAAAACTGACTTAACTGTGCAATTTACTGAGTAAAGGAGAAGGGACCCAAAATAAGACTCCTGTGGAACCCCACAAGAAAGAGGCGCACATGAGAAGGAAGTATTTCCAAGCATTACAGGAAAAACATACTAAACAGATAAGAAATGAACCAGTCAGTGAGTCTTACAGGGTATTGCAAATAGCTAGTTAAGACATTGTGGTGCACTGAGGATTTAATTCAGTTCGCAATCAGATAATAAGCAAGATAATGTTTAGTGAGCAGGTGGAAGTGTGAATTAGAATCCCTTCAGGGCAAGATAGGACCCTTACTTTTTTCTAGACCAAGTGGGTTTTCTCATTTATTTGTTTACTGCATGCGAGGTTGTAATAGTTAGGACAACAGCCCATCAGATCATCTTCAAGTCAAAGCAAATTTCACCTTAGCGTTTCAAGATTTCAAGTCTTACAGAGGGGATTTTTCTGAGAGACTTGTTAAAAAAACAGCTGACTGTTTTTTTTTGCTTTGACAGCTGATACTGTACACAGCAGAAGTTCAATCAAAATGCCACGAGTAGTGCTGGACGATAATTCGATAACAATATATATTGATCGATAGACGTGTGGTGCGATAGAAAAAAAACGGGTCGATAAAAAGTTCGATAGAAAAACACAGTTTCCCTTACTTTTTCATCATAGCCTATCATGTAGCTTTTACTACAGTCATTGCTTCCTCCCAACCAATCACAAACGCAGACCCAGGTACGCTACGGCACCAAGCCCAGCCCCTATCAAACCACAACAGACAGCACGTGTATTAGAAAAAATGATACAGCAAGGAGAAGCGGAGGACATTGTCCCGAAAAAAGGTTTCAGCAGTTCACCAGCATGGCAATGTTTTGGTTTTTAGAAGTCTGACAAAAAGCGAACAGCGGTCGTTTGCAAAATTTGCAGAGAATTAGTAAAAACCAAGTCTGGTAACACAACCAACTTGTTTTACCATCTAAACCGATCGCACCCGCAGGACTACGAGCTGTGTCGGCCGCGCTGCGGCTCCACGTCGTCGTCGGAGGAATCCTCTGGAACCGCTGCCAGCACCAGCACAAAGCATGTGAAGCAGACCAAACTGGACTTCGTTTCTTGCCAAAATACGACAAAGCGTCCGAGCGGCATAAGGACATCACTCATGCAGTAATATGCTCCATAGCGAGGGACATACTGCCAATAACTACCGTTGAAAAGCCTGGCTTCGACCAGCTTCTAGCCTCTCTCGACCCGCGATATGAAGTGCCCGGCCGCAAGTATTTCTCAAACACAGCGCTTCAGGCATGAAAATGTGCCGTAGAATGCACCCCTGCATCCCGTCCACTCATTAGCTTCTTAAAGTGGAAGAAAATTAGCTCATATTTTACAAAGACGCGAGTATTTGGATCATGGCTACTAGCAGGGGGTGCATTCGGCAGGGGTGCATTCTACGACACAACACCGGCGTGGATAAGTCCTGCTTCTCGTGCTTAGTATGTGTATTAAGTCAATCACATGATAATTAAAAAAAATAAATCTCCCGACCCCGGGAGAAATATTTCAGTGTTCAGACACCAGGCTGTGGGCAGTTTCCCACACAGTTAAAACTAGTAGTATGCTATTCCCACCTAAAGCTATTCTGTTTATTTATATATTTGTTTGTTTTGTTTATTTTCATCAAAAGACTATTTAAATATCTATTTATCAGATTTTCTGGTCACTTAAGTCTTTATGTTTGTCAGTATTTACTGACGTCACTCAGGCCACTTACGTTGATTTCTTTTTTTTTAAGTTCTTTTTTAAAAAACTTTAAGTTGTGGTAAAAAAAAAAAGGTGGTTGAATAAAGGTTTGAATTTGAATTCAGTGCTTGTGTGTTCTTTATTAAAAGTAGGTCATTAAGCAATAGCATAAGACATCCAGGGCTGCAATTAAAATATATGTTAAATAATTATAATAATTATATCGATAATTATCGATATCGATCAATATGATTTATTTTTTATCGATATGCTTTTTTTCTATATCGTCCAGGCCTAGCCACGAGTGAGAAGAAAAAGAAAACACACAGCAGTGTTGGATTATGCTCACTGAAAGCTGTAGTAATTTCTTTTGGCATATATCCCTGAATTCTGACTTAGTCCGTCCGGTCTTGGCGTCGCATCCAGCCATAGCAAACCCAATTTGCTGCGCTTATTCCTCCAACCTTGCTTTCTTTCTTGTTTTCTGTCTTCAGCCGGCAGAGGAAGGAAGTGAGCGAGGCCTAAACGCTTTGATGTCTTCTTAAGAAAGAAATCTGCCTTTCATAAGCACCCCGTCTTTTCAGCCCAAACTGATCAGCCGAGGCATCGCAGAGTGTACCATTTTAATACTTCTGTCCCCACAGGAGGATGTCATGGTGGGGTGCTACTCCCCTACTCTCTGATACCTGACAAGTTTTCTAAAAGCAAATTAAAGAGTGTGTGCATGCAACTCAGTCACATTTTATTGGTTAGATTAAAGAAGATCGCTACTTAATTTGGAATAAAGTCTTTAGCCGGCTGTGTTTACAGTCTGAATCTACAGTTTTTCATGTCACAGCTGAAATAAATCTTAAATAAAACTCTGTTTGGCTGATTGATATGGTAGAGCGATTTCATTGAGTGTGCATTCATATGTAACACGGTTGTGCTACCTGGAGAATTCCAGTTTCTGACAGCAGCTGACTACTTGAACAGGTGGCCTCAGCCAAATGATATATCAGCAAAACAAATATGACAGTGTCAATGAGCGCATCCCACCCCTAAATCCCACCATACCCATGTTCAGCAGCAGGGCAGAAAGGAAGTCCATGTGTCTGCTTCCACTGGCTCAGCTGCGATGTGTCTCTGCTCTCTCTCAGCTCTGGAAACACAAGGATGCTGGAGCACAAAGCATCAGATGGTACAGGGCAGATTGAAACACTCTATGTTAATGCCAGGTTGGATTCCATGTAACTACACCAACAAACCGTTATTGCAAACAGAGTTAGGTCTGAAGTCAATCATGCAGAGCATATCATGGATGTAGAAAACCATTAACTCTGTATTTAACTTGAGAAATTCTTGGTTTTGTGACTCCAGCTGTCTGGCGATGGTGCTTTGAAAATGTACCCTGCTGGTGTTGATAATGATTAGTGCAAACGCCATATCCCAAGTATGATCAAAACCACGTAAGACCATAACCAGGACATTCAAGTCTGTAGAAAACTACTCATTGACCTATGTAGAGGTGGCATGAAGTCACTGTGCACATTTCACATCACCATGAAGTCGTTGTCTCTCTAAGCTGGCGGTTTGACCCTTCCCCGAGTCATATCTCCTGCTTCCTCAACATGCAAATTATTTTTACTAATCATTTGGCATTTGGTTCGTGCCTCTGAATGCAACAGTAAAACAAGATTAAGGATGATCTTGATCTCATGTGCAGAGAAACGGCTGCTCAGGGGGGTTTCAGGCTTTAGCTTGATCAAACAAATCAAACAATTAGCCGTTTTGGCGATATTTAACACTAAATCAGTTCAATCTCCAAGGTCACATTGCTCTAATTGTTGCTTTAATCAGTCCTGTTAATTATTTTCTTGCTATTTGAACAGAAAAAATATGGACTGCATACTGAAAAAACAGGGGATATTAAACATTGACCGAACTGAGTTTTAAAGGGCAATTGAAAATGCAAAAACACACAATTTGTGGAGGTATTTGTAAAAAAAAAAAAAAAACCTGTTAAAAAAAATTTACAACTTTTAATCCAACTTAAAAGTTACAAATTTTTAAGTAAGTAAGTAAATCCAGTGTAAGTAAAAATACAGCCGTATTTTTGACAAGAATCAAAAGTAAAGGGACACTGCAGCAGAATGTCTGCTCATTAAAAATAAGTGCAAACAAAGGTTCAATGTGAGACAAACTTGGTTAAATCAGTTATTATAGAATAAAAGCTTCTCTGTCCTTCTGTAGAGTGGACCTGTGCAGCACTCTGCAGGGCGATGAAGGTGTGTTGGCGACAGCAGATGTGTGAAGTCTTGGCTCTGTAACAGAGCTGCCAGTAAATTGATGGCCTAATGAAATATACTGCAGAAAGACAGTCAGCCAGCCAGCCAGCCAGTCAATCAACTACCTGCAAACCAGCAAACTTATCAATCAGCCTCCCAGTCAGTCAGAAAAAAAGGTAACAAAACAGTCAGCCAGTTCTCCCTGCAGACATGCAAGCAGTCAATAAGTCTGCTGACTGGCCAACCACCACAAAGCCAGTCCGTCATCATGGGCGCCGCCAGCCAGCAACTCAAGGTCAGCCAGCCAGGCAGCCAGCAGCCTGAAGGAGCCAGCAGGTCCAAATTTAATAATCCCGCCTGCTCTCATCACAGATCAGGGTGAGCTCTCTGCAGAATATATCAGGCCTGACCTCTGCTCTGCTGCTCTGAGAGGTGTGTGTGTGCAACTGTGTATGTGTGTGTTTGTGTGTGCAGTGCATCACATAATCTCTTCTCACTGGGCGGGGACACAAATACATACATGCATGCAAGTAAAACAGAGAAGAAAGGTAAAGCTGTTCTCTATACTTACACCACTCTCCTCACTCCTGAAAATAGTCACCTTGGAGAATTCTGAAATGTTGGATTTTCAGAGTAAATTAAAAGCTGAATTTTGACTTCACCTGTGGACCTCTTAACTGAATTTTTCATATGGTGTTGAATTACCAACACAAACATGAGGGGTACCCGATTCGTAAGAGCTAAAGTCAACAGTTTATGCAGTGTTGCCAACTCCCCAGTAAGGAAAGATGCTAGTGACTGTCCTAGAAGTCTTCAGAGGTCACCAGATGATGTCATTGCCTAATTTTCATAATTTCCCATTTGCATGTAATAGTAATTTATCTTTGACACATAAAGTTCTACATTTAAATCCCACTTTGCCGAACGATTCAATGGCGGTGGGTTTGAACATGCGATTCATTTGCTATTCTCCTCTGGCCACAGCTCCCAGTCTACTGGGAGGTGGACTCTTCCTCCTGTGAGTGGTTTGGAACAAAGGAGAGGTCTACGGCAGCACCCAAAGATTTGTCGCTAGTTGCTATTTTTAAGAAAAAAAGTTTGTGTGTGTGTGTGTGTGTGTGTGTGTGTGGGGGGGGGGGGGGGGGGGTGCTCTGAGAAGTCGCTCAATATAGTGCAAAATGAAATCCAAGTATACTGTATCTGACTATATTTTGCTAGTTAAGCGGCACACATTCTGGTGCAAAGAGGTTAAAGTCTCTTGAGCATTCAGGTGTGTTCTGAGTGTAAGATGGATAAAACCAGAGTGTCTGCTCTCATTTGTTTTGAGAGCCAGGTGTGGGCGGTCAGGCGTGTTACGATTTACACAGCAGATATCAGCCTTTTGACTCAGAAAGGCAGCCTGCACCACCATCTTTTCTCCTTATTTTGTCCCTTTGAAAAAGCAGAAAATGCACTCAGGCCTCTGTATAAATTATGACAATACATCTGATTGTGTATTTTGGACTTTTGGTTGTTTTTGCTATTGATGCTACCATTAGACATTAGAAAAAATACTATTACTACCAATTTTATTTGGCTTTTTTCTGTACTGTGTGTGGTGGATATTTAGTCTCTATTTAGTCTTTGGGCATGATTGTCTGTGTCGTTTTCAGATAGCAGTCATGTTTTGTTGGAGAAAAAAGTAGCCTGGTTTGAGTGTATCTCTTCATGTCTGTTTTGCATGTGCAGCTTTGAGAAGAAGCAGGTGCATGAGAAAATTGTAACGTGGGTGTCCTCGTCATTATCCTGAGATCGGCCCTTTACTGTTTCAAGGTCCCATTAAACAGTCAGTTTTACTGTAAAACACTGGTATGCCATCGTGACCGGGATTGCTGCTGTCCATCTCTGTATGTATACAGAAGGAATCAATGTTGTGAACTCTGTGGCAATCGTATTATTTAACCAGTGCACTCTCCAATATAAGGAAGGTACTGTGCCACCGATTAAAGACTTGAGATCACTCGAGATCAGGTTGTTCTGGTCTAAAGCCCTTCACCTTTCACCAAATCCTACACACACAGTCCCATGTGCACTTACTCAAAAATGAAACTTCTCGTCAAAACGATACAGGCTGCAAACTATGTGATTGGTCCGCTCACCATCCTCCCTCCCTCATCTTCCTCCTCAGCAACCATTCAGTCCATCTTCTCCTATGTCTCCTCTGTTTTCCTCTAACAATTGCATTGTGATCAACTGCTGCACAACACTTATCGGCTTCAACTTCAACATATGCTGGGATTCAGTTACCATGGTTCCCTGTACACAAATGAGGGAATGCAGCAGGACTGGAAACTGGTGATATAACAGAAGCTGTCAGTCCTGTTGTAGATGGTTTTGTTTCCTCTTGTAGGTCATAAAAAGGTATCTGTATTTCGTTTATTTCTTAACCAGATTCCCTTACAGAGACGCAGGAATTCCCAGCAAAAAAAAAAAATGCTATGACAGACATAATTGACACTTTTTTCAAATTACATGAAAGATTATATGAAAGAGAAGCTGGAGATGAAAAAGGCTGCAGTTTAAAGTTTAAGGAAATAGAAATGTTTCCCTAATAGACTTTGTGAACCCAAATGCTGCAAGAAAAAAAGCATTGAGCAAACACCAAGCTGTGAATATTAGTGACTGAAGTGATTTATTCTCCCCCTCGCCACTAGAGGTCAGCGTCCAGTCGATTGAAGTTGATAAGGAAACAAGGAGGACTGCTGCGCTTCAGCACAGAAAGCTTTGTCTGAGAAACTACTTTGACCTTCTTACAGATTAGAGCGGGTCATTAACTGTGGCTGCAAACACTCAGACTTTTCTTTAATCAGATTTGGGTCCTGATAACATTATGAAATCTAATTACTGTTTCCTTTTAGATTCGGAAACATGAAGAAAAAAGCAAAACTTAACCCTAAAGAAGATGTCCTGACAGAACATGTAAATATGATTCACTCCTTCAGCCACAGCTTTCTACAATCGGCTCTTTTAAAATGGGAAAAAGAACATTAAGGCATGCCCAACATGCAGAGGAGACACAAGAGAGGAGCTGCTCGGTCTCCGGTGGCCCCTGCTGAATAGACTCCCCCGGCTCACAAAGGAGAGCTTGTCTGCTAAGGTGCTTAGAAAGTGCTCAGGTCGTTGATATGCAAGGCAACAGGGCAGCCCACAGCTCGCCTGCTTTAGACTTAATTAAGCCGCAGACCCAGTTGGCAGGATGCCCCCCCCACACACACACCCACACACACACTCACCCCCAAAGTCCTCCTGCTTTGTGCTGCTGGACCCTGACACCAAAATTCCTCCTGAAACCTTAAACATCTCAACCTCAATTCTGCAGGAGAGAAGCTCCTACCAAGACCCATCTTGTTGGGATATATATCATCTGAAATAATCATGACTATCTCTTTTCTTCTGTATGTCTTGTCCTTTGGCGGATTCCCAAGCGCCATGCACCCACCACCCAAATCCTAGCACACCGTGGCACTACATCACCCACCAGGAATCCCTTCTTTTCTCTTTCTCTTTGTTGTTTGACCTCGTCCTCGTCTGTAATGTCAGCGAGCATCTCAGCATCTATCACCTCCATCTTCATGTCTTCTTCTTGTTCTTCTTCTCTTGGCCTGCCACAGCTGTCACACTCACACATGCACTTCCAGCGCTGTGAATCCCGCTTAATGTTTCATCCTCATACTGTAGCTGTGGAGGCGAAGAGGGCAGGCTCAATCAAACAGAGGACAGACTCCCCCGCGGCCTGCCATGTCTCTAATTGTGGATTCATCACAGACAGAACAGATCGATATGGCACTCTTGACTCCAGAATGATCTGAAGTTTGTCCTATTGGAATTTCTTTTACCGAGGGGGATTAGACACTTCCATTCCTGTTTGAGGTTGTTGAGACCTCGTTTCCCCGCCACGTTTAGTTAGGAGAGAGACTGGAGAGAGCTGCAGGGAGAAAACCTCACCCCCTTTTTTTTTGCTGTTTCCTCACTAATGACTCCCCTCTGCCTTTGTAGTCGAACACACACAAACAGAAACACACATGCAGGCCGCTATGTCCTCATTTTAATGTGACCTTGTGCTCCTGGAGAGAGCTGGCTATAGACGGCTGAGGTGGTGGGAGAGGTCTGCACCATTAAACCAGTGGGGGCTTACTGTAACACTCAGGAACTGAAACAGTGTAATAGTAGCTCTCTGGCTAATGTACTGCTGGGTATTGAGGGAACAGAGCGGGTGGTAGTGGGTTAGAGGCTGAGTGAACCGACGCTACATAAAAAGTCCATCTTAACATGTCATTTAGTCCCGTAATGAGTCTGAATGAGATTATTCTGCTTAATGTGGTGTCACGCTGTAAACGTACTTGTTTTTGATGCAGATTTGTCTGAAATTACATCAGAAATATCCCACTGGGGTTAAAAGATAATTATTCAATAATACTGCTTTGGTTTACTCATAAAAGAGTCTTTGAAACTAAGGTTATAAAGTCGTTTTAAAACTCTAAATCACATAATCTAAATGCTCGATGATACAGGCATAAAACAGAAAGAATTTGACAGCTTTGAGTGATAGTTGACTGAACAAAAAACTACATTTAACCTTCGACTGAGTCTTTCAAAAGTGATTTAAATCAGATACATGATGTTAACATTAAACAAAACACCTTTTAAGAAATAACAGACAGCACTCAACTCGCTGTAGCCGCAGAAATACTTTATCTTGGCGATTACTGGCGACAGAAAGCTGATGTTAATCAATCTACCTGGTTACTCGATCACTTGTACAAATTCTAGCATGTTAACATCTACTCCACTGTAAGTTCATAGCAGGAGTATTTTCATTATAGCTCACACAATCATCTGCTTGCTATAGACGACAGTGAAAAAGGTTTTAGTTGTTCATTGTAGACATTTTTGAAAAAAGGTTATTTTTTCTGGGTTCTGACCTCACCTTCACATGTAAACAAAGAAAGAAGAGGAGGAATTATGAAGGTGAAGCTTTTTTATAAGCTCTCATTTTATACCAGGCTGCAGGTCTTTTCATACTTTTGTACAATGTCTTTTAGAGCCTTAAGACTTGGACTTGTTTTTTATTGTGATTTAGGGTAGTGTCTTTCTGTTAGCTCATTAGCGCTCATCGCTACAGTCTCTCTCTTGCGGTTTTCATTTTGTCCCTTGGCTTTTAAGACACACACAGAAATACACTCCTGCTGCTCTTCTCCCTGCTCTCCTCTCTCTACCTTTGGCTACCTGCAAGTTTGCACAACATGTTTAAAATACAACCGTTCCACGATGGAGAGAGCCGCAACTTCTGTGTACCCCCATCTTTTTCTCATTGATCTTAAAGGATGGATGCACCCATAGACCTTATATAGAATAAACGCCATCTGCCTCCTTGCTGGGTGAGGCAACCGTGAGAACAGTGCCCTCTGGTGCTGGCTGCTGTTTAGGTCATAAATCCTGCCTCCTCCAGCAATCCCTATGGAGCTGTGGACAAACTTTAGAAATTTATGACACAGAATATTAATTTTTCTCCCCCCGCGTGTGATGTTGACATGTAGTTATTGTAAGACTGGTTTGTGCTCAAGTCCTCTTTTTTCTGTACAGCTTCATTTTTAAAAGTTATTAGGAGGTTCATGTTTTCTATGATTGACACTTGATACAGCCTATGGGCATACGACGATTGCGTAGCTCAGCCGGGGGATACGCTGTTTGAGCCAAGCGTCATCACAGCGACTCTCTGCGACTCTTTGAGTACAATGCTACTGTGCAATGTTGGTTTCAGGAAATTGAAAAAAATCGCGGAAACACCGAGAGCTTTTCGGCTAAAATCTGTATACTGGTGGAAGGTAACAAAGTTGTCCATAGTATATACAGTCTTTGGATGCACCCCTTTTACCCAAAAGGGCAGGGAGTAAAATAAACGTTTTAACTGCTGTTGTGTGTGAGGAATCCAGAGGGAGGCAGGACCAAATCTGTTGGTTATCACATGGAACAAAGAGACATCCAATCAAGAAGAAAGCTGAAGAAAGTGCAACCAATCCATCTCTGGTAAAAATAGTCAATGAGGAGCATAAATTTTAATGGACCTCAGCAATAAAATCAAACATCAGTCATCTGTTAACATGATGGAGGCGGGGTTTATGAGCTGTACTGCAGCCAGTCTGTAGGGGGAGCGCCAAATGTTTTGGTTTCACTTTTGGGGAGCAGTCATGTCGTGAAATTGTAAATGAAGTCATATGAGCCTGACCAAAAATCAGTATCAGTAAGTGTTTGAAACTCTGTCAGAAGTGATATTTTAGAGGCTTAGAATAGCACAAGGTTCGCTGGGAGATTCAGCTGAGTTGCATCAGTAATAAAACAGTATGTCCTTGTGTGATCTGTGGCTGAGTCAACCATATAGAGAGAATTAAATCAGTGTCATTATTGACAAGTTCAGCATTACTCAGAGGAGAGTGTTTTTGTCCTATATTACTCCTCCTAGTTTCATAAAACATAAGACAAAATCTTGTCTCTTGAAGCACTGTTCAAATTTTTAAAGAGACTGGACAAATTTAATCATCTCACATAAAGGCCAGATGGACGGGTTATATTTTTTCTCTCTGGGTGATAGACTCAGAAATTGTAGAGGAGCCGCAGTAACACCTTCTCAGTCTGTCACAGCCGCAGCTTTCCCTGCCATCACACGGCGAGAGGACTCCACGTCTGTTTTTGCCAACACAGCTACTCCATTCATCGCCTTTTCTTATTCAGTTCGTTCTGCAGGCTGCCGCTCACTGCTTCTTATTCAGATTTTCTATTTGCATGAGCCTGTGTAGGGGCATGTTGCAGAGACAAAGGCAAACAGCCTCAATGTGGGAGCAATCACTGGGCTGTGATATGGATGGAGTGAATATTAAGAAAAACACTCAATCTATTCATGTCGGGTTGATATAAAAACTCATTTACAGGCATCAGGAGACAAAAAGCTTGTCTTGAGACTGTTTTGTTTGTGTCTGTGGCTTCCCAAGTATCACATGCAGAATTTTAAACAAGGGTTATCATAATGGAGTTTGTCTTGATTTTATTCAACCATATAAAATACCAACCAGTATGGATATATACCCATACCAACAACTGACATCTTATGTGAATAACAAATCAACTAGAAAATACCACAAGGAAAAAGAGATGTCGGCACATTTGATTTTGCCTGCAAGTTTATTTTAGCGCTGGTTGCTGCCCCAACACGTATATCTTACTGTTGTGAGCTATTCAGGACCCGGTAAGAGTGTTCAAATTGACTTGACTTAAGTGTTAATTTTGGCACCCAATTTGTCAATGTGACTTTAACATTTACTGTCACAATTTCAGGTACAAAATTGACACTGCTTGACTTTTGCCTAGTGTAAAGATATTGTGATTTTAATGTTGGTGCATTTCAGATTGGGATAACTCCAATAACCATGCCTTACCATGCTAGTAACTATGTGTCAGGCATTTTTGATATAAATGCTAAAGAAATTAAGAGATTAGAGAGCTTCTAGAAAATATTGATTGGCTTTGAAGGATGTAAACAATATAAATCAACCAAAATCTATTGATAAAGCACATTTTATACAAAACAGGCTAGAATCAAACTTGATCTCTATATATGGGACAAGCTTAGTTCAGGACTCCCATGGCAGTAATAATGTTTGCACTGCTTTTGTTTTGAAGTTATGGAGGTTACAAGATCAGCAAATCAGAGGCACGGCTGATTTAACTGATGGGTGGACCGTCATGTTATAGCCATTTGTGACTGTAAGCAGTGACTTGAAGCAAATGGCTTAAGGTCATTTTAAGCTATTTTAAATGGCTTAAAATGACTTTAAGTCGTTTGCTTAAAGTCTGCCTTTGGTAGATTGAACAAATACTCACTTTATAAAAAATATCTAAGCTCATGTGTCGAGCTCTTTGTTTGTGTTGGCTTTGGCGCCCTCTGTGGACATGGTGGTACAGATTTTATCTTTGCTGATTTTGTCCTGTTTTCTGATTTCAAACACTTTCTGTTCTTAAATATTTGCTATGGAAAATGTAAAAGAGGGTTTTCTTGCAGTGTGCAGTGAATTGCCTCATCTGGCACCTACTCCCTTGTAGAGGTTGCAAGCATTGAGAACGACAATTAAGACATTGCCAGACTTTTTGTCGATGGTGAAGTTTGTCTTTCCTTGTCATAAAAACGCATCACTATCTAAATAAGCCTATTTAATATCCACTTAAAAAGTCATCACAGGAGCTTTAATTCAAGCCTACACTCGGTTTTAAACTGGTGGTTTTGAAGCTCATGATGATGAAAGCTTGTATGTAAACCTCAAAATTAGCAGGTGTGTTAAAACAAACACAGAGGAGGATTAAAAATGTAGATTGCTTTATCAAATCACTTAAACCAGGAATGTTTTTTATATTCGCTGTTTCAATTAAACAGAAATTCATCCTCTTCTTTTTGTCTATACAATCTTGCAGCTGACTTTACTCTGTTTCCACAAAAACATCAACACCAAAAAAGAGAAAAGGCTTAATATATGACTAAGAAAAAATGTGTGTCATGACCATGCAGGTAAAAATGTCAGCAGGATATCTGTATAATAATGAAAATGATACAAACATATATATATATATATATATATATATATCTGGGACTGTAAATCCACCTTATCTGTTTATCTTTCCCTCATATCGGCTCCTTTGATAGACGCCTGAATATTATTCATCCAGCAGAGACATTTTTATACCCAAGCCGATAATCCCCTCAGTAAAACACAGCGCTGGAATTGGGTCTGAGACGAAATAAAACGTTATTAATTCTGCGATATTAAACACGCCCACTCTCCTTTTCCACTTTTTACATATTCATCATAAAACTAATGCAATTATCAATAGTGTAATCTATTCGGCAGTCACATGGTGCAAGAAAGTCATTACTTGTGAGCCTTCTTTAATGAACAAATCTAATGAAGTGCAGTAATATGTTTGAAGCAAGATTTCTCTCACCTTAGGGGGGAGATACGTCTGTGCGTATGTGAGTGTAAATGTGTGTGGGTTTGAGTTGAGGGCTTAAGTAGTTTTGACACGGGTGAAATGTTCCGCTAAAGACAAAGGAAAAGACAGCCGCAGAGCAAAGAGTCAGAGGGAAATTCTGCAGCAGATTTCAGAGATTGAATCAAAATTTCCAGAGTCTAATCTCACCTGCTGAAACATGGATGTGCTGCAGAGGGAAAAGGAGATGGTTTGGGATTTATTTAATTCCATATGGAGAGAGGTATGGAAAAGAGAAAGACAGGGAACCTGGGAGATGGAGTGTAGAAGTGTCCTGATGAGTGATGTTTAAAGGGAAATAAAAGGAGGCGATAGTGCGTCTAATCTCCTGGATATTGTGCACAAGCATTTCCACGCATAAACACATAACAGTGTGACACCTGACAGATTTATTTGCTCAGGGGAATTTCCCCCTGGAAGACTCCTAAAACCTCCCCTTTGCATTATTCATGGATCTCAGGACAGGTTTTGCTGACATGCAAGTCCTTGGGCGCACGTGGAGGACTTCTGTACATGACTTTGTTTGAGGGACGATACAGAACGTGGGTGGAAATTGTTCTGTGCTGTGATACACTTCATCTGTCTGCAGTTTTACCGTGAATATAACAGAGACAAAGACAAGACAGAGGCATGACACAGAAAAAACATAAAGGAAGACTAAAAGAATAAGACAGAAAATGAGAAAGGATCTGCAAGATGAGGAGACAGAGAAACAAACAGAAAGGAAGAAATCTGAAAGACACCAATAAAAGGAAGGTGAGCACAAAAGGAGCATTAGAAAGAAAAATGGATAAAAGGGATAGAAACAATGTGCTCCATTGGAGACTGTAGTCTTCATTGTAGAGGTTGCTGGTTTGATTCTCTGCTGCAATTCCCTGTCTCTCTGTGGCTGTCTTTTTGATAAAAAAGAACAAAAATGCAGAAAAAGTATTAAGTAAGTCAAGGAAACAGAAAAAAAGCAAGAAAGTGATATAAATAAAAAATATAGAAGGAAGAAAACAGGAAATAAATCTGAAAATAAAAAGGTTGGAAGCAGTAGAGAAAGAAAAAAAGGAGGAAAGACATGAGAAAAAAGTTTTAAGAAATAGAAAAAGAAAAAAGCTAAGAGATATAGAAAATTAAAAAGAGATGAGTTATGAAATCAGAAAGGAAAGAATTAGAATTAAAGGAAATCTTTAAGAAAGAGCAAAGAGAGAAAGAATAAATAAAGTAATAATGAGTAAAGCATGACTTTAGGAAAGTATAAACCAAAGAAAACCAAACAAAAGACTGAAGAAAGAAGAAAACCTAAAAGAGTAGGATATAACACAAAAAAAAAATATCAAAAAGAAAAAAGACAACAGTGTTTGTACATGGACAACAAAGTCAACAAAAGTCAATTTCCATGTAAATGTGCATATGCTTAATGTAGAGAAAGAAAGAAAGAAAGAAAAAAGAGAAAGAAAGAAAGAAAGAGATTTAGTTGGTCGACAGTGTTTTTTCAGTGTTTTTGTGTCAGGTATTGTGTTTAGAGATGACATTTACAGTCAGCAGATCAAGCTGTTTGATGGAAGAGAAGCAAAAGCACTCAGAGCTTCAGATTATATTTATCACTCATCATTAATTTATTTATTCACTACAAACCCTCAAAAAATACAGTCAGCCACCGTGCACAAAATCAGACCCTCTACAGGAAATCTACGGCAGCATCAGACTCTGATTGTGAAATCTAAAATAGCTTTTACTGTCACCATCAAGCTTTCCCAGCCTTAATCTGTTGAAGGAGATCCATTACCATATTAATAATGAGACGTGAAGCGGTCATAGATTAAAGCTGGCAATAAAGACGCCTGGCAGGCACTCACACTGAGTCACTTTAATGACAGTGTGATAATTATAACTGCATGTGTCAGGAGTGATAGACAGGGCTCCTGCATACATCAAACACACACACACACACACACACACACATATAGAAACACACAATGCCCTCCACTTCTCATCCGACACGTTTAAATTTAGGTTTCAGCCTGAATCAGTGTGTCTGCGTTAAAGATGTGAATTATCGGTCTTTTTACCTGCTAAATAAGAGTCAGTGTGTCAAAAGAATTGAAGATGAGAAAAAACCTTAGAAAAACTCTTTTTTTAAATCTTTTATCATCTGAAGTTTGAAACATCGGAGCACTTATTTTGTTAAGTTTGGTCAAGCAGAAGCTGAAATTGTTGTTTTTCTGAATATGAAGCACTTGCATTATATTTAACTGATTTTATTGAATCACTTTTATGTCAAATGACTATAATTATTTAGATAGTAATAATTAAAATAATGAAGTGTTAAATTTATACAAAGCACAGCGACTTCACCCTCGGTCAGAATGCTACAAAAACACATGAAATGTCTGAATAGAGAGCTGAGGGGTGTGCTCCAAAGCCATGTTAAGTTATCGGTGTGGTGCATGTTAGTTACCTGTAACAAGTGTGCCGCCAGTACACCTTCTCCATGCATCTCCATGGGCTCTCATTTTCAGTCAGTCCAGCACTTCTGTCTCTGCAGGTATTTTAAGGAACCACCATAAAACTACAATACAGGCCTTTACAATGTAACTGGTTGTCAGTCTGAATAAAGGGGACTGTTTCATCTCAAATTATTTGCCAAAGAATTCATTGACAGTAATGTTGCCATAATTTTCATTTTTACTTAGCTCAACGTCTTCGTCACCATCTCCGCTTAGTCATGAAAAATGTGTGCGTCACTGTTATCATTTTCAAAACTAATAGTGTATGCATTTTAGCGCAAGACTGATCACTGCCAAATTGAAGTTTGCTCTATGACTAAATGGAAACTTGTTCTGTTGAATTGAAGCGATTCAGCTGTTTTGATAATTGAATTATCAAAATTAAAAGCTGTCAGGAACTATCTTATATCTCTTGCCCTGGAGGTCTAAAGTTCCTGTATGACATGCTCACACACTCAAACTTCTCATAGCTTGTTAAAAGCTGTCAACTTAAAATGTAAGTCATAACAGGAGCACCTGGAGGCTGATAGCTTCCTTATACCTACCTCTAATTATTGTTCTGATCCGTTTTGGGCTGCCTTTCCCTGGCCATCAAATATAGACTTGTAGGTAGTCTGCTAACAGGGGAGCGCCTCAGTGTCCTGCTCTGTCCCTCGAAGAAATGTGATATCAATTTTCAGAGTCGGAATGCTTAGGACCACACTATGTTTGTGTGCTAAAAGAGCAAGGATTACCTTGTTACTAAATCCAATTCAAAGGTACAGCTTTACAAACTCTTCTACAGAGGACATGTTGTTGAGTGACGAGCGACAATGCTGTTGATTCATTATCATTAATCTCAACTTTACAACCTTATTCATAAAATTTCGTCTTTCTTTGCATCGACTTCAATCTTGTAACTTCAAATTTAATCTAAAAATTTTGACTTTATTCAGGTCGATGTTAATCTTGAAATTTCGATTTTAATCTCGAAATTTCAATTTTTAATCTTGAAATTTCAACTTCAATCTCATTCCTGTAATTATTTTTTTCTCTTCATGTGGCCCTAATCCGATGCTTTGCACTGTGGGTAGAAGTATTTGCAAGAGAGACTGGCCCAGTGCATACGATAAAAGTTTTCTGTATCTTCCTGACATCTGGGTACTTTTGCATACCAGCTAGTACATTAATCTGCATTCTGCATACTACATTTTGACCAAACCGGTATAGTTACATTTAGTCATTCCAAATACAGCCCCCTCTGTCACGGCACTGGTTCTCATTTCACCTGGCTTGTTCACTATGCTAAATAACTTTGCTAAACAAGACTGTTTTTTTTTCAACGATTGCAAATAACTATGACGGGACATTTATTCTTGATAAATTGTATGTGGAGAAACTGCTACGTTACAGTTAGTGAGCCTCTGCATCCAGTTAGTGATGAGTTCCTCAGTTAATCTTTTAACTTTTACGAAAAATAAGTAAATAAAAATAGAAGTTCATAGTCTGAATCCTTTTCAGGTTGATTAGGTTTTTCTCTGATAATTTATCACTCCATTTTGCTGGTAAAGAGATACAAAAACCACAGGGTAAACACATCGAACTGTTTTTATTGTATTCACCAAATACCTACAAAGTCCTCTATGAACCCAGTATTATAAATAACTCAGAATGAGCCAGAAAGAGGGAACAAAATTGCCAGAATAATATTAAAAAAGCAAATCATGAGTAGAATATGATGTTGATATGAAGAGTATTCAGAGTGGGATAATGTCAGCAGGAGGGCTCATTATAAAGCTGTAATAAAAATTTTAAAAGAGATACAATGTTTACTGTTGCTCTGTGTATGACACTAAGCTGCCATTGTGTTCAATAGATTGTATTCTGTGGCTTTGAGTGACACCGCGGTCGGCGTCTCATGTGAATGCGGGCGCTGCAGACTGGGTAAGAGGCGATGTTTGTTTCCCTTGTTGCCGTGGCAAAGAAGACTGTGAGTTTGAGAGTAAAGCAGAGAGAGAGAAATGTGTGTGTGTTTCTGAATGTGTGAGAAATGCTTTGTTTTCTTGATTTCAGCAGTTACACACGTGCTGTGCTTGACATGTATTTTAGAAAACCAACAACTCTCAGGCCAAACAAACAGATACAGCTACATAAACAACCTCAAACTCTCTGTCTTAAAGGGGAGAATCCAAGCTGTTGACATTG
Organism: Xyrichtys novacula; assembly: GCA_962446985.1. NCBI lineage: Eukaryota > Metazoa > Chordata > Actinopteri > Labriformes > Labridae > Xyrichtys > Xyrichtys novacula. Next base: position 23,519,689 of record OY660868.1, on the reverse strand, counting down.
TGACACATTCAGCACCATAACAGAGAAATGTTTAATCAGAATAGATAAAAAAACACATTATGGGGCTTTATGTCACAAACACACACACAGCTGACGGGCCGAGCAGACGTGAGGTAATAAAAATCCAGCAGAGCCATGTGCGGTTGTGTTTGTGAGAGCGTCTGCGGCTGCAGAGCAGATGGTGGAGTCGTAGTGAAGGCAGTCTGAGAGGAGACCTCAGTGTGCAGAGCGCGCATCAGACCAGATCTGACAGATTCTGAACAACAAGATCCAAGACTCATCCCTGCCAATGATGACTCACATCTGTCTAAATGTGTTATTTACATTTACAGACAGAGATACATTTGGCCTTATGCATTACCCTCTCCATTTAATCCATTTATCATGCTGCAAAACCAATGTACAAAGTCATCATCATAGGCAGAGGCAGAAATAAAACATCAAAACAGGAGAGAAAAAAAACGGAGAAAATGCATGACAAATAAAATGATTTCAGCCACAATGAATGAAATGAAAAATCTGGAAATAATCAGCTTTATTTACCGTGCTGTACTTGGTGAGCTTTGCATTTAAAAGTCATTGCCTGTTTCTTTTTTACAGAGCATCTGTAAAGTATTCACAGGGCTACACTTTTTTCACATTTTCTTGTGTTACAACCTTATTCCAAAATGACATAAATTCATTTTTTACCTCAAAATTCGTAATGACAAAGTGAAAAAAGTTTGTTTGAAACTTTTTCAGATTTGTTTGAAGATGCACCTTTTGCAGCAGTTACAGCCTCAAGTCTTTTTGAGTATGATCCAGTTTTTGGGAAAGTTCTCCTTTTCCTCTTTGCAGAACCTCTCAGGCTCCATCAGGTTGGATGGGGAGCGTTAGTGCACAGCCATTTTCAGATCTCCTTAGAGATGCTCAATTGGGTTCAAGTCTGTGCTCTGGCTGGGCCACACAAGGACATTCACAGAGTTGTCCCGAAGCCATTTGACAGAATAAGTGCTCCAATGTTTCAACACATTTGACAGAAGCTCAAAACGGAACAAAAGTTAGGGCCTCACACAAAAACAGCCAACAAAAGCAACAAAATTGTCAACATTGAGACTTCCTGACCAACATCAAAGTCCAATTGCAGTTTTAAGTTTCAATTTGACAATAATGATGGAAAATTTGACAAATAGAAAATATGTCACTCTTCAAATAAATAAGAAAATTCAAAATTTTTCATTTGCAAGATTAAAAAATCTCAAAAGTTGCATGTAATTGCAGAAGCTCATGGATTTTTCATGTGATTTTTCAGTTTCCAATTTCTAAACTATCTGATTATAAATTCATGACATGATCAATTTTTCCAAATTCCCTATAAACTAAAAATTCTTCTGAGAAAATTCAATGAAAGCGCCGTGAGATTCTGGTGGCTCATTTAATTTGCAAATTCTGATTTTTTTCTTTTTCTTTTGCTTATTAGTGTATTGAAAATTTTAATTGCAGGTAAATTTATTCAGCAAAATGTATAATTTGGCCATTTTGTCTTAAATACATGTAAATACTTTGTAAATGCAATATCTGATAGTCGTTTTTTTTACAGAACAAAAGCAAAATTACAAATTTTAAAAGGAAAAGTCCAACTAAATGCTAGAAAATAATTTTAGGACTGTTTGTGGTCTTACTTATTACACATGAAGAACCACTAATATGTCATAAATGACCTGAACCTGGCACACAGTGTCATGTAAATACACAATGGTACACATGTCCTCTTACAGCATGGAGAAATGATCATCAGCTATGGGACTGCCCCCCGTGTTAACCTGTGCATGTGTGTTTGTTTATGAGTAAGCCAGTCTGTGTACAGACCTGTACCTAAGCTTTATAGCTTTATTGACATTTTCCTTTTTTGACGTAGAGTGTGAGTCATTATCAGACTCTGAGCTGGTTCCTGCTGAACACAGGCAGGTAGAGAGATGAGCCCGTCTGTGCTGCATTCACGTCAACCGCCTGTGGATGTACAGTGAGAGAGGGAGAGACATGAGGGGAGAGAAAACTACTGCGAGGGGGGGCAAAAGAAGAAAAATAACAAAGAGGATTTTGGCTCAAATCCTGTAAATAAGGAATGAAAGTTATTTTCCCCTCATTTGTGAGCCTGCGTGAGGATGGAGAGCACAGAACATCCTGTGAAGAGGCTTACAGGTTGAATCATGTGTGCTTTTCTTAGAGTGCATGCACTCCTATATGTGCCCAATTTGGTTAGGAACGTGCAAGTCTGCTTTAATGTGTGTGTAGGAGAGTCTTATGTGCACGTTTACATCCCAGCCCATCTGCACGTCTTTATAGAGGGGGAGTAATTGAGTGGTGGAGGACAGGGCTCAGCACCGCAGGGAGCCTGCTGGAGTTATTGAGGGATGAGCAGTCTGCCTCTGGGAGCCAGAAGCTCTCTCTCTCTACGTCTCTCTCTCTTTTCCTCAAAACAAGGCAACAGGGGTGGGGGTGGAGAGAGTGAGGAGAATCAGGAGAGGGAGGCAGAGAAACAGTCTTTTCTTAGTGGAGGGCAAGAGATGAGCAGCAACCCTCTCGGGGTGAAACATCTTCTGCACTCGTGCAGAGCAGCACAAGAGGAGAGCAGTGGGGGAGGAAGAGAAGATGGACTGACTGTTAGAGATGCATCTTTGGTCCTGAGGCACAATATATATCTAAGTGGGATGGGTAAGGGTGAGGTTGTTGGGTACAGACTGGGGTTAACAAACTTTTTAGGACATGAATAACAAATAATTCAATCAAATGGTTCCCAGTTTGATGAGTGCTCATAGGAATACGGAAAGTGTGGACAGGGTTGAGGGTTGAGGGTGTTACAAAGTAATCCGTCGGAGTACTTGGATTATATTTTTTGCTGTGAGGAGTAACGTTATATACTCAGCAATTCAGATAGCCCTTAACATAGTATATTCTTCATGTAGTAATCTATTCTTTGGTAAGTCACTTTTTTCATCGACATATATAGAAGAAAATCCCTGAAGCAGTTGCACTGTTTTGGATGACCTTTTTTTTTCATGGCAGGTAACTGTATACAAGTGAAAGGCAAACTTACAGTTGTGATTAGGGCTTTTTTCTACTTTAAGTGTTATCAGTCGTCTTTCAGTTGTGTTTTACGCCAAAATCATATTACCTGTGTCATTTTTGAGGGCTTTTCTTCTGCACAGCTCCTGTAGCTTATTAGCAATTCATCTCTGAGTCATGAGTGGGGACAGCACTGCTCTGCACACTCTTCTACATGCTAGCTTGTAGCCTGACATTGCCAATGCAGCAGAAATGGCAGGTAACATAGAAGCTATTCAGCTCTCAGACACTTAAGTCTTTAGGGACATGATGTAAGTTAATATCATAGTTAGCTTTCTTACAAGCATTGCAATCTACAAATGCACACACTTGTTCCACGATCGTCCTCTCTACTTTTCGGAGTCTGGTTGCAGAGCAGGGCTCCGGGGGCGGGGCTTGCAGTTGTGATGTAGGAAATCTCACTGTGTCTGAACCTGTTGTTTGGGTCTGCCAGAGTTTTACAGCGATTCAACAATTTTGCTCTTAATTTTCTCATATGTCCTGTAGCATCAGAAAAATGCCATGTAAACACATAGACAACAAGAAAACCATGATTTTCATCAGAGTGGGTCTTTAAAGAAATCAGAGAGATTGTTGTTGTTTATGAAGTCGAGGAGATTCTGCAAGTCTTAATGGTCAGTTCTGCCCACATAAGCAGAGTTTGGTGTTTGATGGTTTTTTTTTTATTTGCAAGTTAATAAAAGCAATATGAAAAGTAACTATCAGCCATCTCCCAACCTAATGACTTACTTTTTTAAATAATGCTATTTACTACTGAAAATGAAAGAGACAAACGATGACTCTTACAGCTCAAACTTTGAAATAAGGTTCACTGTAAGTCATGTTTTCTGACTAAAATATCTCATCCTGCTTTAGAGTCAAACATCAGTCACTGTGAGTTTTTGCTATGCAAAACGTAAACAATTTTTTATGGCGTGCTGTTGATCACTTTGTCTGACACATCCTGCTGCAGTAGTTTGAGCTGTTAGAAATAACAGTATTGGAACAGTTAGTCTGATTCCAGATGGCTTTGTGTGCTTTTGTAGGTCATAAAGAGGCAGTAGTATTAATTTCAGTCTGTTTTATAACCATTAAAAAACACCTCACAGGAGCATTAATGCGCCAGATTCAATTAGCTGCACATTACTGCTCTAAATGACATGAAAAAACATCCTGTGAGTATTGATTTATATGATTGGCTGGTTAGTTTGTCTCCACAAAGTCACTGTTAATGAGATGATAAATCCATTCATGCCTGAGTTCAAAATGAGGAATCAACGTATTTTAATTCTTGTTGAAGGAGAGGAGAGATAATGGGGTTCAAATCCCACATGGAGCTGCCATCCAGAGTAAGTGAATTACATTAAGATTATTATTTTTCTTAATTAAGAACAAAATGAAAGACTTTGTTTCATCCACATCCTAAGATGTTGATTTGCATTGATAAGAATTAAATACGCCATAACCCAGATGAATTGTTTTTATCAAGTTAACACCAAATATTTGGTTGGAAACTTGAATCTTTTTAGTGCGTCTGTGATTTTAATATTTTAATGTAACAAAGCTCTGCTGTTTAAATTATGATAGTGAGCTCCTGAAAATGACAGAATCTTTGAATAGTTTTGAGTGTTTACATTGTTGAGGGAAAAAACTGAAAATCATAAAGCTACGTGTAACTGTCAAGCTCAATTTTTTTAAGTTGATACTATTAGGACCTTTTTTTGTTTTTGCACTGCTGGATGCAACATATGTGTCATTGAAAAGTGTTTTTTTTGTAACTGATGCAAAACTTTATTGGGCGCCATTGGGTGATGATGCTGACTGATTGCTGTGGATTTTGTTATTTCTGCTTACTCATCCTCTTCAGCAGCTAAGACGGTGCATTTTGATCAGGTAAATGTGTGCTCCATAGGTCCATGCAATAATTACCTTTTCATCAGACTCCTGCTCTTCCTGTAAGCACTGCATTAGTAATGGTTGTCAGTGTGAGGTAAGACATGGTAAGGTGTCAGCTGTGTGATTAAAGCTGTTTTGGGTATCGACAAAAAAGGAGAAGAAAGAGGCAGATGAAATGTGTTGAAAGCAGCAGAGAAAAAGAGAGAGAGAGACAGAGAGTATGTAGGGAGGGGGAGCACACAGAGGATTGATGGAGAGGGTGAGAGAAAGATAAGGAGGTGTGGTTCCATGCTGCGTGAGAGGAGGCTGAGTGACGTCAATGGTTCATTCTCAAGCGTCACAACTGCGCTTACACATAATAAAACACACATACATCCATCCCAGCTATGTTAAGTCCCGCATGGACACAAGAACACTCTGTACGAACCGTTCTGACTTTGTAAAATGTGAAACTACAAGGAGAAAAAAAGAGACAGCTAAGTGTGAGGAGTCACCTCAGTTAGAGATATTTCTTTCAGTGGTGAAGTTTGGGATCAGGATACAGGCTCAGAATGACATGCCAGTTTCTGATCATACAGGTTTCTGGTGTCTGGTGGAAGGAGGACTCTTGGTGCATTTCCTTATTTTTTTGTCTAACAATTTATTTACAGAGCAGATTATCTACAGTTTTTCTACAGATTTTACGCAAACCTGCCCCCCTCCCAGAACAAACCCCATAGGACAACTCTTACCTACATCCCTAAAAATAATAGTAATAGCAATGGTAATAATATTGGTATAGAAATAATAATAATAATAATGATAATAATAAAAATAATAATAAATGAATTAATAAATAAATAAACAAATAAGTTAAATAATTAAATAAATAAAATAAAGAATGTAAAAAAATATATATTTCAGCAAAATACATGCAGCCAAGGTCAAGACATTGGCAATGGAAAAGCACAGCTTCTCCGGCAGATGTGCTACAACCAACAACCACCACCACACCATTGACAGTACTCATCTAGTTATCTGTGAGAAATTATCCATATATATTTTAAAGTCATTCCAGCATTTGTCAAAAAGATGAGGTTTCTTTTTCATATTGAACATAGTTTTTTCAGAGGCCATGTATGATGCAACTTCTATAAGCCACATCAAGGCAGTAGTTGGGTTTTCATTTTTCCACAATATAGCAATGCATTTATTTCCAGCAATTACGGATAGCCTAATAAAACGTGTTTCTCTGTGCATTTTCACCAGAGTGGAGGAAGTATCCTAAAACTTAGCAGAGCTGAATTTTATAGTTAAGAACCATAAAATGAGAGTTTTCACAAATCTAATACTCTTGTTTTAAAATTTGAGTCATTTCTCCAGTCTTATAAATTTAAGAGATATTCAGGGCATATTAACTGCATCATTATCACATTAAGCTGAACTAAATAAAAGCTGACCATTGAAAGGTTTCATTAAAGACGATATGCTTATACTAAACAGTCATCATGCAGTCCCCTTGATGAGGGAGCTCAGACTGTGTGAAGGACTCTCAGATTAGATTATGATGGATTAGTTACTCATGGATTCAAAAATAATATGAGCCGAGACACTTAAGATTAAGGAGATCAAATCTGCACTTCTGGCAGGTAGGGATTGTTACACAGAGATTCATTTACTAACACTTACTAACTAACTATTTGGATTAACTCACCAGACTAAAGGTAAAACAGCACCCTGGAAACATGAGATCAAATCCATTAACTTTCATTAAATTTATGTCAAAGTTACACAAGTGAGTGTTTCTATGTTGACAATATCAGAGTGGTCAATCTTAAAATCTCTAGTTCTGTGACAGGTACAGAGACTTTCGGAGATACTGTCTTGTAACTTTTGCAGAACTATTGGATGGCTGAGTCAGCTGTCTGTCACTCTGTATGCGGGACCAGCATGGCAGGTCCTCCCAATCTTTCTTAATTTCTCCTGGTGGCTAGGTCAGAGGTGTGTGAATGTTTGTGGATCAGCTGATACTGATGGGTACTCAGTCAGCACAGACCCCTGTATCATTAGGATGCAAATGTCGGCATGGTAGGATTAATGTGACCTGAAGTCTGACCTCTAAATTCCACCAGACCCATGATCAGTCCATCTCCAGTCCACCATGATGCTGATGGGTTTTCATTTCGACCAATGTGTCAGCTTCCATGTTTTGCTTGTACTCTGTCTCAGCTCCTGCAATCCAGGGACCTCCGCAGTATATACTCTTCTTCTGTATTGCAAATGTGCATATAGAGGCTCGAATGACTAAATGTGGAACTGCTGTAACAAGAAAAGTGAATAGAAAAATATTTCAGGATCACAGTGTCCACTTTTCTGCATACTTGTTCTTCTTGAGAAAAAATAATCATATCCACACAACCTGCTATAATTCAGGAGTGCAATCAGGATTTATGTCTCCGCTGTCTGGCAGAAATTGAGATTTTCCAGCTTTGTCAGTCCAAAAAATAATCTCTCCTCATGTCCCGTAAAATGTTGTCAGTTTCAATAGTGACAGCTTGTGTGTATTGCCCACTGACAAACAAGCTCATAGAGATGCTGCATGATTTCAGCCTCTTTCCAATAAAAAACACAATTATAACTCCATAATGAGATGGTTGATTGTTTATGTGTCTTTAAAGTACATTCTTCATAATTAGTTGCTGTGCTGAAACACTAGTCTTTACTGTTTTTGACTGGATTTGTTTTGTAAAAAGTCCCGAAAATGTCATACTTTTTAATCTTATAACTCCTTTGCACTCACTGTCAGTGTGTTTACATGCACAGCTTAATCAGACTAATCTCATCATTCGTTTTTTTCAGTGAATCGGATTTCTCTCCTTGTCCGCGTATACATGCAGCTGAGAAAATCGAATTATTGACGTGAACTTGTCCTCCTCCCCCGAACTAGGGGGCGATATGGGTCTATTCCGGGTGACCAAACAACAACAGCAGGTCTGTTCCAGACGCTAGAAGTGGCTACAACTGATGCTGGACATTTTCGAGCAAGAAGCTGGAGCATTGTACAGCGTTGTTTTTGTCGTACATGATGTACGTGCTACTTTTTCTGCAGATGAGGTGCACGCTACTTCTCTTCTTTGGTGTTATTGTTCCAGGGTCTTGGCGCACTTGCACATGCATTGTCCTATCATACTGCGACTACGCTGGTTACATGGTAGAGAAAATGGAATTCCAATCTCATTATCCGGTAGTCTTAATCGGAATTCTTCGACTCCAATCGGAGTTCTCAGACTAAGGTGTTTACTTGCACTTCAGTTGTCTGGTCTTAATTTGGTTTTCTCAAGTGTCATGTAAACGCACTGAATCAGTCATACTTAACTGTATCTTTGTACAGGAATTGGAGTTAATCAGCTCTGAGCGAATTTACCTTATTGTAAAATCTGCTTTTTTACTTTTTGGGACATGTATTGTATTGTACTGTATTGTTAAATATCTCACCACAGTTATAACTGCTTCATATTTATTACATATAGATATACACAACAGTTAATGATTCACGTCTGAAAGCAGAATCCATTTTATTGTTTTATTTTACTAAAATAAAGTAGTATGAAAATGCACCAGAAACACCTACACACATGAAAAAAAACCATGACAATCAAAATAAAGTGGAGATTGACAGCAAGCTGTGATCCAAACAGATGACCCCACAAACACGGGGAAACTTAAGTTTGAATTAAATGCAGAGATTATGCTGAAGTGATGTGAGTTTTTCATGGTAGTCGCCCACATAAGACTGATCTGAGTTACTGTATATAATTACACCCCGTTCACAGTAATTCACTTCAAGAATAATCCGGCATTATGATCAGCGGGCAGGCAAACTGCAGGCAAATCCACAAATAATATTATCAACCCACACGCAATCCTGCAACTGCTGGGTTTTATATTAGTGGAGCACAGATCTGCTGTGATGGACTGTGAAGAGTGATATGTGACAATTTAGAAACACCTACACACCCATCGGCATGCTGTAATGTACTTCGGGCTCCAGGGAGAGGAAAAGTCACTCCATTTATTAGTGATCTTACTTGAGCTCATTATCAGTTAAAACCCTGAAAAAGGAGACGAGGTGGTGCCGGATGAACGCTGCAAACACATCTCTAAATTCGCCCCTCACTTCCTGGAAATGTTGTTGGTATCAAAGAGCTTCTTAAGGCTGCAGGCGTGTCTGTAAATCACACCGAGAGGAGCAGAGCTGTTATAATTGCTTTGCAATGCTTGTGATGCCCCACCGCATTATCCATGTCATAGCTTATTGCTTTTTTATTGTTAAGTGCCTCATAAAACTAGCATCGATACATGACCATTGATTTGTGCACGGATGGGTAAGCCCCCCAGATGGTTCACATGCATGAAACTTGAGCACACACACCCACTGAGAAGAGTGTGCTGAGGGAGTCACATGGACAGGAGGATGCCAGCATCAGATCTCGCTGCCTCAGACCCCCACACCGGCCCTCTGAGACGAACTGAATAAATGGACGGGTCCAGATGGGCAGGAGAGAAGGAGGAAGGAGAGGGAAGAGAGAAGAGACTGGGAGGGGGTCGGGGAGAGAGAGAGGGATGAGCGAAACGCAGTCTCAGAAACGAACGAAAGTGTGTGTGTGTGTGTGCATGTGTGAGTATTTGCACTGTGGAGTATTGTCTGTATTAGCTCAGCCCCGGCTCCCACATCCTGGCTGGTGGTCACACAGTTGCAGCGCCACACACAGACACAAAAACACACACTCACAGACACAATGTGCAGGCTTATCACAGAGAGCAGAACACTCCTCTGATTAATAAGCTATGGCACTGTGGAGTCACAAGCCAAAAGAATCCGCTCTGACCAAATCTGGTTAGCTGCGGGTTGCAGTTCTTCTCACAAATGAACAAAAACTGAACAGAACATTGATCTTTTCACCTTTTTGTCTCTGCTTTAGGGGAAACCCAAACCAGATCAGAGAGAGGCCTGGCTTGGCCCATCCAGTCTGTTAAAGTTACGCTCTAAAATTAGCTCCAAATCCTTTATCAATAAAGCCGACCGAGAATAGGACTCTCAGCTATTTTTCAATTTCCAGTCGAGCGTTGATATCAATTATTTTGTCTCACCATAAAGGACTTGATGTTGTTCATTACGGTCACAGAGCTGTCTTCATTACAGAGATGTGTTCTTACGCTTTGCTTTTTTGTGCGGCAGTGATTGTGTGTACGTAGATGTGCGTTTGTGCATGCTCGGTGGGGGTTTATGACAATAGCTCATACACTGGTTCTACATGTCTGCCTTTCCTCTGTGTCACATCATTGGCCGTCTAGCACAATCAATCAAGGGAGCCCATTGTGCCTCACAAAAAGCCAATGAACTGCATCAATAACTGAGCCTGCACTCCCCATCCATGAATATTCCCCTTATGAAACAATCTCTTACTGCAACACAGGCCTTGAAAGTCAGAGAGGAGAAATTAAAGCGGCTGCACAACAACAGGAATGCCTCTCAGATTTGTACGATTACAATAAAGGACGAGGAGAAGACACAGAAAGAGGGGAATTTAATAAGAAAGACGAGCACAATCACAAATGTGCAGCTTTTTGTCCTTTTGCATGTAAACTAACAACGTTAACAAAAGGGAACCAGCTTACTGTAACCCATTCACGCTAATTCCCCTCCCCCCAAGGATGCAACAAGAGAAAGCAATGTGAGGAAATAATGACCCCTTTCATGTCTTCCAAACATCACACATGGAAGAATCAGAGTAATGTCCGCCCTCAAGCAGCCTTCATTTCCATTACGACTACATATCACTCCCAGGTCCCTATTAACCCTGGGACCTGGGTCGTTCTGAGCCCGCACAAACAGGATCTCTGCACCAAAAATAGTGTGTTCATCTAACCCGGCCTCCCACCACTGCCATTAACTCTGTGCTAAGACCATTATTTAAACACTGAAAGCAGAGCGGGTAATTTGGAGCAACGCAGTGCCAGCTCTGCTAACGTCTATTCTCTTCTATAGCCGCAGCTGCAGTGTGTAGTCTGGAATCTGTCGAGGGGCCAGTCAGCGACGCTCCATTGAGCCTCCACAAACAATGCAAGACAGAAATGAACCACTGAGGCAGGAGGAGAGAGGGAATGTTTTTCCTCCGAAAGAAAAGAAGACAGATGACAAGGCATTGAAGGGAGGGAGGAGCAGACAGAAATAGACAACTGAAAAGAGAGTGAAGGATAACTAGACAAAATGTTGTGCTTATGATCTATTTACTTCTTCCATGAAGAGTCCGTTTCCTGACAGCGGGCTCACAGTGGAAAGAAACAAACATTATCTCACCAATATGTTCCACTTCATAAGTGGATAAATTTCTGTTGTATTCGACTATCATCACCCTTCATTAATAAGCAGCTGAGACGTCAAGGATCTGTGAAAATACAGAGGAAAATCTGAGCGGTTAACTCTAATATTCTGATGAAGTGTTGTCGGGACTTTGTCTCCTTTGTTGTTAAATTTAACACCAAAACATGCTTTTAAAACTTTTCCTTCTATCTAACTTATTATGTTGATAGTAGGTGGTTAAATGCTGATGTTAGCTGTTGTTTGACTGAAGCTAATGGCTCATCAAAGATAATTGGTGTATAACCAGTGCTGAGGTGGGACTCACTGTCAGCACAGGAGTTTTATCGTTTACTTTAGTTCACTACCTTTACCCGAGAAATATAATTTTAGCCTCACTAAAACCATTTAAGTAACATCCGATCAAGCAGTATCCCATGTCAAGTCATTATAAGGAAATCGTAAGGGAGAACTATGAGCTAATGTGTGAGATATAGTTTCAACCATAGACTGTATATACTATGCACATCTTGGTTCCACCTTCCGCCTGTATATGGATTTGAAGCCGAAAAGCTCTCGGTAATTTTGCATTTTTTCTCCATTTCCTGGAACCAACACTGCACAATAGCGTTGTACGCATTCGGTGGGAGAGTCGCCAACAGTCGCTTTGATGATGCTCGGCTCAAACAGTGTATCCAGTGGATGAGCTAGGTAATCTTTGTACGCCCATAGGCTGTAACAGGTGTCAATCATAGAAAACATGAACCCCCTAATAACTTTTAAAAATGGAGATGTACAGAAAAAAGAGGACTTGAGCACAAACCAGTCTGACAGTAACTACATGTCAACATCACAAGCAGGGGGGAGAAACATTTATGTTCAGTGTAATTAAATTTCTAAAGTTTGTCCACAGCTCCATAAGCTTTGCTGGAGGAGGCGGGATTTATGATCCATACTGCAGCCCGTCACCAGAGGGTGCTGTTCTCGGAGTGGCTGCACCCAGCGAGGAGGCAGACAGGGTCCATTCTATATACAGTCTATGGTTTCGACTTTTAATTCAGCTCCCATTTTAGAGCCAGTTTCCCCCTTTTGTTGTTATTTATGAGACTAATGGGGTGGTCTTCTCTCTATGTCAAAGTGATATTGTTTTTCAAAGTCGCATTACTTTTGATTGATCCTATTTGTCTTTTTGCCTTTTCATGTTAAAATTAACTATATGGCCATCGCAACAACACAGATAAATACTATTTATTTGTAGGCTGGCCCACATACTCCAGGCCACCTCAGCAGTGACAGTGCTGTGGTTAAGTCCCCCCCAGTCTAAAAGGTCTGGACACGCCCCTGCTTGTTAGCACATCTTGCCTTGAGTTTGTTATTTTAGCTCAGTGAGCAGGTGGATCCATGTTGAACAGAGAGTTCTAATGGTGGACTAGAGGGACCATAGTCAAAGACAAAATGAGTAGATAAGAGTGCTACTCTCTCTCCAATTTAAGCTCAGTGTGGATGGCCCATCAGAAACCCCTCTCCTGCCGGCCTCAATATGAGATCACCGAAAAGAGGAGAATTTCTTTGACGTAATCGGAATGAAAGTCACCACAAATGTATTTTTCATCATCTTTTCAAATATATTAGCAGAGCAATATTTAAAGAGCAGCAGCTGTTTTACCCAGGAGTAAGGGAGAAAATGAAAAGTCAGAGGGTGAACAAAAAGTTGTCTCGATTTCGTAAATGTTTTGGAGAAAGGCCACATGTCAACTCTTTGTAGGTAGCCAGAGTAATATAGAATAATCATGGGCTGACCAAAACCTAACTTGTGGAGAGGAGTTTGTTCTCTTTTATTTTTGACTTTGCTCCTCGTCTTGCACCTTGTTTTCCAACCAAGCGAAGGCCTTTTGTTGGACAGGAAGAAAAAATAAAAGTCAAGTGAAAATCTACTCAAAGATTGAGAAGGTTACTCGTACACTCCCCTCACAAGCATGGCCTGTATGATACTGTTATTGTCAACCGGCCCTGGCAGCCCACTGGAAAATGTCCTGGTTCCCCCGATTAGCCACTCTGGGCCTGTGTATAACTGTACTGTCAAAGCTGACAGAACATAAGCCCAATGGACAGTAATGTCAACAGCTTAAACCTGCACAGAAAAACATGTAATACCTGCCTCTTTCTTCTTATAGAAACACAGCAGATACATGTGACCCTTAATCCAAAGTCCCTCTGCTACTGTAAGTCACATGGATGCCCCCTACCTGAGCCAGCTCTTATACTCTTGCCCACAAGCACAAACAGTCGAACATACCCACATAAGAGCAGCCAGCACAGTGCATCCCCCTCCCCACAGAGCACATCATCAACTTCAATAACAACAGTGATATTTACAGCCCCCTCCACCTTTCCAAGAGGCTGGGCTCCTTGTCACGAAGCCCTATCAGCACATATAGAGCTGTAGGTGAGTCCAGCGATCACTGCCAGTCTGACAGAGAGGATAGCTATTCTGGACCCTGACAGGAAGCACGGCGCTGCTGTGAATCCCCCATCCGAGGCACTTGAATCCTGGAGAAACAATAACAGAGGCCTGGCCTTTGACGTCAACGTGGCCATAAAGGCAGCGACGAGGGGACAGATTAACGGGAACTCTCAGAGGGGGGCAGACCTTCTTCCTGTTGCTAGGAGGCACCGAGTGTGTCATCTTTTGATGGGTGAATGTCCTAAAAGAGGAGGAATGTTTCAAGGGAGTGGAGGAAAAGAAAGAAATGTGTGAAACAGGATTTTCTCTGTCAGATCAGATCATTTCTTGAAGGTTGAGTTTTCAGAGCCTATTGTTCTTCTTACACGTCAGAGTTGAATGCAGAAAAGAATCAATCAATACTCCAAATGGCATGAAATCTCAATATTGTTTTTGCTGAAAATGAACACGAACACATTAGACAGAAATGTGTGTACTTCTTTGTGATTCCTCAAAATATAAGTGGATTAAATGTAACAAAATAAGTTTCATAGCGTAAGTGTGCCACAGCATTAAGATCGAGAAGCGGCCTACGGTATGCCACAGAGTTCTGCTGCATGCTGCAAAGTGGCCACACGATACATGGGTGGTTCAACAGCAGATACAGCCTTCAGGTACAGAGTTGGATCACTCAATTATATGCCTCTAATAAGTCATTACCATTTTTTTGTCTAAATTTACAATATTAATGCTATATGAGTAACAATATACAGTAAGTAAAGCAATATGTTTCTCTTTATGTTTTTAAAGTACCGTTTTTTGAGGATGCCATAACGACATAGTAATGGTGGTAATGGGGCGGCAGTAGCTCAGGAGATAGACCGGTCGTCCAACAACTGGAAGGTTGGCGGTTCGATTCCCCCCCTATCCCAAGTCTGTCCGTTGTGTCCTTGGGCAAGACACTTAACCCACCTTGCTCCCAGTGTGTGTCCTTCACTGGTGTATGATTGTGAGTGTTGTGTGGTGGTGGTCAGAGAGGCTGTAGGCACAAACTGGCAGCCACATTTACGTCAGTCTCCCCAAGGGCAGCTTTGACTACTAAGGTAGTTTACCACCACCAAGGTGTGACTGTGTGAGCGAATGAATGATGTGTCCAATGTAAAGCGCTTTGAGGGTCTCTGATAAAGCGCTATATGAAATCTGATGCCTTAGCAAGTGGCCTGCCTGTTAGGCCTGTCACATAACCACAGAGAGAAACTTAACAGTCAAGTTATGGTTGTAGCTCGATTAGGCGATTTAACTGAACGACTGTCTTTGCCTCAGTTTACAAGCACAGTAGGTGGTGACGGGCCCCTTTCAGTGCATTACTACTGGCTTGTTACAACTTACCATGTTGCGAACAAAACAGTCCACCAGAGTGTTAACAAGTGGCCGATGGTATAGCAGTTAAATAGCAAAAAAACACTTTTACGGCTCTGTATCTTATTAATAAATGAGACAACTTTATCTTTTTTGACATCCTTTATCATTACCCGGTATTTGAAAGCAGTGTTAATGCGGCAACCAAGGGATAAATGTCACAAAAAGTGGTTCGTTCAATTTAAATTAGTCCAAAAAGGTCAAACCTCCAGCAGCTCTTGAAGTAAAAGAACAACTTCATTCATAGACCAACAAGTTTCAGCTTCATCAGGGTTGTAAGAATTGGGAAGTTTGACGCAGTTTGGAACTTTTCCAACCTCCAAAAGGGGGCATAAAGAAAAAGTTTGGGAACCACTGACCACCGAGGAAACACTTTAACTGACCTGTTTCTTAGGAAGCGGAGTTATCTGAGTTTCATTCTGGCATATTTATGACTGCTGGCTCCCTGTAATGATTTAATGTGGTGGTTTAGCCCTGTAGGTAAAATACTGCAACACAATAGAAAACCTCTCTCTGCAGTTTTCACTGGTATATTGTCTGAATTTTTGTAAAGGATGCTGCCTAAGCTTTTGGAGAAGTACTTTCTGCTTGGTTCTTTCAATAACTCACCCAGACTCTTTCTTAATCTAATTTGTGTCCAACGGGCAAAACTTCAGAAAAAGCCTGGATGGAAATTTGTCCTTTAAGTTCACATCTTCAACTTATACAGATATCTACTGAGGTTGTCTGGAGTATATGAATAGATTTAAAGGAGTGACAAACTGCCAAAGATTGATGTGAAACTACAAGATTAAATCCAGTGATAGATGAGAGCCATTCGGTGGACCTCAATTAAATAGTAAATGCTTCGCAGGTCTGTTAACAACAACACATCTCAGGCTGCACGCAGGGAGTGGAGGGTCAAAGGCCTGCAGAGTCAGCAGACCTGTCTGATGTCAGATATAGCAGTGATCCACATGTGTGTGCTTCACTCTCTGTAAGCAGCTAGTTGCTTTATGGTGCACTCAGTCTTTTGACTCCTTAGCAGAAGCTGCTGACTTTCTCGTCAAAGCTTCACCCTTAGAGAGCAAAGAGAAATCCTGATTATCACAGAGGCTGTAGAGGCCTGCAGCTCCTCTAAAGCACACTCACTCAAACTAACAGATAGACCTTTATTGTATAGAGGTGATGGTATTGCTCTACATGTGCTGTCAGAGGACTGAACATTTTTAATTTGTGCATGAGTTCAGTTTAATTTTCTAAAATAGACTTCATTAATCCACACACAGAATATTTTCCACAGTGCCTCTGTATGTCTGCTCTTCCTGCCTCCTCATAGTTCCACCAGAAAACAGTACAGCGAATACAAAGTGAGTGGAATATTTAAGGGAAGTATTCAAGGTTTCCAGTTTTAAAAACACCCGATCGTTATCAGCCTGTTGATCGTAAGAAAAAAAGTCTGTAGCTTCAAAATATGAAGCAGAATGTTTGTCCTTGCTGCGCTGTAATATTTCTGTCTCGTATACTGAGAGCCCTGCATTAGTGATTTATGTCAACCGCCAACTCCCACAATGCAGAGACAGAGATTTGCTTCTCTCTGGTATTGCTCTCTAACCCCTCTCTCATTTTTATCTTTTAACCATGGAGTTTATCTCAACCTTCAATCAGTAAGGCTGTACTTAAGTGTCAGTGCAGGGAAACCCTATGAAATAAAGTCCATTTTAAAGAGTGTTTGCACATTTTTCATGTATGCTGTAGTTGGAGCATTGGCTAAAAATACAGTTCGAGTAAATTTATATGTCTGGGTATGGAGGAGCTTTGCTTTCCCTTTCCCTTTCCCTTTCCCCGGTCTTGCATCTCCCAACAAACTCTCCTCTCTGTTTTGGGAGTGAAATTTGTGGAACCCAGAGGGGGTATGCTCTTGCCTGAACAGACTTCTTGACCCTGACTCTGCCTTATTTATCTTCTTCCTAGCATCTCTTTACAAACTTTTCTCTGTTTTTTCTTTTTTCTTCTCATTGATGGGGTGTGAATGTGGCAGGAGGTAAGAGTCAGTATGAAAAGAGGTGGTTCTGGGTTCTGACTCTTTCCAGTCCCTGAGATATCATTTGTCAACTTGATAACCCTGGTGATGAACTGGCTCTCCCTGCCCATCTATCTCCATGCTTGGGTGTTGGGAGACACTTAGGTAGGTTATGTAACTTATCAGTCAAGGAGTTATATTGGTATGGGGGTGGTCCTGTCCTTTCATTACAGTACCTTGTGTTTATTTGAAAATTCCTGCAAATCATGTCTGAATTGCATGATGATATGTGTGAGAAATTAGTTTGTAATTGTTGTAAAGGTGCCACGTATGATTGCCTGGATTTTCATTTGAGCCTAAAATCCCACACACAAAGGCAGACATAGAGTGAGCGAGAAAGGAAGACTGTTTCTTACAACACTTGAATGATATTTTTTATAAATTCTTTGTCAAACTGCAAGTGGTTATGGCGATGCAGAGCGGTGCAAAGCTGCTCAGAGGAGAGAGGATTGAAAAGAGAGGAAGGAAAGGAGCTTTTAAAGGTGGACACAACCCTGTGTCAAGTATCACTCACTGATTGGACGCTGCAGCAACTTTACACTTTGCAACGTCACCAGATTTTAATAACAGAGAAAGGATGAAGTAAAACAAACACTTCAGGATGCGTTGAAAGAAATCATTATAATATGTCAGTCTCAAAGCAGTTGCTATATGAGATGAGCCGGAATCGAAAGACTAAAGTTATGAGCATGGTTTCCATAACATGCTTTCAGTAAAGCCGTCCTGAGTGGGCAATCATGAATCCATAAAATCAATCAAACTATTTTCCACAAGCTTTTCAATCTTACGATAACCTACAGAGTTCCTGCAGTATCATTAAAAGTAAGAGATGCATAAATGTGATGCGGTAAATCAAATACTTTGGTAATGATAAATTTTACATCTCCAGTGTGAGAGAATAGGAGGCAAGTTGGGAATGCATGAACACAACTCAAAGAAAGTGGGACATAACTGGGAAAAGGAGGGGAAATTACGTTTTAATACAGTTTGCTTTGGCATGAATGTAAGGGTGACATTATTGCGCAGCCATTAAGCAATGATTTACTTAAAGTGAAAGGAAAATATAAGACAAACACAAAGAACAAACACTCCTGTTTTCTCTCGTTTTACACATGCTCATGAGCGAACTGCTGCCCTAATCAATGAACATTCCCTGCCGACCAATGGACAACTAAAACCAAGCAACTCCTCTCGTCAGCTCTCAGTCAACTGGGATTTGCTGGAGAATATCTCCTCACAAGCCTGCTGCTGATTTCAATAAGTAACTGGGCCATGATTTATAGACTTAATCCCCCACAGGCAGCATGTACAGCCAGCTCTAATGAAACACATTGGTTTGGATGTGATCTGAGGAACCCAGAAAGCTGTGCCATGTGGAAAAGAACATATGGATCACCGAGCTGCTCTCCAACATTCCTGAACAATCTGGACAGGACATTGAGCGTTTTATCACCACCAAGGACTCAGCAGTCACGCTGCAGAGGCATCCAGCTGCTTGTTCCCAGTGGGATAAGCATCCTATCTGTCCTCTGGAAAAAAACAGAACAGATCTCCCACACGTTGCCACCTCATTGCCGACTTTTTCGGATTACTGCATTAACCACAGCCTGAGTCTCTTTGTCACTTAGTTTGCAGCGGAGTATAAAATGTAATCTAAACTCTGGGAGCTCTGTTGGTTTGCTGTGCCAAAACACCAAGTCTGCATTGAATCTCACTGTCACCTTTCAGTAACTATGGTTCATCTCTCCTCTTATAAAACACATCGGTATTATATTTGTCTTTCTGACCCATGACTCACTCTGTCCACTTGGATTAGCAACACCATTTTAAACCCACTTGTTGTGAGATCATCTGAGAATATGTCATCAGTTCCACTCTCGACCTCGGGACCCTGACTGTCCCTGCTTTAGTTACACAGGATACTGCACAGCTTAAGTGATTAGCTGCCATTAGAGCGTTTTATTGGAGCAAACAGGAGAGGGGAAGGATTACAGTGGTAGTCACTGTGCCATGAGGCATTTTGTTTCACACAACATTCATCATGCAAGCAGGACTCTGTTTAGCCACATCATGCACCATATATCTGTCTCGTCTATTTTCAGCGCAACTAATTCCTCTTTCTGCCTGAACAACAGGATGTGTATATGTAAGGGTTATCAGGGGCACAGTGGTTGGCTGGTTTCCAGCAACAACTGCAGGCAGGGCTTTGTGCCAGCTTCTGTATGTGCAGCTGTGTCAGACAGAGAAAAACTAGTTTTTGGTGGATTTGCTTCCCCATATTGGTTACTCAGCATTAAACACATTGGCCTGATACTGATCTCCACTTCACTGTCTGTTAAACCACAAGTCCAAACTCCTTCTGCATCACTGCAAGAGATGGGAATTGAGAACCTGTTCTGGATGAGAGCCAGTTCCAGTTAGATCGATCCACCATCATTTGCATTTATTGTGTACCCTAAAGTAGGGTGACCATATGTCCTCTTTTACCCGGACATGTCCTCTTTTTTGGGGGGGCTGTCTGGGGAAGTTTATAAAGTCCTTCAAATGTTTGTGGTTTTTTTACAGAAGTTTCAAGTTTGTATCATGTGGATTTACTGCGTTAGAAGCGCAAAAAAGACACTCGATCCTACCCAAAAAACTCTCAGTTAACTTTGTGCGACTCTGTGACTCCGCCCCCGCTTCGTCGTATCCTCTTTTTGGGAAGTCAAGTCCTAAAGGTCATAACACACTGGAGAATGATTGACACCTAAAACAGCCTATGGGCGTTCAGGGATTGGGTAGCTCTTCCGGGGGATATGCTGTTTGAGCCGAGCGTCATCACAGGGACTCTCAGCGACTGCGCGGCCGCATGCGCACATCGCTTCTGTGCAGCGTTGGTTTCAGGAAATGAAGAAAAATCACGGAAATACAGAGAGCTTTTTGGCTTCAAATCTGTATACAGGCGGGAGGCGGAACCAAGTTGTCCATAGTATATACAGTCTATGGTATTGACCAACTCAAATCTACTTGCTTCGTGAGACCAGCAGTCCAGAGACTTGTTAGCTGACTTTTCTGCCATATTTGTTTTGACCTATTCAATCAGAGGCTGTTTCTGCCATCAGCTGACCTATAGAAGCCAGACTTCCTTGTCTCAGCAGATTAGTGAAGGTCATGAAACGTGTAGAACAATTTAAGTTACAGATGTGAAACCTACAGACTTTTTTTTTTTTTTTTGCACAGAAAATCAGCAAAATTCACAAGAATTCATTAAACAGAACATATAACAGCACTGGTGTCCAAATCTTATTAGTTTTCATCCCCAATCACTACACTTCAACATACCACACCTAAAAAAGCCACTCCCTCTTTCTCTCTGACACAATGGTGGTGAAACAGATCACAAGTGGACCCTGATCTGTACAGACCAACCCTCATGGTTTGGACTTCATGTAATCCTTGGATCCATGAAGAAGTTATCATCAACAATAGGAAGCTGCAGCCAACTTTTACTGTTCCTTAATGCACTCACTTTTGCATCATATCCATATGAGCTTGAGAAAGATGCCTGTCTTTGCATATTGGCTCTTCCCTTACATGCTTCAAGTGCAAGAGAGGTGAGGCACAAATGCAGGCTTCAGAAGGTGAATAACTGCATTTTGCCGCACTGAGAAGAAGGATCATCATTCTGGCAGCAGCTTGAAACTTGCACAGTTTGGATAAAAAAGATCTCTCTGAAACAGTCAGCTTTGTTATCTAAAATCAAACATGGCACCATGCCGGTCCTCTCTTCTTTGGAGCGACTGGTAGGAGACTAAGCATTGCTACGCTGGCACAATCATTTCAGTCACTGAAAGAGTCCAACACACAAGCAGAGCAGGAGCACAGGGACATTTAACCAAGTTGAACTTTTGAGCAGAAAAAAAAAAAAAAAAGATTTGATTTTAATAAAATCAAGACACAGGCTCTGACATCCTGGAGGTCTGCTTTTCTCTTACAATCTCATTGCCAATCTTATTTCCAAGCAATGTCCAGAGCCATGATAGGTCGCCCCATTCCTCATCTTCATGCCATTTCAAACCTTCACTGATTCAGCCACACACGTCATTAAAGTCTGTGAGGGTTCAGTGTTTAGCCCTTGATATGGAGATTGGGATTGGGATTCAGGGCCATATTTTTAAAAAAGCCATTATGTCGTGGGAAGATTACCCCATCTTTTTTTCTGCGGGCTCCAGCAGGCGTCACTCTAACCTGTGATCTTGGATACAGACTGGAGCACAGCAGCCACCAGCAGAACGGTCTGGGGCAGCAGAAGGTGGGGTCATTCAATCAGTCATTCAGTCACTACTCTGCCTTCACTGAGCTGGAGTTCACCAGGGGTTCAGCGCTGCCAACAGTGGAGTGTGAAACCCAGTCTGCCTGCCACACTCTGGAACACACTGCTGAACTCATGGCCCTGAGGGAGAAGGAAATGTTTTCTCAATGCCGCAGAAAAACACCCCTACCTCTGTGTTTTTGTGTGGGTACTAAACTGCTTTAGCCGAGCGTTGAAGCTCATTCCAAGATAACAATCATTAACGCTCTTTGACGCTTTGGCGTGCACACCGTGGGAGCATTCATCACAAGGAAATATAAGTGGAGAGACATTCCCTCACTGGAAACCAGGAATGATTTCCCAGGGCATGCATGGTTTGTTCAGACAGGAAAGAGAGGACTGTGCATGGGCCTTCAGCGCTTGAAAAACCAGTGACAGGCTGAGTTTCAAGGACACAAGCTTTAGTTTGTTTTTGTGGGGATCAAAAGTTAAAGAGTAGGTGTTATTCTCCATTTGTCCCTGGACTCTGACTCTCGTCAATCCTGTCATTTCTAATCTTGGGAGCACAGCTGCTTTATAATCAATGATTTCATGCATTTCAATCTTGTATGTTCATCTTTGGTGTTCTTTAGCATGTTAATCTTCATGTATATTGATAGCAAGTTACATAACTACCACAGCTGCTGCAGCTTCACTAACAGACAGGAATTTACATGTTCTGGACACCGTTTCTTCTTCCATCTGTGTCTCTCTGTTCATGCATGTGTGAGCCTGTGCATGTGAGTTTGTGCAGACCTGATCATGCATAAGTGACATACAGGCACACATGACGGTTGGTGCAAAAGACAAATAACAACAGATCAGTTACACTCTGAGTGGTTAATGTTTACCCAACAATGGAAACTCAGTTTTTCTTTTACTAAAGAGTGCTCAGAGGTAGAGATAACATAGCTGGAGCCGCTCTCACCCGTTTTCCAGATGTGTGATCGACCGTGGAAGACTCGGGTACATGCTAATACAGGTTAATGTGTGAAGAGGCTGAGTTAAGACATTTCCCAGATACAGAAGTGTATCCCACATTTAAAACCCCAGACTGCATTCAGGTTGAATTTCATTTTAGAGGTCAGGGACTAAGACAGCATGTTTGTCGTGTGTTTTTTTGAGGGCCGTTGATTGGAATGAAAGAGGTTCTGATCCAACTATAATGAGCCGATCTGAGAGCTTGTGGTCTTTTTTTATGGCCCGTTTTACAGCTTTCAGATTAATCAATCATTTAATAACTTTTATAGCTCTTACCCTGAAACAACTGTGTAACATTCTGAAGGGAAAAAGCATTGGATTAAAACATGGAGTGACTTTATTTTCAATTTTTGTAAGTCAGCATTTCCACCACAGGCAACTGGAGACTACTGCAGCACATTTGTCACCAGGTGCTTTTTAAAGGGAGCTCTAACTCTCCTGAAGCTCTTTAGAAAACACTGACTTCCAGTCCAGAATGACAGCTAGCTTTCCTGATGTTACATTCCAGGTCCTGTCAGTATGATAAGCCGGGCTAGCCAGTCAAAGACAGCCAAACTCTATGAATAGCAGACATGTACAGACGAATCAGTATTGACCTTTGACTTGCAGTGAATTATGAGTGTTTTTCTCTTGGGTAAAGCAGCACCGTCATTAGTAATGAAAACTGAAAAATACATGTAAATGACATTGGTGTATTGGTTTGTATTTTAATTGGTTAAACTGGGACAGAAGTTGTTCAAAACTGGGTTATTTTGGTGAATTATGGGTAACCGTTGGGACTCGGGTCAACCCTTACCCTAGCCCCTCAAGAGCTGTCTTTCAAAAACAGAAATTTCAATGATAGTCCAGCTTAAAAAAAAAAATACTGTTCACTAGAAACACACGCCTATCGACATGGTCAGGGTCGCAGCTGTCATTTTGATATGACCAGATGACGCTGTGCCACACGACAGTGGTGCCACCCCTGCAGCCTGCAGGGTGAGCCTGCAGATTTGTCACAGAGGACTTAGACAGCTGCTTTAGTGTGGCTTTGGCCCAGTGGTAGAGTCAGTTGTCTTCTAATCAGAAGGTCAGGGTTTCTATCACAGATCCTGCTGTTTGCATGCTGAGGTGTCCTTGGGCAAAAACATTTGACCCCACTGGCCCCCGCTTGCTGAGACCAGTGGCATGTGGGGGACGTTAGTTGAAAACTGATGGGCTCTGCAGCCTCTTCCATCAGTGTGTGAATGTGATATGAATGGGTGAAAGTGGCATGTAATATAAAACAATTTTGAGTGGTTAGAAGAATAAGAAAAGGGCTTTATAAACACAGTCCATTTACCATTTGCTTCATACAAAGTCAACACATTATCTCCTTCTTTTATTTTGCCATCTATGGTGCAGGACCCAAAATACTAACACAAAAGGATGTTTTAAGTTCATGATTGTCCACTCAGGATGGCTTTGATTTGAGCATTTGTCCTCTATTTTTGTAGAAAACTATCACTGCATTAGTTTACTGAGGTTAAAAGTGCATGCAATGGTCATGTAGCGATATGACAGCCCTCTGCTGGCTCAAACTGCTAACTATTTTGCTGTATATTTTGTCCATATAACCAGTTAGAACCACACCGCCAGCTCCTGGCTGGTTTTAGAGGAACAGATTAACCAACCCACAGGAAGCACAGAGAGATGAAGAAGTGTTTCATTGATATGGACTCTGGCCTCAACATGAAATACGTTTAGAAATCAATAACAGATACGGATGATGGAAGAAACACCCCTCAGTGGCACATTACCAGCTCATCATCAGGGCTGTTGGAAGAAAGAAACAGAACAAAGATGACTTCACATGTCAGTGAAACGACACGTGAATGCAGAAAAGAAAAGAGAGTATGGCATGAAACAATGAGTTCACGTGACAGAAACGGTAAAAAGAGCTCAATGTGTCAATATTTTGAAGCATGACTCAGCAGTGATTATGTAATGAGTCAGCTGTTATATTTTAAAAGTATTATTCATTGTGTTTACCATTGAAAGACTAACCTCTGAGACCTAAAATTAAAGCTATACTTTCCTTTGAAGATGACCACAAGCCATTTCCTGCAAGTCTGAGACTGAGTCAGGTCTCTCATGGTGCAAATTAAAAACAACAACAAAAAATCTGTTAAGATCATGAAATGGGGGCTAAAGGACTCAACAAGAAGTATTTTTCAAGACAGCCAATCATAGTGTGTTGATTTTGTACAAATCTGCATTAGGCTGTTACATGAAAAAACATAACTCCCCACAAAAGTAAACCACAAGAAAAGGAGTTTCATTTCAAAGTCACACCCCTGAAGTAAGCCACAGTGAAGCCTCTGAGTAACTATACACAATAAATATTTACTGTGAAACTGAGACTAACCACAAACAGAAAAACAGCAGATCTTCTACGGGATATTTTTAACCAGGGACTAATGGTGTTTACCCACACACATATCTGGAGGGCCACTTCACTTTTGAACTGAACACACAGTCACTTATCAGGCTGCAAACTGGACTGTAAACAATGCAGCATGTGGGAAATTACGTTTATTTTAACTGCTGGCTGCAACAGAAATACAGAGAAGTAGTCTGTTTTTTATTCATGTGAATCATGTAATGTGGAGAAGGGACAACTCCCACTGAGCAATAGACGGCTATGAGACGTCTAGGTTTTTTTTAGATCTAATTTCAACTGTGTAGATTCTGCATATTTTTAGATGGAATTTAGACGTTGCACTTCAACCCATTATCCGATAACTATTTATTTCAAAAAGCAACTGTGAGTTGCATAACTGATCTCCAAGTACTTAACCAAAATAATTACATATACATAATGAAGTATAGATATAGCTCAGACTTAGATTTAGTCTAAACTTGGTCTAAATTTAGATGTCTAAAAAACTTTAAGACCTGTGGTAGCCTGATTTTAGACTAGTCTTCTAGGCTACATTTAGACGCCTATTAGACCTCTTTTAGACCAAAAAATGCTCAGTGGGCTGATGGGTTTTAGTGGTGAGATCAAATTTAGCTGGAAACGAACATATGAAAGTTGCAGTGATGCAGCCTAACAGATGCGGACTGTCATGAAATCCAACAGAAAAAGAAGAGTGTGTGAGGTCAGTGGGTTGTTGTCATCATAAAGCTCCTATGAGAAGTTTTTAGCTGATTGTGAAACAGAGTTATATTCATTTTTTATAACCTGCAAAAGCAACTGTGATGCATGTTAACTATAATCTTCTTTTTATGAAGTTTTTACCATCAAGAACTCTGACAAATACAACTTCTTTTGTGCACAAACACCACTCTTTTACTCATGAAATAGAAAAACTCGTCTGTCACCAATGTGTTCTTGCTGTGCTGCTGTACATACATGGAGAAGCAAGATGGTTGCTTTTGTGGAATGGTAGCCACTCCTTTGTAGATATAAGAGGCTCATTAACAATGATTTTTAGTTCCAGGTAGTTACACACTAATCTTATAATACTTATGAACATCAGGTTTTACCAAGTTTAGTCTTGAAAAACCAATAACTCCTGTGTACCAAGTTCATGTTTACTTTGGGTGAAATAATGCAGTCTAAAAACTCCCTCATGCCTCACAGCTTGGTTCCCAACACATGCAGATCAGTTTGCCGGTTTCCAAGGCAACCAGTCAATTATTTGTTCCAGGAGCTTTGTCTTTCGGCGGGTAGAGCTGTAACCCTTCCCCTTCACTGTGACCCAGGAGGCCGTGTCCGTCCTGTCCTCAGTAACTCTGAGTCAATGATAAACCTCTCACAGGAACATCCACAGACCGTGACAGGAGCGGCACAAAGAGCCACGAGACAGGACGTTGCAACACATTAAGAACATTTTGAGAAACATTACTGCTGAACAGGCAGAAATAAATATAAAAAGGGAGACAGGGAGGCCGTGAATAGTGCTTTAGATTTTATAAGGCATGACAAATTGCTTGATTGTTCCATGTCATGCTCTGGTGCGTGTGAGGCATATGGGATGATCATTTGCCGCTCTGTGTTGTAATTTATGCTGCTTGTTTGTTGTGGAGGAATACTGAAGCTCAATCAAAAAGACCGTCAGTGCCAGAATCATTGTTAGGCACGTCTAAATTCTGTTTACTCTTCAGATGTCAGATAAACCTCCACTTCATGCAGGAAAGAACACCACGCTCAGAGATGCCAACAACAAAACACAGAACAGGTTTGAGTTATTCATACGGCACATACAGGATCTTGTTTTTATTGTCACAGTGGCTTTCCCTTTGGTTAATGTTTTTCCTCATTGGCCTTTATCAGACAAATTGATGGGGTAATGAATATTTAGTTGGTGCCTTGTGCAGAGTTGATTAAAAAGCTTAATTTTCACTGAGAGGAAATCATCAAGCTAATCAAGTCTCGTAAAACTAAAGCTGTAACATTGTGGCGTCCACGTCACAGCTCATTTTCCAGCAGCCAAAAGGGAACGATACAAGAGAGGAAAAACTGTTTCTATGAGCTCAGATTTAGAGGCTTGACAGGTTTTGATTGGGTCTAAATATTCTTTCGTTTCTTTACATTTTAATCTTTCAACGTTGCTCCTAAAACCAGATTAGCTGTCTTTCCGAGTTTACACTCAGGGCTGTTATTCTTTCTCCATGAGGAGATCTTCTAGCATTTAAATCCAGCGTGATGAAAGTGATTCTTTCCCCACAGAAAAGTTAATAAAAGTCAATGATGTTATCCATGTCAGTGAACCAAGAAACAACCCCAGCTCTGATACATGTGGGGTAATAATTGGACTCATGGGACTTGACATTGGAGCGCAGCAGTTTGTGCTACAGGATGGGTCAGAGGTCAGCAGCAACTGAGCATGTTTTCCACCAACACAGGAGGAGCAGAGGGGAAACAATGCAAAGGAGTACATAATTAGACATGGGAGAAGGTGTTTCTATTTCTATGGGACCACCTACGTGAAACTGTTGGCATGCAAGATAAGAAGTTGTCGAAGAAGTGTAAACATGCTGCAGGTTGAAAGTTGTCCATTTGTAGAGATTGGCCGCCAATTTAAAGACAATGAGAGAATGCATGCCAAAGTCTAAAACCAATGCAACAACTGAAAAACATGCAGCAGAAAGCCCAAACAGCAAGCAAGCTGCAAATGTCCTACAAAATCATAAATAAGTGCATCCAGACAACTAATGAAAAAGGTAAAAAAGATATTAGCAGATATGTAGACTCTGAAAATAATCTGTCACTCTGTGTGTTGGTGTCTCTACACTCCAAACACTATTTAATATGGGACTCTAAATTCATCTGATAAAGCGTTCCTTAAAGACAATGAAACAGACATACAGACAAAAAGTAATAAAGGCAAACCAACAATTAAACCAACAGACTAATTAAATGAGAGCTAAACTGCCATTTTTTTGTCACATGTTGAGTCTCTCACATTTGCAAATGTGCACTTAAAAAACGATTGAAAGTAAGGGTCTTTTTAGGCCCATGAAGCACAGAAAGGGACCAGCAAAGGTCAGTTTGATCGCAGGTAATACAACAACAAAGTGGTTTTCTGGCCGTGCATCTTTTCTGTTTTATTTGTAGAGATTCCATCATTTCATCTATTTTGGACTATGTCTTTGCTTTGAATTTGCAGCCTCTTTCTCTGAGAGGAAATTGTACCAAGTTTGTCCTTGATCACCACCTTAAGATGCACCCAATTTGTTCAAGGTAGTAGAAGATAATGAAAGAGTGGTACCAAAGTAAAGAATAAAAAAACAAGTATTGAAAACTGCAGTTGAAGAATGAGGCCCAAGTGTTGCCGTTAACATTGTGTTTGGATTGTTGTGAAAGTCCCGGCTGTGTTTGTGTGACTAAACTTGAGCTTGACTCAGACCATGTGGTCAAATGTGTGTTTTCACTCTCTGTCCTTTGTCAACACAAATAGGAGCAACCAAAACTGATTACAACCAGTGAACAAATACACTCTGTAAGTCTCCATAATTACAGTGTTTTTCTTCATACCTGCTCCATGTGCTCCTGTTTTTTTCACCTCTTAATAACAGTTTATCTTCTTTCACTGGCCCAGAGAGTGTGTGGTGTGGTGTGGTGTCAGGTCACAATGGCTGAAAGCAAATCTCACAAAAAGAGCGATGTTGTTACCTGGGAGGACCTGTATTTTCAATGCACCAAGCAGGTAAACGGAAAGCATTTCTTTAAACTCAAGCTCATCCTGCTTTGATATTTGATGCATGCATGTTGGACAAGGTTTTACTTAAAAATAAAATAAAATAAAAAATTCAGATGTTTCACTCAATGTGAATCTGTCATTTCAGTGTCAAAGCCCATAAAAAAGAGATAAAGCTTACCTTTATATAAACACCCCAGATAAACAGCTGGGACAAAGTTGTGTTGGTAGAAACAGTAACAGCATTTCAAAATATATTTGACTTTTTATCAAAAGCAAATATTCTACCTCAGTTTATCTTAGTCCACCTGCAAGCTGACCAAAAAGAACCTGCACTCTGTTATCTTGCTGTATGCACAATACATGTCAACGACAATTACCATGTGCAAGAAAGTCAGTGTTTCCCAAATCTTTTGACTCAGTCTTGTCACTTCTGCGGGTGTTTTCAAAAACCTCTGTCATCAATGATCTAAAACTCTGTTTGTCATGGGCAGGGGGTTAAAGTAAAAGAGAAATATCATTTTCAACAAGTGAATACAGTGAAGGTGTTAAAACATATAGCAAATTCATGTTAACTCACTGAATTCAGGCTGCATGATTTGTGTTCTCAACTCACACCTAGTCATGTCTTTGAGTTGACTTAACCCTAAACTAACATACTGTTAAAGGCATGGTTGACGATCTGAGAAGCAGTTGAAAAAAAAACTGAGCCGTTTAGGCAGATTTGAAAAAAGCGTCCCACCCCTAGACACAAACCTCTACCTTCTATACTCTACAATAA
This sequence comes from Xyrichtys novacula, assembly GCA_962446985.1. NCBI lineage: Eukaryota > Metazoa > Chordata > Actinopteri > Labriformes > Labridae > Xyrichtys > Xyrichtys novacula. The sequence goes on along the minus strand of OY660868.1, from coordinate 23,490,186 downwards.
CTACCCCCCTGGACCTTTATCGCCCTCCCCACAACACTCCCCCTCTGGCAGAGCAAGCTATCATGTTGACATTGCAGAGACTAATGAGAGTTATTTATGTAACATGTGCCACGATAAAAGGCAAAAATTACCTGTTCAACGTAAACTCTGCTATTTCAGCATCTGTTTTCAGGCCCAAATCCTGGCAGAGCTTTCTCCACCGTTCGAAGAATGACTTGATGTTTATTCAAGTTAGATTCTTTGCTTGGTCACATTGCCTCTTTTTCTGTTGGCTTGCATTTTCTTAGCACTTTTGGCGGTGGGGCAAGCAGAAGAGTTTTTTTCCGTCCTTTTCCATCACAGCTCCTGTAGCTAAGCTGCTACGCTACATTTAGCCGCTCAGAGCTCCGAGGAGGACCGGGGCAGTGGGAAGGAACGAGTCGGAAAGACGGGAGAGGGGTGTGTTGAATACAGCGAGGTGATTGGATGGAGAGGCAGAGCAGGAGATTGACCAATAGGAGCTGTCTGGGACGGATGGCTCCCATTGGTCAATGTTTTTGCAGCCCTGAACCTGCTAGGGTGAACAGATCTTTTCCATCCTTTTTTCTCTTTACTTTGTGGAGATCGCACTACAGGACCATGATCGCCATATAAACCAGGTTCATAATAATAACCAATCTCTCCAATCGTCAACCATGCCTTTAAACAGTTGTTCCAATAACGGTTCCAATAATGCATTTTTAAAACCATGCCCTAACCATGCAAATTAAAAATGTTTCCTCAGTTTTCTGCTGTTCTTGCCACGTGACCCCTGAGGTAATCATGACACATTAACAACAGCATCAGTTGCAACAAATCAATTTACTGCTGCACAGGAAAAACAACCACAATATATATTATTTTCAGCAAAATAAAGTCTGGCTCTGAGTCAGTATGATACTCACAGATACATTCAGACGTCAGCTGTGCTTCTGCTTCTTAAATATTGAATGTCCTCACAGTGCTGCAGCCTGTGGCGCTGTCTGTAGCTCTGAATACTTGTATTTTGTCTCTACCCCCTTAGAATTAGTAAAAAGTTTGGTTTTAGTTGTTGTGTTCTTATGTGTTGTCCTCATGTCCGTTTTTGGACTGACCTTTTGGTGCACATGTGCGGCATTTTGCTAAAGTTCAACCATCTTGAGGAATAATTGGGGTCGGCAGTCTGTGGCGTTTTTGTTTTGGGGTCAGGGGCTAAAAAGTTAGGGAACCCCAACCTACATGAAGATGTTTAAATATGCATAACTGTCCCTATAACTTCTATTAATAGCTAATTTACCTGCTTTTAGACATTTTGAAAACTAACCTCAGTTTATTAATGTAAGTCTGGGAATTTATCTCTATAGAGGTTACTGATATAGAAATACACAAAAAAGATTTTATAGAAATCCCCAGTTTTACACGAACGCATGTTGGGAAATGAGAGGTAGGACTGAACTTTTAAAATAAATTCCCATATTGTTGGGAAATGTCTTTGCACAGCTGCGTCCTGGGTTGACATCAGCCCAGTGTGCAATTTCAAAATTGAGAGTGAGCACAGTTTTGCAACACTAAATGGCTTAACTGAGCGTTTTGAAAGTGTTTCTTCACCTCGGAATAAGATTATTTAAACTTTATAAACATGTGAGCTGAAATGTCAAATATTAACCAAGTCTTGAAACAGAGTCAAACAGAGCCCTGTCACCCCTCTAAAACACCACACTCCCAGCATGCAGGCCTGCTCATGGTACCTAAAGCCTTTAAAAGTAGTATGAGAGGTCTTCAAGCCTCTCCCCTGGAATCATCTCCCAGTCAGGGTCTGGGAGGCAGCAGACACCCTCTCTACCTTTAAGAGTTAGCTCAAAACTTTCCAATTGGATAAAGCTTACTGTTAGAGCTTGGATTACTTCTTAGTAAGGCTGTTTCAAGCTCAGACTGGCACACCGTCTCTCCTCTTTCTGTCTGCATGTTGTTAAGTTTAAATCTTCATGTCCCACTAAACTACTTACCCCAGATCTTTCCACAAGGTCTCTGAGCTCCCTTGTGTTGTAGGTTCCTCTGGGTCGCTGCTGCAGACATCCTGCAGCTGTGGACCTGCCTGAGTCCAGCTGCTTCAACTTCAAGTCTTACCATTATCACCACTGTTATAACACTAAATGTGTATTTTAGAATAGATCAACTCTAATAGCTATAACCCATGTTAATATATCATTTTTGTCATGATTGTAAATGCTTGTGTCACACCTGTTGACTTCAAATATTATGACTGTTAAGATCAGTCTGCTTTGCTGTTCCTGTACTTTTTACCATTATCACTGACACTCTCACCAAAAGTCTGCAAGAGCTCCTGTTGTTAATGTGTCTCTATCCGTCTCATTATTTCTTCTGGTTCTGCTCAAGGTTAAACCTCTCTAACTTGCTAAATGCTGCACAGAGCTCTACTCAAAGTGGGTTGAAATGGGATCTTTATCACATAAAAAGTCTTGACCTTCTTTTTTGTTGTGTCTTGAGATAACATTTGTCATGAATTGGGGCTGTATAAATGAAGATGGATCACCCTGAAGGTGGCTCTGTAGTGGTTAAATACCATGGACCCTTGTTTTCAGGATTGAGTGGCACCAACTCTTTTTCTTTTTCTTGCAGAGCAATCAGGGTAAAAAGATATGAAGATTTTTCATCCCTGTTGCTTAATCATCGCTCCGGCACAACCTGTTAATACTTCAACCTCAGTAAAATTAAGCACAGATTAATCAAAGAGAAAAGATGGCTCACACCACAAAGTGTAACTCGTCAGGATAGACTTACTCTTACTCTTTTGGCAATGACCCTGGTTTGAAAACCTTAGTTTCACAAATAAAACAGCCACATTTTTACACTGCAAGCAACATACTTACATATTCGGAGCTGGTTAAAATGCAAGATGAGCCTGAACTCTCCGCAACCCCAAAACGGGCAACAGAGGGAAGAGCTTTGGTGCTAGTCTTGCCATTTATTTTATTTTTTTTATTTAATGGCACAGGGTCAAACCATAGATTGTATATACTATGGACACCTTGGTTCCGCCTTCCGCAAGTATTTGGATTTAAAGCTGGAAAGCTCTTGGTAATTCCGCATTTTTTTTTCTACTCCCAAAACCAACATTACACAGTAGCATTGATGATGCTCGACTCAAACAGCGTATCCGGGTGAGCTACGCAATCTTTGTTTGCCCATAGGCTGTATCGAGTGTCAATCATAGAAAACATGAACCCCTAACAACTTTTAAAAACTGAGCTACACAGAAAAAAATGACTTGAGCACAAACCAGTCCTACATTAGCTACATGTCAACATTGCAAGCAGGGAGAAGAAAAATGTATATTCTGTGTAATAAATTTCTAAATTTTGTCCACAGCTCCATAAGGATGGCTGGAGGAGGCGGGATTTATGACCTATACTGCAGCCCAGGGTGTGCTGTTCTCGGAGTGGCTTCACCCAGGGCGGAGGCAGACTGTGTCCATTCTATATACGGTCTACAGTATAACTGTTTCAAAACTTCAGGAAACAAAACAGAAGGTAGTAATAGTTTGGTAATCATTGTTTGAAATATCTTGTCTACCTGTGATCCTGCAGTAATGGAAATGAAAAGGAGCCATAATTTTAATGCATTTTAAAGGGGAGGACATTCAAAACAAAACAAAACAAAAAAGACTGTTGTAAACATGCAGGCTGACCAATATGTAAGTTTACATTTTATTTGAGAGGATATCTTTGCATATAAGCTTCTGAAAAAACATTCAGTGACAGAAGTTTGCAAGGTTGAACTTAATTACTGACTTGCTTTCAGCACAGCTCACTGTTACTTTCTACTATATTCTCATATATTTAAGGTGGAACATGAATAAACACTAGGGGAGAGTGGAGTAAGATGAGCCGTTTTTCATATTTCGGATCACTACATCAAGGCAATCATAATTTTGTCTCTAACTAGTGTATCTGCATATATTTCAAGATGTTGTTCATCCCTGCAAACCAACAGAATGAGTGTAAACATAACTGTCTTGATGATATAGCATGCCAAAAAAAAGTGGTCTCCTATGGTCAACTTACCCTGTGTATGGGGTAAGTTGAGCAGTATCCCTACAACCCCTCCACCCCAGCTCTCCCTCACCTTCTCTCTCCCTAAACAACAGTCACTTCTTCACATTCATGTGTATTTTTATTTATTATACACTATTCAACTGGTACAATAATCTTTTTAGTATTATTGCATATAACTGCTAAAAAGCTGTTTTGTAAAAAGTCACATGAGAATGTCTTTAAGTGATTGAGAACATTCACAGCTGTATTTTTGAAAAGAAAAAGTAACATGTTTCAACAATCTGAACTGAAACTCTGATCCTCTCATCAGACTTCTTTACTTTCTCAGTTGAGTCACTGGCTCAACTTACCCCTGAACTACTATGATTACTTTATTAGTCCTCTCAGCTAAAATGGTGGACTTTTATAAAATGATCTTTTTTGGTCTGAACACAATTCTAATAAAACTTGTGACAGATTAAATTCACTCTCAAGAGTTGATGCCCATCTTCTAAATATTTGGTTACATGATCAATTTCTTTTACTATTTCCAAGCAACAGGGGGTGGATCAACTTACCCCACTCTCCCCTACCTAACTGATGTGAAATCTGTGTTTACTCGGGTTTTACATGCTAAACTAACAGGTTCCTGCAGAGTCTGTAGGGAGTCTATATAAAACCTATTTTTTGCGCCTGTCCTGCAGTTATGTCATCGCTTAGATACGCTGTGGTCAGCTCTATAGGATGTGTGCGCACACAGACTGCAGGCTGTGTGACATACTTCAGCTCATTGAGTAATTGCATAACTGGTTGCAAAGCTTCATGGCTTAGAATATAGACAGTGTGGGCCAAAGATAGACCATCACTCACTGATTGATTTACACTCAGAAAGGTGACGCTCTGATGAATAATGTCAGGGGTCCAGTTTAGATGTTTTTCTCCATTAATGACATAAAATAATCCTACAGAGGCCAAGCTTTATGTTTCAATGAGTGCACTTTGGAGCGCTATACAGTGAATTTCTCCTCTCTAACGCAAAGCTATATAAACCCCGCCCACGTGACCATGTCGTCGTGTTTAATTTAGAGGTCGCCTCGCGAACTGCCGTGAGTGCATTTCGGGGTCGCTGGTAAATGACAGATTACTCACATTGGTGTGAGCCCATGTAATCCGATTCCGCTCCAGTTCATTCTGTGCAAATCTCATGTCGTCATACTGTAGCAGCAGCCTACTGTTGGAGCGCTTCAGCCTCTCACAGGCCCGACCAATCGACCGCAGAGACATCCAACACAGATGCACTTTGACAACACTGTGTCAACAGCTGTCAGCCCTATCATGACTAAAATAACATGTCATTTGAGATCAATATTTTACTAATTACTTACTGATAATCACTCCAGACCAAAAACTCAGGATTAATATCGTCATGATTATCATAAAGCTTCAGTCTAATCGTTCCTGCCGGTGGTCATCAGACTTTTTAACTCCTCCCTCAGAGAGTCTGACTCCCTCAGTCAGTAGTCTTTACCTGGACAATGCTTACTGTTTTACTATTCTGAGTTGTATAAAGTGTTGTATGTAGTTGTATGTAGTGAACATACTTGCATGTTATCTCTTTATTTTTACTTGTTTTCCTCATTTTATCTATTTATCTCTTTATTTTTACTTATTTTTCTTATTTTATCTATTTATTTTTTATTATTTTTACTTATTTTATCTATTATTTATCTCCTCTTTTTACTGTATTTGCACTGGAGTACAGTTACAAAAAGCAATTTCCCCCAGGGATTATTTCTGATTCTGATTTTATTACCAATGTTACTGCTGCTGTGTTGATTATTATATCCTTAACCTGAGCAATACATGTCCATATAAAAAAAATTACATATATACATATATTCAAACACACATGCATATATATTATTTTTGATAATTCTCTTTAGTATTTAACTTTCTATTTTATTCTTATACATACGTTTTATTTTACTGTTCTGTAGAATTCTTGTCTTGTATATATAGTACCTTCTTTCTTACAAATATTTGTACTTTTGCTACCTTATTTTTACTTGTCTTTTGCACTGGAAAAGGAGAAGCTCTCCAATCTCATTGTACTTTTAGTACGATGACAATGAAGGACATTCTGATTCTGATTCTGAGGTAGTTCACAGTTGGACATCAACTCTGTGACCATATAAACAAAGATACCTCTCATGAGTATCAGTATTAGCCTTGTAGCACTGTGCAGCAACATACTAAGGCTCTTTGTGGATCTGAGGCGAAGAATAAAAAAGAGACACCTGATGTATGCAAAAGAGCACAAGTGCTTAGAGAGTCATGACAAACAAAGATCTGCCTCCTGCAGCATTTTGAAAACCATTTTGTAAATTCTTCAGTTTCCTGCCTCTCTTCAGCATTCTGCAACAGTTGGATAGTTGGAAAGGTTGAATTTTAGTGTGTTCAAAAAAGGATAAACCAGTAAAAAAGATTCAGGAGGTTAACCTGAGCAGCACCTTGTCTGGAGGCTATAAAATCCCTGGTGCCCAAAGTGAGGGGTTTGTTTAAACACAGAGAGGCACAAATAATAATACTGCAGTCATGTAGTGTCTGACACACTGGAAAAATAAGTTTCCTACGTGGAAAAAACAAATGTGAATATCTGCTGAAGTAGGCACAACTATTTGGAAACTGTGGAACAAATTAGTTCCTGGATTTGCATCATCATCTTAGTGGGCAAATAATCTTTTGTTGACTGTCAAAACTTTTCATTACTTTACAAATGAAACATTTTGTGATCAACACAGTGCATATTTGGTATTACTCAGAGTTATTGGCTCCTTGTCACAAAATACTGGGACCAACTTCTGAATTCTTCTTCTTCATATCATCCATGTTTGTTCTTATAATCATTGCAAAATTTTGACATTACAAATTGGAAGGACATTGACACCCCAAAACCAATAAACTGGGGACTGAGTCCATCTGAGGAGCACGAGAGGTGGGTCTGAGGGTCCTCCTGCAGTAAATTATGACCAATTAACACATTATTTGCTGCAGTGAGATGATTTTTTAAAAGGTTGTTTTGTGTTGAAACTTTAAGTAGCCTATGCGAAAAGAAAACACAAAACTATTAATGCATAATGGAGAAAAAAGTCAATTATACTTTGTACATTTTATCCACTGGAAGGGCATTCAGGGGGCTCCTTTTTCCACTGGGGGGCAGCTTTGAGAGCATATTTATGTGTGTTTTCCATTAAGAGTGAACCCAAAAGGGCATCTTATGACATTTAATCTACCACAGAAGTAAACAAGCCAGCACTGTACAAAGATGGACCTGCCTGTCAACAAAGTGAACCTCCTTTAACATGTGCCAAAACACATGGCAACAACTTCCTCTTTTGGATGGTTTTATGTGAGTCTCAGGATCACTGCTCTTTTTTGCTGGCACTTGCTGGTTGTTTTGTGTGTCAAAGGCCCACAGTACATGACAATTTATTCAGGGGCAAGATAAAATCAAATCAGCATTTCATTACTTTATACCTTAGAGCGATGGCACACAGCTCATAAGTGTCTGGTTAATCGCTTGTATTTTTGATTAAAACAAGTAGTTATCATTTCAACAATGTTTGTATCATGAGAGGTAACTGTGATCTTTGGTCGATCACAGGAGGACTACTTAGACATAAACCAAACATTTTTACCTGTATTAAATCAGCCAGTTCAAAAGGGGAAAAAAATAAGGAGTAGGTTATGTCAGATAAGTACTAGTCACAAAATTCATCATTGAAAATGTCTGAACTGTTTTCAAACCCTGCAGCTTAGAATATTAACCTATTTATTTTCAAGAACTACTGAAAAAGACATGGGAAAGAACAACTTGTGTCATTGAGACAGCTTGGTTTCCTGATATCAGCTATAGTTTTTCTTGCACATGTGACAACAGATTGAGCGCACTAAACCTGTAGTCTATAGCTGATATTTTGTATCAACACATCACACCTGTTCTCAAATCTTTACATTGGTTACCCGTTAGAACAGGACTCGATTTCAAAATACTGCTCCTGGTTTACAAAGCGCTACATGGCCTTGTACCTCAGATATGCTCATCACCTACACCCCAGCAAGAACACTTCGGTCAACAGGCAGTGGCAACTTACTCATCCCTCGCACCAGATCCAAAGAAGGGGAGGCAGCTTTTAGTGTTTATGCCCCACAAAAATGGAACACCCTGCCTGACACAGTTAGACATGCCACATCAGTAGCCATCTTTTTTCTATAGCATTTTGTTGAACTCTGTGTGTGTGTTTATATGTGTGCATGTGCATGTCTTCATGTAAGAATAAGAAGAACTTTATTCATACCTGAAGGGAAATTCAGATGTCTGTTGTCTCACATAATATGTCTCTAAAAGTCATCTACTATGTACACAAGAGTTATAGTCTAATGGCTGTTGGTACAAAAGATCTTCTGAATCTTTCTGTCCTGCAGCGAAGAGAGAGGAGCCGTAAATGGAAGGAGCTCTTCTCTTAAGTAAACTTTTCGCCCAGTAGAAGTATCCATCAGCAGCCAACAAAATGACAACAAAAATATGAAAAAAAAATCTTGCAAAAATTACAGATAATACAGAGAGATCAGACATGCAACAACCTTTCGGTTCACACAACATGATTGTGTGAGTGCGTGCTCATGTACAAGTTTAAGTGTGTATGCAATGAAGCTGTTTAACTGCACTTACACTCTTAAATTGATCTTTATATAACTGTTTTTTTTAAAACTACGTATACCTATTGTGAAGCACATTGAGCCTGCCTTGTGCATGAAATCCATCCATCCATTTTCTACCACTTATTCCCGTTGCCAACCATCCACACTCACATTCACACCTACAGGCAATTTGAAAGTGGCCGATTAACCTAACCCTACTTCTGCATGCTTTTGGGATGTGGGAGGAAACTGGAGTACCCGGAGTAAACCCACGCAGACACAGGAAGAACATGCGAACTCCACAGAGAAACACCCTGACCCCGATTCGAACCCAGGACCTTCTTGCTGTGAGGCGGCAGTGCTAACCACTACACCACTGTGCCGCCCCATTTGAGTGGAATCCGCTTTATAAATAAAGTTGAATTGAATTGAATTGTTTGTTTGTTTTTATTTAACATTTTTTAATTTCGTCCTTACAGATTGATTCTTTTTAAATTATACATTTTCTCTCTTTTTTTAGATTTTCTTGATTTTTTTACTTGACCTTTTTCAGTCACAGAGAAGTCCCTGTGTCAAATCTGTGGTTAAAAAAAAGCATCTTTTACGCATTGTGAGATCCAATCCTTTCTGAATCTGGAGTATAGATTGCAATCACTACAAACGCTTTCTTTTTTTTCCACGTTTAGTCGAACCCACGGTGATGCATCCCCCCGCTTTGCTGCATCGATTCGCTCGGCACTCGACTCTCTCACTGTACACCAAACTCGCTGCGCTCTGACCACTGCAACTTTTGCAGACTCCTCACTCCACAGACATGTCGCACAATAGCTGAAGTAAACCTGTCATCGCGGCTCGTCCTCTGAGCCCCCAGAAAAACCCGGCAGGTCGGATCTGAGCTGCAGCCTGTCCTCGGTCGCCTCTCTCGCCTCGGACTCACCGTTTTTCTACCGCCTGGATATGAATTATGAGCATTTTCCTCACTAATGAACCGGGCCAGTAATGCAGGAGACCGCGGCGACTCTCTCATCACTGTTTCAAGATGGCAGATTTTCATTGAGTTTTGAGCAGAAATCTCGCTTTATTTTTTGCCATGAATAACAGAAATCCTTGCACCGATGGCCCCTGTATACGAAGGTAAGATGCTTTTAAAGATGAGCTGTTTTTTTCCTCTCTGTGCACTGAGCAGACTGTGTCAATGAGAGAGACCATTGAACTGCGGCTGCTCCGGAGGGGGACAGATGCGTTGCACCCTCTCCTCTTTTTGGTTAAAATCATGAAACACATCTGCTCTGAGGTTATCTCTCTAAACCTGACACAGGTAGGCGGAGAAATCAACCGCAGCTTTGTGTTTTTTTTGGAGCTGCTGGTCACAGCCAAACGATTCTAGTAAATACAGAGTCTGATTTTGCTGTTCAGTCTAAGCTGTGTCCGTAAAATAGCGCTATATTGGCTGATGAAAAGGTCAAAGACAGTCATTTGTTTGGCATACTGCTGTCTCCACACGTTTACACACTTGGAAGTGATATTTTGATCATGTTTGATGGAAATGTGCTTCAAGAAGGAGAGGGGATAGGAGAAGATCGGCACCGATGGGTCCGATTTTTTCTCCCGATCGTCTGCAAACAGACTCAAAAATGTTTGACTACCACAGAGAATTGATTCATAGACTATTTTATGGGCTATTTCTTCCGGAATCCAGAGGCGAGTTGAGATCCTGCTTATTCGCTATCGCTGCAGCATTGTGGCTGTGACTAATCCAATTGCGAGAACGCTACCCCGCGTGCTTCCCGAAATTGTTTCCTGTCATTCAGTTTCTTTTAATATTTTAACAATGCAATGCACGCAGAAACGTTGCATTTGTTCTGTCCTGTGGTTGCAAGGTGGGTTATTAATGTAAAACAAAGCGTCTCGACCTAACCTGTGCAGGATCGGTGATTTGTGCATGCATGGTCCCTCTGCAACTACACACACACATATTACCAACAGATTAACTACTCCGATCAAACAGGAGCTTTGGTATTAAACATTTGCATGCAATCGTTTGATTAAATTCAGCTGTAGTCATGTATCATGCAGAAGTAGTGTATCCTGCTGAGATGCTGCGTTTTCCAGATGCACTTTCGCAGGATTGTAAGGCTTACATGCGGATCAGACGCTCGTGTAAAGTTAATATAGCACAGTGCAAATATTAGCTCATGATGTCAAAAGTATTACATTTTGAATAACATCATTTTTTAATATATTCTATCTACTCTATAGTCCCTCTGCTGGTGTTGCAGGGAACCCCCTTTCTTCTATTCATCATCATTCACCAGAAACATCATTTAAAAGTATATTTAACAAACTTTAGGTGACATTTTCAAACATGGCAGGTACAAATGTGAATATTTAGGTCAAATCACAAGCTGCAACAGAAGATGCAGGTTTCTTCTCCAGCCTCCTCTGTCACTGGGAGGAATATTGTAGTGATTTTTCATTAGGGGGTCTCGAAGCTTGGAGGCATAGCCCGAGACGACGTCGCCTCAACATGAAAAGAAAAAGTTGAAATGAGACTCCTATGCAAAAGGTAATTAGTGTAAATTACATTCCCCGGCTTTTCCCTTCACCACAGAGAGGAGGAGAGGTAGAGAGGAGGAGAGGGGAGAGAAAGAGGCAGCAGGGGGAATTAATTACCCTGCCTGTCCTCCTCTGTGCTGGAGAGCACTGTTATGTAGAGCAGTCATGGAAATGACCAAAGTCTCTGGTGGAAAATAGAGTTTTTTTGGAGGGGAGGGGGGTCTTTTACGTAGACTTAGACAGGCTATTATAGTGATTACTCACCCCCTCGGCTACAGAGAAACTAATAACTTAAATCTTACAGATTAACTACTTCCTTTGATCGTTTCAAGGCGAGCTTGTTGAGGAAAAACAGCAGACATTTGTTTTTGTTTGCTGAACCTTATTTCACATTCAGAGTCTTTTAGGAGGACTTATTGCTTTAACCAAAGTTCAGACTTTCAGGAATGTTTATGAAGCCGATAACAGACATGGTGCACATGTGAATTTGGGTCCTTGCTCCCCTTAGTTTGGCTTTCCTTCTCCTTTTTTTTAAAAGTGCGTTTGCCTTTGGTACTTCTTGGCTCAAACAGAAGGCCATCAGGCAGGCTGCTGGCAGGCTGGGCAGCGCTCTGATCACCCTGGGAGCTCGGTCTCATAACGCAAACTGACACCTTGATGGATGTCTGATGATCGGAGCAGGTCCAGCAGCCCCCAGCTGTGGAAAAGCTAATATTCAGACACGGCCAAACCCTGCCTGCTTTTTTTTCCCCCAGCTCAATCTGGACGTTATGAGCTCATGTGTGCATGTGTCTCTATCTGTGTACAGCTTGTACACATGTGGCATCTCTCATTTGTAGAGCAGGCCTGTGAGAGGATTAGACAGCTGCGGAGCTGGGCACCAGGCAGGAGGGCGACTTCGCGGTGGATCACAGGTCAACCAGTCGATTCCAGAGAGGATTCATTTAGTCCTGCTTGAAAAAAAAAAAGAGGAGCGTATGACTCAGAGGCTGCTGATGATAATGATGGTGGTGATAGGCGCTGCAGCATCACAGGCAGATTAATGCTTCATCCATCCACACGGCAATAATGTGTGAACGTGACTCTGAATCACCTTCTGTTCTCCAGGTAGGAGAAAGTTTGTCCTCTGAGAAGGAAGATCCAGACTTTCTCACAAACCGTCCTCCTGGTTCCCATCGCGCTTGTTTGGAGCTGCTTGATTGATATCTTCCTCACAGGCCGTGACCTGAGCTAAGAGTCCAAGGTTACAGCTTTTTAAGCCGTGATTAGAATTGCAGGAAGAACCCCGGGGGCCTTTGGGGGCCACGGCAGGGCTGCACCCCCTGCGGTGCAGTCAGGGGAACTGAGGAGGGTCTCTTACGTCCTGTCTGTTATGACAGGCAGAGTGGTGAGTTTGGCTCTTCACTTTCCTGGCTGCAGATAGAGCTAACAGGCTGCTGGTTAAATAGTGTCGAGGAAACAAACAGTCATCACTCAACAAATCTGTGTAGGTGCCCCTCTGAATGTTTATCTCTTGTTTTTCACTTTCACTCAGCAGCCGTTTTGATCTGTTTGCTGACCTGATGCATAACCTCATGACTTGTTTGGAAGGCGCTTTGCTCCAAAAAAAAAGGTTATGAAAATGGATAAGCTATCTTTACAAGTATCGCTTTTGCATTATTCAAAGCTTCCTATCAGAAAAGGAAGTGAAATCCAGTGTTCAGGGATTCTTTTTGCTATTGATTTGTTGAAGCGTTTAGCAGCAGAAGCGGAGGCTTTGCAGGGAGATAGAATGTGAGTTTTATGTGAGATGAGGTGTGTGTGCAGCTCTGGGTTAAAGACAGGGGAATATGCGAGCTCTCTGATGTTCTGAAATAGTTCGCAGGTGTGATCTGAGGGTTTTAGAAACAGATGGGGGGAGGTGGAGAGGGTAACGTCAGCCTGAGCTGAAATGACAGGTTAGCAGAGGCCAGTCTGACACAGGAGGCCCAGCCTCGAATATGAGCTGATACCTCTGGCTATTTCAACAGGATCAACTTTTCATATACTCTTTTCAGCAAATTTCTCCGGAGTAAAACTGCCTACAGCGCTCCAGCACGTCAGTCTTTTGCCCCCTGTTTTTTGAGTAGAGGATATTCAGTGGAGTTGCAATGGCACTTTAAAATTCTCATTTTCTCTTCTGTCAGAAAGCCTTCTGTCTTGCTGCTTGTGCCATATGTTTCAGACCTCTGTGAGAAAGGACTGTGAGAGCCCGGTCTGAGGTCCTTGAATGCGGGGGACCACATCAGTTGCTGACATTAGTCCGTTTTTATCGAAGGGGAAGAGGGAGGCGAGGAGGGGGGTCGGATGGAGCCGACTGCTTACACAAGGCATTTCCGTGTTGGTTGTCATGCATGTGTGAAGGCCCCTTTTTTTTCCCTGCACTGTTGTTTCACACTGTGTGTATGGTGCTTGTGTGGAACAGCTGCCTCTGGCTCTGACTAGCAGTTAAACGACTCCAGGCTCAGTTTCAGAGGAAACCAGAGGCACAGGCATCTTACTGCTGCTTTACCCACCAGCCTGTCATATAAAAATAGAAAAAAAACTTTCAAATGGAGCTTTTGAAACTTTTTTATATACATGTAAAGACAGAAAACTTTTATTTCATGGTGAGTTGAAGCCTATCTCAACACCTTTGACTACAGAAATTAACACTTTAACTCACACAACCAGATAGTTTAAAATCATTTGAACTCTTAAACTTGTGATTTATTTCTTGCAAATCTACAAAAACATCATGATAAAGCTGTACCATCATCAAGCCTTTGTATTTTTAGATTGTTTCCAGCAACACAGCAATATTGGCAAATGTTTGAATATATGAGCATGTGCAAGAAACACAAAAGTTTTGAGTGGTTGCAACAAATTAGGAAATTATTTTATGTATATGATCTTACTAATCATACATTTATCTGTACCTTGGAGGCTTTGGTGTTACGGTCATGCTTCTGCTCACTTTCAATGCAGTCAGATTAACTGGTGATCATTTAGTGGTACAAAAACTGCCTTTAGATGTATCTTAAATCAGGATAAACACTTGCAGGCACAGGCAAGTTCAGAGCATGAAGAAAAGCAGTTAGCCCGTAAGCGTTCGTTATCGATATCACTAATCAATGTTATTGCACATCACAGTGTTGACCCCACATGATGCTGCTGCCTTGGTGTCAGATTTGCTGGTAAACAAAGTGTGATAGAGGGAATAAGAGAGAACTTTTGCACTATTGAAAAATGATAAACAAAAATATATAAATTATTGATTATATGTGAATGACAAATTCTCCTTATTTGGTTTAATTCATGTATTTTCTTGTCTAGCAGATAAAATCAGATAAACTACACCACTTTGTCAGTTTCTCTAATATGGTGCAGCCCTAGATTTCACATGATCCTATTGTATCCTGTATCGTTGTATTACAAGAGCTTAATACACAGCAGTAATTCAAAGATGCTCACTCCAACATGCGTGCGTGTTCACACACACACTCTGCTGTTCCGCCCTTTCTGCTCTGCTAACTCAAAGTGACCCTGTTTTACCTCTGTACCACCATCAAAACTCTGAGACATGCATGTTGTAGAACAGACGCAAATATTTAGCCTTTCACTGTCAGTGTAAAAAGAGCTGAAGGCTATAGCTCTCATCATAAAAGTTGCTGGTTTGAATCCTAGCCACTAGTCTTTGTTGCATATCTTCCCCTGCTCTCTGCTCTCCACATTTCCTCTCTCCAGCTCTTTTCTCACAGATGAAAGTCGTAAGAGATGGACAGTGGCAGGACTACAATCTAGTGAAGCAGTTGGTGGCACTGATTCATGTTGTTTCCTTCTATTTGAGTTTTACTTAACTCTCAGATGTACATCACTCTGGACAAGAGCATCTGCTGGATGAAACTGTACCATTGTTATGTTGTCAAAAGCCCTAAACGGCCTCTTCTTTGAAATGACGGAAGAAGGGCTGCATGTTGTAGTCTTATACTTATTAGGAGTTAGGGATTTGCAGCGAAAACATGTCTAAAAAAAAAAGCGGCTGGTGAAGGGTTGCTGCTGAAATCTCTTTAATATTTGAGAATATTTCGCACTTCTATATTACTGCACAATTCATGTTTTTTCACGCAGCCTTCAGGCTTTTGCGATACTAGCCTCCTTTGTGAAGATCAGGGTGCAGAGAAAGAAGACAAATCTTAAATTTAAATAAACATTTCTAGCTTGAAGACATGTATTGTGCGTGTTTGACGGCGTAGATGAGACCAGCATCTATTAAAAAGTGCAACGCTGAGAGTCTTTGCACCTTTTGACACTCTGCTTTGATCTGCCGTGTGAGCCACAGTTCAAACAAAGGTTCACATTTTACTGCTTCTCAATACAGCTCAGAGTGAAAGAGGCCTTTTGTTAACTTGGGCCTGTTAAGCAATAATTACACAGAGATTCCTACAGCATAAAGAGCACTTTATATGCTGCAGGTGTCAAATTGTTTTTTTTTCTTCTTTTACATGTTAATAATATCACACAGAGCGGCAGGAGCATGATCTGCATTTTGCTTCCATACCATCTATCGCAGGCTCACTTTGCAATCATCATCCGCCGGTGACCCCTCCACCTCCCACCCCAGCCTCCACACATTACCCCGCCCCACCCCCCACTTCTATCTCTTATCTGTCCTTCCATCCTGCTCTGTTTGTTGATAAGCTGAGAGGCCATTGGCCAGCACACATGGTGCCCATGTGACACTTCAGCAACAGCCTGATGGCCAGATTGGAAGCCCCCGCCGAATGTGTGTGTCTGTGTGTGTTTGTGTGTGTGTGTGTAAATGGAGGCCGGTCTGAGTAGAGGTCTAACTACTGTAGCTTTTTTGTTCTCTGTAATCATGACCCCCCACCCTAGAAGCCCCCATCGCTTCCCGCCTCGTTCTCTCCCGCCCGGCTTGTCTTATTTATTGCCATCACTAACCCCCTTAAACTCAACCACCAGCTTGTTTGTGGTGAACATTGTCGCAGGTCTTAATCCTATTGTTTGTGATAATGTCCAACCGTACAAGAGCTTTTGACATCGCACACTCTGGAAAAGAGCCGCCGCCGCCGCTGCTGTATTTATCACAGCTTGTTTTAGCCTTTCAACCTGACACGTTGCGAGTAAAAAAAAGTTTGAAAGCGCTGAATGTGCTGCAAAGACAACAGATGATACTCCAGCTCCTCTACTCACAGACACTTCATTTAAACAAAAGATCCTAACCGTCTCTTCATATTAAACCAAGCATGGCGTGAAAAATGGTTTGCAGTTTTTAATCAAGCCGCTCATAACCTCCACATTTTTTCTCCTCGTCCCCGGGAACAAGGCATGTTGGGAGGGTGATATAGAGACAGGGGGGAGGGGGAGTGTTTACAGAGATATTAAAATGAGCAAAGAAGGAGTGAATACACAGTGAAATAAGGGCAGGATGGTGGAGTTTCTTTAGGGTGTGTGCCAGGGCCGTTCACTTAGATTTTACACTGGGACAGATTTGAACACCCAGACAATGATTGGACACTTTCAGCTTCATTAAAGTCTTTTTTTTGCTCTCACTGAAGGTAAACTTTGAACGAATGTGCATAAATGTAGTAAAATAGACAAACATTTAATTTTGTTTTTGTTATGCATTGATAAACCAGCAATCAGCGCTGCCATTGCATCAATTCCCTTCATCCACAACAGCTAGTGTGCACCCTCTCAAGACTTCAGCATCTGTGAATGGACTCTATTTCTTTGCTCAGATCCATGACTCATGTAAAGGAAGCTGCTGTGTCTCTGTTTGGCTGTGCAGGACGGTTGGATGTCTCTGTTTGTAAGCTGCAGACAAACTTTGGACTTTGGCTTCCCTCTTCAGTGATCCCTCAGGAGCGTTGGGCGAAAGATCAGGTGTTTTTTTAAGTGATGCGTCTCTGGTTGATATATTCGTTTGTTACTACGATGCCTGTGATAAAACCATGGGGGTGGCTGAAATCTAATTGTTCATTCTAAAACCTGACACCAGGATTTGCTCTTTGCTTTGTCGGAGGTGGAACTTGTACTGGAATCAACTCTTTGAATTGTGTTTGACAGGCTGCGAGTAGCTTCTTTGCATTTGACACTCTATATGTTGATTTTTTGGTCCAACATCTTTGCTTTGAATTCTTAAAGAACTAAATTTAACAGCTTAATATTAATCTTAAAAGTTTGCTTTTAAGTTAAGAATAATACACAATAATATAACATTTTTAGATTCATTTATGTAAGAAGTTAATGATGTTATTATTGGGGATTATACTCTCATGTTAGAGACAAGCCTCCAGTGTTTTCCATGCCCGGCCACCCCTGCAACCGTCTGTGCAGCTTGGCTCCACTATTGTGCAATGCATTTTGGTTTTGCATTTGCAGTTGGCAGAAAACCAATAGTCCAGGTGGGGTGAAACTGACAGTTTCTGCTGTTTACTTTTCATGTTTCAGTTGACTACAACTTTTGTTTAAAGTTTGTTTTGACGTTTTAGCCTTTATTGATCAGCTTGCTGAAGGCAGACGATGTACAGAGTGGTTGTTGATAAGCGGCAGAAGTCATGATCAAGAGTTTAACCAGCAAGGAGGACTGTAGCCTTCATACATGGGTGCAGACTCAAGGTGTTGGGCCTGTTGACACTCAAGCAATGATATTTCAAAAAGCGAGAATACAAAGCAGAATACAAAGCGAAATGTTAGGAGTGAAGTAAGATGACTCACTAGCTACGATCGTGCTCACTGTATGCGCTGTTCAGTTTATAATTTCATTTATTGGACTCATGTACAGTGGTCCAGTTGGGGCCACTCTGAGGTTGCCTGTGGGCAGAATTTGGCCCGGGGGCCACCAATTGAATAGCCTGTGCTAAAACATAGCCCTGGCCTCTTCCGTGTGCTCAGCCATTGTGGACTGAGTGCTGCTGCCCCCTCACCACTTCTGGCTCCGGCCCCTCTCGGTCATGGAAGGGAAGTGAAGCGATGGGTGGCTGCTGGCGGCCCCTTCACAGATGGCTGCAGGTACAGCGCTACGCTTGGCTGATAACCAAAGAACTTCAAAGCTCAGACGAGCGCTCAAGCCCATTTCTGTCCAGGGCCAGGAGGCAAAAAGGCACAGAGCAGCACGAGGAGATGGCAACGGACAAGGACTGTGCTAGTCAAAAGATTCAACAGGCATGGAAATGAGCAGCTTTAGCCCTTTGCTTCTCCTCGGCTGCCTTCCTGTCAAGTGTTTGCTCTCTTATTATTTCTCACATTCATTCAGCCTCATCTTCCTTTTCAAACCTTCTTCATTTTTCTCTCTAGCTCCACATGCTGTGTGATTTACGGCATGTAGAGACCCAGAGTAAGAGGCTGTCATTATTCGTTTTCTAACCCTCATTATTTCATTACTGTGGGCGCAGATGTGAGGACAGATCTAAATGCAACTTAGAAATGAAAATAAAACATGTCCCTAAGTTGTACTTTAAGCACGTTTCTCTCTTTTTTTCTTAAATTGGTTCAGATTAGGGATATTTTTAATAATCCTGCAGTCCCTGCAAACTCCACTTTCAAGTTATACAACTAAAGATGCAAAATTTGAAACTTCTGATTTCAATCTTTCAGAGGTTTGATATATGGCAAAATGCTTTCAATATCTATTTGATATTCACACAAATATAATGAAAATGATTTGTTGCATGCTGCTGAAGGCTGCAATCAGAGCTTTAATGAGCTTTTAAGGGATAATACACAAAGACAGAGATGTTAAGAAGTCATTGATTCAATCAGACGATCTGCTGCCTCCTCTAAAACAACTCCAACACTCATGAAAACACAGACAGTCCTGACTGTAAGAAGTTCCTCCTCATGCCAACATCTCCAAAGAATGTTAGTATCAATCAGTAGCAGGATAAATGAATAATTATAGATGCTTTTTAACCATTTTGAGAAACAGATGCAATATGAATCCTTAAAGCTTTGTGGAAGTGGTTTATAACTCTGCTTATTCCTCTTGTATCCACAGTTAAACCACTTTTATTTGAAATTACACACACTCCTCCTGAAAAAGGACTTATAAAAATATTTGATACTAAAAACCTGTTTATTTTTCTTATACATCATTAACATCTCCAAAGACATCTTGTTCCCCTTTGATACAGGATAAGTCACTCAAAATGGTCATTAAGTCATCCATTTTGCCTTGAATCTTCACGTGTATAAGTGAGTTTTAAAATCTTTAAAGCTTGGTGGAGATAATTGATTATATATTTCTAGTTGAAAGTTTTGTATCAGTGCAAAAACATCACAAACGTGAGTAAACACAAAATCATTTTACAGTATTTTCTTCAGCTTTAAGCAGATTTAGGTACTTTGAGGAACATTTTAAAGCTGGAAAATAAAATAGATTATGCTTTTGTTTATCATTTGTCTGTGAAAAGGTTTTATGCTCATCAGATTTACAGTTTGAGTGTTTACTTTTGGACTCATCTTTTGTGGCCCAACTTTTAAAAAGTTTAGTTTTGTATCTGCAGTAAAAGCAACACCTGTTTAATTTTCTGGGCATGATTCTGTTGCAGGAAAAAAAAACAAAAAAACAAAAACCCTGGCTGCACACCTCTTAGATCCACTCCTCACTTCAAAGCCTCAGGCACATCGCGGGCAGCCCGCCTCGCTCTGCCTGCAGCCTTTTGAACTGACCCCTCTATTCAGGCTGACCGACAGAGAGCAGGGCAGAGAGTGACAGACAGAGACCGAGTGACAGAGATTGAAAAAGTGAGACGAAGAGGACAAGAGGAGGGGAGCAGGGCTGGGGAGATGAATACCTTCTTCTGGGGGCCCAGAGGCCCCCCGGGGGCACTGCCTGAGGTCAGGGGCTATGGTGAGGAGGTGAGGTAAGGGGGATACTGGTCTAAGGGGGTCTTACATCTAACCCCTCGTCCCCTCTAACCTATCCCCGTCTTAAATTTGGGTACAGAACTCATCCAGTGAGGGGCCCGGGCCGCCCTGATGGAGCTCAGCAGCTGCTCACACGCATAAACACACTATCACCCCTCTGTCACTGTGAGAGAAACTGGCCCAGAAAAAGGCCAAAATGTGACCTTTAGCTCCGAGGACCTGTACTCTTCCGTTCACTGCTCTGGAGTCAGGCGGTCCGGGCCAGGCAAGTTGTTTTTCATCTCATTAGTCCTCTGTGAGACAGAGACAGGGTAGGAGCCTCTGAGATCTGCACCCATAAGCATTAAACTTAAAGGTCCCTGTTGTGAATGTGGCACAAAGCATTTTGATTTGCAACACGGGTGCCGCTGTTATTTTCCAGCTGATGCACATGTCATTTTTCATGAACAACACCCACGTCATAAAATAGCAAGCAGGCATGTGCATAGGTTACCGCTCATCAATGTATTGGTGTTAAAATGAGGTGAATCAGAGGCAAGATGGCTTGTTGCTATAGAAAACACGTCCTAGTATCTGTTTCTAGTGTGCATACAGTACAGAATACAGCCGTGTGATTACGCAACAAGATTAAGTAAAAATAGATAAACAGCCTACCTTGCAGTGATGTAAAGTCCACAAGAAATTAGTCATTACTGTACTTTCAGTTTGTTTAAATAACTGAGAAAAGTTAAAGGAATATTCCGGTGTAAAATCAAATTAGGATCAAACGCAACTTAACGAGTTAGACATGCAGTTGAGAGATAAATGTTGCCAAACGCTTGCTTCTCTAGTTATACCAATTTTAGTAACGACAGCATGATAGCAATACATAGCGGTTTCAGGAGCCCCGAGCTCAACCAAAAAGCCACTCTATAGCCACAAATAATGCTCAGAACAGCACGGGTCCCAGCTTTTGTACTACCCATCAAACATCGTTTTAGCTTTGCCTAATTTCTTTAGCAAAGAGACTAAACACAACTCACCTACTCTCTTCCAGCAGCCGCTTGTTTGTGCCTCCGGACGAGTCCAAACTGACTGCAGCGGGGTGACGCAGCTCAAGGAAGAACATTTATGATCATTACTTTATTATTTCCTTGAAGTAATAATCATCGTATGAATCATTTTGCGCTGCAGACGCGGCAGTTCTTCTGCCTTAGTGTCTTGATCTGATTGCATTTCCATGAAGAAATGATTGGTAACTAGAGAAGCAAGCGGTCGGCAACATTCATCCCTCGACCGGGTGTCTAATCTGGTGTTTCGGTGTGTTTGACCCTAATTTAAGTTTACACCGGAATATCCCTTTAAGTTAAATTTCTGTGTAAATTTCTGAGTGTAAATTTCAGATCCTTTCAGCATGGTATTAGCAGAAACAAACAAAAGCACCTCAGCTGAGCTAACAAGCTAACAGCACTTCTGTCTTTACTCACAGAGAGCATCTTACAGTTTAATGAATCAGTATTGACCCGCTCCTCACACCTCATCTTTTCCATCCGTCAAATTCTCTCTCTGCTGATTCTGAACCTGGAGTTTCAAAAGACCCCAAGCGGCGAAATCTCACATTAAAACGATCTGATTTCACCAAAGTTCATCACAGTGGTTGTGACATTTCTTCTTTTGAGGGTGTCAAACTTCGATGGAAGCCAAATGAAATGTGTGCTCGTCTCACACAGCCTCTCGCTCAGTGTGTGGGTGTTAAACTGATGGTCAGAATAGCCGTTTCCTGCCTGGTTTTGGCTGCTATTTGTGACTGTGAGGACACTGTAAATATAATCTGCTAAAGCCACGATTTTCACGCTGAATCAGAAGCAGAGGGCTCAGTTGGCTGGCCATATTTATTTCCTCAGCTGTGTGTCCAGAAAGGCTCAACAGCCATGTTTACTGCGCACTGTCAGCTGGATTAAGGACACCTATGCCTTTCTAAATTGGTATGTGGGCATGCTTTGGGTCTCTTATAATCTTTTAAGAGCTGCTTGAATGTACACTAAAGCATGGTGGTCTTCCTCACTTTGTCACCGAAAGACAGGCAGAATGAGAGGAGCAACAAAAGGAGAGAGGGTTAAAAGTAGAAGATGGAGAGAGATTAGGAGATTAAAACAATTCATCAAGCGTGTATGTGGGTGAGTCACCTGCAGTATGAGGGCAAGGTGCAAGTTGAGGCATTTTCGTGGGAGAAAAGGCATCTGTAGTCTAAATTAGTCTGATCTGTGGCCTTAATAGGCCTCCAGCAGCAGCTTCACACACCCCACTGAAATATCACACACTCTTGTCGCCTGGGGAGGCATGTGCACCCTCCTCTGTGTGTATATGATAGCAGAGAGCACAGGGAGGTGGAGTATTCTGGGTGAGACAGGAGAGAAAACCACATGTGGGGGTTATTAAGCGCTCTGATATGCAAGGTATCTGTTTCTTCCTCGGTCTGCTCTTTTCCTGGTGGTTGAGAGTGTGTGTTTCACTCACTGTCCATTGTGTGTGTCACAACTTGTCATAAAAAAACCCCTGCTCCATCCAGGATACAACACACAAGAAACTGAGATATGAAAATAACAGCCCAGCTTCTGTGGTTTCTTACCAGCAGTGCATGAAACAGATAAACAAAAAAACGAGATAACAGCGAGGTATTTTCATTCAGGGATATCTTCTCCTTAAAGCTCATGTTGTATTTTTCCAGAGCGAGGCACCTCTATCTGTTTGCACTTTGAGTTTAACTGTGTTCAGCAATGTTTTGGAAATTCAGGAGGAAGCCTTGTCTCAGCCTGTGATTGGTCCCTGGGTGCCAGGTCAGGTCAGACTGGTTCTGTTGTTGGGGGTTCATCGCAGGGTTTCAACGGGGTGGAGCATCAGGGTAATCCCTCTGGGTGTGTGTATGTGTTGAGGGGTGGCGGTGTCTTGCACGTCTTGATGTTAAAGCTTAGATAAACAGTCGAGGAAGTCTTAAGAAGCTCTCTAAGTCTTACCAAACAAAACATACACACATGTTGGGTCTCAAAAATGCAGAGGAGCATGTCTGTGGTCTGCGGACACACATTTCACACACGTGTAAGGATTTGTGTGTTCATGCTCTTGGATGTATTTGGTGCAGCAGCGCATGTTGTGCATGGCAGCTGTTTCTGTTTGATATCAATGCAACGTCAGATTTTGTCTTTGGGTTCAAAAGAGCACACCCATCATCCATTTATAAATGTTCGGTGGGACAGGGCAGAGCAGTAGGTTGGGGAAACGATGATGTCCCCCACCAGAAAACTGTTATCCAAAACAGAGCTACATCTCACCCTTGTGTCATCCTCTTTTTAGAGTTTTCTTCCCCCTTACATTTCCTCTTTCTTATTTTGCTAAATTTAAATCCATTGTTTGACTGTAAAGCTAAACCTCCTGGTGTGAGATTCACATTAGAAGCTTTGAGATAAAAGGAGAGTCACAGAAACATGTTTAACTAAGATGATCTGTGAGTTTGTGTTTTGTTTTGTTCTCTTTATATTTAAGCTTTTTTTTCCCTTCTGTCCTCTGTGTATTTGTAAAATCTGTGTGCAGCTCTAAGAAAAACATCTTGAGGAACAGCCCCCAGTTTATTAGGCTAATTTGCAACAGGATTACATCTACGGTCCATCATATAAATAAAAGATTCAGAAGATGTGGAGAAATTTCTGTACAGAAGGAACAAGGTAGACAACCCTGATGGATGTCCATGATCTCCGGGCCCTCAGGCAGCAGAGCATTAAAAATAGACATGACTCTGTAGTGGAAATCACTGTAAATGAATAACATTCATGCATGAATTACAGCAGCATGGCCCTGTAGTAGAAGAGTCCTGCTTAGAAACTGGCCTGCTGCATGTTTTGACTTTTCACCCCACATTGAAAAACATTTAGTGCATAAAACTGTGAAAGTACAACAAAGTGGCCCCCAAAGTGTTGAGAATTCTTCTATCAGACAAAATTGAGACAATATGTAACTTTGAAAACTTCAGAAACCGGTCACTTTGGTTCCCAGTGTTGTTAAAAGAACAGGAGGTGATGCAACACAACAGTAAAAATGTCAATGTCTGAACTTTTTTAGAATACGTTTCTTGCTTCAAATAAAAAATGGGAAAATATTTTTCCGTCGTGCAGTGAAAAAAATCTTTTCTTTTTTCACTGCGATGCCAGATTCCCTATTAAACATATTGTGACTAAAACGCAATTCAATTTCATTTGATCACCGTTTTACTCAGATTCAGCTGTTTTGGGATGTGGATTCTAATTTAATAATGTTCAGTAAATAACCCTGCTTCTGGAGAGATGTGACCCCCCAGACTTAAAATGAAGGTTTATGAATTAATTAAGGTTTCATTTGTAAACCCCATTCTCGTCTTTGAGCTCTGTTTAATGGACAGATGGGTCCAAGTCTGTCTAAGTCATTGGTTAGTGGTAAACCTGGCTTCTCAGGCACATGTCCCTGTGTGATCACAGTATGACATCATTTTGCACGTCACGTTTGGCTTTTTTCCCTCATTTACCTCACCAGCTCAGGTTGCCATATATTCTAAGAGCAGTCAACACTGCCTCCATTTACACCCAGGCTTCAGATTCCTGCTTTGTGCGTACATTAGGAGACAACAGAGCTGTACGGCTTTGCGGCATGCAACAAAATCCATACTGCACTATCCCCAATGAAATCACTTCACCATTGTTAGTGTTTGCTCCCTCATGTGTGAGTCCTCCCTCATTGTTGTCTGTGCCCGGTTTCTGTTTCTTGCTTATTCTCTTATGCTGATCTCATTATAGAACATTGTGTCCAGCTGTCATTGTTGATCCTAATGACATAAGAGGAAGTGTGTGTGTCCATGTGTGTGTGTGTGTCCGTGTGTGTGTGCAGCGGGGCGTTTCTTGCTGTGTGTATAGGATAAGCATTGTGGAGAGCGGCTGCTTATCAGGTGTGTGTCCCTGTGTGGCCCTTCACTGTAACTGTAGTCAAAGCCACACAGCCTGATGCATGCACTACATGTCAGAGGCAGAGCAGTTAAGCTGTGAGTTAACAGGTGCTGCTGGTTTAGGGTCGCACACGTTTGAGCCCCCCGCTTCATTTTTTATGCTGTGACACACAACACTTTATCAGTATCACACTTAATGTCTAACTCCTGCTTCTGCAAGGGCACACACCGTCTTTCTTTCTCTCTTTCTCTCTTCGCTGTCCTTCAGTTTGGAGGAAGTTCGGCGCCGTGCTTTGTGCGCTTGCTTCACTCGTGATTTGATTAATAAGAAATCCAGCTCAAACAAGAGCCACTCGGCCGCCACCCCCTCGTCTCCTTCTGCTGTCCCGCTTCTTTTCTCCTCCCCGCGCTCTGGTTCAGCGCCTGGTTTGGCTGACCTGGCAGTAAAAACAAGGCAAATGTTTTTCTCACACCAGCCGTTTTATGACCACACTTACAATGTGAATAGCAGCCTCCTTATCGTCTGACACTCACTCCTTAAACCGCATTTTTCAGCTTCTGGAGCACAAATAGAGCATAAAAAAAAGACTAAACAAAAGCATAGACTGGAGGTTTTGATACAGTTCTTCACAGACCAACCACTCTGAATAACACAATGCCGGAAATCTCAAGTGCCAAACATAAACAACTGAGAATATTAAAGCTCCTCTAAGAAACTTTTGGTTTGTGTCAATTTTGGCGCCCCCTGTGGACAAAGCAGTTTTTTAATCTTGTCCTTTACTTGCTCAAGGTAGCATCTTCAGACAAAAATCTCATCCTGCTGATTTTTACCATCAATTCATCCCTTTGTAATGCAAGCTAGGGATGGTTTCTGACATCAACCCCCTCCCGCCAATTTCAAGCGTAAAAAATCACACTATAAAAATCTGCAGCCTTGTCGTTAATGGTCTTATTTGTCCTTGCACTTCATAGAAAAGCGTCAATATGGATTTCAGTCTCTTTCATAGATGTCAGAAAGCTACTTATAGGAGCCCCAAGTGGAAAAAAGATACTTGAAGTACCACATGCTTCAAAATGATGCAATAGGTATTATTTTTCTATAATAAAGAAACAAAAAGTCCCATTGCATGTAAAAAAGTCATGTCTACAGTTCTGTTTTTGACATAGGGCTGCTTTAAGGGAAAGAGAAAGCAGTGTTGACTGAGTCACTCAAAGATAAAGTTGAGTGAGTGAGTGAGTGAGTGCTGATATTGAAAACAACACAGTAAAACAGAAAATAACAGGTCATTTATCAGTATGTTGAATTTATTGTGGCTATTAATCAAGTGGGTGCCCAAAAGTGAAACTCTTCTTGCTGTGCTAATGGAAAAAAAAGTATAGATATTGTTGGACTTTCATTGGATCAAGGTTTAAAGCTCCGATATGATTGAAACCCTAAAGTGAATCCACCAAAGTGAAACACCTCTCTGGAGTTACATTTCACACCTTTCATGTGCTCCTGCATGTGGACTCTGGATTGCTCCTGTGCTTCTGTTCTCGTTCATGCTCCTATGCATGCGCATATGTGCTGAGCAAACACATTATCTCACTGCTAACACGACATGCTGTATCTTTGGCTGTTTGCTTCCTGGAAGGGGAAAGTGAAGGGAGTGTCACATTTACAGCAGGCATGCGGATGATTTACAGGCTAAGAGGTCCAGTGTGTGTCTGTCAAACAACATTTATATCGGCCTCCAAGGCTGCAATTTGCTGGATGAATATTTATCCTCTTTGTGTGTTTGTGAGAGAGTGGAGAGAAATGCTGAAGCAGTTCCAACTGGTCCTATCTGTGGTCAGGATGAGCATGAAGGCTGATGGAGCAGCAGCCTGCGTGACAGAATCTCCCCGTGAGCTCGCCTGATGCATTATTCTATAAATAAGCAGAGATGAGAGAGCTAAAAAAGCAGATAGGATGGTCAATAGTGGCCGCTGGGCAGGAGAGAGGGGGAGAGGGAGAGAGAGGGAGATATGCAGCGTCAAGCTCCAGCTCCCCCGCTGAGGCCAGGACTCAGGCAGGAGGCAGGAACACAAGGCTGGGCTGCTCTGTATGGACAATATGTTCCTCTTCAGTGGTGCGTTTACTGATGTGTTTAACCCCGGAGTCTCGGTCACTGTCCCCACAACAGGTTTCCCATCAGTGGGTCTGCTGGCTGGGATGCCTGTGTTCATGTAACATCACTCAAATTAAAGATGCATGTGCAACCCCTAGTTTGGAAAAAAAAATCGTGACACAGTGTAAAGTGTTGAAAAAAATAGACTGTGATGGCTTTCAAATCATTAAAATTTAATTTTGAACAAAGTTGAATGCAAATACAACAGGGCAAATGTTGGAGCTGCCTGTTTGAAATTTCATAGCTCAGAAAAGTAAGGACTTAAGAAGCCCACTTTCTCAGCAGGACTCTTCTACTACAGAGCCATGCTGTTGTAATCCCTGTTGTCAGAATGTGGTTTGTCGTTGTCTTGCTGAAATATGAAGGTCTTTGTCTGGATGACAGCACATGTTGCTCCTAAACCTGTAGATATTGTTCAGCATTTTTGGAGACTTTGCATTTTGAAAAAAATATCTGTTATCTTTGCAAAGTTTTATATGTAATAAGGGTTTTAGATAACTTGCAAAACATCCAGATCTTTTTCATACACATTTTACAAAATGTGCAAACTGAAAGACATTCTGGATACAAGAATTGAGAAACACGTGAAAATGTTTCCATACAAATACAGGAGCTCACACACTTTTGCCTTTGTAGTTAATGCAACCTGTGGGAGAGAGAGCCTTTGAAAAACCACTTCTCACTCTGTTTTGGAAGTTTTTTAAAGGACCGATGTTCATTTCTTCAGATTTCAAAAACTCTTGGCACTCTGACTGAATTAACGCTGATCTTGTCTAAGACAGGCTTTTGCTATCTCGTCCATATGTGTCAGGATTTTCGATAAAGAGATGGTGTGATTAGCAGTGCCCTGAAACCCACGTGCACCATCTGAGGGTGAGATAATGCTTTGTCTAGACAGCCAGAAGTCGTTTCATCAACCGGAGATTTAGTCCTCCCCCCACACTCCCTCGGTCCTGCAGACTCTACGGGTCCAGTAAAGAGACTGGGTCATCAAGTGAGGCCTCAGGATGGAGTCCAGATATATCCTCTGCAGGGTAAAATCAAGCAAACAGACCTGACCGCTGTCTGTGGAATGTCTCCTGAGTTAACACGTGTGTTTCGTGCTTTTTATGTGCATTTTTGTTGTTGCAGTGCAGAGTTTCCCCTGAACAGATCTGTATTTTCAGTTTGAAGGTTGAGCAGAACTTTAGAGACACGGCTGGATGGAGAGCAGGTTTTATATTAGGAGAGTTTTTTGTAATTATAAAAGACTCCTTGGCAGGTTCTGGTGGTGTCTAAAAGCGTTCTCATCAATACCCTCTGTCATGTTGTCAGGGGAGTATAAATGACGGCTTTAATAAAGGAGCGCAAACAGAAGCAGGTCACAGGCGAGAATGCGAGGGCCACTCATGGCCACGCTCTATTCTCCTTCCGTTCCTTTCAGCCCATCTCTCGCCCTCGTATGGCATGCAGAACGGCCCTGATCCTCCCAAAAAGAAGATTAACAAACCCCTGACAGAGAAGTAATCTCCCTGAAAACATTGACTACTAACATTTCAACATGCGGCCTCTAAACAGAGAAAAATGCCTCTCTGGCATGCTTAATTGCAGTATGTGGGACACACAGCGTTCCTTTAGGTATGCTAAATGGAAAGCCTTGGCTACTGAAGGCATTCCAGCGTTGTAAATGCACAACAATGGACCTTCACAGTTTTGCGCTTGGCGCGGAGTTGAGAAATTCAAATAAACTTCAAGAGGAGATTTTCAAGGGAAGGGCTTTTGCTCTGGGTTTTTCTGACGACAGTATAGAGGGTTTGGTTGTTCAGATTTGAGATCATAAATATGTTTGAACTCCAGTTTGGGTGAGGAGTGATTCATGAGGACTGGAGCCGCCTTTCCAATGAAGTATAATTGCTCACATTGTTGCCTGTGTATGTTATTATGAGATAACATTCCAGCCATTTGACCTCTTACTTTAAGTTCAGTTATTTACTTATCTGTTTCCCACACAGGGCTCCAAACTGGAGTGCAGCTTTGACTTCTTATGGCAGGACTAGCTGTGCACATAAGTCACAAAGTTCTGTTTTTTTTTGCGTGCTTTTCTTCAGTTTTCTCTGCCTGGTTTGTTCTCTCGGTTTAGGGAGACTTGTGTGGCCTCCAGCTCACTGCACCGTGAAGGCAACGTCAAGTGAACTCTTTGACCACAGGGTTAAAAACTGACAGAGAGTCAATGAGTGACTAAGACCAGGGTTGAAGAGGAATTCATGTGATGCTAATGCAAAGAGCAGCCAGCCCCAATCTGGCCTTGTAAAACCCTGAGCTATCCATAATCATGCTGGCAGATATGTATTGCTGGAATTTTCCATAAGAGGAACAGGCCAGCTCTGTGTCGGACCATCCATCTTTGTGCTCATCAGTGTGTGTCTGTGATTATCCCCGCAGACTCTCAGTCACACTGTGTTGACGCTAGCCTGTGACGTAACCCATCATTCAAATTATTTTTAGCGTGAAGTCCAGGCACAGGAATTGGTAATCCAAGGAGTGACATCTGGCCTTCAGGGCTTATGTGATTAGCAGAGAGCCTTGCCCCTAATAGCCAAGCGGACGATCTTCATTACCTTTCAGGACTAGCCATACCTACGAGAGCGGTTATGACGTGAACAGACGCAGAAAAGACTAAATTTAAAGATCCTTAAGAGAAATGTGGCACTTCAATTAGCTCCTCAGCTAACACGGAGGTGTTATGCTTCCCCTAGCTACTGTACAACACCCGTCTGGCTTACAGTGAGCCCTCTGATGTGCAGCTTCAATCCTGCAGCATTAGAACTAAGACCAGATGACCCAACAGATAACTATTAAGTCTCAGCAAGGCCTCTGAGAGACTAAATACACTCTAACAAGGAGGAGGGAGAAAGGTAAGGACAGTTAAAAAAGACAAATGAAGCAAAGAAGAGAGCAGAGCTGCTAACTTCCTACTGAATTAATCATCATCACCACTCAAAGGACTAATAATGACAAAGAGACCGGCGTGTCCCCTCCCCTCTGCCTTCTGTCCTCACAATAGAGCTCTCAGTAATGCAAGTCCTCCAGTCTTGGAGGGGGAAATGCTTCTCTAATTATCTTAAAACATATAAAGCTTTTCCCAGCTTTCAAGGCGTCCATTAAAAGCACAACAGCAGCAAACAAAGTTTAATGGCTATTTGCATGCATGGGTTTTGTTAGTGTTTGTGTGCAAGCTGTGACCGGCACATTCTTTGATTCACGCATCGGTTGTTGAACAGCAAGGTCTAATTGTGTGGGTGTTGGCATGGCCAGGTGGAAGCTCTTAGTTTGTTAGCAGTAAGCTAATTTTGGGTTTACTGGAAACTCTTTAAACATGGCATTACTACAAGTCTCATATAATCTTCCCTGTGCTGTTATAATCATTTCAATGTTACAAACAGGCCTGTTAGCAAAGAGAGAGAGAGATAAAGAAAGGGACTATTTTTGGGCAGTTGTTTGCTTGGAGAAGCTTTTGCTTATTCTGAGGCAGTTTGTTCCCAGGAGTTCAGAGCACAGCCTCGCTGCAGTTTTGCTTTTGTTTTGTTGTCTTCGGGATCTGTAGTTGAGAGGGAGTTCAGTGCCCCTCTCCTGTTCTCATAGTAACTTCAACAAAATTTCATTCACCACCTTCCCCAAACTGAGTAATCGTGGACCATTAAACGCACAGGCTTGGCCGTGCAGTGGGAAAAGGAAATTGCAATCATGCCATGAGATTTTTTCGTGGGGCTGTTTTTGTGTATGTTTTTGTGTTGCTCTGCTGTCTCTGTGGACTGTCCCATGAAAGGGTATTCTTTTAGTATTCACTCAGCCTATTTACTTTGCTGCAGATGGGAACAGTGGGGGAAAAGGCATTTCCTCTGTACGAACCAGTCGTTTGCATAAGCACCACTCAATCTAAACCAGCTTATCTTCCTGCCAAACATTCTGGTTTTTATTTATATTATATAACCATGTAAAAAATCATATTCAATTTAAATTTCCCATGAGTTTCATAACGGAGTGTCTGATGTTCTGATATACAGCTCCAATGCTTAAAAAAGGAGGGACACCATGTGAAATTTTTATAAAAGAAGAATAAAATCTGAGAGTTTGCAAACCAATTAAATCTACATTGAACTGAAAATAGTGCAAAGACAACACAGTTGTTTAAACTTAAAAAAAACTTATTGTTTTATGAAAAATATAGGCTTGACGCCTGCAGCGCACTTCAAAAAAGGTAGGGACAATTGAGCACTGAAAAAGTTGTATAACAATAAAAAGACACCTGAAGGGAAATCTGTCCACTAATGATGCTGCTTTATGACAAATTTGTATCAGAACTGAATATAAAGAGGGTATTGCAGAGAGGCTGAGTGTCAAAGGAGTTATTATGGGGGTGTCAACAGTCTAACGGTTTAAGCGCCCCATGTATAAAGACTATAGGCCTCATCAAAGTGGTCGCTGGCTCAGTTCCTGGCCATGGCCCTTTCTTCCCCTACTCTCTACTCCCCACACTATCTGGATCTTTTCAGCAGTACTATATAATAAAGACAATAATGCCAAACGTCAATCAAATATAGAAGCAAATGCGGAAAGTGGTCCACCCCTCTGGGAGACTGTATAATAGTCCAACAACATCAGAATAAAAGAGTGATTTTGCATGAATTGGTGGGTTTCATCATCTTTGGTACAAAATATCATTCAAAGATTCTGAGAATCTGGAGAAATCTCTCTACAAAAGGAACAAGGATCAGAAATAATACTGGATGGCTCTGATCTCAAGGCCCCCAGGCAGCTCTGCATGGAAATAGACATGTCTCTGCAGTGGAAACCACTGCATATGCTCCAAATAACCTCCAAAACTCTTGTCTTTGAACACAGCTGGTTGCTGATTCAAAAATGCAGGTTGAATTTGAACCATATAGAGAGAAAACTATACAGTTTGAACATGATCAGATAATGCCAATCAGCCCTCAGGGCCACAGGTGAGCTAACATGGACTAAGGAAAACTAGAATACTATCCTCTGTCCTACTAAGCAAAATCTGACATTCTGTCTGAAAATCATAGCCGCTGTGTCCTTTGCTGCTAATAAGAGAGGCTACTATCCAGCTTACCATCTCACAGTTCAAACCCAACATCCCTGATGGTATGTGGATCATAAGTGTCTACATCATGGGTACTTCCACATCTGTTTAGGCTCCATTAATGCTGAACGATATCTACAGGTTTAGGAGCAACATCTGCTGACATCCAGACAAAGACTTTTTCAGGGAAGACCTTCATATTCCAGAAAGACAATGACAAACCACATTCTGACAACAGCATGGCTCTGTAGTAGAAGAGCCCTGCTGATTAGCTGTCACCTATTTTAACACAATACTTTTAAAACTTCATGGTCTCGTGGGTCTCATAAATGCTCCTTGTAACATCAAATTAAATACCCTCAAGTATTTTTACTGAATAATGAAATATTGGCTATGTTGTTTTGCATTATTTTTGATTGTATAAATGATTTGCAAACCATCAAATTTTGTTTTTATCAACAGTTTACATAACTTCCCATCTCTTATGGAATTAAGGTCGTATATATTCAAAAACTAAAGCATTTTTAAAATAAATTTTCCATGCCAAAGCAACAGAGGGGAAGTGCCATGTAACCGTTATTTTACGCCCTCAACTTGACGATCATGTGAAAAAGTTCAAGGGGTGTACATGCTGCACATCAGCATATATGTTGGTGTTTAATGACCTGCTCTGACCCAAGCTGTCTTTATTTAAAGCTTTGGCTTCTGCTCATGTTTCAGACACTCTCAATTTCCTAACCTCTCACTTTCATCCCCCTCCTGTCCTCTCTGCCCCTCCCCCCCTGCCCCTCTGCCCCTCTCCTCACAGGTATGGCCTCGCAAGTGCAAGTGTTCTCCCCTCACACTCTCCAATCAAGTGCCTTCTTTAGCGTGAAGAAACTGAAGGTGGAGCAGAGTTGTAACTGGGATATGACAGGGTACGGCACACACAGCAAAGTCTACAGCCACAACAGCAGCAAGAACTTGTCGGCCACCAGTGGCCCCCTCGGCATCAACAGCTCCCTGCAGGTCGCCAGCTCCACCCTGCCCTACGAGCAGGCACTCATCTTTCCAGCCAGCGCGGGCCACATTGTGGTCGCCTCAGCCAGCAGCACTTCGGGGGCCGTGGGGTCTCTGCTGGGCAGCGGGGGTGGAGGCAGCAGTAGCAACAGCAGCGGTGGTGGAGGTGGGGGCGGCGGCAGTTTGGGTGGTGGGATCGGTGTTCACAACCTGACACGCCGCAGCACGGTCAGTCTCCTGGATACCTACCAGCGATGCGGGCTTAAACGCAAGAGTGAGGAACTTGACAACAACAGCAGTGTGCAGATCATTGAGGAGCACGGCCCACCCATGATCCAGAACGGAGCTGCAAGTGGAGCCATGGTGGCCACAGTGGCTACGGCAACCTCCACGGCAACCTCTAAGAACAGTGGCTCCAACAGCGAGGGGGACTACCAGCTGGTGCAGCATGAGGTGCTCTGCTCCATGACCAACACGTACGAAGTGCTGGAATTCTTGGGGCGAGGGACCTTTGGACAGGTTGTTAAGTGTTGGAAGAGGGGCACCAACGAGATCGTGGCTATCAAGATCTTGAAAAACCACCCGTCATATGCACGGCAGGGTCAGATTGAGGTCAGCATCTTGGCGCGACTCAGCACGGAGAGTGCGGATGACTACAACTTTGTGAGGGCCTACGAGTGCTTCCAGCACAAGAACCACACGTGCCTGGTATTTGAGATGCTGGAGCAGAACCTGTACGACTTCCTGAAGCAGAACAAGTTCAGCCCTTTGCCGCTCAAATACATCAGACCCGTGCTGCAGCAAGTGGCCACAGCGCTAATGAAACTGAAGAGTCTGGGGCTGATCCATGCGGACCTAAAACCGGAGAACATCATGCTCGTGGACCCTTCTCGACAGCCCTACAGGGTCAAAGTTATTGACTTTGGATCTGCTAGCCATGTGTCCAAAGCAGTCTGCTCCACTTATCTGCAGTCCAGATACTACAGGTAAGAGCTGAATACTTCCTTTTATCTCATATTGTGATTGCAGAGGGAAGAGATATAAAGAAAAGTAGACAGGCCTTCCGTTTGCTCCAGTTTATTCTGCTCTGATCGTCATGTTATCTGCATCTTGTTTGATTCATCCTGGCTTCAACAGGAATGTTTTCACAGTAGAGCTGATTATTTGGCCAAACACCCAGAGTGCTCGATTTCTCTTTATTCTCTCAGTTTTTGCCTTTTTTGTTTGCCTGTTTACTCTCATAGTAAACCTCTCCTCCAGTGTTGGACAGGCTGTAAAACTCAAAGGCTTGCAGAGTAGCCTCTTTCTTTTTTCATTCATGTGTTAAACGAACATGTTTTAGAGTGACTTTGTTGGATATCAGAGGACCGTTTGGTGCTGTTTTGACTTAATGAAGCTCTGGAGTGGAGGTGACGGACCACAGAAGATATTTGAAGCAGAGATACTTTTAGTATCAGAGAGAGATTCGGCATTGTTAGCATTTTTTTCAGCCTGGTTTTCAACAGTTTTGAAGAGTTTTCAACCATCTTTCACAAACGCAGCTCTGATGTTTTCTAGTGAGTGAGTGAGTCAGCCTCCTTTTCACAACAGACGACAAACAAAATAATGTAGGACATGACATGATAAAGTTACCAAAGTGCTCACCAGCCACCCGAAAATCGAAGTAAAATAAGCCATTAAAAGCAAAACTACATTTCACGACCTTAAACTCTACAACAGAGAGACTGCTTCAGGGTTAATTTGCATGTATTTACAATAATGTTACTATTCAGAAAGAATGATGGGAATTCAGGAAAACATTCATACATAGTTTGACAGCAGTCACACTGATGAGGCTGTCCGCAGTGTCTGCAGATCGAAATTGCTATGACCTGCCCGATGAAAGGGTCTACCCCTAATCTTTATCAGTTAAGTCGTGTGTTTAGGCTGTAACACAACATCTACCACTAGCCCGAGCAACTAACGTGATGCTACATACAGCATTAACATGGTGTGGTTTGGCAGTGTTGTGAACTAGAAAATGGAGATGAAGTTGTATGTGCAAATTGGCTTGTGAAGACTTGGACTGATGAATAACCAGCAGAGAAGTAGACGTTATCTAGCATGGTGGACCAAAGGTTGTTGGTGCTAGCTCTGCTACTGTTAGCCACGGACAGCAATCCACCATGACGTTGTTTACCTGCAGACTCTGTGATCCTTTATTAAATATCCGGTGTTAAATAACCTGCTCACTTTGGGGTGTTTTTGAAGTACCATTTATACAGCTATTAAAATAGTGTAGGGTGACCACAAGTCCTCTTTTACCTGGACATGTCCTCTTTTTTGGGGGGCTGTCTGGCCTTGTCTGGTCTTGTCCAGGGGAGTTTATAAAATCCCTCAAATGTCCGGGGTTTTGTATGGAAGTTTTGAGTTTGTGTCGCGTGGACTAACTCAGTAAGAAGCGTGAAAAACACTTGATACGACCGAAAAACTCTCAAAATTAACTATGCGCAACTCCGTGACTCCGCCCCTGTGTGGTCATGGGATTCAGAATATGGTCACCCTAAAATAGTGTCTCATGCTGACAAACAGACATGCAGATTTAGATGTAAACAGAAACATGCAGACATCTCCTCTGTCTTAGAAATGATTCTTCTTCTCCAACCTCAGATGTTTTTATTCATCTTGTTAAGCCGCTCTTCCAGGCTTGTATTGATTGCAGTATATAAATTTCATCACCCCCATCGACTCACTGACAGTGTATCTTGCAGAACATTTCCAGCTGTGTTTTGCAATGGTTTACCCTAACCATACTGGGGGCTGGCAGGAAAAAGCTGAGGTAAAGTCAGGGGGAAAATTTCAACCGTTTCTGTTCAAACACGCAGGAAGTTTTCTGGAGTTTTGTGCACATGTGAGAACGGCTGTAGAGAAACCTCTTACTGAAGAAGGGGGCCAATCATGCAGGGTGGCAGTCTGCCCACAGGCTTCTCTTCACCCCTCTGCTCACCTGGCCCCCAGACCTCAGGCCCCCATCACCACGGCTGGCTCCCATTTCCCCTGAGATAGAGATGAGGGGTCAGCTGGAGTTCTCCTGTAATATGTGCCTGTAATCCACACTAGCGGGCCCTGCATTAGAACCAGATGAGTCCCTAGGAAGGCCGTTCTTTCTTCTGTCTGTGCTTCTCAAACAGGCTTTTTTGCCCATAGCAAACAGCATGTTTAGGTTTCAGCAGAGGCAGCATTGGGGGGACTGTGCGAGGAATCAAACAGTGACCGTGTTGGTACAGAGAGAAGCTTTGTTTGAGGCTCGGGCCTGGTGCCGGGGCTGAGACCAGGGCTGAGGCAAGAACAGGTGTGAGCCTATGGTACCACATGCAAAAACACACACACATAACCCCACGCACACACGCCAGGTGGGGACTCTGCAACTGCTCATAGTGCAGAGAGAAGTTGGTGGTTTCTCTTTTAGTGGATGGTGTTGATAGAGGAGTTTGGTTTTGTTATCTTTACAGTATGGCTCTGGCTTTTTTTAACATGCTTCACTGAGGGCTGTTGTTTCCTGGAAGGTGGAAAATCTTAGGGTATGAGGAACTTGGAGCGAACAGCAACGGATATTCAAATGACTGCATTTAGAGGATAAAATTTAAGCTCAAGAATCTCCAGATCCTGATCTTGTCTTAAAGCAGCTGACAGGTGGATTATTTGATCCGAGCTGTTTTTATAAACTGTCTCTTGAACCGAAAGCACATTAAGAAGCTAGTGTGGGAATAGGGCTGTACATGTGAACAGGGCAGTGCTGTTTTCACAGTTTAAGTAGCTCATCCTGAAGTAAACACCAGCAGTAGCCTGTTTTAGTTGCTCCTGGGCTGTAGGTCAACAGACAGGCCGTAAAATGTTCCTGTTTGTTTTTCTTTGGGAGTGAGGAGTGGAGGAAAGCGGAGAATCATCCCTTCATTTCCTCTTGGCGGTGTAAGAGTGGAAAAAAAGGCCAGAAAATGACCCAACAGCCACCAAAACTTCAAGCAGGGACTGGATGACCCTGGTTTGTCTCATTCAGACATTCACGTGTGAACATTTTACTTAATTCTTGGTGTTTTTTGATGCCACAAAGCAAAGACATCACTTTATCATGTTTGCTTTACTATACCAGGATGCACCGCAAGGAATGGGACAAGTTGTGCATTTTATTTCAAAGAAAGAGCTCTTGGGAGATGAGCGCTGCGGGTGTCTAAGCAAGGCGTACAGTTAGAGCTGCAAACAAACTCCGACTGCGGGTAGAGTTCATGTTGAGTTCAAAGGCTCGGAGGAGAACATCAAATCATCTTTGATGGTTTCAGATGAGAAGATAGTGGGCTGGTTTCTCTTCTGTCCTGCAGACGGTACCTGTATGGTGAACATACAGGTGGGGTTTTTCTGCTGCGACTCGCTGGCTGTGGTGACTCCATGTCCTCCATAACAGCAGACAGATCATCCTGTTTTCTGCTTTGATTCACATGAAACAGAATATCCCCGCGTGTCTTGGTGCACATTAGCTCTTCTGAAGTTTTATGACTACTTTTTTATAGTTTCATCACTTTTGAAGATTATTTTTGTCCTTTGACTTTTTTTTTTTGCCATGAATGCATGACAAACAGCTGAGTTATCTCTGGATATGAGTTCACCTTTACCATAAGCAGTGTACTCATCAAGTGTAATTCTATCAAATAGTTACTCATGACAGTCCTGCATCTCTTATTGGCAGTCTTGGCAGATTATCAAGCTCAATATTCGGCATTTGACTGACTATCTGTATTTGTCTTTTATTGTACAAATGCATGAAAGATAATTTAAGAGGTGTTATCTAGTTTCAGCTTTTTGTCGTGTCTTTCTCTCTGTTTTGATTCAACATTTTTTGAAGGAATTCAGCAATTAAGTTTTGTGTGGACGTTCCTAATTATTCCATATTCTAAAATTTGACAAAAAGTTTTTTATTTTACTGTCAGAGCATATCAGTTATCAGTCTCATTAATAATTGGTATCAAACCAATACTGATTGACCCCTAACTACACAATAATGAAGGCTCAGTTCATAACCTCTGCAGATGCAAAAACTTAAGCATCTCCTCTGGTAGCTGGTGCATGTGTCTGCAGGACCATCTGTAGCATCAGTCCAGGGAGACCTGGAGAGGAAGGAGCTCTGGGACTCCCAGAGAGATCTTTGGTTCGTAACTTTTAATGTAACTTTAACTGGACATGAAGATCTAAAGGAGAGAGAGGAACAGACAGGAGCTCTGTGTACAAGTTTCCCCGGCAGTCTAAACCTATAGCAGCGTAACTAAGAGTTGATTCAAGCATAACCAGCCCAGAGGTCTACTCTTGAGAGTTGAGAGGGTGTCTGCCTGCCTCTTGAACCACAAGCTGTAAATGATAATTTTAGGTCCATAGAGAGCTAAAGTTAAAGCTAGCTGTCGCTTTTTCGAAGCAGTGGCACTACTGCTATCTGCCTCCTCCAAGATAGGCTTCACTATCAATGTTGTGAGGGTATTATTAGCTTGCAGGTGCATCTCCAAATTTGAAGTATCGACTTAAAGACAGACAAACCTCCCACCAGGCTAATTATAGATTTTTCAATGATTTTCTTTTACTTTTTTTGACCTTTTGTGACCATTGCTGTCAGCTCTATCATTATACCCAAGTGTCTGTTAATTTAGTTAGCTACACAACTGTTGGTTTACTTTCTGCAGGTGTATGTAACTACTGTCATTAAGAGAGAAAGGCAAAAAATGCAAACAGTCTTCAGGATTTTCAGGAGAAAACTGCATTTTTCAAGAAGTGATTACTTCTTCTTCTGCCATCTCTGACCCTTTTACAATACTCTAATAAAGAGAGAGTAATAGTGTTTCATTGGAGAGATTAAATATAGTAAAGCCAGTACCATACGTCTGCTTGGTGATGTTTTTATGTTCTTTCAATATGGCTGTGTGTGCATTAGAGGTGTCACAGCTGGTGTTTGCTCGCGATGATCTGTAAGAGCCTTGCAAATGACTTATGGATTTTCTACAAGGTTGACTCATGCAAATAAAACACCAGTATTCAAGGTAAACAAGTGATGTGCTGTTTGCAAGAGCAGCTCTCAGGGTGCTTAAAGTTTCAACTCTGTTCGCTTGGCTGCTTGGCGAGTACAGACTCATGAAGCTGAGCTCATCTATCCTTGTCAAACAGGCCTGTCTGCGGCTCTTCTACACTCGGTGACACACTGCACTGAAGTGCAGTCTCCCACTCTCATTTCAAAGTGTTGCTGCCTTCATCTCTTTGTGTTCCTCTTCTCCGCATCATTGTCATCTGCTCTTAATTAATGTGTTGAGTGTATGTCCCGATTACATCAACCTGATTGACCTTACCCTGGTCCTACTTCCTTTATCCTCCTCTCCTTTTCCTGCTCCCTTCTTGCCTATAGCTAATTATGTAACCGGTAAGCCGGCGAGTCAAGCTTACCCCGTGTCAGATAAAGGGATTATTGTCTTGTCCCAATTGGTCATGTTTGTCCTATTTATCTCACTGGGTAAAAGCTACATAAGGGTTGGAAATGAGATGTTATTTTAGTTTAAGTTTTCTGAGGCGATGCAGCTGGTGGGAAGAAGTGTAACATGGAGACAGAGGAGTGGATTTAAGGCTCTCTCACCCTGCATGACTGTCTGTTGGACTGTCTGAGGGTTATATAGGGAGATAATTTTAGTGTTTCAGAGGGACAGTTTCATGCCTTTATCCAGTAGAGGTGAACTGAAGCTGGTGTCTGGTCATAGCTGCAACCTCCAATCCTATCTGAGCTCCTAAAATGTATAGCCTAGACTCATGAAATCTTAATTATTAATTGCACATTATAAAGAAAAAAAAAAGTATAAATATTTCAAAGCCATTTTTCTTGCTTTAGTTTCTTTTTTGGTGAATAAGATTGTGACTAGAACAAGAAACTAACAGTCTGTAAAGGCCTTATCTGGACCGAGGCAGCCTGCTTTCAGGACAGCAGCCTCAGTCTCAGGTGCACTATTTATACTCAGGGATAAACTGCAACCCAAAGATATTTCTGCACAGGTTTCGAGGAATGACTATTCATTCCCTTGCAAGGAGTTGAGTTTAACTTTTTTTTTTTTTTTTTTACTGTTAGAATTGGACAGTGAAAGTAAGTCACCCAACTCTGTGCCTTTATCTATTTGTGGTTGATGCACCTGCTCAAGAACTCATTATCACCTCAGAGTGCAAACTTGTATAGAAAAAGGAATCAATATACCTCAGAAGAAGTGGTGTTAGTTTTTTATATTGGTATCCTTAAATCAAGAGTTGGAATTTAGGGGAAATTCCAACTCTTGATTTTTACCATCTTTGTAGCGCACTGCATGTGTGCAGTCCAACACCTAGAGAGAGACAGGATCTGCTGCTCCATCCTAACTCATCATTAAACACTGAGAGCTCACAGGGAGCGCTCTTTTATAATGTATTGTTGTCATGCTCAGCCTGTCTAGCTTTATATTTGCGCATGTGCAGCATCAGTTTCAATAAAAAATGACATAACTAGTGAGTGCAACGAATATGATCTGTAGACACGACAAATGCTTTAGAAAGCCTTTTGTAGTTTCATAGATGCTAACTCAGTCTCCATAAGATGTAGAGGCAGATAGAAGGTGATCAACTTCATTTAACAGCCTTAAAGCCTGAAGGTTATGCACACACATGTCTGCACCTCCCGGCTTGTACCTGTTACCTAACACTCTCATGTCACGAGCTTCATATCTGTGCATGCATGACAAACCTTAAGTGCAGCCCAAAGGATGATCCTGATGCAGGTTAAACAGTGTTTTAAAAGGTTTGTCTGCTCCGTTGCTAAAAAGAGCGAAAGCTTCTTGCAGGAGAATTTAGTGCATCCAGGTGGAAACTTTACCAAAAGCTCATAAAACGGGTCTCCATACATTTTCAGATTTTAAGGCCTGTATCTATATTCATGCTGGCAGTAAAGACGTGGGCAGCCGGCGCTACAGTACGATCTCTGACACTGCCAGGCTTATGTCTTAGCCTTTAATAACTGATGAAATATGTATCTGTCTCCATCAGAGGTGGTGTAGGCGCTGCTCGAGCCGAGGCGGCTGAGTGCAAGCAGAACCGCTGCCCCACCTGTCTATCTGCCTCCCTATCTGTTGTTAGTGTTGCACAACCAGACAGACAGACAGGGCAGGCGTTCCAGCACATTTATCCTGCCTCCGTGCGAAACATCAAGGGGTGTTTTAATGAATGAGGTTGCTATTAGTTACTGTTCTGTGAAGCGTGCGTTTAAGTGTGTGTATGTGTGTGCGAAAGAGAGGGGGAGAAAGGTGGGTAAATGCCAGGATCAGGTTGCTACAGAGGAAAGATGAATTAGAAAAGGACGAGAGAGGCAGATTCACTCAGTGGAAACCGTGCTGTTGATAGCGCAGGTGTTGTTTATGCGAAGATACTTGAGAAAGTATCCTGAAAGGGGGAGGACAAAGGGGGGGGGGAAGGGGGGTGGAGTGAAGGGGTGTGGATGTGTAGAAGGTCGTTGTTTAGCATTCCCAACCAGTACCTGGAACAGTGCAGTCTTACCCCCGAGCAGTGTCAGATTATTACTAATGCAGATGAGCTTTCATTAGCTGCTGCCTGCCTGCCTGCCTGGGTGGCTGCTGTGACTTGTTGTTACTTTTTTTGCTGACTTTCTGTTAAGTTTGAGCTTTATGTTACACTTCCAGCTGGTGGCCACTTAGGGCCAAAGCCATTTTGTTGTTGTTGACTGTACACTGAAATAATCATCTGTAATAGTCAGGGGCTGGCAGTGAAAGAAACAACCCTAAAATGATAATTACTGCTCCCTGCATTCACTACTGTGCTTCACTTTATGACAGTCATAACACCTTAGTATGCATGACAGGATCCTAATAACCTGTTTCTCATTTATAATTTGCCTCTGGGCAGCTCTTCCATGTGTCTCCACAGAGCAGCCGGAAAGCAGGAGACATGTAGCAGCTAAGCTAATTAACTACCACACTCCAGCATATGCATCAGATCATATACAGGAGTCACTGCTCACGGTCATTTAAGCAAATAATGAGTGAGAATTATTTAACTCCTGAGGTAAAAGTGAGCCTCACCATCACTGCCAGCAAATGGACACACCTGGAATGAATATGCACTGAATACTTCCTCAGCATGTGTGCGGAGAAAAAGCAGCCCTGCCGGAGTGAGACTGTGTTCTCCTACGATAAGACAGAGCTCTCTGAGTTTCACCACATCGTTTCATCCTGGCTACTTGTCTTTGTTCTCCCTCGCAGTTCAATTTCCATACATTTCCCAGGATATTAAGCTGACGGAAATTAAGCTGCCTTGATAAAACGCAGGGAGCCGCCCACTTAAGCTCACTAAGGCTGCAAATCTGTCTGCTCTGTATTGATTGGCTTATTTGAAACATAGGATTTTCCCTCACCTGGGCTTTTGGGGGGTTAACACACAAGAAGGAACTTGTTCAGCCTTACAGGTATTTGCACAGTTACTTTACAGCAGGATAACTTAAAAATATTCATTAAAATGCTCAGATTCAACTTCAAGTTGCGTATTTAATTGAATTTTTACCACTCTCATAACTCATGTCAAAGAATCTCCATTTTGACATAAAAATGTCTTCTTCACATCTTGAGAATTCAACGACAGGTGAACTCCAGAGCTACCCCCCTTGGGCTATTGAGAGGCTTAGGCTTTACTTCTTGGGGTCACCTGACATGTCACATAATGATTAGGCTGCATCGTGCAGTCTTGAATTATGAAGCCAATGCTGAAGTGCGAAAACTGCAGTTTCTTGAGTGTCCACTAGAGGCTTGCTGTATACGTTACAGAATCACCATTAGCCCCTTAATAACCTACCTATTCTCTCAACCTATTCTCTTTTTACATATTTCTATATTTGTTCACTGGGGCCAATGGGAGATTCAGTCATTTTGGGGCCCCCAATGTCTCTTGGTCTTTCATAGTGTTAAACATATCCTCATCTCCCTTTGGTTTCCTGCAGGTTCCAAGCGGCAGCAGGTTGATGTGGTCTAGTATTGTTTCTTGTGTCTTTACAGAGGTCATCGCTATCATCAGTTTGTTGTTATCATCTTCATCGACACAGAGCAGGAATCTTTAAAACAGTCTGAACAACATCAGGTGATGCAGCAGCAGGTGCAGCATCACAGCACAGCACCACAGGAACCTGTACTCTTCTACTACAGAGCATTGGCTTTTGAGCTGTGTGCTGATAACAAGCCTGGTGGTCCCTTCTCTCTTAAGAGTAGAAGATGCAATGTCCACTGTTTCCAAAAAAAATGTCAAAATTGTATTCATCTGGCAGTAGGAAAAATGTCCACCTTACCTCAGTCCATCTGATACGAGCATGTGCTCTGAGAAGTTGTTGTTTTAGAATCATTTTGATTCATAGCGTCCTTTTAGCGTCCTATAGCGTTTGTGGTTGCAATGATGTTCAGCCGACAATGACTTTTAAGAAGTTATGTTGAACAGACTGATGTTTTGAACCATGTTTCCACCATTCAATTTAACACAAGCCTATATATGAACATATAGTGACACAGTACAACGTTTCAATTTCAATATTTAATGAAGTGTTGTTGCATCATTTCAAGTAAAGGGTTTAAATAGTTTGCGAATCAGAGTCTGTGTCATCATCGTTGTGCACATTTTCCCAACATTTTGGGGGTTATGGTTGTAAAAATTCTTCCTTAGCTGGAATGTTTTGGCCATTTAATGGGACCCCTGCGGTTTGAGGGCCCAAGGCAATTGCCTATCTTTGCCTAACAGTAAAGTCTGCCACCAGCAGGGGGTAAGATTACACCCATGTTTTACACAGTCAATAGAAATGAATGCAAACCATGGAGGAGAAGTTTCAAGAGGAGAATGAAATCAACAAAGACAAGGAAGAAGACACCAAAGTCAAATTTCCTGGAGTACAAATGAAAGTAGTAGTCCCCTGAAATGGCATCATCAGTTGTTTTGGGCAAGTGATTTAAGGAAGAATGAGTAATCCACAAAGAGTGCGTGAAAGCTGCATCTAAGCTGCTAAATCACACTTTTAACTTTTAAACCAAAAAGTGAGATGAGAGCATGACAGCTAAGAGGAATAATTTCACTTCTTTTTCTCTTTGTCCAGCATTTAGTCAGACAACCATGACAGTGAGGTGTCATGTACAGGTGTGCTGTTAACATGTTGCCTCTGGAAGGTGCACCATATTTAGACGACTTCAAGTCAAAGTTTGATACTGACTTTTGTCACAAAACAGAACTGAAAATGTTTCAATAATGATGCCTAATAATCACGACCTCAGTGTTTATTGGAATAACTCATTATTACCCTCCTTCCAGTTTTAACCACAGACAATGAAACTTTCCTCTCAGTTCAGTCTGACAGTCATTAACTGGACAGGTGGAACTCTCACTGCAGTAGGTGTATATTAATTGACCTGCTTGCCGCAGATCAGTCTGTCTTTTCTGGATCCAGACACCAGTGGGCTGGCAGGGTGATGG
Source organism: Xyrichtys novacula (assembly GCA_962446985.1). Taxonomy (NCBI): domain Eukaryota; kingdom Metazoa; phylum Chordata; class Actinopteri; order Labriformes; family Labridae; genus Xyrichtys; species Xyrichtys novacula. The sequence continues at coordinate 23,445,276 of OY660868.1, read as the reverse complement.
CTGCCATCAGTGGCTGACTGGCACGGGTGCCCTCGGGTCTAAATAAATCATGAGGCTTCCTGCTGATCCCCCCTCCCGCCGTTCCTGTATGCCCGCCATCCCTCCGCAGGGAGCTCCAGAGAGGGGGGTGCCCCCACCGCACAGCTCCTTCCCGCCTTCCTTCCCTTTCTCTTCTTTCCCGCCTCCCCTCACCTTCCCACCTCCCCCCTTCACCTCCTCCATCCACTAACATGAATATTTAAACGCCAACACCAGAATGGAAAAATGCAGCAAGGGGTGATGAAGACCTGCTAACAAAGAATTTGTTCATTTTGGGAGCCAGAGTTTCTGTGTTTAAGGTGGTTCAGGGGGAGTCTTGATGAAACTCTGACTCAGGTCCAGTAACAGAGGAAGGGGGTTTAAGAGACAGAAAATAGAGACCATCAACAACCAGAGTGGACAGAGACAGACAGAGGGCAGGAGAGACACTGAGAGAGGCTGATCCGAGCTCTGGCTGTCCAGCTGGGGAGAGGATCGGGGGGGATTGGGGAGGCCTGGCGGGGACCTGCAATTGGCTCCATGCAGGCTTTGTGTGTGTGTGTGGTTGTGTGTATGTGCGCATGTGTTTGAACTGACTGTGACAGAGGATGCCTGGTGTGCAGAGGCCCATGCAGTCTCCCATGAAGTTTTCAACAGAACAAAACAGATGCATTTGTTTTCTCAATTGGAGGAATTTGCTAATGTGCATATACAAGGGTAAATAGTTTGGCTAATTTGCAGCAGGAGAGTGGGCAGGCAGAGCTCCGTGCTGCACGGCCAGCCAGCTGGGGCCCCAGTGCAGAGAGGAAAAACAGACTCTGATGACCAGCCTCACATCTTCCTCTCTTCATTAAATACAAACCCTGACTTGACTGAGGAACCGCTCCGTGCACGCACCGTCTCTCCCTTTAAAATGTGTTTATTTTCATTACTCATGACTGTGTTCTCACCACCCAGGCTATTTTCAGCAGCACTCATGAGGTCATTGTCTGCTTTAATTGTCTTTTAGATCCCACTTATTAACACGGCTCTTTGATCAACACTTTAATAATCCAAAACTTGAACAAACAAGTTAGTTTTCGCTCCCTCTTGGAGTTTGACAGCTTCATTTACGACAATACTGTCCCACTTTAAGCTTGTCATCGACTTCGTGTCAATAACCTTTGAGAGATTTTTAAATCCTTCTTTGAATTTTACAGGCCAATCAACTCTGGTGTTAGCAGGCGTTTTCATGCCTTGACTGAAATTAGGCCAACAAGTTTAGGTTTAATCAACAAGACTCCAGTGTTTAAGTTAGGAAGAGTTCAGACCTTGACTCAGTGTGACAAATCTCAGCGCTCAAACAACAATCAGTACGTTTCCATGACACTCGAGAAAACCGAATTGTTGCCTTACTCCGATTAAGACTGGACAACTATAGTGCATGTAAACACCTTAGTCTGACTTCGAGAACTCCGACTGGCGTTGGAAAACTGATTAAGACACCCAGATAATGTGATTGGAATTGGATTTTCTCTACCATGTAACCAGCGTAGTTGGAGTATGATTGGACAATGCATGCGCTCATGCACCACGCCCCTGTAACCCTGTAACGAAAAAACCAGAGAAGAAGTGGCACTATCATTTAAAAAACGTTCGACTCAGAAGCAACTGCAACATGGCCGAAGCACGAAAGAATGTCCACTTTTTGAACGACAAGGAGAGCACCGTTATGCCTTCCGTCCTGACAGAAATGGACATTTTAAAGTATATGGACGGTGCAAAACGAGGAACAAAGACACCTTTAAAAAAGGTCTGGAAACAGCGCCGCTGAAAAGACCAATATCGCCCCCTAGTTTTGTGGGAGGATGACACGCTCATGTCAATTATTTGATTTTCTCAACTGCATGTATACGCAGACAAGGGGAGAAGTCTGATTCGGCAAAAAAAAAAGAAAACAAATGATAATGAGCTTAGTCTGTTTAAGCTGTGCATGTAAACGCACTGAGAGTGCTCCTCCATCTACAATTATCATCAATATCATAATTTAGATGATATTTATGATGAGCCATAAAAAAGAAATATACATTGAGTTATGCTTTTTCAAGAGTAATGTCAAGCTACAAAAGTCTATACCAAATTTAGTTTATATTTAAGTTTATATTTAACACAATCTGGTAACTGTTTTAGATTCAGTTTGAAGTCATTTGAGATGGAAAAAAGGTAGAGATGAGACTGAGGTAAACGTGGAGATGGGATGCACAAAAGAAATGTCTTGTAAAGTGTGAATGGCTCATTATTTGCCTTGGGCAAATGTCTGCAAACAGCCAGTTAGGGTTGATATTTTCTGATTCCAATGTTCAACCAATGCGTCCCTGGAAAAAAGGTGTAATCATCTGAAAAAGACAGTGATAGTCGCTCTGGAAATGAAGACAAACATTTATCACAGGGTGCATAAGAGTTATAATGAAACTCAAAACCATTTTTTTTACCACCCTCCTCACACAGCAGCCACACTGACGAGGCTGCCTGCAGTGTCTGCAAACAGAACTGTGTTTATTTTTCAATCAGCCTCATGAGCAAAAGCAATTACTTTAAAATCAGCCCAGTGAATTAGCCAAACGGTTGATCAGTCTACCTCAGTTTTTCATGCATGTAAAGACTCTTTTTTAAGAAAACTTTTTGATGTAGCTCCTCAATTTTCCCCAACTATATAGTTGTGATGTAGTTATCGATGTTTTTACCACAAATTTTCAAGTCTCAAAAGGATTATACTGTAAGAGAATTTAATGTTATAAGAGACACAGTTTAGATTTAAAAAAGGACCAGTATATCCTCACTCTTTCATTGACTCTATACCTCTCACAGTGTTTTTAAGGATAAGGCCAGTGGAGCTTTTGACAGAATCAGCCTTTATAAAACATAAAGGCCACTCAAGATTTTGTTCAAGCACCATGCAAGTCATAAAACAGGTTTGAAGCAAATCCTATTTCACCCGAGCTTGATGAATAATTAAAAATGACTAATAGCGCCTTGTGACAGAAAATGTATCGCTGTGGTGTATCAGATTGCGGCGGTTTTTGCCTGGGGCGTAATTTGTTTGGGAAAATAATTACTCCTGTATTGGATCCTGGTTAAATATTAAAAGGGTTAGCATTAGGAATGGGGCGGCATCTAAAAAGGGGGTTTCGCTTCACTTCACAGCAAACACGTTCCTCCAGACTTCATTTGTGAAGACTCTCGGCTATGAAGGAAGCTGAAAATAAACAACCACACTGCTAAATTTTATAAGAAACAATACAAACTAATGAATCTCTCCTGTGTGTTTGGCTGCAGAGCTTTGAAGACTAATCCCAATGTTGTTGTTTTTTTGTTTTTTTTTAGCTAGGAGCATGGGATTGTCTGTCAAGTTCAGCTGGTTACTGGGTGCAGGAGCTAGAAGCACCACAGAGCAGTAAGATGCTGTACATCAGCCAAGAGAGGAAAGAAAAGATATTTATGGAAACGAAAAGGAGAAACAGAAGGAAAACACAAAAAAAGAAGCAAAGAAGAAGAACAAGGAGTATGTTAATTGATGTAAATGTGAAGAGTGGCAACCACACTCCACAATTAGGTGTGTGTTTATGTGTGAGTGTGAGTGTGTGTGTGTGCAGCAAGCTGATTAAACACAGAGGTTACGTCCTTTCAAGCTACACGCAACCTGTTCAGTGTTTATGTCCACTAACTATGAGGGGAATCGACTGATGAGGACACATTTTGTTCTTATACAGCAAACATAAGATGTGGCACCACTATCAGAGACATATCAGTGTCTTTTATCGGCACGAACTTGTCATAACTCACACAGTCCCCATAAACACAGCAGCGAGATGACACCTCCGCACCGTCTTTGATTCCAGCCAGAGTCTCTGTATCATCAAACAGATGGTGTTGTGTTAAACAAAGACAGTGCTGTTGTTTAAGGTGGAGGAGTCTCTGTGCATCAGCCAACATAAAGCTCCACAGACAGGCCGACCTGAGGCATACTGCATCTTATTTAAAGCTCTTATGATAACGGTGCGCTGTAGGGGGTATGTTGAAGCAGGTTTATCAGACTCACCCTTTTTTTATGGTGAAAGTCTGCAGAACCGCCATAACACATCTCTGCTGTTTTTTTTTTAAAATTTCATATTGATCCTGAACGATAGACTGGATATACTGTGGACAACTTGGTTCCGCCTTCTACCAGTATAGGGATGTGAAGTCAAAAAGCTCTCGGAATTTCCGTGATTTTTCTTCACGTCACCGCGCACCTTGTGTTGTAGCATTGTACGCATTCGGCGGGATAGTCGCCGAGAGTCCCTGTGATGATGCTCGGCTCAAACAGCGTTTCCCCGGGTGGGCTACACAATCTTCGTACACCCATAGGCTGTATCAAGTGTCAATCATAGAAAATATGAACCCCCTAATAACTTTTAAAAATGGAGCTGTACAAAAAAAGAGGACTTGAGCACAAACCAGTCTTACAATAACTACATGTCAACATCGCAAGCAGGGGGGAGAAAAATGTATGTTCTGTGTAATACATGTCTAAAGTTTGTCCACAGCTCCATAGGGATTGCTGAAAGTGGCGGGATTTATGATCTATACTGCAGAGCACCACCAGAGGGGGCTGTTTTTGGAGTGGCTTCACCTAGCAACGAGGCAGACGCTGTCCATTCTATATACAGTCTATGTCCTAAACGTAACCTGTATAAAACATGGAATTAGACTCAGGGTTATTTCTGTCAGTTTCTGAAAAGTTGTTTTAAAAATGTTACATGTGATTGTAAATAATCTTGTGCCCTACTATCACAAGAACCAAACTCATGCTAAAGCAAGTTGTTAAGAGACTCTTTGAGAATTTATAACCTTTTATGACTCAAAATGAGTTGTCCATGAACCTTTTATAGCTGGATAAAGTTGTGGGAGTTAAACCTGTACAAAACCAAGAATTTAAAAGATACTGTTGTTTCTTTAAGGTTCGATGCATCATAAATCATACTTTCATAAGGCAATATGTTCAGAGCTTATAACACTTTTAACACTCAACATTGCTGTAATCATAGATGCAGTTATAAGGATTTGTCTGTGTAGGTTGTCCTTCTTCCAGGTCATGGTTATCCAGTTCTTTGTTAAAGGGAAACTGGACTTGTTTGAGGTCCTTGAAAACGTTCCTCCTCTCTTCCAAAAGGCTTTTTCAGTTTTGCCGTGACTGGGGCTGAAGTGGTAAATTTATAGCCTCTGTTGGTCATCCAGCTGTGGAAGGTGGTGTTTCTGCTTTATATAAAGTGTGTGCTCCCTGCCCCATCGTCCCCTTTAATCAGGCTGTGAACATGTTTATATTTGCTGTGAAGATTAACGTATTAGAACAGGTGTGTATGTGATTCCAGTGATTTTGCAGCCAGCCTCTAGTGGACACTTTGGGTACTGCGGTTTTATCACTCCATCATTGGTTTCATTACTTCAAACCAGTGGTTAACACTTGGTTATGACCCACCTCTGTTGACTCAGGCTTTCTGTTTCAGACTCTGAGTACCAGAAAAAAAACTTATCGATTTGATATAATATGTGATAAATACCTAGAGACACTTACCTTTTTATCATCTGCAAATTTGACGGTAAAAACAGCCATGCAAAATAGACTCTGTAGGATATTAAGACCAAACATAGAACCCTTGTTCTTCAAGACTCATCATTATGTATCAGTACGCACATAATCTGATCCAGATTAAGTTATCTTTACTATGTTAGTATGTTATTGTAGTAATTGAGTTTAAAGTCAGAAAAACTCTGATTTATCCAAAGAACCGGTTTTCCTCTCATCTGACTCTGTAGCACAGCCTTTAGATGTTGTGTTGTTCAAAGTGTCACCTTGTGTTGAGGTAGGGATTTACCTGTGCTGTCTCCCACCTGTGGTTTTATCTATGATGGCATTTCTACACACACACACACACACATCAGAAAACTCTCCATACAGTCCTTGAAACAGAGTATCTATAGATCATGTGCCAGCAGAGCTTTTCCACATCTCACAGCAGCTGAGAGAGAATAAAACGAACACCAAAGTCTATCACTTGTTTTCTGCACGTCTTCTGTCTCAGGCTTGAACGCCCCCCGACTAGAAATTGAGGCTCCGTTCACTCAGTGCAGTGATGTTACTCAAATCCATTAACACGCAACCCTGGATCCTGCTCAAGCTGCTTTCAGAACGCAAATAAACTCCAGCATGAGAGCCTCACTTGAGAAAGAAATGCAGTCTACAGCTGGGACCTCAAAGAAACAGCCTTGTATCTTAAATGGTAAAATCTCTTTTTTCGTCAGTGTTTGTGTCAAAATAAATGAAGGCTGTAAACATGCATCATTTCACAGGAAAACATTAAAAGAGTCCCTCTGTTGCAGATGTCGCTATAGCAACCAAAATAGCCCATATGCCTCTGAAGGTGCAACACCTGAACTGTAGTGGGCGGTTTTGATCTCCCTGCCCGCCTCGACCCACAGCTGAGCACTTTAGGGAAAGGGAGGGCCCTTGAGCCACACTCTCATCTCACTGCTATTGTTTGCCCAGGTGGGCCAGGACGCCCTGTCATCCCCCTCCCCCATCTGCACACCTCACTCTCCCTGTCCTTCTCTCACTCTCTCTCTCTCTCCTCCTTCTCACTATCTCGTTCCCTCTCCCTCTGTCTCTCTCTCTCTTCTCTCAGTCTTTGTTCCTCAGGGACCTGTGGTCCAACTGAAGCTCTCAGTTACACAAAGAAACCAAATTGGCTTTCATCTGCAGCCTGTTACCAGCTGTGTGCATTGTGCACTTGTGCTCTCTCTGAGTGAAGAAACAAGGAACGATTTTACCCATGACACTGTTATTATTATTGGCTTTGAATCGTACCTCTGACGACTCCACTGCAGGTTTCTCATTTCTTATCAGAGTCTTTGGGCTTGACTTTGCTGTGAGGAGAGCAGTGAAGTTAGTTCCCGTCTTTATGGTTTTAAATGCAGGAACAGTGAGGATGTTAAGAAATCTCTCAGGAGCTCATTCTGCCTTTACATCTCGTCTCAGTTTGGTGACAAACTCTTTGAACAACATGTAGATGTCGAGGGACCGCAAACCCCCAAAGTAAGGAGTGGCTCAGCTGTGATACTGAAACCTATATCGAAACTGATACAGATAATGAACTTGATACTCACACGGATGTAAAGTTGATAACTGATGCCACTGTTTTTTTTTTTTAAGGAAAAAGCCTTTTTTTTTTATTTTTATTATGGGTCTTTTTTCAGCCTTTAAAAAAAATAGTAGGGCTGGCGCGATATGCTTTTTTCCCGATTTAGTTCTTCAACGATTTTTTTTGGATGCTGATTTGATTGAAATTGCGATTCTACAGTATTGTTGATGTTCTCGATTTTTTTAGTCTGCATGTTCAACACCAGTGAAACAGTTAAATGATTATGATTGTCTACTGACTATTCCAGGAACCATATTTACCCCAAAAAATACACATCACATGTAAGTCTGTTTTTGAGATTTATTCTTAAATTTGAATAAGATTTTTGAACAAAAAAAAAATCGATTTAAAAATTGTACAAAAAAAAAAGAAAAAGATAATTATGTGAATATTTTTTTCCTCCCATCCCTAAAGGAATCAAACTTTAATATATAAGGTACGCTTTGACCCCTTGGCTGGCGGGGCCTTGATATCTTACCATGAGGACAGTTTGTGGAGGGAGGGATGGCCCAGTTAGCCTGCCCAAAGTCTCCTCATGGCACTGAGAGAAACAGCTGAGAAAACAGCGGGGGGGACTTTCATTACTGCTCCCTGCCCCTCGTCCCCTGTTTCACCCTTTTTGCTTCTCTTTACATCCTCCCATCCTCCGTCATCCTCCCTTAACCTCTCTGCGATGGCCTCCCTGCTTCCTCTCTCCATTTCCTTCGTCCTGACCTTTGACTCTTACACAAATCTGCCTGGCATTTCAATCATCACATCGAGAGGCCACAGAGGATCACAGAGCCTGATCCCTCTCAGCTGGCCATGAGAGCACCGAGCTCGGACATATGCAGCAGTAATGTGTTTCTCCACTGGCGAAAGGCGCCGTAGCACGAACTTTGTGTGTTTCACATCACTCAGCAGATGTGGGACTAGCCAGAAGCATCAGATCATGTAAAGGATAGAAGAAACATCCAGTAAAGCATCATATTTTGCACATAAGTTTGCTGAAAAAGTAGAAATAAGGTAACTTTTTGCGATTGTTTCTTTGTGATAAACAAACAGAGAGGGTAAAAGGTCGTCAGACGCTTTATTGTGACTGCCTCTGTGCACTTGTGTGTCTGTTTACAGGTTTCACAGTGAAATATCTTTGCTCACACGCATTACAGATGCACACACTGCTGACAGAGTTAACTCTACCGCTCTTGAATCAGTCAAAGCAAAGCCTGACTGCAGGAGGAGAGAGTTTAACAGACTGCTTGAACTCATCTGTGCTCCTTTTCTTCTCCAGCCTTTTCTTTTTGAATCGTCAATGCAGAATGCAGCTCGAATCAATCAAAACTACAGCACCTGTTCGGCAGAAATGCCAGCGTCAGTTAAAAAGGCCCCTCTGTTTGTTTGTTTGTTTGTCCGTCCTTCTGTCTGTCTGTCTGTCTGTCTGCTGTGTTTGCCTTTTCTTCACGGGAGCCGCGGGGAAACGGAGGAGAATGGATGACTAAGTGCAGTGAATCATAAATGAGTTGAGGAGTGTGTTGCTGCATTGGAGAGGCTCAGCGTGATAGCACCAGCTACCTGTCACACAGCCTCCTCTTTGTTATCAGCCCCCCAAATATAATACCTCTCTGCCTCCTTCACAAGCTGTACCAAGTCTTGATTTATGAAAAGAGGCCATTTTGTGGGGCTAATTGCATAAAGCCTGCTGCTGCTGCAGCATCTGAGGACAAGTCATAACAGATCTTTAGATGTGGTGCAGACAGCTGAGAGGACGCCGGACCAGAGCAGATAATCAGTCACGAATGTTGCGCTTGTGCACAACAGATGATGACCCTCTGTCAGCTCTCGCCACACGAGTCAGCTTTAGGAAGGTTTATTTTGCAGAAAAACGCAAGTAGAGCATAAGAATACGGAGGATTTAAAGATTATTTCTGGCTGGAACACAAAGAAGCAAACCCTATCTGCTAAAACAACCTTCAAGTAAGGGTAGCAGCATGCTCCAGCACACCTCCCGCCTCCCTCCTCGTTGTTAAGCCGGGAGTGAGGAGTGCTATTTGCATTACAAGGTTCCCGTGGAGCAGAATGAAACCCAGACAGAGCTGTGAGCAAAACGAACACTCTCAGGGTGGCCCTGCGCTAATTGCGACCGGGGTACATTTACTGATTATAGTTAAGTGGTCCAAAATGGTCCCCTGCACTCTGTTGCATTGACCCACTCCCTCCCTTGGTGGATGTGGTCAATAGCTGGCCTGTTGAGATGCCTTTCCTCTGAGGGAAGAAAACAAGGTCCTATCAGGCCTGTCTTCTCGTTTTATCTCGAGAACTGCTCGGAAAAAGGGGGGAGCACCGGTTTTAAATTAAGTTTTATCCCAACAAAGAGGGGACAGCGGGAACTGCAAGGTGCTATATTTCCTGACTGACAACCTCGGCGAATTAAATATTGAATTAAAATACAAAAACAAATTGAATCTGCTCAGGCTAAAGTGTTTCCCTCAAGTATGAACAATGACAGAAAAAGATTCAACCCATGTCGGTCTCTAGGCTGTAGTGCTTTTTGTGAGTGCATATGCAGCTCATGACTATTCATGTTGCCTGCAACAACATGCAAGTGTGGTCAAATGGAAATTAATGGAATGCAAAGTGGAATGTAAATGTGGCTGCAGAGGAGGGAAATTAAATCCCTGCTAAAGAAAGCCATCAAGGCTGCATGGATAGATGAGACCAGGTCAGTATTTTGTATTCCCTCTTCTCCCGGTTGCCTGCGCTGTTCGGCCCTGCTGAGGGAGAACAGGCTGGGGGTGATTTAACAGCCACTGGATCACACAGGCTTTGATCCCCCCTCTGGGTTTCTCATAGTCTGTGAGATAGACTTCAGGCCTACTGATGAGGAGGTGGAGATCTCACACCCCCTCTAGTGCTTGTTTGAGAGGTCTCTCTCTTTTTTTACCCCATAGCTTTATGTTGTCTGGAAATTCGGGGATGAAGGGGTTAATATGTAGTTTTAACCTCTAAATTTGCTCATTCTGCCTCTTATGATATTTAAAAGTTAGGAGTGAAGTAAAAAAAATGTTTTTAAGGTTTGCAAATTGATTAAACTGACAGCATACTGAACGTGAAAGGGGAACAATATATGCTTGTTTTAAATTTGATGCCAGCAACATATTTAGAAAAAACAGTTTGTACAGGAACATTAAAACAGTGGAAGAGTTGTGTAACGCTAAAAATTAACACACAGAGGAACATAGAATAGAATAGAATAGAATATTCTTTTATTGATCTCCCATGGGGGAAATTTTTTTGCCACAGCAGCATCACAGACAAAGATAGTGCAAAAATGCAGTTATAAAGATGAAGATTGTAATATTAAGAACTTAAATAAATGATAATATAATGATCATTGGAGCAATGATAATATAATTAAGAAAAAAATTAGAGAAGGGAAAAAGGGAGAGGAAAGAAACTAAAATAAATCTGCGAACTTATGAGGATAATCACACCAGGTTAGTAACACGAATGAAAGGACACTCAGAGAGGCTGAGTCTTTCACAAGGAAAGAAGAGAAGAGGTTCATCGCTCTGTAAAAGACTGTTCGAGCAAATGTTTAAAATAATTCTAGAAAATCTTCTCAAATATAGAATTGCAAAGGATGAGTAGATTCTGTCATCTACAGTACATAATGTCATTAAAAGACTCAGAGAATCTGGAGAAATGTCTGTCCAAAAAATGCCCTCAGGTAGTCATGCATAAAAAACAGACTTTTGAAATCACTGCATGAGCTTAAAATCACTTGCTCTGTCAACACAATATGTAGCTACACCCATGCAAAGAGGAAACCGTATAGCTCCATAGCTGAATCAAAATTTGACTTTCTTTTTGGAAGTCGAGGACATAGTGTCCTCTCCTTGTAGTAGAGAAGGGACCATCTAACCTATCAGAGTAGAGTTGAAAAGCCAAATTCCCTGATGGTTTGGTAATGCAAATGTGGCCATGCATGAGTAGCTCACACATCTGTGAATGCTCCAGTAATGCTGAACAATATCTACAGGTTTAGGAGCAAAATCTAGAACAAAAATTTTATAGAGAAGACCTTTATATTTCAGAAAGACAATGACAAACCACATTCTGACAACAGGGATTACAACAGCATGGCTCTGTAGTAGAAGAGCCCTGCTGAGGAACTGGTCTGACTGCAGTCCTGATTCTTCACCCAATCTTGTATTGCATCCAAACTTTTTGAGTTTGGCGAGTTTGTAGTTTTGAGTGCAGACTGTTTACCTGAAGACAAAGGGAGACATCCAGGTGATCTAACAGAGCTATCCCAAACGGCGCCTCTCTGGAGAAGTTATTTCCTTTAAAGTGTTTTCCTCCGAGGCAGTTTGAGTCTTCCAGCAGGTCTAGTGTTTTACATAACCCCTGACAGAGTGATGTAATTCCCTCTCCCCCTGAATGCCGATGTCAGACACACTGGGCTGTGTCCTTTTCGCCGTTCAGTCTGCCCTTGTGTCATAATCTCTCTCCTGGCTGGCCGAATCCCTCAACAATTTATGTAATTAACTGATGTCACTGCTCTGGATTGCTTGCAAACACTGTATCGCTGCAGCCCCGATTTCCCTAAAAGTAACAAATCCCTGCAGGCCTGTGGTCTTTTAAGGCTGTTATTCACATGGTTTTCAGTTATATGAGAGGGGATATTAAAAAAGTCCGAAAATAACAAGCCCCATTACATAAACATGGGGAAGTAATTGGGGTAGAAAAAGTTTCTTTTATTATAGGAGCTTGCTGAATTACTACATGCCAATTAGAGAGTGAGTGCTTTATGAGTTTGGCTTGCTGACATAGAGGGATCTGTATGTGTGTGTGTGTGTGTGTGTGTGTGTGTGTGTGTGGAGAAAAGGGTTAGCCTTGTGTGACTAATAAAACACAATGTGTGCTTTTTGAGCACAAACACTAACAAGAGCAAACAGGCCCTGCTTTATAAAAAAAAAAAAAGCACTCCGATCATAGCTGCAACTGCCTTTTGTTTGTGTACATCATGGCGGCCTGTTTGCACTCCTGTATGCACATCTGTGTGTACAAGCGCAAACAAACATCCAACTGTGCTGGATGAGTAGATTTCCAGGGCATGGTCAGTGACTTGTATAAGTTCATGCATCCATACGATTGTGAGGGAACGCATTTCTGGCAGGCATACAGGCCTGACCTAATAACAGACAGACAGACATAGAGACAGACAGACAGACAGACGCTGGAGCCAGACAGACAGAATGATGGTCTCACAGTTTGCAGACAGATAGAGGGCAGGGTCTGGCTGCAGGGAGAGGCCGGCCCTTTGAATGAGCATTTAGGTTAGGCGGACTGGGTGAATGTGTCAGACTCTGCCCCTGCCCCTCAGACATAGATCAAACACAGAACCAGCCATCCAGGACGCATCACATCGCTCAAGGCCCACCGTCGGCCCTCCTGACGAGGGCAGGGACTCGTCCTCCCTCCCCCAGAGGAAAAACAGCTCCAAGGACGTCTCCCCAAGTTTCCATGGTTGCATATCTCAGCCTTGTTTGTTTCGCCTGCAACATGCTCGGCTGCACAGACCCACATTAATAAAGTGCTCCCAGACTTAACCCTTAGATGGCCAGAGAGGCGGCCCTAACTAACACACATTTGCACAGCAGAGATGCGCCATTTGTTCCGTGCTCTCATTTCATTGCTGGCGTGACATTTAGGCTAACATGTGATGGGAAATGAGCTCGGTTTGTGTTTCCTACATCTCGTGCTCTCCATGCCTGATGATAATGAGGGGGAAACGGGTTAGAGAAGGGGGGTGGGGTCAATATGCTAATGGTGGGTGTACATTTTGATGCCTCACTTCCAGCAAGGAGAGGTTTGGAGAGACGGGCTATCATTCTCCTCCTCACTTCCCCTCATTATCCCCCCCGTGTCTCCCTCCATCTCTGTCCTCCCCCATCCCTGGTTTTCTGCTCCCATCCCTCTGCATGCCCTTCACTATCTTCTCTCCTCCATCTCCCTCCTGGTGCTCCTCTCCTCTTCACTCCTCACCCACCGACCCCCCCCAAACGCCTCCTTCCCAGAATATGAGATACATTTGTTTTCCTCTGCCAGGCAGCAAGAGTGGGACGCGTGGCGTGCAAAGTGCTGATGTGTTGGTTTCTGGGTAATTATAACATCCCTCGGTCTCCAAGAAAACTCTAAACTAATGTTTAATTTGCCTCTGTGCTCAAAGGAAGCCCTCCTTTGTTATTGCTGTGGCAATTAGCTGCAGCCAAGACCCAGGCATTTCCTGTGATTGTTGCGGTTTGCATAGAGAGGGAATCAGAAAGGCTATCTAGACCCTATACCCCTCTTCTCACACCGCTATTACAGCCACCCACTCCTCCCTTCCTACCTCTTCTGCTTCCTCTCCTCCCTCTATCCGCCTCTGTACAATGTATCTGATTGACAGGAAAGGGACTGACTAACTGGAGGGCACAATATTATGAATTTATTTATTTTATTTACCAAAGCTTCAGCACCATCAGGTCACGTGTGTTTTTCCCAGCACAGTCCCTGATGGTCATCTTTGAGTTTTAGCCAATAACCCTTTAATTAACCGCCTGTTTCGAAACCTAGCTGCTGGCGCTCCGCTGAGGCCGCCTCTAATGGAAGTTGTTAATTGAAGGTATAAACATACTGACTGTAGATGAAGATGTCACAGTGGTTATATGCAAACCGGACACACACTCTGCTGTGTTTTGAATGTGGTGCAGCAGCATGGAGGCCTGTGTGTAGTTAATGAGATTATCAGTCACAGGAAGAAACAGCTCGATGTTGGGAGAAGGTGCAGTTTGTGGTCCTGAGGGGAATCTGGTGACCAGCGTTCATGCTTGCTTTTGCTGTTTTAACTCTGGTCGGGTGAGAAAAAGATGTTTGAACAAAGAGTGAATGCAGCAGCCCGTCGTGTTTTTACGTAAGCACTGTTTATTTATTCAGGATCCCATTAGTTATAGCAACCACTATTTGATTCTTCTTGAGGTCCATGCAAAACATTCAAGCTCAAACTATAGGTATGAAAATAGAAAACATGAGCGAATGAAACAAACAAATCAAAACAAAGAAAGGTTTGACTTTAAGAGAATTAAAATGGCATGAAAACTGTTCCTGCTTACATCCACATGTTAAATGTCTTATGAAGCCCAAACGGATTTCTTGTTCTTATTTTGATTCTGACCTGTTACTTACTTAAGTTGACGAAGTATCTCTTAACAGTCCTCTATAAAGCATTATATGTAGACAGAATGGCATGACTGGCGTTATTATTATGTGAGCTATGAGTTTAAGTAGGCAGGTTTTTTAGAAGGTTTAAGGATTCTGACATACATTAAAGTCTCTTATCTGTCCAAATCCACGACAGTGAGCATGCATCTCATCTCACATTGCGTAGTCAAGATCCAGACATGCAGCTCTGTTTTGAGTAAGCTGGATCTTAAATGGTTCTAATTTTAGTTACTGCTCCGAGTAAATTCACAGTCGGCACACTGTAGGGAAAATTCTCTAAAAACACATCGCTGTTGCTAATTGCAGCAAAAATGCACATAATATGCCCCCACTATTGGCTCTGTCTTAGAGGAGTGGTATTCTGCTTTTCCACATTTAAAACACAAACTGCTAAGTTACAAAGTTTGGTGTCTGTGCTAGATAAATGCAAAGTTTTAAATCACAAGGCAAACGCATGTTATCATTACCTTGAAAAAAGATGTGAACTGCTTAAAATGGGACTATGAAGAGACAGCAGCTGAAAGGAAGCGTTTGAGATGGAGGCTGATGTAATGAAATTTTAATACACCAAAGTGAGAAATTTTAGGCTTTTTTAAGTTCTGAAAATCACATAAAGAGGTATCAAAAAGGATGTATGGAGTGTAAAAAAATGTGCAAAACCCTTCTGTAAGGCCTAATTCATAAAGCAAAGGCCACTTATAGTATTTAAGCAAAAATGCACCGATAAAATTCTGCAGCACTTTGCAGTTTGCTAAAGTCCTGCATTTTTTTCGTTACCGAGAGGAGATGTCAGCATGTCCATGCTCTGCTGTGCAGACCTGCGCTGTGCACTCTCATCCTGACAGCGCCACATGATACCTGCATCTTATGACCTGAATATAAAGAGAAAATACACCGGTTTATTGTTAATTGTTAATATACAGTGCTCAGCATAAATGAGTACACCCCTTCAGAGTTGTCAGAAAACAACTCTTTTCTTTCAAAAATAACGTTTTTTATGTCAGACTATACACCAAAATACTCTGCAAACAATATATTTTTTTTTTCAATTTAAAATCAGGGTGCAAAAATTGGTACATCCCAATCAAAGTTCTGGGAGCAAAGCTAAATTTTAGTTACCATATCACCCTTATTTTAATCTTATAGTAAATAAAATGTTATGTTTAACTCAGCTTTGTCCAAACTTTTGAAATTGTACTTTTCCTCATTTAGATATTGAGCAATACATCACTTTAAATTGAGGGTGTACTGACTTACGCTGGGCACTGTTTGACACATAGAACACACTTAAGACAGTTTATACCAGCATGTTTCCTGGAGCTTACTTGCAAAAAGTGGCTTGTTCAGATCATACAAAAAAACTCCAATCTGCTTAATGGTGCAGCAGATTTAACCCCCATCATTACAATAACAGTTATATCAACTGACTCTTTGTGTAGTTATAAGAGTTTGAATCATTCAGAGGTGGAATCGTCTTCATCACTGAAAAGTTTTAGCATAATAAACCTTCGAACGCCGTGGTGCAATGACCACCAGATCCCAGCACATGCTATTAATCTCACTCTGACTGTGCGTGGCTGTTAGTGTCAGTGTCTGTGAATAAGCTATTTTTGTCAATGAGACTTATTAGCATAGAGAGAGGCATAACGTCCTCCAGATGAATGCACAATGGCTCATTTAAATGTATGGTAACAACACCCATGCACAGAGGGGCTATTTGCTCTACATGGTAGTTTGTGGAGCATTTAAGTCTTGGCACATGCTTTTTGATTTAGATGGTGTCTTTAGATGGACTCATTTGCACAGGTTTAGTGGCACAAAGCAGTCAAAGGTGTCAAACCTTAATGAACAGCTAAACAGGAGCTGATTTCCGCAGAGACTCGCCTTTGTAGCTGTTATATAAGCCTTAGTTCCAGTACAATACCTGGATGAATTTGCGTTGCCTTATCAGCACCTGCCTCTGTTTCTACTCTTGCTACTAAAGCACCACTGTGCGATATGATATCCACATTTCCTCCACTGCTTTTCACTCTCATCAGATTATTCGAACTGGTATTTTTCCCATTTGTGGGTTTTAGAGCTGAAAGCTGTGGCTGCAGGGAGCCCGTTCAGAGGAAAGAGGAAGAAAAGGGTAGGCAGAGAGCGAATGTTGAGATAGGAGGTAAGCTGTAAGGGCTGTAAAACTGAGGAGGGGCTAATCCGTAAGACGGCACTCTGAGCTCATCTGCTCTGGACTGGTGTGGCGTGGACGGCGAGTGGCACATGCAGGGCCCCGGCAGACAGACACAGCCTCCTGATCTATATTTCAAAGCTGCGAGTAGAGAGGAATTCAGTAATGAGCTCCCATCTTCCTTTTGGTGGAGGAAGACTCTCTTTGTGGAACTAATTGAAAGTGGCATGTGGAGCGCCAGGGAGCTCTTTGGGGGCTGCGCCTCGTTTCAAGGGATGTGGAGAGATAAGCTCACATGCCGCTGTGGCTTTTGTGTCACAGGTCTGAAATAAACAGATTTTTTTTAAGAAGCAGAATGATGCACTTTACAGCTGCTGTGGTGGGGGCGTTGTTTTGTTTTTTTGTGTATGTGTGTGTGTGTTTTTGCCAACAACAACCTGTGTCCATCGCTGTAATTACACCCCCACAAACATTCCCAAGCTCTCCTCCTCTCAACCTCTTAATAAATCTAGTTTTCTGTGTCAGCTCATCAGAGATGCAGTGTGTGTGAGTGTGTTTGTGCAGACACGTGGATGTTATTCGGGCGCTCTAAGCTGCTGGAGGAGCAGCTCTGATGGGAGATGGTTTTCTCTATTACAGATATGGACATAAGCAGTTGGACTGATATACTGGGTGGCATTTACTGAAATTATGAAACAGAGCCAGGCCTTGACTTTTGCAGACACAAACACTTTTACACACATCTGCATTCTCACACGCGTTCTCACTGCCCAAGATGTGAAAATATATCAAATATGGAGTTTTTATCTGTACTCAGGTGCTGCTGCACGCTTAAGGCCACACTCAGAATAAGTTTGACGCTTAATGAGATCATGATTATTAGTCGCAACTAATCATAGTTAATTGTGGCATTTTACAGGTACCAGTGTGCAACATTTCCATGCGAGAGTTTTTTTTTTTAATTAAATTAAAATTATTTATTTATTTATTCTTAATCAGGCTGGGGACTTCAAATACACAAAAAAGAACAGCCTTAGGGCCAGATCTACAAAGATCCCAAATAGCGAACACTGAATTGCGTTTGCAAACTGAAAAATTGCACTTGCTATTAGTGGGCGTGTTGCGAGTGATCTACTATTATTGCGTGCGCAATTAATAACGGGTCCAAATTGGTGCAGATCGGTTTTGAGAGTTTGTGAGAGCAGAGTGGTCATAGCCAACAAATGAAGTTTGAAGCCATAATAAATCACATTGCAGGTGCTAGATGACTTCATTTGCATCTGCTCCTCCCAGAATCCTGTGCGTTCTGATGATATACATACATTCTGCATATTTATGAAGGCAAACACGCTAAATCGATTGCGTATACTGTTTTGCACAGACGCAATCCTAGGTGCACCCAGTTAGTAGATCAGGTTTGCGTGCGCTATCAAGTTTGCGCGTGTTTTTGCACTCGTAAACTTTTAGTAGATCAGGCTCTTAATGTGCAAAGTCCATTAGGCATACAGTTTTATTTGACATGATATGGACATTTATGGCTCACAGTTTAGCCAGGAGTTTGTAACTCTACACCGCAGCTTTTCTCGCCATGCTCACTCTGTTCCTCTGCTTTACTAACACACACCTGATCCTCCAGTCTCAGCTTATTTTTCTGCACTCTTCATCTTGGATCATAAGACACATCAGGATTCAGATCACCTGCAAAACTGCAAATTGTGCCATTTGGATGTCTTTATGAAAATGAATCCTGATGATTATCAACAACACCATTTCTTTATATCGTAAAAGGGAAATCATGATTAAATCATTTTATTAATTGTGCAGCCCCCATCTTGATTCTGCATTCTGCACAGTTTTCCTGTTATTTGGATAATTTTTAACTCTTTTGATTCAGTGAGAACCTCTCGGTACTTTCTCAAGTTTCATTTCTGCACATTTCCACTTGGTTGAAGCTGGGAGCGAAGTGCTTCTCACCCCGCGTGTCTGGATGTCAGAGCTGCTTGGGGAAGTTGTTGCAGTATCAAAGTGACCCTCTCGCTGATATTTAACCAGACCTGACTCAGCTACCAGTCACCTCCTTCTCACTTTTGATTGATGCTTTGGTAAGCGATAGCACCTCCCTCTTAATGTCACTGCTGAGCTCGGTGTGGAGAGGAACTGATTGTGAGGAGCGTTGAATCTCATTACTGAAGTTTTGATGTTCTCCTCCCAGGATCCCACCAGGGTCTCGTTTCTGTCTTGCTCTGCAGCTTGTCTCAGACTTTTATTTATTGCATTGTAAGATCCGTGTCATATATCGACTGCTCTTGCTATTTTCTGGCAACTAGATTGGCTCACAGTCACAGATTAGTAATTACATTGTGCGGTGTGTTTGCTGACATGCCTTTTTTACTCGAGTCAACATGACACACCTGCAAAGAAAACACAGCCAGAAAGAGATAAAAGGATAGTCAATGACAGCAGGGTTAAAACATGCACGCTTCGACATTCCTGCAGCTCTTTTGGCATTGAGATGCTCATCATGCAAACCGCAAATGAACCAATTTCTCCTCAAGAGCAATTTTTAGACAATCAAGCCGGGATGACAAAGAGGATATGTTGTGTTTGAGGCTGTTTAAGATGGTGAGTAGAGGAGGAAGAGGGGGAGACAGTGCTGGTGAAAGTGGAGCCAGGGATGCAGGGAACAGCCCAGCTCGGTGCCCAGCTGTGAAGCTGCCCCTGGGGCTTTGGGCGGCGGAGGAATGTGGCTGATGCGAGTCTGGGTTTGGGCTGGAGATAACAAAGGCCCCGGGCAT
This sequence comes from Xyrichtys novacula, assembly GCA_962446985.1. Lineage (NCBI taxonomy): Eukaryota > Metazoa > Chordata > Actinopteri > Labriformes > Labridae > Xyrichtys > Xyrichtys novacula. The sequence continues at coordinate 23,425,834 of OY660868.1, read as the reverse complement.
GCAGCTGTGAGTGCGGCAGTCTGGGAAGAGGGTGTGTGCACGTCTGTACCTATGTGTCAGAGAGAAAGAGGGGAGAAAACGAGGAGATTCGGGTGTTTTTGCATGCGCTTGGATGTCAGCTTTCGGGCCTGTTTGTATATGTACACAGTCAGTGTTGTTTGCAACCCTCTGCTGGCCACAGCTGAGGCCTCGTCCCAGGGAAAGGAACGACATTCGGACTCATTTCCTGTTTGAGGGTTCAGGGCATGCTCTTTTTCGTCTAGCTCACCAGAGACGTCTGGAATGTGAGACAGAACCAGATTACAACAAGCTCAAGGGTTTGCCAGTCAGCTGAGAGCAGCTTTGTTCGGAGCGAGCCTGTCAGGCGCAGATGACAGCTATCTTTTGTTCTGGAGATTTCCTGTCCTGTCCTGGGCAGAGGGTCGGTTAAAGTGCACAGAGGAGCCGGAGCACTAACCCTTCCTCCTCCTCCCTCCTTCTCGCTCCCTTTTTTCCCGCCACTCCAATTCCCGCTGGTTACATTTCCCACCCAGCAACCAATTATAGGGCCCTGTGTGTCAGGATGGAGTAATCTGATTGGCTGTGTCGGGGGTGTCTGGGAGGTCAGAGCTGTGTTCATTTTACACCGTGTCCTTTTGGACTCCCTCCAGCTGAACTTTGGGAGCGCTCACACACACACACACACACAGCAGACGGAGAAAGCAGCAAAGAAAGAGAGGAAGGAGGGAGACAAACAAACGGAGGAGAAGGAGAGACTAACTCTGTACACAGCCTTTAGTGTTAGATGATTTCTTGCCTGGAAAACAGTAAATGTGTCATGTTTAGTGTTGGTTAAAAATTCACATGCAGTCCGGCAGGCGCCCCTCAGCACTCTCTCTCTCTCTCTGCTTGTACTGTAAAACTGTCTGCTGCCTCGGACTCCACAACAAAAGAAATGTTCAGAGCCAGAGAGCCTTTGTAGTGTGTGTGTGTTCAGAGAGAGGGGACGGTCCTCCCTCTGGGCAAGGTACGCCAAGGCAGGAAAACACCTGGTTAGGGAAGCCAGCCATGAGTTACAGAGCTGTCACAGGACATGCAGATCTGCCAGGAATGCTGTATGTCTCGTCTCGGAGAAAATCTCAGCGTCCATGAAAGAGCTGAACATTCTTGTCTGTCATTAGACTCTCACGAGTAAATAGTTCCCGATCTCAGGTGGAGCTATCACTTCTTTTAACACTTTATCATTGGGCTTGTAAACATGACCTTTCTCCCTGTCTCTATCTGTTTTTATAGGCTTTTAACTGCAGGGGAAATAGATCCTAAAGGCTATCACGTTTTAGTGCCGGCCAGCTACCAGAGACACACGCTGCTCTGCGCTCCACTCATTATTTCTCACGTGTAGTGTTTTCATCCGTGTGTTTGGCTGGGTATGTTTCACTAAATAAGATCAACTAGTTTTTCTCTTTTGACTGGATTTCAAAAAAACTGCTCATCCCAAAGCAAAACACGACTCAGGGGGAATTATGGTGGGCATGTTTTTATTACTACATGGCTTTTTTTTGTGAGTGAGTAATGGGTTGGCTGAAAAAGGACAAAAGACAGAGACAAAATAAAGGGTGATTATTTGATTATAAAGGTTAATTTTAGTCTTGATCAAGCATGATGCACTGAAACCTACAGAGCCCCTCTGTTTCTCCTTTGATTAGCTGGTATATGTGGGCCTGAGAGTGAGCAATGTGTGACTGCGTTGTTGAATATTACTCTTGGGGCGGCAGTAGAGGAGGTAGAGTGGTCGTCCAATAACTGGATGTTAGCGGTTCGATTCCCCCTTATCTTGAGTCTGTCCACTGTGTCCTTGAGCAGGACACTTTACCCACCTTGCTCCTAGTGTGTGTCCTCCACTGGTGTATGTTTGTGAGTGTTGTGTGGTGGTGGTCAGAGAGGCCAAAGGCACAAACTGGCAGCCACGTTTTCGTCAGTCTGCACCATGGCAGCTGTGACGACTAAGGTAGTTTATCACCACCAAGGTGTGACTGTGTGAGTGAGTGAGTGAATGAATGATGTATCCAATGTAAAGCGCTTTGAGGGTCTCTGATGAAGTGCTATATGGACTCTGATGCATTATTATTACCTCCGCCAAGGAGGTTATGTTTTCGGTAGTGTTGGTTTGTTTGTTTGTCTGTTAGCAACTTTACGGAGAAAGTAACAGACGAATTGACCTGAAATTTTCACCAGAGGTGCGTCTCAGCCCCAGAAGGATCCCATTAAATTTTGGTGTTGATCCGGACAAAATTCTGGATTCTGTGATCCAGAACACACAAAAATAAGGGTGTCGTTGGAATTTTCAATGCTGAAAGATAACCAATGGGCGGCACAGTGGTGTAGATAGGTGGCACAGTGGTGTAGTGGTTGGCACTGTCGCCTCACAACCAGAGGGTCCTGGGTTTGAATCCGGGTCAGGGCATTTCTTGTTTTAGGAACATTATGAACAGTGAACATACCAGTTTAAACACAAATAAAAGTTAATAAAAGACACGTAACAGTAAAAGTTTTGGTGTGAATCACGATATAAGGGGGACATGAGCTGCTTGGCGGAGGTCTGCGCTCTCCGAGTGCTTTTCTAGTTATTATCATTATCATTAACAATCCCTGTGTTTGCACAGATGACCCCCCTAAATCCAAAATCAATCAAAGCAGGGTTTTCCTTCACCCCAAAGTGGCACCAGCAGCAGGTTCTTTGTGACTTTTGCGGTCCAAACCATCACAGAAAAATCAGACTTGAGTGACACATGAGTAAAACAACAAGTTTTAGGTCACATTTCCCTGCAGTGTGAGTGTGAATGTGTCTGAGAATAACTTGAAGGAAAGAGGGTTGCATGCATGCATACAGAGGTTTGCACAGGACCTCACAGGAAGGTGGTTTCTGGTTCATGCTCCTGGTTGTTGGGGTTTTTATTTTGCGGTGTTGCTCTTCATGTACAGAGGTATTCAACTTTCTTCCTTCAGTCCAACACGCTCTCCATAGTCTGTAAGTGCATGTGTAAGTGTGAATGGTTGTCTGTCGCTTTTTATCAGCCCTGTGATTGGCTGGTGAACTGTCAAGGGTGTACTCTGCCTCTTGCTCGGTGACAGCTCAAACTGACTCCAGCGTCCACAGACCCCAACTGGGGTACACAGTGATAGACGGAAAATACAGACGAAGAGAGTCATTTTTGCAGCTGATGGTCTTTTGAGATCTTGCATGATAAAAGGAGACATCACTTTCCTTCGGTTAAAACCTCGAGTAGATTTAATGAGACTTCTACACTTCTGCACACTTCCTCCGCTCTGCACGCTTGGTGCACTCTGCAGCGTGATGCAGTAATTAACCCCAGTTTTGTTCAAATGACTATTTAGATGGAATCAAAGCTTTCAGTTCCCCTTGACTGAGGCCACAGCAGCTGAAACAACAATGTCATTTTATCCATTATAATTGAATCTTCAAGTATGGCTACATGAAAAGGATAATACCATATTGATTGTCGCTGTGCAGTCATTGTTTTTCCCCAACATACAATGTATGGCACATTAAATGCTGAGCATGCCTTCATTGTTTGTCATGGCAGCCGGTGGCGGAAGGGAGAAAATGATCACTCTCTATAGGAGTGAGAGGAGGAAAAAACACCGCAGCCGTATTGTCATTTAGAGGTGATAAACTGTGACTACACTCACAAATGACTGCAGGCCACTGTTGCCGGGCCAAATTAATTACCTGTCATGGTGACTGTCATTGTTTTTGAAGACATCTCCCATCACTATTACCTGTTTTCAGGAGCGGGTTTGTCTGGATTTCAACTTACATTCACCAAGATAAACACACGTGAATTATAAACAAATTAAATCAATGCATTGTCTACTTTTTACTGCTGCTTAGTCTACAGTGAAACACAGACAAGACATAAGGGTTACACTTAGAAGTGGACGTACTTTGTTTCTATATGTATCGGCCCTCTGAAAGTACGAGATAAGAGACAATGCTGGGTCCCAAAATCACATTTCGAGGATAATACTTTCATTTAGTGACTTATATATGTGTTACAAATGTTTTTTTTTTCTTCCAAGAACTCCCCCTCCCCCCCCCAAAAAAAAATAAAATAAAAAAATTACAATTTAAAAAAAGTCACTGACTTTCACTCATCACCTTAATATAATTTACTCTGAAAGAGAAACGCTGCAGTTAAGACTGATTTAAGTGGTCTAATTTGCGTTAACTTTGAGTCCTCTTAAAACAGTTGTGATATTTTTATTAGAATCTTGTCCTTATCAAGATTTATTTTCCGTCTTTTTGCCTAAGTTTGGAGGGGACAGGGCAGTGATAAAAAAATAAAAAATCAAGAAATAGGTATAGAGAGCAGGAAGTGACAGTCTGGTGGAAGGCATCAGGCTGGAATTGAACCAGGGCTGGTTGCATTTGTTGTAACACTTGGACCATGGGCCAGTAGCATCCCTTATTTTGAAACTTTTACAGTTTATTACTCCATTTCCTAAATCGCAAGAAAAGGCAGAAAAAAGGTTATTTTCATCAATGTCAGCAATCAGGGGCAACCCTACTTTTTCCCAGTTATTAAGAGTGTATGTCACCCAGTTTGAGCTTAAGTTTTAGGAAATCTTACCTTAAATAATATTATTTGTGATGCATTACATTTTATCTTTTACTGCCTTTTACACATTACTACATCCTATTGTTATGAGAGTTGCACCGCTGACCCTTTAAGCACACCACCTGCATCACACTTGAAGAATAAAAGAGAGACCGTTGAGTAGTTTTCCAAAGTTTAAAGAGTTTGAACAATGATGCTCAAACATTGTTGTAAACATACTTTATTTATCTGATTCAGTTTGGATTGATGCAGCTTAAAACTGAGGGCAGGATGTACACCTGCGTACGTCTAGCTTTTTTTAAAGACAAATCCTCACATGACAAACTGAAGCTCGAATTTGCAATTCCTTGAACTCACCACACACTATAACCAATCTGCCTTTGTCTCTGTGAGCGTAAACGGTGTCTTCTGACGAGTCTATGAAAAGAGAACGGCCTGTTTGTACAAATTCCTCCCTAAAGCTTTAATAATCCTGTTGTTGTTTCTCTACGTGATGACATTTCCAATTCTTGTCAGGGAAGAACGCAGCGTGACAAGTGGCGTTCAGAGCGTCTGAAGGCACAGCAGGGCAGGCAGCACTCAGGGGCAGGGGAAAGGACAGGAGTGTGAGGAGAGGGGGAGCGTCACCTTCTCTGAATGACAACCTGAAGGACACACAGGTGTATGTGCTGAGGGGTCTTTGCGTGTTGTGGTTTGCTCATGTATGTTCATTTTGATAGGGGATGAGGCTGGTCAGTCATTGTGTTGGATTAAGATCTGAGCACATCTTGGTGACAGTCTTGATCAGCATCTGTCAGTCTGTCTGTAATTAACCATGAGCCCGCCACACTCCGGGGACTCCCCAAAACACACACATGCTGCACAAAGAAGCAGAGCGCTCGCTCGCTCACAGACAGACACATGCTGAGGCGAGGCAGGAGAAAGCCCCGGGAATCATAACCAGCAGGTCTTTTAGAGAGAGATGGGGAGCTGCTCTATAGGACCTGTGTGAGCTTTAGTTACAGCTCTCCACGGCCCTGTAGCTCGTGGGGAGGCAGCGCAGCCTTGGGCAGCGAGAATTCATGTCACACACAGCAGAATTTGATTAGGCAGGAGATGGTATTACTGCCCAACCGGGTGGGAGGAAGGAAGACGGTAGTCAAACAAGGGATAGTGATAGAGAGAGGGAGGGGTGAGGGGGGGATGGATGGATGCAGGTTGGGAACATGTACTGTGTGTTAGAGCAGGCTGGTGGTGGGGGACAGGTGGAGGGGGGATTTTCAGTGTGCTTGCAAACGTCTCCCCCATGTGCTCTTTCACATTCCCCAGAAATAAAGAACCAGTCAACCAGAGCAGCATTTACGAATGAAACTGTGTGTGTGCATGTGTGAGTCTTAGTGTGTGTGTGTGTGTGTGTGTCTTGAATTGCGGGGAGACGTATGTCATTACAGCAGTAGGATGGCGCCCCTGCGGCTCCTGGCGATACGTTTCCAGGCGCTGCATTTCAAATGGGGTTTCTAAGTCTGTTGTTTTACCACATATGCTATACAGTCTTAACAGCTACCCACAAACCACATGGACCGTCCCCCCTCTTTCTCTCCCGCTATCACCTGATCTCTGTCACCTTAGATTAACAGAATGGGACCTATCTGCAGTATCGGACAAAAGCAACTGCTGGAGAAAAGTAGATGATGAAACCACCGTAGTGTCCATCAACCAGACAGCAGAAAATACAGACCAACTAAGAGAGAGAGAGAGAGAGTGAAGGAGACAGATGGACAGGCATTCAGTCAAACAGGCTGCTGAGATTGAGACTGGTTTGGCGAGCAGCTTATTTAACTGTCTCACCGGGCTAATTCAGCCGAAGGACTGCATGAGATTGATATAATAAAAGAGGGAAATAAAAGGTTTGCACATCACAACGAACAGGTGCAGAAGTGAGGAGTAAGTAAAAAAAAAAAAAAAAAAAAAAACTCCAGCAAACCATCACCATCAGCAAACCAAACTGTTTATCCTTATAAGGAAAAATCTGCTTGATTAAGATCTGCTGCAATTTGGTAATGTTTTTCTAAGTAGGATAGTGTGCAGGGGTTACACACGATTTTGTCTGCAGAAGGTGTGCATTTGTTTGCAAGTGAATACTCTCCTGCTATGAGTGAATAGTCGAGCACTAGCTGATTGCTGAAACTAGGGCTGGACAGTATGGGAAAAAGTTTATCACGATATATTTTTTCTTATTAGTTGATATCGATATATATCATGATATAAAAAATGAAATTGAACCGTGTCAATGTCTTTTGCAACACAATAAGCTACTGCATCTGTGAGGTCTTTGTGTTGCACTAGGTGCTGCGCTAGAGAAAGCAGACTGAATACTCGGCTGTTTCAGCTGCACAGGCGCCATGGGCTCCTTGCTCCGCTCTGGGTTTGTAACCTTTTGCATTGTGCATGCTCTGCCGCGTGGCACTGCTTCAGGTAGTTAAAAAGATTTGAGATATTCTCCAACTTTGCAAGAACATGTACTCGACATCATTTGCAGTGCACATTACTCTGCTTCATGTCTGACCCCAAAAAAACAAAATACCTCCACACCACCGACGTTTTCCTGCCAGTGTTATCAACGATGTCATCATCTGTTGAGCCTTTATCTGCATTTCTGCCGGGGGTAGCACTTATTCTCTTTCTTTCTCACCAACAGTGCTGTCAGCTTCACGTATTAAAGTGCTATGGTTGCGTGTAGCTGCAGCCTGCTACTGCGCAGTTGTTTGCTACTTGGTTCTAATTCAGCACATGATTGGTTCAGCAAGAAGTGGACCATAGAACCTCCCTTTTCATTGGCTATTCATATAGTCTACCAAAATATGGCAGAATGCCGACTATCCAAAAGCATATTGACCAAGTCAGGTAAGGCATTCATTTATGCAAACTGAATGAGCATCCTATTTAAACTGGTACTTATTTATTATTTATATATACTGCTTTTACAGTCTGCTGAATGTTGTATTAAATAACTGTAGATGGACAAACATTCAGCTCAGTAAAACATCGCCGCAAGGGGCTTTTGGATTTTTGTCCAGCTACCTGAAATTATACAAAAAGAATAAAATACAAGGTCAACATTGGTGATTAAATTAAAAAAGAGAGTGTTTAAATCCATTTAAATCTCTTACGCTTTATATAGCTAATTACATGTTGAAGATGGATTCTTAGTAAACTGATGTAAAAGACAAATATCGATGGTTGTGTCTTTAATTTTCAGCTTCAGCTCTGGTCTGCACTGACTGGACTCCAGAAACAAAAGTTTGAGATCAGCGTCTTCAAACTTTCCCCCCCACTCCTTAATTTGTTGAAGTGATGACGGCTTTTGTCCCTCCGTCTCATCAGACACAATCTCATGTGCTTGACTGCCTGCCTGCGCCTGTCTGTAGAGTGTGTCTGACTGCCCGATATGCTGCCGTCCTGTCTGTTTCGCTGGACGTCTCAGCTGCGGTGACAGGCTTGCCAGCTGGTTAAGCTGGTCGGCTGTGTGACTACATGTTTGAATGTGTTAGCGTCTGTCTGCTTTTCTGCCTTTAGTTTGGCTTTGCCCCCCCTTCCTAGCAGGCTCTGTGTGACCCATATTTTACCTCTGGGCCGGCTGACAGGGGAGCGCAGTGACTAGCAGAGTGTGAGGAGGCAGTGGCATCATTCTGCAGGGTCAGCAAGGCCGTTTGACTCTTTCTAAGGAACTTTCTGTTGTGAGATTTCATTTTTACTCCTAGAATGGGGTCAAAATCAACCATTTCTCATATTAATACTTAAACAGTCCTCCAAAGTCTTATTTTGGTGGAGCTCTCCATCTGCCAGAGGAAGCAGTGCATGCCTGAGGGTTGGGTCAGTGTCTGGATGTTTGCTGATGAAGTGGCCTAATACTGTCCAGCTCTTCCTCCGCTGTAGGACTGAGGAGACATGAGACTCCATCTTTGCGTCCCCCGCATGCTCTCTTAGGGATGTCTTCACAGTGTGACAGATACCCATCATTCATCCATTGCAAATCCACCCTGACACTCTCTCAGTATGTGTAAATTCAGTATATGAGTGCTTGTGTAAGCTGACGGGTGTTAATAAGGAAGGTATCCATCTTCTATTGTTTTGCTCACCCCACCCTCTCCGCCTTTCCCTGCTTCATCTCCTCTCTGCCGTCGCTCCCTCCACCACCGCCCAGATGAAAGCGGCCTGTCCCTTTGACCCTGCACCGGGCTGGTGGGGGTTGGGGGTGTGGAGGGCAGCGTAGGGAGCAGAGGGAGCGCCCGCTGCTGCAGGTGAAAATGAGTTGCATTTCTTACAGGATCGGCTGCATGCTGGAGAATAATAATAACCACAGGAAAGAGGTAATTACCAACAGAGAACGATGAAGGGCTGCACAGACGTCTGAAAGAAGGACTGCGTGGTGCTGTAGCTGCACTCATTGTTTGGTTTTTGTAGTTGTTAGCGTCGCTAATGGAAGACGTGTGAGCAGAAGGAGAAGAAAGAGAACAGGCGGGTTGAAAAAGAGAAAACGCTGCTCTGCTGCAAGGCAGGCAGGCAGGCAGGAGAAAGTCTCCATAGCAGCCAGTGTAATGCCAGGCCAATAAAATAAAATCTGGGTTTGATGTTGCCTTACAGGAAATCAGGTTTTCTAACAGATCCATTTGTGAAACAGCTTGTGTGTTAAGACACAGGGTGATGCCATGTGAGAGAATGTGATATCCTGTGTGCTAATATTGACCGTGCCATGCTGTGATGACAGGGCTCCATGTGCCATGTGTGCCTCGCTGAGCGGAGTGGCTGACTGCCCACTCGATATCTAAACACATGGATGCCTTAAAAAGCCAGGAGGAGTTCAATGTAGAGATTTCCTGATCAGGTTATTTGCCCTCTATCCAGATCTTGCTTTTTGACTAAATGCCAATGACAAGTCTGGACCTGATACCAGTATTTACCTGGAGCTGCACGCCTTTTTTGTTGTTTACAAAATGATCGAAGGGAACAAACTAACCAAAACATGTTTTCAACTTATTTTATTCTTAAAATAGAAATAATAATGCATCAGATTTCATACAACACTTTATCAGAGACCCTCAAAGTGCTTTACATTGGATAAATCATTTGTTTGCTCACACAGTCACACCTTGGTGGTGATAAACTACCTTAGTAGTCACAGACTGACGAAAACATGGCTGCCAGTTTGCACCTACGGCCTCTCCGACCACCACCACACAACACTCACAATCACACACCAGTGGAGGACACACACTGGGATCAAGGTGGGTTAAATGTCTTGCCCAAGGACACAAAGGACAGACACGGGATAGGGGTGAATCGAACCAAAAACCTTTTGGTTATTGGATGACTGTTCCTACCCCCAGAGCTACTGCCGCCCCACAAGGTGGCAGTAAATGCGGTGCAGTTGTGCTTTCTCCCTTATTTTAAAACTAAATGTTGAGCAAAATTGTAGGAAATTAATATCAAACAAGCAAAGTTTCAAGTTAATGTGAAGTAAATGTGTGTGTGAGTACTCCTAGAATAAAACTGCATGCTGTTTGTTCACAAGAACTGAGCAAAATCCTCATGAAATTAGCTCAGATCGGGACATCTCCCAAAGACTGCCTCCTTTTTTGGTCCTTTTTCAAACTTTCTGGGTCAGATTCTGTGACCGAAACACATGGTCCTATTTTAGAGTCTGTAACTCTGAAAGGAGAAACACCTGCAAACTCAGGAGGACAACTTTGCAGCATGGCAACAACGGAGGAGGGTTCCAAAGTGCTTTTTAAAGTGCTTTGAAGAGGCAGTCGCTAAAAGGATGTGTTTCAGAGTTTTTTTTAAATTAACCATCTGAAATTAGAGTGAAAAGATTTTTTAACTGAATATCCTGTAAAGCGAATCAAAAATACCAGGAGGAGAAAACAAAGCCAGAGTTTGTGGCTTCAGTGCAGCAGCCTTATCCACTGTTGCTTTCGTGAACGCTCCGTATTGTGTTGCACGTTTTTAGATTTCAGCAGTTGCTCCAAATTGGTAGTGTTGAATGCAGCTGTGGTCGTGTTTCACATATCCAGAGTGGCTTTTGGACTGTGTTTGCTTTGCTGATGTTTTAGCTACTTGGTCGCTGATGTGAAATAACTCCCGTGTTTGTACTCTGCCACAAACTGTGCTCATTCTTAGACGGCTAATGAAAGTGACTAAGGTAAGGTGATCAGCTCTAATTGCTCATCCCTCCAGCTGAATAGTTGAGATCAGGCTCAGGACGTCAAATATGAGATGTTGAGACTGGGAGAGGAAACAGACACCGACTTTGAATGATGTGTACCTTAACTCTCAGTTCAGTTCACTCCCTCTGAGGCTAAAATACACTTCAGGAGGTGTCGAAGAGGAATGTTACTGTCTCTCTGATTTTTCTGATGCTGCTAAGGATGAATTTAAGCGCCGCAGCCACAGCCTTTAATGAGGTGGAATTGCGTTTATGTGGTTGCGAGTTTTTTTCTAAAGCTTTTTGCATGATCATGATGAGGTTTTTTGGATCTAATTTCCCTCCTCCATATAAAACATTCTCCTTCATGTTTTTCTCCTGCAGTCTTTCATATTGTATTTCTCAAGTCACGGGGCATACTTGACGCTCAAATTGCGGCAAAAGCCCACCGTGCTATACCGTCTTTTCCATAAAAATGGAGAGAGTAATAGCGAGTGGGAGGTCTGTTTTCAGGACCTTGAACACCAGGAATGTTCTCCGTGCTTCGGGTGGGAGACAACATTTCTCAAGGTTCCTGTATAAAGTATGCCTTGTCCAGAAACCCCCACCTCTAACCTTGACTCACCTGGAACACATGGCGTTGTAATTTAAATGCCATCTACAGCTTCTGCCTTCATGAATGTACATTTACATGAGCGCTGCTACGCCTCGCTTTCGCACTGTGCTGCAATTTCTGGTGTGATGGGGGCAGGTGGAGCAGATGAGGAGCTATAGTGTCTATGCAGATGCGTGCATTTGTGTGTGTTGGGTTGGGCGTGTTCCTGCGAGCCACAGGTGCACGGTCGGGGATGTAACTCTGCACATTGATTTCACAGTCAGCGACCACCATGCAATATATCTGGGAAAGTGTTTCTCTATGGTGCATCTTCAAAGAAGCAGTGGAGGAACCTCAGAGGGCATGAATATGTAGATGAATACCCCGGGGGAGGGAGGGAGTCATTCACGGCACCAACCTGAGCCTTTTACATTAGGCGAGGGCAGAGCGTGGGATGGAGAGAGGGGAAGAGGCAAAGAGAGGGGAGGGAATGGGAAGAAAAGAGCGAGATAGAGGGGAGAAAAGTTAATGGCACGCTCTTTTCTCGTGAAGTGCTTTTCCCTGTTAACTCTGGACGTCCCTCCCTCTCACCCAACAGAACTATGTCCTAGATAGGCGCTCACCATCCCAGTATAAGGTCTTATTTACCAGTGTGGATGCTGGTCTGTACCTATAACTGCCTGCATGACTATTGAATAAAACATAGTTACATAAGGGTGTATGATGAAGTCTTCGAAACGGAAAGAAAAGAGATCAAATCCATCGCAGCTGACCCCTGAATGTGCGTGTATGTGTGTGTGTGTGTGTGTGTGTGTGTGAGCCATGTGTGGCTTTGTGTGTAAATGCTGCAGGGTTCCAGGGATCCATCAGTCTCCCGTCTGGAGCCAAGCTAAGGGAAGGTCAGCCTGATGGATACATCCTGACATGCACACAGCCTGTGATGTCAGCTGTGTGTGTGTTACACTGAGTGTGCCTGAGTGTGTGTTTATGTCTGTTTAGGCTGGCAGGCACAGTTCAGCAGAGCAGAGGGCGGACAGGCAAGCTGGGAGGGTGCGCTAGCATGGCCTCGGCGCCCTACTTTGAGGGGGTTGGAGGGGGGTTTTGCTGACAGTGAGGATGTAAGAAAGGGGTGGATGGTGAGGCAGGGTGAGGTGGCTGTGCTGGCAGAGGGGGTGGTGGAGGGGGTGAGGTGTAGGGGTGGGCTGGGGTGGCAGAAGAAAGGCTCCATTCATGATTCGTGCCATCTCTGGCTCCCAAGGGGACTAGGGCTCATCAATGACCAGGCCAGCTGGGAGGATGTCAGCATGCAGACTCTCTCTCCCCATCCTTTCCTTCACTCTCTCTCTCTCTCCATCCTACCCTCCCTCTTTCTTTTGTAAGGGGCCAGTGCTCTCAAAGCCACTAGCCTGAAACACTGCAGCCTCTCATGCGGTTAGGTCCCCTTTGAAATCCATAAAAAGCCTCTGGCTGCACACTGTCTGTACTGTATATGACGTACACTGTCTGCAGCGCGGAGCCCTGCACCCTATGAGGGACTTGGTCTCCAGCCGGCGAGGTGGGGTTCAGCTTAAAGGCTGATAAATCGGCAGTGTCAGCTGAATGTAGCACGCTCTGATGGTGTGTCCAAGCACCTCAGCTCGAGAGAAAGTCAACAGACAAGAGTGAAGGTTTTGTTCACATCAGCTCTGAGACTCAGTAAAAGTGTGGTCAACTGATTTTTCTTTACAGCCATCATGAAGTTCACTTTTTGAGTGATGGACAATAACGGTCACCTGATGCTGAATCATCATAACTTTGGGAAAATACATTTTAAGTTATAGCCAATACAATAGTCCAGATTTTTGACTCAGGGGTTTCAAATGGCAGATGTCAGTGCTTATCCCAGATCAGGATCCTGGTAATACTTAAATATTGTCACCCTATTAAAATAATGGCCTATGTCATTTTTTGATGAAAATGAGTTTTTGGCCTAAATCTTCTTTTGTTAATGCTGGCCATCTCTGGTAAAATCGCCTAAATCTTTAGTTGAAAGGATCATGGCAAGGATCCTTAGTTGATCCTTTCAACTAAGGATTTAGGCCAAAGACCCATTTTCTTCAAAAAATGACTTAGGACATTTTTTTATGAGGGTGATGATATGCTAACCATCTGCAGCCCAGCTTCATCATTTGTGACATGTTTTAAGTCTGCCATGCCACTGATGAAGCAAAACTCACAAACTTGACATTTCTAAAACTAATAAAGATTTTCAGTCTGAATAGTTTAAAATCTTAATCTGTATTGATAAAAAAATAAGCTTTTCAGTCAAAAATCTGTTTTTTAGGTACCAGGCTTTCCGCATGTTTTTGCGGCCAATTTCAAGTGAACACATGAGGAACTGCAGTTTTTTACATTGGTGTCATTTCCCCAATTTTCAGATTGCAGCTTTGCACATCCTCCTCAGATTTGCAAGCATGGCCTTTCTCTTAGTTGTTCTTTAAAATATATTTCATTGTATAGCTGTAATCGTTTTTTCCCAGTGTTACTGTTATGGTAGGGCAGCACAATTTATCAAACTACCTCACAATCAAAGAAACATGACTGACAGTGATTCTTAACATTTGAAAAGTGGAAAACTATACAGGTTAGTGGTTGTTGATTGAGAGAAGTATTTTAAGAATACATCACCTTATTTCTCACCATTACACCCTTTTTTCTTTGCCTGTACATTTGCTCTGTTGCACTATTTAACAGTACGTCAATTGAAAAACCACCCAAATAGCAAAACCTGCCTCTACTTGCATTTTGATCATGGTAGTAGGTTAATTACATTTTGATGAGGCTTGTTAATGTCGAAACGTATCTTAATGATCTGAAACTAAGTATAGAAAGAAGTGCCTTCAACAAAACAGGCTGTGATGGAGAAGAAGAATGTGCGTGTTGGTAAGGGGGCAGAGTGAGCATGGAGACTAAACTGCTGTCAGTGCTATGTCTGACCGAATGTTTAGGACCAATAACATCAGACTTTTCATTCAAGTCCAGTGCTGTCAGAATAAAGTGATAGAGGTTATGTATGTTTTTTACAGTGAACAATATGTCATAAATCATGATTGATGAGTCTGATCTTAATATTGAACAACTGTGACAAAACTGTTGCTATAATCATGCAGGCCTATTTCATACAGTGTTATAAAGCATCAAGACTTCTTGTGAAGCCAAAATAACTCAAACAGTGATGTGTTTATAATCCAAAGCACTTTTCAGAGGTTTTCTGGACTGTTCATAGAAATTTAGTCCAAACATTTGTCTATCCACCGGCAGAATGAAGTCAGAATCACTGAGTTTGAAACCCTCTTCTATCGAGTAATAGCATTTTAAAACAGCATGACCACAGGGGTTTAGCGGTGATCTTGGAAAGTTTCTCATTCATGGCATGAAGTTCACAATCCTGACTGCTGTAACCATGGTAAGGACTCCCCCCTAAGCCTGAGTTGGCTCTCAGAGGGTTGCAAGGGGAGAAACAATGGGGCCCAGCCTTGATCCTGCTGGAACTTTTTAGAACCAGGGACTCATTGAATGTGGAAAATGGTACGAGGGAGACACTGTCGGGCTGCAGTATGGCGATGGTGATGGCGAGGGCTCCGAGGCAGCTGGGGGTATTTAAGGAGAATGAATGAACATACCTCACATACTCAGAGTAAAAGCATATTTCTAACTGCATCACCCTGCCTTCTGTTCTTATCTCTCAGATGGAAAACCAAAGTGAAAAGAGAGCACAGGCGATTCAGAGCACACCGAGATATGTCTAATAAAGGATGGCAGAAGACAGGAGCAGCTCAGATGATGAGAAAGTATGGGGAAAAAGAGGAAGGCAGAGATACAAATACAGGAAAATAATAGGAGAGGCTCATCACTCAGTAAAGACCGCCTGTCCCAGACGGGGGTTATTGGGGTCTCAAGGGCAGCAGGAGAATACACACCAAGACAACACTGTGGCAACAGTATCTCAGGGCACCTTTACACAGGAATACAAAGACACCTTCACATACAATGGGGCAAGACGTCTATCAAGGGGCTGCCAGGGAAAGAAAGGAGCCTGTGAGAGGAGATAGCAGAGGGAACATCGAGGTCTAATGAAGGAAGGAGAGAGAAAGAGGTGGACAACAGGAGCAGGTCGGCATGGATCTCCTTGAACAGCCTGTAGGCATGGCTGGACAGAGAGAGAATGGGGACAACGACAGCTGCATGTGGACATTAAGAAAAAATGTCAAAGATTGTCCTTCAGAAAAACTTCCTGACATACAATGCAGGTTATCTCTATCACAAAACAATCCTCATGTCTTATATAAAGAAAAACTACTTACTCGAGGAATTCAGAAGGATGAGGGAGCTACAGCTCTTCAAGGTATTGATGGAGTAAACACCATCCTCAGCTCTCAGACAGTTGTGTCTTGATATGATATTGATAAACACTCTTTTTTCTTTTAGAGAAAGGTTGCAATGATAGCTTGTAAAGATTAAAACGTTCCCTGTGGATCAGACTCAAAAGACCAAACTGTTTCCACTTGGATATACAGTGCTCAGAGACAGACAGTGGCATTGCTCTGTGATGAAATAAAAATACACGCTTGGAGTAACCTTCATTTGCCAGCAATAAAACAAAAACAGTAACCCAACAGATGAAATTCAAATTTCAGAAGTAATTTATGTAATGATTCATATGCTCATTCACAGAGCACATCAGTGCAACTGGCTGCATTGAGGCAGAGAGAGGAAAGAGACCGCCGTTAATATTATCAAGTAACAATCTTCTGCTGATGCAGATATGTTGTGCATGCTCAATGTGGTTTAATTTGTGCATATTAAGCTTTGGTTGATAGTTAATCCCCCTCCCTGACAGTACAGGAGTCACCTTTTCACTGTCTTTCTGGGACAGATGTCGAAGTTAGTCTTTGTTTTCTCTTATGCTTTAAAAATCAGCAGAGACATAATTCCATGCAGCTTTTCTTGTAGAAACTTGACAGCCAAACAGCACTGTGCCAAGACTGTTTGACCAGGGTGGTACAACTGGAGCGCCAACAAAAGAAGGAGTGGCCACAGTATCTGTGAAAAGAAGTGTCTATTGGCATTTGCCCACTATGTCTTCACCATCTGCTTAAACAACTATCACTAAAGTATTGATATATTTCTGTATTTAGTCAAGTCTAATAATGTGTCATAAGTAAATGTGCACTAGCCAGTCTGATGAGGTTAAAGTTTATTAACATAGACTGTGCAAGCATGGCCTTTCTCTTAGTTGTTCTTTCAAAAAATATCAATTTTTAGCTGTAATCGTTTTTTTTCCGTGTTCCTGTTATGGTAGGGCCGCACAGTTCATCAAACTGTGCAGCCCTACTTCATAATCAAAGAAACATGACTGGCAGTGGTTGTTGACTTTTGCAAAGTGGAAAACTATACAGGTTAGTGGTTGTTGATTGAGAGAGGTAGTTTAAGAATACATCACCTTATTTCTCACCATTATACCCTTTTTTTCTTCGACTACATGTTTGCTCTGTGGCACTATTTAACAGTACATCACTTGAAAAACTACCCAAATAGCAAAACTTGCCTTTCTACTTGCATTTTGATCATGACAATAGGTAATTCACATTTCAAAACATATCTTGAAACCAAGTATAGAAAGAAGTGCCTTCAACAAAACAGGGTGCAAGAGAAGGAGAATGTCCGTGTTGGTAAAGCAGAGGGACAGAGTGAGCATGGAGACTAAACTGCTGTCAATGCTGCATCTGACCAAATGTTTGGGACCAATAACATCAGACTTTTCATTCAAGTGCTCTCGGAATAAAGAGATAAAGGTTATGCATGTTTTTCAAAGTTTTTCATAGACCCAGCAATATGTCAATATAGAATAACACTTGATTATTACCGCAAATGAAATGTCTGCATTGTTACAGCAGTAATGGCTAAAAAACATTCAAGAAAAAAGAAAAATTTGATTAGTTTCAGTGATAATTGACAGAATACTCATTTACTAAAATATTTGATAGCTGCAACCCTGATTTGATCATGTTTTCTTACGAGTCGAATGCCGATAAAAACCACACACTAGACCTTTAAATTATTATTCTTATTTCAAGAAAGGTGAAAAGTGAACTTTTCTTCTTCAAAGTCATTTAGGTCTTATTTCCAATAAGCAGTATCTTCAGATATCTCAAATGTATTAACTCATCAGTTTGTAGAAACTTCAATGATTTTACTCTGCTTGTTACACTCATAGTGTAAATTACAGGCAAAGGTCTTAACATCTATAGAAAAGTTTCCTCTGCATCATTTCTACTAAAAACCAATAAAGTACAGCCCAGCGCAGCAGTTCTGCCGTGCATTTGTCATCTAAATATGATTCACGCACTCCTACACAATAACACAGAACTTAACCCCTCTTATTTGCATGAGTATGAGTTTTCCCACAATACTTTATTTGACTTTGAGAAACCAAAAATATGTAAAAACCACTGCGAGCTGCAGAAAGTAAAGGCTTCTCTCTTCTCTCAAAGTGTTGCTGTTTTCTGACTCTGCTGTGAGGAAACTCTCCCCATCAAAACATATGTGGAGATGAAAGCTGCAGGAAACCCTTTCATCAGATGGTCCCTCAGATCACTGTGACTGCAGCGGTCACTCGCAGGACCTTCAACTGGAATTCTTTTGTTTTGCTAAGACACTGAACTTAGGGACTTCCGCAACCAATCATGGCCAATCATATCATTACGGTGTCGGTGTGTAAAGTATACCTGAAAAAACCTGAAAACACAGAGGGGGAAAAAAAATCTCATCACAAAATAAAAAAAGGCAATATTTGATATAGAAGACGGTGGCTGTTATGACGGCAAACTTCAACAAAACTACTTTCATCACAGCATTTAGGCACTTAGTTTTATGCTTCAGTACAATTTTTATGCAAATGTGCCTCCTCTGACTTTGCTGCTGTGCGTGATGGAGAGATTTGTGAATGTTGATGTTATGCTTGGATCCATTTTAGCCTGAACCGTCCTGGGTTATGCTCCAGTGCTCTACTTAGCTTGATCTCGCAGCTCCTCTGCCTCTCACCGAAAACTCAGAGAGACAGAGAAAGAGTGAGAAAGAGAAAGAGAGGGAGGGAAGGAAGCGAGGAGGGAGGAGAGAGTAAGCTCGTTGCTCGTGATATAAAACCACAAATGCAAATCTGCCTCTGCCAATGCACCGCTTCCATATCATGCAAAGCACCCTGCAGCTGCTGCTGATGCAGGCCTTTCGCTAGCAGTGATGAACAGCACACACATCTGCACGGCTCACACACTTTGCTCTTTTCCTGCCCACCTCTCAAGAGATTGACAACTCACGCAAATAAGAGAATTTCAGTTTAAGATGCTAATCAGAATAACCATAGTCGGTATCTGTCGAATGGAAACTATTCGAAAAAAATTGGTGCTGCGTTTAATCGTCTCATTTTGGGTCTTTCCCTTTGGTTTGCAGAATTTTGAGTTTTTTAAGGCTCATGTAAGGCACAAAAGGTCACAAACATGCATAACTGGTCTGGACAGGGATGAAAATTCTGTTACTTTGGGCCCACACTGGCCTCAAAGTTTGGTTTGACAACATCAATCAGCATTTGGCATTTCTTATTAGAGCTTTGCCTTAATTTTGACGATACAGTTGACAAATTCCAGCTGTCCGTTCTGTATTTCATGGTGTTACATACCTGTAGGTTCCTCATTATCCAGCCAGGAAGTTCTTGTCTTGTTAGTGCTGCAGTTTCCCTCCTCATGCTCTCCCAGTTCCTCTGCTTTACTAACACACACTTGATCCTCTTTCTCAGACCGTTTTGCTGAATTAGTTTTGGATTTTAGAGATATTTTTTTTTACAACAACTGACCTCATCAACATGCAGATCACCTGTTGAATTGCAGATGAAAATGTAGGTGATTTCATGAAGCAAACTTACCAACCAAAATTACTGAAAGAGCAAGCAAATACAATGAAGCAAAAAAGTGAGGAAATACTACTAAAATACTACTTAAACAAAAACAACCACTTACCTGTATGATTTTCAGACATTGTAAATGTTAATAATCCTATTCAATCATGTGTCTTTAATCATGGAAAGGCCAAAATCTTAATAACGGTTAAAGCAGTCCAAAATAAAACATGTTGAACCAAAAATCTGGAGCTGTTTTGGACCTCTGAGAATCAAACTTCTAATACAGTATTTCTGCGTCATCTAAAAATGTTATTTACCCGTACTTCCATTACAAAGTCAGTATGTGCATCACTGTGTGAGATTAAAGGAGAAAAGCCACCGCCTGGAGCCAAGCATAGATATTAACAACTCCTATGCAGCATGACTAAAGCCTGGATGAAGCTTTGTGCGTGTTTTGCAGATTCTAAACTGTGCATTGTATTTTGTTTTAGAAGGAGATAGCTCTTGTCTTAATTTGCAGATATTGTGCTGTGAAACTCTTCTGCACCACCCCCGTGCTTGATAGATCACAGATGGAGGGTTATCAATCTGTAATCTGTAAGGTGAAAACTGCCCGTACACGCCATCAATAAAGAAATCAAGGTTACTTCGATTGATCTGTGCGTAGTTATTGACCTTTAATGAAATGTGTAAGTGCAAAAATGTGTATGCATGTGTGTGTGTGTGTGTGTGTGTGTTTGTTGTGGAGTTGAATCACATTGGCGTCTGGTATGTTTGTGGACAGTCTGCAGTTTCCTCCCACATGAGCAGCTAAGATGATTTCCTATCAGATCTGTGTGTAAGACACTGGGCTGCTCTCCACGAGCTCATAGGAGGAGAGACAAAAAAATCTGCTTATCAAGCTTGTGTAGAGAAGACTCTATTTCTGAAAGGACAATTATTAAGTCAGAAGTACATGTGTCCTCTTTAAATCACAAAAAGAAACTGCATTTTGTTACACATTTAACTCAGAAAACAGTCCAGTGTCTAACCGTACCCTGTGTTTTTTTTCTGCCTGCAGGGCTCCAGAGATCATCCTCGGCCTGCCGTTCTGTGAGGCCATCGACATGTGGTCCCTGGGCTGTGTGATAGCTGAGCTCTTCCTTGGATGGCCCCTCTACCCTGGAGCCTCAGAGTACGATCAGGTAACACATAATAGCTGCTCAGACCTTCAATCTGTCTTCTGACCCCTTACTGCTCACATGTGGGGGTGTAGATGCTTGCATGCCGATGGATCTCAGTCAATGTGTATGTGGCTGTATTTGTGTGTGTGTGAGTGTGTGCCCTTTTTGAATGAAAGTGTGCTGCTGAGTGTGTTTTGGAGGGTGGGATGCCTCTCAAATCCCCCTGACATCCCCTGATGATTTGTGCGCAGCCTCCCTGTTTATCTGAACAGATGCCACAGAGCCACTTGTCCAATTAGCGCAGCCCCTGTGCTCCAGAGCAAGACATTGCTGCGTTCCCCTCTCTCTATCAGTCAGACGAGGCTCAGTGGGAAAACCTTGAGCGAGTTGTGCTCCATCACTGAACAAGCTCGCCTGATTTTTCCAAGCCCAGAAACTTAGCAAAGTGTCTCATTTACAAGTCTCAAATCAATCCCAGACTCTTAAGCTGCGGTCATGTTTTGGTGCTGTGCGTATTTCAACCAGCAAAGTCTGAAGAAGTTAATGTCAGCGTAGATTTTCGAAGTGCCAAAAGAACATCCGACCTCAAGTTTTAACCTATTTTTGTCAGATTTACAGTGCTCCCCAATTAAGTAGGATTCATGGTTCAATCATGCATTGAGTGTGGGGAAATATTCATTGCTTTTTTGTCGTCTTCTTGCAGATCCGGTACATCTCACAGACACAGGGTCTGCCTGCGGAGTATCTGTTGAGTGCAGGGACAAAGACCACCAGGTTCTTCAACAGAGACCCAGACTCCACCTATCCACTCTGGAGACTAAAGGTACAGAAACACATGCCATGCATACACATAAACAGAGAGAGAGAGAGAGATGGTAGCACATCATCTTTTTAGGACTGGAATGGATTTGACAGTGATGGGGATGGAGGTGCTCAGGGGGTCTGGGCCTAAGAGCAGTGTGTCGTTGAGCTTTATCTCTAATTTAAATGTTATGATCTCCAGATACAGTGTGTAAATGATTTCTAAATACAGTTTTAAAGACTTAGATGGTTTTTAAATAGTTCAACTTTCATTTTTAATGGAAAAAAAAAGTTAGAAACTGTACATTTTATGAAAAATATGTTCATCTTGATTTTTGGGCCAGCCACATGTTTTCAAAAGGTTTGGACAGGAGCAACAAAACAGTGAAAAAATTGTATAATGTAAAAACAAAAGGTGCAAGAACATGTCCCAACTCATGAGATTCATTTTCACCAGAAATGGTGACATGACTAGTTATAAAAAGGACATTTCAGAGTCTCTGAGTAAAGATGGAAAGAGAGAGACTGCACGGGCAAAAACTTAATCATTTCAGCAAATGTCAAAATCAGTGAAACTCATCATCTACAGTACTTCATATCATTTAAAGATTCAGAGACTCTGGAGAAACATCTGAACAAAAAAAAGGCCTTCAGGCAGCCAAGTGTTAAAAACAAACATGACTTTGCAGTGGAAATCACTGCATGGGCTTTAAATCACTTCTTCAATCCACAAGTGCAAGTTAAAATTGTACCAAGCAAAGAGGAAACCATTTAACATGACCCAGAAACACTCGCAACTTCTCAGGACTCAGGACAGACTGAGATGAAGTGGAATACTGTCTCATGGTCTGACATTTTAAAACCCCATCTTCTGCTCAAAAGAGGAGAGGGATTGTTAAACTTGTTATGAGAGCTAAGATAAAAAGAAAAGACTTTTTATACGAGGAAGAAGATGCACATACTACGACAGCATGGCTCTGTAGTCCTTACTTGTTGTGCATAGAAACATTTGATGCATCATGAAATAAAATAAATGCATTAAAGTAAATAGTGGGAATGTGACAATCTGCTGCCTTTAAATCCCCGAAACTGGTGTCCTTAAAAGAGATCAAATTTAAATTGAGCATAGATTTTTTATCAAATAATCAAACTTTGATATGTTGCAAGTTTTAAATGTTACGCAAACTATCGTTTCCTGTTTTTTTTTTTATTTTGTTTTTTTTATCAACATTCAAGGGGTTATACAAACAAAGTGCGAGGGTCGTGATAGTAGCGCTGATATGTGAAGGAGGATTTGGCAGTCCAGCTTCTAACCCTCACTCACTGTCTCTCTATGTGGGCCGCTCAATAAAGAGGTCTGAGTTTCTCTTAACCTGACATGTGTGTGCGAAGACAGAGTGTACTCACCGAGTCCACATGCTGCAAACACCGATCTATCTCTGTGGGGCTTGGTATGTTTTCACCGTGGCTGCTTTTTCAAAGAGCTGAGTGCTTGTGTTTTCTTTAAATCTCAGTAAGATACCACTCTGACAACAAATGATGATGACTGGCCTTTAAAAAAAAAAAGACATACAATAACACACACAGAGAACATAGTGTACATGCTCTCATGCGAGCTGCCCATGGGCGTTTAGCACTTGTCAGGTAGGATGTTTTGCAACTTTTGCTGAAACTGAAGATCTTCTTATTCCTCTCAGTAAAAGTCCACAACATATTGGTTTACGAGGGATCAAAATACAACATTTTATATTTAACTAAGGGGGTTTTACAAGTTCCTGAAGTTAAGAATTGAAACAACACAGTCAGGAAGACAGAGAGGATTATGAGCTTGTATTTGACACCAGTGGTACAACTTCTCCTGGTTTTATAGGGTTCACAGTTTGCTGAAACCAGACTTTATGTCACCCTAACAACTTTCCATCCTCTGATAGAAGGGGTTTTGTCACCAAAGCGGATAACTTTTGTGTAAATTTGCGTCATTTGAGATGTATATTTACTTTTGCTGATACTTATCTGAGGGTTTAAGTTAATGCCTTTGTTACATGGATCCTAAATGCATTGCTCTGTTTAAATAGTGCATACTGTCTCGAGGATGCAGTCCCCCCTCCCACCCTCCCAGGCTGTTAGATCAGCATTTGTGTGCTACCCCAGGGTTGCTCAGAGGGCAAGCCGAGTCCTGCTGCACATCAACAACAAGAGGCTGTAATGAGCCAAATGTAAATAGTGCGTTTCCAGAGGGGAAGTGTGATAGGAACATCTGCTTCTTGTCTCCAACAGACTCCAGAGGACCATGAGGGTGAGACAGGGATCAAGTCCAAGGAGGCTCGCAAGTACATCTTCAACTGCTTGGATGATATGGCGCAGGTATGTTGTTTGACCGTTTCAAAACACAACTCTTACTTTCACAATAACAGCACACAATGATACATTATAAATTTTTTTCTCCTGTTTTCAACCTCCCCTCATATTTGAAGCTCTCACTGACAGGTCAGCTCATGTTGTGGGTCGGTTTTATCCATCACATCCTGCGAATGATCTTTCAAATATTTGAAATCCTGTAAAATATTTACCCGGCCAAAGCCTGATCTCTATGTGCACCACCGCTGTGCAGCTACTCTGAATTTTACAGGATGAAATAAAAGCAGCTGTTCGCAGAAACCTCTGCTCAGCCCTGCCTCTGCTCCTCATTTCGCTAAACCGCCATCTAATAAGTTACAGACAGACATCTGAGCCGAACATGCGGCCCAGCTGCTTAGCGTGTTTGATATGTGCAGTTTGCTTTCTTATTTGAGCAGGAGTGAGTGTTGTGGCTAAGTCTCCACTTTGTACGTCTGCAGAACATGTAAGCATGTCGAGGACAGGGGTTATAAAGAGGCCCGACTCCCTCTCCCTCTTCCCTTTTTTTTAAAGGGAAAGTTCATGCTTTTTTAGTGTGGCTATGTGAGGTCTTGTCAAGAGTAAGTGTATTACTCATGGTCAGTTTGTTAAAAAACCTGTCGGAGAACAAAAACAAAGGCGGGACTACAGACAAGATGAGCTCCACAATATATTTTAGCTCCTTTTAGAAAAACTCCTACCTCAGCACGGTGGAAGCTTGCAATAAATTCCGATATTTACCCTCATTCATTTTTGCACTGTTTTTTGGACATGGCATATGTACGTTCTCTGAAACAGACTTTTGGTCTTGTTTATTTTTGAAGGTCACAAAGAGGCATCTGTATCAGTTTCAGCCTGTTTCTTAACCACTTAAAAACCCCTTACAGTGCCTTTATTATAATTTCATATATATAATTACCCTCTTGAATTCACTCCCCAAACCCATGCGAGACTGTGCAGACCCCCAAACTTTCAAATTACTCCTAAAAACACACCTTTATAAATTGGCTTTTAACCTGTGAGCTGTTATTTTATTGTCTTTTCAAATTATGTCTTTTTTAACCTTTTAAATTGTTGGTCTTATTACTCCAAATTTTCTGCATTTTAAATTGTGTTTCTTGTAAAGCGTGTTTGAGCACCTGTAAAAGCACATTTTAAATTAAATTTATTTTTATTATTATTGTTATAATTAGAGTTTGTTAAGTACCCCATACAGCCACACTTCGAAATATTTGAACTATCCCTTTAAATCACTAAAACATCCCAGAGAGACCCCAGTTCATCTCAGGTTGTCATAGAGCTGCGTTTCCTGGCTGTTCTCCCTCCGCAGCCGACCATGTCACCTGTGGGAATCTGTTTGTGTAGAGATGATCTTACATAACCTCAGGAAGTGACTTCTAAGGCAGCTCGATGCGTGGAAAAGCACTGCTACTGATCTTATGTCATTTTTTTTTTTTTTTTTCTGTGACTCAGAGGGAATTCACGTCTCCAGGGCTGGAAAGTTCACATGCAGCCATGACATTTTGATAGTACATGCGTGACAGTGAGACGATAGTGAGTGTTGTTATGTTCGCACTGGCTTGGCCAAATACTGGTCCTGCTGGCAGATATGGCAGCGCTGAAGGAAAATTACAATGTTTTCCCCAAGACCCCTTGGATTCAGTGACAGTACAGTCTTGTCATCATGCACCACGATGCTGACTCTGATAGCGACTAGCCAAGAGATAAGAACTGAGCAGGTGAACTATTTCTTTTGGAATAAGGCCATACGCAGCCAGCAGCAGTAGCAGCAGCAGCAGCCTGTGTATGTGTCCATGTGGGTACACAACACATGTAGTGACTTAAGTGATGGAGACAATTATTGCTGTCCAGCAGTGCCTAGGGCCGCTGTCAGGGCTGTCTGGGATAGCATGCAGTCGGCTGGGATAAGATGGTATCACTGCCCAGGCTTGTTGAATTTACAGTAACTTTTACACACACACACACACACACACACACTGGGTTTAATGAAACCAACCTGCAATGGTATGATATCCCCTGGGTCATCTCTGTCTCAGACGCTTCAAGCTCCGTGTCCTGTCTCCATCTTACCATGAAAACACAGAGGAGGCTCAGCAGAGCTGCACAGGCTAATGTGCAAGAAAACTGCCTATTTTGCCCCAT